>CM060913.1:764851652-767300402 GCA_030737875.1 Allium sativum | reverse complement strand
CCACTAATTCAAATATAACAAGATTATGTAGATGTTCAATCCACATATATATTATTATTTATTCAAAATTGAGTTCGTTTCGGCATTCGTAACATTTTCAAAATCAACATGTAATTACGATGAAACTTGCAGTTAAACAATTTAAAATTTATAAGCTAAGCTTAAGTGCTGCTCAGCATTTCCATTACCTGAACGATCACCATGTATTTCTCCACCAATTAAATTGTTTTTGTTCAAATCTGCACGGTGCAATTTTTTTTTTGTTCTCCGACTGCCGTAACATGATGAAAGATCTTTTAAACGCATCATTAGCCTCCACTTTTGTAAGCCACTATCACTGTTGCTACAAACACCTTAGACTGAAATCAAGTGGTCATTATTTTCATCTAGGCAAATATAGATCATATTCATAGTTCTTGTCAAGCCAGAATGCTACATGCATAATTCAGAACATCCAAAAATGCAAAATGCTGATTACATTTTTGCTGAAATTATCATATGTTAATTGGTGCGCACCTAAGGGTGTGTTCTTTGCAAGCCGAAGCGGAGAATTTGAGCGGAGTATTTGAACGGAGAATTTAAGCGGAGAAGTGTAGTTAGCGGAGAATGCGTTTGGCGCGTTAAGCGGAGTATTTAAGCGGACCATTTTATTTTTATTTCGTAATTTAATTAATTAATGGTTAATTAATTTATCATTTGTTTTTAGTAAATAATATATATCAATAATTTACACAAATAAATTAATTAATTAAAAAATTGAAAAATTATAAATTGCTTCAATTCAGTTCAAACCAACTCCATAACGTAGAGCATTTCGATACGATCGCAACGCAAAAAACCGCGTCTTAAACGGATATCGTATGCAAAAGTTATCAATTTTTAAAGTTTATAAAAACTTAAATTAATTAATTAAATAAATAAAAAATAAATATTTATACCCAACAGCTCTAAATTGGGCTGTTTGGTAGCCGACGCGTCGGGGCCCAACAGCTCAATTTTGAGCCGTTGGGCAAACGGGGCATTTTGCCCTGTTATTAACGGACGCGTCGGACGCGCGTTGGGCGCGTCCGTTAATGATCTCCTCCGTTTTGTCAAAAGAATGGAGCCTAACATTCAAAAGAGTTTGAATCAGAAAAGTTGTTTCAAATGAACAACATATAATTCTGTACCACTAACGTCCAAATCAACATTAGATCAAAAAACTGTTGTTTTGCCACAATTTTTTAGCATTTGGCTGCTAGCTTGGGATTATCATAATATTTGATTTCTCTAATAGTTATTTATTAATATTAAAATATATCATAAAAATCAGTGATATCCATCTATCTGGAATCTGGATGGTTGGCTGAGTGGGTTTTCACATCTTAAGGAATATTCCACACCGATTATTGGTAATATTTCCCTTGTAAAGTAGTGGACATCATGAAATTCTTATTAATTTAGTTTAATTAAAAAGAAAGCGTTGCTAAGAGCCAGGATCAATACACCTCTTTATTTAGCAGTATTTTGTAGCCTTCTGACATAAGCCACAAGTTCCTATTTAAATTTTTTTGATTTTTCTCTCTTGTGACGTGAATCAAATTTTTGCTAATAGTTGTCACAACTTTTTTTTTTGGGGAATCCGCATAATCCACCAAAAGTGCCCCTAATGCTAAATCTTAATATCACTTGAAAATATGATTTAATAATTAGATTTTTTTTAAAAAAAAATTCAAAACATCAATCTACCAATATTATCAAATTTTAGTATCATTTAAAAATCAGATCTAACATATAAAGTTCCTTAACATTCAAAACGTATATCTATAGAAATTATCAAATCTTATTGTCACTCAAAAATAGGATTAGAAAAAACTTAATAATATAAATAAAAATTCAAACTACAAAAATAGATGTTGCAACTTAGAATTAAAATTTAAACTAATGACACGTGATTTCGAGGCAAAAATATGGTTAAATGTTTTTATAAATTATTTTCTTTTGAATGTACTAAACATTTTTTTTTTAAACAGAAAAAGTTTCTAGTTCTATATATCACTATATTACTGGATAGAAAGACAAAATAAATAAAGGCCTATTATTCTTCATCCACAAATATCCAAATTTTGAGGCCTATGTGCAATTTATAGAAAAAATAGTTCACGTGTGAAGCGTGTGTCATAATCACGCGCATGCCGTAACACTCGTATTTAACTATAAATTTGTGTTTGATATCGTTGT
Source organism: Allium sativum (assembly GCA_030737875.1). Taxonomy (NCBI): domain Eukaryota; kingdom Viridiplantae; phylum Streptophyta; class Magnoliopsida; order Asparagales; family Amaryllidaceae; genus Allium; species Allium sativum. The sequence goes on along the minus strand of CM060913.1, from coordinate 767,298,182 downwards.
TATACTTGGATTCTAGGTTCTTCCCTCTTTATATTGTCCAACAGTTTTCCAATTTGTGGTTCACCGAGTACTTGATTACTTTCTTTAATTGAATTCATGAAATGTGGTTTTTAGGTAACACCTCCTTGTGAATTTTGATTTTAGATTAGGAAAAAAAAAATCTTTTTCCCTTGTTTACTTTACACTTGTAAGCTAGATAGTTAATTTTCTTCCCAAATTTATTTATTTCTTCTTTCGCTACTTTTGTCTCTGTTCCAAATTTTCTTTTAGATTGAATAGCCCCAAAAGTATTGCTGCTATCATTCCGTGTTTGGTTTCAATTAGAATATTACCACAATGCGGTTTTTCTGCAGTCCAATACGGTAAATATGAAATACGCTATGAAGCAATTCGGCAAGTGTCAAAATTTGGACAGAAATTGAGATGCATGAAGTTGTGCTACATGTATCAAATGACGTGATATCTCATTCCTTTTCTTTATTTCTTAACTTTTTCAAAAACAATAACTTATTTTATAATGTCAAAATATATGTGATTCATGCTGCCAAACTCGAGTGGTCGTAGCATGTGGTAAATTTGGCTGATTGGAGCAGGACGCCAGGAAAAAAACTTCAGATGGACTGAGAACACCATAGGATTTTCTCCTCATGATGTACTTATTGCGCAAACAACATGCTAATGGTCCCTCAATGTCTTTTTTTCCTCCGCTCATACCATCTAAACTGAAGTTGGCATGCAGGCATGCATCACTATCCTAAGCACTAATTTTTTTTATTTGGTTGTCATATTTATATCAGTAAACCATTTGTTACATTTCTTTCTTTTTTTCAACCATTTTGCAAAACAATGAGGAAATCAAGCCTACATTTAATATGAGATGCTTCAAATCTTTTTTATGGATATACAAGGAAATATCACATATCATCTCTGAGTTATCTTAATGATTGGGTTGGTTCATCAGTTATTATGTTTATTTGGTTTATATGTCCATCCACTTCCTCTGTTTCATCAACATTATTAGTACAATAGAAACTCTATATCTATCCTTCAAATTTGGGTTTCTCGCAGCCTTATGGAGTACCGATATTAGTAAAGTGATATATAAGTTATGTGTTATTATTGAACAATTAGCGTTATAACATATGAGTGTTATGTAACGACGGTCGGAACAAAGCCTCCCTTCTTGCACGTATATGAACTGACACACAACTTATATATAACAAAAGGAATCTTTGATGTTACGTGCCTATCAGCTCATATTTGTACACAATTCGTTCAATATATTCCATGGTGTGGGACTATTGTATCCAAACCATCATTCCTACCTTAACAACATGCGAGACAATCCTAACAATCTCCTCCTTGACTCGCATCCTACAAGTATCTTTTGAGGGCACTGCCTTGCATGAATGGTCCAGTACGTAACCTTCCGCTTCGATACCACTGTTATGTAACGACGGTCGGAACAAATCCCCCTTCTTGCATGCATATGAGCTGGCATACAACTCCCATATAACAAAAGGAATCATTGATGTTACGTGCCTACCAGCTCATATTTGTATATAATTCCTTCAATATATTCCGTGATTTGGGACTATTGTTTCCAAACTATTATTCTTATCTTAACAACATGTGAAACAATCCTAACAATGAGAACTTACCTGTTCATTTAGACCCCTTTCGCAACCAATTTTGGGCGTGTTACCGTTGCGTTTGCGTCCGACGCATCGGACGCCAACAACGTTCCCAATAAGGCAAACAACACGCTTTGTGAATGCTAGCAACGTTCCCAACAAGAAAAGATGACTGCGTTCATTGACCTAATGCACGAGAGACAGATGAAAAAATCTCGCATGCATTCTGATAGTCTGAACACGGATACCAGTGTGGAATCAACGAGAACTTCTACAAATTTTGCAGATATGGTTACTCGCTTTCAACATCGTAGAGAAGGAGGTGAATTTGCTTTTGCAGATGTAATATTATTTGTTATGGACCTGACAAGAAAGAGGTATTCACTGTTCTTCTCGACGACATAGCGAAAAGTTGGTTAATATCAAGGATTGTAGGAAAGAGCCACACGTTAGAATATAAAAGTTTTTTGATTAAACAAAGTGGTGCCAACAAGTAGGATGTTCATGTTAGTCTGTTATTTTATTTCTGTTGTATTTCTGTTTGTATTTCCTTTCGTGTAATGAAATGTAGTCGTTTTGTTTTGTGCAATTAGTATTTAATTAATTCAAAACAATTAATTTAACAATTAAATACCCTGCTCAAATACCGCGCTTAAATACCCTGTTCGCAGCAAAAAAACACATTCCTCGTTTGCTATAGTACCACGCTCAAATACCCTGCTCAAATGCCACGCTCAAATACCCCGTTACCGTTCGTTAAAAACGCACCCTTATAGATCTATCTACCATGATTTCACGACTGGGAAATGAGGTAAATATTAAGCATGACTCGGCAACCTGGCTACAATTGATTATGGTGGCGAGAATGTGAAAGAGGTGGATAAGCTTCATACACTGAGGTAATAATATAGATTAAGTAAAATGCATTAGAGTGTCCTCCATAAATTGAATTTTACCAAACTGATGGATGAATGATGGAAATAACAATACCGTTACTTTTCACATATGGAATTTAAGTTGAAACTTATATTTGTTGTATTTATCTATTAAAAAGTAGAAACTAAATTCATTTGATGCATGTAACTGTTTATATTAAACCTTTTCCTAATACGGATCATATGGTTTTAACAATTTAGGAGTATTTCAGTAATGTTAATTAAATTTAACAAACACGCGTTTTATAATTAGAAATAATAAATACTATTTAACTTTTCTTTGTATAATTTGTTTTGTGTAGTAATATAAAATAAGAAGATATTACGAGGAAAGGATATTTTTATTCGTTTAGATTGTTTATAACACAAATGAGTTATCTATCTATAGACTTTACATATAATGGATTACAATATTGTTGATCGCTTGACATTTGGCATATTCACCATAATTATTGTAACGACCTGCCTTTTTGACCGTCTCATTTGGACGTTTTGAGTTGGCTTAATTACCGACTTGAGACGGTCAAAAAGGTAGGTCGTTACAGTTAGTATCAGAGCTTTGGTTCATACAAAGCTTGGCTTATTGGGTTTAAAACTCATTAGAAATAAGGTAGAAATACCTTAAAATGAGTAGAATTGATGCTAGAATCAGCGGACTTTGAAAAAAACTGAAGAGATTTTGAAACAAATTATTTTGAAGATATTTAAAATATTTTGAAAGGAACTATTTTGAAATATAAAGTATATTCTAAAGTATGAAGTATTTTAAAATTTTGGATTATTTTGGAAAAAAATTGGTTCCCTCCCCACGATAGCCTTTGAGTGTGAGTCTCGATTTCAATCGAAATACATTGCCAAGTTTGACTAAGGGATATGAGTATTAGTGAATCTGAAAAATTGATCAATTAACAAAGGTTTTGGGAATAAAAGAAAACAAATGGTTTTGAGAAAAGAAATTTTAATAGACAAATTGATTTTAAATCTTGAACTCATAAATTAAAGATATTATAATTTGTCAGAAACTTGGATAAACCGCTTTATTTCGAAATGGCTAGAACTAAAGCACAGAAGGCAGCACATGGCGAACAAAGAGCGATTGAGCGTAAAGAGAGGGAGGAAGTAAACGCGGAATGGGAAAGAAGAATTAAGGAAAAGCAAGGACCTGGCTCTTATGATAACGTCGTTTGTTGCCGATGCCATGAAAAGGCACACTACGCTGCCATGCGCCGAGGAAAAAGGAATAGAAGAGATGTAAATGATCGATTTGATCATAATGAGACAATATGTTTCAAATGTCGAGAGAAAGGGCATTTACTCAGTCATTGTCCTGAAGTGAAAAAGAAGAAACATGCATTCGATTTACCGACGAATAGAATGATGGTTTGTTACCATTGTCGCCAGACTGGGCACATTGCTCGAAACAATACTGAGAGACAGCGTGGAAGACAAGCGATGCTTCGCCCAGCCAGGAAGAGAAGTATTAAGAAAGTAAATGGGGGTGGGAGCATTACATACTTTTGTTGGAACTGTAAAAATTGGGGGCACTTGAATGTAGATTGCACTAACCCACACGTTGTACCATCTAGACCCGATACAGTACACACAGAGGAAGAATTTCGGCGTAGATGCGGGTTACCAAAGAAAAAGAGGATAATCCTTGACGATTCTGAATCTTATACATTCTTGAAGCCTTAGTTTCTATCCCTAAATTTCGATGAACGTAATTTAAATGTACCAATGCTATGTGCCTATGTACTAGAATTTATGAAAGAATATCGAAATGGAATATTTTGAAGCTAATATTAATTTCAAAATGTGAATTTATATAAACCTTATATATTAGACGTCTTGAAAGGAGAAAAAATTCCTTGTGAAATTTGACTCATGAACTCAGACAACTTCAAGGAAAATTTTATACACTTGAATAAGAATTGCAACTTGGTCCCATTACTTGGTTAACCTGAATTTAAAATTCAAATGCAAGATGTTAAATTTCAAAGTTTGAAGGTAAAGGTTTATTTAAGGATGTTCAAAATTCAATATTGTAAAGAAACATCTTAAGAGATTTCTCCAACAAATTAGAAATCTGTTTTAAGACATATCTTGAATAAGACCGTGATTAAAGAGAATGGATGAACGACTATAAATTATTGAACGGTTAAAGAGAAAATTACTTTTAGCAAATACCGATTTGAAGAAAATTAGTTTCTTTGGGATATAATTGGGAAAACTTTCTTTTGTGAATGGTTTTATGAAGTGTTTCTGGAAGAAGACTCAGAAATTGATGACGTTTGATTTGAGAAAAAATGAATCTAGTATGTAAAAATTTGGAGTCAATGATTTAAACAGAATGTGAAGCATTATCTAATATGGACACTAGAATGTAACTAGTGGAGTCTTAGGTTAAACTTGAGTTTATCTAATAAGGTCAGCTAAAAGGTATAACGAGTGATAAAATACCATCTCCCACCTTATGCGGGGTAAGGGTATATGCGTGAATGACGGAAGCCTTAACTAGTAGGGCCCATAGCTAATGCCCTCTAGTTTATAAGAATGTGGAATAAATTATTGAGAGATATTAAGTGACCAATAAGTCTGCCTAGGGTCTTAAGTGATAGGGAGAATCAACCTTATCCATCATTGATAGTGAGGCGGAGAACAATGAAATGTAAGGAGATGGAAAGGTATATATACATAAACTCCGCAGCTAGGGGTTCACTTCTCGATCTAATAAGCTAGTAAATTATTATCTAACAATCAACTTAATTATTGTTTAAAGGCTTATTAAATATATGCGTAAACGTCCTATCTCGGTATTATACTTTGGGAATACTACTTTGGGAAGAGTAGTAAAATTGTGCATAAATATCTACAAGGTTACTAACCTTGGTAGGCATACATCTTAGGTTGAACCAAAAGGGACACATCTGTGTATTATAATATGTGTTGTATAATTCCTGTTCACCAGAATTTGGTTGTTCTGACCCCCTCTTCTAGAGAAGGTCGGGTTCTCACATGTATTTAAGTTTGACCTTCGATTCTCGTTCTCTCTCATGCTTGGTATTGGCAAAGTGACTTACTTTGAAAAAGGTAGTTACTTGAGTTAATACTAGTTATCCTATTTTGTTTCCGTTGTGAGTTACCTTATCATACTTTGATTATGCTCATGCTCATTTATTTGCAGGTACTAGATTTACACGCTCCATGCTTGGATGTGTTTGAGTATCTATTTTTGTCGAAATTTGGACGCAGAAAAATGTGGGGTGTCACATGTCGCGCAATGACTGTTCGCAAATTTCGACCATTACCTTCAAATCGATGTACCGGAAGATTTGACCATCGGATTCTCTTGAAGCAAAAAACGTTTGGTTTAGAATGGAAAGATCTTTACAAAATCCAATGGTTAGATTTTGAGATAAATTTAAATCAGATTTGAATAAAAACAACGTTAGTGCTATAAATGACCTAAAATTGATTTTCAATGAATTGAGCTATTTTTAAATTATTAAAAATAGGGAAAAATTCTGATAAATCATAATAAGTGATTTAAAAGTGGTTTGAACTAAATATATTCATTCTTGAATAGTATAAAGCCATTTTGTGAAAATTAGCTAATTTGACAAAAGCTACTTAATGGTTTGAAGTTAATTAATACTTCAACAAGTTAAGTTTTTCCAATGAATGAATATTGGATTTGAATGGAAATAATCTTTTGATATTTCAATATTCAATCTCGTAATTATACGGATACTGTTTTGAGGAATTTGGAAGATATCAGTATCGTTATTCCCGATACGGTATCTGTTGGTTTCAGAATTTGATATTGAATATAAGTCGATACAGTGTCTTCAATAACACTGTTCTTAAACTCGGTTGTAAATGAAGTTTATGGAATAAATCTTTCAATTAAGATTTAATGCAGTTTTCCAAAGTGGAGTTTTCCCTTTAATAAATTTAATTGGAATTGAATGGAAATCGATCTAGTGATAAGCGAGATGAAACTTTTTGGAGGAAGTCATTTACTATTTAAGGAATTCAAAGGCTTTATTGTTATTCCACTTGTAGCATTAGTCTGATACGGAAATACATACTGATTGTGAACCAGTATGATCTCCGTTAATATTCCAATTCTAATGGAAGTTTGATTTTAGGTTTATCGTGAACAATGTTTTAAATAACATTAGTATTTTAACCAAGTTAAAGGGAAAGTAAATTATTAAGTTTGAATGTTAATAAATTTTTCACTAAAGATTCGATTAGATGAAATTAAATCTAAGTTAGAGTTTTAGTAAATCTTTCAACAATGATTTGAATGAAGGAAATGGAGATTTAAACTACGTTAGAGTTTTAATGAATCTTTAGTTAGATTTGAAATGAAATGAAAGGTAGGTAATTAAACTTACCAAAACCCGAGGGGTGTTAGATATGGTGAACCACCAGCCTTGCTCCATAAGATGAATAAGATGGAAATGGGATAACGATATAAGAGATTACTTTTTGTAAGGCACGATAATCCTAATATGGCTTATGAACTTTAATTTAAGTTTGTGAAAAGAGATTATATAATCTTTTGAAATGGTTTCCACGGAAAGATTAAAACGAGAAGTTTGAATGATGTAAATCTTTGATAAGATTTGTGGGAGTAATTCCCAATGTAAAAAATATTTGAATAAAAGAATAATTTTAAATGGAATTAGAATTATGATATGTTTATATATCACTTGATTTTAAAGATGCGATAGTTATTTCGGAAAGATCGGGTTCCAACCTGTTCTGAAAAACTAATACGACGAGTATTGAAGATACTTGAAGATAGTGGCTGAAGATCGGAGATCTTCACAGCCTTTGAATTATTGATAATGTATCGAGTGGGGTTTACAACCATGAATGAGGTTATAAGTGGCGGTCGTCCAGACGTATTTGGAGATCGACGGGATATGCAAAGGGCTCTCTCCTGTATTGGACATATAGAACAAGGAATAAGGTGCCTTCAGTTTCATTCAGACCTGAAACGGGCTAGCAAATGGGTTGTATGTCTGACATTATATTTTTATGTTTTATAAATTGATCTCTACTAAATATTATCTGTTTGGTGGCGGAGAATTTATTCTCTAAGCTTAACACTCTTCTCTGAGATGTTTGAGCTTAGAGGTTATATATTTGTAGACATCAGTTGTATGGTTAGTATTGACAATGTGGCATGCTGAGTGTTGCAGGCATATAGGTCAAAGCTTCTTGTTGAAAAGCAAAGCTTTGTGGATGATGATCAAAGCATGGCTGGTATAGTATCTTTGTGTGTCGAGATGTGACTTCGACAAACCTCACACCCTGGTATGATGGTGAAATGATGGTTATATCAGTATAACTTTCAAATTGGGAATGAACAACCTTCGGATTATGACTGAACAAATTTTACAGTTGCGATGGATTCGGTCGACCAAGATAAACTGGGTTGTGGTCGCTCCATACCTAGAGGGATAGGGTATAGTGGTGTTCCAAGCCTGGACTAAAGCCGTGAGGGGTGATGCTTGAGTCCAAGAGGTATAGAGTATAGCGGTGTTCCGAGTCTGGACTAAAGCCGCGGGGCATGATACTCTAATCCTGGATATAGTGTGGATGTGTATTACGGTGCTTTACAAAGCATGGACTTAACCGTGGAAATACACACTTCCGCGATCGATCTTTCAAATCAGGAGCCATCATGATGGAATCCAACTTCCAATACGAGCCTAGCATTTTCAGTTGTAAACCTATATGGCGACATAATAAGATGGGGTATTATACCATCTAAGATTGATACATTTATTTTCAAAATTGATTTCACACTATGCACTAATAACAATAAAAGAGAATTTTTGCATATCAAACATGTTTGGCTATTATAAGGTAAAACTTTTTCCTTTGTTTGCGCTTGCATTGTGTGATGGGACTTGAGTCTTATAATAGTTTCATTTTTCAAAAAGCATTGCGAGTTTTTATGACAGGTATTCATGTGGAGAAAACCCATTCCATGTTATATGGCATGGTCCCGTGGTTTACCCAACTTTAAATTAAAGTTTAAGAACTGTTTTGGTTCTCACAACCGTCCCATGACTGGTTCAGAGTTTATTGTTTCCCACCTAAACTCTAGGTGCCCATATTTTCCACACGGACAGCTAGTAGTTTTGATTTTGCAGATATTTTTGAAACATGATTCTCAATTGAGGGTGGATCTATATTCTGCATTAATTTGAGTCTTCCGTTGTGTATATATTTATATTTATATTTATATTTACACTGTGTATTATAATTTATTATTTCCTAATAATTGTGATGTACTCTGATATATTCTTATACTCTAATGTGAAATTATTGTAATAGCAATGAAATGTTCTTTTGTGTTCTGTTCTGGTGTGTTGTATTCCCATAACGGTTCGAGAATTTCTGTCATTTTGGATCGGACCTATGTGGTTTACTGTCAATTCGAAAGACGGGGATTTTCGAGTCGTCACAGGAGGTATCGGTGCTTTGGTTTATTCAAAGCTTTGATGCATGACTCATTAGAACATAATGAAAGAATTCATCAAAGATAGGATTATTAATATCCTATAAGAATAACTCATTAGAGGTAGGTTTAGTAATACCCTGGGATGAGTTGGAAGAGTATTATATATATAGAAATGATTAAATTTGAATATTCATGAAAATGAATTGATTTTGAAATATTATATTTCGAACACAAAAAGAATAAGTTTTGAGAATATATGGATAACATACATGATTATCAAATAACAGTTTGACTATTTATTTTGACGTCGAGGTTGGATTATCGAGTATAAGAAGATTTTGCATATACGCCTGGCTGACGTGTATATGAAGTCTCAAATATAGTGTGTTGATATAGAATCACATTATAGTCACTGGAAGAAAATTATGTTGATTGATCGATCATCATCAATGTTTATTTTCGAGTTTTCGAAAGTGGGATGATTATATAATTTTAATTGAAATGTCGAAATATACTTAAACTAATTTAAGTAAGTATTTGGAAATGATTTGAGCTTTAAATTTAACTAATATTGGTTAAATAAATTAGAAAGATAAAAGTAAATCAAACGAATTGAAATTAACTTAAGTGAAGTTAAATAAAATTGGAATGATAAAACCAATGTAAAAATGCAAATTTTAATTAAGTTATGTCAATTTAGCATTAGTGTTGAATTGATTTGGAAGTTAGTTGGAATTGGACATATTTATATTGAATAGGTTATTGATTGGAAGCCGGGAAGAGGAATAAAATTGTATGCCCGACTAACATGTACATATTTACTGTATTGATTTGGTTTGATGATTTTATAAGCCGACTAGCAAGCCGCTTGGCTTTTGGATTTTCTTTTTGATTGATGGAGGCCCAGATAGGCAAATTGTAGTTGTATTGATTGACCCATACAAAGGAGGTTAAGGCGAAATATTTCGAATATTTAAAGCTTTAGCTAAATTTCAAGAAATTAGGAAGTACTTAGAAACAGAAAAGTTAAAGAACTTGAGTTAGAACGAAGGCTGAGTTGATTAAGTACTTCAGTTTTTTCTTTGATTTCAATGGGAAATCCTTTTAAGTGGAGGAGACTGTAAGAACCCAAATATTTAGTCGAATTAAAATATAATTTTTATTGATTTTAATGGAAATTAAATATTTAAAATGGTTTATTTTGATAATTAACAACTTAGAATTTATTTAAAATGAAGTTCGAACATATAAGTATATATTAATTAAAAAATGAACGCATAACGTCGTGGTAGTTTGAAAATTTAGTTTTGAATTTCAATTGAATGTACAATATTCGGTATTCGTCGGATTTCGGTAAAACAAGAAACGTTAGGATCTATTGAATTATAATTTTCTAACGAATGTGAAAAATTGAATTTTCATCGTATAAATAGTAAATTATGTACAAATCAAAATTTTAAATAGTCACTATGGAATCGTTTATAAATTATAATGATTTGTTAAATAAAATAAAAGGATTTTATTGTAAAATTGGATATCGATTTAACTTGGAATTTGAAAAAATTGAGTAATAAACCCAAGTATATTTACTTTAAAGTTATATGATGTTTTATTTGGATATATATGATAATATTTATTTTTTATTTTTTATTTGAGCTATTTTTGAATTTACTTATATTTTAACTAGTTTTATTTAAGCCTTAAAATATCCATTTTTCAAAAGACTTTCGTTTTCTATGAAACCAATTTTATTTGATCTGGAATGTTAAATTATTGTTAAGTATAAAATTTTAGGTCAATTGGAATTTGTATGTAAGCACGGTAAAAATAAATGCGTATAGAAGTTCAGTAAGAATTAAATAGAAGCTAGAAATAAGGACATTTTTCAAACGATATCCAAATTCGACGAAATTAGGTTCATTAGAATCGTATTTATTAAATGTAGCGAGATTTAAAATTTCGTAATTTTTGGAGTCGGTATGTGGTCGTAGCAAATTAAAACGTATGTTGAAATTCAATATTTAACGTTATATTTTAATTTTGAGAAATAACTGACCAAAATGATCGAATTAGCTTACAAAAATTATTCCATTAAGTCGGGAAAAGGGGTATTTATAATGGACATTCGTTGGGGTTTGTTTGAAGTTCGGACGCTAAAAACTCATCGCTAAGGAATATAAGAATTAAATATTATAAAAATATAAGTATATATAATCCAAAACTCTACCAAAACCTAGCCATCTTTTACAGTCCCCACTCCTATGAATCAACGACCGAAATATGCCCAATATCCTCCTCTGATTCCTTCCGATCCTTGCACCTTTACAAAAAACTTTCTACTACAAAAATAACGAGCAAATCGAGAACTCGAAATTGGACGGTGCTGATCATTTTTCGAGCAACGTGGTGGACAAGACGGCACCGTGAAGTCGTGACGATCAAAGCGGGTTTCATGGCCAGGGGGAGGTAGGAGTTTGACAACATGGTAGGTGATGGGAGAGGAGCTTCAGGCCTTCTACATGGCACATTCAGATCGACGATCAGAGGACGGTAGAGGCGCGTGCAAGTGGTTGTTGATGTCGAAGACGGGCTCTATTTTGTTCCACGAAGTAACGAAGGAGGAAATGTTTAAACACGGGTTTAATTAACTCTAATGATGGATAAGCAAGTAATTATGGTAATTAAAGGATTAATATATATTTAAACTATTCTGATATAAGTTAAACCTTGAAATATTTATATCTTGGTCATATGTTATCAGAATTGGACAATACTGGATCTGTTAGGGTCATAGAGACGAGAGATTTGCGATGGAACCAATTTGGAAAAAAATTTGGAGCTTGTTGCAGTTTCTGGTTAAATTACACATTTAGTTTAATTTAATTAAAATAATCATTTTATAACGATTTTCAAACCGATCAATGTGAGAATTCTCTCACTCAACTAATTTTATATGTTATTATAATTATGTTTAAATATATATTAATTGTCTATGATTGCGTTGTTTGCTTCATGGTTGATGGATGTTTATAGTTTTTACTGTTATTATTAATAAACTATTAATATAAGAGTTGACGATTGAAATGCTTATATTATGATTATTGTTTGATGGATGGTAGTTGAAATGGAGTATTCACATTGCTGACACAAAATTTACATCACGAGTATGATATTTGAAAATTGATTGAATTTCATTATATTAGAATTTTAATTGAATGTTATGTTCATTCTAATGAAATTTGATGGGAGAATAAAAATTGGATTTTTAAATCCAAACTGATTTGAAAATGGAATGGATATAATTTCAAAAACTTTTGAAATGATTGCAATAGATATGAAGGAAATTTGGATTAAAAAATGACTTGTTTTAATTCAAATTCGATTTTAAATTGTAAATTCAAAATGTGAATTCGAGTTAGGTATATAAATGACATTTTTAACTCAAACGGATTTTTCCATCGATCTTATTTATTTTTATAACGGATGTCCAAAAAGCCTAGATTTCAAAATCTGATATTTTGGAAAATATTATTATTTTAATATTATATTAATAAAGAAATTCAATTTTGATTTAAAATTGAAATTGTTTTTAAAATGAGTTTATAAACGTTTTATAAAATACGTTTTAATCTGAATCGACGAAGTTTATTTTAATGGTTCGAATAGGACGTGTCGCACAACGACCGTTCGCAAATTTCAACCATTGAACATTTGGTTTAGAATGTAAAGGGCTTTCCAATGATATGTAGAGATTTAAAATCCAATGGTTAGATTTTGAGATAAATTCAAATCAAATTTGGATAAAAACAACGCTAGTGTTGTAAATGACCTGAAATTGATTTTCAATGAATTGAGCTATTTTTAAATTATTAAAAATAGGGAAAAATTATGATAAATTATAATAAGTGATTTAAAGGTGGTTTGGACTGAATATATTTATTTTTGAATAGTATAAAGCTATTGAAAATTAGCTAATTTGACAAAAGCGATTGAACGGCTTGAAGTTAATAAATACTTTACCAAGTTAAGTTTTTCCAATGAATGAATATTCGATTTGAATGGAAATAATCTTCGGATATTTCGATATTGGATTCCGTAATTATATGGAATTTGGAAGATATCGATATCGTTATTCCCGATACATTATCTGTTGGTTTCAGAATTTGATATTGAATATAAGTTGATACTATTATTATTGAAAGTCTTACATTTGATATCGAATTGGATTTTGGGTTTGTCGTGAATAGTGTCTTCAATAACACTGTTCTTAAACCCAGTTGTAAATGAAGTTTATGGAATAAATCTTTTAATTAAGGTTTAATGCAGTTTTTCCAAAGTGAATTTTTTCAATTAATAAATTTAATTGAAATTGAATAGAAATCGATTTAGTTATAAGCGAGATAAACCTCCATACAGGAAGACCTTTACTATTTAAGGAATTCAAAAGGCTCTGCTGTTATTCCGCTTATAGTATTAGTCTGATACGGAAATTCATATTGATTGTGAACTGGTATGATTTCCGTGAAGATTCCATTCAAAAGGCTCTGCTGTTATTTTCAAATGATTTACTAATTTTATACCAAAATATCTAATGCATTCAAAATAACCTTACTATTTTACTTAAACTATTATACTAAAATCATCTTGTACTCTGTGATTCTCTATTAAATTCCGTTAAACCCTGTAAGCCAAATAACAATCTGTCGTTTTGAGTTGGTTTAATTACCGACTTGAGACGGTCAAAAAGCCAGGTCGTTAAGATTATTTGTGTACATTATAATACTCCATTTTTGAATATGCATATGTTAAGATGATAAGAGTGATTTCCTCAATAAAACCTTATTATAAAAATTCCTTGTTTCGAAGAGTTGAGAAAAATACAATGGCGACTCCTCCTCAGACAAAATCAAAAACTCAGTCAAAGGCAAATTTTTTCTCCGATTCAAATCTTAGATCGGCCGTTCCACCTGATCAAGATCACTTCCGATGCATGCATCTCAGATGGAGGCTTCAATTAATGGTAAATCTCTCTCCTCTAGTCTGGAAGCCAGATCTGAATTTTAAAGATCATGTTGCTTTCTGTAAATCGATTCCAGTGCAAACGTAAGCTTGGATCGATGTTATTACTGAAAATAAATATCATCAAAAGTCGATTCAGTTGAAGTATTTTGAACCCACAGTTATAAGTAACCTCAGAGTAGTTATAATAGATCAAGATCTGATAAGTAAAGCTAGGGAGAGGTGGACGAACTCTATAGCATTTTACATGTAAGGTAGTAAGCCCTACTTCCAGTTTTTAAAGGAGTACATTGACAGAAATTGGGATCTAAACGACAAATATCAGTTATGTTCAAGAGAAAATGGTTTTTTCATTATCAAATGTGAACTGGAGGATGACTGTGATAAGATTCTAGCAAAAGGACCATATTTTTATAACAGGAGGCTGATTTTTATGAAAAAGCTACAACCAGGTATGAGTTTATCTCCTGAATTCCTCCAATCTATTCCAATATGGATAAGATTACTTAATTTAAACCTTGATTTTTGGACTACGGAGGGTATTAGTAGAATAGTCTCATTATTAGGGCATCTTATTAAACTAGACAATGTGACAGAAGAAGTAGTGCGTATATCTTATGCCAGAGTCTTAGTTGAGGTTGGAACTGATTTTAAATTTCTAGAACAAATTCCAATTCAATGCAATAATGGAAATATTATTTGGCAAAAAGCGATATATGAATGGGTTCCTAAGGTTTGTTCAAATTGTATGTCTTTTGTCATTCTAATGTAGTTTGTAAAGCCTCTAAGATGTGGATACCCGAAGAAAATCATGATATTGACAGTGGAATGGAAGTTGAGGAAAATCTGAACAATATGAGTAAGTCTAATACTGAATTGGTTGATACGAATGAAACTTATGGAAAGTTATTAAAAGAAAAAAGGATGGGTCCTTATTCTTCTAAGGGTAATGAAGTTAACATATCTAATCCTTTTACTGTTGTCTTAGATAATAATACGAGCTTGCAGGATATATATGAACATAGAAATGCAGGATTTAAATCTATAGAGGTGTCTGGGGAGTTTAAAGATAAACCAGGAGAGAATTTAAACAGAGACGGTGTAAACAGCAGAGATCAAATTATGGAACAAGTTGGCTCAGCTTGTTTTGAAGACAAAACAGACCAACATAAGATAGATAGTGTTCTTAAACATGATCAATTTGGATTAGATGATGGGTTGATAAATCTGTAGGGGAAAAAGGGGCTGTCGGTGTGGATAATATTGATGAATGTAGTGAGTTGAACAGCAGTGAAGACACAACTAGTAAGGATAATTAGATGGAGGAGTCAGATAGTTCCTCATGTAGATTTAAGAAGAGGAAAGTGAAACTCAAATCTAGTAAATTAAAAGGGGGAAGCATGTTAATGAATGATGAAGCATTGGTAGAAACGAATCTAGAGTGGGTCAAACTAATGTCGCAATTTCAATCAAAATCTAAGTCGAAGAGAATAAAAGAGGAAGGAGGCAGTCACGTCGGAGTAATAAAAAGAGGTATTTCCAGAAAAATGATTAATTGGTTAAAGTGATCTGTGTGCGATGGCTTTGTTTGGTTGAAGTGTGTGATGGATGTGGTGCTTCTCTTTTACTAGAGTTTACTGTTTGGGTGGTTGAGCTTTTTTGCTTGGATCCTTTTTTCTGGTTTTCTCAAGGTTTATATGCTAGATAAGTAGTTGGGGCTGTTCTGCATGGGTTTTATTTGGAGGTTTGAAGCTGCTTCTTCGTGCCTTTTTTTGTAGTGCTTGGCTAGTGTATTACTATTTGTTATTTTCTTTGCCTTGTTTGTATTTTGGGTTCGAGCTGGAAATGTTTGTCTGTTGTATAGTATTCGTTTTAGGAGTTTGTCGTATTTTGTATCCAGCTTGAACCTATCTTTGTATCTTTTTTTATGTAATATAAGTACCCTTTCTTTCAAAAAAAAGTCTATTGGGAAAAATAATAAACAAAGAAAAAGGTACAATTTTATTTTGTTAACTCGTTTTACAATGTTATTATGATACTTTGTACTTCCGGATCAAGATAATCTCCATCAAAAATCTTGCTAACAAAAACTAATGTAAAAAATATTAATGAAGGAAAAAATACATTATAGTGTAGTTTTAAATATTCCTTTTGATTCATTACGCATCATTAAATTAGTTTGTTGATGTAGGCGAAGCATACGAATTATATAAATCATTGTTGATTTTGCAAGTGCCTTTGTGAATATACCTACTGGATTCTTTTGGAACTGAATTTGTTTCACCTCAATCTTATTGTCTTTTCATAGTTTCTATAAAGAAAATTTTAGGAGAAATGTGTTTTGTTATGTTATCGTTAATGTAATCTACTTGAATCTTAGCTACGCAAGTTGCATTGTTTTAAAAATAGTAGTTGACCATTATTTAGTTGAGAGAAGTTGACACGTATTTCAAATATGCTTAATTGATGATCTAAACCAAATGCATTCTTAACTTGCTTCATGTAATGCTGGTATGTTAGAATGATTAGATGATATAGCTACTAAGTAGATCGCTATGAAATGAGTGCAATGCTATTACAAATACATATCTAGTTTGTGATTTTGATTTATGTGGATCAGAAAGATAACCTACATCTGCATAGCCACTTGATTCGGATTATTATCTGTTGGGATAAAACAAGAATAAATAAGTTCCGCGAAGATATCTCATGATATGTTTTACATCATTCTGGTGTCTTCTCGTTGGTGTTGAATTGTATCTTCAAGGAGATCTGCTAAGAATGAAATATCCAGTCTTATGCATTGGGCTAAATATAATAATACATTGATTGCGTTAGATATGGTACTTCTGAACCAAGTACATTTTCATAATATTCTTTTGGATGATAAGAGTCCTTTTTAATATCCAGATATTTGACGGTTATATGCGTACTAAGTGGTTATGCTTTATCCATTTAAAAATGCTTTAGGATTTTCTTAATGTAGTTTGATCGATGGATCAGTATGCCATTAGTACTATGTTTGATCTATAGATCGGTACAATATTTAGTTTTGCCATCTATCATTTCAAATTCCTTCTTTATGTAATTAATTGCTTCACTAATCTTTTCTGAAGCCTCAATCAAATTTATATAATTGACATATATGCTATTAAAATAATAAATTCCTTTATCGATTTATTTATCAAGACGCATAACTAAATGAGATTGTTTTTATATTTGTCTTTTACCAATATTCACTAAAATGGTTATGCCACATTCTTCCGTTTGTTTTAGTCTATACAGTGACCGTTTCATTTTTAATGAATATGTTGAGTTTCATTTTGTTTCCGACAACTTACATTCATGTAACATCCATAAATTTCGACCATCTGAAAATTTAAATTTTATTTAATATTTGAATTTAGAATGGTTTGTTTAATTAAATTTATGATGTTATTAATGAACAATTTCAATTTTATTTCTAATAAACAACAATTTATGATTAGATGAATGATGATTTATAACAATGGAAATAATTATCAAATAGCATGTGCAATTGGAACCATTAACTTTGACCTATTATTTGTAAAAGAAAATTTAGGAGTTAAATCCTCGATTTATTTTAAAGCTTTGATATAAGAACTAATACGATAATTGATAAATAAATTTATTAACGTTTTTTGATTTAAATTGCATAAGAGAAACTATCACGAAGTTGAGTGTCAATGATACATAAGGTACGTTTGATTCGAAATAAGAATTAAACAATAAATTTAACTTCGAATGTATTTATTTGAAAACTAAAATATGAAATCGATTTATAGTGAATGTTAATCCTTAAGATTTATTATTTTCATATAGAAGCGATCTTCATAATTATATATCGAAAAAGCTAAAGTATGCTTGCTTCGTTTGCATAGATTTTTAACAATTGATTTGCGGTAGCGGCAACCGATATATCATAAATAATGATAATAAATTTAAAATAAAATTAAAATTTTAAATTTTAATATTTGAGATTTGTCTAATTAGACATAGTAAAGGAATGAATTTCGTAGAAATATGCACAAGTTTGTTCCGTTCAAGTTGATTTTGTTAAACAGTTAATAAATCGCTACGATTGAAACGTTTTCGGAACTTGAATAAATTTAAACTAAAAATACTAGACTGTATTCTGAAGAGAACGCCATTTTTTATTTCATAAAATTCAGACATTTGGATAACCATATGTACGGGTTTGTCTGAAAAAAATTAAAATATATATAAACCTTGCCAAATTACCATGCATGCGTTTATAGTTCGTGGTTCTTTCTTCTTAATTCTTAGCACACGTCCTTTCCCCTTTCCATCCTCACGTTTTTCTCTTAAATCCATGCACGTTATAAAAAATATATTTTACTAGCATGCTTACGTTACCACCTTACCTTCTTCTGCTCCTTTCACTTTACAACCTGGACGCATCCTTTATTATTTAAAAGAATAACGTAAGACATAAAAAAGTGTTTTGCAATATAAAATAAGGGTAATGCAAAATTTATCAAAGTGTTTGAATAGGTATACATAATTTTGATTTTCGGAGAGCACATTTCTACTCCTATCCACCTCTTCGAATTTGAACTGCCACTTTCTTTTTTCTTTTCTTGATAACGCAGCCTCAACTGACCCTTGTAACACACATAAACACACACACAAATATATATATATATATATGTGTGTGTGTGTGTGTGTGTGTATATATATATATTTGAGGAGCGTTCCGGGGCACCCCTGTTTTGCAGCACTCCTGTAGCACCCGTACCATATCGTGAACTATACTAATCCAAATCCAACAAGATTTTGTAAATGTTCAATCTACATATATATTATCATCTATCCAAAATTCGAGCTCGTTCCGACATTCATAATGTTTTCAAAGTCCTAGCGCAATTATTCACCGTTAGATATTTATTTGATTTGTTAAATTTAAACATCAAATATATTATTCTACGAATGTCGAAACGAGCTCAAATTTTGAGTAGATGATAATATATATGTGGATTGAACATCTACAAAATCTTGTTGGATTTGGATTAGTGTAGCTCACAGTAGAATAGACGATAGAGATGCTAAAGTGGTGCCTCGAAATGCTTCTTTATATATATATATATATATATATATATATATATATAAAGCAAATATAAAACATGAAGGAACAGACGTGGCTAATTTATCTTCTTCTCCTATCCATTCGTTCTTCAAAATCGTGAAAACCTATAAGAAAAAAAATGACGACGAAGCCTCACCTCCAATATCATCGTCGCGATCTGCCCTTTCACCAGCCACAGCACCCAACACCTCTGTGATCCACAATCTCACCAGGATCACCGCCCTCGCCCAACTACGCTACCACCCTACACCGCCCCTCCAGCAACTCCTCCTTAGCCATGCCCTGCCTCTTCCAGTCCTCCTCCAACACCAAACAACCGAGGTCTCTCCGACCAACCCAACTCATCTCCCTTCGCACCTGCGTTGGCATGCCACCCACCACTGCCTCACCACCTGAAGCGGAACCTCCCTACAACAACCAACCTTTGACACTCGGTTCGACTTTCTACTGCACCACCCCTTCTGCGGGCACCTTGGCCGCAATCGTGGCTATTCCTTCTCCCGTGAGCCCGAAACACGCTCTGACTAGTGATAGCACAACATCACAACTCCCCTTTGCCACGCAATAAACAGCCTGCACCAATCAAAAAGCGGCAAATTCCGACCAAACTCTCCACACGACCAACTTTAAAGTACAACCAACTTGTCTTTAAGCCTTGCGCAGCTTCTTTGATCAACCCTTTTGTATTTAGATAGGGAATAACACGAGTTTAATAACCAAGGTGTGGTGTTTTTGGAATTGAATCCATTTGGGCAAAGCTTTGTTCATATTGTATGTGTCCAAGCCTATGTGTGTATCTGTTGCTTGAGTCGTCACTCTAATCCACGTAAGGTGAGATTCACTCTCATAATTAATATTTATATGCTAGAAATTAACGTTATATGAAATGATAATGATATTAGATTTAATTTGCACTGTTTGATAGATAAATTCTTGAATTGTTAGTTTTAAAACCGTTTGATTTGTTGTTTATATCATGAAATATAGTTATTAAACTGTAGTCAATATTTCATGAATTGTTGTTTTGAATTTTTTTGAATTATTAGTCAATAGTTTCTTCAATTGTTAGCTTAAATCACATGAAATAATAGTTGAAGTTTATAGGAAATGATAATTGATAGTTTACATGAAATAACAGTTTATAATTACATACGATAATAATGCTTGATTTATGTATTGTGATTTAGCGATTGTTGTATGTTTGTTGTTTTTAACATTTGTCATCCCTGTTATCATATTTGAAAGTTCCCGACATCACATGAAATTTTATGGAAATTTAGACATGAGTTAAGTGAGATATACCTATACTTTCGATTTAATGATTCGATTTAGAAATTTAATTGAAATTTTTTAAAATTAAATTTGAGTTTGAACTTAGAAATTAAGCTTGAATTTTTTGTTTTGATAAAAGAGATTATTTAGCGAAAAGATTGAATTTAATTTTAGATATTGTGATCCAATTTGATATTTAATTTAAAAATTAATTTGTTGATTTAAAGGTTAAATTCAATCTTAAAAGATTTGAATTGATTGGATTGTTTAGATTTTAAGAGTTGAAGTTGTTAATTTTGTATTTATTTAAATGAAATTATTCAGAATTTAATCTGATTTGATTTAATTTATTTAATAAAATGATTCAATCTTGAATAAATTTGTTTTGTCTTAATTGATTTAAAGAAAGTCTAAGTTTAAATAAAGATTTAAGCTTGTTTGATTTAATGAAAATCAATTTGAAATTAATGAATATATAATTCGATTTAAGTTAATTGATAAAAAGATAATGAAATTATTAAATTTAAAGATTTAATATTATTAATTTGAACTTTAGAGATTGGATTAATCAATTGTAATTGAAATTTGAACTTGAATTAATATTAAGATGGATTTGAAATGTTCGTTATTGGATAATATTGAATCGGATTGGATTGGATTTTTGAAATGCTTAAATTGATATTATTTTTTATTAACTACTATGTGGTACAAATTAATTAACTATTTATGTATAATTATTTTGAATTAAAATATTTTATATTACATTTATTTATTTTACTTAAATTTATTTTAATTAGAATATTTTACTCTTTGCTATCTATTTATAATTATTCTAATAGAAATACTTATATTATATTAAATTTCCTTTCTTGTTTACAATTATTAGGAAATTCAATTTAGACACAGAAAACGGACATAATTGGTGACACAAGTAATCGACACCATTGGATTACCCCTAGATTTCCACCTTCCACTTAAAGACTAAAAGATCTAATGGTTGTTGATGGGGCAAATTGTCGCATGCCAACACCCAATGTGTGTTTGTGAATTATCCAAATAAGCAGTAAAATATGTAAATGCGGGGAGACACGGCTTTTATAGTGGTTTGGCACTAACGGCTACATCCACTTTATAATCCTTATTCATCATATCTTTGGTTGATTACAAGGTTGTACAAGTTCGGACAATAGCTAAGTTCGAAGTGTTACAATGGAATAGCAAAATATATGCTTGTTTTACACTTTGACTAAATTGTCCTTCTTCTTCTTCGTTGAAAAGCGTTGACTCGGTCAACAATATCCGAGTTTGGTGTTCATGTCCATTAAGTTCAAAAGTAGCATAACAATCTTTGTTAATGTTCAAGTGCTGAAGGAAAACATGCATGCCATGTTTTAATTATCCATGTCATCTCCCATGGCCATGATGGGGGTGTTGGAAGCCATTAATGAGTGTTTGGAGCTCTCAAGCTCCAAAAATTCCAAGAGAGAAGACCCCCAAATGAAGGCCAAGGCTTGGGGTATTTATAGGAGGAAGGTTAGGTGGGAGTATGTGAGAGATGGGACCCATAAGAAGTAATTTTCATACCCTAAAAGCAGCCTCGTAACAGGAATTTCGACCCCAGGAATTTCGACCCCAGAGTTTCGACCCCAGGAATTTCGACCCCAGAATTTCGAACCCAGAATTTCGAACCCAGAATTTCAACCCCAGAATTTCGAACCCAGATGTGACGTGACTTTTTGACGCTTGAGCGCGTCGCTCACTAAATACTTGACGTGTGACAGCTTTGACTAAAAAGCATGTCGACATTTTCCCCCTAAAACATATCTTGCTTGACCAAGGAAGGTGTGTTTTGCGATGAGAAGAGAAATCCAGAAACCAAAGTTAGGAGAAGTCCGGAGCGAGCTGCTATATTCATAAGACGGAAGAGCATGACCACGCCGGGTCGTATTATCCAGGAAACCAAAGCCGATAAGCCAGAAATCCGTGATCGCTTCGGATCATATTAGTGGAAGACCACGATCGCTTGGGATCGTATTAAGGAGAGAAATCCGACGATCGCTTGAGATCGTATTAATAGAAAGCCAGAACAGCCAGAGTATTCGAGAGACTGCAGGAGCCCAGTAAAGAAAAGGTGTACACATAATCATATATGAGCGGACTTGCCGGGCCGCTGACAAGGCTTCCATAAATCATCGTATTCATTTGATAGACTACATTCAAGGCGATCTCACGTTGGTGAGGTGGCCAAGGCATGTTAGAGCATTCAAGGAAATCTCACGTTGGTGAGATAACCTCGGGAAGTGGCATTTAAGGGGATCTCGCGTTGATGGAGATAACCTTGGCAAGTGGCATTCAAGGGAATCTCGCGTTGAGGGAGACGACCTTGGCAAGTGGCATTCAAGGAAATCTTGCGTTGAGGGAAATGACCTTGGCAAGTGGCATTCAAGGAAATCTCGCGTTGATGAGATGACCTTGGCATGTAGCATTCAAGGAGATCTCATATTGGTGAGATGACCTTGGCATGTAGCATTAAAGGAGATCTCGTGTTAGCGAGATGACCTTGGCAAGTAGCATTCAAGGATATCTCACATTGGTGAGATGACCTTGACATGTAGCATTCAAGGAGATCTCACATTGGTGAGATGACCTCGGCAAGTAGCATTCAAGGAGAATCACATTGGTGAGATGACCTTGGCATGTAGCATTCAAGGAGATCTCACATTGGTGAGATGACCTTGGCATGTAGCATTCAAGGAGATCTCACATTGGTGAGATGACCTCGGCAAGTAGCATTCAAGGAGATCTCACATTGGTGAGATGGCCTCGGCAAGTAGCATTCAAGGAGATCTCACATTAGTGAGATGACCTCGGCAAGTAGCATTAAAGGAGATCTCACATTGGTGAGATGACCTTGGCATGTAGCATTCAAGGAGATCTCACATTGGTGAGATGACCTTGGCGTGTAGCATTCGAGGAGATCTCACATTGGTGAGATGACCTTGGCACGTGGAGTCAAGGCAACCTTATCGAAGTAAGACAAGGGGCCAAGATAGTCACGAGTGGATATTCTTGTTGTGTCACTGACAGGTCCACCCGATATGATTCGGGGTTGTTGACAAGCCGACCCACTAATCCAAACGATCGTACATGATCCGACATTCGCCACGAGTAAAGGCAATCCCGTCGAAGTAGGACGAGAAGCCAAGATAGATAGACGGTTATTAGACTTTGCAATCTCGTTACTGATTTCATACTTCACAAGTAAGCGTCCTTACTTTGCGAAGTAATGTTATTAAAATTATAAGAGTTGGGTTTTTTTAGTAAAGCCACGTCGTCGTCCGTAAAGGGTAGGCTTCGGAAGCTGGCTTGCCCCCGTGCATGGGTAAGTGGACTTGGCCGTTTTTTTATTTTGAGTTTATTCATAGAGGAAAGCGAATAGTTTATTGTTCGTGAAGAGCATGCCTAGGATCTTGCCGGTCCCTATTACATAGGTAAACACACATAACCATTCACAATTCAAAGCCAAGAAGAGTAAACTTTTCATTAATACCCAAAAGGAAGGATACATCTAGAGGACTAGTGTAACGACCCGCATTTTACGCATCAAAGGATCGTAGAATATTTATTTCTTTCACATACGAAGTTGTATGGTCATGTAACTTTGGGAGACGACTATTGGTGAAACACCCCACCCTCCATTAAGGTCACTCACAAAGGGAATGCCTTAACTTTGGTGGAGGTTTGTAAGTAAAAGTCACAGATAAAACACAAGACAGATATAAACATATATATAAGCAGCGGAAAACAACAGACTTTTTATTTCATAAATACGTGTTCATACAAAACATTTCCATAACTGTCACATAATAACTTCCAAAACATTACATCACCATTTCTGTCTTGATTATTAAGTAAAGAAGCATAAAACATAATTAAAACTGCATAAATCCCCATGATTGTGTCCAACAGCCATAGCCAAAGCAAGAGAGTCCAAACCGTACATCTACTATCTTGAAGCTTGCAAAGAGTCTGACTAAGCTGGGTTGTTTCCTCCCTGTGGACCTGGGGGGAACGGAAGAAAAGAAGACGAAAGAAAATAGGGCCAGACTTAAAGCCTGGTAAGTCTAGTGACTCTTCAGTATGAGAATAAGAATAAGGGCATGATAGGTATAAACTGGAAACAGGAAAGTATCATAAACTAAGATAAAGTAGTTTTGAAACGAATATACTATCGCACCCCACACTATATCTCTGCACCTACATGCATTAGTTCTAAACTGGCACCCCATGCTGAGGGTGAAGTGATCACCTTATTCTAAAGATCGGCTCCTACTCGCATAATTACATGTGTCTTACGACCCCCAAAGATTGTAGATACCTATGTTGGTCCCACCATGGGGTGTATTAAGTCCCATGGTGGTGGCCCAACACAATACTAGAATGCATAGGTTATACTACTAGTGCCCCCAGTGCCCTGTTTGTCTGCTCCGAAGTGTGTGCACGCCCGCACTCCGTTAGAACCCACATTGTTGCACCCACCGCCGTCGCTTTGACCGCTTACAATCAGCCCAGTAATCGTGCCTCACCCTGCCTAGTTTCAGGGTACCATGCTACCTAATTGGGTTACTGCTGAAATGGGTCCCCATCACTAGGGTTTTCTAGTCAAACATGTTAAGTGGTTAAGTGTCTGTATTTAAATAACCCAACCCATCAGTTTATTTAACATGTTGAATTGATTAAGTGTTTTAGTTAACTTAACCCTACCATCCTGACTTGTCTGTCCTTAGCTTTTTAAAGCACCAACCACTCACATTAGACAGATATTGTTACGGTTACTGGATGTGCCGGTCGGTTCCGGGCAGATTTACACCGTAACTCAGTCTAACCTCGGGTCCTTATTGGGCTCAATGCTTAACCACTCACATTGGATGTAACACCCCACACCCGCTAAGGTCACTCACTAAGGGAATGCCTTAACTTCGGTGGAGTATTTTAAGTGAATATAGAACAGAAAAAATACAACAAGACAGATATAAATAATACTTGAAAATTTAAAACATCATTTCATTGCAGCAGAAGATAAACATGTTTGGTTACAATACCAGAACCAACTAAAACAAGAGTCAAGTACTAAATATCCATCTTGATAAAAACAAAAGTACATAATCCCACTACACAACTTAGCCATAATAGAAGAGATAAGCTGAGCTTTACATCAACGGTCCAAGCTCCAAAAGATAGATAAAGCAATCTGATCAAAGCCCACTAGTGCTAGGCTTAACCTGAGGACCTGAGGGGGAAAAGGATAAAAACAACGGGGTCAGACATAAGTCTGAGCGAGTCCTATAACTTTAACAATACAATCATTAAAGTAATTAGGGTATGATATAAACTTGGTACGGTAATGACTGGGGATAAATGACTACACTAAGCAGCAAACTAGACATAGGAAGAACCAAGATAACGGTAAAGACGCATCTACCCACCCAAGGATAATTACTAAACTGCACCACACCAGTCATTCCTAACTTAAAGGTTGATCCCACCCAAGGACTTAGAAGATTTAACTAGTAGTTTCGTGTACCCCTAGCTGACCACATAGGTGTCGTCTGCCCCTATCTCCACTAGGTGTACCCACTACTCCCCAAGCGATCGGCTCCCTAACGTAAATACCCGTGCTGGCCCCACAGTGGGGTGTATCACTCCCCAAAGTGGCAACCCGATACAACCAACGGTGCACGGCTTATACCTACACGATGCAACAACGTCTTACCTACCAGCCCGGGTCCACACACGCATATGAAACCCGTTGGACTTGCATTGCCACCGCTAACCCGTTTTGGCCTCTTATAGTCAAGCCCAGTACGCGTGTCCCGTCCTCGACATGGGTCGAGCCCACAAAGATACATATGGGTTACTGGTTGAAATGGGCCCCCACAAGCTACCCACCTAAGCTTGCTCCCTCTAGTGTATCCCACTTAACCCTTTAATCATGTTTAATTACATGTTTCCCCTTTGGTTAAGTATTCTAATCGTATTTTCGATTGCCACCCAAGGCAACCCACTAGATTTCTACATGCCACCCAAGGCACTTACTTGATTTCCACATGCCACCCAAGGCACCCACTTAACCCCTCATGCCCCACTACATGCTTATCTGGTTAAGTGTTTCTTAATTGATTAAGAACGTAACCGTTGTAAAGACCTCTCACATTAGACTGCCTTTTATGGCAGCTGGATTTGCCGGTCGGGTCCGGGCAGCCTTACGCCATAACAGAGTCTAACCTCGTGTCTTTACACTTGTCACGTATTTAGTTTATGCCTAAGACCTCTCACATTGAGCCAATCATTTGTAGCCACTGGATTTGCCGGTCGGGTCCGGGCAGTCTTATGCTACAAAAGGGTCCAACCTCGTGTCTTAGTCGATTAATTACACCTAATTAATCACCCCCATATTTTGAATTAATTTTCCCTAATTAATTCCAATTTAATGATGTACATAATTGACTCAATTATGTCCATCCACTTATGGTATGCAACATCATACCCATTTCACCACAATTTGGTTAACATGAATATTAACCCCATCGTTCCCCACGTAATACGCTAACATGACATACTTAAAAGGGAAGATTCATCACAAATACAATGAGTTCAACTTAGCATAACATCAGCATCAACATGGGTTTTAAAGGTGTCAACTTGCATATATGACCATAGCATCAAACCCAACTAGCATAAATAATCAATCCAAACTTGCATGAATCACATATGTCATAAAGAGGGTAACTTGCATAGATGTTCATGTCATAGACCTATCATAAAGGGATAAACTTGCATACATGTCATAGGTCTAAAAAGGGATGAACTTGCATATGTTACTTATATCATAAAAAGGGGTAAACATGCATATATATGCATGACATACAAAGGGGTAAACTTGCATATGTATGCATATCATACAAAGGTGTAAACTTGCACATGTTACTTGCATATAATCAAACACCAAACTTGCATAACATGTCATATATGAACTTGCATATAATCAAACACCAAACTTGCATAACATGTCATATATGAACTTGCATATAATCAAACACCAAACTTGCATAACATGTCATATATGAACTTGCATAACATGGTGTCATAATGGATCAATGTTTATCATAGTGATTTGCATAACTAGCATCATGAACATATAGCATAAAACTTGCATAACTAGCATCATGAACATATAGCAGAAAACTTGCATAACTAGCATCATGAACACATAGCATATGATAACATAACTTGCATTGATCCACATACATAACTATAACCTCATTATATCCTGTCATAATTAGTTTAGCAATTGCTTGCTAAAGGCATAGAAACTCACAACTTATTGATTAGCACTCCTATGAAGAAGATTTAGTTGCTAGAGTTGATTAGAAGTTGATTTGAGAAGCTATCTTCTTCTAAAATTTGATGGAGGCTCCTTCTAAGTTGCATTTTGACGGCATGATGACGTTGTATCTATTTTTAGTATGGATTAGGGTAGTCTTAGGGTGTATTTATAGATTTAGGATGTAGTTTAGGCCCTTAGATTAACCCTAGATTAGTTTAGAGCCATCAGATTTCGTCACCAGCCACCAAACACAGCCTAAACCTGACCAATTCACTCAAATGGTGCACCAGGCAAAACTGCCCGGCCACCTGTGTCGACTCCCAAGTCGATAGGGCAGTCGACTTGGGTCCAGTTGTGTCGACTCCCCAGTCGACTTGGGGTGGCTGGCGGGAATTTTCCCGCTTAGCTCGCCTGGCCTGATTTTTGAATTTTGAACTTGAAATTTAAATCTGTTTTGAACTTAGAATTTTCTGAAAACTTACATGGGCCATAACTGGGTCATACGGACTCCGATTTACAAAAACTCGGACTCTATTTCGCGTATTTTTCCGAGACGAACGCAATGGCGCAACCCGTTTCCCTTAATTCCCACATCTGGCATTAGTTATTCTTTAATTTGTGAATGTTAATATTAACTGAAATTCGGGGTGTTACATTCTCCCCTACTTAAAGGATTTCGTCCCCGAAATCTCTAAGTCCAAAAGAACGTATCCTACCATCCAAACAACCATCTACTAAACCATCAAACACTGGCATCCATTGTCCTTAAAATTTCTAATGCTGTATGAACATATGCAAAAAGTATGTGTATATGTTCCCTGTCTAATGCAAAATCAGGCGGTCTACTGATTCAGTTGACCTCCTTAATGCAAACCATGATAGTGTCATGCATCCAATATGTATGCGAAAGAACCCTATCGACACATACTATCTCTACATGTGTGCACAACCATACACCAAAATGCATCATCCATATGATAACACAACCATTATACATCCATTAATATAGCTACCTACACACAATTATATGCAATATGCAATATGAAGTGACTGAGCCGATCTAGTATCTAAAGTGTGTGTATATGCATCCACGAGCAACCACTAGCAAACACTTGCATCCACATGCATCCATCAATCATAACATGTCTCAAACACATGTTTCAACCATAGGTTTACCCTATCTAAAGGTCAAAGGTACTAATGAGAGGACATACTAAAGATAAGATAAGTACTAGACAAACGATAAAGGAGAAATTAAAAGACATACCCTCAAAAAGGAATGGGTACAGTGAACGCATCTTCGCTTCTGTCTCCCAAGTAGTGTTGCTCTCATCATCTCCCCATTGCACTTTGACTAGTTGAACCTCTCTGTTTCTCAACTTCCTAATCTCTGACCCAAGGATGCGAGTAGGAGCTCGTCGAATCGTCGCATCACGCTCTACCTCCACTTCTCTAAGCAAGCTCGGCTCTACCACCTCTGCGGTCTCATGTAGGCACTTCCTCAAATGTGACACATGGAATACGTCATGTACACCACTAAGTCTCTCGGGCAAATCCACTCTATATGCCATCTGTCCAATCCTTTCCTTAATAGGAAACGGTCCTACAAACCTTGGTGCTAACTTCCCAACGGACCCAAAGCGAACAACATTCCGTAATGGAGATACTTTGACAAAGACCATGTCCCCAACATCAAACTCAAGATCTGTTCTCCTTTTATCCGCATAAGATTTCTGTCTGTCTTGCGCCGCTTTCATCCTTCTTCGAATCAAATCAATCTTTTCCGAAGTTTCTCTAACCATATCGGGCTCAAGCAAGATCTTATCCGTAGATTCCCACCAACATGTAGGTGACCGACAAGGCCTTCCATAAAGAGCTTCGAAAGGAGCCATGCCAATACTAGACTGAAAACTGTTATTATACGCGAACTCTACCAATGGAAGATGCTCTTCCCATGTACCTCCAAAATCTAAGATACATAGCCTCAAAAGGTCTTCTAGAACACGATTCACCCTCTCGGTCTGGCCGTCCGTCTGAGGATGATATGCGGTGCTCAAACACAACTGAGTCCCTACTGCCTCTTGCAAACTCTTCCAAAACTCGCTAGTGAAGATAGGATCTCGATCGCTCACTATGCTCGAAGGTACTCCATGTAACCGAACTATCTCTCGAAGGTAAACTGAAGCTAGCCATGGAGCAGTCCTCTTACTCTTCACGGGTATGAAATGGGCGCTCTTAGTAAGTCTGTCTACCACAACCTAAATTCCCGTATTACCCTTCCTCGATCTCGGTAATCCATCGATAAAATCCATCGAGACGCTATCCCACTTCCATTTCGGAACTTCCAATGGGTGAAGCAACCCATCAGGTTTCTTTTGCTCCGCTTTCACTTGTTGGCACACCAAGCATCTAGCGACATACTCGGCCACATCTTTCTTCATACCGGCCCAAAAGAAAACTCGCTTCATGTCTTGGTACATCTTGTCCCCACCGGGATGAATGGTCATCTTCGAACGATACGCATCATCAAGAATAGCCTTCCTCAAACCCTCGTCTTGCGGTACACAAAGTCTACCGTCTCTACGCAACCACCCCTTATCATCTAGGGTGTACCTACTCAAATGGCTGGACGACTCCCCCCTTATGAGCCTCTCTACCAACTCAACCAACTGTGGGTCGTCCCGCTGTGCCTCGCCAATCCGTCCCAAAAGAGTAGGTCTGACCTCTAAGGATGCTAGCAAACCGGGTACAAAGTCAACGGAAGGTCTGAAGTCAAACATCGAGATAAATTCCAAGCTTCGTCGTTCCACGAACAATGGACTCAAGGACAACCTTTTTCTGCTTAAGGCGTCCGCCACCACGTTACCCTTGCCAGGGGTATACGCTATCTCAAAATCATAGGATGCTAAGAACTCCATCCACCTTTGTTGCCTTAAGTTCAAATCCTTTTGAGAAAACAAGTACTTCAATGATTTGTGGTCAGTGAACAATTCGAACCTCTCGCCAAGAAGATAATGGCGCCAAGTCTTAAGCGCAAAAACAATAGCGGCAACTCTAGATCATGTGTAGGGTAATTTTTCTCATGCTTTCTCAACTGCCTTCCCCCGTAGGCTATTACCCTTCCCTCTTGCATTAAGACTGCGCCTAGTCATGTCCCACAAGCATCAGTATAAACAACAAATGGCTTACTCCCATCTGGCAACACTAAGACTGGAGCTGTGGTTAAAGCTCTCTTTAACCGTTGGAACGCATCATCACAATCTACGTCCCATGTGAAGACTAGATTCTTCTTCGTCAAGCGAGTTAATGGGGCTGATATCTTCGCGAAGTCCTTGATAAACTTCCTATAGTAGCCAGCCAACCCCAAGAAACTCCTCACCTCGCTAGCATTCTTCGGAACCTTCCAATCTTGGATGGATACTACCTTAGCGGGATCCACAGCTATCCCTTCCTTAGAGACCACATGCCCCAAGAACCGCACTTCCTTCCTCCAAAAGTGACATTTAGAGAATTTAGCCTTAAGGCTATGCGCTCGAAGAGTCTCCAACGCTTCCCTAAGATGTAGGGCATGCTCTTCTTCACTCTTAGAAAAGACTAAGATGTCATCCACAAAGACCACCACGAACTTATTAAGGTACTCCCTGAACACCCTACTCATCAAATCAACAAAGTATGCAGGGGCGTTCGTCAAACCAAAGGGCATCACCAACCACTCATAGAAACCATCCGGAGTCCTAAAGGCAGTCTTCTCTATACTATCCTCAGTCACTCTCAACTGATGAAACCCCGTGGCTAAGTCCAACTGCGAAAACACTGAGGCGCCAACCAACTGATCAAAGAGATCATCAATCCTCGGTAATGGGTGTCTATTCTTCTTTGTAAGCTTGTTGAGTTCTCTATAGTCTACACAAAGTCTGAGGGACCCATCCGCCTTCGTGGCAAAAAATACTGGAGCACCGCACTCCGATATACTTCGTCTTATGAACCCCTTCTCAAGCAACTCCCCTACTTGCTTATGGAGTTCCCTGCTCTCACGAGGAGCCATGTGGCGCACTGGCAAAGATACTGGCTTAGCATTGTCCACCAGATATATTCGGAAGTCTATCTCCCGCTTCGGAGGTAAGCCCTTCACCTCCTCAAACACATCCGAGTATTCCCGGACCACTCTAACAGATCGCAAACTCTCGACCGAAGCGTCAAGCGATTCAAGATAACTTAGCATAACAGAATCCATGGGATTACAAGAGATCTCGAGAGTGTTACCCAAGCGGGTCATGAGCCTAACAACTCTCCTTTCGCAATCAAGAACGGCACCATTACTGGATAACCAGTCCATGTCCAAAATTAACCCATAGCCCGTGAAGCCCAAAACAAAAGCATCACATCTAAACTCAACGCTAAGTATAGAAATCTTCAAACCCAAACATATCATGGACAAATAAGTGGAGCCCCCAATTGGGTTTGAAACAACCAAGGGATCATCTACTAGACTGGTGTCTAAGTGCAGTGACTCAACTAATGATGATGAGATAAACGAATGCGATGCGCCAGAGTCGAATAAAGTACGGACAGGATGATCAAACAGAAAAACCAGACTTTCAACGTAAATAGTTCTACCTCTTTCCTGAATCGGTGGAACCGCGAGAGCCTGAACTTGCCCCCTTGCCTGACCTGGTGCCATAAGAGCTTGCACCTGTCCTCCTGAGGTAGATCCCGTCCTCTGCCCCTTCTTAGGGCAGTCCTTCACTAGATGCCCTGCTTCGCCATAGTGGAAGCAGCCAGTCTTCTTCTTCTTCCGACAATCTTTGCTTAGGTGGCCTGGTGTCCCGAAATTGAAGCACTTCTTTCCCTTGCCACCGTTGCCTTTCCCACCCTTGTTTTGCTGTTGCTATTGAGGTCTCTTCTGATCTCCTTTCTTCTCGAGTGCCTTATTAGCATTGGGACCCTTCTCTTCCTCATGCATGAGTATCATGTCTACTAGCTTCTCAAAGGTGGCCCCCATAGGGATGTGAGTCATAGCCAATCCATGCATCGGTTCATTCAAGTCTTTAACGAACCTCAAAGCCTTCTTCTCCGGTGTATTCACCATGTCTATGCCAAACCTTGCCAACTGATTAAACTTGTTGACATATTCCTTCACTGATAGGTTTGCTTTAGAGTCAAGAACCTTTCCATATACAGATTTTCTTC
This sequence comes from Allium sativum, assembly GCA_030737875.1. Classification (NCBI taxonomy): domain Eukaryota; kingdom Viridiplantae; phylum Streptophyta; class Magnoliopsida; order Asparagales; family Amaryllidaceae; genus Allium; species Allium sativum. The sequence continues at coordinate 767,265,130 of CM060913.1, read as the reverse complement.
GCCCTTGAGAGAAACTTTACCACAAACCTTTGTCTGAAATCCGCCCAAGAGTCAACAGGGCGCTCTCCATTAGTGACCTCCTACCAGAACGAGGCCTCTCCCTTCATTAACCAAGCAGCTAACTTGACTTTTTTTCCTTCTTCCATCTCAAAGATGTCTATCAACTCTTCTGTTTCCTTAAGCCAATCCCTAACTTCCACAAAAGTTTCTGATCCTTGAAAAGGTTTCCCTCCCATAGCCTTAAATTCCTTGCAAGTCTTAGCAAAAGTATCCGCGCGAGGAGGAGGAGGGGGAGGAAGATCGGGTGCAACTGGTGGTGGAGGAACATTTGCTGGACCCGCAGCGGCGGCCCTAGCCTCCATCAATCTCCTATACCATACTGGTATCGCTACACCCTCCGGAAAGTTAAGATCTTCAGCCATGCTGAAACGAAAAAGGAAAGATTCAAAACGGAGAATTCGAAAGATAAAGATATGGCTATTAGGGATTATGCTTTTCTTTCAAAAACTTTTCTCTTAAAAGACATGTTTTTGAAAATACTCATTCAAAAATGTTTTTAGAAAAATAGTTTTTCTAAAAGTTTTATCTGTTCTGGTAACCTTCAGCTCTGATACCACGTGTAACACCCCACACCCGCTAAGGTCACTCACTAAGGGAATGCCTTAACTTCGGTGGAGTATTTTAAGTGAATATAGAACAGAAAAATTACAACAAGACAGATATAAATAATACTTGAAAATTTAAAACATCATTTCATTGCAGCAGAAGATAAACATGTTTGGTTACAATACCAAAACCAACTAAAACAAGAGTCAAGTACTAAATATCCATCTTGATAAAAACAAAAGTACATAATCCCACTACACAACTAATAGCCATAATAGAAGAGATAAGTTGAGCTTTACATCAACGGTCCAAGCTCCAAAAGATAGATAAAGCAATCTGATCAAAGCCCACTAGTGCTAGGCCCAACCTGAGGACCTGAGGGGGAAAAGGATAAAAACAACGGGGTCAGACATAAGTCTGAGCGAGTCCTATAACTTTAACAATACAATCATTAAAGTAATTAGGGTATGATATAAACTTGGTACGGTAATGACTGGGGATAAATGACTACACTAAGCAGCCAACTAGACATAGGAAGAACCAAGATAACGGTAAAGACGCATCTAACCATCCAAGGATAATTACTAAACTGCACCACACCAGTCATTCCTAACTTAAAGGTTGATCCCACCCAAGGACTTAGAAGATTTAACTAGTAGTTTCGTGTACCCCTGGCTGACCACATAGGTGCTGTCTGCCCCTATCTCCACTAGGTGTACCCACTACTCCCCAAGCGATCGGCTCCCTAACGTAGATACCCGTGCTGGCCCCACAGTGGGGTGTATCACTCCCCAAAGTGGCAACCCGATACAACCAACGGTGCACGGCTTATACCTACACGATGCAACAACGTCTTACCTACCAGCCCGGGTCCACACACGCATATGAAACCCGTTGGACTTGCGTTGCCACCACTAACCCGTTTTGGCCTCTTATAGTCAAGCCCAGTACGCGTGTCCCGTCCTCGACATGGGTCGAGCCCACAAAGATACATATGGGTTACTGGTTGAAATGGGCCCCCACAAGCTACCCACCTAAGCTTGCTCCCTCTAGTGTATCCCACTTAACCCTTTAATCATGTTTAATTACATGTTTCCCCTTTGGTTAAGTATTCTAATCGTATTTTCTATTGCCACCCAAGGCAACCCACTAGATTTCCACATGCCACCCAAGGCACTTACTTGATTTCCACATGCCACCCAAGGCACCCACTTAACCCCTCATGCCCCACTACATGCTTATCTGGTTAAGTGTTTCTTAATTGATTAAGAACGTAACCTTTGTAAAGACCTCTCACATTAGACTGTCTTTTATGGCAGTTGGATTTGCCGGTCGGGTCCGGGCAGCCTTACGCCATAACAGAGTCTAACCTCGTGTCTTTACACTTGTCATGTATTTAGTTTATGCCTAAGACCTCTCACATTGGGCCAATCATTTGTAGCCGCTGGATTTGCCGGTCGGGTCCGGGCAGTCTTATGCTACAAAAGGGTCCAACCTCGTGTCTTAGTCGATTAATTACACCTAATTAATCACCCCCATATTTTGAATTAATTTTCCCTAATTAATTCCAATTTAATGATGTACATAATTGACTCAATTATGTCCATCCACTTATGGTATGCAACATCATACCCATTTCACCACAATTTTGTTAACATGAATATTAACCCCATCGTTCCCCACGTAATACGCTAACATGACATACTTAAAAGGGAAGATTCATCACAAATACAATGGGTTCAACTTAGCATAACATCAGCATCAACATGGGTTTTAAAGGTGTCAACTTGCATATATGACCATAGCATCAAACCCAACTAGCATAAATAATCAACCCAAACTTGCATGAATCACATATGTCATAAAGAGGGTAACTTGCATAGATGTTCATGTCATAGACCTATCATAAAGGGATAAACTTGCATACATGTCATAGGTCTAAAAAGGGATGAACTTGCATATGTTACTTATATCATAAAAAGGGGTAAACTTGCATATATATGCATGACATACAAAGGGGTAAACTTGCATATGTATGCATATCATACAAAGGTGTAAACTTGCACATGTTACTTGCATATAATCAAACACCAAACTTGCATAACATGTCATATATGAACTTGCATATAATCAAACACCAAACTTGCATAACATGTCATATATGAACTTGCATATAATCAAACACCAAACTTGCATAACATGTCATATATGAACTTGCATATAATCAAACACCAAACTTGCATAACATGTCATATATGAATTTGCATAACATGGTGTCATAATGGATCAATGTTTATCATAGTGATTTGCATAACTAGCATCATGAACATATAGCATAAAACTTGCATAACTAGCATCATGAACATATAGCATAAAACTTGCATAACTGGCATCATGAACATATAGCATAAAACTTGCATAACTAGCATCATGAACACATAGCATATGATAACATAACTTGCATTGATCCACATACATAACCATAACCTCATTATATCCTATCATAATTAGTTTAGCAATTGCTTGCTAAAGGCATAGAAACTCACAACTTGTTGATTAGCACTCCTATGAAGAAGATTTAGTTGCTAGAGTTGATTAGAAGTTGATTTGAGAAGCTATCTTCTTCTAAAATTTGATGGAGGCTCCTTCTAAGTTGCATTTTGACGGCATGATGACGTTGTATCTATTTTTAGTATGGATTAGGGTAGTCTTAGGGTGTATTTATAGATTTAGGATGTAGTTTAGGCCCTTAGATTAACCCTAGATTAGTTTAGAGCCATCAGATTTCGTCACCAGCCACCAAACACAGCCTAAACCTGACCAATTCACTCAAATGGTGCACCAGGCAAAACTGCCCGGCCACCTGTGTCGACTCCCAAGTCGACAGGGCAGTCGACTTGGGTCCAGTTGTGTCGACTCCCAAGTCGACTCCCCAGTCGACTTGGGGTGGCTGGCGGGAATTTTCCGGCTTAGCCCGTCTGGCCTGATTTTTGAATTTTGAACTTGAAATTTAAATCTGTTTTGAACTTAGAATTTTCTGAAAACTTACATGGGCCATAACTGGGTCATACGAACTCCGATTAACAAAAACTCGGACTCTATTTCGCGTATTTTTCCAAGACGAACGCAATGACGCAACCCGTTTCCCTTAATTCCCACATCTGGCATTAGTTATTCTTTAATTTGTGAATGTTAATATTAACTGAAATTCGGGGTGTTACATTGGATAGGTATTGTTGTGACTACTGGACAGCCGGGCGGGTCCGGGCAGGTTTACATCACAACTCAATCCAACCTCGTGTTAAGCATATTCGTATTTTCTAAATTTACATATTTGTCTTTATTACTTGTTATATGTAAATTTGTCAACAATTAAATGTTATGGCACACAATCCAAGTTTAACATTTTTGGTATAAGAATTTATACCGTTTAAATGCCACCAATTTTGGCATGTGACAAACATGCCAATTTCATATATTTTTAAATTTTTCCAACATTACCCCGTCTAAATATTAGGCTAACAATCTTAGCCTAATTTTACGTTCGCATGATTTTCAACATATAATATTAGGCAAAAAACTTAGACTAATTTAGCGTACACAAAATTGGCATAAAGAAGTTCATTAACATAAACATGACATAGGTGTAAACTTGGCATTTTTGGCATAATCAATATGAACATCATAGGTGTGAACTTGCAAAATAGCCAACATGAATGTCATAGGTGTGAACTGGCAAAATAGTCAACATACATATATGTGAATTTGCAACATAGCCTAAATCAACTTACACATATGTGAACTTGCATTGAAATAAGGGTCTAACCAAATAGGTGTCACATGAATTAGCATATGATTTAGACAACATAAGCCTAAACATGTTTTGGATCTAGGCATAACATCGAACATCACTAGCATATGACAAGAATATGGCATTTTCATAAGTATGTATAACTTTATGACAAGGGTGTGAACTAGATCCAATCACATATCTAATCACAACATGAAACATGTACTAAAATGGATCTTGACATGGATCCAATTAGGAACTTGCAACTTTTGTATAAACATAAGAGCATGTATATGAACATAACCATTTAGGCATAAAGGTTCTAGCATAAAGTATATACATGAGGTTCTAATTACAAACACCCTATATAATCACATAAACATGAACTATACAACTTGCTTGTGATGTTGTTTTCATTCTAAAAGTACAATAGGATCAACATCAATCTTAATTATACCACAAACATCCCAATTCCATTCACAACACAATCATTTCAATACATAGATATGAATTAACATCGTCGTTACATAATAGCACAATTCTGCTTCCAATTTACATCGAATCAAGTCTTAGTTTTATTCTCATCGGAAAAATCACTATACTTACAACGAACGACGAACTTGAATTCTGGATTCTGAGTTCTGAATTTGATATGCTTTCCTTTGGGTAGACTAACGTTGTTTAAATTCGTGTTTTACTTTAGTATTGGCTTGTCTCTAAGCTTTCTAACTGACGGTCACTCCTAGTTTCTTTCCAGCAGCATGGCGGCTCTAGTATTATATTATTTGTGTGAATTTAAGTTTAGACTTGAGTTGTATTTATAGAATTTTAAATTGATTAGAGCCGTCGATGAAGCTAGAGTGAATCCAGACCATCCATCTCAAGAGAAACCAATCAGAAAGCGACATGTAAGCCCTAGTGACACGGCCAAGCCTCAGAAATCGACCAGAACCCGACCAGGCCATCCAGGGCCTGATCAAGCAGGTTTCTGCTCGGCCTGGGCGCACTTGGCAGGTGCGCCAGTGCAAATTTGTACTGGCGCACTTCCCAATTGCGCCAGTGCAATTTTGTTCTGGCGCACTTCCCAAGTGCGCCAGTGCATTCTGGCCCGTTTCTGGTTTTTCTGCCTAACTTCGTTCGTCCATATCTCCTTCATACGGTATCCGTTTTATGCAAACTCGGACTCTATCTCAAGCAGAATTCCGAGACGAACGCAATGGCATAACCCGTTTCCCTTAATTCCATCATTTAGAATTAATTATACTTTAATTTGTTAAGTTACAGTTAACAGAAAATTTGGGGTGTTACATTCTCCCTTCCTTAAAGGATTTCGTCCCCGAAATCTTCAAGTCTAGTAGAATGTAAGTCCTAACATCCAATCGTCCATCTACTCAACCAACAAACACAGACGTCCATTGTCCTTAAAAGACTTCTAATGCTTTATGATTATATGCACAATGTGTGTATATGTCCTTAACTAATGCAAAATCAGGCGGTCTACTGATCCAGTTGATCTTCTTAATGCAAATCATGTAAGTGTCATGAATCCATTATGTATGCAAATTTGTCTTTACTCATAATTCTACATGAGTGCGCAACCATCAATACAAATGCGACATCCATATGACAACATATCAAGTTTCAACCACATACAAATATGAATACATATATGCATATGCAGTATGAAGTAACTGAGCCGATCTAAAACCTAGGTTGTGTGTGTATATGCATCCACGAGCAACCACTAGCAACCACTTGCAACCACTTGCAGCCATCAACCATAACATGTTTCAAATACATGTTTACATCCAAAGGGGTTTCTACCTAAGGATAAAGGATAATATCGAGGAGATATACCTAAAAAGATAGATACAAGCACAACTTAAGGAAAAAGAGAGGTCAAAGATGTACCCTCAAAAAGAAAAGGGTAGGTCGCGCGTATTCTGTCCTCAGTTTCCCAAGTCGCATCTTCCTCGGCGTCGCTCCACTGAACCTTAACGAGCTTGACTTCGCGGTTGCATAGCTTTTTCACTGTAGTTCCTACGATTCGAGTTGGAGCTCTCCTCACAGTTGCTTCGCGTTCCACTTCGGCTTCTTCTAGAACGCTTGGCTCCACCACTTCCGTAGATTCATGTAGTCATTTCCGGAGATGAGAAACATGAAAGACGTTGTGAATTCCAGCCAATCTTTGAGGCAGCTCTACTCTATAAGCCATTTTCCCAATCTTCTCGATGATAGGGAACGGTCCTACAAATCTTGGTGCTAGCTTTCCTATGGACCCAAATTGAACGACGTTCCTTAGAGGGGATGCCTTAAGGAAAACCCTGTCCCCATCCTCAAACTCAAGGTCAGTCCTTCTTTTGTCGGCGTAGGATTTCTTTCTGTCTTGGCCAGTCTTCATTCTCCTTCGTATCAAGTCCACTTTTTCTGAAGTCTCTCTAATCATGTCTGGCCCAAGTATAAGCTTGTCGGTAGACTCCCACCAACAAGTTGGTGATCGGCAAGGTCTTCCATACAAAGCTTCGAAGGGCGCCATACCGATGGTGGCTTGGTAACTGTTGTAGGCAAATTTCACTAAAGGAAGGTGATCCTCCCAAGTCCCTCTGAAGTCAAGAACGCATAGTATTAGAAGATCTTCTAGTACTATATTCACCCTTTCTGTCTAACCATCATTTTGGGGATGATAGGCCATGCTCAAGCATAATTGTGTGCCGACAGCTTCTTGCAGACTCCGCCAAAATTCTCTCATGAAGATGGGATCTCTGTCACTCACTATGTTGGAGGGTATTCCATGGAGTCGAACTATTTTCTTGAGATAAAGAGAAGCTAGAGACGAAGTAGTCCTTCTACTCTTGATAGGTATAAAGTGGGCGCTTTTAGTAAGCATGTCCACTATTACCCAAATGCTAGTATGGCCTCTTTTTGACCTGGGCAACCCGTCAATGAAGTCCATTGAAATGCTATCCCACTTCCATTGCGGGACTTCTAGAGGATGAAGCAGTCCTACAGGCTTCTTTTGTTCCGCCTTGACCTGTTGGTATGTCACGCACTTAGAAACGAAATCTGCCACATCCTTCTTCATGCCGCTCCAGTAGAAAACTCTCTTTACGTCATTGTACATCTTGTCTCCACCTGGGTGTATTGTCATCTTGGAATGATGTGCCTCCTCGAGAACCTTCTTCACTAAATCCCTAGCTTGTGGGACGCATAGCCTTCCATCCCGTCTCAGCCAACCCTTATCATCGATGGAGTAGCTATTGAGGTGACTAGAATTTTCACCCCTAATTAGTTTATCAATCACATCCACAAGCTGCGAGTCTTCACGTTGTGCGGCCACTATCGAGTCTAAAAGAGTGGGTCGTACTTCTAGGGATGCTAATAAACCAGGTATAAAATCTGAGGAGGGCCTAAAGTCAAAACTGGCTATATACTCCAAGCTTTGTCTTTCTATAAAGAGAGGGCTTAGAGTCAGCTTCTTTCTGCTCAACGCGTCTGCTACTACGTTGCCTTTGCTAGGAGTATAGGAAATTTCAAAGTCATACGAGGCAAGGAACTCCATCCGCATTTGCTGCCTCAAGTTAAGATCTTTCTGCGAGAAAAGACAACGATTTATGGTCAGTATATAATTCGAACTTCTCACCTAGGAGATAATGGCGCCAAGACTTAAGCGCAAAGACGATGGCGGCCAACTCAAGATTGTGGGTTGGGTAGTTCTTTTCATGCACTTTCAATTGTCTTCCACCATAAGCTACTACCCTCCCTTCTTGCATCAGAACAGCGCCTAGCCCCGTACCACAAGCATCCGTATATACTGTGAACATTTTGCTTCCATCCGACAAAGTCAGAACTGGGGCTGTTATCAGAGCCCTTTTTAATCGTTGGAAAGCAAACTCGCAATCCAAATCCCAAGTGAACGCTGGATTCTTCTTTGTTAGCCTTGTGAGTGGAGCTGAGATTTTCGCGAAATCCCTAATGAACTTTCGGTAAAAACCGGCTAGCCCAAGAAAGCTTCGGACTTCGGTTGCATTTCTTGGTGTCTTCCAATCTTGCACTGCCGCCACTTTCGCGGGGTCCACGGCTAACCCCTCTTTGGACACTATATGCCCAAGAAACCTTACTTCTTCTCTTCAAAAATGGCACTTGGAGAATTTGGCTTTTAGCTGATGAACTCGAAGAGTTTTCATAATCTCTTTCAAATGCTGAGCATGTTCTTCCTCATTCTTCGAGAAGATCAAAATATCGTCTACGAAGACCACCACGAACGTATTGAGGAATTCTCTGAATACCCTGCTCATTAGGTCTACGAAATAAGCAGGTGCGTTTGTCAAGCCGAAAGGCATGACAAGCCACTCGAAGAAACCGTCTGGGGTTCTGAACGCCGTTTTATCAATGCTATCTTCAGCTACCCTTAGTTGATGGAACCCAGTAGCTAGATCAAGTTGGGAGAAGACCGACACACCTACCAGCTGATCAAACAGATCGTCTATTTTGGGAAGCGGGTGTCAATTCTTTTTAGTCAGCTTGTTTAGCTCCCTATAGTCCACACAAAGACGTAGTGAACCATCTGCTTTGGTGGCGAACACCACTGGAGCACCCCATTCTGAGATACTCCACCTTATAAACCCCTTCTTGAGAAGCTCCTTAACTTGCTTACTGAGCTCCTTTCTCTCTTTTGGAGCCATGTGTCTAACAGGAAGAGCTACGGGTTTTGCATTATCAACAAGATATATGCGGAAGTCTATTTTCCGCTTCGGAGGTAAGCCTTTCACCTCTTCAAAGACATCCGGATATTCCCGGACCACCCTAACCGACTGCAAATTCTCAACAGAAGCATCAAGCGACTCTAGATAACTAAGCATAACAGCATTCAAGGGATTACAAGAAATTTCTAGAGTGTTTCTGAGCCGAGTCAAGAGCCTAACCACTCTTTTCACACAATCAAGAATGGCACCATTACTGGATAACCAGTCCATGCCTAAGATCAGCCCATATCCTGAGAAGCCCAAATCAAAGGCATTACATCTAAATTCAACACTTAAAATAGAGATTTTCAAATCCAAGAAAACCATCGACAAATAAGCCGAGCCCCCAATTGGATTTGAAACAACCAAGGAATCTTCTACCATACTAGTGTCTAGGTGTAGAGATTCTACTAAAGCAGATGAAATAAAGGAGTGTGATGCACCAGAATCAAAGAGAGTGCGAACTGGGTGATCATACAGATAAACCAAGCTTTCTAAAGAAATATTTCTACCTCGTTCCTGTGGAGGTGCCACCAGCGCGTGAACTTGTCCGCCTGAGGTGGATCCAGTCCTCTGTCCCTGCCCCAGCTTCTTTGGGCAGTCCTTAGCCAAGTGTCCAGTCTCGCCACAACTGAAGCAACCACACCATTCATCTTTGCCTTCTTCTTTCTGCAGTCTTTTGCTATATGTCCCACAATGTCACAGAAATTGCACTTTCTCTTTTCACGGGATTTGTTATTCTTCCCGCCTTTCTTGAAGTCTGTTTTCTTAGCCTGTAAACCCTCCTTCTTTTCTTGAGGCACTTCCGCTTTTGCCTCTTTCTTGCCTTTATCTTCCTCGTGTAGCAGCGCCATGTCCACCAAGCTTTCATAGGTCGCCCCCATGGGTATATGGGTCATAGCAAGGCTGTGTAGAGGCTCATTCAGGCCTTTGACGAAGCGAAGGGCCTTCTTGTGTTGGGTGTTTACTAAATCCAGCCTAAATCTGGCCAGTTGATTAAACTGATTGACATACTCCCTGATCGTCATACTCCCTTGCTTAAGAGTTAGGAACTTCTCCATCTGCAGGCTTCTTTCAGCTTGGGAGAGGAATTTCATCTCAAACCTCGTCCTGAAATCTTCCCAAGTTTCCACTGGGCACTCAGCATGCGTAACTTCCCACCAATAGGAAGCTTCATCTTTGAGCAACCACACTGCTAGTTGTATTTTTTGCCTGTCGTCAACTTCGAAGATAACGAATAAATCTTCAGTCTCCTTCAGCCAGTTCCTTGCTACCACAAATGATTCAGTTCCATAAAAGTCCTTTCCTCCCATAGCCTTGAAGTCTCTACACGTCTCAGCGAAAGTGTTCCTACAAGGAGGAGGAGGAGGAGGAGGAACCGCTGCCATTGTAGGAGGTGGAATGTCTGCTGGGCCCTCACCATTGGCCCTAGCCTCTAGGTACCTTCGGAAACAACCAGGGATCGGTACTCCTTCTGGAAGGTTAAGATCTCCAGACATGCGGGAACAAAAAGGAAAGTATTCAAGATAAAGGGATAGTGCATATAGCTCTGGGAATTATGCCTTTTAAAAACAACACTTTTTCTTGAAAAAGAATGCTTCTTTAAACTTCTTTTTGAAAATATTTTCAAAAACTTTTATCTAGTCTGGTAAATCTATGCTCTGATACCAAGTGAAACACCCCACCCTCCATTAAGGTCACTCACAAAGAGAATGCCTTAACTTTGGTGGAGGTTTGTAAGTAAAAGTCACAGATAAAACACAAGACATATATAAACACATATATATAAGCAGCGGAAAACAACAGACTTTTTATTTCATAAATACGTGTTCATACAAAACATTTCCATAACTGTAACATAATAACTTCCAAAACATTACATCATCATTTATGTCTTGGTTATTAAATAAGAAGCATAAAACATAATTAAAACTGCATAAATCCCCGTGATTGTGTCCAACAGCCGTAGCCAAAGCAAGAGAGTCCAAACCGTACATCTACTATCTTGAAGCTTGCAAAGAGTCTGACTAAGCTGGGTTGTTTCCTCCCTGTGGACCTGGGGGGAACGGAAGAAAAGAAGACGAAAGAAAATAGGGTCAGACATAAAGCCTGGTAAGTCTAGTGACTCTTCAGTATGAGAATAAGAATAAGGGCATGATAGGTATAAACTGGAAACAGGAAAGTATGATAAACTAAGATAAAGTAGTTTTGAAACGAATATACTATCGCACCCACACTATATCTCTGCACCTACATGCGTTAGTTCTAAACTGGCACCCCATGCTGAGGGTGAAGTGATCCCCTTATTCTAAAGATCGGCTCCTACTCGCATAATTACATGTGTCTTATGGCCCCCAAAGATTGTAGATACCTATGTTGGTCCCACCATGGGGTGTATCAAGTCCCATGGTGGCGGCCCGACACAATACAAGAATGCATAGGTTATACTACTGGTGCCCCCAGTGCCCTGTTTGTCTGCTCCGAAGTGTGTACACGCCCGCACTCCGTTAGAACCCATACTGTTGCACCCACCGCCGTCGCTTTGACCGCTTACAATCAACCCAGTAATCGTGCCCCATCCTGCCTAGTTTCAGGGTACCATGATACCTAATTGGGTTACTGCTGAAATGGGTCCCCGTCACTAGGGTTTTCTAGTCAAACATGTTAAGTGGTTAAGTGTCTGTATTTACCTAACCCCACCCATCAGTTTAATTAACATGTTGAGTTGGTTAAGTGTTTTAGTTAACTTAACCCTACCATCCTGACTTGCCCTTCCTTAGCTTTTTAAAGCATCGACCACTCACATTAGACAGATATTGTTACGGTTACTGTATGTGCCGGTCGGTTCCGGGCAGATTTACACCGTAACTCAGTCTAACCTCGGGTCCTTATTGGGATCAATGCTTAACCACCCACATTGGATAGGTATTGTTGTGACTACTGGACAGCCGGGCGGGTCCGGGCGGGTTTACATCACAACTCAATCCAACCTCGTGTTAAGCATATTCGTATTTTCTAAATTTAAATATTTGTCTTTATTACTTGTTATATGTAAATTTGTCAACAATTAAATGTTATGGCCCACAATCCAAGGTTAACATTTTTGGAATAAGAATTTATACCGTTTAAATGCCACCAATTTTGGCATGTGACAAACATGCCAATTTCATATATTTTTAAAATTTTCCAATGTAACCCCATCTAAATAGTAGGCTAACAATCTTAGCCTAATTTTACGTTCGCATGATTTTCAACATATAATATTAGGCTAAAAAATTAGACTAATTTAGCGTACACAAAATTGGCATAAAGAAGTTCATTAACATAAACATGACATATGTGTAAACTTGGCATTTTTGGCATAATCAATATGAACATCATAGGTGTGAACTTGCAAAATAGCCAACATGAATGTCATAGGTGTGAACTTGCAAAATAGTCAACATACATATATGTGAATTTGCAACATAGCCTAAATCAACTTACATATATGTGAACTTGCATTGAAATAAGGGTCTAACCAAATAGGTGTCACATGAATTAGCATATGATTTAGACAACATAAGCCTAAACATGTTTTGGATCTAGGCATAACATCGAACATCACTAGCATATGACAAGAATATGACATTTTCATAAGTATGTATAACTTTATGACAAGGGTGTGAACTAGATCCAATCACATATCTAATCACAACATGAAACATGTACTAAAGTGCATCTTGACATGGATCCAATTAAGAACTTGCAACTTTTGTATAAATATAGGAGCATGTATATGAACATAACCATTTAGGCATAAAGGTTCTAGCATAAAGTATATACATGAAGTTCTAATTACAAACACCCTATATAATCACATAAACATGAGCTATACAACTTGCTTGTGATGTTGTTTTCATTCTAAAAGTACAATAGGATCAACATCAATCTTAATTATACCACAAACATCCCAATTCCATTCACAACACAATCATTTCAATACATAGATATGAATTAACATCGTCGTTACATAATAGCACAATTCCGCTTCCAATTTACATCGAATCAAGTCTTAGTTTTATTCTCATCGGAAAAATCACTATACTTACAACGAACGACGAACTTGAATTCTGGATTCTGAGTTCTGAATTTGATATGCTTTCCTTTGGGTAGACTAACGTTGTTTAGATTCGTGTTTTACTTTAGTATTGGCTTGTCTCTAAGCTTTCTAATTGACGGCCACTCCTAGTTTCTTTCCAGCAGCATGGCGGCTCTAGTACTATATTATTTGTGTGAATTTAAGTTTAGACTTGAGTTGTATTTATAGAATTTTAAATTGATTAGAGCCGTCGATGAAGCTAGAGTGAATCCAGACCATCCATCTCAAGAGAAACCAATCAGAAAGCGATTTGTAAGCCCTAGTGACACAGCCAAGCCTCCGAAATCGACCAGAACCCGACTAGGCCAGCCAGGGTCTGACCAAGCAGGTTTCTGCTCGACCTGGGCGCACTTGGCAGGTGCGCCAGTGCAAATTTGTACTGGCGCACTTCCCAATTGCGCCAGTGCAATTTTGTTCTGGCGCACTTCCCAAGTGCGCCAGTGCATTCTGGTCCGTTTCTGGTTTTTCTGCCTAACTTCGTTCGTCCATATCTCCTTCATACGGTATCAGTTTTACGCAAACTCGGACTCTATCTCAAGCAGAATTCCGAGACGAACGCAATGGCATAACCTGTTTCCCTTAATTCCATCATTTAGAATTAACTATACTTTAATTTGTTAAGTTACAGTTAACAGAAAATTCGGGGTGTTACAATTGGGTCATTTCCCATGTTCATGATTTTTGTCGATTTTTAAATTACCGTTTTGCCTCTAGCTAGTCTTGTTTCGGCCATAACTTTTGATTGGAAAGGAGTTTTGACCTGAAACCACTTCCATTAGATCTGGATGATGGTTTACCTTTCCGTAGAGTGGTCACATTAGCCAAACGGACTCGCCGTTTGGGAGATATGGCTGAATCAAGTTTCAGATGGTGAAAAACATCTTAATTGGGCTAAACCGGGTGATTAACAGCTAGGCCCAAAGGAGAATTTCGGGATTTGGAGCATTTAAGGGATGTTAGGGTTTGGAGAACACCCTTTTTCTTACTTTCACAGCCGCCACTTTCATTCTTAGAACCCTAGTAATGGCCTTCAACATCTAAAACACCCCAAATCACCCTCTAATCGCTAATTAAGCCAAATCTACATCAAATCAAAGAGGATTAGCACAAGAATCGAGGTAGAACTGCTGTATAGCCTTGGAAATAGCGCCATAACAAAGATTTATTTCAGATTTAAAGTTAATTTGTGGCCAAGGTGAGTGATTTGCATAGTTCCTCACTAATCATGGTTAATTAAGAGTAATTAGTGATAATTAGCGAATTTATACATGTTAAAAATCTGAAAAAATATTTATAAGATTTGAAATGATGTTTTAAGCCTCTGTTAGAAAGTTTGGATAATTTGGTTAAGTTTTGCTAATCATATCATTAGTTATGCCTAAAAATGATTAAGGGAAATTATGGGATTTTGGCTATGTTTGATCCATCTTAACCTATCAAATTATCGTTTTGGTGTTTATAGTTGATTCTCTATGTTGCTATGACTATATGGTATGCTTTGTGATTGATTAGAACAGTTAGAATGGCCGAAAACGCCGCCGTATGGCGTAAAACAGTCGCTGGAAAGTTGCAGGAAATGTGCAGGGTTTCAAACCGGATCGGATCAGATTATTGGACTCGGATCGGATGGGAGAATCGGGCAAGTGGACTTGATTCGGATTGGAACTTAGCATAAGGGGCTTGGCGAGAAGGAAGGCCATTTTCTTAGAGTTGGAGTTGGGCAGGGGATCGGATCGGAGAGACCAAAAGGGGATCGGATCGGAAGCAAGGGCGTGGAGATCGGATCGGACTAGAGCTAGGGAGCGGGATCGGATCGGAGGACCAAGCTTGGAGCTGGAGTTGGAGTGAAGCACCGAATTGGATCGGGCGAATGGAGAAGGATGAGACCGGATCGGGTTTATGAAGGGGAGGGGGATCGGATCGGGACATCTAGGAGGGAGCAACCACCGAGCCGAACCCAGGCAGAGGCATCCGAACCGAACCGATGAGGACTGGAGCACTATGCATATCCGAACCGACCCGGACGAGTGCTATTACTACTACGCGACGACTCTTTTGAAGACCAACTCCAATTCGACCAAAACCCGAGATGCAAAGGAAGTCCAAATAGGAAGTAGAAATCATGATCCAGTTGGGAGCCAACGAGTTAACTTCATGGTTGGGCTTTGCTGCGGGACGTGTGCTAAGGGGTTGTCGATGTCTATGACTTTGGATCACTATGTATGGGAGGTACGTGAACGGATTCAGGGCCACAGTGGCCTAGGTACGACTAGTGGGCTATAGACCAATGAAGTGGGGTCATTTGAAAAGGTTTGGTCACGATCCCATGGGATAAGCTTGGTGGTAGCAGTAGTTGTACAAGTCGAACTCTGTCATTACCTCGATGAGTCTAGTGATCAAAGTGGTGGATATCGTATGCTTTACGCACTGAGTGAGAGATGTGAGGATGGTTGTTGTGCTTGATTTGTTTTCCATCACTATTACATGCACACCCCATCCCCCGTTATCTTTATACCATGTTTAGTGGCACCTTAGAGTATTGTACGGTATGTAGTGCTAACTCTTTGGTTGCAGATCCAGGTTCAGGTATGATTTAGTATACCTATTATTGTTCTGTTTTGCTGCTTATCGCTCATACCAGACTTTTTGTCTGATCCAGAGTTTTATGTCTCTTCTTATTACTCTGGGTTCTCTCACGAGCAGACTTGAGACAGGTTAGGTGGTATGCACGAGTAGCTGTACCGGAGACGAGCAGGAGGCTTCCACGTATGATATATAGATATTCTCCCTATGTCGCTGCTGGTCACTACTTTGGGCATTAGTAGTGTACCCTTCCTTTCTTTTACTTTAGAGACGGTTTTAAAGTTGTAATAATGATGATGTGGAACATAAGCTGTATTTGGATTTTCCGCTGCTATGATGTTTAGTTTTCAGCTTATGCACTGTCTCGCCTGCTTTATGTCAAGTATGTTGTTATTATATTTTGTTCCTTGCGCTGTGAGACATTCTACAGGTTCTTGATTAGTTCATTCTCTTCTTCCCTTTCTTTGGCGACCGTTCTGGGCTAGTCGGGCATGTGTACAACACACTTTCGGAGGAAATGCCGGCTGGTGCGGGGCGGGCCGTCACAACTAGGGTCCTTAAATACAATGCCATAGGCTGAAGCCCAAATACTTGAGCGTAGAGAGCCAGAATGAGAAAGTCGTAAGTGAGGAGCGCATTATTTGAGAATCATAGAAAACCATAATAAGACTAGAAGACCGAAAAGCCGTAAGATACTGATGCTCGGGAGGCTTGGATCCTAAAGATCAGATCCAGTGAGAGACGTAGCTGATGATGATGCGCGGCGGGTGCTGGTCTCAGGCCTGTCCTGATTCCTTTGAGGGGTCCGAACAAACCGCTCCAGCTTTCCATGCCTAACACGCTCTTCAATAGCATTATTAAGATGACGACAATCGTTTGTATTGTGGTTATCGATTTCGTGAAAAATGCAATATCGGCCGGGATTGCTTAGTTGTCGAGGGGATCCCGAGTGAAAGGCCTTTTGAAGGGAGCAATAGGGTGAACTTCTCGGTAGATCTCCTCGAGAGTCTGAGTAAGTTCTGTGAAGGCCGAGTACCTTTCTTTCCTATTAGCGTTGTTGCGATCATTCCCCATTGGAGGTTGCTGAGCAGAATCTTTAGCTTTTCCAAGATCGGAAGATTTCACGTCCTTAACAGCATTAACATCGACAACCTTCTTGCTATTGTTGGCCTTCGCATCTTCTTCTTGAAGGAACCTTTCGGCTTCAAAGTAGAACTTTCCAAGGTCCCTTGGCGGGTCCCGGTGCAATGAAGTCCTGAATTCAGATTTATCTAAAACGCCAGATACTTCGGCCACTAAAACCATGGAAGGGTCAGGTCGGTCGACTGAAGCGACCGCAACATTGAACCATATCAAGAACTTTCGCAGAGTCTCGTCGGACTTCTGCTTAATGCTATTGCGAGTCATGACGCTTTTTAGGCAAGCTATATTGACTCTAAACTGTTCCACAAATCGGGTAATCAAAGCATTCCAAGAAGTAATGGAGTCCAGCTCCAGCTGCCTGTACCACATTGCAGCTATGTCTATTAAGAAGAGCGAGAAGCACTTAGCCATGACATTTTCCGAAGCCGAGAGAACTTCCATATGTCGAATGTATCTCATCAGGTGAGCGGTGGGGTCCTTGCGACCATCATAAGGATCCAAGCGTGGTAGCTTGAAATTAAGTAGGTTCCAAAAGTTCCTGATATTCAAAGAGAGCGAGCTACGAGTCACACATTCCATTTCCATAGAAGAAGCACCACCTCGAGTGAACCGACGGAGGACATCCGCGATCTCTGACCCGTTCCCAAAAGCGAGCAACTGATTTAAATTATCCAAAGCGGCACTGGTGCCCCCGGTGTTCAAGTTCAAGTTGGGAGTCGGTTGAGTGAAAAGGAAGTCTGGTTGGATTCCAACTTGAGGGGCCATATTAGGCGCAATCCTGGCTCCCGGAACCGTGGGAGCGCTATCGTCCAAAGCTGCATGTGCACTGGGGCTTGAGCGATGTTGCCAACGGCGGAGCCCGCGACTAGTCCGACCAAAGGGTCATGGGCTGGAGCAGTGTCGGGGTTTGGGGTGCCCCGAGTGTAGCAGGACCGGCGCCGTTTGGAGGAACGACGTCGGTCTGCTGATTAGTTTGTGGGGTTGCCCCCAAGTCCCGAGTTGCAGTTGGAGGAACATTGGTACTAATTCGATAATGTGTGTCTGGCCAGTCGGCCTTGAAGTGTTCCTTATCCTTTCTTCCATACGATCGAGGAAGGTATTGAAAGCATCTTCTTATCGCTCGAGTCGAGCGTTTAAATCAGTAGCGAGATTCTTAATCATTCCATCGACGTCTTCTCCAGTGACATAGTTCGATGGAACTTCATTCGAAGAAAGATCATGGCTTCCTTCATCTCCTGTCACTTCATGAGCTTCAGTGATAGCTGGGAGCTTCTTGCATTTAACACCCATGGTGTGAAGTGAGTAAAGTTGATGTTGAAGCCGAGGTTTGAAGACAAATCCGAATCATTAATCCGATGTAGAGGTCGAAGTTGTGCATACCCCCTACCTGGCACGCCAAAATGTTAACGGGCAAAATTGTCGCACGCGAACACCCAATGTGTGTGTGTGTGTGAACAATTATCCAAGTAAGTAGTAAAGTATGTAAATGCAGGGAGACACAGCTTTTATAGTGGTTCGGCACTAACGCCTACATCCACTTTATAATACTTATTCATCGTATCTTTGGTTGATTACAAGGTTGTACAAGTTTGGACAATAGCTAAGTTCGAAGTGTTACAATGGAATAGCAAAATATAGGCTTGTTCTACACTTTGACTAAATTGCCCTTCTTCTTCTTCATTGAAAAGCATTGACTTGGTCAACAATATCTGAGTTTGGTGTTCATGTCCATGAAGTTCAAAAGTAGCATAACAATCCTTGTTAATGTTCAAGTGTTTAAGGAAAACATGCATGCCATGTTTTAATTATCCATGTCATCTCCCATGGCCATGGTGGAGGTGTTGGAAGCCATTAATGAGTGTTTAGAGTTCTCAAAGTCCAAAAATACCAAGGGAGAAGACCCCCAAATGAAGGCCATGGCTTGGGGTATTTATAGAAGGAAGGTTAGATGGGAGTAGGTGAGAAATGGGACCCATAAGAAGCAATTTTCATACCCCAAAAGCAGCCTCGTAACAGGAATTTCGACCCCAGGAATTTCAAACCCAGAATTTCGACCCTCGGGTTTCAACCCCAGGGTTTTGAACCCAGGAATTTCGACCCCAGGAATTTCGAACCCAGAGTTTCGAACCCATAATTTCAAACCCATAATTTCGAACCCAGAATTTCGAACCCAGATGTGACGTGAATTTTTGAGCTTGAGCGCGTCGCTCACCAAATACTTGACGTGTGACAGCTTTGACTAAAAAGCATGTCAACAATGGTCAAGATTCTGTGTTTCCTAATTTATTTCTAATTTTGTGTCCAAATAGCTGCCCCATAATTGTTTGTATTTAAATATTTATTAACTATTTAATTTAAACTATTATGTGTGTGTATATATATATGTATATATATATATATATTAAATTTTACTATTTAGCAATAGAATTAGTTGATTTAAAGCCCATTTCCAATCTGAGCATTTGAGTCCAAACATTCGAATAAATACTTAAATGAGATACGTAGGATATGAAATCTAAATCGAATTGAAGTTTGAAAATGAATCTTCTTAAAATAAGGAAATTTGAAATTGACGTCAAAACCAATATATGAAGTTGAACTGGGATTCAAAGTTTGAATTTGAATATTGAGTCGATTTTGGAAAACGACAGTGAAGTTGAGATTTGAAATAAACCAATTAACAAAGTGAAATATGATGTCAAGATATTTAGAATATTCTTATGTTAAATTACTTGAACATGTCACCTAAGTATTTCATTTTAGTGGATTTTATATGCAGAAAATATTAATCCTAACTCGAGTGTTTTGTTTTACATTACGCTCGGGTCAAACCGAGTATTTCAATTTCAAAGAATTCATTTCTTAAGATGAAGATGGAGTCGAAGACCTTACATATTACTATAGTAGTATTGCTTATTCCCTGATAATTTGTATCAATCTATATTGTGTGTATAAGTGAAATCAAATGTAAACTGCTTAATGAATTGTTTTATGTATTTACGATATTTTGTTATTATATTTTAACCTTTCCGCTGCGAGATTTTGTACTAGTTCTTTTAGATCTTATTCTTTAGAACAAAACCCATTACTAATGTATCTTTTTGAATGGTGTGAATCAAACATGTGTAGTTTATTATCAATTTATAACTATCCAAAAAGGTGGAGTTGTTACAGTTGGTATCAGAGCTTTGGTTTAGCGATAACCATAACATGTGAGATAAACTCGTTAGAGATAGGGTCAGTAGTCCTCTAGAATGAGTTGAGTATATTGAGAAAGCGTACTTGTATTTATATATACATATATATATATATATATTGAAATGTTGAATAATTACTAAAATTTGACCATTTGAATTAAGTTAAAGTAATTATATAACAAGTTGTGTATAATAAGCTTGGATTTTCAAATTTTAAAGCTTAAGTAAAATTGTTGTTAATTTAAGCCTTTATTTCCTAAGTTATTAAGATTTGGTTAGAGTTTTTGTAAGTTACTTTTCTTCGAGGATGGACTGAATGGATTCTAAAACTTATGTACGAAAATATTGTATTGAAATATTCCAGTTTTGGATAAACGAATTTTTACGCTTTGATATAGTAAATGAACATTGAATAGAAAGAAACTTGAGCGTATGATAATCTTTGAAAGAATTGGTAATGAATGAAATTGGAACTATGAACTCTTAGTTTACAAATCTTGAAATTAATTTGAAAAGGTGAAGTACTCAAGTAACTCAAAGTTTTTGATTTATAACAATATTCATACAAGATATACTGGAATGCTCCCTACTTGGACTTATATATAGAAACGACTTTAAAGTGGTATGATGTTGAATCCAAACTATTAACTTTGAAATGGAACATGAAAATTTATGCCTTTATACCTATATGAGAGTGAAACTAATAAGTTTGGAATTTGCCAAGATCTTTTCAAATTCGATAAGGATTCAAAAAAAAAAATTGATTGAAGAAGGGAGTTTCGATTTTTTATATGACTTTGGAAATATAAAGTGATTTCCCTAAACTATAGGTTTTAAAATTTTGAAAGATCTGAACTTGAATGATATTCAATTCAAAAGAAAAATTGAAACCATATATAACTTTGAATCCGAACCAATATCAAAATCAATAAATTGTAAGAGCTTATATGGCTTTGAATCCGAACTATATATGACTTTGATATACGATAATTCGTATCATCGTGGGGTTACGAATTATCGTATCCTCATGGGGATATGAAACCCCAAATCCCATAGGGATACGAATTCTGTATTCCGAGGGGATATGAAATTCGTATCCCTATGGATACGAGATGCTAGGAAAAACACGAGACCTGGGATGCAAAATTGTGTGTCGAGGGTACTTTTGAGGGGTTGTAAGGCTTGCGCTCACACAACTCCTTCTAGGCCTGGATCCTGAGTGTTTTGGCGACACTTCAGGATTTTTACCATGCGATGGGAGAGTCGAGTGGGTCTGATATGCTTTTGGGAACAGGGCTGTTGACATTTCTTTGGAAACATATGGATGATTATTTATGGCAAAGACAAGTTACCAATCCCTTGATATTTCTCTTGCTGTTGAAATGTTGACTCAGATGAGAGAGTGTGTTTGGGAAAAGAAGCCAACTCTTTTAAATAGTAGAAAAGTAGAAGAATTTTTTTCTCTCTCCTTGATTTCAAGAGTTCTTTCTCTCCTGTTTAATTCTCTTGATATTTAATATTTGAATCGTTTAATTTATCAATTGAATTATTTACCTGACCATATCATTATTTTATAGCACACTATATATACTTAAAACCTGTATAATTATCTACATATAATTCACCAACTAACTTCTAACATGTTATGTTTAGGTCCTTATATTTATATTAATTACATAATACAAAATATAATTATTTGGATAAATTTAATCAACTAACGTTTATTAATATTTCTATAAGATATTAAAGAACCATAATTTAATACGTATACGACTTTTGTACCGATTACGGTATATAAATTTCATAAACTGATAGTAACAAGTTTAATTTTTTATTCATTTATCATTTAGCTTGAATTACCGGTATTTAAAATGCTTAAATAAATTTATCATGCATCACATTATAAAATTCTACATTTAACTTAAGAACCATATTTAAAACTACCGTAATTATTTACAAAACCCACCTCATTTTCACATATGTTTTACGTTTTAGTCTATATGTTTAAGTTATTATGTAATCTTAAGTTTTAAAAAATTAGACAACTGTAACTAAGCGATATTCGTTGGTTCGGTCACTAACTACAATATGAAACTTCTGATAATGTATGTAACGACCCGAATTTTCGACCTTCGAAAATTGGTACTTAGTACATACTTGGTATTCAAATGTCGGAGTTTCAAACATCGGAATCTGCATTGCTTAGGGTAATAAAACATTAGAACAGATAACAAAATGACTTTT
The DNA here is from genome assembly GCA_030737875.1 of Allium sativum. NCBI lineage: Eukaryota > Viridiplantae > Streptophyta > Magnoliopsida > Asparagales > Amaryllidaceae > Allium > Allium sativum. The sequence goes on along the minus strand of CM060913.1, from coordinate 767,242,684 downwards.
ATTGATATAGCAATATTTTTACATCAGAGTTACAAAAATATATCAGATTACGTTGATTACACAACAGAAAATACTATGACACTAACGGAAGAATACAAAATGAACCAGTTTTAGCTCCAACCTTAATCCAACACTTGCTCTATAAATGACTCCAAGACCATCTGCAAACCTTAACTACTAGGCTGCCTGTGTGGAAAATTATGGTCATCAAGATTTTAGGTAGAAGAGCAATAAACTCCGTGTCAGCCATGAGACTGATGTGAGAACTTAGTAACAGTTATATTTTAAGTAAGGTAACTTATAAGACCACGCTGTATATACACGGAACGAGTTTTTCCTTTATAAATACCAGTGCAAAAAATTTGTAGTCTTTTTTAGGAGATAAAGCTATCATAAAGCTCGCCATATATCACACAATGCAAGCACACACATTTGGGTGAGTTTTGTTCTTATGACAACCAAAAATGCTTGATACGCGGAAACCATTTAATATTATTATTAGTGTATAGTTCGGAAAACCACTTTGCAAGTAAATGTATTATTCTTAGCCAGCATAACACCTCATCATATTATGCTGACATAGGTATACAACTTAAACTGTATGAGTTCGTATTGGAAAATTGAATGCCAATAATGACCAAGGAAAATGATCTTCCTTAACCGATGAGAACACCTCTAGACGGTTGCACCCTGTGAGAAAACAACTCATGAGTTCTCTACTACACAAGGTCGGACCATCTCTATATGTTAACTTACTAGATAGCAACACAAATATGACCTTCCCGGCTATAACCAACCTTTAACTGAGCACTCGCTATCCATCATCCACATATAGTAGAATTTCCATATAGGTAAATACCTGGGCTCCATACAATAGTATACCTTTTATCCAGAAAGGAATGACCATACCCTAACGGAAATGACCCACATAGCCTTGCTGCATTAATCCTATTTTAGGCGGGTTGTGAGTTACACAAAGCTACACTTTACCTTAAAGCCATACTTTGATCATCTACAGCTCAATCACTTGGTATGCCACATTGTCATTTCATAACATATAATTGATAATCACTAACCATATCACCTTTGAACTCATACATCTCAAAGAAGGGTGTTAAGCTAAGAGAACAATTTTCTCCGCCACCAAAAGAAACATGTTTAGTAAAGCCCAATCAATACATTATAAAATACAATGTCAGACACACATCCATACAAGTCCGTTTTGGGTCTGAATGAAACCGAAAGCGCTTTGTTCCTCGTCCAATAAAGGAGAGAAGCCCTTGCAAATCCAGAAATTCTCCAAATATGTCTAGACCACCATTATAGATAATCTCGTAATGGGAGCAAATCATTTAAGACATCTGCAACAAGCAAACTTTCTGATGTGAAGATTTTCGGTCTTCAACCATCATCTTTAATATTTCTATTTGCTCTTTTTCATCGTATTATGATTCAGAATGGTTTTCGAATATAATTCTGATTCCAGTCTTTTGAATAATAAGCACTATTTTTAAATGATATGGAATTGTCATACTTGCTAAGTCTCCTTCCACTTCGATTATAAATTTCCATTAGCTTGATAAAACTTTAACTATCATCAAAATCTATCCATTCAATCTTTAATGAAGATTCATTAATGAATTATCAATATTTCCCTTAATCTTAATCAAGGATTTAATAAGTATTTAACTTTCCCATTTCAAATCATACTCTTAAAGACTATGGAGATTTCTTCTCAATTTTGATTAAGGAAAAATATTCGAATATTATCTTATTAAATCTTAATTAAAAGATTTCTCAATTTTTAAATAAATATTCCTTCTTTATAATACGAGTCAAAACCAATTGATATTAAATATTAGATTCGTAAATTAAATCAGCTTACTGCTTACTGCAGGCTGTACCAAAAATTAAATATAAGATTTGTATAGTAATTATATCAGCTTATATTCAATATCGATTCCCATAGTCAACAAATATTATAAGCGAAATAACGATATAGATACTTTTCAAATTCCTTAAATAGTATAAGTTTAAACCACAGAATTTAATATCAAATATCCGAAGATTATTTCCATCCAAATCCAATTTATTTAAAATTGAAACTTATGTTTAATTATTCGAAAATATTATTCCAGAGTATCTAAACGTTCCTTTCGATTTGTTCCAACCCTTACTAGATAAATGAACACTGGCCAGGCAAGTTCAGCGCATTGGTTGTTGCATCCCTTACCTTAGTTATGCACCACATTTATCGTTCCAGATCTTAGAGGTGGAATAGTGTACTAGTTATTTCCACATACTCAATTAGTTGAGCTTATATGTTTGTTAACTTGATTACGTCTTTCAAAACTTCCAATTTATTTTATTATCCATTTGAAATGTTTACAAAAGGTTTGAATAGTAATTCTTAAGTTAAAACCATTTAATTCCAATATTGGTAAAAGCGTTCTAAAAGTGTCGCTAAATAGTTTATATTGGCTAGTTTGATTTAAATAACCTTTTTATTATCCAAAACTTAAAATTTTCAATCCGAATCATTCTTAAATAAATTATTATGATTTGTCATGATTTTTCCATATTTTTTATAATTTATAAATAGCGGCTTATTGTTATGGTCAACGAACTGCGCTACACGATTTTTATTCAAAATTGACTTGAACATAACTTGGGAATTATACATTGAAATCTGAAAATTCCTTTTCCATTTGCAAACTAAATCATTTAAAAACAATAATTTGTCATTTTGAGGAGATCCAATTCACATTGCATCTGTTATACTCATTTGAAGTTTACGGTCGAAATTTGCGAACTGCCGCAACACGACTAGCCCTATTCTGACCATATTTTAAATTTGTTGGAGAATGGAATTTTGAAGACAAAAACCTTGTTTCAATTATTAATATTATTTATTATAAAATATATACTAACATCATTACCTAGAATATATATTGTTAGACCAAAAAGCGGTTCTAACACCCAATTGAATAATAAGTCTAAGTACAATGAAACAAAAAACGACGAGAACACAAGATCTATAGTGGTTCAGCATTAATGAGCCTACATCCATTTTATACTTTTCTGATTGATGAATTGAATACAATGACAATATCCACTCGATCTCACAAGTCAATCGATAATCTCTCTCAATTTCCTTGAATTATACTCAAAGATTCTAAGTACAATCTGAAATAATAGAGGAAATTCATTGGTGATGAAGTAGGAGTGAATAATTAGCCAAAGAATCCCTAAAAATGTTGCTTGGTGGTGTATTTATAGGCGGAAATTCCATTCGGTTTGTGTGCCATGTGGGGCCCATTCCATGAATCTCGGGTTCGGGATCTCTGAGATGGTGACAGCTCATCAGGAACGTGGGAAAATGGGTTGTAACTACTCCAAATTTGTAGGAATGCGGTACAATTTTGAGTGGCAAGTCGGACTGGATGGCAGATAGTCGGATCAGGTTGGATGCCTGAAGATCAAACCGTCCCGAATAAAACCAACCGATGCTGGTCCAATGTCTGGTGCGCGTAAATGATGGGGTTCGGCTTGGAGTACCAATCCGACCCAAAATCTTAACTACTGCGTTCCTTATCCTTGAATATATTTGTCACTTGATCCCTTACCTTTGTGTAATCTGATCGCAAAGCATGCTAATATTTTTCCCCCTCGAAGTACATTCTAATGGAATTGGCATGCGCTGCGAAAAGTTATTAACTTGATGAAAGAGAATTCACCAAAGATCGTATCTTTTGGCAGAGTCACAATGCTTTATGAAGTTGTGCCTTCTGGTGCCTGCGAGGTCTCTAAATACATCATAGAGTTAGAGATTTCATTTTTTGCTTCCAATAACTTCAGGGTTTCACTTGGGACCCGAGCATTTTTTCCAGATAACTCTTTAGAATGCGTACTTGTAAATTTTGATACCCCCTTCGAATTTATTTATTGTTATTTCATGTGTTGAGTCAAAATTGGTAATAATGTTTCGATTCAAATCAGTTCAATCCAACCTAGCTCATGTCCTGTCCACCACTGCATTAATTGGCAGAAGGGCCTTGGGTTTATTTACTAAGCGGGTCGGTTTAACCATCTTATCCATCGGAACACGAACAGTCTTCTTCCCTTCATATAAATTTACGAAATTTCATTTCTTATTCTCCATTTACTTTTTCCATTGTCCCCAATTTCATGAAGAACCCTAAATCTCGAATCTTCAAGAACCCTTTTAATTCTCAAATTAAACCTATTGGTGGGTTCCTAATCTTATTTCTTTTAGTTTTCTATCAAATTGTACTCAAGATTGAAAGCAATCCATGTTTATTACCCCATTCAATATCGATTTTGGTGCCGGAAATTTCTGGTGTACCGCCGCCGACGCTAGTGACTTCGTCGTCACCTCGAGGTGGTGGTAATAATGTTCTGAGCATGAGCGCTGGGAACATTAATTCATGAGCATGTCGTATACAATAGACAAATGAAAACAATGGGTCCATTGTTCTCGGAGGAGTGGGAAAGAAGAGGAAGAAGATATGTTTGGGAGAGCAGGATCGATTCGAGACAGAATGGATGAGATCGTAGAAATTGAATAAAAGCATGCGAGATCGGCTCGGATCGGATGGGCTGAAGTTAGAGAAAGCTCTAAGAAGTGTTAAAGTGAAGGAGTTAGATTCCAAATCATTGTACGAATTCGATTTGGTGTTACCTGGTCCGAATAGATTTACTTTCATGAGGCCCGATCTGAACCGAGCTTACTTGAATATAAATTTCGAACCGACTCGACGCTTTTACTAAAAAAATTATGTCTGATCTATCGTCTGCATACGAACCCCCGAACCGAACTGTGGTCTAAGACATGGATCTCCGAACCGAGCCGACAATATTTATTATGAAACATATGCATACTCTATTCCTATTTTTCAAATTTGGTTAGGACTATACCCTTGATAGGGCGAATCTATAGCACATAACTTTACGCATATCTCAACCATGACCAAGCACGGTTTATAAACTTATGGATAGTTAGGATAGAGCCTCCATAATCAGACATTCTCGGGCTGGACAAACAAATGGTTGTTAACTTTTCTTTATTCTGCATTCCATTGTGTTTGCTTTTATCTTTTCTGACTTCAGTATTGTACACATCATCATAAATTAGCACACATATACACACACGGAGGGAACGGGCAACTACACTCTAATTTCTATTATCTCTTGGATAGTACAGCGATCATAACTGGAAGACGTTCAGCCAGATTGGCAGAGAAAGTTGAAGCTTTAGGGCCATCTGAGAATCCTAATCCCGAAGACGTATCATCTACTTCAGACTCAACATTGGATAGTGCTGGTTCAGACTATGAAATAGAAATTCACGACAGTGGAGAATCGTCTAGAAGTGAATTTTTTGTAGATAATGGGGGGTGGAGGAGTGGGAGACAATCGTGCTGCCGATGAATTTGAAAGTGCCATTATCTTAGAATCACTTGGTGACTCGATTGAGTCAACGATTGACGATCCCGAGCTTACGCGAATTTGCTTAAAACATGAAATTCTTTGAAAAGATACCAAGTTGGCTACTAAGACAGACCGACCTCATAATCCACCCCAAGGATATATGGCAATTAGCCGGTTAATGTGTATTGTCGAGGCCATCCCTCCATTTACGCCATTCGTCATCGATTTTCTGAGACGAATGTAAATTTCCCCCATGCAACTCCACCCCAATGCCTTTGCTTATCTGTACACTTTATACATCACTTATAAGGAAATTCTGGGGATAGAGCTCACCTTCGAAGAAGTATGCTTCTTCTACAATTTTAAACATCGAACAAAAGATACTTCGTCCTTTATGTATTTTGAATCAGTGCCAAAAAGGAAGATTATTGACGTGTCATTCAGTAGCAAAGTAGGTGATGTGAAGCTTGAATGGTTTTATATCAAGCAACAACCGGGATGTGCTAGGCGATGGCTCAAATCAAGTAAGTTTCAGGTTCCAACACTCTAGCTTTAATTGTTGTCTCAAACACATTGATTCATCCCATCCTTATTTGAAGTTGCTAATCCAAAGTAGGAAGTGCATCAGGTGTTACTGGATCGCCTGAATCGTCTGCATAATGGTGATCAAAAATTTATGACTATTAGAGAATGTCTAGTAGATGACTATCTTCATCGCCATCGGTTACTTGTTGTGACTCGTAGCATAGCCCACGGAGAAGGTCCTTATGTGTATGTACCCCTAGTCGAGGGGCCAGTTGAAACCTTAATCGAGAAGGGAGAAAGTTCGAAAAGTCATGAACTTGTAGGATCCACCCAAGGACTGTAATTAGACAGTGAGGGAACGACTAGGAGCGAGGATCCGACTGCACTCCGAAAGATCCCTTCTCCTCACTCAACTCAGGATGATATACTAGTGAACATACCTGCCAATGATAGATATCGGTATATTACCCCTGAGGATGCTACACTTGAAAAAGGAAATTCTCAAAAGACGGCACCAGTAGCGAAGTCTCGAATTGATGACTCTCATATGGTTGAGTCTATATATTAGGGCCTGGGAAGGCTTCCCTTGCCTGATGCCATTTACACTTCACAAGATTTTGGAACAGATTCTTTCTTTCCCACTTCCGAGGAAGAAGTCACTCCCGCGAAGGCCGGGAATACTACACAAATATTCCTAGCTCCAGGCTCCGGTCTGTTGGGGGGATCACTTAGGATACGCACAACACACTTGCACTGCACGTCATAGCACTCGTTTACCTTATTAATCACGATTCTGATATTTACTTGTGTCGTTTTGCAGGACAAATGACGCGCTAGAACTACCCTCTCAGAAATGTCCACTCAAGTATGCCCATATTTGACTCTGATACAGAACATGATCGGCATGATAATCGTGGGAGGGATAGTAGGAGACACTATTATTCTGGTCGTCCTTATTCTTCACGCTCCCGTTCTCCCCGTCGGTCAGATCCTGACAAGCATTCGAGCCATCAGGACTGTCATGAACGAAATAAATCACATCCCAAAGTTCCAACTTGCCCTATAGAGAAACAACTTCAAGAAAAGCCACCATCAAAGCATTTTGCTTCACAGGATAAACACAAAGTTTCCGAAAAAGGGCAGGATAAAGGCAAGACATCCCTTGTACCTACTAAATAAAGAAATGTCGACTTGTCGATAGCAAAGCCTGTGACACTCGATTCTGAGAATAAGGCAAAACTGAAACTTTTGAAGAAATAATTTCCGGATCATCACTTTGATAATATGCTTTTTGTTCCTGCTCTCGAACCAATGCCCTCGAATTGGGCAGACGAAGCTAAGGCTAAAATAGATTTAGTTGATAAACAGTATAATGAGATGTACAAGTACTCGTGTAACCTTTCCAAAGTCATTTGGGACTTAATAATGGATGTGAAAAACATAAAAGAAATGGACAAGTATGATGAAAGCATGATGAAAGAGACTGAAAAAGAAGTGGAGGAGGCACAAACTCGACTTGCCCTTGCACAACGTAGTGTTGATAACTACAAGAAGCAATATGAAGAGCTACAAAAGCATTATCATGTCGAATTGGAAGCTCACAGTCAGGAACGATTAGAGTTGAAGAAGAAGGCTGAGGATGCTAAATCTAAAAGCACTAAGGAAAAGTCATATTATGCTCATCTTGAGCAGGAGAAGGCGGAGTTAGCGAAGAAAAACGCTGAGCTAGATGCTAAGCTAATGGAAATTGAATCGAGGGCATTTCTAGCTAAAGGGAATGCAAGCATTGCTATTAAATCTGCCGAGGATGCCAATGCACAACTTTCTGTAGCCCAAAAAGAATTTCACTATTATAGCGAGCTCATGATACCGTTTTTTGCTCTAGTGATCCGTTATCGAGACATTTCTTGGATCAAGGACTACCCAACAACTCTGGTTTATATGTGGTATCAAGTTGTTGAATGGGAGAAGAAAGAGCTCAAGATGGACTCCATTGATGAGGGGAAACTCATGGAGAAATATCTAAAGGGTGAGGAGCCGGTACGCTTAGCTGAAGGGCGTAAACTTATCGCTGCTGCTATGGAGGAGGAGATGCGCCAGCTTATGGGAAAACAAACTATCGAAACCGGCTCTTCATTTGTTGCCACTGGGGCTACCGAATTGGAGGGGTATGATCCAGAGAATCCAGGAATTCCCAAGACATTTTTCTTGTCTCATATTGTTGAAACGACCTCTGAAACTTCCGTTGTTCATGTTGAGAAGTCATATGATGGTATCTCCACATTTTCACGTCAATTTGTTAGAGCTATTTCAATTTTCCGTCATATTGTTGGACAAACAATCAAAGAACCCGAGTTTTCTTCTGAGCTAATAACAGTTACTTCTCGCCCTGTAGGTGCAAATCCTACCGAGAAGACCGATGAAAAACGGGAAGAGGCTACTGATGCAAAGTCTAGTAAGAAGGTTGAGGATAAAAAGGAAGAACCCACTGACTCACAATCTACTAAGAAGGCTGAGGAGAAGCAAGAAGAGGTTACTGACAAAGCTCTCATGTTGTCCAGTACTAAGACTCCCAAAGAAGGGGAGATGACAAACGCTTTGAAAGATGATGGAGGCAATGATGGGAATGAGGAAGATGATGATGTTGTGGTAACTGGAGGCTCGGGGAAACCGACAAAATGACTTCGGCCCACATGAAGGCGAAAAATGACACAGTCCGGAAAGCCAAATCTGAGGAAGAAACCGTAGAACCCCTTAGCATTGACCCCATCCAGTCGGTACCTCCTGGTCAGAAAATTGTCGTCAAGCTTTCAAAGTCAATCACTTCTCAGCTAGCATCTCAATCCTCAACTGCTCATCAAGTTACTCCTCCCAAAGAAAAGAAGAAGTCAAAGAAGCGCCTTCTCACTGATGTTGAGAAGGAGGAAAAAGAGAAACAAAAGGTTGCCCGAATGCCTAAGCCTTCCCCCAAATTCAAGTGAAACGTGATTTGGTTCTTTCACTTATGTTTTTTGATTAGTTTTATTGTATAAACCTGCACTTATGTAAATAAAGTAACTTGTTTTCTTGCAATATCAATATTTGCTGGTTAGTCATTTGCTTCAATTAAATGCACTAGCAATTAAAACATCATTAATATAAGTGACAGATGACAAATTACATCACAGATTAAACCAAAAGTTTCCCTGCAAACGATAACATATATAGTACAAAAATCATTGCTAAATTAAAAGTAATAAGCAACAGGGAAATGTGGGGTGTGTGTGTATGGCCCTGATCAATCTTGAATAAAAGCCTGGCCAGGGTTTGTTCGGGATTGATTAGGATTGTCGTTAAGCTGCCACCAATCCTTCAGTGGGGTAAGGATCTTTTTCGTTGGCACCTTTTCTAGTGCCTTTATACTCTTCCATCGTCTGTCCGGGTTAGAGTAAGGTCAAGGCGGTCTTTAATTGTGGTGCACCATCATGTCTTGGGGACGTCGTATTTCTGTCCTTTATACTCACTCTCGAACCAAGAGAGTTAGATTTTAAGGTGTGATCTCCTCGTCTTTTTCACTCTAGTATGCAAATGGTCGTCTCATTCGCTCCGGTTTTCTTTCTACACCCAATTTCATAAGATGGAGCCTCACCGGTTCGAGTGTTATACTTGTTTCCAGTTTTCAATTCAAGTTTAATGTTTCATACCCAGAGTAATACAACCAAAAGACATAGAGAGAATAACGCAGGAAAAATAAATGACAAATAATGTTTTTATAGTGGTTCGGTCAAATCATAGCCTACGTCCACTTATAATCTTTTGTTTATATTTGCTGGACTTTTCTAGGCAAGTCGTACCTTTTTACAAAGTCTACTAAGCAAAAGAAAACAGTACAAATTTAAGTCAAGTGTTGCCGCAAGTGCTTGGCATTCCATGCCCTGGGCACCTCTTCACCATCTACGGTCGGTAACTTGAAAGCTCCTATGTCAAGTTTCCATTGAATGATGTACGGTCCTTCCCATTTCGAACCCAAATGAACAGGGGTCGGGAAGACACATTTCAAGACCAAGTCTCCCGGTTCAAAGGTCCTAGGCCAAACTTTCATGTTGTAGTATCGCGCAATTTGGTGCCTATGCCTCGAGGCATGCAAGTCCGCTTCATCTCTTTTTTCTTCAACCATGTCTAGGGATTCAAGAAGAAGCGCTCTGTTTGTCATCGGATCATAGTACATTGTTCGATCAGAGGGAACTTTCAACTCCACTAAAATGACTGCTTCTGAACCGAAGGAAAGTGAAAAGGGAGTATGACCCGTTGTTGTTTTGTAAGTCGTTCGGGAGGCCCATAGTGCTAATGGTAATTCATCGACCCACACGGCTTTTGCCTGCTCCAATCGTTTCTTCAAGATAGACTTAATGAGATTTTTTATTGCTTCACCCTGTCCATTGATTGTGGGTGAGCTACTGCGTGTATCTTTTGTCAATTTTGTATTTCTGCTAGAAATCTTTGAACTCAGTGTTGTCGACTTGGGTTCCATTATCGGTTATGATGGCTTTGGGAATTCCAAATCGGCAGATTATGTTTCTAACTACAAAATTGATTACTCGCTTTGTCGTGATCGTAGTTAATGGCTCGGCTTCCGCCCATTTAGTAAAATAATCTACGGCCATAATTGCTTACTTGGCTCCACCTTTGGTTATTTGTAGACTTCCAATGTTGTTTATTCCCCATACAGCAAATGGCCACGGGCTCACCATTGACTTAAGCTGAGTTGGAGGCGCTCTATGAATTTTAGCGAACTTTTGGCACCCATCGCAGCGCGCGAATAATCATCTGCATCTTTGTTTATGGTAGGTTATAAATAGGCATACCGCAATATTTTCTTTGCCAATGTTTGACCTCCAGTGTGATCTCTACATTTACCTTCGTGCACTTCTTTTAGTACACGCTTGATGTCGTTATGAGCTATACACCACAGCAAGGGCATTGAAAATCCCTGACAATAAAGAACTTCATCTTGTATGACATATCTTGCGGCTTACGAATCACAGCCCGTCTCTCATTCTTCTTTGCCAGGAGTATTCCGTTTTTCAGGAAGTTCTTTATCGGCGTTATCCATGATTCTTTTTCTGGTTCGGTTTCCAGTACCTGATCAATGTCCATCTAGTTAATGCTTGGGGATCCTAGTACCTCAATCGTAACTATCTCGGTCTCTTCCGGATTGTCAGAGCTTGCCAACTTAGCTAATCTATCTGCTTTCTGATTCTCCATCCGTGGAATGTAAGTTATGTTATAATGCTCTAAGTTGTCTAACAACTCCTTTACCCTTTCTACATAAGTGACTAGTCGAGGTCCTTTAGCCTGGAATTCCTTCAGCACCTGGCAAAAACAATCTTTGAATCACAGAAAATGTCTAATGTTGTTACACTTAATTCCTTAGCGAGTTTTAAACCGGCAATCAGGTCCCCGTATTCAGAATCATTGTTTGTCGCGGAAAATTCTAACTGCAAAGCATAACAAATGAATCTTCGTTCAGGAGTTATCAAAATAACTCTAGCGCTAGATCGTCGATTATTTTTAGCCCCATCTGTGTACAGTTTCCAGGGACTAAGTTCTAACTTCTGTTCTGAGGGGCCGGCCTCGTCATCTAATGCATCCTCCTCGTGGACGGTAAATTCAGCAATGAAGTCAGCTAATGCTTTCTCCCTTATTGATCTTCTAAGTTGGAAGTTCAGGTCGAATTGGCTTAACTTAATACTCCATTTAAGCAATCGCCCGAATACTTCTAGCTGTTGCAAGACCTGTCGAAGTGGCTGATCAGTGTATGCAACGAAGGGATGAGCTTGGGAATAATGACGGAGTTTACGGGATGCAATCAGGAGGCTATAAGCAAGTTTCTCTATCTTTGGATAATTGCGTTCTGCTGCCGCTAGTTTCTTGCTTACATGATATACTGGCCTCTGAAATTTGTCTTCCTCACGTAACAGAGCTGAACTGCTGGCATGAGATGACACTGCCAAATATATGAATAAATCCTCATGGTCCACCAGCTTGGATAATATTGGGGGTTTCTATAGAAGATCCAACAAGTTTTGAAAGGCTTCTACACAGTCTTGGGTCCACTCGAAATTGAGTTTTCCTCGTTTGATTAGATCGAAGAAAGGAATGCACTGGTTTATGGCTTTTGATATAAATCTACTCAATGCTGCCATCTTCCCCGCCAAGCCTTGAACATCTCTGATCTTTCGTGGCTTTTTTATGTTCCTGATTTCTGCAATCTGGTCAGGATTAATCTCGATTCCATGAGGACTAACTATGAAACCGAGGAATTTTCCTGATGTCACCCCCGATTGAGCATTTCAAGGGGTTGAGCTTCATCCTGTATCGTCGTAAGATTCCAAACATCTCCGCCAAGTCTTTGGTGTAATCGGACGATTGCCTGGACTTTACAAGCATATCGTCCACGTAAACTTCCATTGTTTTCCCGATCTGATTGTAAAACATTAGGTTCACTGAGCGTTGATAGGTAGCTCCAGTATTCTTTAATCCAAAAGGCATCACCACATAATAGTACAACCCCAAGTTTGAATAAAACTGGTATGTTCCTGATCTGGGACATGCAAAGGAATCTGGTTGTACCCTGAATATGCATCCATGAAGGAGATAAGTTTGTGTCCCGCCGTTGAGTCTACTAATTGGTCAATTCTAGGGAGTGGAAAGCTGCCTTCCGGGCAGGCTTTGTATAGATCAAAAATGTTAATACATGTTTGCCACTTCCAGTTAGATTTCTTAACCAAGACGGAGTTTGATATCCAGTCTGGATATGTTGAATCTTTGACGAACCATTATCTCTTAGCTTCCCCACTTCTTTCAAGGCGGCTAACCTTTCTGGGCCCAACATACTTCTCTTTTGTTTCACAGGAGGATGCTTTGGGTTTATGCTTAGTGAATGGCTCATGATCGAGGGAGAAATTCCACACATGTCTGTGTGGGTCCAAGCACGTCAAGGTTCGCTATCAAAAAGTCTGTTAATTCCCTCGTCCGGAGGGAATCTAAGTGGGACCCAATCTTCTAGACCTTCGTCGGGTCATCGTTATCGATTGGAATGTCTATGGTTGCTTCATTAGGTGTCGCCTTCCTGCTTCCTGGTTCTTCATCCTCTCTGGGATCGATGTCTTTAAGTTGGTCGTCGGGCGACTCCCTCAGTGATTTTTTCTTTAGCTATTATGGTGAGCCTTCCTCCGGAGGAGGGGAAGCACTCTCATGGATTCTGTATCCTTTCCATTGCGCAACATCTTTAGTTCTACCATATAGCAGGCTCTTCCAGTGACTTGGTCTCCACGAATCATTCCCATTCCAGTTTCAGTTGGGAATTTCATTAACAAGCATTAGGGTGCAATGCAGGCTCTAAACTCTACAAGGGTCAGTCGACCTAGGAAATCATTGTAAGGTGTGTCAATATCCATGATTACGAATTGGAGGATCCTTACTCTTCGGCGCTCTCCTTTCCCTAACTTTAACTACAAGTATGTCATTCCAATTGGAGCGGTTGATGATCCATTAAAGCCACATATCCATCCTCTACATGGCTTTAAATCCTTCATTTCTAATTTCATCTGATCAAAAGCCTTTTTGAATAAGATGTTGACGGTACTTCTGTTATCCACAAGGACTTTCTTAACCACTGCAGGTCCAATTACAGTAGTTATCACTAATGGATCGGTGTTAGGCGCTTCGACACCAACATTCTCCCTGTCTTGGTAGACAACGTCATCTGTAGCTGTCTTTTGCTATTTCACTGGTGTAGTTTCTTCAAGATTACTACATTCTCCTACCTATGGATGTTTGGGTGTGTTAACACACTGCTCCATTGTCCTGTTGCTAGACCCAGCTGGATGTGGTCCCCCAATTATGGTGTCACCATTTCAAATCCCGCAAATATCACCCGAGATCTCCTCCGAGATCTCGTTTTGGGCTCCTTCCGAAATGAAACAGCAAATATCACTCTAAATCTCCTTTCGAATATATCGCCCAATATATTGCAATATCGAACGATATATCGACCAAGACGAAATACTGGAATATCATCCAAGATCTTAATTTTTTGGTTAAAATTTAAATTTGTGCCTGAACTAGAACTATAATTAGAAAACTCTAACCAAGACATATCAATCTTTTGTTATTTTACATTTTGCATGTTAAGTGACTATATTGTATGTTCGTATATGTTTTACAATGCTTATGATTTTTATATTCGTCTTTTTACATACATGTTACTTATGAAATTATGTATTTTATAGTCTATTTATGCTGATTTTTTTTTAATGTTTTGGATCCTTTTAATGTTTCCTATCTAAGCATATTACGATTTAGAGTACGAATGATCTTTCGCAAAATAAGGAATAATAAAGTTATTTTGCATTTTAAGTTTAAGTTACTATGTTTTTAATAGCATTCATAAAAAATATTTTGTTAAAATATAATTTTTAACATATCATGTACCCCGAGATTGTTCCGATGTGAACTTTCAGCCCCGAGATGAAAATCCGAGACGAACTTACGAGTTAGACTCATCTCGTCCGAGATCTCCCCCGATACGAGACCGAGTCAATAAAATCCCCGAGACGGAACGTGACCGATATCCGAGATTTAAAACCTTGTATGGTGTTGATGACAATATTCTTTTCCTTTTGCTGAGTTGTGGATTTAGAAGCGGGCTGATTCTAATTTGGGGTTTGCCCTCCTTGCCTCCTGTCCTTTGGAGTGATTTTGTATTCATCCAGTTTTCCTGCAAGGAGCAGTTTTTCAACAACATCCCTCAAATGACGGCACTCGTTTGTAGAGTGACCATAGGTTTCATGAAACAAACATAATTTCCTAGTTTCGTGTTTCTTCTCGGCAGAGTCTCTCAGTGGAGGTTTCTTGTACTGTACAACGTTGTATGTATCCAGATAGATGTTATCTAAAGTGTCGCTCAGCGGCGTGTAATTGTCAAAAGTATGGAATCGATGTCTCTTTCTGGAATTGTTCCCTCGATTCTTGTTTCTTTTGCTACCGTTTCAATCCTGGTTACCATCTCCCCCATTTTTATTACCAACATTTACTTCGACCTTTCCCGCGCTGTCTTCGGATTACTTGATGGCAACATTGCTCTGAATGTCCTCTGTGGAAACTCCATCAGGTTTTTTTTTATTAGCATATATCTCTTCTCGCCGTAGGCGAATATTCGTTTTTTCACAGAACAGTTCCCTTATTAGAGATGGTTTTCCGGCTAGGTATCCTCCGAACCGGTGTCCTTATCAACCCCATCTATGAGTGCTATCAAGATGGTTGGTTCATGCGGGTCACTTATTTCAGTTACCGCCAGGTTGAAGCAATCTAAATACGACTTCAAAGATTCACCAGGAGCTTGCTTGATTCCGGATAGTTCAACGACACTCTTGGGTTTTCGTGCATGGAGTTGAAATTGGTTCATAAAGCTCTCTCCCAGCTCTTTGAAATTGAAAATTGATCAAAGGGGAAGTCGAATAAACCACATTAGTGCGACGTCCTCAAGATAAATGGGAAAAGCTTTGCATTTTACGGCATCGGGAGCTGCTACAACATTCATTTACCATGAATACCTCATTAAATGCTGCCTTGGATCGATTCTTCCTCCATAACAATCCACTTGGGGGAGGTTAAATTGCCAGGGGAATTGGAAATCCAAGATATTATCAGTGAAAGGGGTATGGCTACGCTCAATGCCCCAATCTTCGTTGGTGTAGTGTCTGCTATCAACCATAATCTGACGCACCATCGCTTCCACCTCAGCATTGGTCAATGCTGGCTCGGGATTTGCATTTCTAGTTCTCCTGATACGTCTAGTTCCTATATCAAGTGATGCTCTTCGGTTTCTGGTAGTAGCTGAACTTCCTAGCCCTTTACAATTACGGTCGGTCACGAGACAAGCGGGTTGGAGGAGTTATCCTTGAGTAGGGTTAGTGATGTTGGGATCTCTGGGAAGGACATGAGATCCCCTCACTGTCAACAACGCTAGTTCCCTCAGGCTCGGGTCGTTAGGTCCCAAAACACGAGCAACGTCTTCGCAACATCCCAATGATCCAAATGTCAATTCTTCAAGACTCTCGGGTCTCTTATACGACCTTCTTTGACGTGGACGACGTTCTTATGAAGAGGATCAATGATTTGCAGCGAGACGATGATTTGGAGAGGGTGTTCTTTGACTACGAAGCTCATTTATCTCCCTACTCATAGCTTTCATGTTTTCTCGCATAAGGACACTTTCACGTCTCTGAACCTCTAAAGCATCGTTAGTTTTATCCAACATGTCGAGAAGGCGGGAGAAATCCATGTGCGTGACGGGTGCAGGGGTCGTAGGCTGATTGTTAGTTGTCGCGGCTGGTATTGGAGCATCTGCAGTTGGTCAAGTGGAAGTACCAACCTCAACTGCAGCTGGTTCGGTTCGGGTCATGGTTGCACCATCAGTTCGGTCAGGGGAGCACTACCAGTGGCATTCAGTTCCTCGGTTCGGTTCAAGGCTCTCACCTCGGTTCGGTTCGGGGTCCCTCCTCCGACTCGGTTCGGGACTGATCC
The DNA here is from genome assembly GCA_030737875.1 of Allium sativum. Lineage (NCBI taxonomy): Eukaryota > Viridiplantae > Streptophyta > Magnoliopsida > Asparagales > Amaryllidaceae > Allium > Allium sativum. The sequence goes on along the minus strand of CM060913.1, from coordinate 767,226,139 downwards.
GGTCCCTTGTGACCTGGTAGCAACCACAACCTGTTGATTTTCATTTGGTTCATTTTCTTGAGAAGTTTGAGGTTCCTTTCGTTGGAGCCACAAAATCCGAATCTTTTGAGATTTATAAAACTTCATAAAATGATAGAAAAGCGGACTAGCTTCTTCGGACTCGAGAATCCAAACAGTAGAACGATAGTCAAGAATGCTGAGAATTGAGACTTCTCAGTGAAAGCACCAAAATGTTAGACCAAAAAGTGGTTTTAACACCCAATTGAATAATAATTATAAGAAAAATGAAACAAAAAATAACGATAACACAAGATTTATAGTGGTTCGGCATTAACGGGCCTACGTCCACTTAATACTTTTCTGATTGATGAATTGAATACAAGTACAATGACGATATCCACTCGATCTCACAAGTACAATTGATAATCTCTCTCAATTTCCTTGAATTATACTCAAAGATTCTAAGTACAATATGAAAAAATAGAGGAAATTCGTTGGTGATGGAGTATGAGTGGATAATTAGCCAATGGATCCCTGAAAATGGTGCTTGGTGGTGTATTTATAGGTGGAAATTCCATTCGGTTCGGGTGTCACATGGGACCCATTCCATGAATCTCGGGCTCTGGAGCTCTGAGATGATGACATCACACCAAGAACGTGGGAAAATGGGTTGTAACTGCTCCGAATTTGTAGGAATGTGGTACAGTTTTGAGTGGCACGTCGGACTGGATGGTAGATAGTCGAATCGGATTGGATGCCTGAAGATCGAACCGACCCGAATAAGACCACCCGATGCTGGTCCAATGTCTGGTGCGCGTAAATGATGGGGTTCGGCTTGGAGTATCGATCCGACCCGAAAGCTTAATTACTCTATTCCTTTATCCTTGAATATATTTGTCATTTGATCCCTTAACTTTGTGTAGTCTGATCGCAAAGCAGGCTAACATATATAGATATATATATGCATGAATTATATATAGGAGACATAGAAGACTGTACAGTTTTAGAGATTCAAGATATAAAGTAATTTAAGACTCATAAGTATCAAGATATCAAGATTTCAAGAGCACGAGATTATCAAGTAATAGAGTCTAGTTTACATGTAAAACTCCGGTAGCACTTTCAAGTTATGTTTTCAAATTCTGTTTTCGAATTCCTTTTCAAATTGATTTTCAAAATTGATTCAAACTCCTTTTCCAAAAATGATTTCAAATTATTAAGATTTTTACTTATGATTTCAAATGTATATATAGTTTATAAAATTTTATAATATATACGTTTTATAGTTTTACATTGTATAATTTTGTAAATATGTTTATAATATATATCACTATGTTTTTATACTTTAGAAACTTTTTTTGAAACACTAGTTTTGATTCAAGAATTTCCAGAATATATATATATAACTACTTTTTAAATGTTTTGAAATTCAAGGAACCCACATATATCGACATGTTCAAAATGTTATGTCGACATATAACTGCCATTTTTTCGAAATTAATTCCCAGGAAAAGTTAGTTATAACCTATATTTAAACTCATTATTTCGAAATTCCTTCTTCATCTCTTCGTTTTCTCTCTGGAAAAATTCTCAACCAAATAAAACAATGGCCTCCACTAATAATAACAACCAAAACACCCCCGTTTTGTTTCCTAGACTATCTGAAGGTTCATTTCAATGATCTACGCTCGCTAGAGTCATGAAACTAAAGGAATCGATGAAGGATGTCCTGTAAATGCTTACTGAAATTCAAGTTTTGCAAGTGAGAAAGAATAAGGAGCATGAGAAACAAGGGAAGATAATGAGAATTTTGCAACGGTTTGTCATGGATAACCACACTAATCCAATCATTATTGGAGATAATAATCAAATGGAGAAAGAGGGAGGTGAAGAAGATGAAGAAATGGTTGAAGAAGAGGAAGAAGAAGAAGCACAAATCAAGTGCATGGAAGAAGACGACCAAGTAATATGCATAGGAAAAATATGCTTTGACAAAAATGGAAATATAGTTGAGCAAATTGGGGAATTCTGTATTCATTATCCCCATTTCCTAATTCATAAATCCCCAATCGTCAAGAAGCATTAGACGTTTAGATTTTCGTTTTATTCGTACATGCGCTATAAAATGTATGTTCACTGTAAATACGTGTTCTCGTAAATACTTTAATTGAATGTTTTGTATATGTTTAACTCGTTTGTAAACATTGTTTGAATTACATAGTTTGTTTGATGTTTATGTTCATTATTTTCCTATTTAGTAGTATGGTACTATAGATTAAGTCACTAGGATCAGATATAGCATAGATTTAGAGGGTGTATAATTTAGTTTAATCTAGTATAGTATAATATGATTAAGTTTAGTATAGGATACTCTAGGTGCAATATAGTTTAGTATAGGATAGTTTTTAATAATGAAAAAGGGGGAGAAATTATAAAATAGGATATAGTTAAGATAGACATAGTTTAAGGGGGAGTTAGAAGAAATTCATGGTGAAAGGGGGAGTAATCAAGGAATCAAATCAACAGGTAATATCAGGTATGAATATTTTATAAACCAATGTTGTCATCATCAAAAAGGGGGAGATTGTAGGAGAATGGAATTTTGATGACAACAGTCTTGTTTCAATTATTAACATTATTGATTATAAAACATATACTAACATCATTACCCAGAATATATATAAATATATATATATATATATGCAGGAATTATATACAATAGATATAGAAGACTGTACAGTTTTAGAGATTCAAGACATCAAGGAATTCAAGACTCATGAGTACCATGATATCAAGATTTCAAGAGCTCAGGATTATCAAGTAATAGAGTTTAGTTTATATGTAAAACTCTGGTTAGAACATTCAAATTTCGTTTTCAAATTTTGTTTACTAATTCTGGTTTCAAATTTTGTTTTCAAATTTAGTTTTCAAATTCCTTTTCAAATTGATTTCAAAACTGATTCAAATTCCTTTTCTAAAAATGATTTCAAATTATTAAGATTTTACTTATGATTTCAAATATATGTTTATAGTTTATAAAGTTTTATAATATATATGTTTATAATGTATGTTTTATAGTCTTATGTTGTATAATTTTATAAATATGTTTATATTATATATCACTATGTTTTTATACTTTAGAAACTTTATTTGAAACACTAGTTTTGATTCAAGAATTTTCAGAATATATATATATATATAAACACTTTAAAAATGTTTTAAAATTCATAAAACCCATATATGTCGACATACAGGTTTGGACACGTCGACATATAACTGTCACTTTTCAAATTTTAAAGGAAGTGTTTTTTCATATTTTGAAACGCTTCAGAAACTTTGCAACCTTTCAAACTCTATAAATAGGGGTTATTTTCGAATTTTATATCACTTCTTCTTCTCCATCTTCATCCTATCTCTAACCACCATTATTGTACTTTAATCTCTTGATTTCTACACTTATACTGCCGATTTCTACTCAAATTATATCAAACTTCTTCTCTTCTCAATATCTATCAAATACTCTCTGATTGGAAGTGCTATTCAAGAGTTCTAGGGCTATTGTAATCATTTGGGAATTGTTTGGGAAAGTGTGTGTTCCTTATAGCGTGGAAATCAAGGAAAGAGAGTGGTGTTAACCTTGTAGCCGTGAAATCAAGGGTGGCAGTTGAATCGGTGTTAATCTTGTAGCCGTGAAATCAAGGATGGCGGTTGAATCGGTGGTAATCTTGTAGCCGTGAAATCAAGAGTGTTGTAATTGGATCCTGATATTAATAAAACTCTGCACAATCCAGCATTGCGTGAGACTGGACGTTAGAGTAATCCGAACCAGTATAAAATCCGGTGTGTTCTTTTCTTTTCTGCATTTTATATTTACTTATATCCGTGTTTGTGACCATTTCTGGTGTGATAATCATTCTGTGATTCATATAGTAATTCAAGATTGTTTAAATTTTCCATAATCTCTTTAAAACATTATTCACCCCCCCTTCTCTAGTGTTAGATCTGCCTTAAGATTCTTAATAAGCAATCCTTAACAAACTTCATATCAAAACTAACTCAATTCACTTTAAAATAGGTTAGAAAATTATTTAAAACATATGTAAGCCTTTTTCAATATAATATTTCAGAATTTCAACTTAAATGTCAAATATTTATTTTTAATAAATATTATAATATTATTTAATTAATAAAATATTGTTATTTTTCAAAAAATAACTTTTTGAAACCCAAACTTTTCAAAACTCAAATTAATATAATGTAAGCTAAATGGAACATTGGGTTTGAGTTTAAAGCTTCATCTATATAGTTAATGCAAACTCAATTTTAAAAATGATATCGATTTAACAGGTTTAAACTTGAACATACCGTTTAATATCCAAACCTTGTTTAAATAAATTTCTTCATTTACAAAAAAAATTCATAATCATCTTAACTTCATTTCTGTCTCGTTTTGGATATAAAATTCCAAATTTTATTTTTACACCTTGTTTTTTGGCAAAGTCGACCGGTTTTTAAGGTGACTACAGGCACCTTTTATTATAACCAATAATAAAATACAGTATAGTACATGTGATTGTTAGTTGACAATCAGCTACATCGTTTTTTAAGGTGGACCGTTCACCACATACAAAATTTAAAGTGTTCCGTCCACTCTACCTTACTAGCTTACAGCACCAGGGTTAACCTAAACTGACTAGACTACAAAAAATAATCTATCCACGCAGGGAGCAATTAGTTACATTCTTCAAAAGAGAAGTGAATTACATCAATACTCATCACTGTACTATACATACATGACCCATATAGTATAACAATAAGTGATATCATATCATATTCCTTGGTAGTACTGTAGCAGTAAGCATAACAGTAGCATATGTTTCTTGAGCTCCGCACCGAGATGAATGAGCTACGGTAATTGCTTCAATGTAGGTACCATGAAAAGGCAAGAAGGCATGGCTTGTAATGCCCCATCAAGTGTCCAAAGTAACGAGAAGCATGGGATACTGTGGCTAGCCAAGAAAGTCAACAAAGTCGAAAGCGGAATCGCTTCACCTATCTCATTGACATGGCAAAACCAACACCAAAGCATGCTAACTCAACTATGCCAGAATATATTACAACAACATTTCATGGGTGACGAGCTCCGAAGGCCAACGAGAATAAATTCAAAATCCAGAAATAATATCTCCAAACCAAAAATAAGAGCATTTGACAAATACAGCAGACAAGCCGAAATTGCATCACCCATTGAATACCTAAATATACATAAGGATCCATCACATAACAAACCAAAGTGGATGAACATACATTGAACTACCAAGCTAGGTAGAGCAAGAATAACTCAGTAAATTGCATACCAGATATCGTTCTAGGAGACGCGAGACCTTACATACATCTGAGAGTTGCTGATCATCAGAGACACGGCGAATGCTGTAATCTCCCTAGAGACTGCAAGTCGATACCGCAGTTGAATATCCAGCTAACTAAACCCTCAACCCGCAAGAACAGTAAAAAAAACAAGTCACCACCACCACCTGACCAGGTCAGATTGACACGTGCCGTTAAGCACTAGCCAATGAGGCTTGAAATTGCTTGGAAGCTACGTGTAACATATTGTTGGAGTTGACAAAAAGATAATCACCATACCTACAGGAGGAGATCAAAGAAGACCATAAGCTGCCTGGATGGCACCATGTAGCTTTGGAAGAGAAAAATGTTAAGGGTTCAAGTGGGAAATGGAGTTAAGGATAGGATCGAATAATTTGGGGGCAAACGGAGCTCGTGACAGGGTTAGATCTGAAGAAGATAAAATTAAGGTTTTGAGTTCAAGAACGTAGACGAAATCAAGGTTGGAGAAGTGAAGAGAAGTGGATCGATTGAAATAGGGGAGTAAGGAGGAAGAGTTAAGGGGAAATTCAAAAAGAAAAGGATGCGAGAATGAAGAATCGCATGTCGCCATTAATGTTTGAACTCAAAATCGAACCCTTGTTTTGACGATTTTTACACCTTGTTTAAATGAATAAAATATTCATTTATATTATCCAAATGTATCGAGAATTAACCAATACCCATATAATTCCATATATGTGAAGTGTGTTATTCACAACAACCATATTCACAACAACCATTCATCCATCACACTGTATTATTAATATAAGCATTTACAATAGTGAATGCTTATACGTACATGAACGATATTAACCATAACAACATCCATAACAATCACGAAGCAACCATAACAACCAAAAAACAACCAATATATTTTCAGATATGATTATATTAAATACCTAATATATATTTAGGAAGTTCTCATCGAGGGTTCCACTCCGCCAATCTTTAATGTAGGACACTGACAGCGTACATGGACAGCGTAACCGCATACTGCACTATAACTTTTCTTTTCCAACATAAAAATAATATTTATATATATTTCCCCTTTTCTTAAACAGGATCAGGAGAGACAGGGGATGGTGGTGTTTGGCCAAGGGAGGGGAACAAGGGAGTGATGGTAGAGGTGGTTGGTGGCGAAGCCGAGAGGGAGGGGGTGGTGGAGGCTCACGGCCATGAAGGAGGGGAGTGATGTGAGTGGTGATGGCTCGCAAGGGGGAGCTAGGAGGATGGTGGAGGAGAGCCCGAGTAGGGGGAAGGTGGTGGAGGTGGATGACTGTTGGGTGGTGGCTTAGAGAGGGCATATTGGGAGGGGAAAAGGTGGCACAAGGGGGGCCAAGGTGGTGAAACTAGGGGCGAAAGGGAAGGTGGAAGAGGAGAGAAGAGAGGGGGGAAGGAAAGAAGAAGGAGGAAGATGAGGGAGAGACAATGGCTTAGGAAGCCATGGAAGAAGGAAATGAATAGGAAAGAAGTGAGGAAAAAAGGAGAATGGAGGGGGGGTTTCTTTAGGAATAACGGAAGCTTAAGGAGATGCCATCTCAAGGACACTTGTCCTTCTCAAACGCATGGCTACATGCATAAATACAAGGTTTTTAGACACTTGTCTAAACATGGAGAGAAGGATTTTGGTAGCATTTGTAGGTAAATGTGATGGTAGGCTATGGTAACACAACTCAAGTGCTACGAAAAGATTTAGTTCATTCGAGTTTGAATAACGTATTTTGACAAAAGATGGTATATTTTATCGATATATTTTATAGTTTTAAACGACTATTTTATTATTCAAACCAAATTCAACTTATTTAAATTATAATTTCAAGCGATTAAATTAAATCAATTTTGACAAGTTATAAAATGCTACTTCAATTCGACAAATTGGTTAAACACTACAAATTGACAAAACATACTTTTTTAACTGAATATAAATGTCATATTTAGCTTGTTAGCATATTCAAAACATTCTTTTCAAATTGTATGTTCTAAATTATATAAACTATCCCAATTAATTGGGGTTTAAAAATCTAGGTTGTTACAATATACATCATACCCGTGTCATTAAAATATGATAAAACATCATTTTCATTTAACTATAATACGTATGTCACACAATATCCAGTAACATAAACAATAAGAAACTTTTGAAAATGCACTCTTTAAATTTTGAAATACGCAGATATTCTTTCTCAAAAACATGTTTAAAAAATTTCTAGCCAGTATGTAAATAATTGCAGTAAAAATAAAAAATATTTTCATGCAACAACAAGAAAAATGCACTTCTACGAAGAAAATTCAAAAATATTGTTTATAGAAAAGCGAGATTAAGTACCAATTTAATTTTTGAAATAAAATAGAAAATAATAGCAAAAAGAATATCAATAAGTTCGTCATGCATTACAAGTTTATGCTTTTTGCAATAGAGAAACCTTAATTTTAAAATTCCTACAACCTTTTACCCAATTATCTTTGTTCACTTTTAGTATTTTATATTTGACTTCATATATTAGAATTAAACACAAATCTTAGGACTATAATTAAATTTAGTAAATTATTAGTAATTGATGTGTCAAATGAATCATAAAGATATAAAGTTTTCAATATCACTTGATATTCATATTAACAAAAAAGGTATAAAATTCATTTGGATACACAAATACAACGATCACATAAAATAATCATATATGAAACCAATAATTGCAAATTTAATTTATGATTCATCTATATCGATACATTAATGCATTACACTGCAAAATTCTTATTTTGACTGAATTGCCAGCATTTCGAAATTTCTATGGTTGCTTACAACACTCACCTCAATATCACTTAATTTTGCATATTTGCATTAATACACTTTTAATTAATCATGTAGCATTAGTTTCAAATTATTTGAATAAATTTAATTGATAGTCATTCATTAGTTTATCTAATAATTCCTTAAATGTGACGGTTTCAATATGTATATCGTATCCATATTAAAAAAAAGTAGTCAAATAGATTATTCACTTAAATATAAAGATATATGATTCAAATATTATAAATCATACATATGAATAGTGGTAACAAAACTAAATTTTTTAGTAGAGCTGACTGTTTTTTAAAGTGACCGCAAGCACTTATTATTACAATAAATAATAACTACAATAGTTATAGGAGATTGACCAATTACCAATCTACTACAAGTTCGGTTTTTAAGGTGGATCGTCCACCATCATCCTATCAATCTTATGGAACTGGAGCTGGACATTATTCCTAGACAAGAGGAATACATACTCCAGATTAAATAGCATAACTATTACAATGACATACAATCCGGACACACGACTATCTATAAAGACAGTAGGAATCCTGAAATCAATTTACCATGAGGTACAGTTTCAAACCATGCCTAAAGCCTAGACCATAGTATAGAGACTCAACTCAACAACTTACATCCTTGAGCCACATAAAACTTACGCAGCAACAATAGAAGTGACAAGCACAACCAATAGTACTGCATGCAAGCAAGGACAACAATCCAAAAATTAAAACTACCTAGGTCTTCCGTCACTGGAAACATCACCAAAAAGAAAGTGAACGATATAGCATAGCTTGACAGGAAATAACAATCAAAGTACAATTACTTAGCTTCACTAAGCCAAACCTAATGACATTCAATCCATTGTCGAAGACCATCTCTGTTTGGTCGAAAAAAAGGAAGGCAATGATACTCCTCCACCGTAACAGCAATATCAAGAGTCGAAGCTTAACATAGCTTACCAAAGGCGAAAGTAAAGAGCAAGAGTTGCACCAGATCACCAATTCTCGATACCCCACAAAACAATCCCAAAAGACATTACATTCAGGATACCAATTGCACTATCGCCACAGCTTCAAACTTTCTTAGTGACTAAACACACAATATTAACTTTCAACCCAAAACAACGCTGCACTGACTCGAATTAACACCAACAAGACGATAACACCATATACATTGAATATCAAGTTTCTTATGATGTACCAACACAACCATCCCAGCATACCACAGTTGCCACACAAACCATCATAATCCTACCAAAAAGAGACAGAGTTCTAGAATTTGATCAATATAAAGCCTAACAAACCTGGCACAAAGGACGGTGAGTCGCGAAACATACACAAGAGGCGATAAGTTGTTGCGAACTGGTGTAACTATGCGCTGATACCAAACCTGATAATACCACGCAAGTCGAAACCAAATCAGTTTTAACCTAACCCATCTAACATGGACATCACAGTAGTCTCAATGACTCCAAACCCATCACCCTTTACATTGGTACAAGCCAGATAGCCACCGGACCAAAAATCACCTAGCAATGTGTTGGTCGGATTCGCTAGGAAACCCGATGTTGCACATTATAGGAAATCGAATAACTTCGTAGTGGCGAAAATAGACTGCAACGAACACATCAGAGGCAAGTAAGAACTGATACGACCACCACATGGTGGATTGTAAGGGATTCATCAGTAGTGCGAAAGGGGAAAGAAGCAATCACAGTTTGAAACAGTGAGGAAGAGAAGAGGGTTTAGATCTAGAAAATACAATATGCGGTTCATTGGACATCTACGCAAACGAAAACAAAGTAGAAGGAGAGCGGATGAGAAAGAAAGATGATTTGGGTTTGAATATGTGAGAACTGAAGAACGATGAAGTGAAGAATCAAAGAAGAAAATGGAATTTCATTGACGCCAATAACAGATTGTTAGGGATTGCGGAAAGGACCGTTAAGGCAAAACAAACACTAGAGGAGGGTGAACAGTATTTTTGACAATTTAATCAAAATCTAAAACTTATGTGAACTACTATATAAATCAAACACCACAAACACAATCACAGACACAAATTCAAACACAAACACAAAAATAAATAGAAATAAAAATGCAGAAAAGGAAAGAACACACCAGATTTTATACTAGTTCAGAATTTCTCCTACGTCCAGTCCCACGCAACGCTGGATTACGCAGAGTTTTATTACTATATCAATATCCAATTACAATTCTCCTTGATTTCACGACTATAAGGGATACCACTGTTTCCACCCACACACTTGATCAAGTATACCTTCCTTGATTTCACGGCTACATGGGATATCATAGATTACCTGTCGTTGATTTCACGGCTACAAGGGATACCACCGATTCCTTTACACAACCCAAACAATTACAAACAACCGTATAGCTCTTCAATATCACTTGATTCAGAGAGTAATGAGTAGAGAGTTGTAGTGAGAAGAAGATTAGTGAAAACAGAATTGAATTTGGCAGAGTATCGGCGTAGAAATCATAAAAAAAGATAAGAAATAATGGTGCAATGAAAGAGAGTAAAAGTGGAGAAGGAGTGATTAAAAATTTGATCCCTTTTTATAATGTGTGAAACATTGCAAAGCTTCAGAACCGTCACAATTAGTGAAAAGGCACTTCTTTTCAAAATTGGAAAAATGATAATTATATGTCGACATAATGTTTTTCTTATGTCGACATACACCTAGTGTAAAATTAATTTTTGAGCATTTTTCAAGTGTTTTGATATAAATATAATTCTGGAAATTCTTGAATTAAAAATAGTGTTATAAATTAATATTATAAAGTAGGAAATCATATGAAAACATAAATATAAACTATATAAACATATTTATAAAGTTTAAAACTATATAAACATATTTATAAAGTTTAAAACTATATAAATATAAATATATAAAACTTATAATCCTTGAGTTTGAAAATAAAAGTAAAGTAAGAAACAAAAATAGAAAAGATAGAAAATAGAGAAGATTGAAGATAGAATTTGGAAACAGAATATGAAAAACAGAATTTAAATTTAAATTTGAACCTGGAGTGCTATTTAGAATCTTACATAATCTGGACTCTATAACTATATTAGTCTTGAACTTTTGAAATCTTGAATACTCATGAGTCTTGAAATATCTCTGAATTCTGAAACTCTAATATCTTTAGACTATACAGTCTTCAATGATATTTCCTGTATATAAATCCTGCATATGTGTGTGTATATATATTCTATACAAAAGTGTTCGTACATATTTCATAATCAATTAAAATTGAAATAAGGTTGTTATCATTAAAACTCCATTCTCCAACAATCTCCACCTTTTATACAAAAGTATTCGTACATATTTTATAATCAATTAATATTGAAATAAGGTTGTTGTCATCAAAACTCCATTCTCCAACAATCTCCCCCTTTTATAATATGACAACATTAGTTTATAAATTATCATACTTGTATATACCTGTTGATGATGATCCTTCAAATACTTCCGTTGTCTATATGAATCCTATAAACTATGTCTATATTTTATAATTTCTCCCCTTTTAGAATTATCAAAAAGAAATTATAAACAACTCCCCATAGGTTGTATAATTATAAGTTATACAAGACATTAAGTAACCAATCTAATGATATTGCCCTTTAATCTATTACTAATTCAAAGTAGAATACTCCTCATAAATAAAATAATCCTTTAATAACATATACTCCCCCTTAATCTTATTTCCTTATTATTTTATGTTTATAAAGTCATAACTAATTATAACACTTACCTTACAAACATAAACAATTTTTGCATTAAACTTGAGTTTGTACAAATTATGATACACGAATATATACAAACACGATTTATCGTAAGAACGCAAGGAAACGAAAACCAAAGAAAACCTTAAGTTCTAATTATTCTTGATAATGGGAGATTTGTGAATTGGGCAATTTGGATAATGGAGACAAAATTCTCCATTCCTTTCAATCACATTCCCATTTAGGTCGAATAAGACCTCCCCTACACATACAACTTTATCGTCTTCTTCCGTAATCGTTGGTTGAGTCTCTTGAGATTCTTTTTCCTCCATCAATTCTTCTTCTCCTTCTGGTTCTTCCTCTGGCTCTTCCTTCTCATTCATGGATTGATTATCATTGTCGATGATAATTGGATTAGTCTCATTATTCATTATAAACTTTAGGAGACTTCTTATTATTTTTCCTTGCCTATTCTGCTCCTGACTCATTCTAATCTAGAGTATTTGTATCTGATCCATCATTTACAGAGCATACACCATTTTTTACTTCGATTTTGATGACATGAGAGATCGTAGATCATTGAAACGGACTGATGGTCTAGCGGACAAATCGGAATTGATTTGGTTATTTAAATTAGTAGAGGCCATTGTTTATTTCAGTTTTGAATTTTTACAGGGAAGAGAAATGGAAATGAAAATGAAGAAGAAAAGTCAAAGTAGAAGATTTAAACAATTAATATAACTAACTTTTGGTGGGAATTAAATTTAAAATTATGGCAGTTATATGTCGGCATATAAAAAAGTGTATGTCGACATACTTTAGTTTTAAATCTTATTTTTCTAATTTCTTATGTTATTATTTTTTATATAATATAGTATATTTAACTATTCTAACTCAATTAATGAACATATGCCTGATTCTCTTCTAAATTTTGTAAATGTTGCTTCGTTTAATGGTTTTGTTAATATATCTACTATTTGTTTGTCTATTTCTATAAATTCAAGTGAAATCTTTTCTTTATTTACGTTATCTCTTAGAAAATGATATCTAACATCGATATATTTAGTTCTCGAATGATGATTTAGATTTTTAGAAATATTTATAGCACTTGTTTTATCGCAGTATATAAGTGATTTATTTATATTTAATCCAAAATCATTTAAAGTTTGTTGCATGTATATTACTTGTGAACAAGCCAAAGCAGCAGATATATATTCTGCTTCAGTTGTTGACAAAGATATAGTATTTTGCTTTTTACTGAACCACGAGACTAGTGAATGTCCTAAGAAGTGACTTGTTCCACTAGTACTTTTACGATTGGATTTACATCCCGCATAGTCAGCGTCACAGTAAGAAACTAATTCTAGTGAATCATCATTAGGGTAAAACATTCCAAAATCTGATGTATGCTTTACATACCTCAGAATACGTTTTATGGCTTTTAAATGTGTTTCCTTAGGTTGCGATTGATATCTTGCACAGAGACATACACTATGTATTTTATTGGTCTACTAGCGGTTATATATAATAATGATCTTATCATTCCTCTATATAGTTTTTGGTCAACGTCTTTTGATGTATCATCTTTACTTAAAGCTATATTAGTTGCCATAGGTGTTGGTCTTCCATTCGTTGTCGTTAGATTACATTTGTTAATTAGATCTCTTGAATATTTTTCTTGATTAGTAAATATTTCATCCTTTAATTGTTGAATTTGCAATCCCAGAAAGAGTGATAGTTCTCCCATATGGCTCATTTCAAATTTTTTAGTCATAATATATGAAAATTCTATATTCATCTTATCATTTGTCGATCTGAAAATTATATCGTCATCATATATTTGTACTAATTGAATATCTTTATTATTTCTCTTGATAAACAACGTATTATCTAATTTGCCTATTTCAAAACTTGATTGTAACAAATAATTTCTTAATCTATCATACCGAGCTCTAGGAGCCTGTTTTATTCCGTATAACGCTTTCTTTAACTTATGTACATGATTTGGTAATTTTCATCTTCAAATATAGGTGGTTGCTCTACATATATTTCTTCCATAACAAATCCATTTAGAAAAGCACTTTTGACGTCCATTTGATATAATTTGAAACTATTATAGTTTGCATAAGCCAGTAAAATCCTAATAGCTTCTAGTCTTGCTATAGGGGCAAAAGTTTCATCGTAATCTATTCTTTCTTCTTGAGTATAACCTTGTGCTATTAATAGTGCTTTAGTTCTTACGACCTCACTGTGTTCATTCATTTCATTTTTATAGACCCATTTGGTTCCTATAATAGTTTTATTCTCTGGTCTAGGAATAAATTCTCATACATCATTCCTAGTAAACTGATTCAGTTCTTCTTGCATAGGAAGTATCCGTGAATCATCGAAAGATGCTTTATTTGGATTTTTAGGTTCAATAGTTAAAATAAATGCAGTATTACTCATATTATTTAATTGATTGCGAGTTCTCACAACGAATTCACTATCTCCTAATATATTTTCTACAGGATGGTCTCTAAGTAATCTAATTCTTTTATTTGGTTGATTATCTCCATGATATGTTTCATTAGTCTCATTTTCACAATCATCTTCACTATTTGAATTATATTTTATAGTTTTCATCGAAAGATACATTTAATGTTTCTTATATGGTATTGGGTCGAGTATTGAAAACACTATATGTCTTACTTCTTTCTGAATATCCAATAAATATTCCTTTATCGGATTTTGAATCAAACTTGTCAAATTATCTTTTGTATTTGGTATAAAACATTTACTTCCAACTATTTTAAAATATGATACTTTTTGTTTCTTGTTATACAGAAGTGCATATGGGGTTTTATGAGCCAACGGTCTAAAATGAAATTCTATTAATAACATAGCAAGCTGTTGCAACTGCCTCAGCCTAAAAATTCCTTGGAAAGTTACTATCGGATAACATAGTTCTCGCACATTCTTGTATCGTCCAATTTTACGTTCAAGTACTCCGTTTTGTTGAGGGGTTCTTGGAATTGAAAAATTATGGGTTATTCCCTTTTTATTACAATATTTTTCAAAATTTTCTTTTTTGAATTCTCCACTATGATCACTACGTATTGTTTTTTTTAGTGGTAATAAATTTTGAATTCTTTTAGAAAAAGTTTTAAATTGATCAAAAGCATCACTTTTATTTTTAAGAAACAAAGTCCAAGTAAATCTAGAAAAATCATCGACTATTACGTAAACATATCTATTATGGTTTATCAATTGAACTTGGGATGGACCAAATAAATTCGTGTGAATTAACTCTAATGGTTTTGATGCAGTGATTTCTTTTTTTTGATTTAAACGAACTTTTCTTTAATTTTCCGAATTGACAAGCGTCACATAAGTTATTGACTCTAAATTTCATTTTGGGTAATCCTCTAACTGAATCTAGTTTAGAAATCCTAGAAATTTGTTTGAAGTTTATATGACCAAATCTCTTATGCCAAATGTAGGGGTCATTTGTATTAGCTATAAGACATAGGTTATCGTTGGAGATTTTCATACTCAATATATAGATATTTTTCTTTCTATCTCCTTCGAATATAACTTTTGAATTCCTATCTTTTATAAAACATTTATTCTTTTCAAAGTTTATTTTATAACCCTTATCGCAAAGTTGACTTATACTTAACAAGTTGTGTTTTAAATTCCTAACTAATAAAACCTCAGAAATAGTGGGAGTTTCAGAATTACCGATATTGTCGATTCCAATAATGTATCCATTGGAGTTATCTTCGAAGTTCACCATTCCACCATCTTCTTTTTTAAGATTATTGAGTAGTTCTGGATTTCCCGTCATATGTCTTGAACAACCACTATCCAGTATCCATTTGTCCTTTTTCATTTCCACCAATTGCTTTCCAGAATTTGAATTCTCAACGGCCATATAACACACCAGTTTGGGATTTGAATTTCCAAAGCCACCTTTTCAGAATTTGAATTGCCAACAACCACTTTACCCATCTTTTCAACTTTTGAATTTTCAAAGCCATAAAACACGTCTTTTCCTGAATTGAAAAATATTTTAGTGGATCATATGCCTTTTCATCATGATTACATGCAGACTTCCAACATTGATACTATGCATGAACTGACACTATTGTTAACAAAAAATTCCAAAATTTTCCATTTAAATTTTTTCAAAAATCAGATTATGAACGTTTTGAAAGACCTTGCTCTGATAGCAATTGTTAGGGATTGCATAAAGGATTGTTAAGGCAAAACAAACACTAGAGGGGGGGTGAATAGTGTTTTTGAGAATTTAATCAAAATTTAAAACTTATATGAACTACTATATGAATCAAACACCACAAACACAGATTCAAACACAGACACAAAAATAAACAGAAATAAAAATGTAGAAAAGAAAAGAACATACTAGATTTTATACTTGTTTAGAATTGCTCCTATGTCCAGTCCCACGCAACGCTGGATTGTGCAGAGTTTTATTACTATATCAATATCCAATTACAATCCTCCTTGATTTCACGGCTACAAGGGATACCACCGTTTCCACCCGCGCACTTGATCAAGTATACATTCCTTGATTTCACGGCTACAAGTGATACCACCGATTACCCATCCTTGATTTCCCGGCTACAAATGATACCATCGATTCCTTTACACAACCCAAACTATTACAAATAGCCCTATAACTCTTCAATAGCACTTGATTCAGAGAGTAATGAGTAGAGAGTGTAGAGAGAAGAAGATTAGTGAAAACAGAATTGAATTTGTCAGAGTATATGTGTAGAAATCATAAAAATGATAAGAAATAATGGTGTAATGAAAGAGAGTGAAAGTGGAGAAGAAGAAGTGATTAAAAATTCGAATTCAATCTCTTTTTATAGTGTGTGAAAGGTTGCAACGCTTCAGAATCGTCACAATTAGTGAAAAGACACTTCCTTTCAAAATTGAAAAAGTGACAGCTATATGTCGACATAGTGTTTTTCTTATGTCAACATACACCTAGTGTAAAATTAATTTTTGAGCATTTTTCAAGTGTTTTGATATAAATATAATTCTGGAAATTCTTGAATTAGAAATACTTTTATAATTAATATTATAAAGTGGGAAATCATATGAAAACATAAATATAAACATATTTATAAAGTTTAAAACTATAAAAATATAAATATATAAAACTTATAATCCTTAAGTTTGAAAAAAAAAGTAAAGTAAGAAAGAAAAATAGAAAATAGAGAAGACTGAAGATAGCATTTCGAAACAAAATTTGAAAATTTGAATTTGAATTTGAACCTGGAGTGCTATTTAGAGTCTTACATAATCTACACTCTATACATATATTGGTCTTGAACTCTTGAAATCTTGAAATCTTGAATACTCATAAGTCTTGAAATATCTCTAAATTCTGAATCTCTAATATCTTTAAACTGTACAGTCTTCAGTAATATTTCATGTATGTAAATCATGCATATGTGTGTGTGTGTGTGTGTATTCTATACAAAAGTGTTAGTACATATTTTACAATCAATTAATATTGAAATAAGGTTGTTGTCATCAAAACTCCATTTTCCAACGATTCCCAATGTACCAAATAAAATAAAATTATCATTCATATCTCAATAAATTTATCTACATTGTAAAAAAAAATTAACTTCAAATATCCATATTTTGACATTCTTATGACTATGAATAACTTCATTGATTGCTTCTTAGCCATTTATATTTAGATCTATGTATCTATATTACTTACGAAATCTAAAGTTTAAAGTATTTTAATAATTTATATATCAGTCGTCTATGTATATACTAATAAAAACCATAACAAAAAATTTATGTTTAAATATGTAGATTTACATATCACATACATACATTTATGTACACAAACAATAATAATAAAGTTAACCTGTAAATTATAATTTATGTACAAAAATAATAATAAATTTATCATACATACATTAAAAAAAAATCCTATTTTTAACTTCAAATATCTTTATATTAAGATCTCTATAATTTTTTTAAAAAAACTCTTCTCAATTTATATATATTATTTACTCTTAAGTTAATATATTTTAACTAATTTTATAATTTCTAATTCAACATGTTTAAAAGAAATAAGTTAAATAATATTTGTTAATTTATATAAAATCATTTAAGTATGTCGATTTTAATATGAACATTTTCTCATAATGATAAGAACAATAAATCATTGTTTTACTTTAGAGAAATATAATTACAAAACACATATTATGTATGAACAAAAAAAACAATAATAATTTGTAGTATATTTATTTTGTTGGATTCATCGTATGTTGTACAATAAAGTTCTAACTTTGACATTAAATTTTTTAGTACTATATTTATAATATTATCGTGTGAACGCACGTGATACACACTAGTCTGTGGAAACCAAAGCAAGAGAACTACAAGAAAATTAAATCTTTGAATTGGAGGAGAATTAGAGATTTTTATGTAATAGCCCGCATTTTACGTATTGGAAGATCGTAAAATATATTTGTTTTATTCTAAGGGTTGGATCATTCTCATCTTTTAATATGTTGTTTATGGGGATGTGAGATATGTCCATAATTTTTACCGATTTTGTTTGTGACCGTTTTGCCACTGTCAGCCTTGTACAGGGCATAACTTTTGACTCAGGTCGAATCAAAGGGTGAAACCTGTGCCGTTGGAAAGGAATTGATGATTGCCTTTCCGTAGAGTGGTTACATTAAGGATTTGGCTCAGCGGTTTGAGAGAAATCGCTGTTTTAAGGTTTTTCAGTTGGCTATTCAGGTATTGGAGCCTTAGTGGAATCCTATAAATAGGGGGTGAGAGTGGAGGGAAAAGGTTTAATTTTTCCCATTCTCTAATTTGAAGGCATTTGATCTCCTTCTTCCTCCTACACCTTTCCACCATTAAAACTCCAAATCTAAGGGAGGAAATCGAATATCTACGCCATACAAGGCAAGATCTACATCATTTCAAAGGCAAATTCATCAGATCGAGGGGTTTGATTCGGAGTGCTCGCTGTCCGGATTCTTATTTCTTTGTTTTAGATTGTTTCGGCAAATCGGTGAATGATTTACATCTCTCACATGAATGCAACGAAGTATATGAGTGTTTTGCATGTTTGTCATCAAATTGGGATGTTTTATCATAGATTTACACCATTATAAGTTCATTTTCATATGCATCACCCTATGATCTAATCTAACAAGTTTTACTTGTTAATTTCATGTCATTTTACATGTTTATGTTTGTTAGATCTCTCATTTTGATCATATGTTCATTTTAATGGGTTTTGGGTGATATTTACATCATTTTTGTGGTAACCGTCATATTCATGTGGTTAGTAATGTTATGATATGTTTATGATTGTGTTTGGTGATTTTAGTTGAGTTGGTTTCGTCAATTCGTCGTTTGGCGAAGTTTTGGTCGAAATAGGAGTTGAATTGCAATATGCAGAAATTTGGATCTAGTGGTAGAGTCAAATTTGGATCTGGTGGTAGAATCAAATTTGAATCTGGTGGTAGAGTCAAATTTGGATATGGTGGAAGAGTCAAATTTGGATCAGGTGGTAGATTCAAATTTGGATCGGGTGGTAGAGTCAAATTTGGGTGGTGTGACTTCGAAGTAAATTCGAGTTGGAAGGTTCGAAGTGTTAGATGTGTTCGTTGATCAAGATGGAACAAGGAACGAGGTGGCAACTCAAAGGTTGTGAGTTGGTGGATAATGGTTGCTCGAGAAGGTAGCTTGAGCAGTAAATAGCCATCAAGGTTGGACGACTAGAGATATTGAAGGCCGAGAGATTATCATTGTCGTAAATTCTAGCAGGGGTACAATGGGGGTACCCAAAAGACCGATTGTAGGTCGAGTACCTTGGGTATCGTTAAAAGGCCTAGTTGTCGAGGTTGGACATATGGAGTTTATGCTAGAACTGGGGTTACCATTAGCCCTTGACATATGGCAAGGTTGGCCGTCATACGATTAACGGCGGTTTCAAAGCAGGATTGGCGGTGATAGCCAGAGTCAGTCATGGAATTGGTTGTTCTGTGTGAGACTTACATAATCTAGATGTCATGTGTGTGTTTTGCATGATTGAGTGGGTGTTCTGGTTTCCAAGGATGAATGGTTGAATTGTTATTGTAAAGGCTATCACTGTCCGATGTGGGGAAGATAAGGTTGAGTTCTCTGGTGTCGTGGGTAGATTAGTATGTTTATCTATCCTTTCTCATACACTTTATTATTAAAGTTTGTTAGTTGTTTTATCGCTTACTAAGACTGTTGTCCGACTCAAGGTTTTATGTTTCCTCTTATTACCTTGGGCTGTTCATCCAGTTGTGGATGGGCAGACTAAGTAGTAGGTGACAGGTGATGCTTTAGTGAGGATGATGGTGCTGATCGGTGGCGAGCAGGAGGCTCACGTACCAGTTTTACTACTATCTAATAATTGGGTTTCCGCTGTTTGCTTTTCTGAATAATGTAGTGAGGCAACTTTGTATAAACACTATTTCCAAGTTTGTGGATATTACTTTCTGGTTATATAAAAGTCTTGTGTTTCTACTTCACTGTTACTACCTGTTGTATATGTTCTATTATATTTTATCCTTGCACTGTGAGTTTACGACAGGTTCCGCTTGTGTTTACCTAATCTGATGATCGTCCATGACTGCCTTGCACACCTTTCAGCGCATTATTTCTTTTGCATAGTGCGGGGGTTATGGGCGGTTGTCACATTTTAGGTGTCAGTCATTGCTTTCATTACACCATATATGCAAATTAGGTTATGTTTTTGGGCTGTATCTAGTGCACTTAAACTTGTCTCTAAGCCGTATCAAAAAATGGCGTGTTTAAATACTAGATACGGCCTTAAGCCATATCAAAATCAAATTCTGGTACGGCTCTAAGTCGTTTCTAAAGTATAAATAGATACTGCTCTAAACTGTATCTCAATGCAAATAATATACAGCTTTAAGCTGTATCTAAATTATTACTTGGTACAAATATGAACTGTATCTAAATTATCTACATATATGAATATATATACAAAAGGCTAGTAAATATCATGCAAACTCTATTTGACAAATTATAACAGTAAACGAAACAATTGTACGAAATATATCATACCAATCCAACAACATATATAATGATACATGTTGTTTCATTACATTACAATAAAGAAGATACATGTTGTTTCATTACATTACAATAAAAAAGATACATATTGTTTCATATATAATGTTTCATAATTACATTACAATAAGTAAGGTAAACTCGGTATTTTAGCAACTGCGACAACCACTCCCCGTTTTTCAACTTTGGCGATCGACCACCTTGATCCACAACTAATCCACTCACCAAGCTGAAGGTTTTAACTTTCTGGTTAAGAATTTACTGGGTGATCAACCAGGTGGATGTATTTTAGCTCACGCACTTGGGTCAGGTATTCATGCTAACTTATGCATTTAACTAAGCGCTAGGACTAGCAGAGGGGATAATATCAAGTGTCATATGCTGCTTCACTAAACCTTAGTCCTGGCGCTTAGTTAAATGCATAAGTTAGGATAAATACCTGACCTAGCGGCGTGAGCTAAAGTGCAACCACCTGGTGAATCACCAGTAATTCTTAACCAGTGAGTTAAAGCCTTGTATATATGTGACAACATATATATACACACATCTGTGCATATATATATATATATATATATATATATATATATATATATATATATATAGTGCAGCATGTGCGATATGATCAGCACATGATCAAGGTTAAGAGCACAAAGGCTAGTGACAACATGCAACAACCCAATTAAAGTTTCAAATGCAAGGCACCAAACTCAAATGCAAGCTGCCACAAAATTGACATAATAAGAGCAGCATACAGATGGACGAGAGGTGCATCAAATTACATGCACAAAGCAAGACATGAAATATCACAAATAACTTAGGTGCATCAAATTACATGCACAAAGCAAGACACCGGCTCAACCAACAACAGGTGCAGCATGCACAAGTGTGTAGAGAAGGGAAGTCAAAGTCATGATAACCACATGTGCAAGTGTTAAGTGCACAACATCATACAATATGGAAACTGGAGATCACCAAAAAAATACATGCAAATCGAATTGGTCACAAGTACAAGACTGGATGCGTATGACCATTTTTATTATGGTGGTAAGTCGAGTCGAGTCGACCGAGGTCCAGTTAGTCGATTAGTCATAGACTAGTCGACAAATATATTGCTGCCACCAAAAAATTGTCAATTCTAATATATTGCTACCAACAAATATATTGCTACTGAACAAAGAAAATAAAAAAGTATACATAGAATTTAGTAAAGTGCAAGTTGCAAGATGGTAGTGGAAAGATGACGCTATAGGTTCAGGGTATCGATCGATTTTTGATCGAAGGTTGGGTGCGAAATTTTTTCTGTTCGATAATCAATACTCGATCTTTTTCAATTTGAAAATTACAAATCGACTTTCAATTGATATGTTCTTTTGATCTATACTAGGTATCGATCCTTTTCTGCTAGCTTTTTATTGTTTGATACTGGTATCGATAACTTCCAGTTTTTTTCCTATTTGATGTATCGATAACTGTATGGGGTTCGTATTTTTTTTTCTTTTCTAAAATGGGCCAATACCAAACCAGTTGACAACAATACCAAACCTAGCCGACTCTCTATCAATACCAGAACCACTTTAACAACTATATACGTAGTGGATGATCCAGAAGGAAGTGGTTGGTTTGGCAAACGATTACTGGAATGAAGTAAGAGAACAATGATGGATAACCTTGACATTCGTATTGTAACTAAAACGACTAAAGCAGGAGTCATATCGGACCAAGTGGGTTATCTACCCCTATCGGACGCTCTTCTTCATATTCATTATCATTTCTTTGTGACTAATTTGTGTGCACCCTCAATATGGGAGTATTGTTCGAGGTAGGTGGTAGTTGCGGCTATGCGTTAACACTAGTTCGAGACTGCAAAATGGTCATATCCTACTTGGGCATTACCTCACGTATCTTATCATATAATTCTGATCGAATCCACTACGAGTTTGATTTAACGTTATTAGTATCATGACACATCCCTATCCATCGACGGTTTACTGGTGTGCTATATGCAAACTGTATGACAATGTTATAAAACGTGTTAAGGGGATAATGTTAACGACTTAACGCTATTTTTAATACTATACTTATAGACATGACATAATACTATACTGATAGACGTTACATATTATAACATATTATACCATATTAAGTGGTTTAATGGATTCTTAAAGGATAGAAATCACAAACATCGTTTGAGTTACTTGTATTTTCACTTGAACATTTTACTTGAGTTGATTTACTTGATAAGAATGTTAGTCCTGACTCGAGTGCTTAGTTTTACTTTAAGCTCGGGGTCAGCCTGAGTATCGCACTATTTGAGATGCACCTTTTAGAGTTGAAGACTTGTTGAAGACTTTATGGTTCTATCTATCTATCATATTTATTTCCTGTTTCATTTATTTGCTCATTTTTGTTAGCATGTATTAGTGAACTCCTATGTATTTCGATTTCCGCTCTATTTTCTTTTGAGGCTCTTATTTGGTAGCTTCATGAACTAATTATATTTTATTTAATTCCGCTGCGAGATATTGTATTATTAATCTGTGTCCGTGATTCTGTGTTGATTCTTATTACACTCTAAATTAATAATATGTTGTCCATTTGAATAGTCTAAGTTGAACATGTGATTTTATTGTCGACTTGAATGGTTCGAAATGACGGGTTGTTATATAAATATACTTTACAACATCGTTCTTTATTATTTAACAACACACACGAATATTAAAACTAACAAAAAAAATAGGTTGCAACTTCAAAATGAAATTTTGAACTAATTACATATTATTTTAACGTTAAAATATAACTAAATATTCGTACAGATCATTTTTTCTTTAATGTGTTGAACATATACATTCTAAATATATAATTAACATGCAAAACATACGTCTTGATCACGCGCTAAACGTGTGCCGCAACATTCGTTTTAATAACGTTTTTAACATTTTGGCATCATGTTATTTTTATAAACATGGACTATCGAAAAAGCCACAATATATATATTTAACAGTCTTAATATTATTTAAAATAGAAGGTAACAACTAAGCATTCTTTATAAATTTAATGCTGATATACAAATATTACCAAATCTAATTTAGAACAAGAATTGACAAATAAACCTCTCTTTAGGTATTGTCTTTATTAATCAGTGATATAGATAATATTTCAATTTTTTTTCAAATACATTTTGTTACTAGAAAATATTTCTGTGGAAGTCACATTGAACATATCCAATTTGTTCACGGGCGAAGCAGTCGAGATAATCTAATAAAAAGCTGAACCGAAGCACGGGTTAGTGGTTACCGAATGAATCTTGGACATGAAGTTTTGAACCCGATCCGATATTAAAAATTTACCTTTCGCTCTAATCGATTTCTGACCTCTCCCTTGACGTAAATCCAATCAATCCATGCTTTCGATCCCTTTATAAAACTTTGCGATTCAATCTTTCTACTGGATCTATAAACCCTAATTATTTCTTGTTCTGGCCGACATCATATAATTTAAGCTGATGGATATCGTTGGCAAGTCTAAAGAGGACGCTACCCTTCCTAAAGGTATCTTCTTCTTTTCTATTTTTCATGATTTGTAAAATATACATCATTGTCGGGTCTAAAGGATGCTTATGGCATCGTTGGCAACATTTGACTTGGGGATATAAGTAAAATATATAAGATTTATAATCTGATCATTCGTGTTAACAGCTTAACCTTATTAAGATCAACTACTGCTTATAGACTTTTTATGCATATTGCTTTTGCCTAAAGAAGCTGGTTTGGTAAGTTCTGATAGGTTATGGTTTTGGCAGAAAATCTTATAAGTTTTAATTGATTGTGTATATGCCCAATCATGAAACACCAAGCCTAGAGAATTTATGTATACATACCATGTACCTCTAATATAGAGAAGATTATGGATTTTAAAATGATTATTTTTATGCCACATGGCAGCCCTTGAAATTAATCTGGATTTGACGTTTAATATAATGAAACACCTTTATCTTGACTCTACAGTAAGTTAATGCAATATACTTCTACCATTTCAGCAACTCTGTGTAAGATCATAAAGGAGATGTTGCCGCCTGATGTGCGAGTAGCTAGGGATTGTCAAGATCTTCTTATTGAATGCTGTGTAGGTAAGGATTTAAGATTAATATGCACAAGCAATTGCAAATGAGCTGTGCCTATTTTTTTCATTGCAATTATGTTTCATCTTTTTTACTTTTGAATTATGTTGTTAGGGAATTTAATAATAAGTTGCACTATGTCTCAATTTCAAAATACAAATAAGTACCTTTCCTATTTTTTCAGCAAGACTACTTGTGCTCTGTCTCCGATATTTGTGTTGCATTTGCATATTCAAATTTTTGGTCTTGTTCCCTTAACAAACCAATGTGACTTGTGTATTGCAAGTTTGATAGGGATTACTGTCATAAAGCTTAAATTAACTTCAATATGGAGGCGATCAATAAAAAATGACCAGCATGAAATTAATGCTATTTGGAATTACACAAGTGAAAATTGTCTAAACTTGCAGTTTTATAGATTGCATTTATGTGAAACTAGTGTATCATCATGCATGATATGCAGGTGCGTGCACGTGTGTGAGATGCTTAATCTTATTTCAGTGAAGGAATGTTTCAGGTCATGATACTTAAGCGCAATGTCTATTTAATTTATTTTGAAAAGATATGCCGGCTACTCTGAAAAAGATCGGTTAAGGTAGAATATATTTTTTAGTCTGGTTATTGTAAAGAAAATATTTCTATTGCCTAATTTGATAAATATCTAACAATCTACATTTATGTGCTTTGAGAGCCTATATAAGGAAATATACAAAAATAAACATCTAACTCTTCTTTTTATTTTATTTTGAAATTAAAATAGAAAATAAAATATAACCTCTTCCTTAGATTTCATTTTAAGAAGGCACTTCATTCTTCTTGTTTATATCCTTTCTAGGATAGGATGAAAGCCAACCGGATGCATAATTTTTGTGTTTGCATCAAAGATTTGAATGCAGAAGTGTACACAAGATGTTTTTGATTTCGTGTGGCATGATGTAAGCCTTGAAATGTTGAACCATAAATTTGTCAAGTAAACATTGAGACATAAGTTAACACTCCCTATAATTAATTTTTAATTTAATAAATGGTAGTTAATAAAAGTATACAAGTATGAATAAAAATTAACAAATAACAATCAAATTGCTAACATGGGCCCAATTTACCCAACATGTTTCAACTAATATTTTCAACCCATAAAACATTTTACCACTCAACATTTCACTTCTCACCATTTAAAAAAACTTTCTTCATTTGGTTACACTTATGTCCTCCATCATCTCTCTGAGCAAGGGGCGTTTGCAAGAATCAGAACACAGATGAAATTTTTGTGGCCTCCGTCATCTCTCCGAGCAAAACACGTATGATTTTATGAGTGAATTATAGGTTCGGGTGTGTCATCAAGTTTGTTGAAATGTTAAGCAAGCCTAATCTTAATGGAATTTCAGTCAAAAACGGAAAGAATGTTACTCTTAGCTTTCGTTCATATTCTTTTTTGGCATGTTATGGTTGACGATGTGTCGGACAGCGCAACTGTTCTAACCTCTTCCCAATCACAATTCCATCTTCCTTTTCTTCTCTTCCTTACCTTTCATCTTCGTTGCACCTCTCATATTTTTGTTTTGTTTGCGCTAACAATGCCGAATTCAGAATAAGATTCTGACCACGAAGACGCACAAGATTTGATCGCTATAGTAAGGTATATACGTAGAAGGAGCAATATCATTCAGGTTCACAAATCAGAATTTGTTGATTCAATGTCTTGTGAAAGACATATTGATTAATCATCAAAAGCGCTGTAAAAGAATTTTGAAAAGGAAATGCTTTGTTTTCTCTCATCATGGAATAGGATGTAAAATAATGGTTTGACTATAATGGAAATCGTTGGTGTTCGAGAAACTATTTCCATATTTGTTTACACTATAGCTACAAGCCTACAACGCTCTCAAATTGACAAATAAGCAAAAGATTTCAAAGATAAGTTAACACAATTTAAATTTATTTTCTGATGCTTTAGATGTTGTACAATTGCTCGCTATATATATTATCAAGCCAAGCCACCCTCAATTTAATATTGCTCCATATCACATTAAAACTTCAAACCGCTTCTACTTATATTTTAGAAATTGTGTTGGTGCTATAGGCGATACTCACATAATGTCACACGTATATATGTAGATCGAGTAGTTCCATACATAACACAAATATTATGCTACACGATATTTTAACAGCAGGATCATTTGATTTACAATTTATTGTGGCTTGTTAGGAAGGTATTGTGCATGATAGTAGAATTTTTAATTCAGTTTTACATGATAGAGCCTATAACTTCTCATATCCTTCACCTGGACATTATTATGTAGTTGATTTAGGATTTACACTTCGAACTGGTTTATTTACTACCATATTGTTATGTTAGATATCATATTTTCTCATTTTCATGAAATCATAAATCAATCAAAATCAGTAAATAAAAAATTGATTTTTTACATTTGAATTTACGTATGACAATAGAGAAATCCTTTGTTATATAAAAGATTTTTTTTTGTCATTTTGAAGAATATGTCAACACATTCATTCTAAACTCAAGTAAAAGCTCTATCTACAAAATTGTTTTCAATTTCATACGCAGGTACAACAGTGATGATTCAAAACTTATGATTTATGATGTTGATACGGATTTTATTCCATAGAAATATCTTGAGGAATATTATAGTACGAGAAATGCACCAAACAGAACAACTAAACATGTCCAATTCCATGAAAGCAATGAAATGACAACTCGAGATGACATAAAAGATGAAATTGTTGCAGGATTGTTTCACTGGTTGGTTGTATCATTTTATCTGTATTCACTAGTATTGTATAATCAATTTGCATGTATTTCAATTTCTGTACCCTGGTTTCATTTTAATTAAACACATATTACACACCACAAAAAAAATTTATTAATTAAATATAATTAACTTTAAAATCACAAGTTAAAATACCTCGCTGAAATGTCCCATTAGTAGCCGCAAATGCATACCATGTTCAACAATCTTTCCCGCTCAAATACTCTGCATAAATGTCTCATTTTCGTTTGCTTCAAAAACGCCCTAAGTATTCTCTCATCTTTATTTCCTTTTTTTCCTTTCCTCTTTTCCTTTTGTTTATTGAAAATGTTATTTAAAAAAAAAAAAAAATCTTTTTTGATGGTAAAATCAATTTTTAAACCGAAAATAAGTTTCAGAATTTGACTTGAATGCAGAGCTGATATATGAAGTCAATTCCAATTTGAAATTGATTTTTGAATTCGAAGTTTCTAAATTTTTTTTTATGGTTTCCAAGTTGCACTCAACCATCGGAGGCATGTGAAGTGTAGAAAAGCATACAGCTTGCATGCCACCGACGATTCAGGTGTGTGATCAATTCCAATTTGACTTGAATGCAGAGCTGATATATGAAGTCAATTCCAATTTGAAATTGATTTTTGAAATCGAAGTTTCTAAATTTTTTTTTTTATGGTTTCCAAGTTGCACTCAACCATCGGAGGCATGTGAAGTGTAGAAAAGCATACAGCTTGCATGCCACCGACGATTCAGGTGTGTGATCAAGAGGTATTACATTTCTGTAAGTGCTTGTTGAGGTGATATAACTGCCGCCTTCCTTTGAGGTGCGCCTCAAGGCATGCCTCAACCTAAAGTATTTGTATTGTTTTGGATAGTTGTAAATGCATGTGAAGATGAACATTAACAACAAGAAGATTTCTAAGTAATTATTATTATATATTATTGGTGATATTGTTGATACAGACTTCAGTCGCTACTTTTCAAGTGTCAGTTAAAACATCAGTCCCCAAATTTGTGAGGTAACAGTACTTTTGCCGACATATGAGCTATATTTAGACCGATTTTTATGTAATTATCGGTGAAAGTAATCAAGTCGCACCATGTAATCATTGTAGTGGAGAATTATGTATTACCAAGTAGTTACTTAAATGATAAAAAAAAGGTTTGTTTTTGTGTTCTATTATTACCATAACTTATATATTTTACAAATAAACATATCGATATTACTTCATTATGCTGATATTTTAAATATTGTTAACTGGTCCTTGGCCACTATTTCATAGATGTCAATATCGTCTACTCAGCAAAAAGATTGCAATCCATATTTTACGAAGTTGAAGTAATCAAGTCGCGCCATGTAGTCATTGTAATGGAAAAAGTACGTATTACCAAACAATTACTTAAATGATAGAAAAAGGTTTGTTTTTGTCTTTTATGATTACCATAACTTGTATATTTTACAAATAAACATATCGATATTACTTCAACATTATGCTGATATTTTAAATATTGTCAACTGGTCCTTGGCCACTATTTCATAGATGTCAATATCGTCTACTTAGCAAAAAGATTGCAATCCATATCTTACGAAGTTAAGTATGAAAATTAAAATAGTAGTGTATCTATATATGCTGAAGTTGGTCTCAAATAAGTGATGGTGTTTCCAAATGATATCAAATTTCACTTTAACAATGACACGAAAAGAAAACAGAAAAACTTGACAAGAATAAACATGTATTGAGAGATGGCATATAATTCTCCACAACCCAATTATAGCACAACAATGCTAGTCCTACTTAAATATGTTAGTAGTCCGGCTAACAAGAGATAGTACGAGGCATACACATAAATTGTGGACCCAACATGCTAAAAATTACATGCCTTTTTTAGTAATTGTAGCATTGTCCATCATGGTATGTGGTAATACTGTAGTTACATTTGATGAAATCCATCAGTAATTGTAGCATGAAGTAGAAGATTATCTTTCAACAGGTCACTATTTGTTGTTTTCCTGAACAAGAGTATTTTGTATAACATTAAATTTGTTGCTTATTCAATCCCATACCCGATTGAAGTTAACATTCAAATTTAATATGGATTATCTTTAGCTGGAAGTTTGATTGAAAATTTATTTATTCGATTTTTGTCGTTATAGATTGAATTGGATAATTTAAATTTATTCACCTCGGTACCTACAAGGTTAATGATATTCTTATGGCAGGAAAAAACACATAATTTTGGTTATAAAGACACAATACACCACATTTTAGTTTAAAACTTAGTTTAAATTAAGATGAGAATGCCTTGAGGGTCTTTTTTTTTTTTTTTTTGGTTTCCCTTTTTTCCTTTCAAAATTCAACCATGGGAGAAAATAAAATACTAGGACACGTGTATGTTCTTTGCCTTGTGAACATTCATGGGACATTCTGATATTGTTTGACTTAGCTTTCCATTTCATTTTCAAACATGTTTGCTTTCTGTAGTGGGATTAAAGCTCATTTTAACTTCAAAGCTGTACCTTGTTTTACTGATATAAATTGCTAATCATCACCATTATGATGCATTTTTATTTTCCAGAATTCATCAATCTTGTTTCATCGGAGTCGAATGATGTTTGTAATCGAGAAGAGAAGAAGAAAATTTTACCAGAACATGTTCTGAAGGCCTTGGAGGTACGTGTCCAATCCCTTGTGCCTATTCATATGCCACTAACTTTTTATCTTTCTCCTTGGTTATCTTTATGTATGAATATTTGCTTTGAATTTGGTGTATAAATGAGTCTTTTGATTTCTTCTGCCATGTGCGAATATTTCTTAGAATTGTACAAACTATTCAATTGAAAGTAGAGTTGCTAGTGAGTGAGATCATATTGAACTTGTTTCTTCACGTGTATCTCTGCGAGGAAGTAACATTAGAAATCCAGAACATTACGTTTTAGCAAGGCTAGTCAAGTAGACGGTTGGTTTACTGAATCATATCCTAAACTCCTTCACATCTAGCAAACCCTCCAAAATTACAGGAAATCTCTCTCTCTCTCTCTCCCCCTCCCTCCCTCCCTCCCCCTCCCCCTCCCCCTCCCCCTCACCCTCCCCCTCCCGCTCTCTCTCCCTCTCCCTCCCGCTCTCCCTCCCTCCCTCTCTCTGTGTGTGTGTGTGTGTGTGTGTGTGTGTGTGTGTGTGTGTCTATATACACACGCGTACGTGTGCTCCACAACATCCTTATTTTGCAGCACTCCAAATGCACCCTTATATGAGCAATAAGTTTCTATTTGGATAATGTTATGAGGAGGAATGAGATTGAACGGGGGAGGGTAAACGGACTTGTGGATGAAATCAGAATGCATTTAAGGGGTGTTGTGCTGTTGGGGTGCAACGGCCCCAAATACATACATACGTGCATACATATATACATACATAATACATATACATACATACATATGGGGAAAAAATACAAGGATATTTACGTGGCCATGATAAAAAAATTAGTGCCATGCTAAGGGTGCCGTGCTTTTTTGCTAGGGACACCGCTGTCGGCGGGCACTTTCGGTTGGCGGTTGTCTGGCTACTTCAGCATAAATGGTATATTCAAAAAATTGGTAGCCCCTAACATAAATCCGGGTGACCTTGGCACTGCACAAAACTAACGTATCACAACTTGAGTATTTATATAAATTGGCTGGAAACAAGATGGGTATACAACTTCTGGATTTGTGGTCCTATCATAGGAGACAAAAATATTATTATAGCATCGTTATCGAGTGTGTTAAATAAACTGTGTGTGGTCAGGTACTCGGATTTGGGGAGTATATTGAAGAAGTTTATGCTGCCTATGAGCAACACAATCTTGAGACTCTGGTTTGTATTTCTTGCCTCTCTACAAACGTTGGTGGAATTTGTTCATCCACACACAATATTGAGACATGTAAACTGCAGGACTCTCCCAAGGCCTTGAAGTTGGGGGCGGATATGACGGAGGAAGAAGCCATTGCAGAACAGCAACGATTGTTTGCAGAAGCTAGGGCTAAAATGATGGATGGAGCCAACATCACACAAAAGCAGACTGATTTGGATCCAAATTCGGACAATTAATGCTAATGGAATTCGGACAAAAGCGGTCTGATGTATAAAAATGTTTATGGCCTGTATCGGTTGTTTTGTCTTGTTTTCAGATTTGAATGTAAACTGCTATGAAGCTTCTTCCTTCTATCTGCTTGTGATATTGTAATTCCTATGTTGCATAGCCATGCCTTTCGAGCTCGTATGAAATGCGAAGTTGAATGGTGTGTATTTCTCTTTGTATGATTACTTCTTGCTTCAAAGTTGTGATGTATGTTTGCATCGGTGGGAAGGAAATGTCTGAGTGCAAATTGTTACATGTGCCGCTGTGAGGGGATGACTTGTAAATGTATCTGCCTGTCTTTAAATTCCGGGTTATCAGACTGTTCAGAATGGGTTGTGGATAACCGTAATGATAAGGTATCATTCGAAGAGTTTATTTTAAAATAAAAGGATGCACTGATGTAGCAAAGTAGTCTTGATTTTATAGAGCAAGACTAATCGGTTAAAGACACGAAAAATTCGCTGTTTTTTAAGAATGTTTTTCTCTTTTTTAATCACCGCGGGTTGATTGAAAATCTTCTTTCAGGATATAATGGAGGTAATATGTGCTAGTTGTAATTACTTGTACAAATCATAAAAAACACTCAGAAGTTATTTGATGATGATTAAAGAATTCGAAAAAGAATGAAAAGTACCGTTAACTGTTGAATTCAAATTCCACAACAAACAAAACGTACCGTTTTGGATGGGGTGTTGTCTCGCACTCCGCCGTGGACGCTGCCCTCTACACTCCCACGACCTGTCTGAGCAGATCGAATTCCGTTAGCGAGGGCATCGCCTATGCACCTCCACCTAGGGGTGTTGCCATCCCCTCTGGACCCCCTCCATAGGGATCATATTTGTCGGAAGTTTTTGAATAAACTTTCAACAAGTACAAATTAATCATAATGACCAAAGATCCAACCTTAGCTTAAGCGATAACCTGATAAATACTTCTAATGAAGACAGCTTTTTGAAAGTTATGTTTCAGACTATCAACTAGTTTACTAGTGCTTTTTTGTCTACTTTTGCTTCTCTCTCTACACGCACACACATTGTAATTATACACATATATTGGCATTTGGTTAATTTTTTTCATTGAAATTTGTGTACAACAGTTGGGGGAGGACAGGTTCGTATTTGGCTAATAGTGAACGGACTTTGGATACTATTTTAAGTGATATGATTAATTAAGACGGAAAGAATTTGTAAAGCAAACTCGTTTGTTAGATACTATTTTAAGTTATATGATTTGATTTGACAATGTTCAGGGAGAGTTGATTTAAATTGACAAAGGAAAATTATTTATTAGAACATTTATTAAGGCGATATTAAAATTTGTTTTGGTAATATTTGCATAGTGGGGTTCTATATTAGTTATTGTACACTTAAGAGAATTTTGATATTGCATGAATATATAATTATATTTTTACGTTAAAACCAAATATATAAAAAAATTATTTATTTTTAAGTTGTAATACTTACTTTTTACAAGTTCTTGTTTTTATTTGTATTATTAATTAATGGAGAACAGTTTTGTAATGTAAGCTTATTTGTTAGATCATTTTTAAGGTGATAAAAGATTTGTTAATATTTGCCGAAAAGTAGTTTAAATTTATGAAAAAACTTAATTGTTAAATGTTATTTTTAGTGATATTAAAGGGGTATTTATAATAGCTCATGTTGATACAAAAAGGTTATAATACCAAATGCATTTAAACTATTGTTAAAGATTTTAATGTAAAAGAGTTAGTTTGAGTATAGATTTCCTTGGCTCTAATATCTGTCCATATTATTCTGTCCTTGTCACCCTTTCACTTGATTATCCAATCCTAAATTATCGATATGGTATCACTTTTAATGTATCTTTTGTTAGTTTTCATGTTTATTTCCAAGAAAATTTAGATGGTATTTGACTTACCCTTTTATTTTGCGTTTTCGCCCGAACAAAAATGTAAACGATGCACTTATGTCAACGACAATTTTAACAACAAAGTTAACATATGAAACAAAAAATATTTTTTTTGTATTTTGGAACATAGTAGAAGAATGTGAGATAATTTATCATTCTGTTATCTCTTCATCCATTTCGCCTTGCCTGCCATATATCTTCCAATTCTTCCATTGTCCTACGATTTTTGTTTTTTTTTTTTTTTTTTTTTTTTTTTTTTTTTTTTGTGATATACGTTGAAAACTCAAAACATAAAACAAAGTATAAACCAAATGGCACCATATTCTTTTCAAGTTGGGGTTATTGCTCAAAATATAAAATAATATATTTTTATTTTTCGTATTTAGGAAATAACGGAAGCATGAAAGACAACTTAATTTTCTGTTGTTCTTTCAATCTCTGTGTCGTCCTCTTCATCTTCATTTTATCTGATCCGTCGTTTCTTTAATTTTTTTAATTTTCAAACCGACCGTTAGAGAGGTTTGTCTACTGTAATCAAACCGACTGTTAGGGAGGTTTTTCTACTGTAATCAAATACTTTGTGCCAATGAATATCGCCCGGAAAATCTCGTTTTTCGATAATTTCTTCGTTGTTCGTCTCTGCCGCTTCTTTCTGCTAATCAAACCTACTCCAGTTCTTTCTCCAGTGATATTCTGAGCCAATTTATTCGTAGCAACTCAAATCCTCCAGACAATTTCTTTGTTACAAATCAAATCTTCTCCGCTGATTCCTCCGCCAATGATAATCGCCAGTGTCTTCGTAGCAGATGAAATCTTCCTCCGCTAAAAATCGTGATTTTATAATTTTCCAACATACTCGATACAGTAAAAAAAAACCTTTTTTTTTTAAAACAAAAAAAACTACCTCCTCAAAACCCAAAATCGTGATAGAAATTAAGGTATAGTTAACATTTGAATTGGTGCAGTATATTTGGAATGGCTGCGTTAGTGGCGGGGAAAGGGAACAAAGTGAAATCTCATCATACAAGGTTAGAGAAATTTGAATGATCAAATTGTGTGAACCTTCTGTCATTTTATTTTCATATCTGATTTGAATGATCAAAACTTGAATGATCGACATATTTTCTTAATTCAAATATTAAATACACTGTTGTGTTCAGGCTTTAAACTTAGAGCTTATAAATCATTGGCAAGTTTCATTCCCATTTGAGTAGAGATGTGCTGCCCATTTGATTTTGAAATCATGTAAAATGGAAATGCATTCTCATTTATCTTAAATCATTGGCCACTGGTAGGTGGTATACAAAAATTTAGGCACAATAATGTTCTAAAATGTTGTGAACTAACATGAATAAATTAGAGAACTTATGGTTAGTCTTCTGCCCTAAACTGATTCAGTCTGCTTCCATCCACGTTGTATGTAATAATCAAATCAAGTGAACTTATGGTTACTCATTAATTAGAGAATTTTGTATGTGAGGCGGATCTTCTTTGTTTTTGTTTTTGTTTTTATTGAAGTTTGTGTGGAGCATCTTCTGTTTGTACAAATAAAACAATTTTAAAAGTTTTAACTTAAGTTTGTATCTAACTTCCTATTTAGTTGATACACAGTTAACTAAGTTTTCAAAATACTTCATTGACAGAGTATGGATTTTCACTTGCTCCGTGTACCATATATTTTATGTTAGTAATTGATGATTATGGCCCAGTTGGTATTGGTAAGAAAAAATGTATCCAGTACAGTTTTTGAATGCATAAATTGTTTTACTGAGTGAACACTTTCGAACTTTTGCGCAATTTTAAAAGCAACTGCAAGGACGATATGAGACCGATTACAAAAGCATAACTTATATATATCCTTTTGCGTTTGATTTCACCTTCTACATAAAAATTACTAATATTCGTAATGTACAATAATTCAACTACATCAATTTCAACTATCGAGCATAGCATCAAATACTGTCATCAATGTGGTTATAGACAATGTCTTAACAGGCAGGCACGATTCATTTCCTATGCAAATTTTAAATGAAAACGCTCCTAAGTGTAATCCATTAGCGTATAGTTTTATGTTCATAAACTACGATCTTAAACATGAATGATCAACCAACTTTTACATGAAATTGTGTGCAATGTTTGTTGTTTCATCGTGTCTTTGTTCACCGCGGATCAAAAAAATTCTGTCGACACTCCTACTTGATCCATCACTATTTAACAGTGGAGCAATATTTGTTATTCAACCGTGTCTTTGTTAAAATTTTACATTGTCTAGAGTATCTACTGGATTAACATGTACATGAATTAGCATTTGTTACCCCCTGTTTAATTAATTAATTCGTGGTTGTATTCTGGATTCTGTTTTTGCATGAGAATCTGAAGTATAATTTTAATTTATTTTCCTCAAATGATTTTGGTTTTGTAAACACATACACAAGCTTTGAAGTCTATGTGATGTCTTACGTGTATTAGTATAAATTTTGTTTGTTTATTTTTTAGCTAATGCAGATCTGTACTTTGCCAGCAAGTAGCGCGATTCGACGAAGGGATATAGCCAGATAGCCATTAGAAGGATCAGGCCAACAACTTAAACTGAAAATTTGAGATATCATTATATATAGGGCACTAACTTGAGTTTGTAATTTTCTTTTCTTTATTTGAATTGTAAAAGCTCTATAAGTAGGAGGGTGACATGTATGCAATATTTGGTGCATTTGTATTTGAACCTACGATACCTAAGAAAGGGGAATTTGTAACAAGATTGATTTAAGGAATATAAGATTTTGTTTCAGGGTTACTTTTGCTTCTTTACTTTGCGTCTAGTGGACTGAAAACAGATGTGACTAAACTTCGAAGAGTTAAAGCATGGGTGATTGCTTGTGTTAGTATTTTTAATTGCATTCTTTGGAAAGATATTTGGATCCTTCAGGACTGCAATCTTGTGTAAATGCCAGTGAGGGATGCAACAATAGTTGGTGTTTCTTCTGAAATTTGGACATCCTCGCATTTTTGTTTTGAGGCATCACAGTATTTAAATGAGTTAGTCGATCTATCTTCAAAACAAACAGATGTAAGCAACTTTTGTCCTCCAGCTTATTTTTTGATCACTATTATAATTTGATCTATATGTTTTATTTGTGTTTTCAGTTTCTAATTTATTTCGCCGTATGCTTAGAACCTAAAGTGCTTAGTTTTAGTTTATCATTTTCTCAGTATGCATTTACTGATTGGTGAGATTGCTTAATCATTTTTGTCAAGTTTTTTTCCCTATTCCCATCAAACTTGATTGATGAATTCCAGAACAATTTTAAATATTGTCATGCTCATATAAGTTCAAGGTAGTGCATGCTCATATTAGTCCAATGTGTACTCTACAAATTGTGACACACACATGGTTGCTTCTTGGTAACATTAGATTAGCATCCATGACGATGACTTTCCACACTTACAAAATTGTGACATTCTCAGTTTATCCTTCTGTCCAATATGGTGCCTTGTGCAAATGATTCGAACTAGTCATGCATATTCTTGTGAAAAAAATGATGTATCCATTATATGTTAAATTGTTTTTTTTTCCTTTATTAACATACTTTCAAAAAAGTGTTGTTGTTTTGTTCTTCGAAAATAATGTCATGAATTTCCATAATTTCCAATAATGCACATTTTCAAAGCTGATTATAGCATCACCCAATAGATATATGTTTTTCTTTTTATTGTAATAAATAAAAGTTATTTCATAATAATGATGCATAATTCATTGTATCTCAAGTCGGTGGGCCCAAATAAGTATATCAGAACTCATATTTTCCATATGGTTATAAACTTATTAGCAGTTCAGAATTCCCTGCATTGTTCATCATTTTTTGTTATCACCTAAGAACAATGTCATTGCTACAGTAAATTATTTTCAACTCGGGTGCCAGCAAAGAAAGAAGTATGATCATAGTGCTAAGACACTAGAGCTTATGACAGAGCCTTCAGATTTACAGTCAAAATTACTAGTAGGCACTGATGAGTCCTTAGCTCCCATGATTGTTGCAGGTAGTTAACGTGTCTCTTTAAGATTAAGATCTAAGTGCACTAATATTAGAGTAGCAGATATAACAATAAGCAAAATCACTTCAACCTTGTACACTTTGGAGTTGGTATGCTTCATAAATAATATGGCGATCTACCTTCTCAATTTTGTTACTGCTAGAGCTTTTAGTCGCACCTCTAAGCCTATATTATTTCCTCATGGGTTTTCTTGTATCTAGCGAATTTACACTATTTAGTAAACTTTTTCGATTGTAGGCATATACCTCATAAAACATAATCAAGCTATGAAAAAAGATTTACACCCCTTACTAAAATTCAGTGTCTTTACATCATGGACTTGGATCAACACTCAATTTGAATCATACGATTACATGATTTATTTCTGCCACTTGAACAAAATGCATGGAAATTTGCTATTTTTAAAGAAAACACCTGGTTTGAGGCTTTGAGCATTGTCCATTAATGCATTGACTATGGTGACATGCCAAACTATTCATACTTGATAAGATGCTAACATTCAATTGAACCTTAGCAACATGTATGTTGAAAGTAAAAAAGATTACGAAGATTAAGTTTAGGATCAGCAGCGAAATCATCATGCAAGTTGTGACACATGCATGACCTCCTAATAAGTTCATGTATTACCAATTTAATTTAAGTAATTTTACTTACTTTGCAAGCAGATATTTCTGTGATTTCAAAATTTATAACATAACATGATTCACTCATCCGGACATTGGGTTTACATATCAAGAGCATCCGGTCGTTATTTTGAAATCTAATCTAAAGAAGAATCTTCAAAGTATTTACATGTAGGCACTAAATCTGAATTTCAAATCTGAACATAGTCACTAAATATGGCACACACATATATACATGTACTTGCTTTAATTAGATGAGTTATCCATGATTTGTTAGTTTTACAAATTAATATGTGTAGGCAATGGTCATTGAAGTGCAGTTAACTAGCGAACACTGGGAAAACTCATGTCTGAACTTCTTTACATGTATACTCCATTTAAAGGATCAAGGAATGAGCATACATTGGCAAACATCATGGCATGTTGTAATGCCCGACCCCTATAACCATGCTAATCAAGAGCAACACTAAGTATTACCGTCGGAAAGCACAGAGAATAAGACTCAATAGGGCTAAATGTTGTACTCATTCCTTTGAACGAACGCTGGCACGAAAATTTGAAGCTTCTTAACTTATCATTCGTGCTCAGTATAAGTTCAAAGAAATGGTACAAGAAAATTTCCCAAATTACATAGTACAAAATATAATAGAATCAAGCACAACACAATGACAACAACAAAATACATATCATAATACAGAGGTCCGGAATACATAGTCCATAATACATAATATCGCTCCCAAAATACGTAATAACATACATACCATAATGGACTACAAGCTACTGACAAGTCTGAAGCTGCGTATCCAAAACCCCAAAACGTGGAAAATGATAAGAACACCATTACCATCCATGCAACCTAACCTGCAACAATCCTCAACCTAACCCGAGGATTGTAAAAAAATCGCACAGGTCAGACTATTTCTAGTGTGAGTGAAGTAAGAATCTATGGAGATCAAAATTTGACAACGAAAGATAAATGATGCCACGTGTATAAGTCAACAAGAGGCATATGAATGTTACTATATATGAAAATTTTAGCATAATCATCTCATTTAAATAAGCCATAATTCCGAACATACGCATTGTATGTAACTCAATACAATACCAACATCAATTATCATATGTAAAATAAAATGATGAATAAATCAAGTTAGAGTATCACATATAAACTAATAAAACAATATGATAAAATGAATCCAATCAGAGTAACATTTTTAAATCAATACGATACTCATATCAATTATCATGTATACAAAACAATATGATGATAGTAAATCTAAAGATGTAAAACAACACGATATGAGTAATTATTATCATATATAAAACAATATGATAATAATCAAGTCAGAGTATCATGTATAAGCCAATAAGATACTCATAACTTTTTTATATATAAAACAATATGATAAAATGAGTTAGATCAGAGTATCATTTATAAATCAGAATGATACTCATAACAAATGCAACAAGGTGGTAAGAATGAACTATAATAGACTAACATACTTAAACATTTATGACATTTATCATATATAAAGACAATATGATAAAATAACCCAAAACAGAGTACCATATATAAATCAATATGTTACTCATAACAAATAAATATACAAAACAATAAGATACTTATAATAAATATCTTATGATAATTAAACAAATCAACAAAATTTTCATGGCATTTATCGTTTATCAATCAAATCAGAGTATAAATGTAACAACCCGAAAATCTGGGCCAGTTTAAAATTTTTATTTTGGCAATTTTGGCGAAGTATGAATATTTAAAATGAATTATTTTAAATAAAATCAACGGAAAATTTATTTTGAATATAAATAGAACGTATATATTATATACGTCGTCGTTAGAATATAAATATTTATATATAATTATAAATAGAATTGAAAATGGCGCGGTAGTTCGATAATTCGATTTCAAACTTCGATTGAATGTACCGGGTGCGAAACAATCCGGATTTTAGTGAAACCAAAAACAATAGGATCTAATTGATGATATCTTTCCAACGAATCAGAAAAATCAAGATTTCATAGCGGGAATCAAAAGATATATCCAGTTGAAAATTCTGAATAGTCGCTATGGAATTCAGGCCCTTAAAAATAGCCATTTTGCAAACGACCTCGGATTTCGACGAAACCAGTTTTGTTGGGTCCGTGATGTAAAGTAATTGCTAGATTTCAAATTTGGTAATTTTTCGAATCAATATGTGAGCGTGGCAAAGGAAAACGCGTTTGACCAGTT
Organism: Allium sativum; assembly: GCA_030737875.1. NCBI lineage: Eukaryota > Viridiplantae > Streptophyta > Magnoliopsida > Asparagales > Amaryllidaceae > Allium > Allium sativum. The sequence goes on along the minus strand of CM060913.1, from coordinate 767,185,260 downwards.
TCAGTCGATTTTAATCGACTGGAAAAGGACCATTTTTCAAACGGTCTCAGAATTTGACGAAATTAGTTTTGTTAGGGCCGTATCGTCAATACGATGCCAGAAAATATTTTTCTGGAATTTTTTGAGTTCGTATGTGACCCCGGTAATTTGAAATGTGCGTTAAAATTAAATATACACTGTTTTATATTTTAATTTCGATCAAAACCTATCGTAATAGCCGAAATGGCTTGCGTGGAATATTCCATTGTGTCCGGAATGGGGGCAATACGCTAGGGACGACAGTCGCTGGGGTTGATTTGGAGTTCGCGAGGATTTTGGGTTTTTAGGCGAAATAAAAATAATTTAAATAAAATAAACTTTACATAACCCCCCCCCCCCCTTAGCTTTTCTTCCCAAATCAGAATTTTCGAAAAAAAAAGATAACGCGATCGGGGGTGGGGGAATTTCCGCCGCCACCACCAGAGGGGCGGGCGCGCCTCCGACGCCGCCTCCAATGGGACCGCCACCTCCCCCAGTCTCGATTTTAGCAGCCCCTTCTCCTCCTTCCGCACCCCCTCCCTTCGAATCGACCCTCCAGCGAAAACCGTAACCCTAAAAACCCCAGCGCCCCCAGCGTGGACTCTACCTCGCCTGCGCCTCCCCCTGGGTCCACCGCCGCCCCAGGCGAGCTTCCTCCGCCACCCGCCGCCTGCATTTCCACCAATGAACCCTCCCCTCCGCTGAAACTTGCTGTAAGTCTTTAGATCTTTTTTTTTATCTATTTATTTTATGTTGTGAAAAATAAGATCTTTAGATTATAAAAAAATAAAATCTTTACATTATTAAAAATAAGCTTTGATTTTTGAGAGTAAAAAGTTATGATTTTATTAACTAAAAAAAAGTTTAAATTTTTTTTATTAACTAAAAAAAGGTTTAATTTTTTTTTTATTAACTAGAAAAGGTTTATTTTTTTTTATTAGGGTAAGAAAGCTTATATTTTTACTTAGGAAAGTATAGGTTTTTAATAGTATAGGGATAAGTTTTTTTAAAGATATAAAAATGTGATTTTCATTCAAATAAAGATATACTTTAGTTATAGGAAAAGTAAAAATATACTTTGTTTAGAAAAATATAATCTTTGAATGTATATCGCGTTGTTTTGTAAAATATGTATCGCATTGTTTTAAAAATTAGCATAGGATTTGTCATGTGAAGGACGACATTTTTACCTTGTGAAAGACGCTATCTTTACTTAGTAAAAGACGCTATTTTTAAAGGTGGAAAGACATGATTTTTAAAAAGGAGTAAAGACGTAATCTTTATACCCAAATAAGCGAAGTAAAATTAGAATTTTAGCGAAGTAAATATAATCTTTTCAGTGTAAGAGACGATGTAAAAATAAAATCTTTTGTGTATAAATAGCGAGTTAAAAATATAATATTTATATATGCAGTAGCATTGAAAAAAAATATAATTTTTAACACAAACGGTGTTGAACAGATCTCGTTAGAAGCACGGCAAAGATGTTCTGTATAAGAAGAGTCAAGATGTTTGGATAGCTTTCGGTGAGAATTTCTCACCTTTCAATTTCTTTTCTAATTATATATATATATACTAGGATGGAGACGGTGCTTAGTAGCACCCGACACAATCGTCCACAGACCATGGACTTGTTTGTTTGGTTGCATAGATTAGTTGGATATTTGATTTGAATTTGGTTGTTTGGTGAATTTGATTGATGTGTGAATGGCGTGGGCCTTCACTAGACCGGGGATGAGGCTAGGCCTTGTCCCATTTCTAGTATCGTGCCGTTATGCCGCCGAAATTTTCTAAAATAAGTTAGAAAAATAAAAATATCATTTTATTTAAAGAATGAACTGAATAGAAATTCATATGTTGGAATAAAATGTTTTGTCGTTAAAAATATAATTTTTAACGTGAATGTGAATAAATAAATATTCATTTACAAACCAGACGGTTTGTTTATGTACACCTATTTGAAGGACATTGATTGGGTCGATAAATTTTACACATCGCCCAACTGCACAAATAAAATCTGTGTTTGATTGTTTGAAACCCCACACGGGTGTTGGGATGAAATTTAAAGTTCACTCATCCTGATTGATTAAATATGTCGATCGATTGATTGACAGGCTGTTATAAGCGTTAGATATCTATATTTGATGCTTATACAGTGTAGTGCACTTTGGTTGATGGTTGATTATTTTTCAATGCTATTATATGTGTGTAATGCATGAAAATCCATATAATTAACTTTATATGGTAATTGATTGGGCCTCATTCCAATTTGAAAAATAAAGAATAATATAAAATAAAAGTTCATGTGTTGACAGTTTCATCCATTGAGATTGGTCATGTGTTGAACGAAATATTTTAGTAATAAAATTTACATCTTTATATTATAAAATAAAAGTTCATGTGTTGACAGTACTCATCCATTGAGATTGGTCATGTGTTGAACGAAATATTTTAGTAATAAAATTTACATCTTTATATTATAAAATAAAAGTTCATGTGTTGACAGTTTCATCCATTGAGATTGGTCATGTGTTGAACGAAATATTTTAGTAATAAAATTTACATCTTTATATTATAAAATAAAAGTTCATGTGTTGACAGTACTCATCCATTGAGATTGGTCATGTGTTGAACGAAATATTTTGATAATAACAACTAATTTGAAAAAGAAATATTTGAAATAGAATATTTGAAAATAGAAATTTATGAAGCCATGTTGATTAGTTTGACGCCATTTTGACGTGAACGATATTTGTATCGATTTTATTCATTTCGAAAAGAATTGAATATATAAAGATTTCGAAATGAATTGAATATAAAACGATTTCGAAATGAATTGAATTGAAAACGATTTCGAAATGAATTGAATTAAAAATGATTTCGAAATGAATTGAATTGAAAACGATTTCGAAATGAATTGAATTGAAAACGATTTCGAAATGAATTGAATTGAAAACGATTTCGAAATGAATTGAATTAAAAACGATTTCGAAATGAATTGAATTGAAAACGATTTCGAAATGAATTGGATTGAAAACGATTTCGAAATGAATTGAATTGAAAACGATTTCGAAATGAATTGAATTGAAAACGATTTCGAAATGAATTGAATTGAAAACGAATTCAAATTGAATTGAAAGCGAATTGAAATGAATTCAAATTGAATTGAAATTTGAATTGAATAGAAATGAATTTTAAAACGAATTTATAAAGAAGAATTCAATTTTGATTTGAATTGAAAAGAAAGTTGAAATTGCTTTTGAAACGAATTTAAAACTATTCATATAATTCGTTTTAAATAGAAATCGACGAAGTATATATTATATATATTATATATATAATATAATGGCCTGAATAGAACGCGCCGCGCCGCGGCAGTTCGTGAATTTCAACCATTTATTTCAAACGGACATTACGGGAGATCCGACCGTCGGATTCTCCTAAAACCGGAACCGTTGGGTTTGTATCGAAAAGAGCTTTCTAACGAATATTAGAAATTAGAAATCTAACGGTTGGATTTGGGGTTACGTCCAAATCAAATTCGGAAAAGGTCGCTGTAAGTGCAGTTCGATGGCCGTTGATGGAAATCGACTGTACGGGCCTTGATAAAATTATTAAAAATAATAATAATTTGTGTAAAATCATAAGAAATGATTTGTGAAGATTTGGGATGAAAAACTCCACATTTGAAAAGATAAAAATAGATTTTTATCGAAATGAACTGGTTTTGAACTAGAATTATAATTCTATTTATTTTTAAATAAATAAATTGAATTTAAAAAGGGTTTTGAAAATAACCAGAATATCCAATGATTGCATTGGAGTGGATTTGAATCGAAATTGTCTTCGGAATATTTCGATGTTGGAATTCGTGATTATACAGGTGTTGTTATGGAAATTTGAAAGATATATATTTATATCGTTATTTCCAATACGACATTTGTTAGTTGTAGAATTCGATATTGAATATAAGCCGATATATTTTCTATTCAGAGCCTTGTATTGAATATCGAATGTGATTTGGGTTTGTCGTGAATGGTGTCTTCACTAACACTGTTCTTGAACCCAGTTGAGAAATCATTAAATCTTTTTATTTAGATTTAATGAAGTGTACCAATTAAATAATATTTAATTGGAATTGAATTGATATTGATTTTTGGGTTTATCGTGAACAGTGTTTTAAATAACACTTGTTCTTTAACCCGATAATTAATGAATGTGACTTTGGGTTTATCGTGAACCGTGTTTTTAAATGACACGGATTCTTTAACCCAGTTAACGATTAAAACTAAGTGGAGTTTTAATGAATCTTTAATTAGATTGAAATGGTCGAGAATGGAGTATCACCAGTTTTGCTCCAGGCGATAGTTAAATCTTTAATTAGATTTGAACGTGAAATGGTAATTGAATTTACCGATAACACCGTGGTGTTAGATATGAAGTACTACCAGTTTTACTTCATGGGATGAATAGGTTGGGATTGGGAAATTAAAACCAATGATTACTTCGGTAAGGTTCGTTAATCCCGACTAGTTTGAATTGATATTCAAAAATAGATTAAAGAATAAATTCAAGGAATTTATCTTGGATAAATTTAATGGGAACCTTTCCCTATGAATGTGAAATTTAGAAACTAACTGTCGGTTAGCCAAGCAGAATGGTTTTCTGAATATTGATCTGATGTTGGTTTCGGCCTTCGGGGTTAATATTTGGGGAATTGTTCTCTTGATTAATTTACAGTTAGTGACTGATGAATTGGAATGAGGCGTATGTTGTGTTTGTGTAACACTTTTATAATATATACGCGAGTTATTCGGAAAGACCGGGTTTATCCCATTCTGAATAACTGATACGACGATAAGTCGAAGATGAAGACGATGGTCGAAGACCGGAAGTCTTCACGTCGTTTGGATAATTACTGATAATCTTGATTGGGCTGTACACCCAAGAAGATGGAAACAGTTGGTGATCGTCCAGACGTACTTGGAGATCGATGGATATGCGGGGTACTAGGTGCCTCCGGTTTCGTTCAGACCCAGAACGGACTTGTAAATGGACTGTGTGTCTGACATTGGATTTTAGTCCGTGTGATTGATCTCTATTAAATATATATCTGTTTGGCGGCGGAGAATTTATTCTCTTGCTTAACGCCCTTCTCTGAGACGTACGAGCTCAGGGGTTATATATTGATGGATATCAAACGCATGGAGTGAATTGCCTGTGTGGCATGCCTAAGTGGCAATTGATCGAGGCTTCTGTTGAAAAGCAAAGTCTTGTGGTGATGATCAAAGCACGGCCTTTGTGGCGTAGCTTTGTGTAACGTTTACTTCGCGAGTTTCACACCCGGTATGAACCAAAAACGGGAGAGGACATCAGGGAGGACTTGCGTTTCTTTCTAGCTAGAAGTGGCGTCAGTGGTTTTACACGCCCTGACGAGTTTGACTTATGTGGTTGTTGCTGTTGCGAGGCGCCTCGGATTGATCGGTCGTTCTCGAACCGATGGAGTCATTTAGTTGGCTCACTTACACCCCATAGGGTGGGGAAACGTAGTGTTCAGGCATAATAATCCACATCGGTGGACCGGCCCTGACGATCTAAAGGGTTGATGCGTTCTGATCCTGAGACATGGGCTAGATTGTCTCGAATCGGTTGAGGACTATCTTTTGCCTCGGTTCATAGAAGGAAATCCAATTTCCAAATACGTGACATTTGCGGTTTTATTTGTAGAGCCTAGTATGGCGACATAGTGGGATGGGGCGCTCATGCCGCCTATGATTGATACTTATGATTTGAAGTTGTTTTATACACTATGCACTTATAATAGTATCAAACGATTTGTTTTAACCGTATCAAGCATTCTTTGGCTGTTATAAGGGAAAACCCTATCCTCGGCTGCGTTGCATTGTGTGATGGGACCTGGGTCTTATAACAGCTTCATTTTTCTTTATTTAGCATTGCGCTGTTTGTTTTATGCACTGGTATTCTTGGGAGGAAACCCGTTCCGTGTTATACGGCGTGGTCCCTTGATTTACCTTACTTTGAAAATAAAGATAATAACTGTTTTCGTTCTCACACCAGTCCCATGACTGACCTGGAGTTTATTGTTTTAACCTAAACTCTGGGTGCCCTTATTTTCGACACGGGCAGCTAGTAGTTTTGGTTTTGCAGATTTATATTCACAGGATCCTGGTTTACAGCTGGAACGATATCCGGAAAGCTTTGTATCCGTATATCTACTTCTAGTTGTGTATTGTATTATTTTCCGCTGCTATGTATTTAAATGTAATTTAAATCTCTGATATTTCTGTGTAATATTCATTTATACTCTGTATATTCTTGTAATCTGATGCATTGTTGTAATATACAATGAAATGTTCTTCTGTATGCGTTCTGTTGTGGTTTGTTCTCGAACTATCCGTCGCTTTCCTTTACGGGGAAGTTACGGGTTTTCACAGTTGGTATCAGAGCTTTGGTTTACAGAGCAGAGAACAAGACACATTAGAACCGTACGAAAGAATTCATCAGATATTGCATTAGTAATATCCAATGGGAATGACTCGTTAGAGATGGGATCAGTAGTATCCTAGAACGAGTGTGAAGAGTATATTTTTAACGTGAAAACAAATTTTGTTTTGAAAATCTAAATCAATTATTCGTATTTGATTATCTATTTATATTGATGTGGACAATCCAGTATATATAGATTTTGCGTATACGTCTGATCCGCGTGTATTAGAAATTTTAATATACTGGATAGATATAGAATTACACTCTAATCGCACGGAGATGATTTTGATGATGGAGCTCCATCATTAGAATTTTTGGCAAAAGCTGTCACACATGGAATTCCTGAATGATAACATGCTAGAGCGATAGAAACGACGTCAGAAGACATTGAGAGATTTGGTCAAAATCACATCCTCAACATAAACAGGCCCGAAACTCCTATCAGACGACCTCTTTGGGGCCCGAAAACAGCGATTACGGAGCTAAGCTCTGTAACATTTGTAGATCTCTGAGTTAGCTTCAGTTTGAGCTTCGGTTTGGCTCAATCGGACTTACGGTTTGAAAGTTATGCCCGTTTGCGTAAACTGGTGTAATCTGGCAATTTCCTGGATAAAGCAACGAAGCAGCACACGATCGAAGTATGGATCACGCACCCTCGGATCGCCCCTCATCGGTTCGCCCCCTAGGAGTCGCACCCCTAGGTCGCGGTCCGATCCTAGGAGTCGCCCCCTAGGTCGCGATCCGATCCTACGGGTCGCACCCCTAGGTCACGATCCGATCCTAGGGGTCGCACCCCTAGGTCACGATCCGTTCCTAGGGGTCGCACTCCTAGACCACGATCCGACCCCATGATCGCGATCCGAGCTTCCGACCTGCAGATACGCTCCCTGTTTTGACCTATTCTCATGCCACATCTTGCTCCTATTAACCTGGATCGTGTGCCACGTACCCCACCACGATCCGATCCCCGCACCTGCTCATGGACAGCTTGTTCTGACCTATTCTCAAGGCTATTTCCACTCCAACTTGCATGGATCTGATTACACATGTCACATGACGATTTGAAGATGATATCTGGACGTTTTCCACCACATTTCGAGATTTTTGGGATGCGTGCCATGCGTCCCATGAACCACCTTCAGGAAACAGCTATAAATACACCATTTGAAGGCATTTTCAGGGATCTTTTGGCCATTCTTCTTCACGGCTTTCACCATTGCTGAAGTGCAAGGATCTTGCACCCTTCTTCACATAAATTCTCCTCTTCTAATCACAATTAACACACGGATTGTGTGTCTACATGTAACTGATTCTTGTAATCTGTCAGTATAACAATAAGATTATAAAGTGGACGTAGGCTACATCTACAGCCGAACCACTATAAAAACCCTGTGTGTCTCCTCTTTTTTGACTCTTTTCTGCATTTTGTGATCTGCGATCTGCATTTGGGTGTTAGGCCCGATTTTTGGTCTAACATTTTGGCGCGCCAGGTAGGGGGGCACACAAAAACTTCAACTTCTAGCTTGAAAGGAAACTCAATGGCGAACAAAAGGAAGAAGACTGGAACTTCTTCTCATGCCGATGACGCTGAAGGCACAAGGAACGAGGTAAGCCAGGAAGCTTCCTCTCATGAAGACCCATCAGCATACCTGACTAGAGACGAAATGGATGGAGTTCTCGCTGAACTGAGAGATCAGATGGCACAGCAAGATGATCTCCTCCAGAAACAACAGGAAATGATCAACCAATTCTTCGCTCGGATGGATGGGAGGCCGGGCAACATTCAGCTCGCTGGAAACAATGCAGAAGTTGCTCCAGCAATTGACCAGAATCGGGTCGGATCGCCCTCTTTACGAAACCCTCAGATCGGGCTCACCACGACTCGCGTCACAGATGGACTCGGGGGCAACCCCCCCATTCAACAGCAGAACTCGTCTCGTGATACACCTCTGCACCGCGACCCGGATCGTGGAACATTACTAGGCTCACGAACCGATCCCAACAACTTGCTCCCGCCTGCTCAACAACAACCAGTTCGTGACCTACCTCCTGGACCCAGTCGGATCGCCCCCCTACTCCACGATCCGGCCTCACGAGCTGGACTTCACGAACCTACCTCACGAACCGTCCCCCTCGAACCGGGTCGGGTCGCTCCCCTCGATCCACGATCCGCGAGCCGCGATCCCCAGGCGATAGCTCACCAACTTCCATCTTCTCCTGCATTCAACGCTGGGGGCACCAGCTCTGATTTTGGTAGTTTACAACAGCTTTTTGAGCGCAATCGACTCGCTGATCTCATTCAACGCCTCTGGAGAGGCCGCACCTATCAGAATGACGTGGACGACGTCAATCACAATCCGTTCACTCAGGAAATCAGGAATTCACGCAATCCCCCAGATTTCAAACTTCCACAACTGGAACCTTACAACGGCAGGACAGATCCTACCGTGCATCTCATGCGTTACAGACGGCATATGGAAGTTCAATCGGCATCGGAAAACGTCATGGCTAAATGTTTTCCCCTCTTTCTGACTGACATAGCCGCCATGTGGATTCGGCAGCTGGAAACAGAATCGATCAGCAGTTGGAACATGTTGGTTGCACGCTTCATTGAACAATTTCGTGTCCACATCGCACGACCCAAGAACGTCATGTCACTCACCACAATCAAGCAGAGGCCCAGAGAAACTCTGCGTTCATTCCTGGAAAGATTTAACGTTGCAGCAGCATCAGTTGATCGTCCTGAACCATCGATGGTACTGATGGCAGCAGTATCCGGCGTTCTAGATAACTCGGAGTTCAAAAAGTCTTTGTACAGAGATCCACCACGAAATCTCGGCGAATTCTACCTTGAAGCAGATAGATTTCTGCGGGAAGAAGATGCAACTTCCGAGAAGAAAACCCTCGAAGTCAACATGCTCGGAGATGGAGAACCGCCCAATCCTGGAAAAGGCAATGACAAGGGTAAAGGAAAAACCCCTGCTACCAATGATCGTAATGCTCCACCCCGGAGAGGGTCCAGATACGACAAATACACTGAACTGAATGATACTCTGAGCAACATATACATGGATACATGAGGTGCTGCCTCCTATCCAAGGCCTCCCAAGAGGGAGCCAACGCTAGCACAACGCAATTCTGGCAGACACTGCATATTTCATGACATAGACGGTCACAACACTGATGACTGCAGACATCTGCGAGATCTTGTTGAGGATCGGGTCAGACGAGGAGAGCTACCCGAATATGTCACTCGACCAACAACGCCTACACCTGCGTTGCCACCACCTATTCCCCAGAGAGGGAACGATCCTGGATCGAGCAATCGCGGGATTATCATTCGCTGATCCCACTCAGCGGATCTCTTCAGTTTGCTGAACTCCGGTTCACAAGTCATGTTTTTAGGTTTTTAGGTGACTTCTCGCCCTCCTTTGTTTTCCCTGCATGTAATAAGAGCCGTCACATCAGCCCACACGCACGGAACCTACTTGTGGTCTCCAGCCGTGTCCGGCAAACGACTGCTGCATTTTCATGAATTAGCAAAAAGCATTGAGCTCCGGCTCCCAACTGGATCCGTCCAGTACGAACATGAGCTCCGGCTCCTAACTGGATCCGTCCAGTATAAACAAATCTTCATGTGCTTTTCCTTGGTCGTCTTACTCCGGTAAGGCCGTCTTGGAGCCTTCATGTGCTTTTCCTTGGTCGTCTTACTCCGGTAAGGCCGTCTTGGAACCTTCATGGCATTTCCTTGGTCGTCTTACTCCGGTAAGGCCGTCTTGGAACCCTCATGTGCTTTTCCTTGGCCGTCTTACTCCGGTAAGACCGTCTTGGAACGTTCGTTGTTTTTCCTTGGTCGTCTTACTCCGGTAAGGCCGTCTTGGAACCCCTCTAACATCTCCTCGGATGGTTTACTCCGGTAAGGCCATCTAGGAAATATTCTTGCATTGCTTGTTTTATCTTCTTGCAGGTACAAACTTCTGGTCTTCTTGGATTTAGCTGGCTTTAATACGATCCGGCGTGATCGTCGCATTCTGAATTTGGATTTCTCAGATTATCCAGAACACATCTTCCTTCAACCAGCAAGATATGTTCTGGGGGGCAAAAGTGTTGACACATTTTTTGGCAAAAGCTGTCACACATGGAATTCCTGAATGATAACATGCTCGAGCGATAGAAACGACGTCAGAAGACATTGAGAGATTTGGTCAAAATCACATCCTCAACATAAACAGGCCCGAAACTCCTATCAGACGACCTCTTTGGGGCCCGAAAACAGCGATTACGGAGCTAAGCTCTGTAACATTTGTAGATCTCTGAGTTAGCTTCAGTTTGAGCTTCGGTTTGGCTCAATCGGACTTACGGTTTGAAAGCTATGCCCGTTTCCGTAAACTGGTGTAATCTGGCAATTTCCTGGATAAAGCAACGAAGCAGCACACGATCGAAGTATGGATCACGCACCCTCGGATCGCCCCTCATCGGTTCGCCCCCTAGGAGTCGCACCCCTAGGTCGCGGTCCGATCCTAGGAGTCGCCCCCCTAGGTCGCGATCTGATCCTACGGGTCGCACCCCTAGGTCACGATCCGATCCTAGGGGTCGCACCCCTAGGTCACGATCCGTTCCTAGGGGTCGCACTCCTAGACCACGATCCGACCCCATGATCGTGATCCGAGCTTCCGACCTGCAGATACGCTCCCTGTTTTGACCTATTCTCATGCCACATCTTGCTCCTATTAACCTGGATCGTGTGCCACGTACCCCACCACGATCCGATCCCCGCACCTGCTCATGGACAGCTTGTTCAGACCTATTCTCAAGGCTATTTCCACTCCAACTTGCATGGATCTGATTACACATGTCACATGACGATTTGAAGATGATATCTGGACGTTTTCCACCACATTTCGAGATTTTTGGGATGCGTGCCATGCGTCCCATGAACCACCTTCAGGAAACAGCTATAAATACACCATTTGAAGGCATTTTCAGGGATCTTTTGGCCATTCTTCTTCACGGCTTTCACCATTGCTGAAGTGCAAGGATCTTGCACCCTTCTTCACATAAATTCTCCTTTTCTAATCACAATTAACACACGGATTGTGTGTCTACATGTAACTGATTCTTGTAATCTGTCAGTATAACAATAAGATTATAAAGTGGACGTAGGCTACATCTACAGCCGAACCACTATAAAAACCCTGTGTGTCTCCTCTTTATTGACTCTTTTCTGCATTTTGTGATCTGCGATCTGCATTTGGGTGTTAGGCCCGATTTTTGGTCTAACACATACCAAATAAACAAACGCTAATATTGTAAAATCATAGTGGTAGAGCTCGAGTGCGCATCGAGACATCAACACCGTAATCTACTCATAGCGTCATAACACACCTGGCGATCAACCCAGGATAACCAAGATGTTCTAAAGCGAAGGCCCTAAGCTACCCGTTCACGACACTACGCGTGGGACCCCTACGTCTCCATTAAATGTAGTCTGTGAACCGCCGATCGGGAATCCCGATCAAAATAAAATGCCCAATGTAGCAGACCGTTGACCTTTGGTGGTTGATGGGCGAATGAGAAACCACCGATTCAGGTAGCAAACCTGAATCAGGTCGGCCAAGATGAAGTTTTGGCCCATTGGTACAACAGAGTCCAATCTATCCCAACCCAAAATAACAAAAATTCTTGAAATGCTATTTTATAATAAATATGCCATGAAGTTCGAAGTGCTTATAGCATCAATAAACTTTATAAAATTAATCATGACAATATCCTTTAAAAATACAAAATCAAAAGCAGCATGTATAGCATGAATTAAGTAAAGTTTGTAAAAATAACTATCCATAAATTAAAATCTCAGTTTCGTACTAATACACAAGTATCCCATACTACTTGTGTATAAGAACGAAACATAACAACTTTATTTATTTAAAGAGTAGTACAAAAAATAATATTCCATATGAGAAGTCAAAAGAGTAATCAGAAAAGTATTACCACACGTCCCATACCGTTTGGTATTACTAAACCGTTTACTCAAAATCATCATCATATAGAATTTCACATAAATCTATAAAGAAATCATGTTCAATTAAAACTACATATATATGGAAAGATGTATCTAAAACTAATCATTAAAATAAGTAATCAAAATAAAAATAATCATAAATTTAAAATATCATACTATCCATTTTTTTACAAATGGCCATTATACTAGCAAAGATTCATATAGTAGTTAAGAAGATCATATAAAATTCGAAAGTTGAACATTTTCAATCAAATTTTCTATAGTAGCATCATATACTATTAAAGATTCTTCAGTAAAAGTCTCATAATCAATTTCATTACCAATTGGTACAGATTTAATATTCTTCATCAACCACTTCGGCTCGGCTTTATAAATCTCAATTTTCATATAGTCAAGTTAAGAAAATCATATAAATTCCAAAATTAAACATTTTCATTCAAAATTTCTACAGTAGTTTCATATAATAGTAAATATTCTTCAGTAAAAATTTCATAACCAATTTCATTACCAATTGGTACAGATTTAATATTCTTCATCAACCACTTCAGCTCAGCCTTATAAATCTCAGTTTTCATATACTCAAGTTAAGAAAATCATATAAATTCGGAAATTAAACATTTTCATTCAAAATTTCTACAGTAGCTTCATATAATAGTAAAGGTTCCTCAGTAAAAATTTCATAACCAATTTCATTACCAATTGGTACAAATTTAATATTCTTCATCAACCACTTCAACTCAGCTTTATAAATCTCAGTTTTCATACACTCAAGTTAAGAAAATCATATAAATTCAAAAATTAATCGTTTTCATTCAAATTTTTTACAGTAGATTCATATAATGGTAAAGATTCCTCAATAAAAAGTTCATAACCAATTTCATTACCACTTGGTACAGATTTAATATTCTTCATCAACCACTTTTCCCCTTTCTTTTTATTTTTTCCCCCCTTTTCCTAAGGAAACATGATGATTAAAGTTTGTCCTATAATAGATATTTTTGTTTTCCCTCCTTATAAAATTATCTTCTAGAGCTTTCCCACATAATATAATTTGTTGTTGTTATTATTATTATTATTATCATTTTCTTTTATAGTCTTTTCCTTTTTCTTCTTTTTATGAAAAAAATGAACATAGAATTTTCTTTTTTACTTTACTTTACACACATTTTCAACATTGTGTGAACTTCTCTCCTTTTTTTCCATAACTTGAAAATAACATGAAAACAACATTTTATATTATGTAAATAACACACATAGAAATGAACACACTATGAATTCAAACAAAAAGTTTCCATTGCACTTTTCCAACTACATATGAATTTGTCTTTTTACTATGTGCAAAGTATTTGTACATCACTTAACTAATTTATAATAATTATTAATTTTTTTCCACCATTTTCACCCGTATTATCATTATTTTCTTTTATGAACACATAAGTACATTTTTCCCAAAAGTTCATTCACAAAAGAAATTCCATTATGCTACAAAAAGGGTGAAATTGACTATGCACAATCGATTATTGATCGTCATCAAAATTTCCTCTCATCTATTTTTTTATATTTTATTTTCATTTGTTTAATTTTGGGAAAATATCTAATATCATTATTACCCATTTATTATTGGATTCCCAATTTAGTATCGCTAAAAATGGGTTGTTACAGACTTCTCTCCTTACAAAAATTGCGTCCTTGCAATTTCTACATAAGGGATATGTATGTAACTTAATAAAGAGAATTTGGTTTAGGTATGTACAACTATTATTTTATGATGGGAGTGATACTGTAAAATAAACAGACATGTATGATGTTTCTACTGTCTTGTGCTAATCCGTGTTCTAAATATATTTTATACTATGTCAAACCTGGCTCTGATACCAAAATTGTAACGCCCGACCCCTATACCCATGCTAACCAAGAGCAACACTAAGTATTACCGTCGGAAAGCACAGAGAATGAGACTCAATAGGACTAAATGTTGTACTCATTTCTTTGAACGAACACTGGCACGAAAATTTGAAGCTTCTTAACTTATCATTCGTGCTCAGTATAAGTTCAAAGCAATAGTACAAGAAAATTTCTCAAATTACATAGTACAAAATATAATAGAATCAAGCGCAACACAATGGCAACAGCAGAATACATAATACATATCATAATATAGATATCCAGAATACATAGTCCATAATACATAATATCACTCCCAAAATACATAATAACATACATACCATAATGGACTACAAGCTATTGACAAGTCTGAAGCTGCGTATCCAAAACCCCAAAAACGTGGAAATTGATAAGAACACCATTACCATCCACGCAACCTAACCTGCAACAATCCTCAACCTGACCAGAGGATTGTAAAACAAATCGCATGAGTCAGACTATTTCTAGTGTGAGTGAAGTAAGAATCTATGGAGATCAAAATTTGGCAATGAAAGATAATTGATGCCACATGTATAAGTCAACAAGAGGCATATGAATGTTACTATATATGAAAAATTTAGCATAATCATCTCATTTAAATAAGCCATAATTCCAAACATACGTATTGTATGTAACTCAATGCAATACCAACATCAATTATCATATGTAAAATAAAATGATGAATAAATCAAGTTAGAGTATCACATATAAACTAATAAAATAATCATAACTTTTATTATATATAAAATAATATGATAAAATGAATCCAATCAGAGTATCATATTTAAATCAATACGATACTCATAACAATTATCATGTATACAAAACAATATGATGATAGTAAATCTAAAGATGTAAAACAACACAATATGTGCAATTATTATCATATATAAAACAATATGATAATAATCAAGTCAGAGTATCATGTATAAGCCAATGAGATACTCATAACTTTTTTATATATAAAACAATATGATAAAACGAGTTAGATCAAAGTATCATTTATAAATCAAAATGATACTTATAACAAATGCAACAAGGTGGTAAGAATGAACTATAATAGACTAGCATACTTAAATATTTATGACATTTATCATATATAAAGACAATATGATAAAATAACCCAAATCAGAGTACCATATATAAATCAATATGATACTCATAACAAATACATATACAAAACAATAAGATGCTTATAATAAATATCTTACGATAATTAATCAAATCAACAAAATTTTCATGGCATTTATCGATTATCAATCAAATCAGAATACAAATCAATATAACAATTATTATATATAAATCAATATGATAATATAAACCAAATCAGAGTATCATATATAAATCAACACGATACTCGTAACAATTATCATGTATAAATCAATATGACAATATAATCAATTCAGAGTATTATATATAAATCAATATGATACTCATAACAATTATCATATATAAATCAATATGATAATATAATCAAATCAGAGTATCATATATAAATCAATACGATACTCATAACAATTATCATATATAAATCAATATGAAAATATAATCAAATCAGAGTATCATATATAAATCAATACGATACTCATAACAATTATCATATATAAATCAATATAATAATATAATCAAATCAGAGTATCATATATAAATCAATACAATATTATAACAATTTATATCATATATAAATAAATATGATTATTTAAAATTAACCAATCATAGTAATGTATTAAGATATTAGGGGATTATGGGATAAATATAGCTTGACTCATAACATACCAAATAAACAGACGCTAATATTGTAAAATCACAGTGGTAGAGCTCGAGCGCAAATCGAGACATCAACACCGTAATCTACTCATAGCGCTATGATTAACCCAGGATAGCCAAGAGGGTCTAAGACGAAGGCCGTAAGCTACCCGTTCATGACACTACACGTGGGACCCCCTCACCTCCATCAAATGTAGTTCGTGACCCTCCGATCGGGAATCCCGATCAAAATAAAAATGCCCAATGTAGTAGACTGTTGACCTTTGGTGGTTAATGGGCGAATGAGAAACCACCGATTTAGGTAGCGAACCTGAATCAGGTAGGCCAAGATGGAGTTTTGGCCCATTGGTACAACAGAGTCCGATCTATCCCAACCCAAAATAAAAAGAATTCTTGAAATGCTATTTTATAATAAATATGCCATGAAGTTCAAAGTGCTTATAACATCAAAAAACTTTATAAAATTAGGGTTCTACTATTCACACCCCGATTTACACTTCCGGGAACCTTCCTAAATTTAATACAAATGATTATTTTTTATATTCTTCTGGCCACCATATATTATTCCTTTACTCAGTTATTAACTGTCGTACTTCTCTTAAGAAAAAAAACGTACTTCTCTACAATTTCAAACCCTAAACTCTAACAAAAGCAGATATTCTTTTGTGCCTAATAAAGATGGAAGATGAAGATTAAAAAAATGTTAGAATTGCTTAACTTTTATTGTTTGCTATTATGTTATATGATATGTTGTTAGGTTTTTTTATTGGTTAGGGTTTTTCATTGCGTTTTAGGGTATTTTTCCTGCTCCGTTAGAAATTTCAAGTTTGGAGGACATTAAATTTGACGACGTTATAATAGAGAATGACAATATAAGTTTTGACTTGTAGGTTTTTATCCATATAACATATGTATCTTCTTTTACAAATTGATGCATTAAATTTTTTGTTGTTGTTTGAAAGATGAAGTATTCGAATGATCATAAATTGGATGATAAACATGATGGTTATGATAATATGATGCAAGATATTCGATCAAATGACTCAAAAGACATAAATGTTGATTTGATGAATTATTTCACAACCGATGAAGTATTTATTTATAAAAAATTAAATGGCTGATGTGATTATGAAAATGGATTATGTTGATTTTTTCTTCAACTATTTGATTTTAGGTATTTGATTCGCAGAGTACATTGATGTAAGGGAGGAAGGAAGCGTATAAAGGATAGAGTTGGTGGCTTCTGCATTTTTTGGTTATTAATTTAGATGGTGGCTAGTAGAGGAAATTTGAAATATTTGGGGTGCTTTTAGTTTTGGTGGCCAAAAGTGTAAATAGGGGTGTGAATAGTAGCACCCTAAAATTAATCATGACAATATCCTTTAAAAATCCAAAATCAAAAGTAGTATGTATAGCATGAATTAAGTAAAGTTTGTAAAAATAACTATCCATAAATTAAAATCTCAGTTTCGTACTAATACACTAGTATCCCATACTACTTGTGTATAAGAACGAAACATAACAACTTTATTTATTTAAAGAGTAATATAAAAAATAATATTCCATATGAGAAGTCAAAAGAGTAATCAGAAAAATATTACCATACGCCCCATACCGTTTGGTATTACTAAATCGTTTACTCAAAATCCTCATCATATAGAATTTCACGTAAATCTATAAGGAAATCATGTTCAATTAAAACTACATATATATGGAAAGATGTATCTAAAACTAATCATTAAAAGTAAGTAATCAAAATAAAAATAATAATAAATTTAAAATATCATACTATCCATTTTTTTACAAATGGTCATTATACTAGGAAAGATTCATATAAAATTCGAAAGTTGAACATTTTCAATCAAATTTTCTATAGTAGCATCATATACTATTAAAGATTCTTTAGTAAAAATTTCATAATCAATTTCGTTACCAGTTGGTACAGATTTAATATTCTTCATCAACCACTTCGGCTCGGCTTTATAAATCTCAATTTTCATATACTCAAGTTAAGAAAATCATATAAATTCGAAAATTAAACATTTTCATTCAAAATTTCTACAGTAGCTTCATATAATAGTAAAGAGTCTTCAGTAAAAAATTCATAACCAATTTCATTACAAGTTAGTACAGATTTAATATTCTTCATCAACCACTTCAGCTCAGCCTTATAAATCTCAGTTTTCGTATACTCAAGTTAAGAAAATCATATAAATTCGAAAATTAAACATTTTAATTCAAAATTTCTACAGTAGCTTCATATAATAGTAAAGGTTCCTCAGTAAAAATTTCATAACCAATTTCATTACCAATTGGTAAAAATTTAATATTCTTCATCAACCGCTTCAACTCAGCTTTATAAATCTTAGTTTCAATATACTCAAGTTAAGAAAATCATATAAATTCGAAAATTAAACATTTTCATTCAAATTTTTTATAGTAGCTTCATATAATGGTAAAGATTCCTCAGTAAAAATTTCATAACCAATTTCCTTAACAATTGGTGCAGATTTAATATTCTTCATCAACCACTTTTCCCCCTTCTTTTTCCCCCCCTTTTTTATAAGGAAACATAATGATTAAAGTTTGTCCTATTGTAAATATTTTTGTTTCCCCCCCTTATAAAATTAGTTTCTAGAGCTTTCCAACATAATATAATTTGTTGTTGTTATTATTATTATTATTATTATTATTTTCTTTTATAATCTTTTCCTTTTTCTTCTTTTTATGAAAAAATGAACATAGAATTTTCTTTTTACCTTACTTTACACACATTTTCAACATTGTGTGAACTTCCCTCCTTTTTTTTCCATAACTTGAAAATAACATGAAAACATCATTTAATATTATGTAAATAACACACTAGAAATGAACACACTATGAATTCAAACAAAAAGTTTCCATTATCATTGCACTTTTCCAACTACATATGAATTTGTCTTTTTACTATGTGCAAAGTATTTGTACATCACTTAACTAATTTATAATAATTATTAATTTTTTTCTACCTTTTTCAGCCGTATTATCATTATTTTCTTTTATGAACACATAAGTACATTTTTCCCAAAAGTTCATTCACGAAACATATTCCATTATGCAACAAAAAGGGTGAAATTGACTGTGCACAATCGAATTATTGATCGTCATCAATTTTTCCTCTCATCTATTTTTTTATATTTTATTTTCATTTATTTAATTTTGTGAAAATATTTGATATCATTATTACCCATTTATTATTGGATTCCCAATTTAGTATCGCTAAAAACGGGTTGTTACACATGTGCAGCTTAGTTCCCAAATGACCCCCCAGTTTCAACATGCTCAGAAGAACTTATATCTAGATTACTGAAGAGAGATCCTGCAAAGAGGATAAGATCCATTCATATGGTAAAAGGTAGCATGATATTGGTAAATAATAAAGGGTAAAGAATGGATGCATGGCAACATAAAATTTGGGTTGCGTGTCAATGGTTAGAAATCAGGTCTTTCAGATAAATCTATTCTATATGTTTTATTTGTGTTTTACAATTAAACATGTTTTGTCAGTGCATCGCTATATTTAATATTGTGTGAATAGTTTTGCTAATTGTGTTGGCCAAAAGTGATATACTTTGCAGTTGTATGTCAGATAGATTAAATATTAATCCTTCTTGATATATAGTAAAGATACATGCATGTGGTTGTGACTAATTTGAATCAATACATAGATAATATGTTTTTAGTTTTAAATGAGTTTATATGTAAAATTCAATTTAATTGGATTTCCACTTCAATTATTTTTGTTTAAATTATGCTATAATTTTTCATTAAAATCTAACTTGAAATATGTTTTAATAAGTAATTTTAAATTTCATATTGATCACCTTAACGGTCGATTTTTCTACCGTTGTACGGTAATACTAGTATTTTAAACTGATGTTGAAAGCTTTAATGACACGACTCGAACTTCCCCGGTAAGGAAAGCCCGGATTGAATTGTGAACAAGGCACATCGGAACGCAGACAGAAGAACATTTCATTGCTTATTACAACAATTCCATCAGAATACAAGAATATACAGAGTATGAATAAATATACATTCGACAAATATCAGAGATTACAATAAATTACATAGCAGCGGAAAACAATACAAAACACAACTGAAAGTAATACACAGATACAGAGCTTTCCGAGCATCGTTCCAGCTGTAAATCAGGATCCTGTGAATATAAATTTGCAAAACCAAAACTATTAGCTGCCCGTGGAAAATAGGGGCACCCAGAGTTTAGGTTAAAAACAATAAACTCCAGGTCAGTCATGGGACTGGTGTGAGAACTAAAACAGTTATTTAAAACTTTACCTTAAAAGAGAGTAATTCAAGGGACCACGCCGTATAAAACGGAACGGGTTTCCTCCCAAGAACACTAGTGCATATAACAAAACAGCGCAATGCTTTTTGGAAAAATGAAGCTATTATAAGACCCAGGTCTCATCACACAATGCAACGCAAGCCGGAGGATAGGGTTTTCCCTTATAATAGCCAAACATGCTTGGTACGTATAATAACCGGGAAATCCGAGCCAATTTAAAAATTTTATTTTGGAAATTTTAGTGAATTTTGATTATTTAAAATGATTATTTTAAATAATATCGTCGAGAAATTTATTTTGAATAGAATTAGAACGTATATATTTATATACGTCGTCGTTAGAATATAAATATTTATTTATATATAAAAAAGGAATTGAAAATGGCGCGGTAGTTCGATTTCAAAATTCAAATGAATGTACCGGGTGCAAAATAAACCGGATTTTAGCGAAACCAAAAATATTTGAATCTAATTGAGAATATTTTTCCAACGAATCCGAAAATTCAAATTTTCATAGCGGGGGTCAAAAGTTATGTCCAGTTGAAATTTCAGAATAGTCGCTATGGAATTCAGGCCCTTAAAAATAGAGATTTTGCAAACGACCTCGGATTTTGACGAAACCACTTTTGTTGGATCCGTTATGTCAAGTTATTGCTAGATTCCAATTTTCATAATTTTTCGAATCAATATGTGAGCGTGGCAAAGGAAAACACGTTTGACCAGTTTCAGTTGATTTTAATCGACTGGAAATTGGCCATTTTTCAAACGGTCTCAGAATTCAACGAAACTATTTTTCTTAGGACCGCATAGTCAATAAGAAGCTAGAAAATATTTTTCGGGAATTTTTTGAGTTAGTATGTGGCCCCGGTAAATTGAAATGCGCGTTCAAATTTAATATATAGAGTTATATTTTGATTTTGACGAAAACTGATCGAAATGATCGAATCAGCATACGATACATATCCCAGTGTATTCGGAATGGTGGTAATTAGCTATGGACGACAGTCAGTGGGTCTCGATTGGGGTTTGAATGGAACGATAACTTTTTGAAGAATAAATGAATTAAAAATATAATATAAAAAAAAAGTCAACCCTCACTTATACTCCCCCCTCCTCTTTCATTCCCCGATCAATTCAGAAAAAAAAAGAGAAAAAAAACTACATCGTGCCCCCCCTTGTCGTTGACACCATCGCACCATCACCTCCTCCTCCCACTTCCTCCCTCCGCCTTCTCTCTCCACCCTCCGACCCTCCTCGAGACCTCGAACCCCCCCGACAGCGCCTCGACCTCCTCCTTCCCCCTTTTTTTTATAACCAAATCGAAACCCCTCCTAACCCCGCCGCCCACCCCTCGCCAGACATCCGCCTGCCCTACTTCTTCCACCGCGACACCAGTCATCCGCTCCCCCTACTGCCAAAGACCGACGCACCCATTTCACACCCGTGAGCCACCAGCGCCCCCTTGTAAAGAAAACCCGTAAGTCTTTGTATACATTGATTTTATTTCATTTTTATTTTATTTTCAGAATTGAATGTGAATTTTTGGCTATAGAAAATCTGATTTTAAACATGAAAAGGTTAGGATTTTTAACAAGTAAAAGAAATGATTTTTGATTTTATAAAAATGAGATTTGTTAAAGAGTAAAAATATGTAATTTTTATTATATATAGAGATTAAAAATATGATTTTTATATTATAAAGAAGGTAAAAATATAATTTTTATAAGCTAGAGAGGTTAAAAATATAATTTTTATATCATAGAAAGAATAAAAATATGATTTTTATAAAGTAGAGATATTAAAAATATGGTATTTATCAAAATAGAAATATAATTTTTATATAGAAATAAGCATTGTAAAAATATACGAAGTAGATATAAAAATATGATTTTTATTTATTGAAATGAAGTGATTAAAATATAATTTTTATTTGAACAGTGTGAAAAGGACTACATTGGAATTTCAAACCGATCCAGACGGTTCAGCAGTTCAATAGTAAAGCACGGCGGAGTGGAACCCTCTGTGAGAACTTCTCACCTTTTAATTTTGTTTTCTAGTTAAAATATATACTAGGATGCAGACAGTGTTTAGTAGCACCCGACACCCGTCGTCCACAAACCATGGACGGCTTGTATGCTTGTTTGTTTGATTTTGATGTGTAATTGATTGTGTGATATGAAATGAAATAAAATATTTATGTAGTTAAAAAAATATTTTATAGTTGAAAATATAAATTTTAACATGAATGTGAATAAATATTTGTAAACAAATCGAAGATTTGTTTATATACACTGATTTGATTGATATTGATTGGGACGATAAATTTTACACATCGCCCAACTGCACAAATAAAATCTGTGTTTGATTGTTTGAAAACCCCACACGGGTATTGGGGTGATATATGACATACACCAATCCCAATAATTAGTTGTATGTCGATCGATTGATTGACAGACTGTTATGAGCGTTAAATATTTATATTTGATGCTTATACAGTGTAGAACGCACTCTGGATGATGGTTGATTATTTATTGTTGTTATTTTATACATGTGTTGTAGAAAATCCGTATAATTAACATTATATGGTAATTGATTGGGCCTCATTCCAGTTTTGAAATAGAATATTTGAAATAGAAATATTTGAATTAGAAATATTTGAAATAGAAATATTTGAAATAGAATATTTGAAAATAGAAATATATGAAGCCGTGTTGATTAGATTGACGCCATTTTGACGTGAACGATATTTATATCGATTTTATTCAAATTGAAATGAATATTAAACTAAATTGAAATTCGAATTAAATTGGATTGATTTGAAATTCGAATTAAATAGAAATAGAATTGAATTCGAATTGAAATTGAATTGAAAACGAATTGAAATTGAATTAAAAATCAATTGGAATTGAAATCAATTTGAAATCAATTTAAAACGAATTTGAAAGGGAAATTTTGATTTTGATTTGAATTTGAAAAGGGAGTTGAAATCGTTATGAAAACGAATTTAAAACAATTTATAAAATACATTTTAAAAAGGAAATCGACGAAGTATATATTATATATATAATATAATGGCCTGAATAGAACGCGCCGCGGCAGTTCGCGAATTTCGACCATTAACTTCGAACGGATATTGCGGGAGATCCGACCGTCGGATTCTCCTAAAACCGGAACCGTTGGGTTCGTATCAAAAAGAGCTTTCTAACGAATATTAGAAATTTGAAATCTAACGGTTGGATTTGGAATTATGTCCAAGTCAAATTTGGAAAAGGTCGTTGTAAGTGCAGTTCGATGGCCGTTGATGGAAATCGACTGTACGGGCCTTGTTAAAATTATTAAAATTGTGATAATTTGTGTAAAATCATAAGAAATGATTTGTGAAGAATTGGGATGAAAAACTCCATATTTGAAAAGATAAAAATAGATTTTTATCGAAATGAACTAGAATAATAATTTATTTATTTTTAAAATAAATAAATTGGATTTGATATGGTTTTGAAAATAACCAGAATTTCCAATAATTGCATTGGAATGGATTTGAATCGAAATTGTCTTCGGAATATTTCGATGTTGGATTTCGTGATTATACAGATATTGTTATGGAAATTTGAAAGATATATAAATATCGTTATTTCCAATACGATATTTGTTGGTCGTAGAATTTGATATTGAATATAAGCCGATATATTTTCTATTCAGAGCCGTGTATTTAATATCAAATGTGATTTGGGTTTGTAGTGAATGGTGTCTTCATTAACACTGTTCTTAAACCCAGTTGAGAAAAAGATTAAATCTTTTTATTTAGATTTAATGAAGTGTGCCAATTAAATAGTATTTAATTGGAATTGAATTGGGATTGATTTTTGGGTTTATCGTGAACGGTGTTTTAAATAACACTGGTTCTTTAACCCGATAATTAATGGAATGTGATTTTGGGGTTTATCGTGAACCGTGTTTTAATTGACACTGATTCTTTAACCCAAGTAAAGATTAAAACTAAGTGGAGTTTTAATGAATCTTTAATTAGATTGAAAAGATCGAGAATGGAGTATCACCAGTTTTACCCCAGGCGGTAGTTAAATCTTTAATTAGATTTGAACGTGAAATGGTAATTTAATTTACTAATAACACCGTGGTGTTAGATATGAAGTATGACCAGTTTTACTTCATGGGATAAATAGGTTGGGATTGGGAAATAAATTAAATAATTACTTCGGTGTGGTTCGCTAATCCCGACTAGTTTGAAGTGATATTCAAAAGAAGACTAAAGAATAAATTTAGAAGAATTTATCTTGGATAAAATTAATGGGAACCTTTCCCTAAGAATGTGAAATTTAGAAACTAACTGTGGATTAGCTAAGAAGGACGGTTTCCTGGGTATTGATCTGATGTTGGTTTCGGCCTTCGGGGTTAATATTTGGGGAATTATTCTCTTGCTAATTTACGGTTAGTGACTGATGAATTGGAATGAGGCGCATGTTGTGTTTGTGTAACACTTTTATAATATATACGTGAGTTATTCAGAAAGACTGGGTTTATCCCATTCTGAATAACTGATTCGACGTGGTGTCGAAGATGAAGACGGTGGTTGAAGACCGGAGGTCTCCACGTCGTTTGGGTGATTACTGATGATCTTGATTGGGCCGTACACCCAAGGGGAGGGAATCAGTTAGTGATCGTCCAGACATACTTGGAGATCAATGGATATGCGAGGTACAAGGTGCCTCCGGTTTCGTTCAAACCCAAAACGAACTTGTAAATGGACCGTGTGTCTGACATTGGTTTTATTCTGTGTCGTTGATTTCTATTAAATATATATCTGTTTGGCGGCGGAGAATTTATTCTCTTGCTTAACGCCCTTCTCTGAGACGTACGAGCTCAGGGGTTATATATTGATGGATATCCATCGCATGGAGTGGATTGCCTGTGTGGCATGCCTAAGTGGCAAATGATCAAGGCTTCTGTTGAAAAGCAAAGTCTTGTGGTTGATGATCGAAGCACGGCCTTTGTGGCGTAGCTTTGTGTAACGTGAATTCGCGAGCCTCACACCCCGGTTGTGAACCAGAAACGGGAGAGGACATCAGGGAGGGCATGCGTTTCCTTCTAGCTAGAAGTGGCGTCAATGGTTTTACACGCCCTGACGAGTTTGACTTATGTGGTTGTTGCTGTTGCGAGGCGCCTCGGTTTGATCGGACGATCCGGGTCCGATGGAGTCATTCGTTGGCTCATTTACGCCCCATAGGGCGGGGAAACGCAGTGTTCAGGCATTTTAATCCACATCGGTGGACCGGCCCTGACGATCCAAGTGGCTTGACTGAGTACTTGTCCTGAGACATGGGCTAGATTGTCTCGAATCGGTAAAGGACGATCCCTGGCCTCGGTTCATAGATGGAAATCCAATTTCCAAATACGTGACTTTGCGGTTTTGATTGTAGAGCCTAGTATTGGCGACATAGTAGCATGGGATGCTATGCCGTCTATGATTTATACTTATGATTGAAATTGTTTTGACACTGTACACTTATAGTAATAATCGAATGATTTGTTTTAAACGTACTAAGCATGTTTGGCTATTATAAGGGAAAACCCTATCCCCCGGCTTGCGTTGCATTGTGTGATAGGACCTGGGTCTTATAATAGCTTCATTTTTCCAAAAAGCATTGCGCTGTTTTGTTATATGCACTGGTATTCTTGGGAGGAAACCCGTTCCGTGTTATACGGCGTGGTCCCTTGATATATCTGATTTAAAGTAACCGTTTTAAATAACTGTTTTAGTTCTCACACCAGTCCCATGACTGACCTGGAGTTTATTGTTTTAACCTAAACTCTGGGTGCCCTTATTTTGACACGGGCAGCTAGTAGTTTTGGTTTTGCAGATTTATATTCACAGGATCCTGGTTTACAGCTGGAACGATACTCGGAAAGCTTTGTATCCGCGTATTACTTCTAGTTGTGTATTGTATTATTTTCCGCTGCTATGTAATGTATTGTAATCTCTGATATTTATCGAATGCATTTTATTCATTTATACTCTGTATATTCTTGTATTCCGATGGAATTGTTGTAATATACAATGAAATGTTCTTCTATCTGCGTTCTTTTGTGTGTTGTTCTCGAACTATCCGCGCTTTCGTTACCGGGGAAGTTACGGGTTTTTACATTTGGTATCAGAGCTTTGGTTTACAAAGCTCAGAGGACAAGACACATTAGAATCATACGAAAGAATTCATCAGATATTGGATTAGTAATATCCAATGGGAATGAATCGTTAGAGATGGGATCAGTAGTATCCTAGAACGAGTGTGAAGAGTAGTGTTTTTGAAAAATAAAATTGAAAACAAATTTTGTTTTGAAAATTTAAATCAATTATTCGTATTTGATTATTTATTTATATTGAATTTGGACAATCCAGTATATAAAGATTTTGCGTATACGTCTGATCCACGGATATTCGAAGTTTTAATATACTGGATAGATATAGAGTCACACTCTAGTTGCTCGGAGATGACACTGATGATAGCAGCTGCATCATCAGTGGATATATGTTCGAGTGACGAAGGTGAGATTTCTATATATTTCCATTAGACTGGTGTGAGAACCAAAAATTAGATAGGGCTTATTTTTGTGATTTGGCATCAAAAATCTGATTTTTTGACTATATATCAAAATTATGAATTTGAAAAGCTAATCAACTAATGGATTGATGGTTGTGTTGTTTGATTATTGTTTGATTAATTAAATTTGAACCATTTAGCCAATTCAAACCAAATAGTGAATTGTATTGAAAATTAGTCGCATTTGCATGCATATACATGTACTTACATTGAACAGGTCATAGCAAGGAGGCTAGAGCAGAAGAATAAAATTGTTTGCCCGACAAATATGTACATGTTTATCATAATTTACTGTTTTGTTTGGGTGATGATGATTTTATGAGCCGCTTGGCTTTTTCTTTTTCTTTCGGATTGAAGAAGGCCATGGGAGGCTATATAAAATATCCTGAAGTTCCCGGTGCAGGGGAGGTTATGGCGAAATTTTTCGAAAATTTAGGGTGATAGCCAAATTTTTGAAAAATTTGAAAAGTTCTTAGAAACTGAAAAGTTGAAGAACTTAAGCCGTAGTAAAAATACTAAAAGATAAGTTGAATTGTTAAACAACTTTCGGCTTCGTTCCTTTTCGGGGACGAAAAGTTTTAAGTGGGGGAGATTGTAATAACCCGGAAATCCAAGCCAATTTAAAATTTTTATTTTGGCAATTTTAGTGAATTTTGATTATTTAAAATGATTATTTTAAATAATATCGACGAGAAATATATTTTGAATAGAATTAGAACGTATATGTTTATATACGTCGTCGTTAGAATACAAATATTTATTTATATATATAAAAGGAATTGAAAATGGCGCGGTAGTTCGATAATTCGATTTCAAAATTCAAATGAATGTACCGGGTGCAAAATAAACCGGATTTTAGCGAAACCAAAAATATTTGAATCTAATTGAGAATATTTTTCCAACGAATCCGAAAAATCGAAATTTCATAGCGGGGATCAAAAGTTATGTCCGGTTGAAATTTCAGAATAGTCGCTATGGAATTCAGGCCCTTAAAAATAGAGATTTTGCAAATGAGCTCGGATTTCGACGAAACCTCTTTTGTTGGATCCGTGATGTCAAGTTATTGCAAGTTTCCAATTTTCATAATTTTTCGAATCAATATGTGAGCGTGGCAAAGGAAAACGCGTTTGACCAGTTTTAGTTGATTTTAATTGACTGGAAATTGGCCATTTTCAAACGGTCTCAGAGTTCGACGAAACTAGTTTTGTTAGGACCGTATCGTCAATAAGAAGCTAGAAAATATTTTTCGGGAATTTTTAGAGTTAGTATGTGGCATCGGTAAATTGAAATGCGCGTTCAAATTCAATATATAGAGTTATATTTTGATTTTGACGAAAACTGATCGAAACAGTCGAATCAGCCCACGATACATATCCCAGTGTGTTTGGAATGGGGGTAATTAGCTATGGACGACAGTCGGTTGGTCTCGATTGGAGTTTGAATGGAACGATAACTTTTTGAAGAATAAATGAATTAAAATATAACAAAATAAAAGTCAACCCTCTCTTATACTCCCCCCTCCTCTTTCATTCCCCGATCAATTCAGAAAAAAAAGAAAAAAAACTACATCGCCCCCCCTTGTCGTTGACGCTGTCGCACCATCACCTCCTCCTCCCACTTCCTCCCTCTGCCTTCTCTCTGGACCCTCCGACCCTCCTCGCGACCTCGAACCCCCCCAGCAGCGCCTCGACCTCCTCCTTCCCCCTTTTTTTTATAACCAAATCGAAACCCCTCCTGACCCCGCCACCCACCCCTCGCCAGACTTCCGCCTGCCCTACTTCTTCCACCGCGACACCAGTCATCCGCTCCCCCTACTGCCAAAGACCGACGCACCCATTTCACACCCGCGAGCCACCAGCCCCCCCTCCTCCCCCCCCGAAGAAAACCCGTAAGTCTTTGTATACATTGATTTTATTTCATTTTTATTTTATTTTCAGTATTGAATGTGAATTTTTGGCTATAGAAAATCTGATTTTAAACATGAAAAGGTTAGGATTTTTAACAAGTAAAAGAAATGATTTTTGATTTTATAAAAATGAGATTTGTTAAAGAGTAAAAATATATAATTTTTATTATATATAGAGATTAAAAATATGATTTTTATATTATAAAGAAGGTAAAAATATAATTTTTATAAGCTAGAGAGGTTAAAAATATAATTTTTATATCATAGAAAGAATAAAAATATGATTTTTATAAAGTAGAGATATTAAAAATATGGTATTTATCAAAATAGAAATATAAAAATATAATTTTTATACAGAAATAAGCATTGTAAAAATATACGAAGTAGAAATAAAAATATGATTTTTATTTATTGAAATGAAGTGATAAAAATATAATTTTTATTTGAACAGTGTGAAAAGGACTACATTGGAATTTCAAACCGATCTAGACGGTTCAGCAGTTACACAGTAAAGCACGGCGGAGTGGAACCCACTGTGAGAACTTCTCACCTTTTAATTTTGTTTTCTAGTTAAAATATATACTAGGATGCAGACGGTGTTTAGTAGCACCCGACACCCGTCGTCCACAGACCACGGACGGCTTACATGCTTGTTTGTTTGATTTTGATGTGTAGTTGATTGTGTGATGTGAAATGAAATAAAATATTTATGTAGTTAAAAAAATATTTTATAGTTGAAAATATAATTTTTAACATGAATGTGAATAAATATTCATAAACAAATCGGAGATTTGTTTATATACACTGATATGATTGATATTGATTGGGACGCTAAATTTTACACATCGCCCAACTGCATAAATAAAATCTGTGTTTGATTGTTTGAAAACCCCACACGGGTATTGGGGGTGATATATGACATACACTAATCCCAATAATTAGTTATATGTCGATCGATTGATTGACAGACATGAGCGTTAAGTATTTATATTTGATGCTTATACAGTGTAGAACGCACTCTGGATGATGGTTGATTATTTATTGTTGTTATTTTATACATGTGTTGTAGAAAATCCGTATAATTAACATTATATGGTAATTGATTGGGCCTCATTCCAGTTTTGAAATAGAATATTTGAAATAGAAATATTTGAAAAAGCAATATTTGAAATAGAATATTTGAAAATAGAAATATATGAAGCCGTGTTGATTAGATTGACGCCATTTTGACGTGAACGATATTTATATCGATTTTATTCAAATTGAAATGAATATTAAAGTAAATTGAAATTCGAATTAAATTGGATTGATTTGAAATTCGAATAGAATTGAAATTCGAATTAAATAGAAATAGAATTGAATTAGAATTGAAATCGAATTGAAAATGAATTGAAATTGAATTAAAAATCAATTGGAATTGAAATCAATTTGAAATGAATTTAAAACGAATTTGAAAGGGAAAATTCAATTTTGATTTGAATTTGAAAAGGGAGTTGAAATCGTTTTGAAAACGAATTTAAAACAATTTATAAAATACATTTTAAAAAGGAAATCGATGAAGTATATATTATATATATATATATATATATAATATTATGGCCTGAATAGAACGCACCGCGGCAGTTCGCGAATTTCGACCATTAACTTCGAACGGATATTGCGGGAGATCCGACCGTCGGATTCTCCTAAAACCGGAACCGTTGGGTTCGTATCGAAAAGAGCTTTCTAACGAATATTAGAAATTTGAAATCTAATGGTTGGATTTGGAATTATGTCCAAGTCAAATTTGGAAAAGGTCGTTGTAAGTGCAGTTCGATGACCGTTGATGGAAATCGAATGTACGGACCTTGTTAAAATTATTAAAATTGTGATAATTTGTGTAAAATCATAAGAAATGATTTGTGAAGAATTGGGATGAAAAACTCCATATTTGAAAAGATAAAAATAGATTTTTATCGAAATGAACTAGAATAATAATTTATTTATTTTTAAAATAAATAAATTGGATTTGATATGGTTTTGAAAATAACCAGAATATCCAATAATTGCATTGGAATGGATTTGAATCGAAATTGTCTTCGGAATATTTCGATGTTGGATTTCGTGATTATACAGATATTGTTATGGAAATTTGAAAGATATATAAATATCGTTATTTCCAATACGATATTTGTTGGTCGTAGAATTTGATATTGAATATAAGCCGATATATTTTCTATTCAGAGCCGTGTATTTAATATCAAATGTGATTTGGGTTTGTAGTGAATGGTGTCTTCATTAACACTGTTCTTAAACCCAGTTGAGAAAAAGATTAAATCTTTTTATTTAGATTTAATGAAGTGTGCCAATTAAATAATATTTAATTGGAATTGAATTGGGATTGATTTTTGGGTTTATCGTGAACGGTATTTTAAATAACACTGGTTCTTTAACCCGATAATTAATGGAATGTGATTTTGGGGTTTATCGTGAACCGTGTTTTAAATGACACTGATTCTTTAACCCAAGTAAAGATTAAAACTAAGTGGAGTTTTAATGAATCTTTAATTAGATTGAAAAGATCCAGAATGGAGTATCACCAGTTTTACCCCAGGCGGTAGTTAAATCTTTAATTAGATTTGAACGTGAAATGGTAATTTAATTTACTAATAACACCGTGGTATTAGATATGAAGTATGACCAGTTTTACTTCATGGGATAAATAGGTTGGGATTGGGAAATAAATTAAATAATTACTTCGGTGTGGTTCGCTAATCCCGACTAGTTTGAAGTGATATTCAAAAGAAGACTAAAGAATAAATTTAGAAGAATTTATTGTAACGACCCGCAAATCTGAGCTACCTGAGTTGACTAAATACACCACACGTCCAACCCAAATAACACAGAAATACGAACCATTAATAGCAAGAAGTTAGAAGATGAGAAATAGAAAGAAAGAAATATTAGAATAGAAGAAAATGAAGATCACAAACTCACAGCGGAACGAATAAAATATATTATATGATATAACTTTTGAAATACAAATCAGTAACTTTATATACATACCATCATCAGAGCACAATAGTCATTTCTGGAACAGTTATAAACACCTGTTTCCAAATACAACGTAGTACACAACGGAATATATGATAGTCTATATCTAACTGGTGAAGCCTCCTGCTTCCAGCTCTTCCAAGGGAATCTGAAAAATCCTAACTACTTGACTGCCCGTACAAATTTGGGCACCCAAGAGTTTAGGGAAAACAAAACAAAATAAACTCTGGGTCAGTCATGGGACTGGTGTGAGTAAACTCCAACCACTTGTTTAACTTTAAGAATCCTTTCAAAAGAAAAGGTAATAGTAAGACCAGCCCACACATAAACACGGACGGTTTTTACCTTACTATAACCCAAAACACTTTGATATCAAATCCAGTGATATTATAATAATGTCTACATCAAATAAATAACCAAATAGCAGAACGCTTGCATCTCACGCTCTACATATATAGTGTAAAATCAAAAACCGCATGGCGCTTATTGGAGATTGGATTTCTAACATGACAAGGTA
This sequence comes from Allium sativum, assembly GCA_030737875.1. Classification (NCBI taxonomy): domain Eukaryota; kingdom Viridiplantae; phylum Streptophyta; class Magnoliopsida; order Asparagales; family Amaryllidaceae; genus Allium; species Allium sativum. The sequence goes on along the minus strand of CM060913.1, from coordinate 767,152,606 downwards.
TGGAACCACCTTCCGCTAGTGTATCTCTAGAGAGGAATACACTGGGTTCAACAAGAACATCTTGTAACCCGGCCCACACATGACCGACCACTCATTTCGCTTGAGTGTATCGAATGTACATCACCAACGGTTGGGATCAGCAACCGTCTCCCGACTGGGACATCATCGAATAGAATAAGAAATTAAATGAACCTCTAGATAGGTGATTATACATCCTAATGGGTGCGACCCACATAGCCATGCTGCCTGCCCGATTTTTGTCCTTTCCTGGTTGTTGAGGCCTGAGGCTACGAATACTTACCATTCATTGATAGCACAATCACTTTGAATGCCACATTGTCAGATCCGTTAATCACTAGTTGAGTTTGCACAAATATTCTGGATGTTATGCTAAGGGAATAAATCCGTTGCAACCATATATATTCATACCGACCAACCCATTTGATCATTGGAAATACTCTGTCAGACATTCGTCCATTTACGTTCGTTCTGGGATTGAACGAAACCGAAGGCACTATTTCTATTTAATAGAAAAGCCCTTGCACTTTACTCCGTCTTCAATATATTCAGCATACTTGGTTCGCAACGCTTATGCCGATACGGAGTGGTTCTTCGGATAATAATCCAACCGGTCTCTCCATATTGACAACGATGGTCAAAACTTCGATAGTCTGTGATTTAACTATCGAATAAAACAAGTGTTCATCCAAACATATCAAACAAATCACTGGGCTCTTTAATTAATATTTCATTAATTAAATCTCTTCTCCATTTCCTTATCAATATTTGTTATCCAAATATTTCAATAACCATATTGGCCCTTTTCGCTATTTTTGATTTCGTTTCCTTATCGAATTATATATATATCGATATATAGATTTTTAATTGTCAAATTTCTTAAAAATATTCTAACTCCTTAAATTCCCGGAAAATTTCTCCATAACCTCCCCTGTATCGGGAGCATCGGGAAATTTCAAATAGCTTTCCCGGTCCTTCTTATCTCAAAAAGCAAAAGAAAAAGCCAAGCGGCTTGCCGATACGGCGCATAAAATCTCATATATGAATTAAACATGTACCTTTTTGTCGGGCACATACATTAAAAATCTTCATATACTTCATCCCATACCTGTCTAACACATGTTCACCTGTTTTCAATTTAGTTCATCTCAAACCAATCGTTAGAATTCAGTTTTCGCTCATTTATTCTTTTATTTAGCTTTTTCGCCTATTTCACTTCTTTGTTTGAACATAACATGTTCAAATAAATTATTTAACTTGTTCATAACCAAATTGAATTTCAAATTTCAATTCTAGTTTTCTTTCGATTTTGAATATATATTTTTAAATCGAATTCACTTATTCGAAGTCCAATATCGTTTCAACATTTCATTAACTAATTTCTATTCAAATCAGTTAATTCTATTCAATAATCAAAAATACGATTTCTGATTTCTGTTTCAAAAATCATATTCATTTATACAACTTGAATTCGCACGTATTTTACAACTCAACTCTGAAATTTTCTAAATAGAAATTCGGATTTTATTCGCTTCAAATCCTTTTATAAAATTAAATAAACCGTTATGGTTTTAAAACGATTTTGGCGCTGCTTTCCTGAAAATTTGCTTTTGACATATCTCAAAATCTATACGACGAAATTCAGGTTTTTCTCCTCCATTAGAAAACCATTATCAAATCGGTCCTGACGTTTCTTGTTTCAAAGAATTCCGACTTCAATCGAGTTCTATATATTCAATTGAAGTTCGAAACGCCAATTTACGAACTGCAGCGCTGCGGCGAGTTCGTTTTAAATTTTATTTATATATATAAACGTTTTAAAACTCCGTTTAGAATAAATTCAACTCCATTTTAACTCTATTTGAATTTCTTGATTCAAATTCCAATCTCACTTTTATTTGAATTCTATATTCAAATTCCAATTCCTTTCCTATTTGATATTCAAATTCAATACTTGAATTTCTATTTCAATTCCATATTCAAATTCAATACTTGAATTTCTATTTCAATTCCATATTCAAATTCAATACTTGAATTCATTTGAATTTTCTTATTCAAACTCTATATTTAAATTCCATTTGAACTTCTACATTCCAATTTCTATATTTGAATTCTATTGAAATTCAAATATTCAAACTCTTTTTTTTAAATTCTATATTCAAATTTCCATAGTTTAAAACCCATTTGAATTTCATATTCAAATCCCATAGATCAAATCCTATTTGAATTAAATTTGAATCTCTTATATTCAAATTTCATTTTCCATTTCCATTTGAATTCTAATATTCAAATTCATTTTTATCACCATTTGAATTTCTTCACTCAAATCCGTTTGAATTCCTTTGAATTCAAATTCCATTTCAAAACCATTTGGATTTCCTATTTTGAAATCCTATTTGAAAATCCTATTTTCAAAGTTTATTTCAAATTCTATTTTGAAATTCTACTTTCAAATCTCTATTTGAATTTCTTTATTTGAATTCCTTTGAATTTCAAATTTTATTTTAATTCCTTTGAATTCAAATATTCAAATTTCATTCTAATTTCTCATATTCAAATTCTATCTGTATTATTTAATTTATAAACAATGTTTATAACTTCCCTTAAATTTTCACATTATAAACTTATAATAAAGTTTATAAATCCAATTCAAATCCCGTATTTTAATTTATAAACCAAGTTTATAAATTCACTTGTTTTATATTTTTAAACAGTTAATATTTTCTATACTTCATTAATAATTCGAATTCTATTTATAAAAATAGAATTCCATTTCAAATCTCTATTATCCTTTTCCGATATTTTTTTATAAATCAATATTCGAGCCCCAGTGATATTTAAACAATCAAATCAACCAATTTTCATTCATTTGATTTTTAACACATCATATATGAATATATATGAAATCAACAAACAACAAACAGATAATATATTTTTGAGGAATCCTGTTGGGTTCCTCCAACCTGTTTTCCCTGCATTCACAGATGTTAGTCAACAGAAATAATACCCATCCTGCTTCTTGGCAGGACATCGCGGTATAGAAGGTCATCCACTATCATAGCGTGGGGCATATAGGGTAATCATCCGCTATGAAACTGCGGGCATCCGCTAATGAGACTGCGGGAATCCAACCAATCAATCAACCCAATATATATATATAGCCTAAATAACTAATATATATAAAACAAGCAGAAAAATCCAAACAAGCAACAACAATTATTTTTACGAAGTAAAAATAATTATAAATAAAAGGTGAGTGAGATTTACTCACCGAAGTTGCAGCTGTCAAATATCCTGTTTATTTCCAAATCATCGGCTACGAATCTTCTCGAATGAATTCGTACCTACGATAATTTGATTTAAATTTTCTGGTTAACATTTATTTATTTAAATTAACTATTTAATTGAATAAATAAATTTCATTCATATATAACGGTTACCAAATTAAATATATATATTTTTACTTCCTAGGTTTGAACAACCAACGGTTTTAAATTTAAATATTTCTCTTAGCTAATTAAAAATTCATATAATAATTCACTAAATAAAATTCTCTTTTTTCCAAATTCTGAGTTAGTGACTAATTCCAGTCTTAACTAATTTCCCAGCATTTACATTAAAACTGTTTCACACTAAAATAATACCTAAGTTAATTACTGATTTGGAATTTAATTCATACCTTAATCCTTGTCAACCCCTAGCCTGTTAACCCATCTTTGCAATCCAGAACCAACACCGCACTACCCTTCTTCCATCTCGCAACTTCAATACCAGAACCTATCGCGGTCTCTTCTAGGTCGAGCTCGACCTCGAGATGCCCTAACCCACTGTCGAGCTTGCGGTCTTCTGATGATCGCGACCCCCCAATCATGGTGATTTCGGCTTTCTCGAACTTCACAATTACCCCTAAACCAACGTCGCTCCCTTAATGAAATCGCTCCCCTCAACAGAGACAAACTCCTCTTCTTTTGGAAGGCGCGCACTTCAGGGATCTCGTGATCCAATTGCGATTCCCCCCTATGCTCGTGGTTTTGAACCCAGGACCCCCTACGTTGAATCGGCCTAGCGATTAGATAAGGACCCCGATTTCCCCTCCATATTATTATTGAGGAATTCAGATTTCTGATCGAAAGAAAATAAGTGAAGAGGGCTCGAGGATTTTCTGGTTTGAGAATGTAGGCTTGGCTCATTTATATAGTTGCGAAGGGAAAACAGGGAGTACGCATCATTAATTCTTCTGTCTCCTTGATATCAAAGTTGGGAGGCCATTTTTACTGCTCGAGAAAAATAGGCTGAGCGTTTGTACAAAAAGAGGTCGGCGATTCAAATCAATAGGTTGGCTGAAAAGAATGTCTAATTTGAATTTGTTTTTAATTAAAAATTAAAATATATCACAGTCCCTTATTTAAAACTCTTGAACCGCTATTCTAACTTTAACGACCGATGTTTTCAGATTATAACGTTATTTTGAATTCAACGAAATATATCGTATAATTTAATTCGAACATTAAAAATAACATATTAAATTGATATAATATGATTTAAATTCAAAACAAATAAATTCCTTAAAAATAAATTACTATTATTATCTTTCAAATTCAATTAAAATTCATATTAACCATTTGAATCACTCAGAATCCATTATAAATTCAAATGGAATTATTTCAGTTCTCGTATTTCGAAAATTATATATATACGAAATAAATCATATATTGATCACTAATTGGTAATTCAATATAAAAATTCCTTTATATTACTAATTCAATATTTAAAAACCATACTAAATATTTAAAATAAATCGATCAAAATCCGGGTCGTTACATTTATCTTGGATAAAATTAATGGGAACCTTTCCCTAAGAATGTGAAATTTAGAAACTAACTGTGGGTTAGCTAAGAAGGACGGTTTCCTGGGTATTGATCTGATGTTGGTTTCGGCCTTCGGGGTTAATATTTGGGGAATTATTCTCTTGCTAATTTACGGTTAGTGACTGATGAATTGGAATGAGGCGCATGTTGTGTTTGTGTAACACTTTTATAATATATACGTGAGTTATTCAGAAAGACTGGGTTTATCCCATTCTGAATAACTGATTCGACGTGGTGTCGAAGATGAAGACGGTGGTTGAAGACCGGAGGTCTCCACGTCGTTTGGGTGATTACTGATGATCTTGATTGGGCCGTACACCCAAGGGGAGGGAATCAGTTAGTGATCGTCCAGACGTACTTGGAGATCAATGGATATGCGAGGTACAAGGTGCCTCCGGTTTCGTTCAAACCCAAAACGAACTTGTAAATGGACCGTGTGTCTGACATTGGATTTTATTCTGTGTCGTTGATTTCTATTAAATATATATCTGTTTGGCGGCGGAGAATTTATTCTCTTACTTAACGCCCTTCTCTGAGACGTACGAGCTCAGGGGTTATATATTGATGGATATCCATCGCATGGAGCGGATTGCCTGTGTGGCATGCCTAAGTGGAAAATGATCAAGGCTTCTGTTGAAAAGCAAAGTCTTGTGGTTGATGATCGAAGCACGGCCTTTGTGGCGTAGCTTTGTGTAACGTGAATTCGCGAGCCTCACACCCCGGTTGTGAACCAGAAACGGGAGAGGACATCAGGGAGGGCATGCGTTTCCTTCTAGCTAGAAGTGGCGTCAGTGGTTTTACACGCCCTGACGAGTTTGACTTATGTGGTTGTTGCTGTTGCGAGGCGCCTCGGTTTGATCGGACGATCCGGGTCCGATGGAGTCATTCGTTGGCTCATTTACGCCCCATAGGGCGGGGAAACGCAGTGTTCAGGCATTTTAATCCACATCGGTGGACCGGCCCTGACGATCCAAGTGGCTTGACTGAGTACTTGTCCTGAGACATGGGCTAGATTGTCTCGAATCGGTAAAGGACGATCCCTGGCCTCGGTTCATAGATGGAAATCCAATTTCCAAATACGTGACTTTGCGGTTTTGATTGTAGAGCCTAGTATTGGCGACATAGTAGCATGGGATGCTATGCCGTCTATGATTTATACTTATGATTGAAATTGTTTTGACACTGTACACTTATAGTAATAATCGAATGATTTGTTTTAAACGTACTAAGCATGTTTGGCTATTATAAGGGAAAACCCTATCCCCCGGCTTGCGTTGCATTGTGTGATAGGACCTGGGTCTTATAATAGCTTCATTTTTCCAAAAAGCATTGCGCTGTTTTGTTATATGCACTGGTATTCTTGGGAGGAAACCCGTTCCGTGTTATACGGCGTGGTCCCTTGATATATCTGATTTAAAGTAACCGTTTTAAATAACTGTTTTAGTTCTCACACCAGTCCCATGACTGACCTGGAGTTTATTGTTTTAACCTAAACTCTGGGTGCCCTTATTTTGACACGGGCAGCTAGTAGTTTTGGTTTTGCAGATTTATATTCACAGGATCCTGATTTACAGCTGGAACGATACTCGGAAAGCTTTGTATCCGCGTATTACTTCTAGTTGTGTATTGTATTATTTTCCGCTGCTATGTAATGTATTGTAATCTCTGATATTTATCGAATGTATTTTATTCATTTATACTCTGTATATTCTTGTATTCTGATGGAATTGTTGTAATATACAATGAAATGTTCTTCCGTCTGCGTTCTTTTGTGTGTTGTTCTCGAACTATCCGCGCTTTCCTTACCGGGGAAGTTACGGGTTTTTACATTTGGTATCAGAGCTTTGGTTTACAAAGCTCAGAGGACAAGACACATTAGAACCATACGAAAGAATTCATCAGATATTGGATTAGTAATATCCAATGGGAATGAATCGTCAGAGATGAGATCAGTAGTATCCTAGAACGAGTGTGAAGAGTAGTGTTTTTGAAAAATAAAATTGAAAACAAATTTTGTTTTGAAAATTTAAATCAATTATTCGTATTTGATTATTTATTTATATTGAATTTGGACAATCCAGTATATAAAGATTTTGCGTATACGTCTGATCCACGGATATTCGAAGTTTTAATATACTGGATAGATATAGAGTCACACTCTAGTTGCTCGGAGATGACACTGATGATAGCAGCTGCATCATCAGTGGATATATGTTCGAGTGACGAAGGTGAGATTTCTATATATTTCCATTAGACTGGTGTGAGAACCAAAAATTAGATAGGGCTTATTTTTGTGATTTGGCATCAAAAATCTGATTTTTTGACTATATATCAAAATTATGATTTTGAAAAGCTAATCAACTAATGGATTGATGGTTGTGTTGTTTGATTATTGTTTGATTAATTAAATTTGAACCATTTAGCCAATTCAAACCAAATAGTGAATTGTATTGAAAATTAGTCGCATTTGCATGCATATACATGTACTTACATTGAACAGGTCATAGCAAGGAGGCTAGAGCAGAAGAATAAAATTGTTTGCCCGACAAATATGTACATGTTTATCATAATTTACTGTTTTGTTTGGGTGATGATGATTTTATGAGCCGATTGGCTTTTTCTTTTTCTTTCGGATTGAAGAAGGCCATGGGAGGCTATATAAAATATCCCGAAGTTCCCGGTGCAGGGGAGGTTATGGCGAAATTTTTCGAAAATTTAGGGTGTTAGCCAAATTTTTGAAAAATTTGAAAAGTTCTTAGAAACTAAAAAGTTGAAGAACTTAAGCCGTAGTGAAAATACTAAAAGTTGAGTTGAATTGTTAAACAACTTTCGACTTCGTTCCTTTTCGGGGACGAAAAGTTTTAAGTGGTAGAGATTGTAATAACCCGGAAATCCAAGCCAATTTAAAATTTTTATTTGGCAATTTTAGTGAATTTTGATTATTTAAAATGATTATTTTAAATAATATCGACGAGAAATTTATTTTGAATAGAATTAGAACGTATATGTTTATATACGTCGTCGTTAGAATACCAATATTTATTTATATATATAAAAGGAATTGAAAATGGCGCGGTAGTTCGATAATTCGATTTCAAAATTCAAATGAATATACCGGGTGCAAAATAAACCGGATTTTAGCGAAACCAAAAATATTTGAATCTAATTGAGAATATTTTTCCAACGAATCCGAAAAATCGAAATTTCATAGCGGGGATCAAAAGTTATGTCCAGTTGAAATTTCAGAATAGTCGCAATGGAATTCATGCCCTTAAAAATAGAGATTTTGCAAATAACCTCGGATTTCGACGAAACCTCTTTTGTTGGATCCGTGATGTCAAGTTATTGCTAGTTTCCAATTTAAATAATTTTTCGATTCAATATGTGAGCGTGGCAAAGGAAAACGCGTTTGACCAGTTTTAGTTAATTTTAATCGACTGGAAATTGGCCATTTTCAAACGGTCTCAGAGTTCGACGAAACTAGTTTTGTTAGGACCGTATCGTCAATAGAAGCTAGAAAATATTTTTCGGGAATTTTTCGAGTTAGTATGTGGCATCGGTAAATTGAAATGCGCGTTCAAATTCAATATATAGAGTTATATTTTGATTTTGACGAAAACTGATCGAAATGGTCGAATCAGCCCACGATACATATCCCAGTGTGTTTGGAATGGGGGTAATTAGCTATGGACGACAGTCGGTGGGTCTCGATTGGAGTTTGAATGGAACGATAACTTTTTGAAGAATAAATGAATTAAAAATATAACAAAATAAAAGTCAACCCTCTCTTATACTCCCCCCTCCTCTTTCATTCCCTGATCAATTCAGAAAAAAAAGAAAAAAAACTACATCGCGCCCCCCTTGTCGTTGACGCTGTCGCACCATCACCTCCTCCTCCCACTTCCTCCATCTGCCTTCTCTCTCCACCCTCCGACCCTCCTCGCGACCTCGAACCCCCCCCCCCCCCCAGCAGCGCCTCGATCTCCTCCTTCCCCCCTATTTTTTATAACCAAATCGAAACCCCTCCTGACCCCGCCACCCACCCCTCACCAGACCTCCGCCTGCCCTACTTCTTCCACCGCGACACCAGTCATCCGCTCCCCCTACTGCCAAAGACCGACGCACCCATTTCACACCCGCGAGCCACCGGCGCCCCCCTCCTCCTCCTCCCCCCTCCCCCCGCGAAGAAAACCCATAAGTCTTTGTATACATTGATTTTATTTCATTTTTATTTTATTTTCAGTATTGAATGTGAATTTTTGGCTATAGAAAATCTGATTTTAAACATGAAAAGGTTAGGATTTTTAACAAGTAAAAGAAATGATTTTTGATTTTATAAAAATGAGATTTGTTAAAGAGTAAAAATATATAATTTTTATTATATATAGAGATTAAAAATATGATTTTTATATTATAAAGAAGGTAAAAATATAATTTTTATAAGCTAGAGAGGTTAAAAATATAATTTTTATATCATAGAAAGAATAAAAATATGATTTTTATAAAGTAGAGATATTAAAAATATGGTATTTATCAAAATAGAAATATAAAAATATAATTTTTATACAGAAATAAGCATTGTAAAAATATACGAAGTAGAAATAAAAATATGATTTTTATTTATTGAAATGAAGTGATAAAAATATAATTTTTATTTGAACAGTGTGAAAAGGACTACATTGGAATTTCAAATCGATCCAGACGGTTCAGCAGTTACACAGTAAAGCACGGCGGAGTGGAACCCACTGTGAGAACTTCTCACCTTTTAATTTTGTTTTCTAGTTAAAATATATACTAGGATGCAGACGGTGTTTAGTAGCACCCGACACCCGTCGTCCACAGACCACGGACGACTTATATGCTTGTTTGTTTGATTTTGATGTGTAGTTGATTGTGTGATGTGAAATGAAATAAAATATTTATGTAGTTAAAAAAATATTTTATAGTTGAAAATATAATTTTTAACATGAATGTGAATAAATATTCATAAACAAATCGGAGATTTGTTTATATACACTGATATGATTGATATTGATTGGGACGCTAAATTTTACACATCGCCCAACTGCATAAATAAAATCTGTGTTTGATTGTTTGAAAACCCCACACGGGTATTGGGGGTGATATATGACATACACTAATCCCAATAATTAGTTGTATGTCGATCGATTGATTGACAGACATGAGCGTTAAGTATTTATATTTGATGCTTATACAGTGTAGAACGCACTCTGGATGATGGTTGATTATTTATTGTTGTTATTTTATACATGTGTTGTAGAAAATCCGTATAATTAACATTATATGGTAATTGATTGGGCCTCATTCCAGTTTTGAAATAGAATATTTGAAATAGAAATATTTGAATTAGAAATATTTGAAATAGAAATATTTGAAAAAGCAATATTTGAAATAGAATATTTGAAAATAGAAATATATGAAGCCGTGTTGATTAGATTGACGCCATTTTGACGTGAACGATATTTATATCGATTTTATTCAAATTGAAATGAATATTAAAGTAAATTGAAATTTGAATTAAATTGGATTGATTTGAAATTCGAATAGAATTGAAATTCGAATTAAATAGAAATAGAATTGAATTAGAATTGAAATTGAATTGAAAATGAATTGAAATTGAATTAAAAATCAATTGGAATTGAAATCAATTTGAAATGAATTTAAAACGAATTTGAAAGGGAAAATTCAATTTTGATTTGAATTTGAAAAGGGAGTTGAAATCGTTTTGAAAACGAATTTAAAACAATTTATAAAATACATTTTAAAAAGGAAATCGATGAAGTATATATTATATATATATATATATAATATTATGGCCTGAATAGAACGCACCGCGGCAGTTCGCGAATTTCGACCATTAACTTCGAACGGATATTGCGGGAGATCCGACCGTCGGATTCTCCTAAAACCGGAACCGTTGGGTTCGTATCGAAATGAGCTTTCTAACGAATATTAGAAATTTGAAATCTAATGGTTGGATTTGGAATTATGTCCAAGTCAAATTTGGAAAAGGTCGTTGTAAGTGCAGTTCGATGACCGTTGATGGAAATCGAATGTACGGGCCTTGTTAAAATTATTAAAATTGTGATAATTTGTGTAAAATCATAAGAAATGATTTGTGAAGAATTAGGATGAAAAACTCCATATTTGAAAAGATAAAAATAGTTTTTTATCGAAATGAACTAGAATAATAATTTATTTATTTTTAAAATAAATAAATTGGATTTGATATGGTTTTGAAAATAACCAGAATATCCAATAATTGCATTGGAATGGATTTGAATCGAAATTGTCTTCAGAATATTTCGATGTTGGATTTCGTGATTATACAGATATTGTTATGGAAATTTGAAAGATATATAAATATCGTTATTTCCAATACGATATTTGTTGGTCGTAGAATTTGATATTGAATATAAGCCGATATATTTTCTATTCAGAGCCGTGTATTTAATATCAAATGTGATTTGGGTTTGTAGTGAATGGTGTCTTCATTAACACTGTTCTTAAACCCAGTTGAGAAAAAGATTAAATCTTTTTATTTAGATTTAATGAAGTGTGCCAATTAAATAATATTTAATTGGAATTGAATTGGGATTGATTTTTGGGTTTATCGTGAACGGTGTTTTAAACAACACTGGTTCTTTAACCCGATAATTAATGGAATGTGATTTTGGGGTTTATCGTGAACCGTGTTTTAAATTACACTGATTCTTTAACCCAAGTAAAGATTAAAACTAAGTGGAGTTTTAATGAATCTTTAATTAGATTGAAAAGATCGAGAATGGAGTATCACCAGTTTTACCCCAGGCGGTAGTTAAATCTTTAATTAGATTTGAACGTGAAATGGTAATTTAATTTACTAATAACACCGTGGTGTTAGATATGAAGTATGACCAGTTTTACTTCATGGGATAAATAGGTTGGGATTGGGAAATAAATTAAATAATTACTTCGGTGTGGTTCGCTAATCCCGACTAGTTTGAAGTGATATTCAAAAGAAGACTAAAGAATAAATTTAGAAGAATTTATCTTGGATAAAATTAATGGGAACCTTTCCCTAAGAATGTGAAATTTAGAAACTAACTGTGGGTTAACTAAGAAGGACGGTTTCCTGGGTATTGATCTGATGTTGGTTTCGGCCTTCGGGGTTAATATTTGGGGAATTATTCTCTTGCTAATTTACGGTTAGTGACTGATGAATTGGAATGAGGCGCATGTTGTGTTTGTGTAACACTTTTATAATATATACGTGAGTTATTCAGAAAGACTGGGTTTATCCCATTCTGAATAACTGATTCGACGTGGTGTCGAAGATGAAGACGGTGGTTGAAGACCGGAGGTCTCCACGTCGTTTGGGTGATTACTGATGATCTTGATTGGGCCGTACACCCAAGGGGAGGGAATCAGTTAGTGATCGTCCAGACGTACTTGGAGATCAATGGATATGCGAGGTACAAGGTGCCTCCGGTTTCGTTCAAACCCAAAACGAACTTGTAAATGGACCGTGTGTCTGACATTGGATTTTATTCTGTGTCGTTGATTTCTATTAAATATATATCTGTTTGGCGGCGGAGAATTTATTCTCTTGCTTAACGCCCTTCTCTGAGACGTACGAGCTCAGGGGTTATATATTGATGGATATCCATCGCATGGAGTGGATTGCCTGTGTGGCATGCCTAAGTGGCAAATGATCAAGGCTTCTGTTGAAAAGCAAAGTCTTGTGGTTGATGATCGAAGCACGGCCTTTGTGGCGTAGCTTTGTGTAACGTGAATTTGCGAGCCCCACACCCCGGTTGTGAACCAGAAACGGGAGAGGACATCAGGGAGGGCATGCGTTTCCTTCTAGCTAGAAGTGGCGTCAGTGGTTTTACACGCCCTGACGAGTTTGACTTATGTGGTTGTTGCTGTTGCGAGGCGCCTCGGTTTGATCGGACGATCCGGGTCCGATGGAGTCATTCGTTGGCTCATTTACGCCCCATAGGGCGGGGAAACGCAGTGTTCAGGCATTTTAATCCACATCGGTGGACCGGCCCTGACGATCCAAGTGGCTTGACTGAGTACTTGTCCTGAGACATGGGCTAGATTGTCTCGAATCGGTAAAGGACGATCCCTGGCCTCGGTTCATAGATGGAAATCCAATTTCCAAATACGTGACTTTGCGGTTTTGATTGTAGAGCCTAGTATTGGCGACATAGTAGCATGGGATGCTATGCCGTCTATGATTTATACTTATGATTGAAATTGTTTTGACACTGTACACTTATAGTAATAATCGAATGATTTGTTTTAAACGTACTAAGCATGTTTGGCTATTATAAGGGAAAACCCTATCCCCCGGCTTGCGTTGCATTATGTGATAGGACCTGGGTCTTATAATAGCTTCATTTTTCCAAAAAGCATTGCGCTGTTTTGTTATATGCACTGGTATTCTTGGGAGGAAACTCGTTCCGTGTTATACGGCGTGGTCCCTTGATATATCTGATTTAAAGTAACCGTTTTAAATAACTATTTTAGTTCTCACACCAGTCCCATGACTGACCTGGAGTTTATTGTTTTAACCTAAACTCTGGGTGCCCTTATTTTGACACGGGCAGCTAGTAGTTTTGGTTTTGCAGATTTATATTCACAGGATCCTGATTTACAGCTGGAACGATACTCGGAAAGCTTTGTATCCGCGTATTTCTTCTAGTTGTGTATTGTATTATTTTCCGCTGCTATGTAATGTATTGTAATCTCTGCTATTTATCGAATGTATTTTATTCATTTATACTCTGTATATTCTTGTATTCTGATGGAATTGTTGTAATATACAATGAAATGTTCTTCCGTCTGCGTTCTTTTGTGTGTTGTTCTCCAACTATCCGCGCTTTCCTTACCGGGGAAGTTACGGGTTTTTACATTTGGTATCAGAGCTTTGGTTTACAAAGCTCAGAGGAAAAGACACATTAGAACCATACGAAAGAATTCATCAGATATTGGATTAGTAATATCCAATGGGAATGAATCGTCAGAGATGAGATCAGTAGTATCCTAGAACGAGTGTGAAGAGTAGTGTTTTTGAAAAATAAAATTGAAAACAAATTTTGTTTTGAAAATTTAAATCAATTATTCGTATTTGATTATTTATTTATATTGAATTTGGACAATCCAGTATATAAAGATTTTGCGTATACGTCTGATCCACGGATATTCGAAGTTTTAATATACTGGATAGATATAGAGTCACACTCTAGTTGCTCGGAGATGACATTGATGATAGCAGCTGCATCATCAGTGGATATATGTTCGAGTGACGAAGGTGAGATTTCTATATATTTCCATTAGACTGGTGTGAGAACCAAAAATTAGATAGGGCTTATTTTTGTGATTTGGCATCAAAAATCTGATTTTTTGACTATATATCAAAATTATGAATTTGAAAAGCTAATCAACTAATGGATTGATGGTTGTGTTGTTTGATTAATTAAATTTGAACCATTTAGCCAATTCAAACCAAATAGTGAATTGTATTGAAAATTAGTCGCATTTGCATGCATATACATGTACTTACATTGAACAGGTCATAGCAAGGAGGCTAGAGCAGAAGAATAAAATTGTTTGCCCGACAAATATGTACATGTTCGAGTATCACCAGTATTACTCCAGGCGGTAGTTAAATCTTTAATTAGATTTGAACGTGAAATGGTAATTTAATTTACTGATAACACCGTGGTGTTATATATGAAGTATGACCAGTTTTACTTCATGGGATAAATAGGTTGGGACTGGGAAATAAAATAAATAATTACTTCGGTGTGGTTCGCTAATCCCGACTAGTTTGATGTGATATTCAAAAGAAGACTAAAGAATAAATTTAGAAGAATTTATCTTGGATAAAATTAATGGGAACCTTTCCCTAAGAATGTGAAATTTAGAAACTAACTGTGGGTTAGCTAAGAAGGATGGTTTCCTGGGTATTGATCTGATGTTGGTTTCGGCCTTCGGGGTTAATATTTGGGGAATTATTCTCTTGCTAATTTACGGTTAGTGACTGATGAATTGGAATGAGGCGCATGTTGTGTTTGTGTAACACTTTTATAATATATACGCGAGTTATTCAGAAAGACTGGGTTTATCCCATTCTGAATAACTGATTCGACGTGGTGTCGAAGATGAAGACGGTGGTTGAAGACCGGAGGTCTCCACGTCGTTTGGGTGATTACTGATGATCTTGATTGGGCCGTACACCCAAGAGGAGGGAATCAGTTAGTGATCGTCCAGACGTACTTGGAGATCGATGGATATGCGAGGTACAAGGTGCCTCCGGTTTCGTTCAAACCCAGAACGAACTTGTAAATGGACCGAGTGTCTGACATTGGATTTTATTCTGTGTGGTTGATTTCTATTAAATATATATCTGTTTGGCGGCGGAGAATTTATTCTCTTGCTTAACGCCCTTCTCTGAGACGTACGAGCTCAGAGGTTATATATTGATGGATATCAAACGCATGGAGTGAATTGCCTGTGTGGTATGCCTAAGTGGCAATATAATCAAGGCTTCTGTTGAAAAGCAAAGTCTTGTGGGTGATGATCAAAGCACAGCCTGTGTGGCACAGCTTTGTGTAACGTGAATTCGCGAGCCTCACACCCCGGTTGTGAACCAGAAACGGGAGAGGACATCAGGGAGGGCATGCGTTTCCTTCTAGCTAGAAGTGGCGTCAGTGGTTTTACACGCCCTGACGAGTTTAACTTATGTGCTTGTTGCTGTTGCGAGGCGCCTCGGTTTGATCGGACGATCCGGGTGCGATGGAGTCATTCGTTGGCTCATTTACGCCCCATAGGGCGGGAAAACGCAGTGTTCAGGCATTTTAATCCACATCGGTGGACCGGCCCTAACGATCCAAGTGGCTTGACTGAGTACTTGTCCTGAGACATGGGCTAGATTGTCTCGAATCGGTAAAGGACGATCCCTGGCCTCAGTTCATAGATGGAAATCCAAATTCAAAATACGTGACTTTGCGGTTTTGATTGTAGAGCCTAGTATTGGCGACATAGTAGCATGGGATGCTATGTCGTCTATGATTTATACTTATGATTGAAATTTTTTTGACACTATACACTTATAGTAATAATCGAATGATTTGTTTTAAACGTACTAAGCATGTTTGGCTATTATAAGGGAAAACCCTATCCCCCGGCTTGTGTTGCATTGTGTGATAGGACCTGGGTCTTATAATAGCTACATTCTTTCAAAAAGCATTGCGCTGTTTTGTTATATGCACTGGTATTCTTGGGAGGAAACCCGTTCCGTGTTATACGGCGTGGTCCCTTGATATATCTGATTTAAAGTAACCGTTTTAAATAACTGTTTTAGTTCTCACACCAGTCCCATGACTGACCTGGAGTTTATTGTTTTAACCTAAACTTTGAGTGCCCTTATTTTGACATGGGCAGCTAGTAGTTTTGGTTTTGCAGATTTATATTCACAGGATCCTGATTTACAGCTGGAACGATACTCGGAAAGCTTTGTATCCGCGTATTACTTCTAGTTGTGTATTGTATTATTTTCCGCTGCTATGTAATGTATTGTAATCTCTGCTATTTATCGAATGTATTTTATTCATTTATACTCTGTATATTCTTGTATTCTGATGGAATTGTTGTAATATACAATGAAATGTTCTTCCGTCTGCGTTCTTTTGTGTGTTGTTCTCGACGGGTTTTTACAGTACGTTAAAACAAATCATTTGATACTATTATAAGCGTATAGTGTCAAAACAATTTCAATCATAAATATCAATCATAGGCGGCATGGGTACCATATATCATGTCGCCATACTAGTTCTACAATTAAAACTGCAATATCACGTATTGGAAATTGGATTTCCGTCATGAGTCAAGGCAAGGGGCAAGCTCCTCTCCGATTCGAGACACTCTAGCAAATGTCTCAGGACCCCACTATGATCCTTGGATCTTCAGGGCCGGTCGTCTCTTACATTTGAGGATTAGTTATTCCTGAACACACGTTTCCCGGTTTTAACAGACCTATATCCGAGGTGCCTCGCATTCCAACAACCACATAGGTGAAAAGTATATAAATGTCAGCCAGTTTAAGCACTGACACCACCACTAGCTAGAAAGAAACGTCGTGCTCTCCCTGCAGTCACTATCCCGTTTTTGACTTATACCGAGGTGTGAGGCTCGCGAATTCACGATATATACAAAGCTACGCCACACAGGCCGTGCTTTGATCATCAACCACAAGACTTTGCTTTTCAACAGAAGCCTTGATCAATTGCCACTTACTCGTGCCACACTGGCAATTCACTCCATCTGACTGATGTCCATCGATATACAACCTCTGAGCTCGTACGTCTCAGAGAAGGGCGTTAAGCAAGAGAATAAATTCTCTACGGCCAAACAGATGTATATTTAATAGAGATCAATCAACACAGAATAAAATCCAATGTCAGACACACAGTTCATTTACAAGTTCGTTCTGGGTTTGAACGAAACCGGAGGCACTTTCCTCGCATATCCATCGATCTCCAAGTACGTCTGGACGATCACCAAATGATTCCCTCATCTTGGGTGTACAACCCAATCAAGATCATCAGTAATCACCCAAACGATGTGAAGACTTCCGGTCTTCAACCACCGTCTTCCTCTTCGACATATCGCCGAATCGGTTATTCAGAATGGGTATAAACCCGACCTTTCTGAATAACCCGCGTATATAATAAACACGTGTTACACAAACACAACAAACGCCTCACTCCAATTCAGAATATTCTTTTATTCAAAATTTCACATTCTTAGGGAAAGGTTCCCATTAATTTTATCAAAGATAAATTCTTCTAAATTTATTCTTTAATCTTCCTTTGGACATCATTTCGAACTAGTCGGGATTAGCGAACCACACCGAAGTAAATATTTATTTTATTTCCCAATCCCAACCTATTCATCCCCGGGAGCAAAACTGGTAATACTCCATATCTAACACCACAGTGTTATCGGTAAAATTAATTACCATTTCACGTTCAAATCTAATTAAAGATTTAACTATCGCTTTGGAGCAAAACTGGTGGTACTCCATTCTCGATCACCTTTCAGATTTGATAATTTAAATTATCAATTCACATTTTAATCTAATTAAAGATTCATTAAAACTCCACTTAATTTTAATCTTCCCAAAAATCAACATCCTGACTTTAACTAGGTTAAAGAACCAATGTCATCTAAAACACGATTCACGATAAACCCAAAATCACTTTCAAATTCAATTCCAATTAAATATGGTTTAATTGGTACACTTCATTAAATCTAAATAGAAAGATTTAATCTTTTTCTCAACTGGGCTTAAGAATCAGTGTTAATGAAGACACTATTCACGACAAACCCAAATCACGTTTGATATTAAATACAAGGCTCTGAATAGAAAATATACCGGCTTATATTCAATATCAAATTCTGAAACCAACAGATATCGTATTAGAAATAACGATATGTATATATCTTTCAAATTTCCACAACCATATCTGTATAATCACAAAATCCAACATCGAAATATTCCGAAGATAATTTCGATTCAAATCCATTCCGATTCACGTATTGGAAATACCTGGTTATTTTTAAAACCACTTTCAAATTCAATTTATTTATTTCAAAAATAAATTGATTTTAATTCTGGTTCAAAACTAGTTCATTTTGATAAAAATCTATTTTTATCTTTTCAAATATGGAAATTTTCATCCCAATTCTTCACAAATCATTTCTTATGATTTTACACAAATTATTGATATTTTTAATAATTTTATCAAAGCCCGTACAGTCGATTTCCATCAACGGCCATCGAACTGCACTTACAACGACCTTTTCCAAATTTGATTTGGACATAATTCCAAATCCAACTGTTAGATTTCAAATTTCTAATATTCATTGGAAAGCTCCTTTCGATGCAAACCCAACGCTTCCGGTTTTAGGAGTATCCGACGGTCGGATCTCCCGCAACGTCAATTCGAAGTCAATGGTCGAAATTCACGAACTGCCGCGGCGCGGCGCGTTCTATTCAGGCCATTATATATATATATATATATATATATATATATATAATATATTATATATATATTTCGTCGATTTCCTTTTAAAACGTATTTTATAAATCGTTTTAAATTCGTTTTCGAAACGATTTCAACTTCATATTTAATTTTGAATCAAAATTGAATATTCCACATCATCGATATACAAATGATAATATTTTCAAAACATTATAATTTGAAATCACTTCCTTTTCTATATTCATTATAAAAACGAATATAATCGATATAAATATCGCTCACGTCAAAATGGCGCATCTCTAATCAACACGGCTTTATATATTTCAAAAACTTCGTTATTTTATTCAACAAATGAATATTTATTCTATTCAACACATGAATATATATTTCTTTCAACACATGAATATTCTCAACACATGAGCACTGTCAACACATGACTATTTTTGTTATTTAATATATTTTATAAAATTATGGTATCTATCGTTTGATTTTCAAATCAGACTCCAACTGTAAAGTAGTAAGAGAATGATTCCCTAAATATTAACTCCGAAGACCGAAACCAATATCAGATCAATACCCAGGAAACCACTCATCTTATCTATTTTCCAGTTAGTTTCTAACTTTAAATATGATAAAGATGTAAATTTTATTGTTAAAATATTTCTTCCAACACATGATAATTTTCAACACATGATTATTTATCATATTCAACACATGAATATATATTTCATTCTATTCTTTATTTTCCCAATTGAAATGAGGCCCAATCAATTACCATATAATGTTAATTATATGGTTACCATACAACACATGTATATAATAGCACCGATAAATAATCAACCATCATCCAATGTGCACCACACAACTGCATAAGCATTAAATATAGATAATTAATGCTCACACAGTCTGTCGACCCATCGATCGATAAATCACTAAACAATTGGGATTAGTGTACGCCAAATATCATCCCAACACCCGTGTGGGGTTTCAAATCAACAAACACATATTTTTATTCACACACACACGTTAAAAATAATATTTTTAACGATCAAATATTTTTAACTATATAAATATTTTATTTCATTTCACATCACACAATCAATTTTCAAAACACATCAAACAATCAAACATACAAGCCATCCATGGTCTGTGGATGACGGGTGTCGGGTGCTGCTAAGCACCGTCTGCATCCTAGTATATATTTTAACTAGAAAAGAAGATTTAAAGCGAGAAGTTCTCACCGACTAGCTAATCCAAACGCCTCGACTCTTCTTATGTAGAAGTCATCGCTGTTCTCGCCTTTTGTCACTTTCGTTGCCCATGGCCACTACATATATAAAAATCACATTTTTATAATCACGCTATTCTCTATATAAAGATTTCGCCTTTTCACATATAAAGATTTCGCCTTTTCAAATATAATAAAAATCATATTTTTCTTCTTTCTAAAATATAAAAATCATATTTTTAATACTTCTACTTTATAAAAATCACATTTTTATATTTCACATATGATAAAAATCATATTTTTATTTAATTAAAAATCACTTCTTCCTTTTATTAAAAATCACTTCTTTTTGAATCTAAAAATCAAATCTTTTTGTTTATAAAAAATTCAAACTCGCTTGTTCTAAAAATTCAAACCTTTTTATTTTATAAAAATATAATCTTTCTTCGTTTAAAAATATCGTCTTTCCTTGTTTAAAAATATCTCCTCTCTCCAATTAAAAATGAGATCTTTCTCATGCTAAAAATGTTAACTTCAACTAATCTATATACAATTAAAGCTGAAATTCAAATCGAATTTAACGTAAAAACTTACAATTAAAGTGGAAGGGGGGTTGCTCACGGGTTTGGGGGCTCTGAACGTGGACGACGACGGGGGGGGGGGGGGGGGGGGACTCGATGGCGAAGGCGGAGGCTTGGGGAGGGGGGGGGGGTCGCGGTGGCACGGGGGAAGAGTGGGTGGTGGGCGACGGGATGCAGAAGGGGGTGGCGATCAGTTTTCTCGAAGAGGGGGGGGGGTGCGAGGCTGGAGGAGGAGAAGGAGAAGCGGCGAGAGGAGGAGGAAGAAGAAGCGGCGGCGGCGACAACAGAGGGGGGCGCGATCGACGGGTTCTTTCGTCGTTTTTTTTTCTTTTTTTTTCTTTTGCGTTGACCTGTTCTGAGAGAGGAGGGGTGAGGTGGAATATATATATTTTTATTTTATATTATTTTATTTTCATTTAACTTCAAAAAAAAGTAACCTTTTATTTCGAACTCGAAACGAAACCCATCGACTGTCGTCCCTAGCGTTTTACCCCCATTCCGAACACAATGGGATATGTATCACAGGCCAATTCGATCGTTACGACCAGTTTTCACTTAAATCAAAATTTAAATCTTTATATTTTAAATTTAAACGCACATTTCAATTTACCGGGGCCACATACTAACTCTAAAAATTCCCGAAAAATATTTTCTAGCTTCGTATTGACGATACGGTCCTAACAAAACTAGTTTCGTCGAATTCTGAGACCGTTTGAAAAATGGCCAATTTCAGATCGATTGAAATTGACTGAAACTGGTCAAACACGTTTTTCTTTGCCACGCTCACATATTGAATCGAAAAATTATGAAAATTGGAATCTAGCAATAACTTGACATCACGGATCCAACAAAAGTGGTTTCGTCGAAATACGATGTCGTTTGCAAAATAGCTATTTTTAAGGGTCAGAAATTCCATAGCGACTATTCTGAAATTTCAACTGGACATATCTTTTTATCCCCGCTATGAAATTTCGATTTTTCGGATTCGTTGGAAAGATATTCTCAAATAGATTCAAATATTTTTAGTTTCGCTAAAATCCGGTTTATTTTGAACCCGGTATGTTCAATTGAAGTTTGAAATCGAATTATCGAACTACCGCGCCATTTTCAATCCTTTTATAATTTAAAATAAATATTTATATTTTAACGACGATATATATAACTATATACGTTCGAATTCTATTCAAAATAAATTTCTCGTCGTTATTATTTAAAATAATTCATTTTAAATATTCAAAATTCGCTAAAATCACCAAAATAAAAATTTTAAATTGGCTCAGATTTCCGGGTTGTTACATTTAAACACAACAAAGATGCAAACTGAAATTTTGGACTCACATGGTATTTTTTTATATTCATATAACCTAAATAAGCAAGAACGGTGTCGTGTTGTGGTGCAGTCAGTCATGAAAGTTCGCTTCAGCTAAACACACCCTTGATCAGCGCGAGTAAACGATTACGTAAAACGAGATTCTCCGCGAAGTCTCATTCAAAATACTTCAAACAGAACTCGTCTTCCCAAAGTGAATCGGCACTGATTTACGAAACAGAAACTGATTGCCTAACCAATCTTACTTTACTGAAAAGTGTAAACTTAATTAATTATGTCGATGAAGTGAAATAAGACGCAAACAAAATAATAATCTGGCACTCTCTCCACGGTTTTGAATCTCATCATGGCATTCAAGCTCCCTGGAGCCCGGCTTGCCCAAAAGGCAAAACGTGCTCCGTTCAGTTTCAAAGTGAAAATATCCATCGCCGTTATTCTCGGCCTCTCCTTCGCCGTCGTCTGGTCGGTCTTCTCCTATCCCACTGCCAGCACATCCGTTTCTTCTAGAAGAAACAGCTTCGACGACATTGAAACCCCCTTTGTTAAAGGCCGTCCCCACCTCATAATCACAGCTAATCACCCGCCGCCGCGTCAGCCTCCTCCACCTCCTTCACCGCCTCCACGTGTAGTTAACAGGACCAAATCTGAATCTGAAGTTCCTGCTCCAGATAAAGAAGAGGAAAAGGAAAAGGAGGAGGAAGAAGATGTAGATATCGAGGATGGCGTGGTTGTGAATTCGGAGGAGGAAGAAGAGGCTGATGATAATCGTAAGCAGAATAAGAAATTGAAGAATCTTGGCCCCTTATTTGATTCGAAAGCGCAGTATGAATGGAAATTGTGTGGTGGGAAAATCAAACACAATTTTGTGCCTTGTGTGGATATGGAACAAGCTGCTGTCAGGCATCATGAAAGGAGCTGCCCACGGCACCCACTGACGTGTCTTGTTCCTCTGCCTCAGGGATACGTGACCCCAGTTGTGCCGTGGCCGGACAGCCAATTTAAGGTTCAACTTTTGTGTTTTCTTTAATGTTGTAGTTTCCTTCATCTATTTAGCCATAGATCAAACACAAAATGCACGATTTTCATCCAAGACAAGGCTAGAAACCTGAAATCTGGTGCAAGGAGTCTATATTGAAGACAAATAGATGAGGTAGTAATTAGGGAGAAAAGGACATCATGATTCAATTGCAAATATAACTATTAAAATTTCATACTTATCAAGGCAATGCATTGTTAAAGCCGTTCTTAATTACATTCAAAATGAAACGTCCTTCCTTTTCTGCAAAAGGAACACAATAAAAGTGAAATTAAGCAGTCTGTGGTACTTTGCCCAATCAACTTCCCCAGGGTGCCTAGGTTAATATGATAAAAACTAAGACATTGCAATAAAAATGAAGATTTGAAGAACAAGCACTTTGAAGTGGAATAGTAAATAAGGGTCATTAATGGTGGTCGTAGCCTGCAATTTTGGTAGAAGTGCCATTTATGTGTTTTTATTCAGGTTTGAATTTGAATGACAATGCAGATATTTTATAGGAACATTGCTCATGCGAAATTGTCGGCTTATGTGAAAAAGAAGAGTTGGTTGAATTATACGGATGAATATTTGATGATATCTCAAGAAGAATCTGAGATTAAAGGCAGCATTGATCACTATCTTGATTCCATTGAAGAGGTAGGAAATTTTAGTAGTTGCTTTAAAAGTTAGTGCTTGTAGTTTTTGCGCCATGTATTTTATATATGAGATATGTTCAAATTCCGTACCGTTTAAACGTTGCAGTATTCATTTCTTTTTTAATTACGTCGGTTCGATCTATTTGGTATTAGAGATCTGGGTTAAAATGCAACCCATCAGAAATTCACAGCGACAAGTGTATGGTTTTATTTACAAAATTTCCCATTTTTACTATCAACGTGTAACTAATGGTACAATTTTGCAAACTGGCTTTGGGTTGCATGATATACCATCATGTCTTCAGTTTCCTCAAATTAGTAGCCTAATACGACTACCAAGTAATAGTATACTGCTTGCTATTGAGTCTTGTAATATTCGAAAGTGTTTATTTTATATCTTCGGTTTCTTTTTGAAATAGATGGTGCCTGATATTGAATGGGGGAAGAACATTCGAGTTGCATTGGACATTGGATGCAAAGATGCAAGCTTTGCTGCTGCACTTCTACAGAAAGATGTGATAACTTTATCTTTAGGTTTGATGAGCGATCAAATCAATTTGGCCCAACTCACTCTTGAACGTGGTATACCTGCATTTGTGGCAAGTATGGGAACAAGACGGCTTCCTTTTCCCAGTGGTGTATTTGATGTCATTCATTGTAGTGACTGTAATATCCACTGGCATCTAAATGGTGTGTACCTTACCCAATTCGCATATTACTTTCAAGATAGTTTTGTACGAAACCCTATTATATTTTTGTCATCTAGCAGATTCATTGTTCTTCTTTTTTCTACTTGTATCATTTTGAAATAAAATCTAGGTTATTTCAGCAAAAATATAGAAGTTCAAAATCATTATGCACATTGAGCTCAAATAATACAACGAACTGAAAGTAGGTTAAGGCTGCATAAAGGTTGAGTTGGATTGGGCCGGACCAAATGCTTCACCCGATCCGTATAGGTGTGAGTTGATGTTGGAAATTTATGTGAATTATTTAAAATATAGAAATAAGTGTATGATGGCTCCTATATGTGAATAGTCCCACATCATGAGATTATAAGAAAGATGCAAGTATTTACACTTGTTTCTAAGAAGTTATGTTGGGGCCTTGGGCTCCCAATGCATGCTTTGTTGTGAGGAGGGAGACCATGCATCATGAACACCACGCGCGCGACCGACCGACCGACTCGCCCCGGCCCGGTTCGGTTCCCGGTATTTCAGCAGATCCTATTTTCTCTTGCTGCCCAGTATTTTCGATTAACCCTAATCCCCATCTATATATTATCTTCAGTTGTAGACGAGATTAGTACAGAAAAAATGCTTTTTTTTCTCCTCCGCCATTAAAATATTGTTACAGAAATTTTCGAGCAGTTACTTATTTCGAAAGTGCAAATCTGCACTGATTTGTTGTGCAAGCAAATCAGTTACTGTTCTACGAGGCTGTTTTATCCTAGAGGCGGCGGCGAGAGTACGAACTGGTTTTGCACCACCCACCAGATCGCCGAATCGTCTTCAAGAGAGCGATCTGGTCCGCGACTCAGCCATTGTTTCCCAACAATTTGAAGACGATCCATGAAACAATGACTTCGACTGCCCCATTTACATTCGGCGACCAAACATATTCAACCTCTCTCATTTCTGATACCCGTCTAGGGTTTGCTGTATTCATTTCTATGTTTATCTGTACATACCAGACCGCAGCTACCACTCTCGATATTCACTAAATGTGGTAGAACCTTGCCGAATTCCATCTGTCTCCCCTTAACCATTTCTGGAGGCATATAACAATATCCTAAAAAAAATATAAAATTTTGAATGAATCTATTTTTTTTTCATTTATAATCATACATCATTTTGTTATTTACTAACGTAATATTATAAACTTTAAGCAAAAGTTAAAAAGTCTTTGGTGCATCTTAGTGTAAGAATGGATAATATGGAGCTGTTTTAAAACTTAAACTATATTATGAACTTTTAGCAAAAGTAAAAAAGTCTTTGGTGCATAGTATTGTAAGAATGGATAACATGGAGCTGTTTTAAAACTTAAACAATATTATGTACTTTTAGCAAAAGTAAAAAAGTCTTCGGTGCATCGTATTGTAAGAATGGATAATATGGAGCTGTTTTAAAACAAAAGGTGGGGAGCATTTTATAAACAAAAGAGCTAATTTAATTTTCGAAGGCAGCAATGAGATTTGGGTATTTTAAAAAAGAAATATGGGTGTAAAACTGATTTTCGCTTTGCTTTATGTTACCTATGGAGATCGAGTGTTATGTTCGTTGATTAGTTCAATGTTGTTTAAATTACAGGAGGAAGGCTTCTTCTTGAGATGAATAGGATATTGCGTCCTGGAGGATACTTTATTATTTCAACATCGCATGGCGATGTTGACAGAGAAGAAGGTATTATCGCCAAATTTCCATTTCCTTTTCAAGTTCTGCATGTACTCAAATCAGCAATCATAAACATCATCTTGCCTTGATTCATAATGATAATGTCGATTTCAGCAAGTTATTAATCAGTCAATAACTGTGCTGGATCCCTTCTGGAAACAGATTATGCATCTAATATTTGAATAATCTATGTAGGAATATATGTGCATTATTGTTGATTTTCTTCTAGATGTCCTAACTAAGCATGATGACTTATATGGATACCCTTATGGCCCGTCTGTATTTTTCTCCCAGGACTATCTGCTCTAACAGTTTCAATCTGCTGGAATATCTTGGCACATAAAACTGATGAAATCACTGAAATGAGTTCAAAGATTTTCCAGAAGCCAACGTCAAATGACATCTATGAACTAAGAAGAAGAAAACAACCTCCTTTGTGCAAGGAAAATGAAAATGAAGAATCCGTTTGGTAAGTTGGATGATCAGATGTGATAAAATATTTCAAGAGAATGTTCATTTTATTTTTAAAGGGGGAGAGGGGGGAGAAGGAGTGGGGGGGGGGGGGGGGGGGGATCTAAAGCATGAAGCTGTGTAAACTATTTAAATAACGTTATTTGTTAGATATATAATCTGCGCATCCGTTTATTGCATAGGTACACTCCAATAACAACATGTCTTCATAAAGTCCCATCGGCAATTGAAGAACGGGGTACTGATTGGCCAGAAGAGTGGCCCAAAAGGCTTGAAACTTTTCCAGACTGGCTTGGTGATTCAGTAGAAAAAATACATGCAGATGATAAACATTGGAAGGCTATCATCGAGAGATCATATCTCAACGGGATGGGAATCGATTGGTCAAATATTCGCAACGTCATGGATATGAAAGCAATCTATGGAGGGTATGCATGCATCATGTATTTTACCTGTCTATGTTATCAAGCCTTATGCAGTCAATCTAAGATCGGAATAGTCGTAACTATGACCATATAGGTTCGCGGCAGCTTTAGCATCCCAAAAGGTGTGGGTGATGAATGTAGTTCCAGTGCACGCGCCAAAAACTCTTCCTGTAATTTACGAACGTGGACTTGTTGGTATATATCACGATTGGTGCGAGCCTTTCAGCACTTATCCTAGGACTTACGACCTCTTGCATGCTGATCATTTGTTCTCACGCCTCAAGAACAGGTATGCTCAATTAGTGCTCAGTACACCCGTTTTTCATTAACAGAAAAATGCTTGTGTTATTGCACATAAATAACCAAATGCTCCTGTCGGAGTTAATTCTCACTTCTTCCCATCTGGGCATATTGGTTATTTTTTGACCATTACCGCTGCAGCTTTCTTATGTTATTCATTTGGATTCAGTGTGTTTTTTCTATAAAAGCCTTGTATGGACAATAAGTTTATAACTGCTAATTGATTTCCTTATTTCCTTGTTACAGGTGTAAGCACCCAATAGTTATTGTGGTGGAGATGGACCGTATACTAAGGCCTGGTGGTTGGGCTATTATTCGCGAGAAGCTGGAGATTTTGAACCCTTTGGAATCGATTTTCAGATCTTTGCATTGGGACATAAGAATGACTTTTGGTAAGGATAAAGAGGGAATCATGTGTGTGCAGAAGACAACTTGGAGGCCACAAGCTAGTTAGTTTTGTCTTCCATTATGTCCAATGGAGAATTTTTCTGAGTTGATTATTCACTGAGAGACCCTTGTTTTAACGTTTCATGGGGTTATTTTCATCTGTCTTTTTTATACTATATGTACACTTTGGTTCATTTTTGATAGCGTCGAGGTCGTATGATAACAGTAAACTCTTGTATGTTGTTAATATGATTTTATGTAACTTAGTAAACAAGCACGTGAATTATGTGTATATACATATGGTGGTAAAGCATCTCTGGTCAGTTTGATAGCTATAAATGTTATGTAACATGGTTTTACAAGCCCCTTGTAAATTATTTCCCTGTAGATGTTTTCTTATTTTTATCGCAAAGGCCAAAAAAGCTCATAAAGCTCTAACCCTCAAATCCATCCAATTTTGCTAAAATTCATATCAAAATCACAAACAACCAATTTTGTAGTCATCTCCCCACTTTAATACAATCAATTTCTCATTTACCATCGCAAAACAAATAGAAAATTTCAAATTTTAGGGTTAGTTTCTTCGGTTGATTATTGAAGATGAAAGGCGAAAATATTGAAGGTTCTATTTTGCGTCTGGTATCCGTAGAAGAAAAACATCACGGAGAAATCGAAAAATACTTGAAGGCAAAAATGGCGGATATGGAGTCGGGATGGACACCGCAATTTCACCAGGATTTCCGTTTAGGTTGATCACTAGTCTACACGAGTGCGTTCAACATATTTTCAACAAAGGGAAAAAGCTTACAGTATATATTTATTTTTGTTTCATAGTGGTAAAACATTAATTATTCTATATAACCAAATAATTTACATTATACCATTTTATTAATAGAATAGTGATAACGTGAGATGTCATGGAGCATTCACTACAACATTGAAATGGTAGAGGAAAATAAATGTCCATTTGTCGTTCCAGTGGACCGATCCAGCGGAAAGTTTTCTACTTGAGTGTTAATGAGATTTACAACGAGGATCCTGAATGTCATACAAGAAGAACATTTGAAAGCACAAAGACTGCATGGTACAATCTAAATGATATGTGTACCGAATACATGGGGATAATATCACAAAGGGAGGATAAACTGAGAAGCGGTCAATCCTTCAAAGACTTGAAAGAAGATGACGATAAGATCTATCGTGAAACTTATAATTGTGATTTCATTACTCATGAAGCATTTGAACTTCTTTCACTGAAATCACGTTGAGCATCTATAACCGAATCGAAAGATGTGGAGCTAGGAGACACTGAAGGTTCAAATATGATAAATGTAGCTTCAAGACTTTAGATGGATTCATCCTCGGGAAATTCAAACGATTTTCCCATGCCTACAGATGGAGATGAGAAATAGTCCGTTGACTCCTAATTCGAGATTGCTATATGGTGGAGTTGATACAAGGCCCGAAGGAATAAAATCAAGTAAGAGATCCTTGTTGAGAAACAAGTAGGCAACCGATTTAGCAGCGGCTAGTGAGAGGCTAACTTCATTTTGAGTGATATCTCAATTGCATCGGCCTCAAAAAAAGAACATTTAAAGCTAAAAGAGCAAAAGTTAAGGATCATGGAAACGCAGGTTCAACAAGATGCTGATAGAACTAGAGCTCTCCGCAAAAAAACTGAATTGAAAAAGACACGTGAAAAACGTTTAAAGGAAAAAGAAGAGAAAGTGTATCTAGTAAAAGATGTATCTCAACTAACTGGAGAGTTTCTCGAGTATGTTGTTAACACCAAAAAAGGACTAACACCCAAAGAGGTATGAAAACACCTTTTGATTGCAGAGAAACAAAGCTAAAAGCAATAATTAACAGAAAAGTACATAAGAAAACATAGTTTATAGCAGTTCAGCTGCGGATTAGGCCTACGTCCACTTTGAATATGCACTTTATTGATTTTTCCATCTCAAATTACAAGATTAATCTTCAATTACAACGATTCTCAATGATTTACAAAACTCCACAGTAGAAACACACTCGAATTCCACGAATACTGATGATTATCGGACTCAGTCTCGGTAATTAAGCTCGGTGAAGAAGTTCGGTAGCCTCAGGAGAAGAATGATGCTTGAGAGAAGAATGATGCTTGAGATAGCCAATGACAGAGCTTTGGCGGGAGAAAATCTGACCCTTTTTATGTGGGAAGTGGCCTAGTATTTATAGGTGGAGGTAGGAGTGCTTGAACTATGATGCCAACGATCCATATATGGATGACTTGCGCTCCATGAAGATGACGCTCCACAACCTGAAACGGTAGGCCAAAGCATTGAATTATACACGGTCCATGAATTTGTGGCCCGTGATCCATAGAACCAAACGACCCGTGCTCCATAAGTTGGTATTTTAAGCTCGTGCGCCCTCTTTTTGTGAGCGATCCATATCTATAGATTGGAGACGATTCACGGTTCCTCCCATTGGTTCGGGTCGCGTCCTTAAGTACCGACCCATGCTTCAGGTGAGCACGCTTTATACAGAACGAATACAACTGGTCATGAACAACCTATCCAGGCACAACCGGTCCATGTACAATCGATCCATCATTTTTCGAATAAAGTCCAAATATCTTGTGCTGCATAGGTTGTGGATGACCTATGTCCATGCATCACTGGGCAACCCGTAACAAACCGTGGTCCATACCCTGAAACAACGACCTGATGTTCCAATGTTCATACGTTCATGGGCGATCCATGTCCATAGCATCGGGGATGACCCATGTATATTGTATATACGTTGCAATCAGACCGACTCAATGGCGCTGCGACCCGACCTGCTTTGGACCGATCCATGATTTCCACCGACCCATTGCGCTTTGATCCAATCCATAATCTTTGTTGATCCATCATCTTTACTTCTCGATCCGTATCTTTTCGGCTCGACCCATTTCCTGCGCTATTGGGGGGAAGCAAATCATTCCAAGACATCATGTTTCGGGAACGACCCATGGCCGTAGTTATCTCTGGACCGTACGCTTCACCATATTTGAGTTGGGGGTTTTGAACCAGGTTTACATTTGTCCTTCAGAGTATGCTTTTTTGGAAGAGAAAGTGTGCTCTGATATGGATTGAAACAAGTGACTCTATATGGATCGTATACGACCCGCTTGGATGGATCGTAGGTCTCTCATGTGCATGGGTCGTGACCAAGATGATGGATCGGTTATACTTTTCTACTGATTGCTTTACATTCTCCTTAGGTCCATTGTTTCTTTTTCTACTTTTATTTGCTGAGAAGAAATTTTCAAGGATCGGAATTCTTCAAGAGTATTAATTTTCCCCAGAATCACTGCTTCATTGCTGACCAACTCACTTAACCACAGTCGATCTTGGAGTCGCCGATCATCAGAGTGTCACTGATCTTTAATTGAATTCATCCATCACCGCGGCTTCTTCCAATTCGAAACAAACTTTTTGTTATTGTTATTATCTGATCTGAGCCACCGTGATTCCACTGATTTTTGGTGTACTTCCGACATTGAGATCAGATCATCTCTCGATCACCACGAACCATTGTAAGTGCCAATTTTTTGAAGTTTAGATCGAATCCGTTTCAGCATAATGATTGTTTAGGCTTTGTGTCGAGTTGATTTTGGACGTCGGTCGGTCATCATTTATAGAGTGACGTGTGAGTTCTTTTACTATTTTCACTTCAGGATGGTTTGTATCTTTCAGATTGGATTTAATGATTTGTGACCTTGGAGTGACACAATTCGATCATAGCTTTTTGGGTTGTTAATTCTGAACAAGCAATGAGTCATACTTCAAAATCGACTTGTATCTTCACAGATGACCGTGTTTGATTACGAACCTCTTTATGGGTCGTGCTTCGTTCAATTAATGAGTCGGGAATGGAAGTCTCTGGTCGTTGAATTTGCTTCGATCGGGGACTGCTAGGCCCGACTTGGTCGGCTTCAATTTGCATGGTTGTTAGAGTTAGCTTCTAAGCTAATAAGCGAACATTTGAATAAGAATTTCTTGTAGCCAATACTCGTATCTTTTTTTGTGTTGAACTCGTCATGTTAGAATTTTTTTTCTAATCCATCTCTATTGTATAGACTTTAGTCAACCTTAAGAATGGTTATATCCATGATCCTGCAACAAAGAAATCTATGCATCGATTTAGGCGATTATTTCGTTGCCAATTGCCCATGTCGATGACGATTAGTTTATTCATTAACAAATTTCGTGACTTGAATTGAGTATCTATGCAAAATCGTTATGTTCAACCACTTATGACTTGTCGAATATTGTTTGCATAGACACAACATTCTAATTCGAATTCGCGACGATGCTTGAGCTTTGCTAATCTAGATTTTGATTACGAGCTCTAAGCATCATCTTTTTGAACTGTTATTGCATAACGTTCAATATTTATGAAAGGAGCGTACCTGACAATTTTTCTAATGAAAATTTTGGTTCTAGTCTTACTCATAATTAGCGATGCCCCAGTTAGCATAACCCATATTTTCCGTCGCCTCTTTTGGGTGACGATGACTGCAAAAATTTTGGGAAATTGAGTGGCTTATGTGCGATGCCTAACAAATGTCGTTTTGAATTATGATTTTGCAGCATTTATCCTGAGAATTGTGAGCCTTGGAGCTAAGCCTTGCAATTAAATGTTGTGCGGAAATGAATCGCTTCTTGCGTTATTCCTGTCTTAGCACGTATTGACCTTCTCGTACACTAGGAGCGCCTTTTGTGTATTGCAGCCTTGTGGTATGTTATCATTTCCAATGGTGTTTGTTACCATTTTGGGTGTGTTATCTTCATGCCATGAATTATCCTGGGTTGTATAAAATTTGCATCTCAACCTCATGACATCTTACTCCTAGTGCATGACTATTGCTCTATCTCACCGATATTCTTTTTATATCTCATGCTAACACCATTGATGCCTATCAGCTTCAACTCCTTGGAAAACGTTATTGCTCTATTGGATTCAAGCTATGCCATGTTCGCATTATCACCTTTTGAGCATCGCTTATCCTTAGAGTTTTTTTTCTTTTTGAAGCAGAATGCCATCGGGTTCTTTGAGTTGTTTACGGTTAGAGCTTTTCATCTTTTGGAGGGATGCCGCCGCCCCAAATTAAAGATGGATGATCATGACTACTTGTGAGGATTTTTCTTGGAACCGAAGATGAGGAAGCCTTTGCGTTGAGAGACTCTAGGTTTGCGCAATGAAGGAATTCATTCTCGTAGGAGATCGCTTTTAATTCGACTTAACCAATGTATCTACCTCTCCTCCTTTCTGAGGCTTGCAACCAATCCATGGTAACTAGTTGGATTTCCAAGGTTGAATTTTATTGGTGCAATGAGTTTCATCGATGTATCAAGCATATCGATTATCAAATTTTTAGATGCCCCACTTTTGAAGGCGAGGTATTTCTTTCAATGTACACTTTAGCATATATACTCCCACATGCGTTTATTTCTTTATCTAGTGCAAGTCGGCTTTACATATTGCGATGTAGTGATGTGCTTGTGATATGTTTTCTAAGCATTTCTCTATTCCAATCTGGTTGTGTTTTCCTTATACCATGGGTCATCACGTACTGTAAAAGCTAGATGTGATCAATTTGCCGAGTTTCTTTGATTTTGATTGACGCACTAGAATCTTCAACTTTGTCGGCGAAATCTTTTTGCTTTTGCCAGCATGTTTAGATCTTCTTCTTGACAATACATTAAGAAACCCGACTTTCATTAGCTGATTAAGTGCCTTCTCTTAGGGAGGTCTTTAGTCCTTTGTTCCCCTGCCTGGGGAGGTCTTATATTTTTGTGCCCTCAATTGGGGAGGTCTGATATTTTTGCCCAATATCCGCCGCAATCGGGATGAGTAAATCAAGGCACTGGCGATCTTATTGGGTGCCCCTAGAGAGGTCTTTGGCTTAACCCAACTTCATCGACGTATTAGCGAATCAAATTTATCGACTTATCGGGTGCCCTTGGAGAGGTCTTTGGTTTAGCCCAACTACATCGGCGTATCGAGTGAATCGACTATATCCACTTATCGGGTTCCTTCGGAGAGGTCTTTGGTTTAGGTTCCCTCGAGGAGGTCTTTGGTTTAGCCCAACTACATCGACGTATTGAGAGAATCGATTTTATCGAGTGCTCCCAGAGAGATCTTTGGTTTAGGTGCCTCCAAAGAGGTCTTTGTTTTATCCCAACTTCATCTACATATCAAGCGAATCGATTTTATAGACTTATCGGGTCCCCCCAGGGAGATCTTTGGCTTTGTGCTTGCTTGCCCCGTTTTTTGCCGCTTGACTCTTAGTGGCTCCCTTCTTCGATCCGCAAGGCGATGTTCTACGTCCTCACATGTATGCAAAGTGATGTTTATGACACTCAACCTTGGGATGTCTTTGTCTAAATGCCATGTAGAGGTCACTAGGTCTTGTTAGGTCGTGAGCAAGCAAAGCGCTCTTCAGATAGCCTGCAATGTTAGATTGATTTTTTTAGCAACTTTTGAATTATTGACAAAATTTTGCAAATATGTGATCGAGATTAGCAGGTGCGGACTTTTATTAATAGAGATAATGTAGTAAATGTTCAATTACAACTCCTCTTTTAAGCATGGGTGACCTATATTTGCAAGAAAAATTACAACAATTTTCAAAAGAATTGAACAATGCTTTAAGTAAAGTATTAACGTAGATGGTCACTATTCCAGGCTCTTAGTATCTGAATTCCATCTACCGTTTTTAACTTGAATGTGCTATCCAAGAGCTTTTGGCTGATGATATAAGGTCCTTCCCTATCAAGCCCAAATACTCCAGTGCCAATCATAACCCATTTTTATACGAGGTCTCCCATTTCAAAAGTTCTCTTTCCAACTTTGAAGTTGAAGTGCCTGGCTATCCTTTTCTAGTGTGCTGCAATCCGAAGCTCGGCTTCATCTCTTTTTTCTTCAAGCTGATCAAGAGCTTCCTATTGTAGCTGCTCGCTTTCGACTTGATTGAAGTGAATTTTTCGATGAGTGGGAACTTCCAATTCTACGAGGATCATTGCTTTAGAGCCAAATGCCATAGAGAATAGTGTATTCCCAGTTGCAGATTTGTGAGTCGTCCGGTACGCCCATAGCGCAAGCGGCAGCTCATCTAGCCAACCACCTTTAGCCTTCTACAGTTGCTTTTTGATGGTTGATTTGGTTGTTTTATTCACAGACTCCACTTTCCCGTTTGCCTGCGGATGGGCTACAGCTGCGAAGCTCTTTTGAATCTTGTACTTTGCACAAAAATTCTTGAATTCCTCACTCTCAAACTGAGTTCTGGTTTCCGTTATTATCTTTTGAGGTACACTAAACCAGAAAATAATATTTTTCAACACAAAGTTAATAACTTTCTTTGAGGTAATAGTGCCAAGTGATTCTGCTTCGGCTCACTTAGTGAAATAATCAATGACTACAATGGCATATTTCATTTTGGGCTTGGCAGTGGTAATGCACCAATCAAATCAATTCCCCAAACAGCAAATGACCATGGGCTGACCATTTGATTTGATTTTGTGGATGGAGATCGCGGAATCTTGGCGAGCCTTTGGCATCTATCACACTTTCTGGTGTACTTATCAGAGTCTCAGTTTAGCTCAGGACAGAAATAACCATATCGAAGGATCTTTTTGGCCAATGTTTGACCACCCGAATGTCCTCTGCGCTCTCCTCCATGTAGTTATGCCAAAATTGTCCTGGATTCCTCTCTGGTAACACTTCGAAGCAAAGGCATAGAGAAACCCCGCCTCTATAAACGACCAACCTGCATGAGAAACAAAAGGGCCTTTCGTAGTAGCTTCTTTCGTTTCTTTGGGTCTATTGGGAGCATTCCATTGAGGAGGTACTCTTTTATTGGGGTCATCCATGATTCCTGCTCTTCAGCGGTTTCCATGATCCAATTAACATCGATACCATCGGTGCTAGGATTGGAGAGGGCCTCCACGGGAACTAATCCCAACAACTGAGCATCTCCTGTGCTAGCATACTTCGCGAGTGAGTCTGCCTTCATGTCCTCTTCTCTAGGGATGTGAGTTGTGGTTAGGTCTAGCAATTAGAACCGAGAACCGAAAACCCGACCCGACTCGAAAAGACCCGAACCCAAACCGAACCCGATGGGTCTCGGGTCGGGTCGAGTCTAGGTGATGAAAAATACCATCAAGACTCGATCAAACCCGACCCGCATGGACCCGACCCGAAAGACCCGACAAAAAAGTATTGAAATATATGTATTTTTAGTGTTATTATTCAGTAAGACCCGAACCGACCCGACCCGAGCTTCAACCCGACCCGACCCGAACCGAAGCTTGGATCGGGTCGGGTCCAGATTTTTGAAATGTATAGTTTAGACCCGACAAAACCCGACCCGCCTAGAACCGAGACTCGACGGGTCGGGTCTGGGTCCATCGGGTCGGGTCTGATTGCCACCCCTAGTTGTGGTGTAATAGTCAAGGTTGTTCAGGAGTTCCCAAGCTTTTGACAAGTAAGCAGGTAGATGTCCTCCTTTGTCTTGAAACTCTCTTCGGACCTGACACACCCACCAACTGCGAATCGCTAAAAATATGCAAGGATTTTAGATTTAATTCCTTGGCTATTTTTTGTCCAGCGATCAATGCTTCATATTCCACTTCATTGTTTGTTGATGGAAATTCTAATTTTCATGCGTAGCACACTGAACGTCCTTCGGGAGTCTCTAGAACTACTCCTGCCCCTAAATAGTATTCATTCATGGCCCCATCGAAAAAGAAATTCCACTGGACCACCACTTCTATAGGTTCTTCCTCTTCATTACCTCTATCCGTGAATTCGGCAATGAAATCTGCTAAGGCTTGTACGTTAATTTCTCTTCCAGGGTAGTATGTGATATCATACTGGCTAAGCTAAATATTCCACTTCAACAACCGACATGAAGTTTTAGGACGAAACAAGACTTGCTTTAGCGGCTAATCTGTAAGCACTTTAATGGAGTGAGCTTAAAAATATGGCATGAGATTCTTTGAAGCGATGAGCAAACAATATGTGAGTTTCTCCAGCTTGGGGAAATTCGACTCAGACCTAGAGAGCCTTTTGTTGATGTAATACATGGGCCACTAAATCTTTGAATCCTCTCGCACCAAGGCTGCACTTGCATGGGACGATACTGCCAAATATAGAAACAAATCCTCTCCATCATTGGGCTTAGAAAGCATTGGTGGTGTCTCCATGTGTTTGATTAGTTCATCGAAGTCCGTCGGGAAATATGAAGTCCATTCGAAATCCTAATGGTCTTCTGCGCGCGTTGTTTTCCTAGTTTGAATTATCTTGAATATATATATATATATTGTCCCCTTTATGTGTATACAAATTTCTAAGGCTCATAACTTCTTCATACTTATCCATTTTACGCAAACTTAGGGTCTATCTGAACCAGAATTCTGAGACGAAAGCAACGGTAAAGCCGGTTTTACTTAATTCTGATCAATCAATTAATTAATTCCCAATTTATTATCTTTAAAGTATGTTTATAATTTATTGGATTTTGGGGTGTTACAGGTAAATAAAATTTATTTATTAGGATGATTGTTAAAGGGAATCTACTTTTGATTAAGGGGGGTTACATTTTTAGTTTATTGTTCAATTGTTAAAGGGGACAAAATGAATTAGCCTCCTCTTAAACATATAAATAAAAACTCCAATATTAACCCTATAATCCTTCTTAATGTAAACCCTAAAACCTAAACCATAATTAATGAGTATAATAACTCATCGTTTTCTCATCAATACTCACGACAACCATCCAATGTATTCATCTTCTTCAACAAAATCTTTGAATTTAAAAATGAAAAAACTGATTGAACTAACATTTTCAACACTGCGCCATTAGATTGAGATTCAGTTTTTTCTCTTGGAGGTCTTCGTTCGAATCATGGTGACGAACTAGGGTTTCAATTTTCGAATTTTTTGTTTTGTTTTAAGGACCGTCCATTCTATTTCTATCGAGTAAGAAAATAAAGAACGATAGGGTTTAAGGGAACGCGTGTTACAAGTGACGAGCCTGGGTTAGTTTAGTCAATATTTTTATTATTTTTAAAAATCCAAACCCTCCCTTAACAAACAAAAATTATGGAGGAGTACCATTAAAATTGTCCCCCTTAACAAAATATGGAGTCCCTTTAATAATCCCCTTTATTAGATCATATTTTAAGCAATTTCAATATTTGATAATATCTATGCAAGAGCCTTTTCAATAGTTTACATTTACACAAAAAATATGACACCAAAGGTATACAACTATTAATAGAGATTTTAGAAATGAGCGTCACAACACACACTAGAGTGAATTATTTTTCTATAATTGTATATGTTTACACATTCAAGAGAAAACATTTTTTTTACAAATATTTCATAGTTACTTTAAATTCTTAATTTTAAGTTGTAATATCTATTTCTTATGTTTATTTGAATTTTTATTGTTAGGTCTTATTTTATTTTAGTAATATTAAGTTTTAATAAAATTTATGGTGAAGCTTTTGAATTATTAAAGAGAATTTATCTGTTAGATCTGTGATGTTAAAATTTAACACCTTTTGTAGGAATTATTTTTTGTAGTTCACATTAGTATCAAATTTCTGTAAGTTGATTTCTTGCAAGATGAATTGTTTTTCCATATATTGAAAATATTTAACATGTTGGAAACAAATGATTTGCACAACCGTTAAGCCATGTTTTTAGATTGAAATGCCTTTTTCTTTGTTGTAATATCTAATTTTTGTTTAATTATTTAAAAATTTGTAAAATATGTTTATTTATTAGATCTTATTTCCAATTTAATATAAGATTTTATAATATTTCATATTTGTAAATGAAGTTTATTTATTAGACCATATAGCTAGGTGACTAACATTCAATATTTTTTGTACTCGTTCATTTGTTGAATCCTCTGTTTAAGTGGTATTAAGATTTTATTAAATTTGTAGAGGGAAAATTTGAGTTTTTAAAATAAGTTAGATCCCAATTTTTAGAGAAAATTTGAATTTATGAAAGAAATCAGATCCAAAATTAAAGGGAGGTTTTTCAGATTTGTATAAAAAGCTAGATCCAATTGTAATGGCTCGCAAATCCACAATTCTGATATTATAATAGTGTCTAATCAAATCAGTTAGCAATCTAGCGAAATTCTTGCATCTCACACTCCATATAGATAGTATACAATCAAAAACTACGGGCACTTATTGGAGAATGGATTTACAATTATGACAAGGTATGGAACCACCTCCCAATAGTGTATCTCTAGAGAGGAATACACTGTGATCAATAAGAACATCTTGCAACCCAACCACACATGAACGACAACTCATTTTTCTTGAGTGTACAAAATGTATTATCACCAATGGTTGTGATCATCAACCATTACCGAAAGCATACAACAACGATAGAATAAGAAACACTTGAATTTTCTTTAGATCGGGTAATAATACACCCTAATGGGTGTGACCCACATAGCCATGTTGCCTGCCCGATTTTTGTCATCTTTCCGGTTGATGAGGCATGCGACTACGATTACCTTTTTGGCTATCACATTCAAACTCCGAATGCCACATTTTCAGATCCGTCAATTACTAATTGATTTACACAAATATACTCTAGTTGTTAAGTTAAGAAAATAAATTCTCCGCCATTATATTGGTATATTTGTAAAAATCAATGTACATAATCATTGGAAATACTCTATTAGACATTCGTCTATACAAGTTCATTTTGAGACTGAACGAAATCGAAGGCACAATTTCCATTAGTCCATCTTAGGCAATTTCTATCTAGGATTAGCAGAAAAAGCCTTTGCACTTTACTTCGTCTTCGATTATCTTTAATATAATCTAATTCACAATGCTTACGCCTATACGAAGTGGTCTTCAGATAATAAAACTACTTTAACCTCTCACGATACTGGAAAACATTTCCAAATCTTCCATCGAACTCTTATTTTCTATATGTAGAAAATATCGTCTTATTATACGGGAAAACACTTCCATTCAACTTATTTTTTCCATGAACCCATTCATTTTCTATACTTACAAAATATTCCTCATTTCATTTGGAAAGCATTTCAAAATCATATTTACTTGGGTTAAAACGAATGTTGCGTAAATATTGTTACAACAACCCAAATACTACATTTAACTAACTATTTTTAAATCTCGCATTAAATCTTAATCGTTTTCTTTCGGAAATCATTTACTATAACAATAGTGTTATAGTCCATGTGTTTCTATTTTTAATGAAAAACGTCTATTACAACACGTTAAATTTTATTTACCAATTTGGTTCCAAATTCTATATATAATCGATAAATCGATTTTAGTTATCAATTTTTTCTTAAAATTTTCTAAGTCCGTAAAATTCCGAAATTTTTTTCTAACGTCTCCTTTGTGCGACTCAATCAATACGACTACAAATTGCCTCTCTAGGCCCTTTCCATTCAAAAAGAAAAATCAAAAAGCCAAGCGGCTTGCCAATAGGCTTATAAAATCTCATATTGAATTAAATATGTGCTTTTTCGGCGAGCATTCAATTTGTTTCTTCCATTTACTCAATTCCATATAG
The DNA here is from genome assembly GCA_030737875.1 of Allium sativum. Taxonomy (NCBI): domain Eukaryota; kingdom Viridiplantae; phylum Streptophyta; class Magnoliopsida; order Asparagales; family Amaryllidaceae; genus Allium; species Allium sativum. The sequence goes on along the minus strand of CM060913.1, from coordinate 767,112,256 downwards.
TTTAACACACATTCATCTATTTCTAATTTGTTTTCCAATCAATCCAATCATTTTTAACTCAATTTGCTAATTTATTATCTAATTAGTTCTTTTGCCAAATCCACTTTTAGTTCAAACATACCACGTTCAAATATATTTTAATTCCTTTATACACAAGTCAATTCTATTTCTAACTCGATTCAACTTCAAATTTTAATTTACAAATCCAATTCACTTAACCAAAGTTAAGGTCGATCCAAAAATTCCTTTAACTAATTAATTTCTAATTAGTTAACTTCATCCAATAATTAAAATCTAATTTTTATTTCAAAAATCAATTTGCTTACTCCACTTGAGTTCATATATATTTTATAACTCAAGTTTGGATTTTACAAATGGAAATCCGAATTTTATTCACTTAAAATCCTTTTATTTTATTTTATTTAATAAATCGTTATGGTTTATAAACGGTTATACCGCTGTTTTTCTGGAAATTTGATTTTGACATAACTCATAATCTATCAGTTGAAATCCAATTTTTTTTCTTTTATTAGAAAACCGTTATTCAATAGGACTAGACAATTCTTGTTTCAAAGAATTCCGACTTATATTGAGTTCTATATTCTCAATTGAAGTTCGTAACTTAAAATTACAAACTATCGCGCCGCAGTGAGTTTGTTTTAATTAAATTTAAATATAAACAATTAAACTTCGTTTATTAATAAATTTCTATTTCATCCTTTTACATTTTAATATAAATTAAGCCTGTTTTCCAAATCCAACTTAAAATTCTCGATTATCCTAGATAGTCTATTATTTTATTCAAAATTCATAACTCAGTTATAATTTTATTTACACTAACTTCTATATTAAATTTTAATTTCCCTAGAAATGAATTATTTTATAAAACTCGACATAATCGAATTCCAATTGTAAATTCCTTTGATTTATCTCAGTTCAATTTATATTCCGAATTCAATAATAAAATCTATCATTCCTTTTTCGAAATGATTTCCAATTCCCTTCTAAATTCATACTTGATTTGTAATTCCAAATTATCCAGTGATAATTATCCCACTTTATTTATAAAGGTCGTTTATAAATTTACATCCTTATTTTATACATTAAAACAAGTTTCCATTTCAAAATCCATTTGAAATTCAATTCATAATTTGGGAAAATAATTTCCCATTTAAATCTCAAATTTTCTTTTTATTTTACATTTGAAATATTTTATTACTATAAACTTATATCTATAAACATAGAATCGATTTTCATATTTTTAAATATTGGAAATATCAACTTCTTGAATTATTAAAATTTAAATTATAGTTTCTACTAAATAAAATTCAAAAATCTTTTCTGAGAATAGTTTACTTTTATAAATTCGACATATTCGAATTCCAATCATAAATTCATATGGATTATTACAATTTAATTTACATATCGAACATTGGAATAAATTTCATCGTTTCCTTTTTGAAACGATTTCCCATTTCCCTTTTTTAAATTCATACTTGAATTTTCATTCCTAAATTATCAAATGATAATTTATTCCAATTCATTGTAAACATCGTTTATAAATCTAACTACTTGTTTTAATTATCAAATGATATTTTCTTCAACCCATCTCACATCCCTTTCTTCTCCAAAAACGTAAGTCCACTTCCAGTATATACAATTCCTCCATCGCGTTGCTGTTGTAAACTTCTAACACCATTTGTAAATTAGCCCACCCCATTGCTATTTCAACTCACGTCAGGGGCTTCTTCCCCAAATGAAAACTCTGCTCCAGTATAATTTGTAACGCCCCGCCTCTATACCCACTATCGTCCAGTTCATTTTAGAGAAATGTCATAGACCATAGCGGAGAATGAGGTTTGTGAAGAGCGACCGATTGTATGGTTACTGCATGTGAGGAATTCACATCGAATTCTGATACCGATTAAAATTTCGACATGACCATTCGGCACATAGGGCAACTACACAACGACTATAAATAATCCAGAAAGCAATATAAAATAGACAACAACAACAAAATATATGGTATGTATCTCAAAGCTAGACACAGAATAATCATATCACAAAGGCGGAATAGATATGAATAAATCGGGAATGTGTACAATAAGCTCGTGGTCAACAAAGATCCACGAATCCCAAAAAAATATGATACATGTACCATGATCTAAATAAAGGAATATGTACACAACAATATATAATGTCATAGGTACAAAAGTACATAAAGCTGTAGAGACAGAGTAGCAAGCTGAAAGCGGAAGATCAATACTATGTGAGACCCAAAGGAGCACCCAAAATGACTCGGCCTGACCCGAGTATTATTTATAAGAAAATAAACAATAAACGGATCAGTCTAGCTGTACTTATCAAATAAACTGAGATAATGAGAGACATAACGCAGGATGACATGATTCTAGTAATAAGATCAAATCATAAATAAATATGAAACATGTCATGTCAACACAGTCAGGAAATGACAATGGAATGTCAGCACACAAATATCTCTAAATAATCTCCTAGCTAATGTAGAATGCAACATTCAAATAATAGCACCCAACAAGAAATGACAGAGGAATGCCAAACATAAATCAAATTGACGAGCGTCGCATCAAAGTAAATCATGAATCATAAATCATTTATCAAATTGACGCGCATCGCGTCAAAGTAATCAAGAATCCAGAAATCAAGCAAGAAATCTAGAAAACATCATAAAGGGGCAAACCTGTTCATAGATGAGATACGATCTCTAGGTAGCGAACCCTTTTGTTGGAGCCAAAGCTCCCCACGGTGCTGGGTCGTGACCCCGGAAAGAGAAAACACATAAACCGTGAAATCTCAAGAAAACATCATAAAGAGGGGCAGGCCTGTTCATAGATGAGATATGATCTCTAGGTAGCGAACCCATTTTGTTCATAGAGGAAAACATAAATCATAGAAAATCATAGAAACTTGGACCGAAGTCCCATAGATGAAGGCCACAGATCGTAATTTCCCACTTAGGCAATCGCAAACCAAACAACGGTGTCATAGCGACGGATACCATGGATCCGGGTGAATAGAAATTACTTAGAGCTAGTTAATATAAGAAAATAGCAACATGTCCCATAACCACATGCTATTCTCGAATATTTACACACTCATAATTGGTTTCTATTCAAAACAGAGAAAATCAAAGAATGAGCATTGCCATGGTTTTCAATCGGACGAGTCTAAGAATTAACCATTGAAGCAAAAGAAAGGATTCATAGTCATTGATTTTACTAAGACGTTTAATTAGATTTCTCATACGAACGAGAAAAAGGTTTATAAAATATATACTAGTAGATTTGAAGAAGGTTCATAAAAAAAATTCGTAAATTAGCTTCGTATAATGAAATAAGATTGGAAACCATTTTAGTAGAAGAATTTGATGTCTACTAATAACATAAAACCTCTTTATATAATTTCAAAGTGGCAATAAACAATAGTACGATTACCAAGACAAATCAATCAAGGGGATTCACGTCACAATGACGTGAATTCAAATCATAAATCATCAAGAATAAATTCGATAAATCGAATATACATACAGCTCGTTAGTGAATCCAATGACGTTAACGAATGATTAGAAATCACCCTGAAGCGACAGGAAACAAAAACATAAAACTAGGAGTCATAGGTCAAAGTACGATCACCAAGGTGATCGATAAATGCGTAGTTCACTTTACAACAACATACATGAAATCAAAGGGATAACGGTTGTAATTTCGATTAAGGAATGAATCGAAGTTCCAAACTAGCACCCAAAGGTTTTAAACTACATCGGAATAGACTCGAAGGATATCGACTCGATAATTCACGTTTTAGAGTCGTGAAAAAGTTTTATGAAATCATAAAAAGGTCACAATTGATCCCAAATAGTGTAAATTACTCTAAAATTAGTTCCATAGAAAGTTCTCGTCGAGACCGTTCCAACGCACCTGATTTCGTTGAATTCCGACAACGTATGAAAAAGTTATGATCGTTTTAAGAATTCAACTATTTTGCCCCCGACAGACGTCTGTTGCGTCGGTCAGACGTCTGAAGCGGTGCAACAAATGTATGAGCTAAAGCCAATAATTATGTTCATTTCAAAGAGTTCTATAAACGTCTGTTGCATCGGTCAGACATCTAAAGCGATGCAACAGACGTCTGAACTGAGCCAAATATTACATTTTCCCTAGGTAATGATATGCAGTCGATTTTCGAACAAGCCCGGACCTCCAGCATTAATTCTAAGTGTTTAGCGGGCTTGCATACACTCTCTAAAGCACAAAAACAACATGCATATACATAGATTCACATGCTTAAACATGTATACATAAGGGAGCAATGATTTTGATTATATATTCAAAATATGAACTGAATTCCAAACTAAAGCATACGAAAGCGATTCAAGCGATTTGTGAAGACTTAGAACTTTGTCGGGGGACGACGGAGCTTCACAGCATCACCAAATCAACTCAAAACATATGCATAAGATCGTGTAAACAATCCTACTTATAATTTCAACTCAATGGAACATAAACATATGGAATCGGCTAAGTTACACTAACATAACCAATTCACTAGCACATGCAAACACATACGAACACTAAATTACACTTGTACAAGCCAATGGCTTGTGGCATAGATGTGAGTTCATAAGGAACTCACTTTTGATTTAAAACAATGAAGAACAAGCTCCAATTCGATCAAGAACCCAGTTTTCTTCATTAGAAACAAAGGATCAACCCAAAAGCAAGCTAGAGCAACCTCACTTCAAGCAACACACAAGAATCTCCAATCTAAGATCATATAAATGAATTTCCTAAGAATTAGGTAATAGGAATTCACAAAAATAGAAGAGGAGATGAGCTAGAGAAGGTAGAGAGAGTGATTACCTTTCTTCTCTTTGAATTTGCACATGAACTCATGTTGAATTCGATTCCTAAATCAATCTAGGGTTTAGGGAATTTTAATTTCCCTTTCCCTAAGCCCATTTTCTATTTTGTAGAGAAGGAGGAAAATGAATGAAGGAGGAGGGCTAAGAGGGCTTATATGATGAGCTTGTATAGCTCAACCAAGACCCAACCCAAAGTGCCAAATTTCGGAATCTCGGAACATATCGATGCTTATAGTAAAAAAAAAGGTCGAAAACGACGTTTTGAACTCAATGGAAGTGGTCCCGAGTCCTAATTTTATCGTTTGTGAAAAACAACATTTTGAGTGACACATAAGATACGATGATATATTTAAATAAAATATTTAAATCTATTATCATCGAATGAGTGGGTTGTTACAGACTTCCCCCTTAAAAGAATTACGTCCCCACAATTCCTTAAGAATGAAGTAATAAGTAACAACCAAAAATAATAATACGACGGAGTGGTACCACAAGAACCAACACGAAATGTAAAGATCACACCAATGGCTAGGTGAGATCCCAATTTCGTCTCGCAAGATCATAAAAGCTAGAGTTCAATCTCGAACTTCATTACCCATGAAGGTAGTCATCCCAAACGGTAAAATAATTCCAGAAAAATTCATAAGCGCTATGAATTCAAATAGACTCGCCTTTCTTCGTATGATTCTCAAGGGAATGAGAATCAATAGAATGCACAGAAACCAAGCAAATCTAATTTGGAATTTCAAGGAGCAACGGGACTGCGTCCTACAGACGCGAGATATCAATAGTAGATATTTCTCTTAGGATATGAAATGGGAATTTACGATGGTTGACTAATCCATTCCCAAAACTCAATCACGACGATGTAGCGAACACCGAACTTCAGCATTTTGTTCTTGCGACAAGGTGGCTGATACCCACAAATGAAAAACTCAGATATTCCAACGAAGTTAGCTAAAGAGAGCAATTCTCGAAGGAATAATCAATTCTAATATCAATGATTCAAGGTTGGTAACGTAATACCAAGGAACTACTCGGGGAAATCGATTTCTAACTAGGTACTAATCTCATTTAGTAACCATACGGATGAATCATTAGGAACTATACGAAATTCCCAATATTCAGAAACTCGAATATCAATCTTAGAAAATCGGAAACATCGAGAAGATGATGGATAAGTAGTGCACAACTTACCACTTTGGAACAACATGATTTAAGATAATTTTCCGCCAAAAATCTCAAATCGCAAAAACATCAGCAATTAATCAAAGAAGCAAAAGACAATTTCTATAATAAGATGAGATTAAACCAAAGAGGTCATTATCCCCAAAAATTTGATTGACAAGGGTTAACAAACGTATAGAGACACTTGTCAATCCAAATGATTCGAACAAACAAAGGGGGAACATCAAAAGAGCTCTTCCTTTCGATATTCATTTCTAAGAACAACGCAAGGCTAAGTCCGTAAGTGAATTGACTATAGCACTTCTAGATGGTTGACTAGATCATAGATTCAAAGAAAGGAATTATTGAGTTCGCCGCAGATCGCAAAACCCAAATCTCCCTTCCCCACGGGATTCCCATTCTCTCGAGTGATCGTTCACTAGAGAAAATAAGGAGACCCATGGAATCACAAGAATATTAAATTCTTTTTAGCAAGTCGAAACAAGGATTAGGAATTAGGCAAGATTCTCAATCACTAAGAATTCTCAAAAATCAAAGATCTGAAATCCAAAAACAAGAGGCATAAATAAATAACTTTTTGGGTTGTTCCCGGAGTTATTTAATTTACTCAAAGAGAAGATTCAAGATAATTTCTAATTAAAATCTTGAACCACTCAAATTCTTAGAATTGCTTTAAGGACGACTACGAAGATAGCAAAAATCCAGAATATTATTATTCTGATTAACTTATTAGAAGTGAATTTTTAATTTTAGGAATCATTTCGAATATCGGATTGTCACATAATGGTGTTTAGGAATTCCGAGCTACAACATGGCGTCCCATATCTCGTTCGAGATCCTTAACGCACCCGATGGACAATTTAACACAAGAAAGTCCTCAAAATTTCTAACGTTCACGCAGATCTCGCGAAAATATAAAAATTCAACAAATCATTTGGGATGGAATAAAGGAAATAAAATTCCCTTATCGACTTTCGAATAAAAAACAATTGATATCTTTTGATAACGTAGAACATGGTCGATGTATATCAAAAGAACATAATAAAATAATCTCTGAACAAGGTAAATGACATTAAGGAATTAGTGACACATACCTTAACTCAAGAAGAGGGATCACAAGAAGCGGGATTGTTTCCCTCATTCTTGATCTTGAGTTTGGAACGCAACGATACATTAGTTGAGTTAGTTTAGCACAAATGCTTGGTGACACACACCGGCACAACGAGGTAGCAAATGAGTTGTTTTAGCCTGAAGGCTTGGTGATCTAACACCGAACTAGAACTATATAGGTGAAAACAAGGGAGTAGGTTTAGTCACAAGGACATGGTTTCTTCATACCGACCAATAAGTGATCAATAGACCATGCTAGGTACGTAATGACGTACGAAACAATCTTAACTAAAAATCAAGAAATATCAAGATCAAAGATGCTTATGACGCACGGGCAAGATATCCAATGATCAATCACTTACAAGGATCATAAATGATCAACAAGATAAGTGTGATAAACAATAGTTTTCAAATGCACAAGTCCAGTAATTATCCGCCAAAGCAAACACAAGGGTCCATAGTCCTCACGTTTACTAAGGCGTTTAATTAAATTTCTCGTACGATTGAGGTAGTCTTGACAATGTCAAGATACGATCACCGAAGCGATCGATAACTTGAAATTTACGTTTCAATAACGTAATTTATACAAAGACAGACATCGACTAGCAACTCGAAGTCAAAGAAAGAAAGAAAAGAACCACCAGAGCACACGGGCCCTAGATGGACTATAGAAATCAACCCGAAGGGACGAGTCGATAGTTATTCTAAAAGACTAAAAGTAGGCCACTTGAGACATAATCACCCCCCTCCCCCTATAGGAGATACACTGGGTGAACCAACACTTGCATGGCTACGACCAACTATTTCTCTTCTTTAAGGAAAAAGGAGGAAAAAGTTAGTCTCAAGTTGAATTCAAACAATGCGAGTTCAATCAAAATGGAATCGTATTGGGAGATAAGCTATGACGGGTCTCAAGACTCTAACTAAAACCGCAAAGCACGATTCCCGAGAGAGGCTTAAGACAATACCATCGTCATACTATCTTACACTGCTCCGGAAAGTGGCTCTGATACCAATTGTAACGCCCTGCCTCTGTACCCACTATTTTCCATTTCATTTCAAAGAAATGTCGTAGACCATAGTGGAGAATGAGGTTTGTGAAGAGCGACCTATTGTTTGATTACTCCATGTGAGGAATGCACATCGAATTCTGATACCGATTAAAATTTCGACCTGACCATTCGGCACATAGGGCAACTAAACAACGGCTATAAATAATCCGAAAAGCAGTATAAAATAGACAACAACAACAAAATATATGGTATGTATCTCAAAGCCAGACATAGAATAATCATATCATAAAGGAGGAATAGATATGAATAAACCGGGAATGTGTACAATAAGCTCGTGGTCAACAAAGATCCACGAATCCCAAAAGAATATGATACATGTACCATGATCTAAATAAAGGAATATGTACACAAAGATAGATAATGTCATAGATACAAAAGTACATAAAGCTGCAGAGACAGAGTAGCAAGCTGAAAGAAGAAGATCAATCCTGTGATGAGACCCAAAGGAGTGCCTAAAATGACTCAGCCTGACCCGAGTATTATTTATAAGAAAATAACCAATAAACGGATCAGTCTAGCCGTACTTATCAAATAAACTGAGATAATGAGAGACATAACGCAGGATGAAATGATTCTAGTAATGAGATCTAATCATAAATAAATATGAAACATGGCATGTCAACACAATCAGGAAATGATAATGGATGTCAACACACAAATATATCTAAATAATCCTTAGCTAATGTAGAATGCAACATTCAAATAATAGCACCCAACAGGAAATGACATAGGAATGCCGAACATAAATCAAATTGACGCGCATTGCATCAAAGTAAATCATGAATCATAAATCATTTATCAAATTGACGCGCATCGCGTCAAAGTAATCAAGAATCCAAAAATCAAGCAAGAAATCTAGAAAACATCATAAAGGGGCAGACATGTTCATAAATGAGATACAATATCTAGGTAGCGAACCCTTTTGTTGGAGCCGAAGCTCCCCACTGTGCCGGGTCGTGACCCCGTTGAGAGAAAACACATAAACCGTGAAATCTCTAGAAAACATCATAAAGAGGGGGCATGCCTGTTCATAGATAAGATACGATCTCTAGGTAGCGAACCCATTTTGTTCATAGAGGAAAACATAAATCATAGAAAGTTGGACCGAAGTCCTATAGATGAAGGCCACAAATTGTAATTTCCCACTCGGGCGATCGCGAACAAAACATCTATGTCATAGAGACGGATACCATGGATCCGGGTGAATAGAAATTACTCCGAGCTAGATAATATAAGAAAATAGCATCATGTCCCATAACCACATGCTATTCTCGAATATTTACACACTCATAATTGGTTCCTATTCAAAACAGAGAAAATCATAGAATGAGCATTGCCATGGTTTTCAATCGGACGAGTCCAAGAATTAACCATCGAAGCAAAAGCAAGGGTTCATAGTCCTTGATTTTACTAAGACGTTTAATTAGATTTCTCATACGAACGAAAAAAAGTTTATAAAATATATACTAGTAGATTTGAAGAAGGTTCATAAAACAATTTCATAAATTAGCTTCGTATAATGAAGTAAGATTGGAAACCATTTTAGTACAAGAATTTGATGTCTACTAATAACATAAAACCTCTTTATATAATTTCAAAGTGGAAATAAACAATAGTACGGTTGCCGAGGCAAATCGATCAAGGGGATTCATGTCACAATTACGTGAATTCAAATCATAAATCATCAAGTATAAATTCGGTAAATCGAATATACATATAGCTTGTTAGTGAATCTAATGACATTAACAAATGATTAGAAATCACCCTGAAGCGACAGGAAACAAAAAAACAAAACTAGGAGTCATAGGTCAAAGTACGATCACCAAGGTGATCGATAAATGCGTAGTTCACATTACAACAACATACATGAAATCAAAGGGATAACTGTTGTAATTTCGATCAACGAACGAATCGAAGTCCCAAACTAGCACCCAAAGGTTTTAAACTACATCGGAATAGACTCGAAGGATATCGAGTCGATAATTCACATTTTAGAGTCGTGAAAAAGGTTTATGAAATCATAAAAAGGCCACAATTGATCCCAAATAGTGTAAATTACTCTGAAATTAGTTTTATTAGAATGCTTTCGTCGAGACCGTTCCAACGCACCTGATTTCGTTGAATTCCGACAAAGTATAAAAAGTTATGATCGTTTTAAGAATTCAACTATTTTGCCCCCTGAGAGACGTCTGTTGCGACGGTCAGACGTCTGAAGCGGTGCAACAGACGTCTGAGCTAAAGCCAATAATTATGTTCATTCCAGAGAGTTCTATAGACGTCTATTGCGTCGGTCAGATGTCTGAAGCGATGCAACAGACGTCTAAACTGAGCTAAATATTACATTTTCCCTAGGTAATGACATGCAATCGATTTTCGAACGAGCCCAGACCTCCAGCATTGATTCTAAATGTTTAGCGGGCTTGCATACACTCTCTAAAGCACAAAAACAACATGCATATACACACATTCACATGCATAAACATATCTATATAAGGTATTAATGATTTTGATTATATATTCAAAATATGAACTAAATTCCAAACTAAAGCCTACGAAAGCGATTCAAGCGACTTGTGAAGACTTAGAACTTTGTCGGGGGACAACGGAGCTTCACAGCATCACCAAATCAACTCAAAACATATGCATAAGATCGTGTAAACAATCGTACTTATAATTTCAACTCAATGGAACATAAACATATGGAATTGGCTAAGTTACACTAACATAACCAATTCACTAGCACATGCAAACACATACGAACACTAAATTACACTTGCCAATGGCTTGTGGCATAGATGTGAGTTCATAAAGAACGCACTTTTGATTTCAAACAATGAAGAACAAGCTCCAATTCGAGCAAGAACCCATTTTTCTTCCTTAGAAACAAAGGATCAACCCAAAAGCAAGCTAGAGCAACCTCACTTCAAGCAACACACAAGAATCTCCAATCTAAGATCATATAAATGAATTTCCTAAGAATTAGGTCATAGGAATTCACAAAAATAGAAGAGGAGATGAGCTAGAGAAGGTAGAGAGAGTGATTACCTTTCTTTTCTTTGAATTTGCACATGAACTCATGTTGAATTGGATTCCTAAATCAATATAGGGTTTAGGGAATTTTAATTTCCCTTTCACTAAGCCCATTTTCTATTTTGTAGAGAAGAAGGAAAATGAATGAAAAAGGAGGGGCTAAGAGGGGTTATATGATGAGCTTGGCTAGCTCAACCAAGACCCAACCCAAAGTGCCAAATTTCTGAATCTCGGAACATATCGATGCTTATAGTCAAAAAGGTCATAAACGACGTTTTGAACTCAATGGAAGTGGTCCTGAGTCCTAATTTTATCGTTTGTGAAAAACGACATTTTGAGTGACATATAAGATACGATGATATATTTAAATAAAATATTTAAATCTATTATCATCGAATGAGCATTTTGTTACATAATTCCTTCTGCGCGTTTTACATATCTGATTCCCCTTCCCGAAGCATTCGTATAACCCACACGAGCTCCTTCACATCTTCTCCCCATTTCGAACATCTACTTCTTGCTTCACTCCTCACACAGCAGACTCGATATCACCGCACCATTCACTCAACTCTCCAATACACCATGTTTTTCAAAACCAAGACACCCATCTTCTCCTCTTTACGTTGCGTCGGCATGCATGTGTGACCACTCGCATACTAACCTGTAGCTCATCTGTTCACTCGAGCTCACCCTCACGCAGTTGCATCCTCGGCCAAGAACACACTGTGTAAGTATTGGTGCGAATAAAGATATACATGAACACAATAAATGAAAATGGACATGAGGCTCTGTTTTTATTTCTATTTTTATTTTTGAAGACCTCATTTGGTTTTTGATTTTCTTAAAGAGAAAGTATGAACGATTTATGGGAGTATTTATAAGATTTTATAGCTTGGTTGCTAAGGAATGTACAGGGTTTATAGGCACGTTCGTAAACATATAAGGCTGCAGTGTAGGCCTAAAGAAAAGGGGCAATTCACATAGGTTAGGTAGGCTGCCATGATTTAAATACATCACGTTGGACTGCAGAAGTATAGTGCAAAGAAAGGACATATGCAAAAATCAAGTTGTGTGCTTCAAGCATACTTGTTGGCTAAGAAAACTTAAAGTAAAAGTATAATGTCATATTTGTTTTATGTTTAAAAAGCTCAGCGTACCCTGTTATGTAAAACTTCGTTTGCATACAAACCACTGCAGACAAAAATAAAGATACCGTTGTGACAAGTAAAGTGTCACTATCCTAAAAATATATTAAAATAAACAAGTTGATTTATTTTGTGAAATCCCAAAAGAGCTGATTTAGGGTGCAAAATACGTTAAACAAAAGGTAGCTTATCTTCCAAAACAAAAATTACAGAAAATCTTATTTATATTCGAAATCAGTATTTAATTAGAGAAATAAATTGTTATGGTTTATAAACGATTCCATAACGACTTTCTGAAAATTTGATTTGGACATAACTTACAATCTATAAGTCGAAATCTCAATTTGTCACTTCCATTAGAAAAATATGGTTAATCAGATTCGAACATTTCTTGTTTCATAGAAATCCAACTTATAACGAATCATGTATACTCGTTTAAAGTCGAAAACGTAATATTATGAACTACCGCGACGTTACGAGCTTGTTTTAAAATTATATTATAATTTATACATTCAACCGTCGTTTATAAATATATTCGTTATTATAATTCAATTCTAAACTGAATTAAATCTCTTATATTATCTAATTCACACACTATTGTGAATTCAACTATTTCCGACCGTTTCTGAAATAAATATATTATTATCATACATATTGATTAATATAAATCAGAATTATTTAATTTAAGCCAATCAAATTACCGAACCATTATTTAAATAATTAAATTAATTAATTATTATAACGTTAAAAAATTCGGGACGTTACACTGAGGACCTAGGGGGAAATGAAAAAAGAAGCAAAAACAAAAAAGTCAGATATAAAGTCTGGCGAGTTCCAGTGATTTTGAAGTATGCATAAAACAGAGATACTAATACAGATAAACAAGAAGGAATGAGAAAGTATAGTATCATAGAAGGCAACAGGTAAACAAGATAAACAAGAACAGCGGGATAAAACAGTGATCGAGTAATGCTTCACATTTATATCCTAAAATAGGTTTTTTCTGCACTAATACTTGAATAGCAGGATTAGGTATTAACCTAATTACTTAACAGAAATTGCAGGATTAAACAACCGGATTAAACAACAGCATTAGGAGTACCCTAATGACATAACAAGATTAAGTGTTACCATAATTATATAACAACAGGATTATGTGTACCCAAATTACTATCCATGCGATCGGCTCCCTAATACATAAATACCATGTGTCAGCCCCGACAGTAGGGTGTATTACTCCCTAACCCAGCAACTTATATAGCACAAACCTATTTACTTGTGCTATCATGGATTAGTTTTCCTAATCGGACTCATACACGCTCATGACTCTGCCGTAACGCGCCCGTACCCACCTTCCCGATTTGAACCTTTTACTGTCCAGCTTAGTAAAGCGTGCCCTAGCCCTATGTAACACCCCGTAAAAGACATAAATATTAACAATAGATAAAATAAACAATTTAATAATAATAATAAGGCTGGAAAATGAGATTTTGCATTTTTAGGAATTTGCCCACGAAAATCTTTTATTTGAATTCATGGAGAAATTCTAAATTGTTTTCGTATATAATATGCTGAAAACGGTCAAAGTATGAAAAAGTTACAAGCAAATGAATTTGGGCAGTAAAACGCAGAAAAATATATATAATTAGATGAATAATATAAATATATGCCCAAAATATATTTAAATATAAGAGGGAGAATTTGAAATTCAAACAAAGGATAAGATTATGGGGACATATAATATTTTAGTTAAGGAAAGAGATTAAGAAAATAAAGCAACGTATAATTTAATTAGATACCTCGGCGCCACATAAATTCATTGGGCGTTTCAGCGACCAGGAGGTCGATCGCCCCCTAGGAGGGGGTGTCAACCATCGATCAACCGCTTGGCGACTGGGGAGCCCAATGAATCTATGTTTAGTTAGTGTTTTCTAAAGGGATATATATAAATATATGGCCAAGATTAAATCTGAATAATCTAACGACCTACGCTGACATGAGCAACTATATATAGACCTTCATATCACACAACGAAACCCTAGCCACTCTCTTATCTCTACCTCCATGCTGTCCTCTTCTATTCCTCTAACTTTATTCTTATCCTCTCTAATCTAAATTCATATAGGTTTTAGAATGATTTCTGGAATTTAGTGTGTGTATATATATAAGATTCTAAATTATGTTTCTTACATATTTTTATGAGGATTGGAACACGTTTGTCATAAAGATTAAGCATAGATCTAGATCTACTAAAGAAATCCTATTTGTTCTTCCTTAGATCTGTGAGTGGAATATCGTATTCTTAGGCATATTATTTTTTAATAGATTAACATGTTGATAGCTATGCCTAAGGGGATTTGGAAATCGATAACATAAATACAAAAACACCCGAATCCTCTTTTATATTTGCGTAAGAATTGTCATGTTATTTGGGTTTGTGGACTTTTGATCTTAATACTGCATTAAGGATGAAAGGGGTTTGTTTGTTTGTACTTTGTGTAATCCACCCTTATGTAAACATTTGATCGTAACCTAGAAGGGTTTAAATTTGGTTATTCCATGATAGCACAATCACTTTCTTTGATAGCACAATCGCTTTGAATGCCACATTGTTAGATCTGTTAATCACTAATTGATTTGCACAAATATATTCTGGATATTATGCTAAGAGAATAAATTCTCCGCCACCAGATGTATATTTATACATACCAACTTATGCGATCAGTGGAAATACTCTGTCAGACATTCGTCCATACATATTCGTTCTGGGATTGAACGAAATCGAAGGCACGATTTCCATTAATCCATCTTAGGCAATTTCTAACTAGGATTAATAGAAAAAGCCCTTGCACTTTACTTTATCTTCGATTTGTCTTCATATAATCTGATTCACAGTACTACTGCCAATACGGAGTGGTTCATAGGATAATAATCTAACCGGTCTCTCCATATTGACAATGATATTGGCCAATACTTCGATAGTCAATTATTTAACTATCGAAGAAAAACAAACATTCATTCAAAGCATCAAACAATCACTGAGCCCCTTAATTAGTATTTCATTAAATAAATCACTTCTCCATTTCCTTATCAATACTTGTTAACTCAATATTTTTAACAATCATCTTGGCCTCTTACGCTATTGGGAAAAACATTTTTGTATATCACCTTCTTTAATTTTCTATACTTAGAAAATATCTTTTATTTATAATTGGAATTCATTTCCAATTACTTCTCTCTTCTCGACCATCCATTTCTATACTTAGGAAATATTTATAATTATATTTCCAAAATTCCACTTAGTTGTGTTAAAACGAATGTTGTGTAAAACAACGGTACAACAACCCAATATATTGCATTCAACTGAATCTTTTAACATTGATCTTCGAGACTGAATCTTCCTATTTTTCAGTTAATAATGAAATCAAACAAGTTGGGGTATCATTACCTCTCAGGCCTTGACTAAAAACATCATTAACTTCAAAACAGACAAGACCACTTACCTCGAATAATGAACACCATAAAAACCAATTATTATTTTAAAATGTGTATATGTTTCTCTTTCTATTTTTACTAGATTTAATAATAGATTTCCTTTTTGTTTATAATATTCTATTTTAAGTTCGTTTCCTTATCGAATTATATATATATCAGTATATTGATTTCTAATTATCAATTTTTTCTTAAAAATATTCTAACTCCTTAAATTTTCGGAAAATTTCGCCAGCACCCTATTTGTACCCATCAATAGCTCAAAGCTCAACTCGCCTCTCTAGGCTCTTTTCATTCAAAAAGAAAACCAAAAAGCCAAGCGGCTTGCCAATTCGGCGCATAAAAAACCCATATGAAATTTAAACATGTACCTTTTTGTCGGGCACTCAAATTATAATCTTCATTATCTACATTCCATACCTATTAATATACGTCCATTCCCAATTTATTCCAACTCTATCCAATCATTTTTAACTTAATTCGCTAATTTATTCTTTACTCAACTCTTTTTGCCTATTTCACTTTTTATTTGAACATAACATTTTCAAATAAATTTTTAACTTGCTTATAAACTAATTGAATTGCATTTTTAATTCAAGTTTTATTTTCGATTTCAAATATGAATTTACAATTCTAATTTACCTTTCAAAATCCAATTTCGATCCAAAACCCCATTAACTAATTTCTTCAAATTAGTAAATTCTATTCAATTATTTAAAAACCTGATTTTTGTTTGAAAAATCAATCCATTTACTCCAATTGCGTTTATATTTATTTTACAACTCAAGTCTGGTTTTTTCTAATGGAAATTTAATTTCTATTTTCTTAAAATCTTTTTATTTTATTAAATAAATCATTATGGTTTTTAAACGATTATGGCACTGTTTTTTGGAAATTTGATTTTGACATAACTTAAAATCTTAAAGACGAAATCCATAACTTTCTCTTCCATTAGAAAACTATTATTCAATCGGTCTTGACGATTCTTGTTTCAAAGAATTCCAACGTAAATTGAGTTATGTATACTCAATTGAAGTTCGAAACATCAATTTATGAACTATAATGCTGCGACGAGTTCATTTTAATTATATTTAAATATAAACGTTAAACTTCGTTTAATATATAAATTTTAATTCCAATTCTTAAATATTAAATATAAATCAAACTAATTTTCCCAGTTCAACTTAATAATTCCGATTATCCTAAATTGTTGATTATTCCATTACTCAGTTATAAATTTATTTATAACTCCATCTTCTATACTAAATTCCAATTCCTTTATAAATAATTTTTTTTATAAAATTCGATATAATCGAATTCTAATTATAAATTCTTATATTTATCTCAATTCAGTTTATATTTTGAATTCCAAAATATAGTCATTCGTTCTTTATTTCAACATGTTTTTCCAGTTCACTTTTAAATTCATACTCGAATTTAAAATCCAAATTATCCCATGATAATCACCTTGTTTAATTTATAAACACTTATATAAATTTGACTTCCTTGTTTTATAATTTAAAATAAGTTTCATTTCAAAAATCTATTCGAAACTCATTTCATTTTATATTCTGAATTCTAGAATAAAAACCGTTGTTCCCTTTTCAAAATGATTTCAAATTTCTATTTTTAGATTCATAATTGAATTTAAAATTTAAAATTTATAATTATCTTGTGATAATTGATTCGCTACAGTTATAACATCCTTTATAAATTTACTTGTTTTATGTATTAAAACAAGTTCCATTTCAAACTCTATTTAAAACCAAAATTTTATTATGGAATATTCTATTTATTATAACTTATCCATATATAACATAGAATATTTTCATATTTAAATTTAACTTCTATTTAATACAATCCTAATATTTTTTCTAGACATATATTTTAATTAAATGATTCGAACTAATCGAAGTCAAATCATAAATCCATACGGATTTAATTTAGTTCAATTTACATTCTGAACATCAGAATAAACTTCATCATTTACTTCTTTAAAACGATTCCAAATTTCCATTTTTATATTCACATTTCAGTAGTACAAAATATGCCTGTTGCATCGGCTCATTTGCATCAATTGTCATTACAACCGATGCACATAATGCTATTTGCATCAGTCTTTAAGTAATCGATGCTAATAGACCAAAGCAAATAACATTATTTGCATCGATTGTCTTTACAACTGATGCAAATAACAATTTTTGCACCAATTTCTGGGAACCGATGCAAATAAACTGATGCAAACAGTGTTATTTGCATCGGCTCTTAGGAACCGATGCAAATGCACTGAAGCAAATAACGTTATCTGCATCGTTATTTAAGAACTGATGCAAATGGACTGAAGCAAATAACATTATCTGCATTGTTGTTTAAGAACCGATGCAAATGCATGAATGAAAATAATATTATTTGCATCAGTTTCTTAGGAACCAAGCAAATGTAAATTATTTTAATTAGAGAAAAGACACATATTGATAATTATAAACAATAGCATGCATATGTAATTATTTATAATTTATTGAAATTAACGATTACTAATAAATAACAAAAAGTAATAGGTAATAACCAATAAACTTGAAGTAAATTAGTAAATTTTATTTAATAAACTAGAAAAAATATTAGTTTATAAAGTAGAAGTAAAATATTTTATTATAACTAATAAACTACAAATTAGTAAATAATAGATAACAAACTTAATACAAATAATTGTTACAAAAATATTTAACATTCAAATTTCAATATTAATACCTACTAAATAATATTTAATAATTAAAAATTATTATTCATTAACACCGTTAAATAATTGATTATTAATTTTTAATAAATACTATTAAGCAATTAGTTAGTATTTATACAAGTAATTGTTAATTAATAATTACATTGAATACTTATTAAATTCATTAATAATTATTAATAAATAATCATAACTATACACTAGTTAAACTAATGATTAATAATTAATTTTATCACTTATGAAGTGATGTTTAGATTTAATAATTAATTTTAAATAATTATCAATTTGTGGTGACTATTAAAAAAATTATTAATTAATATTCAATAATTAAGAAAAATGTTTAAATAATTCATAATTAATAAGAAATGTTAATAATTAATATTTAGATCTTTTATATTAATGTAACCAATTGTTGTTTTTTAAAATTAATAATTTTTATTGTTAATTAATAATAATTACTAAATTAAAACTAATATTTATTTGCATTTCATAATTAGTAAATAGTAATGTAAAATTAATAATTAGTAATAAATAATACTAAGTAATAAATAGTAGTTTATATTTAGTCATAATTTTTATTATTTAATTTATTTATTATAAATTAATATTTAATAATTAATAATAATATTTAATTTACTATTTAATATTATGCTTTATAATTGATAATCAATAATTAATATATAAGAAGTAAACTTTAACAATTAATTTCTAATAGTAAATAGTTTTAAATTACTATTAAATAATTAAGACAAATATTTGATAACTTAATTGGCAATTAGAATTTAATAATTAAGAAGTAATATTTGTTTAGTACTTGGTAGTCTTATTAACTGTATTTAATATTTTCAGAAAATAAAGATTAAAATTTTCAGAATTAAATTTAAGAATATTCATAAAAACTGGAAGCATAATTCTGAAATTTTACTAAAACTAAAAGAAATATAATAAGAATAATCCACTGGTTTACTCATACACAAAAGGTGTGTTTGTGGTAAGCGGAAGCTGGTATTTAAGCAGGGAAGTTTAGTGGAGAATTCAAGCGGAGAAGGAAGTTAGTGGAGAATGCGTTTGTGGTTTTAAACGGGCCATTTAAGCGGATCATTTAAGCGAATCATTTTAATTTATGGTTTTTAATTTAATTGATTTATGGTTAATTAATTAATTATTTTTTAAATAAATAATGCGTATCAATAATTTACACAAATAAATTGAAAATTATAAATTACACTTATTTAGTTCAAAACAACTCTATTTTGTTGAGCGCTTCGATACGACCACAATGCAAAAAACCGCATCTCAAACATAATTAATTTGCACAAATTATTAATTAACTTAGTTAATTAATCTAAAAGGATCAAAATGGTGTAGTGGAAAATGGGCTAGGATACCCCATTTTAGTTTTTGATTGGTCGAAAATCAAAATGGGTATTTCTTTCCCGAACATATCCAAAGTTATACGTTAATGTATAGTGTATAGTTTTACTTCCTGCTAAGTTTTCATTTTCGCTCTTCTTTCCTGCTTAACGTTTCATCCTCAATAAAAATCAATGGTTCCTTTTACATCACGCATCTGCTCACTTTTCAGGATTGGGTGAAAACATGGTAGCTCTCCACTCATCCAATTTTCAAATCAAATAAAAAAGGGAGAATCAAGCCAACGATATTACATTGTCAATCTATAATCCACGCATCTACCGAAAGGGTTTTCCATCGCCTACTACAACGCGAACCTCGCTACATACTTCGTTGATTCGTTATGGTTGACTTTATCCATGACGGCTATATTCAAAGGGAGAAACCAAATCTTCTTTAACTAAGGTGAATGGGATGGATTTTGCGTGTGTGGCGAGCTAACAAGTGTACGCATTTGACAGAGCAATGGATGGACGTGCAGAAGAGGCTCAGATCTCCAATTGAGATCGCTGCCTCCGTTTCTTTTGGTGTTCGCAGGTAGCTTAGCGGGTGTGGTTTAGTGGTGAAACAAGCACGGGTGAGGCGGATCAATAGGAAATAAAACAATTGGAGGTTTATTTAGGTAAACAGTTTTAATCCTGTCACGTAAGTGTTAATTATTTTGAAATATTTTTAGCAAGAGATGGGAGAAGCATAAGCGAAAGTTGCTTCAGTTTTAATTGCGCATAAGTTGTTTGTTGAAATGTGTAAGATTGGTAGGAAGCTATGCACGGTAATGAATTTTAGTGTTGTTTATATATTGCCCACTGGGTTCAGCAAGGGGTTCAAAACTGTTTTTGAAATCTTTAGATAATGAAGTACATAAAGAATTACATATATATAGGCAGGCTGTATTTTCTGCACTATATCTATTCTTTCGATTTCTTGGTGTGACTATTGCTACATGAGAAATTATCTTAAATGTGTTTTTAGGTTTTTTTCTTTTAATACATCGATATACATAGCACTGACTTTAAATTATTACCGTGTGGTAAAAAATTTGATACTTGCATGTTTTGTTGACATCTCCGTTCCCTAACCAAATGATCATCATTCATTTGATTCATATTTATATACATATACCATTTCTTGCACAAAAGAAAATAAATAAATTGTTTAAGTGATATCTGTGTGCCAAGGATTGAATTATATCAGTGTATTGGCAGATATTTGAGAATACAATAGGTTGTATTTGGTAGTGATCGAATGGGTGACTGGGCAAAAGGCATAACGAGCTCAGAAGACAGTTACAAACATTACAAAATCTAGCATGGACTATCAATACTATGCATAAGATCACTGACTACTTCATGGGAAGCCATGCATGAAAGACTATTTTTGGTATGTAATTGCAACAAGCCAGGTTTTATTTGTTCTTCGGTCTCATGTATAATACTATAAGTATAACCACTGGTTCAGTATAATATTGTTGAGGAAAAGCGTTATATTTTCTTAGAAATTATCATTGGGATAGTTGTGGATTTTCTTCATGCAAGTATAAAAGGTACACCCCAGGTTGTACCCAGTTTGGAAACAGACCCAAGTTAAAAACTTAGGAACATCAACTAATATGTAAACAACTACATATATTACTGTTGTATTGACATGATTGCATGCACATAGAAGTCTGGTGTAGTTGTATTACATGGTTGTTATATAGATGTGATTTATCATATGGTCGGTAAACAGGGGTTTTCTGCTTTGATGGTCATTTGCATCTGTTTTCCTGTTCGCATGCTGCTTTCAATTTTTTCCTATTACAATTTCCCACATCGCCCTGAAGTACTTATATAATATAATAGAAGAGGCCTGCTTGCAAAGCTGTCATATTGTACTGTGGTGTACAAAACGACAGTCAGCTTGAACAGCTTACCTTGTTCCTTGAAAGCAAGTATACCTTGTAGCATTGATTAACCATATACAGAGCTTTTTGTTCGTGATTTAAAAATTTGTATATAAGGCATTTTCAGGAATTTAGTATACATATACAAATACATACTTATATACATATAGTATACATATTATAGGCTAATCATATTAATACAACAGTGATATAGTCATACTAATACAATAGTGATATGTGTTATGTAGTTTGTAGTGTATGAGTAGGATTTATCTTAGAGATATTTTCCTTAAACTGATATTATTACAAGGGTACATATATTATAGGATAATTATACTAACACAACAGTAATATATGTACAAGCACTAAGCAATACATATACTTGAACTAATATGCTAACAAGTATTTCAGCTCTTGAAAGTAGTTCAGCCTTAAGCTAATGAGTAAGGAAAACAAAACGGGAGGTGGGAGCCGAGCGCATGGCTAGCAAAAAATATTATGAGCGAGAATTTATGGAGGGTAAATAAGCTGGTCTATGCGTTGGCGCTGCTTACTTTGCTGAACTCACATGTGCTGGCCTCCCAGCCCAATAAAACAGAAGTAGTTTAGATTCTTCTATAAAAAACTTAAAAACTATTATATACAATCTTGCATTTCAAGATTTTGTTTTCTTTTTCTTTTTTGTGTGGTCTATATATCATTTATAGCGATTCACCTGCACAAAACTTACAAATGGTTTCATCTTCTTCTTCTTTCACTGGACGTCTCATTCTTGGATCTCTCAATCTTCTTTTAGAATTTTTATATCTGTGTATTAATAAAGTGCTCCTTCTATAGTAAGGACCACTGTGACTTTCTTTAGCTCTTTAATCATACTCTACCATGGGCCATTTTAACCAAATAGATAGAAAACTAATTCTACAATTGTCCCTTTAACAATTTCTATATATTAATTGCATGTTGCGACCTATTCTATATTTAGTTGTTCGACGAAGCGCTGGGGATAATCTAAACTGTACGTGCAGCGCCTACCCAATAGCGACAAACATGTCTTATCCCTTTTTCATACTTTAATTATTATTATTATTATGATACATGAATTAATTAACATATCCTTACAATTGGTTAGTTTATAAGCAACATGGAGAAACACAAGCATGATGTAATATTAATAATGGAGATTGCATTTTTGGACCACTACAGAATAGCTTGTAGGTGAGTAAAGGTCTGACATTTTCTTGAACATTGCTCTTCATTTTATTTTTATTCAGTTTTTTTCCTTCTTTACTTGAAAGTCTAAAATGCAGCAACCAACATTCAGTTATGTTCTAACTCTGTGGTCCTAATCATCTTTGTTTACTTGTCCATTAGGTAATATAAGATTTATTTACTTTAAACGTGTACACGAACGTTCATGCTATTAGAGCATCTCCAACAAGGTTATGGGTCGTAACATTACAACCCGTAACATTCAGGGAGATATTGGTGACATCTCCCAACAGTCGCGAGCCGATTTTATCAGCTCGCCATGAATTTATCATAGCACGCCGATAAAATCGGCTCGTGAGGTCATGAGATGATATAATCGGATCATGAGCTCACGATCTGATTAAATCGGCTCGCGCAAATCCACTTATCCAAGTTAAAAAATCGTGCATCCCACATTACATATTAGAATACAAATTAAATGACTCTAAGTGTTGCAAAGAATAATGACTTGTACTGGATGATAACATTACTTGTAGGTTGACACACAATGTGTGAACGCATGAATACAAGTTGTTATGATCAAAATGATTCAACTAATATTTTGCATAACGATAATACTAGCAATAAAACATACAAATACAACCAGTTACACAAACAATAAAACATACATGTACAATAACAAATGATAGTAGATGCCAACTAAAACACTCAAGCAAGCGTAGATGCCATCTATTTGTTAAGCGTTCAATCTCAAGGGAGTCTCATAATGTTCAATATTATTTTGGAGATATCTATTCTCTCATTCGAGTTCATTTGCATATGCTATTCCCCTAGTGCACAAGGGTTCGTCTATCCATTCTATGTAATTACATCCGTTTGGATAGGATGGACATTTTTGCATGCGCCGACCTATATTGTTGCCCTCTGCTCGAACAACAACTTCAACCGCATAACCGCAGTAGCAACGTACTGGATAAGAATCAACTCCCTATTCATACGGTGGTACTCGATAGAACTCTACTTCTTATTGTGGTTGAGCGACCGCCTATTCATATGATTGTTGAACATGTGGTACTTGAGCTTCATGTGTAGGATTTACGTTCCCCAGTTCATGCGATGGTTCATCCCGGGGTTTTATTTGGTTTAGAAACTGGAATTCGTCTTCGAGCTCCTAAAGTCTCATTTGTTCGTAAGCTTGTTCATCAGAGTTTGTAGTTGAAGGCAAAGAAGGCATTTTGAATGAGTGGTAAAAGGATGAGGAAGTAAAATAATGGGAACAAAATTGTTTGAGTGAGGGAAGTTGTGAGTAATTTGACAGAATTATATAGTTGTGTGGTACAAATAAATAAAAGAGACAAAGATGTAACCAGTCACTGTTAAGACTGTGCTTTACGTGCTGCCCAACACTTTCATTTGACGAAAAAGTGTAGGGAATCTACTTTTCGTACTGCCAAGATGTGTAAGGTCACTGATTCCACTTTGCTTTACGTCATGCGATTTTCAAAGCATTTGGAAGCAATAATACTCAAGTGGATGAGTGTGACCCAATTTTCTAACTTGGTTGTGTATTGAAATGTTTAATTTACACATGGATTACAATACATATAATTAAGACGTAGTACCATATAACTAAACGTGGATTACAATACATATAACTAAACATGGATTACAATACATATAATTAACGTGGATTACAACAATGATAAAGCACGACTTAATGTGGATTACAACACATAGAATTAAGACATAGTACCATATAACTAAACGTGGATTACAATACATATAACTAAACATGGATTACAATACATATAATTAACGTGGATTACAACAACGATAAAGCACGACTTAACGTGGATTACAATAAATATAATTAAGATGTAGTACCATATAACTAAGATCCTAGTTTCGGACCGAACCGTTGAACCCATACAACATTTCAGCCTTGCTGCAACAATGACCCATTCCAGGCAACTTACCTCCGCTTGCATCACGTGCGTGACACCCCTCTCCGTTAGCGGTGGGTCGATCCATGAGAAAAAAATTACAACGTTCCAACCCTTGTCGTTTTAGTGCAGTAAGGTACGCTTTGCACCCATAAAAGCGACGACCTGCGTTGCTCTGGCTTTTAGAAACAACCACATTACATTCCACTCCGCAGTAACAAAGTACTGAACGACCCGTCATGCTAGAGCTTGACCTATCTGGGTTCTCCCAAGCAATTACTCCCTTAATTGAGCATTGTGGGTGTTTTGAAGAGGCCCAATACGTGGGATGACAATGTTTGGTTGGTTGGCACTGAAGAGCTCAGACTCCACTTCTCCAGCATCCACTTCATCATCCATTTGCGTTTCGGGCACAAACTCGACTGGTTGCTTATTTCTCTCATACAGATCGTAAATTTCGACCATGATTTCATCATCGTATTCCCAAGAAGACATGTTAAACTACTTTAAAAGTGGTAGATAAAATAAATAATTTGACTAGCCTAAGTCTTTGAAAGTGCTGAATTTAAAGGTAGTCGCCAGAACTTTTACTCTGCTTTATTAAAGTAGCGGTCAAGTCATCTTTAATCAATACAAGTTGCAAGTGTTGCACGTTACCCGAGTGTTGCACGTTACACTGCTTAATTAAAGGTAGTTGCCAGATTCCTATAGCACATTACCTGAGTGTTGCAGATTGTAGTAACATCAATTGATCTAAGGCAGAGCAATAACAACTCAACTGTTGAGGACAGATTGTGGTCCTGTCGTATGTATCTATCCAAATGCTCAATTAATGATGACAGAGCTTTACCAGAAAGCAACCCCCTTGTTTAAATAGTTTAGACTTCGTCCCCCAAGCATATCTAGAATTTGCACGTTCTAGATCAACCCCGAAATTAAGGTGAGAAAATAATAATTCTATCACATTTTCCCCTTGTTGAAGCACTTCTTTGTGTACGTAATACGTTTCTTATTACTATGTAGCTTAAACAGACGATTAGGTAATAAGTGATGAACTTGTAGATAAAATGTTTAATGAGTATGAAATGAACAAGGATGAGGAGAAAGAGGGTGGATTCGTTTCGGATATGCAAGTAGAAGAGGCGGAAGAACAAGTAGTTGAAGTTCAAAAACCAAAAGCACTTCCATGCAAGAAAATATTGAGGCAAGTGCTTAACCGTAATCGTCACAACCAAAGTAATGCAAGCTTCAGTTCTACTGCAACAGAATTCTCTCCTAATGACTTACGTATACTCGTGAAATCCTATATCGAAGTTGATAAAAGAGATTTGCTGCTGATGCAAAATGGAGGAGGGCTAACCCATGAAGAATTTTAGTCCATGATAACAAGATTACATAACAATCATCGTAACTACACCACTATAAGAACTTCTGGTGAAATTCATAAGGCTCAACGACGTTTTGTCAAAACTTGTGAACGATACCAAAAGATTGTACAAACAATGGAAGATGAAGACATATTTCAAATGACTCGGGCAACTTTTGATTCTCGTTACCTTATAGAGTGTGGCACTGATTTTTTTGGGTACGAAGCCTACAAACTGCATTATAATTGGCTAACCCGATATAGAGCCGAATAGGCTAATGGTTTTGCTTAATGTTTGTTGAATCTTTCAGTTATTTCATGCTTCCACGTAAAAAATGTGAGATCCGTCTAATTTGATACTTTATTTAAGTAATAAAACTATCAGCTTAGGAAAATAATAGCAGTAAAAAAAAAGCACACATTCCATTAATACAAAAATCATTACTACAACGGGGAATATAAGACTATTACAACATCCTAATACAAGCAACTAGTAATACTTATCAACTTATAAGTGAGGAAACCGTGACGTTATAATACAGTGTTTCATCGCCATCCAAAATTCCGGCTCCAATTCGGGCGTTCCAGTCAGATCTTTGTTCATGATAGCAATTTCGTCTTGATATTTCTTATACGCATCTTGCTCTTTCTTGTGCACTAATTCCTCTACTAGAATTTGTAGCTTCTTCTCTTCCAGATCAGCAATCCTTTTTATAACTTCTGTTCTTTTCCCAGCTTCTACAAGTCATTTTTCAGCTCTAAGACTGTGTTCTTTGTGGCGGCGTTCACTTTTGCTTCATGCCCTACCGCCATTTTGCCCCTTCTTTTCGCAGATTTGACTCCCTCGGGTCTAAAATCTTCGTCCATCGTGGCATTAAACTCATTGAGTAGGTTTTCCCCTTCACATTGGGAAAATTTGGCAGTTTAATCGCTTAGACTGGAAGAATACCCAGATTTAGGAGTTTTTTTCTTGCTCTTGCTACCGGACTGAACATCGCGGAGGCTTTTAGCAAGTCCGGAGTTCCATTTCGGTTGATAAGTAAGAAGATCATAAAAATGCATAAACCGATAATATTATGGCCTTTTCGTTCCATTTTATCTAGGAAAAAGCTTCTTGAACTCCTCGTTTACCATTCGTTTCAATTTAAAAAAGGGAATAAGAATCATAAAAAAATCTACCAAACAGTAAGGTAAGTAGTCAAAAAAAATACCAGATTATCTTTGTATCAATAGGGAATTTCGCTCGATCTGAATCGATCGCTAAACCGACCAAGACCGTTTGAAACTCCTGATTGTTTTGAGAACACAACAAATTCGAACGCAAAAAGAAGAACATTTCATTGTATATTACAACAATTCCATCAGAATATAAGAATATACAGAGTATGAATAAATATTACACAGAAAATATCAGAGATTTAAATTACATTTAAATACATCGCAGCGGAAAATAATACAAAACACAACCAGAAGTAATACACGGATACAGAGCTTTCCGAGTATCGTCCCAGCTGTAAATCAGGATCCAGTGAATATAAATCTGCAAAACCAAAACTAATAGCTGCCCGTGTCAAAAATAAGGGCACCCATAGTTCAAGTTAAAACAATAAACTCCAAGTCAGTCATGTGACTGGTGTGAGAACTAAAACAGTTATTAATCTTTATTTTAAAGTTAGGTAAATCAAGGGACCACGCCGTATAACACGGAACGGGTTTCCTCCCAAGAATACCAGTGCATAAAACAACAGCGAAATGCTAAATAAAGAGAAATGAAGCTATTATAAGACTCAGGTCTCATCACACAATGCAACGCAAGTCGGAGGATAGGGTTTTTTCCTTATAATAGCCAAGAATGCTTGGTAAGTGAAATTTCATGTCTTATTACTACTATAGGTGTATAGTGTAAAAACGATTTCAAATCATAAGTATCAATCATAGACGGCATAAGTGCCCCATACCACTATGTCGCCATATATAGGTTTACAACTAAAACCGCAAAGTCACGTATTGGAAGCTGGATTTCCATCTGTGAACGGAGGCAAAAGATAGTCCTCACCGAATTTGAGACAATCTAGCTCATGTCTCAGGCAGGTACTCAGTCAAGCCTTTGGAGCGACAGGGCCGGTCCACCGATGTGGATTAATATGCCTGAACACTAGGTTTCCCCGCCCTTTGGGGCGTAAATGAGTCCAATGACTCCATCGGTCCCGGATCGACCGATATATCTGAGGCGCCTCGCAACAGCAACAACCACATAAGTCAAACTCGTCAGGGCGTGTAAAACCACTGACGCCACTTCTAGCTATAAAGAAACGCATGTCCTCCCTGAGGCCCTTCTCCCGTTTCTGGTTCACAACCGAGGTGTGAGGCTCGCGAATCAACGCTACGCAAAGCTATGCCACACAGGCCGTGCTTTGATCATCAACCACAAGACTCTGCTTTTCGACAGAAACCTTGATCATATTGCCACTTAGGCATGCCACATAGGCAATTCACTCCATGCGTTTGATATCCATCAATATATAACCTCTGAGCTCGTACGTCTAAGTGAAGGGCGTTAAGCAAGAGAATAAATTCTCCGCCGCTAAACAGATATATATTTAATAGAAATCAATCACACAGAATAAAATCCAATGTCAGACACACAGTCCATTTATAAGTCTGTTCTGGGTCTGAACGAAACCGGAGGCACCTTGTACCTCGCATATCCATCGATCTCCAAGTATGTTTGGACGACCACTAACTGATTCCCTCCTCTTGGGTGTACGACCCAAACAAGATCATCAGTAATCACCCAAACGACGTGAAGACCTCCGGTCTTCGACCACCGTCTTCATCCTCGACCCCACGTCGAATCAGTTATTCAGAATGGGATAAGCCTGATCTTTCTGAATAACTCACGTATATAATAAACAAGTGTTACACAAACACAACATACGCCTCATTCCAATTCAGGATATTCCTTTATTCAAATATTCTCATACTTTGGGAAAGGTTCCCATTAATTTTATCAAAGATAAATTCTTCAAATTTATTCTTTAATCTTCCTTTGAATATCAATTTAAACTAGTCGGGACTAGCGAACCACACCGAAGTAATCATTTATTTTATTTCCCAATCCCAACCTATTCATCCCATAAAGTAAAACTGGTCGTACTTCATATCTAACACCACGGTGTTATCGGTAAATTTAATTACCATTTCACATTCAAATCTAATTAAAGATTTAACTATCGCTTGGAGCAAAACTGGTGATACTCCATTCTCGATCACTTCAATCTAATTAAAGATTCATTAAAACTCCACTCAGTTTTAATCTTCCCAAAAACCAATATCAATGATTATTTAACTTAGGAAATTACCTCCTGTCTTTAACTGGGTTAAAGAACTAATGTAATTTAAAACACGGTTCACTATAAACCCAAAATCACATTCCATTAATTATCGGGTTAAAGAACAAGTGTTATTTAAAACACTGTTCACGATAAACCCAAAAATCAATACCAATTCAATTCCAATTAAATATTATTTAATTGGTACACTTTATTAAATCTAAATAGAAAGATTTAATCTTTTTCCCAACTGGGTTTAAGAACGGTGTTAATGAAGACACCATTCACGGCAAACCCAAATCATATTTGATATTAAATACAAGGCTCTGAATAGAAAATATATCGGCTTATATTCAATATCAAATTCTACGACCAACAAATATCGTATTGGAAATAATGATATAAATATATCTTTCAAATTTCCATAACAATATCTCTATAATCACGAAATCCAACATCGAAATATTTCACAGACAATTTCGATTCAATTCCAATTCCACTTTATATATTGGAAATTCTGGTTATTTTCAAAACAATTTCAAATACAAATCAAAATTGAACTTTTCAATATAAATTCGTTTTAATTTCATTTCAAAACGATTTCAGTTCAATTTCAATTTAATTCGTATTTCAATTCATTTCAATTTAATTCGGATTTCAATTCATTTCAATTTAATTCGAATTTCAATTCATTTTAATTTAATTCGAATTTCAATTCATTTCAATTTAATTCGAATTTCAATTCATTTCAATTTAATTCGAATTTCAATTCATTTCAATTTAATTCGAATTTCAATTCATTTCAATTTAATTCGAATTTTGAAATCACTTTCAATATTCATTGAAAAATGAATAAAATCGATATAATATTGTTTACGTCAAAATGGCTTCAATCTAATCAACACGGCTTTTATTCAACACATGAATGTTTATTCTATTCAACACATGAATATTTTTCAATTCAACACATGAATTTATTTTCAATTCAACACATGAATTTGTTTTTTATATTGGAATGAGGCCCAATCAATTACCATATAATGTTAATTATATGGATTTTCTACAACACATGTATATAATAGCAACGATAAATCATTAACCATCATCCAGAGTGCACCACACAACTGCATAAGCATTAAATATAAACAATTAACGCTTACACAGTCTGTCGACCAATCGATCGACATACAGCTAAATTATTGGGATCAGTGTACGCCAAATATCATCCCAATACCCGTGTGGGGTTTCAAATCAACAAACAAATATTTTTATTTGTGCAGTTGGGCGATGTGCAAAATTTATCGTCCCAATCAATATTAGTCAAATCAGTGTATATAAAAAATCTTCCGATTTGTTTATAATTATTTATTTTATATACACGTTAAAAACCATAATTTTAACTATAAAATATTTTCCACTATAAAATATTTTATTTCATTCCACATCACACAATCAATTTTCACAACACATCAATCAAACAAACAAGTCATCCATGGTCTGTGGACGACGGGTGTCGGGTGCTACTAAGCACCGTCTGCATCCTAGCATATATTTCAAACTAGAAATCAAGAATTAAAGTGAGAAGTTCTCACCTTCGGGTTCCACTCCGTCGGTTTTAATTTCTGAATTGTTCTGTTCGGATTCGAAATTGCCTGAAACTCTAACGTGCTTCGTTTTGGTTGTAGTCTATTCCATTGCGAAGCATTTTTCATCCCGATTCCAACGCACTTCGTTTTGTTGAAATCTGTTTTGATTTGAACGAGATATGGCATTTTAAACATTTGATACATTATTTTACAAAATTAATTTTTAATTTAATTCCTAATCATGTAATTAAGGGGCTAACCCCTTCTTCTTCGTTGACCCCCTGTAACCCGTTGAACCCATTTACAATGAAGAAAAGCCACTGTCGCTCCTCTTATGACACTCGTGACTCCAATCCACGAACCCCCCCCCCCCCCCCCCCCCCCGCGAAAGACAACGTCGACCCGTCCCTGCGCCAGTGGTGGCACCGCTTGCGGTGGCCCCACAGCCTAGAAAAATGCGATCGAACTTAGGGGACTTAAGCCCGAAAATCTCCCCATTCACAAAGCCAGAAACAATCCCACCCGTTTATTGCCTAGAGGCCACGAATCTCTCCATTTTCCTTATTGAAGTTTTGAATTTCATTGTAAATCTTAGGAGATCGGTTGTGAAGAAAGAGAGGAAACAAGAATCGTTCGTTCCCTGGGGTAAACGGTGGCTCCTGAATTTGTGGTTAGGGTTTGAGATATTTTGGGCTATTTATATTAATATTTTATTATTTTAATTTCAAAATTACTTCTTTTATCGATACGAACTCCAAATTAAACCCAACGACTGTCGCCCCTAGCTAATTACCCCCATTCCGAACACAATGGGATATGTTTTGTAACCCAATTCGGTTGTTATGATCAGTTTCCACTAAATTTAAAATATAAATCTTTATATTCAATTTTAAACGTACATTTCAATTTACCGGGGCCACATACTGACTCTAAAAATTCCTGAGAAATTATTCTGGCTATGTTTTGACGATACGGTCCTAACGAAACTAATTTTGTCAAATTCCGAGACCGTTTGAAAAATGCCATTTTCCAGTCGATTAAAATCAACTGAAACTAGTCAACGCGTTTTCCTTTTCCACGCTCACATATTGCTTTCAAAACTTGTGAATTTTGAAACCTAGCAATAATTTGACATCCCCGATCCAACAAAAGTGGTTTCGTCGAAAACAGAGGTTGTTTGCAAAATTTCCATTTTTAAGGGCCGGAATTCCATAGCGACCATTCTGAATTTTCAATTGGACATATCTTTTGATTCCCGCTATGAAATTTCGATTTTCGGATTCGTTGGAAAGATATTTTTAATTCGATTCTAATATTTTTGGTTTCACTAAAATCCGGTTTATTTTGAATCCTGTACATTCATTTGAAATTTGAAATCGAATTTTCGAACTATCGCGCCATTTTCAATTCCTTTTATATTTAAAATAAAATATTTATATTCTAACGACGATTCAAATAAATATATACATTCTAATTCTATTCAAAATAAATTTCTCGTTGTTATTATTTAAAATAAATCATTTTAAATATTCAAAATCCACTAAAATTGCCAAAATAAAAATTTTAAATTGGCTCGGATTTCCGGGTTATTACAATCCCCCCACTTAAAACTTTTCGTCCCCGAAAAGGAACGAAGCCGAAAGTTGTTTAACTAATGAACTCAACTTCCATTATTTTCTTTACGGCTTAAGTTCTTCAACTTTTCAGTTTCTAAGAACTTTTCAAATTTTTCAAAAATTTGGCTGACACCCTAAATTTCCAAAAAAAATCGCCATAACCACCCCTGCAACGGGGACTTCGGGATATTTCAAGTGGCCTCCCATGGCCCTTACCAATCCAAGAAGAAAAAGAAACAGCCAATCGTCTCATAAAATCATCCAAAACCCAATAAATTAGTGAATATGTACCTATTTGTCGGGCAAACAATTTTATTCTTCTGCTCTAGCCTCCTTACTATGACCTGTTCAATGTAAGTACATGTATGTGCATGCAATTTCAAACAATTTTCAATTCTGTCCAACATTTGATAAAATTTGGCTAAAGGTTCAACATTTAATTAATTCAAACAATAATCAAACAACAAAACCAACAATCAATTAGTTGATTATCTTTTCAATCACATAACTTTGATACATATACAGAAAATCATGTTTTTGGTGCCAAATCACAACATTAAGCCCTATCTAGTTTTGGTTCTCACACCAGTCTAATGGAAATATATAGATATCTCACTTTCGTCACCCGAACATAAATTCTGATGATGTTTCGAACCACCATCAGAACATCCACGGGCGACTAGAGTGTGATTCTATATCTACCCAGTATATTAAAACTTCAAATACACGCAGATCAGACGTATATGCAATTTAATGACCCAGATCT
This sequence comes from Allium sativum, assembly GCA_030737875.1. NCBI lineage: Eukaryota > Viridiplantae > Streptophyta > Magnoliopsida > Asparagales > Amaryllidaceae > Allium > Allium sativum. Next base: position 767,078,471 of record CM060913.1, on the reverse strand, counting down.
CTGTAACATCGGAGTTGACTATATACATCATACGTCCAACCCAAATATCACGAAAATACGAAACATTTTTTTTAGAAGAAAGAGATAGAAGAAGAACAAAAATAACAACACAGAATCTCACATCGCAGCGGAACAAAATATAATATATTATAACTTTTGAAATACAAAATCTCAACTGTATAACATACACTTATCAGAGTACAACACTTACAACATAGCGGAACAAACTCTATATAACTAACGCTGAAGCCTCCTGCTCCAAGCTTCTTTAGATAGATCTGTAAAATCCTGAACTACTTGACTGCCCGAACAAATTTAGGCACCCAAGAGTTTAGGTAGAACAAAACAAAATAAACTCCGGGTCAGTCATGGGACTGGTATGAGTAAACAGTTTAAAGCAGTTTCAGAAAACTAAATGATATCTCATAAGACCACGCCGTATAACACGGAATAGGTTTTTTTTCCTTATGAGAATCCAAACGCTTGATTTAACATTTCAAAATCCCTTTTGAAAGGAACGATAATCTTTATATCAAAACTCTTTTGATATTATAATAATGTCTAAACCAAGTAGATAACAATATAGTGGAACGTTTGCATCTCACGTTCCACATATATAATATACAATCAAAACCACATGCACGTATTGGGTATTGGATTTCCAACTATGACAAGGTATGGAACCACCTTCCGCTGGTATATCTCTAGAGGAGAATACACCGAGTTCAACAAGAACATCTTGCAACTCAGCCACACATGACCGACCACTCATTTCGCTTGAGTGTATCGAATGTATATCACCAACGATTGGGATCAGCAACCGTTTCCCGAATGGGACAACATCGACAATAGATTTTTAGAAGTAAATGAAACTCTAGATCAGGTGATTATACACCCTAATAGGTGCGACCTACATAGCCATGCTGCTTGCCCGATTTCTGTCATTTACCGGTTGATGAGGCTAGAAGCTACGCTTTATCATCACACCAGATTCACTTCGAATGTCACATCGTCAAATCCATCAAATCACCGATTGACGTCCTCAACAGTACATTACGTGTTAGCAAAAAAAAATTCCTTCTCTGCTTCCACTCTTGGTACGGTTGAAGAAATCAATGTACGTGACCATTCTGGAAATACTCTGTTAGACATTCATCCATACAAGTCACCCAGGAACAGGATGAACCGAAGGCACAATTTATATTAACAGAAAAAGTCCTTGCACTCTACTCCGTCTTCGATTATCTTTATATAATCTGATTCGCACGCTACTGCCAATACGGAGTGGTTCTTCGGATAATAATCCAACCGGTCTCTCCATATTGAAAACGATGGTCAAAACTTCGATAGTCTGTGATTTAACTATCGAATAAAACAAGTGTTTCGATAGTCGATGATTTAACTACCGAATAAAACAAGTGTTCATCCAAACATCCAACAATCAGTGAGCCTTTAATTAATATTCCATTAATTAAATCACTTCTCTATTTCTTCATCAATATTTGTTAAACAAATATTTTCATATATCGCCTCCTTTATTTTCTAACTATAGAAAATATCTGATAGTTATAATTGGAAAATATTCCAATTACTTATCTCTTCTCCGATCTCGTTTATTTCTATACTTACACTTATTTGGGTCAAAACAAATGTTGTGTAAAACATCGTTACGAAAACCCAAATACTATATTCAATTAACTCTTATTCAACATTGATCTTCGAGCCTGAAATCTTACTATTTATTTGTTAATAATGAAATCAATCAAGTTGGGGGTGTAATTACCTCTTAGACCTTGACTGAATAACATTTATAACGTCAAAACAGATAAGACTACTTACTCGAATAATCAATACCATACAACCGATTATTCACTTTTAAACACATATACACTTTCTCTTTCTATTCTTACTAGATTTTATTCCTAGTCTTCCTTTTTTTATTATACTATTCTATTTGTAAGTTCGTTTCCTTATCGACTTCTATATATATCGATACGTTGATTTCTAACTATCAAACTTCTTAAAAATATTCTAACTCCTTAAATTCCCGGAAAAATTCGCCATAACCTCCTTTGTACCGGGAGCATCGGGAAAATCCCCAAACTGCCACACAGGCCTTTTCCAAAAAAAGAAAAGTCAAGCGGCTAGCCGATACGGCCCATAAAATCTCATATATGAATTAAATACATACCTTTTTGTCGGGCATTCTATTTATTTCACTTCTAACACTTTATTCCAAACCTGTCTCCTGTATGTCTATACCTGTCCAATCTATTTTAACTATACCAATCTTTTTAACTAAATTTGTTAATTAACTTCTTAGTCTAATCCACTTCTATTTATCCAAATCTATTTATTATAGATCCCATTTGAATTTCTATATTCAAATTCCATTTGAAATACTATATTCAAATTCTATAGTTAAACTCCATTTGAATTCTATTATTCAAATTCTATATTCAAATTCTATTTGAATTCTCTTTTCAAATTCTATATTCAAATCTATTTGAATATCTCTGCATTATTTATAAACAACGTTTATAACTTTACTTAAAATCCCCCATTATATATTTATAAACAAAGTTTATAAATTCAATTCAAATCCCATATTTTCCTTTATAAACAGAGTTTATAAATTCGATTCAAAACCCACCTTTTCATTTATAAACAAAGTTTATAAATTCAATACTCGTTCATATATATTCAAAACAAGTTAATATTTTTATTCTATTCGAATTTCAAATTCTATTCTATTTGAATCTTATATATTCAAATTTCAAATTCTATTTTAGAAAAATAGTTTTTTCTTTCTAAATCTCAAATATCCTTTTTCATGATATTTTTATAAATCAATATTCAAGCCCCAGGGATACTTTAAACAATCAAATCAACAAATTTTCAATCATTTGATTTTTAACACATCATATATGAATATATATGAAATCAAACAAATAACAAACAGATTATATATTTTTGAGGAATCCAGTTGGATTCCTCCAACCTGTTTTCCTGCATCCACAGACATTAGCACATAAATAATACCCATCCTGCTTCGAGGCAGAATATCGCGGTATAGAAGGTCATCCACTAATCATAGCGTGGGGCGTATAGGGTAATCATCCGCTAATGAAACCGCGGGCATCCGCTAATGAAACTGCGGGAATCCAACCAATCATCAACCCAATATATATATATATATATATAATAGTCAACCAATCCTAAATAACTATATATATTTTAAAACAATCAGACAGCATTCAAACAAGCACAGACAATTATTTTTAACTATATAAAAATAATTTCTAAATAAATGGTGAGTGAGGTTTACTCACCGTGATGGTTATTTTTTCCGAATTAAATCAGCGAGCGTTCAAGTTAAATCCCAGCTAATGCCGGAAAATTCCATATTAATACCCGATTGCAACTCCAGCAACTACAGCTTCAGGGGACTGATTTATCCATTCAATTACCTCGTACAAGATTTTATTTTAGCATTCATTAGCTATACCAATTTTATTAGCTAAGGGAATTAAAAGAAAAATAAGTATTTGATTTTAAATTTAATTCAAACAATAGATTTTACCTTTTCCCTTTACTGTTTTGAATTTCTGAACATACTTCTTCCCCAAAACCAAAGCATCATTCTTTGTTCTTACACAAAACCCAAACTGACAACATCATCATCGAAAAGCCTAACCACATGCCATCCCTTTGTTATGCTCGATCCCATTATGGCAGTCGCGACTTGCGGCCAAAGCCAATTTCCTGTTCATCGTTGATGCCTTCAGATGCCATCAAAATCCTCACACACCGTCCTCTTCCTCTGCAAACGCGACATACTCCATAATTGAATGCCTGCGAGCTTCATGTCTTCACTGCCGACAGCTACCCTATTCATTATCGCACCACTCAATCATCACGTCGCACCTCTTTCTCCCATCGCACAGCAACAGCAGGGACAAACGCGACTTCTCCTTCGCCAAATAGATCAACAACAGACCCCTCAAAAATGATCGAGCTTTTCCCGAAACTGATTCGCACCCAAAAATCTTCACGTCTTCAATGACTTCGTCGCTCCTGGGTTCGAGCTCGAGATGCGTGCTCGCCTTTGTTGAACCGCCCAATCTGATTGATAGCGATAGTCAATAAATCCCGATTGAGTGCGACATTACTTAACCCTAAATCACGGGTCAGTTATTCGATGCTTGCTGATTTCAGAAGTGTAGCTTTCGAGTTTATTCAGAAAAAGGAAAGGGGGAATAAGGAAACGAGGGAAGAAGAGGTCGACTTTGAAGGATTTAAATTGGTCAGTGGCCATTTCTTGTTTTCTAATCTGAAGCTTTGCGTTTTGTAAATGAACAGAAAGGGGAAACTGTCATGATTTATATACAGAGAAGGGAACATCGTGGCCTTATCTTCCTTTGTTCGTTACTGAATGGTAAGGAAAGGGGACACATATTTATGACGTGAAAGAAGAAGGCATGGACGTGGGTTAATTCCATCCTCAAACCAATATAAACATTTATATATGTATATATATATATATATATTATTTTGATTCTAATCCGATATCCGTTAATCCACCATACTTTGTGATTCAGAACCCCTTTTTGAACCAAACAACTGATATTCCTAGGGTAATACCCTTATTTCGGACACACTGGGATAGGTCACGAGGTCCAATTCAATCATCTGTGGAAGATATAAATTTAAACTGATATAAATTTAATTCAAAACAATTAATTAAATTTCAAACTATTTATTCTCCTCGATAATATTCAAATATTATTACCGTTAAAATTTCATATTAATTATTTGAACTGTTTTCAATTCAAATAAAAATTTGAATTCAATTAAATCCATTTTCTTATTCTGATAATTTAATATTTTCAATATTAAATTGAAATTGATTTTTAAATCGATAACTCCCTATAAAAATTGATTTATTTACTTAATTCAATATTTAAATCCAAATTAAATATTTTAAAATTAACCCCTAAGAGTCCGGGTCATTACAATCTTCCCCACTTAAAATAATTTCGTCCTCGAAATTGCTAAGGTAGAAAAAGTGCTACAAACCCATTAACTTTTCAGAACTTATTTATGTTGATACTCAACATTTCAAATTTCCTTACGTAACTCTCTTTCGAATAAATCCTTATTCGGTAACTCCTCCCTTCGAATAACTATATTCGATAATCTCTCTTTCGAATAACTAGATTCGAAAACCTTTCTTTGAATGAACTATATTCGATTAACTCCTTTCAATTTTACTCTTATTTGATTAGCTCTTTTCACCTAACTCCTTCCGAATAAGCTATATTCGATAACTCTTTTAACTCTATTCGAATAAACTATATTCGATTAACTCCTTTCGCTTGACTCTAGATCGCAGCGATCACAATGGTTACGCCTGATTCCCCCAGGAAACATCCGACCGCCCTAGGCTATCTGCAGCCCTGCGAATTACGCTAGCAGTCGTACGAAATGGCAACTTATCCTGAGTAACTATGTTTGACTAACTCTATCTCAATAACTATATTCAATCAACTGTAATTGAATAACTAACATTCAATTAAATTCTGTGGATTAACCCTAACTGATTAACTCTAACTGGTTAATTCTTACTCTAATCGATTTATTTTAACTCTAATCGACTTCTCCTATTCGAATAACTCCTATTGGATAACGTTTATTCATTTATAAAGATTTACTTTTAGTAACGGTTCTTCACTTTATAAATGTTCTCTTTAATAACGTTACTTCACTTAGACAAGTGTTGTGTACCCCTTCTATTTAAAACTATCGGTGTCAAAAACCAATATCTCTTCTCTATATAAGTTCAGACTTATATATTTCCATTTATCGAATAATAAATATTTAATTTAATTTATAAACTGTTATTTATAAATTAATCTTTTCTGTTTATCTGTTAAAAATAGATTCCCATTTTCTATTCATCTTCTGAATATTCCTTTGATTAAATTTTATTTATTTAACAAATAAATATCTCATCTATAACATTCTATTTGTAAATGTTTTTACAAATATTTCTCCTTCTATTTGTTTGCACATAACTTCCTTTGTATTTGTGTTACAAATATATTTCCTTTATTCACACCAAATTCATATTTCATTCACATTGATTTTACTCCATTTATTCATTTCGATCCATTTAACTTACTTAAGTTAAATTTAATTTCAATCGTTCAAATTCCCATTAACTAGTTGCTAATTAATCGTTTTGCCTATTTCACCCTTTTTATTTGAATATAACTTGTTCAAATATATGTCAACTTAATTATAAACTAATCTAATTATATTTTCAACTTGAGTTATATATTCGATTTCGAATATAAATTCTCAGTCTCTTCACTTATCCAAAAACCCAGTTTCGATTCAACTTTCCTTTAACTAATTATTTTCCCATTTAGTTAATTCTATTTAACCATTTAAAATATGATTTTTGTCTTGAAAATCATTTCACTTACTTTACTGGAGTTCGTATTTATTTTGTATCTCCAGTCTGGATTTTTCTAATGCCAATTCGGATTTTATTTCCTAAAAATCCTTTTATTTATTTAATTAAACCGTTATGGTTTTATAATGGTTCTGGCGCTGCTTTTCTAAAAATTTGATTTTGATATAACTCAAAATCTATACGACGAAATCCAGATTTTTCTCTTTCATTAGAAAACTAATGTTCAACCGGTCCCGACGATTCTTGTTTCAAAGAATTCCGACTTCAATTGAGTTCCGTATACTAAATTGAAGTTCGAATCGCCAATTTACGAACTGCCACGCTACGGCGAGCTCGTTTTAATTATATTTATAAATATAAACGTTTTAACTTCGTTTATAATAAATTCAACTCCATTCTGATATATTTTTAATATATATCCAATCCATTTCACAAAATATTCCCGATCTATTTTACTTTTAATATTCAAATCCTATATCTTAATTTAAAATATTCAAATTCCGTTTGAATTTCTTTATTCAAACTCTATTTTATTTCCTTCTATTCAATTTCTATTTGAATTTTCTTCTATTCAAATTCTATTTCAATTCCTTATCTTCAAATTCTATTTGAAATCCTTATTTTCAATTCCTATTTGAAATCCTTTATTCAAAACCCATTTCAAATCCCTTATTCAAATTCCATTTGAAATCCTTTATTCAATTTCTATTTAAATTCCTTTGTTCAATTTCTATTTGAAATCCTTTGAATTTAAATTCTATTTTAACTTCTTTGAATTTAAATTCTATTTCAAACTCTACATTTTCTTGAATTCTAATATTCAACCTCCACTTTATATTCTCTTTGAAATTCTATTTAACCAAATTCCATTTGAATTCTAATATTCAAATCTCTATTTGACTTTTCTTTATTCAAATCCATTTGAATTCCTTTTGAATTCAAATTCCATTTCAATTTTTCTTATACAATTTCTATTTGAATTTTCATTATTCAAATCCATTTGAATTCCTTTGAATTCAAATTCCATTTTAACTCCTTTAAATTCTATATTCAAAGTCTATTTCAATTGCTATTTGAATTCTATATTCAAATTTATTTGAATTCTCTATATTGAATTTCTATTTGAAATCTATATTCCAATTCCCATTTCAAAATTCCTCTGAAGTAATATAAATATATACATATATTTATATCTATCTCAAATTCAAACCATTTGAATTTTCAAACATCTTGTTTCTTTTCAAACAACTTTCCATCAAAACTTTTCTAAGGCAACAATTTATCACTTAGGAACTCGAAAATGAACACTGATGATGTTGCGACCATCATCAGAATTATTTCCCAGCCACTGAATGAGTCCAGTGCTATATTTCTTTCAAACACCATTTCGAAAAATATTTTCCAAACTCCCAGGATTTTAAATTCTGAATTCTGGTTGGAATTCAATTTCAATTTATCACATTTTTATATTTGATTTCATATACAAATTCCATTGGTTATATATATAACTATTTCAGTTTTTTTTTATAATCTTATTCGATTGTAATCCTAACAATCAACTCAACCATTTAAAAACAATATCGTGTCCAATCTTCTGTTCAAGTGTTTATAAACTCCTATCGACATCGTGGCGTCCCACGATTCGATCAAAATTCATAATCCACTCAACAGACTAGTCAACACAATATAAAACAGTTTTTATATCAAATAACAAATACGCTCTCTCGTATATATATACACTCAACTCATTCTAGGATACTACTGATCCTATCTCTAATGAGCACATTCCAACAAGCCTAGGTATTCGCTCAACCTAAGCTCTGATACCAATTGTAATGACCCAGATCTCCGTAACATCGGAGTTGACTATATACATCATACGTCCAACCCAAATATCACGAAAATACGAAACATTTTTTTTAGAAGAAAGAGATAGAAGTAGAACAGAAATAACAACACAGAATCTCACATCGCAGCGGAACAAAATATAATATATTATAACTTTTGAAATACAAAATCTCAACTGTATAACATACACTTATCAGAGTACAACACTTACAACATAGTGGAACAAACTCTATATAATTAACGCTGAAGCCTCCTGCTCCAAGCTCCTTTAGATAGATCTATAAAATCCTGAACTACTTGACTGCCCGTACAAATTTAGGCACCCAAGAGTTTAGGTAGAACAAAACAAAATAAACTCCGGGTCAGTCATGGGACTGGTATGAGTAAACAATTTAAAACAGTTTCAGAAAACTAAATGATATCTCATAAGACCACGCCGTATAACACGGAACGGGTTTTTTTCCTTATGAGAATCCAAACACTTGATTTAACATTTCAAAATCCCTTTTGAAAGGAACGATAATCTTTATATCAAAACTCTTTTGATATTATAATAATGTCTAAACCAAGTAGATAACAATCTAGTGGAACGTTTGCATCTCACGTTCCACATATATAATATACAATCAAAACCGCAAGCACATATTGGGTATTGGATTCCAACTATGACAAGGTATGGAACCACCTTCCGCTGGTATATCTCTAGAGGAGAATACACCGAGTTCAACAAGAACATCTTGCAACTCAGCCACACATGAGCGACCACTCATTTCGCTTGAGTGTATTGAATGTATATCACCAACGATTGGGATCAACAACTGTTTCCCGAATGGGACAGCATCGACAATAGATTTTTAGAAGTAAATGAAACTCTAGATCAGGTGATTATACACCCTAATAGGTGCGACCTACATAGCCATGCTGCTTGCCCGATTTCTGTCATTTACCGGTTGATGAGGCTAGAAGCTACGCTTTATCATCACACCAGATTCACTTCGAATGTCACATCGTCAAATCCATCAAATCACCGATTGACGTCCTCAACAGTACATTACATGTTAGCACAAAGAAGTTTCCTTCTCCGCTTCCACTCTTGGTACGGTTGAAGAAATCAATGTACGTGACCATTCTGGAAACACTCTATCAGACATTCATCCATACAAGTCACCCAGGAACAGGATGAACCGAAGGCACAATTTCTATTAATAGAAAAAGTCCTTGCAATCTACTCCGTCTTCGATTATCTTTATATAATCTGATTCGCACGCTACTGCCAATACGGAGCGGTTCTTCGGATAATAATCCAACCGGTCTCTCCATATTGACAACGATGGTCAAAACTTCGATAGTCTGTGATTTAACTATCGAATAAAACAAGTGTTTCGATAGTCGATGATTTAACTACCGAATAAAACAAGTGTTCATCCAAACATCCAACAATCAGTGAGCCTTTAATTAATATTCCATTAATTAAATCACTTCTCTATTTCTTTATCAATATTTGTTAAACAAATATTTTCATATATCGCCTCCTTTATTTTCTAACTATAGAAAATATCTGATAGTTATAATTGGAAAATATTCCAATTACTTATCTCTTCTCCGATCTCGTTTATTTCTATACTTACACTTATTTGGGTCAAAAAAGATGTTGTGTAAAACATCGTTACGACAACCCAAATACTATATTCAATTAACACTTATTCAACATTGATCTTTGAGCCTGAAATCTTACTATTTATTTGTTAATAATGAAATCAATCAAGTTGGGGTATAATTACCTCTCAGACCTTGACTGAATAACATTTATAACGTCAAAACAGATAAGACTACTTACTCGAATAATCAATACCATACAACTGATTATTCACTTTTACACACATATACACTTTCTCTTTCTATTCTTACTAGATTTTATTCCTAGTCTTCCTTTTTTTATTATACTATTCTATTTGTAAGTTCGTTTCCTTATCGACTTCTATATATCGATACGTTGATTTCTAACTATCAAACTTCTTAAAAATATTCTAACTCCTTAAATTCCCGGAAAAATTCGCCATAACCTCCTTTGTACCGGGAGCATCGGGAAAATCCCCAAACTGCCCCACAGGCCTTTTCCAAAAAAAGAAAAGCCCAGCGGCTAGCCGATACGGCGCATAAAATCTCATATATGAATTAAATACGTACCTTTTTGTCGGGCATTCTATTTATTCCACTTCTAACACTTTATTCCAAACCTGTCTCCTGTATGTCTATACCTGTCCAATCTATTTTAACTATACCAATCTTTTTAACTAAATTTGTTAACTAAATTTGTTAATTAACTTCTTAGTCTAATCCACTTCTATTTATCCAAATCTATTTATTATAGATCCCATTTGAATTTCTATATTCAAATTCCATTTGAAATACTATATTCAAATTCTATAATTAAACTCCATTTGAATTCTATTATTCAAATTCTATATTCAAAGTCTATTTGAATTCTCTTTTCAAATTCTATATTCAAATCTATTTGAATATCTCTGCATTATTTATAAACATCGTTTATAACTTTACTTAAAATCCCCCATTATATATTTATAAACAAAGTTTATAAATTCAATTCAAATCCCATATTTTCCTTTATAAACAGAGTTTATAAATTCGATTCAAAACCCACCTTTTCATTTATAAACAAAGTTTATAAATTCAATATTCGTTCATATATATTTAAAACAAGTTAATATTTTTATTCTATTCGAATTTCAAATTCTATTCTATTTGAATCTTATATATTCAAATTTCAAATTCTATTTTAGAAAAATAGAATTTTCTTTCTAAATCTCAAATATCCTTTTTCATGATATTTTTATGAATCAATATTCAAGCCCCAGGGATATTTTAAACAATCGAAGGTCATCCACTAATCATAGCGTGGGGCGTATAGGGTAATCATCCGCTAATGAAACCGCGGGCATCCGCTAATGAAACTGCGGGAATCCAACCAATCATCAACCCAATATATATATATATATATAATAGTCAACCAATCCTAAATAACTATATATATATTTTAAAACAATCAGACAGCATTCAAACAAGCACAAATAATTATTTTTAACTATATAAAAATAATTTCTAAATAAATGGTGAGTGAGGTTTACTCACCGTGATGGTTATTTTTTCCGAATTAAATCAGCGAGCGTTCAAGTTAAATCCCAACTAATGCCGGAAAATTCCATATTAATACCCGATTGCATCTCCAGCAACTACAGCTTCAGGGGACTGATTTATCCATTCAATTACCTCGTACAAGATTTTATTTTAGCATTCATTAGCTATACCAATTTTATTAGCTAAGGGAATTAAAAGAAAAATAAGTATTTGATTTTAAATTTAATTCAAACAATAGATTTTACCTTTTCCCTTTACTGTTTTGAATTTCTGAACATACTTCTTCCCCAAAACCAAAGCATCATTCTTTGTTCTTACACAAAACCCAAACTGACAACATCATCATCGAAAAGCCTAACCACATGCCATCCCTTTGTTATGCTCGATCCCACTATGGCAGTCGCGACTTGCGGCCAAAGCCAATTTCCTATTCATCGTTGATGCCTTCAGATGCCATCAAAATCCTCACACACCGTCCTCTTCCTCTTCAAACGCGACATACTCCACAATTGAATGCCTGCGAGCTTCATGTCTTCACTACTGACAGCTACCCCATTCATTATCGCACCACTCAATCATCACGTCGCACCTCTTTCTCCCATCGCACAGCAACAGCAGGGACAAACGCGACTTCTCCTTCGCCAAATAGATCAACAACAGACCCCTCAAAAATGATCAAGCTTTTCCGGAAACTGATTCGCACCCAAAAATCTTCACGTCTTCAATGACTTCGTCGCTCCTGGGTTCGAGCTCGAGATGCGTGCTCGCCTTTGTTGAACCGCCCAATCTGATTGATAGCGATAGTCAATAAATCCCCAAATCTTGAGTGCGACATTACTTAACCCTAAATCACGGGTCAGTTATTCGATGCTTGCTGATTTCAGAAGTGTAGCTTTCGAGTTCATTCAGAAAAAGGAAAGGGGGAATAAGGAAACGAGGGAAGAAGAGGTCGACTTTGAAGGATTTAAATTGGTCAGTGGCCATTTCTTATTTTCTAATCTGAAGCTTTGCGTTTTGTAAATGAACAGAAAGGGGAAACTGTCATGATTTATATACAGAGAAGGGAACATCGTGGCCTTATCTTCCTTTGTTCGTTACTGAATGGTAAGGAAAGGGGACACATATTTATGACGTGAAAGAAGAAGGCATGGACGTGGGTTAATTCCATCCTCAATCCAATATAAACATTTATATATGTATATATATATATATTATTTAAATTCTAAACCGATATCCGTTAATCCACCATACTCTGTGATTCAGAACCCCTTTTTGAACCAAACAACTGATATTCCTAGGGTAATACCCTTATTTCGGACACACTGGGATAGGTCACGAGGTCCAATTCAATCATCTGTGGAAGATATAAATTTAAACTGATATAAATTTAATTCAAAACAATTAATTAAATTTCAAACTATTTATTCTCCTCGATAATATTCAAATATTATTACCGTTAAAATTTCATATTAATTATTTGAACTGTTTTCAATTCAAATAAAAATTTGAATTCAACTAAATCCATTTTCTTATTCTGATAATTTAATATTTTCAATATTAAATTGAAACTGATTTTTAAATCTATAACTCCCTATAAAAATTGATTTATTTACTTAATTCAATATTTAAATCCATATTAAATATTTTAAAATTAACCCCTAAGAGTCCGGGTCATTACATGCAAAATCTTTATATACTGGATTGTCCAAATCAATATAAATAAATATTCAAATACGAATAATTGATTTAAATTTTCAAAACAAAAATTGTTTTCATTTTTAAAGATATACTCTTCACACTCGTTCTAGGATACTACTGATCCCATCTCTAACGTGTCATTCCCATTGGATATTACTAATCCAATTTCTGATGAATTCTTTCGTTTGGTTCTAACGGGTCTTGTTCTCCAAGCTCTGTAAACCAAAGCTCCGATACCAAATGTAACGATCGGGAAATTCGCTCGATCCGAATCGATCGCTAAACCGACCAAGACTGTTCGAAACCCCTGATTATTTTGAGAACACGACAAATTCGAACGCAAACAGAAGAACATTTCATTGTATATTACAACAATTCCATCAGAATACAAGAATATACAGAGTATGAATAAATATTACACAGAAAATATCAGAGATTTAAATTACATTTAAATACATCGCAGCGGAAAATAATACAAAACATAACCAGAAGTAATACACGGATACAGAGCTTTCCGAGTATCGTCCCAGCTGTAAATCAGGATCCTGTGAATATAAATCTGCAAAACCAAAACTACTAGCTGCCCGTGTCGAAAATAAGGGCACCCATAGTTCAGGTTAAAACAATAAACTCCAAGTCAGTCATGTGACTGGTGTGAGAACTAAAAACAGTTATTAATCTTTATTTTAAAGTTAGGTAAATCAAGGGACCACGCCGTATAACACGGAACGGGTTTCCTCCCAAGAATACCAGTGCATAAAACAACAGCGCAATGCTAAATAAAGAGAAATGAAGCTATTATAAGACTCATGTCTCATCACACAATGCAACGCAAGTCGGAGGATAGGGTTTTTACCTTATAATAGCCAAGAATGCTTGGTACGTGAAATTTCATGTCTTATTACTACTATAAGTGTATAGTGTCAAAACGATTTCAAATCATAAGTATCAATCATAGACGGCATAAGTGCCCCATACCACTATGTCGCCATATATAGGTTTACAACTAAAACCGCAAAGTCACGTATTGGAAGCTGGATTTCCATCTGTGAACCGAGGCAAAAGATAGTCCTCACCGAATTCGAGACAATCTAACCCATGTCTTAGGCAGGTACTCAGTCAAGCCTTTGGAGCGACAGGGCCGGTCCACCATGTAGATTAAAATGCCTGAACACTACGTTTCCCTGCCCTTTGGGGCGTAAATGAGTCCAATGACTCCATCGGTCCCGGATTAACCGATATATCCGAGGCGCCTCGCAACAGCAACAACCACATAAGTCAAACTCTTCAGGGCGCGTAAAACCACTAACGCCACTTCTAGCTAGAAAGAAACGCATGTCCTCCCTGAGGTCCTTCTCCCGTTTCTGGTTCACAACCGGGGCAACGCTACACAAAGCTATGCCACACAGGCCGTGCTTTGATCATCAACCACAAGACTCTGCTTTTCGACAGAAGCCTTGATCATATTGCCACTTAGGCATGCCACAGGCAATTTACTCCATGCGTTTGATATCCATCAATATATAACCTCTGAGCTCGTACGTCTTAGAGAAGGGCGTTAAGCAAGAGAATAAATTCTCCGCCACCAAACAGATATATATTTAATAGAAATCAATCACACAGAATAAAATCCAATGTCAGACACACAATCCATTTACAAGTCCGTTCTGGGTCTGAACGAAACCGGAGGCACCTTGTACCTCGCATATCCATCGATCTCCAAGTACGTCTGGACGACCACTAACTGATTCCCTCCTCTTGGGTGTACGGCCCAATCAAGATCATCAGTAATCACCCAAACGATGTGAAGACCTCCGGTCTTCGACCACCGTCTTCATCCTCGACACCACGTTGAATCAGTTATTCAAAATGGGATAAACCCGGTCTTTCTGAATAACTCGCGTATATAATAAACAAGTGTTACACAAACACAACATACGCCTCATTCCAATTCAGGATATTCCTTTATTCAAGTATTCTTATACTTTGGGAAAGGTTCCCATTAATTTTATCAAAGACAAATTCTTCAAATTCATTCTTTAATCTTCCTTTGAATATCAATTCAAACTAGTCGGGATTAGCAAACCACACCGAAGTAATCATTTATTTTATTTCCCAATCCCAACCTATTCATCCCATGAAGTAAAACTGGGCGTACTTCATATCTAACACCATGGTGTTATCGGTAAATTTAATTACCATTTCACATTCAAATCTAATTAAAGATTTAACTATCGTCTGGAGCAAAACTGGTGATACTCCATTCTCGATTACTTTTGTCTAATTAAAGATTCATTAAAACTCCACTTAGTTTTAATCTTCCCAAAAACCAATATCAATGATCATTTAACTTGGGAAATCACCTCATGTCTTTAACTGGGTTAAAGAACCAATGTCATTTAAAACACGGTTCACTATAAACCCAAAATCACATTCCATTAATTATCGGGTAAAAGAACAAGTGTTATTTAAAACACCTTTCACGATAAACCCAAAAATCAATACCAATTCAATTCCAATTAAATATTATTTAATTGGTACACTTTATTAAATCTAAATAGAAAGATTTAATCTTTTTCCCAACTGGGTTTAAGAACAGTGTTAATGAAGACACCATTCACGGCAAACCCAAATCACATTTGATATTAAATACAAGGCTCTGAATAGAAAATATATCGGCTTATATTCAATATCAAATTCTACGACCAAAAAATATCGTATTGGAAATAACGATATAAATATATCTTTCAAATTTCCATAATAATATCTGTATAATCACGAAATCCAACATCGAAATATTCCACAGACAATTTCGATTCAAATCCAATTCCACTTTATATATTGAAAATTCTGGTTATTTTCAAAACCATTTCAAATTCAAATCAAAATTGAATTTTTCAATATAAATTCGTTTTAATTTCATTTCAAATCGATTTCAGTTCAATTTCAATTTATTTCAATTTAATTCGGATTTCAATTCATTTCAATTTAATTCGAATTTCAATTCATTTCAATTTAATTCGAATTTCAATTCATTTCAATTTAATTCAAATTTCAATTCATTTCAATTTAATTCGAATTTCAATTTAATTCGAATTTTGAAATCACTTTCAATATTCATTGAAAAATGAATAAAATCGATATAAATATCGTTTACGTCAAAATGGCTTCAATCTAATCAACACGGCTTTTATTCAACACATGAATGTTTATTCTATTCAACACATGAATATTTTTCAATTCAACACATGAATTTATTTTCAATTCAACTCATGAATTTATTTTCTATATTGGAATGAGGCCCAATCAATTACCATATAATGTTAATTATATGGATTTTCTACAACACATGTATATAATAGCAACGATAAATCATCAACCATCATCCAGAGTGCACCACACAACTGCAATAGCATTAAATATAAATAATTAACGCTTACACAGTCTGTCGACCAATCGATCGACATACAGATAAATTTTTGTGATTAGTGTACGCCAAATATCATCCCAATACCCGTGTGGGGTTTCAAATCAACAAACACATATTTTTATTTATGCAGTTGGGTGATGTGTAAAATTTATCGTCCCAATCAATATCAGTAAAATCAGTGTATATAAACAAATCATCTGATTTGTTTATAATTATTTATTTTATATACACGTTAAAAACCATATTTTTAACTATAAAATATTTTCCAGTATAAAATATTTTATTTCATTCCACATCACACAATCAATTTTCACCAAACATCAATCAAACAAACAAGTCATCCATGGTCTGTGGACGATGGGTGTCGGGTGCTACTAAGTACCATCTGCATCCTAGCATATATTTCAAACTAGAAATCAAGAATTAAAGTGAGAAGTTCTCACCTTTGGGTCCCACTCCGTCGGTATTAATTTCTGAATTGTTCTGCTCGGATTTGAAATTGCCTGAAACTCTAACGTGCTTCGTTTTGGTTGTAGTCTATTCCATTGCGAAGCATTTTTCATCCCGATTCCAACGCACTTCGTTTTGTTGAAATCTGTTTTGATTTGAACGAGATATGGCATTTTAAACATTTAATACATTATTTTACAAAATTAATTTTTAATTTAATTCCTAATCATGTAATTAATGGGCTAAACCCTTCTTTCTTCTTCGTTGACCCCCTGTAACCCGCTAAACCTATTCACAAAGAAGAAAAGCCACGGCCGCTCCTCTTATGACCATCGTGACCCCAATCCACGAACCCCCCCCCCCCCCCCCCGCGAAAGCCAACGTCGACCCGTCCCTGCGCCAGTGGTGGCGCCGCTTGCGGTGGCCCCACAGCCTAGAAAGACGCGATCGAACTTAGGGGATTTGAGCCCGAAAATCTCCACATTCACAAAGCCAGAAACGATCCCACCCGTTTATTGCTTAGATGTCATGAATCTCTCCATTTTCCTTTTTGAAGTTTTGAATTTCATTGTAAATCTTAGGAGATCGGTTGCGAAGAAGGAGAGGAAACGAGAATCGTTCATTCCCTGGGGTAAACGATGGCTCCTGAATTTGTGGTTAGGGTTTGAGATATTTTGGGCTATTTATATTAATATTTTATTATTTTAATTTCAAAATTACTTCTTTTATCGATACGAACTCCAAATCAAACCCAACGACTGTCGCCCCTAGCTAATTACCCCCATTCTGAACACAATGGGATATGTTTCGTAACCCAATTAGGCTGTTATGATCAGTTTCCACTAAATTTAAAATATAAATCTGTATATTCAATTTTAAACATACATTTCAATTTACTGGGGCCACATACTGACTCTTAAATTCCTGAAAAATTATTCTTGCTATGTTTTGACGATACGGTCCTAACAAAACTAATTTCGTCAAATTCCGAGACCGTTTGAAAAATGGACATTTTCCAGTCGATTAAAATCAACTGAAACTGGTCAAATGCGTTTTCCTTTGCCACGCTCACATATTGCTTTCAAAAATAATGAATTTTAAAACCTAGCAATAATTTGACATCCCGGATCCAACAAAAGTGGTTTCGTCGAAAACTGAGGTCGTTTGCAAAATTTCCATTTTTAAGGGCCGGAATTCCATAGCGACTATTCTGAATTTTCAATTGGACATATCTTTTGAATCCCGCTATGAAAATTCGATTTTTCGGATTCGTTGGAAAGATATTTTCAATTAGATTCTAATATTTTTGGTTTCACTAAAATCCGGTTCATTTTGAATCCTGTACATTCATTTGAAATTTGAAATCGAATTTTCGAACTACTGCGCCATTTTCAATTCCTTTTATATTTAAAATAAAATATTTATATTCTAACGATGATTCAAATAAATATATACGTTCTAATTCTATTCAAAATAAATTTCTTGTTGTTATTATTTAAAATAAATCATTTTAAATATTCAAAATTCACTAAAATTGCCAAAATAAAAATTTTAAATTGGCTTGGATTTCTGGGTTATTACAATCTTCCCCTCCCATGCCACTTGGATTCGCTATCTTTATTTTGTACACTTGTGACTCATAAAACTGGGTTTGATGGCTTATTTTGCCAAACGGCCTTGAATCGCCGATAACGTCCGTCTGCATTGTGGATGCTTCTCAATGAACACGGTCTTAATTATTTTCCTAAACGTAACGGCTGATTGGTCGTTCCCCATTGTCGGATCTGGTGAAAAATGACAATAGATGCTGCATAGATTGATGTCCTCCTCGTTTGTCCACGGCATGATTCCTTGTCTACTTACTGAGTTCCCATAAAATTGCTCATGTTGCCTTGGGAAAACTGGCTTCTTTCCAACGTCGGATGTGAGAAATATCCAAATGGTGACGCCATTACAGAGCTAGAGTTTGTTTTGATTTTAGAGATAGAAGAGAATTATGAATAGGTTGGGATGTAAAATGGTAGAATGAAACCATTTTATAATTGAAACTATAGCCATTACAAAATTTATGACCATTTTATAGCCGTTGGGGGAATATGACCGTTTGAAAATGTAGGATTGTAGCCGTTGCTGTTCACGAGCCGATTTTTTCGGCTCCTAACGTGGGGAGCCGAAAAAATCGGCTTACCGGGGATATTCAC
The DNA here is from genome assembly GCA_030737875.1 of Allium sativum. Lineage (NCBI taxonomy): Eukaryota > Viridiplantae > Streptophyta > Magnoliopsida > Asparagales > Amaryllidaceae > Allium > Allium sativum. The sequence goes on along the minus strand of CM060913.1, from coordinate 767,059,207 downwards.
GATTCAGAATACACCCCGTAATATTTCCCTTAATATTACGTGGTGTAATCTCTGTTGGAACCAAAACTGAACCCATATTACGTATTAAATATATGAATAGGGTGTTGTTGGAGTTGCTCTTAGTATGCATATATATGTATATATATATATATATATGCAGTTTCGATGTTAACCAGAACATTGCGAAAGATACATGGTATAAACTTAAAGAGATATAATAATCGTATGCATTATTGTCCTTAATGAAAGCAAAGTATGAACGTGCCACAGATGTTATCCTCTACCTTCTCTTTATTATGGTAAAGGTGTGCCCTTAAAGTGAGGTTCATTGCTATTAGGGGGTTTTACTCAAAAAGCAATTATGTTTCTTCATTTTCTACCAACTAATTTATTGTGCTTTGTTTTGTACAGAGTACAAAATCTAAGGTGTAGGGATTAACACTTGATAGGGGTAATGTTAAAGGTGTAGACATTAGAGTTGACCACATTGTCTCTGTGTTCCAGTTTTGATCCCACCGTGATAGGAGTCATGAGGAGTTTGATTATTTTGGGAAAACTGTATGGTTTTGTGATCTGGAAATAGGATTTTTAATGGATTTTTTTGGTCAAAAAAAGAATAAGATAGAATCCACTTCAACTTGAGTGGTACTGCATAACCTTTTTGACAAATGTTCTCATCACATACAACACAAGGAAAATTATAAGAGCCTAAACTATTTTTTTAACTGCTTCACTGCTTGGCTTCTAAGCTTCCACTTTCCTATCAGGTGATATTATTCAAAATTTTGAGAAATAATAACACTCATTATATGGAATGATCACTACATGTTAGGTACGGCTAAAAAGAATTATCTGAATAATTTGCTTGTTGCCTAAGTAATGACATCAAATGCTCAATGTTTTATTTATTGATATTATACCTATTATCTTAGGTTCTTGTTTTCGATCGAAGTGAAGAATGATGTCAAAAATGTTGCTGTAATAGGGTTCATAGTGTAGGATATATTGCTCTTTAATGGTTGTACATATTAAATGTTTGAATTATTGTACTAAAATGAATTTATGAATCAATTTTTTGTATGTATTATGGAATTATAATTGGTTTTTTTGTATTATCTTATTCAATCTGCATTTGTTATGTGAAGAGTATTTTATAGACATTTAAAGTAATGGTGTAATATTTTGCATCGACGGTCAGAAACAACCGATACAAAATAAAGATGGGCCAAAGGCATTGTCCTCTATATTGCATCGGTTAGTAGCTATAAGCGATGCAAAAACATATTTTTTGCACCGGTTGTTACCAGAAATCGATGCAACACAGTAACTAGTTTTAAGCTGAAAACCTTACTCTTTCATCGGCTATTGCGAATAAGTGATGCAAAATTACAGTTGTTGCATTGGTTTTGAAGCCGATGCAATTTTTTTTTGCCTTATTGCATCAGTTGCATATGCATCGGTTGCTGAACCGATGCAACATGGGGTTAAACAACCGATGCAACAGACCTATTTTGTAGTAGTGTTTGAATTTAAATATTCAAATTATCTAATGAAAATTATTCCACTGTATTTATAAACACTTTTTGTAAATTCGCTTCAATTTCCGCATTATTTAATTTATAAACAGTGTTTATAAATTCACTACTTGTTTTTATTATTCAATCAAGTTAATTTTCTTAGCCCATTCGAAATTCAAAATTCTATTTTTAGAAAAATAGTTTTTCCCTTTTAAATCTCAAAATCCCTTTTCACAATATTTTTATAAATCAACATTTAGGCCCAGTGATATTTAAACATCCAAAACACCCAATTATCAATCATAGGTTTTCTAACACATCATATATGATAGTATATATATGAAAACAAATAATAATTAATTTTAAGGAATCCAGTCTAATCCCTCCAACCTGTTTTCCTACATCCATAGATGTTAGCCAGCATGAATAATACACATCCTGCTTCAAGGCAGGATATCGTGGCATAGGAGGTCATCCACTATCATACTGTGGGGAACATAGGGTCATCCAATAATGATACTGCAGGCATTCGCTAATGGTACTACGAAAAATATCCAACCACCAATATATATATATATATATATATATATATATATATATAAAATAACCACAAACACCAAGCCTAAATAACTAATATATATAATAATCGCATCTGATAACAATTAATAAGTGCATCCAAGCAACCAACAATTTATTTTTAACGACGAAATAAATTTCTAAGTGAGATTTATTCATGTTGATTCTTTTTGCATATTTTTCATCTTTTTTATCTAATGTTAAACAAAGGTTTAAAATTAGACAAAAATCCAAAGTAGCTCCAAATTCTGCCAACAAAGCTTCATATCGTAGCTACAACAAACCAGAATTTCGGAACCAATTTAAAATTTATTTTTAATTAGTTTTCATAGAAATTAAATATTTTTAATGATTTATTTGAAGAATAAATGATTTAAATTTATTTAAAATGAAGTTCGAGCGTGTATATTTAAAATTTAATTAAAACAAACTCGAAATGGCGCGGTAGTTTGAAAATTTGGTTTCGAACTTTGAATGATTATACAGAATACAATATTAAACGTTAGAATCTATTTAATTATATCTTTCTAATGAATGTGAAAAATTGAGATCTCGAGTTATAAATTGTGAGTTATGTCCAGTTTAAATTTTAGAATAGTCACTATGGATTTTATTAATATTTTAATATTATTTAAGCCCTTAAAATAGCAATTTTTCTAACGACCTGCGTTTTTGACAAAATTAATTTGTTGGATCTGGAATGTCAAATATTTGTCAGTTTTAAAATTTCAAGTCATTTGTAATTAGTATGTGAGCGTAGTAAATTCAAATGTGTTTTGTAAATTCAATTGAATTAAATAAGCTAATTAAAAGGCCAAATTTAAAACGGTTTCCAAATTCGATGAAATTAGTTTTGTTAGGACTGTATTTGTAAAACTTAGCTAGATTTCAAATTTCTTATTTTTGGAGTCAATATATGGCTGTGGTAAATTGAAATGTACGTTCTAATTCAATATTTAGCGTTATATTAATTTATATTTTATTTTTAATAACAACTGATTAAAACAATCGAATGGGCTTACGAAACATATCCAATTGTGTTCGGAATGGGGGTATTTGGTTAGGGGCGACTGTCGTTGGGATTCATTTGGAGTTCAGAGCACTAAACATGCTTAAATTGAATTTAATAATAAAATAAAATAAAAAGGGTATATATATGGATTTAACAAAACCTTAATCTTCATTCTATCTCTTCAGCGCGCCGCCATTCATTTCTTCGATGGCCAGAAACACTCAAAACAAATCCTCTTCGGTCTCCTAATATAGTGAATAATTTCAAAATCCTATAAAAGCAAAATCAAAGATTTGTGGGAGATCCACACATTCAACGGTGATGATGAAGTTTAAGGTTGTGGATTGTGAGTTTTTGAGGCTCAAATGCTGACTATTCATGCGCGATTTTAGGGGACCATGCTCGTTCGAGCTTGCTGGGGATGGGCGCGGAGGAAGGCGGTGCTGAGGGGAAGGTGGCGCTGGTCTCTGATCGGCGGCCGATGGACGAGGAGAGGTGCGCGGGGTAATTCTTCTGGTGAACGATGGGTTGCGGCGTGATTTCTTTTGCCTGGAAATAGAAGACGAAAGGGAAACCCGATTAAGGTTAGACAAGGAATAATTTTGTTAATTAATTATTTAATTAATTTAAGGTTAGTTAATTAACGTAATTAACATATAAAAATGGTCATATCTTATTCATACGGAATCAGAATTCAGCAAACTTGGGTCCATTGGAATCACATCGAAAGAACACTATAACATGGAACAGACCAGAACATAAAGAAAGCAAATTAGAATTTGAGGCAAATCTAAACCCAAACAGTGCTAAAATCGTTAATTAAAGACTGATGGAGTGGAAACCAAAAGTGATAACTCTCTTACTCAAATTATTTGTACGGTTAATATATCTGTGACTGAATATGTATTTATTGCCTGTGATTGCAATATTTGTTTGGTGGTTGATGGTTGTTTACAGTTTTAATATTATTATCATCAAACTGTATATATATGTGTGTGTGATGTTAAAATAAACACTTAGATTATAAATTATTCTGGGATGACAATTTACCCACCCGTCTCCCAAATAATAGATAAGTTCACTTGGACTATGATGTAAATCCCACACGGGTATTGGGACGATAAGTTTACACATCGCCCAAGTATACAAATAATAATATTTGTTTGATGGTTGAAAATCCCACACGGGTCTGGGGATGATAATTAATTCACATCTCCCTTGGATTTAATGGTATGTCAACCGATTGATTAACAGACTGTTATAAGCATTATTTAATTATTTAATGCTTATACAATTGTAAATTACACTCTGGATGTGAATTGAATGTTTAATAGTTATTTATCATTACATTCTATGAATGGAATCCATATCAATAAAATTATATGGTAATTGATTGAGTCTGATTCCAATTCAAAAATAATGAATATTTTAAAATAATATTCAGTGAAGAATCAAAATGTGATTTTGATGTCCAATTTTGGATGGACACGGAAATATTGAAATATTCATAACTGAAATGAATATGAAGCCAAGTTAAGTAAATATACGCCATTTTAAGTCAAAATGAATTATCTATCAATTTTATTCATTTTTTTAAAGAATATCAAAAAGATTTGATTTCAAAATCTGATATTTTGAAAATATTATCGTTTTAATATTATAATGATATGGAATATTCAATTCTGATTTAAAATTGAAATGGAAGTTGGAATTGTTTAAAATGAACTTATAAACAATTTATAAAATATGTTTAAAAAGGAAATCAAAGAAATATATTATATATATTTAAATGGCCTGAATAGAACGTGCCACGCAGCGACCATTCAAGAATTTCGGCCATTAACTTTGAATTGACGTAATGGGAGATCCGACCATCGGACTCTCCTAAAACCGAAACCGTTGGGTTCGTATCGAAAAGAGCTTTCGAATGGGAATAAGAGATTTGAAATCTAACGGTTGGATTTTGAGAAATTTGAATAAAGCAGCGCCAGCGCAGCTAATTGACTTGAAACGTCATTTAACTGAAAGGGTCTATTTTTAAATGATTAAAAATAGGGAAAAATTATGTGAAGTCATAATAAATGATTTGCAAAGATTTTTGGATGAAATATTCCAAGTTTATAAAGATAAAAGATATTTTTATCAGAATAAGTTGTTTATATTTTTAAGTAAAGAATGGGAAAGGATTTGAATGGAAATAATTTTCGGAATATTTCGATATTGGATTCCATGATTATATGAATATTGTTGAGGAATTTGGAAGATATAGATATCATTATTCCCAATACGATATATGTTGGTTTCAGGATTTGATATTGAATATAAGTTGATATAATTACTATTCAGTGCCTTGTATTTAATATCAAATTGGATTTTGGGTTTTTCATGAATGGTATCTTTAATAGTACTGTTATTAAACCTAGTTGAGAAAGGAATAAATCTTTTAATTAAGATTAATGAAGTTTCCCAATTAATACATATAGTTGGAATTAAATGGAAGTTGATTTTGGGTTCCTTCTGAACGATGTTTTAAATAACATTTGTTCTTAAAACCCAGCTAACTGTGAAGTTATGATTTGGAATTTATAAATCTTTTAAATAAGATTTAATGGAATTTTACAAGGTAAAGTTTTCCAATTTAATACACTAAGTTGGAATTGAGTGGAATTATGTAACACCCCGTATTTCAACTATACTAAAGAGGATAAATTAAATAATAATTAATTTGATATTCAGAATTAAGGGAAAGGGACTGCGCTATTGCGTCTGTCTCGAAATTCTGGTCAAGATAGTTATTTGGTTTGCATAAAATGGACACCGTATGAAGAAGTTAGGAGGATTTGAAGTTTGTATACGCGTAAGATAATTATATATGTATATGTGTGTGTGTGTGTATAGGGCCTAGGAATGCAAATTTCAGTTCAAAATTTTGAAATCACGAAAATTGGGGGAAGCGTGAAAATTCCCGTCCCAGGGGTGTCGACCCCGGGGTCAACCCCATAAAGGGAGGGTCGACCCCCCTAGGGCTGAGGTGGCAGACGGGTTCTGGAGGCTGGCAACTATATATAGAGGTCCATTTCTCTTGTTTTCTTCACTGGAAATCAATGGGGGCCAAACGCTGCCGGTGTCTGAACTAAACTGAATTCTTTGTCTTCTACAACAATCAAATAAAGCCAGTCAGTTAGAGATTCAAGATCCATTCTTCTTCTAGCTCTATTTTCTAATCTAAGCACTGTGAGTTAGTTAATTTAAATGATTAAAAGTAAACGTGATATGACTGTGATTTGGATATATGTCTGTGACTGAATCATATTGGATCTATCATAATTTGTGAATCTATAATATTCTATGACTTGGATCTAAATCTTTATCATATCACATCTATTAAGACTTTTGAATCTATGATATAACTATGATGTGGATCTTAAACTTTACCATGCTAGATCTACCTTTATAGATCTAATTCGCTTGTATTTAATTTATCATGTCACAATTGTGGATGTTAAATGTTATTATGCTAGATCTACCTTTATAGATCTAATTCGCTTGTGGTTAATTTACCATATCACAATTGTGGATCTTAAATGTTATCATGCTAGATATACCTTTATAGATCCAATTCGCTCGTGGTTAATTTATACCGTCACATCTACTTATGGATCTAATTCTTTTTAGATCATTTGGTACTTAGCATGTTGTGGCTAATTTAGATCTGTCATTAATTAGACATATGAATCCTTATTTATTCATGCCTATTATGACATCCTTAGTGTGTTAGATCTAGTTTTATTATCACATGCTCACTAGATCTATTTTTATATGTCCACCTTATCACTATGCCAATTACATGTTTATGTCACTTGTATTAAAATAATCACTATTGTCATCTTTCCCTTTTATTGTTTATGGCTAGGCTACTTTCTAGCCTAGACATGACGCCAAATATATGCGAATGCGTTAGTTAGGGAACGATGGAAAACATTAGAATTGGCATAACTTGAATGACGAATATGAATTTGGATATATAATCCATTATGAATATAATTAGGTAAATGGCATGAACACCTATAAAGACATAGGTATATATAATTGGTTAATAATGAAAATGCCTAGGATTACATTAATTAGAAAACTGTAACTGCACTTATGACACGAGGTTAGATTGCATTTGTGGTGGAAGTCTGCCCGGACCTGACTGGCATATCCAACAACTGCAAATGTTGAATCTAATGTGAGGGGTCTAAGTGCACAAATACGAGACGGGCTAAGACACGAGGTTGGGCCCAACTTGTGGAAGAAGGCTGCCCGGACCCGACCGGCATATCCAGCATCCACAAGTTGTAGGCCTAATATGGGAGGTCTAGCCCATTATAACCATAAATGAACATGGTAACGAATTGGAATACTTAACCTAGTTAAATCCATAGGGAATGTATGAACATGTTAACTTGAATAGGGGTTAAGTAAACTTGGTTAAAACAGTGGGTGGGTTAAGTAAACCTTGTGGCGGTGGGTAATATTTATATATATAGGCCCACAAACTTAACTTATTTTATACTTTGGGTTATGCAACTTTGTTAAGTAAACTTGCTTGGATCAGTTAGGGTTATGTAAATCTTACGGCGGTGGGGTAATATTTACATATATAAGCCCGACAACTTAACCTTTTTTACATGTTGGACTGTTAGGCATAACCAGTTGAAATCCTAGTAGTGGGGATGCAAGCCTAGGGGGAGCTTGTATCATCTTGTGTGTGGGACCCGTTTCAGTCAGTAACCCATCTAGGTATCAGAAGAGTACTCCGAACTAGGTCGGGGTAGGGGCACGCTTACTGGGTTGATTGTAGGAGATACAAAACGAAGGGGTGGTGTCAACAGTGCAGGAAACCAATGAAGTCATGTGCGTGCATAGGTCCGACTTTCTATGGGAATTAAGACGCTGTGACATCAGTAGATATGGTTGTGCACATCTTGAAAATGAAGGGTTTCCACTTTAGGAAGTGGTACATCCTACTGTGGGGCCAGCACAGGGTATCTACGGAGTAGGGAGCCGATCAATTAGGGTAGTAATTAGGGTACATCTAGACTCTGGTAATTTTAAGAGTCTGTTATTGGGGCTGCCTGTGGATTGTATGGGGTTAAAACCTTTCACCATAAGTACGCCTAAGTATACCATTTCATACATGTTGGAGATCATCTCATTCTGGATATACGAGTACTAGTGAAGAGTAATCATTAAGGAAGCGTATACACTCCATCTTGTTCACCTTGTCATACCTGCATTATATGACGTTGTCTTTCTTATAAATCTTATATGTTTGTCATGCTACTTTTACTTATTTACTTGCTAAAAGTAACTGGACTCGCCAGAATTTATGTCTGACCCTTTTTGTTTCCTCTTCTTTCTTCCATTCCCTCCTCCCCAAGGTTCTCAGGGTGGGAATACTCAGGCTTAGTCAGGACTCGGTTATCATCTTGCTAGGAGTTGCTTTCGAAGTATGGTTCAAGTTCTTATCTCCAGAATGGCTTTGTCTCCTTTTGGGGAATTATGCTTTTTATGTACTTTGATGGAATAAGACAGAAAGTTTCATATTTCTATAATTGAATTTATGTAGTTTGCAGCCGTATGATGTTTTGAACCATGATGCTTTATGATTAATAAAGTTTGTTTTTATTCCGCTGCAAAATTTTATATCTGTCTTGTAATGTTTCTGTTTCTGTTTACCTATAATGCTTCATCGAAACTTAATGCATTCTCTTAATGAGTGACATTAACGGATGTGGGGTGTCACACTTGGTATCAAAGCTGAAGGTTACCGGACTGGATAAAAGTTTTTGAATTTTTTTCAAAAAGGTTTTCAAAGAAAGCATTTTTCAAAAAGAAAAGTCTGTTTTGAAAAACATGTTCCCCAAAGCCATATGTAATATCCTTCGATCCTTTGTCTAAATCTCTTTCCATTTCTTTTTAGCATGTCTGGGGAACCTAATATCCTAGAGGGCATTATGATACCAGGCTGGTTCCATAGGTATTTGGAGGTCACGGCGCCTACCGAAGGCCAAGGAAACATTCCTTCCCCAGCTGTACCCGTTGTTCCTCCTTCTCCTCCACGTGCAGACAACTTTTCCAATATCTGCAAAGAGTTCCGTTCTATGGGAGGAAAGCCATTCCATGGAACCGAGACATTCGTAGAGGCAAGGAATTGGCTCAAAGAGACCGAGGACTTGTTTGTAATCTTTGAAGTGGAAGATCGAAGGAAGATTCAGTTGGCTACCTGGCTACTGAAGGATGAAGCTTCGTTCTGGTGCGAAGTAACCCAAGCAGGGCGTCCGGTGGAAACTTGGGATGACTTTAGGAAGAGGTTTGAAATGAAGTTTCTTTCTCAAGCCGAGAAAAGCATGCAAATAAAGAGGTTCTTGGCGCTCAAACAAGGAGACATGACTGTTAAAGGATATGTGAATAAATTCAATCACCTAGCCAAATTCGGTTTGGAACTAGTAGGCACTCCACATAAGAAGGCCTTGCGGTTTGTTAAAGGACTAAATTAACCCCTTCATGGGTTAGCTATGTCCCATATTCCAATGGGAGCTACTTTTGAAAGACTCGTTGATATGACATTAATGCATGAGGAAGATAAAGCTGAAAAGAAAGAAGCCGAGGTTGAGGAAACATAAAAGAAAGGAGGAAAGAACGACAAAGCTCAAGACAAGAGGAAATGTTTTAATTGTGGACACATGGGTCATGTGAGCAAAGATTGCAGAAGAAGGAATAACGCTTGTTTCCATTGTGGGGAGATCAGGCATCTTATTAAGGATTGCCCGAAGAAATAAGGACAAGGTCAAAGGGCAGGAGCTTCTGGAGGGCAAGTGCATGCTACCGCGATCGGTGCTCCAGATCGAGGTGGGAAAGTTTCTGTGGAAGGTTTGATTTTTCTTTCCAATCATCGTATAAGAACTCTTTTTGATTCTAGCGCTTCACATTCATTTATATCTAGTTCTATTGTTGAATCTCTGCACTTAATAGTGGATCCCATTGTTAGTTGATTCAGCTCATTTATCCATGATTTTTCGGGGTTTGAGGATATCTATATTGTGCGTCGAGTTTGAGGGCGACGCTTATGTGCTCGGTTTTATGGGCAACGGTTTGATTCTAGGGATAGGTTGGCTAGCCATGTACGGTGTCATTCTTGATTGTGAGGGGAGGGACGTTAGACTTATGACTTGCCAAGGGAGGACCCTCAAGATTTCTTGTGACCCAAAAGGGTCTGTTATGCTTACTTTCCTAGAATCTCTTGATGCATCTATCAATGATCTACGGTCTGTAGTGGTAGTCCGTGAGTATCCATATGTTTTTGAAGAGGTTCGGGGTCCAAGGCGCATGATCGATTTCTGCATATATTTGGTGGACAATGCAAAACCAGTAGCTTTGCCCATGCGCCATATGACTCTAAGAGAAAGGAGGGAGCTCAGTAAACAAGTAGGGGAGCTACTTGTGAAAGGATTTACTTGGCAAAGCATTTCTGAATGGGGTGCTCTGGTGGTATTCGCAACTAAGGCGTATAGCTCGCTTCGCATATATGTGGATATTCATGATGTTTTTCCTCATTTCTTAATTATCGAAGTGTCTATATGATACATCAGACGTACTTGAGCCGAACATGCGTGAGGAAGTAGAGGTAGAATGGGAGGCGACAATTAGACAAGTTCCTACCCGTATACTTGGATTAGAGGTTAAGAAACCGCGCAACAGAGAGGTTAGGTTAATAAAAGTGCAATGGGGAGAAGATAGCGAGGATGCGACTTGGGAGACTGAAGACAAAGATCACGCTTCTTACCCTTTCCTTTTTGGGACTATGTTCTTAACTTCTTTTTCCAAAGCTTTTATCCGCACTTGCTTCTATCATCTGAGTATATCCTATCGATTGAATCTTCGACCTTTAAGTAGGAGCCCATGATTGTAAACATGTGTTTGAAACATGTTATGTTTGATGGATGCAAGTGGATGCAAGTGTTTGCTAGTGGTTGTTCGTGGATGCATATACACACATTAGGCACTAAATCGGCTCAATCACTCTCATACTGCATATGGATGTGTGTGCGTTTTTCTTCCTTTAATGGATGAAATTGAATGTATCATCATATGGATGTTGCACTTGGACGGATGATTGTGCACCCATATAGAACTTACATGTTATACTAGGATTGTTGCATACATGTTGAACTCATGACACATACATACATTGCATTAAGGAGATCAACTGAATTAGTGGACCGCCTGATCTTTCGCATTAGTGTTGGGACATATGCATACCGCTTTGCATATGTTCATATAAGCATTAGAAAATTTTAAGGAAATGGATGCCTGCGATTGGTGGATGAGTAGAAGGATGATGGATGGATGGTAGGATACATTCTTCTTAAGTTGGAGATTTCAAGGACGAAATCCTTTGAGTAGGAGAGAATATAACACCCCGTATTTCAACTACACTAAAGAGGATAAATTAAATAATAATTAATATAATAATCAGAATTAAGGGAAACGGACTACGCCATTGCGTCTATCTCGAAACTCTGGTCAAGATAGATATTTGGTTTGCGTAAAACGAACACCGTATGATGAAGTTAGGAGGATTTGAAGTTTGTATACGTACAAGATAATTATATATATAGGGTCCAGGAATGCAAATTCAGTTCAAAAATTCGAAATCACCAAAATTGAGGGAAGCGGGAAATTTCCCTCCCCAGGGGTGTCGACCTCATAGTAGGGGTGTCGACCCTGGGGTCAATCCCATAAAAGGGGGGTCGACCCCCCTAGGGCTGAGGTGACAGACGGGTCCTGGAGGCTGGTAGCTATATATAGAGGTCCATTTCTCTTGTTTTCTTCACTGGAAATCAATGGAGACCAAACGCTGCCGGTGTCTGAACTGAACTGAATTCTTTATCTTCTACAACAATCAAATACTTTATAACTATAATTATTACTTGTTAATCTTCTTAGTGATCATGATTATAACTTGAATATTATATTCTTTCAATCAACAAACTATAAATTTTCCATAGTATTAGGTTGCATCAGCGATAATCATACAATAACAAATGCATACATTTTGAACTATTATCTTACAACTCATTTTCTTATATTCTCTTATCATTGTGAACACATTATAATATGTATATAATTTATCATTTAGTGATAAAAAAAATGTAAGTATGCAAATTTGTGTACATTAGAACACAATATCACCGGGTCGCGGAGCGGGTTTACCCAGATCCGTACGAGTTTTGGGTACGGAGTGAAATTCCAGACCCGCACCGGCTCTATGGGGCGGGGTTTAAAAAGTCCAGATCGGGTCTGGGGCATGAGAAACCCGCCCCAACCCGCTCCATTGTCATTCTTAGCCTAGACCAAGTCTTCACAACTTCACACTGGACATTGCATATAAACCACCTAGACCGAATCCTCCCTGTTTCCATGAATCCAACCAATCACAATCCTCTTATTTTCTCCATTTTGCAATTAAACCCCTAAAAAGATGTGAATTTAATTGCAAAATAGACAAATCATAGGACTATGATTGGTTCGGTCAACGAGAACGGTGTATTCGGTCCAGAGGATAAGCGCTTTGGACATTGCTACTTGTCATAATTCACCCGATCATTGTTGCTGGATCTTTGGACTGTTGTCAAAAAAGAATATGTACTCTAGAAAAGATGCCATCCTTTCATTTGTGAATGCTAGTTTCTATCACACGTGGAATTTTTGGTTCGTTCGTCAATGTTAACATGCATCTATGCGTCTGATGAATGATGATTCCCTAGAAAAGATGCCAATAATCCTTTAGCCAAGGACAATTTTGTTCATCAAATTTAAAGATAAAAATTGATATTTTGTTGAATACATTCATCGTTTAGAAATTCTAACATATGTAACCAAATACAAATCATCTTCTACACCCTTAAATGCAAAGAAAAAAAAAATCTTTTTTTATTAGTTGAAATAAGAGAACAAATTAGTTGTCACTAATCAGCTATAATCATGATTTAATTTACTCATTTCATTTTTATTAAATTGTTATTGCCTAATATTGAATACTACGAAATATATACATACGCTAAATAAATTAAAAACATTGTTTCTTAACAACTTTGGTATACCCAAAAACAAAGTAATTGAAAGGCATCAACCATCACTATTTTCATCCTAGTATATATAATCATAATTGTATCCACTAACTAAAAATTAAAATAGATAAGATAATTTAAAATTAGGGATACCTAAAATCGGACATCAACTGTTGAAATTGTTCTTCTTTAATTGAAATTATTGAAATGATTGCTTTGTCGTTTGCCCAACTGTTCTTCTTTAATTAAAATCAATGAAATGGTTTTCTCTGAGCCTCTGCCCCTTGCATGTCTTCAAGTTTCAGCTTCCTATCTACTATGCGGCTATCAGCAGATCAACCCCTTGCGTTGTTCAGGCCCCCTTCTTCTCTCTCTATCGCGCTTCATCCTTCTCTCCGATGCGCAACTGAAGTTCGCGTTTTTCACTTTGTTCCTTTTTTTTGTACGCGATTGATGAATTTTCATGCCCTAGGTGAGATGCTGCCCCGTGCGTATGCCCCGTTTGCACTGGGCCAGGGCCGGCTGCGGAGAACGGGGGATTCGGTCCGGAGGATAAGCGCTTTGGACATTGCTACTTGTCATAATTCACCCGATCATTGTTGCTGGATCTTGGGCTGTTGTCAAAAAAGAATATGTACTTTAGAAAAGGAGATTAATTCCCAACTTCGGTGTTCCCGTGTATCCGACAAATCACCACCATGCATCAACCACACATATTATTAATTATCTAATAAACAGGTCCTACAATTCACTCAAAACCATTAGATTTTGTGCAAATCAATGAATAAGATTGATCCAGCACATGAGAACACCGACACAAAAGAATTCATCCCCTAAAAAAGATGCCATCCTTTCATTTGTGAATGCTAGATTCTATCACACGTGGAATTTTGGTTCGTTCGTCAACGTTAACATGCATCAATTCGTCTGATGAATGATGACCTTAGAAAAGATGCCAATAATCCTGTCGCCAAGGACAATTTTTGACCAAAATGTCTTGCGTATATTATGAATAATTTATTTTAAGGAATATCAAATTATCAGACAACACTACCAAAACGGTACCATCCTCCTCCTTAAACATCAATAATATGGTCTCAAAACCCTCTACCGTTCAACTCTGCCGTTGCACGTCGTAATCTCCACTCCGTAACCTCGTTGATCAACCGAGCAATATCATTGTAAGAGGAACCACCTTCCTTCACTGCAGCTTTAGCCATGGCCGCATAATTCTTAGCCCTACACCTCATCTCTTCTTCCTCCTCGCCACCAACCAACAATCTACCGATGGCACCCGCCACCTTCTCCGCCTTCACAATCTTCTCCCCTCTTTCCCTATTCCTCACGCTCACCCCTATCCTCAATATGTCCACAACCAACTTCTCGTTGAGAAACTGATCAAACTCAACCGGCCATGTCATCATCGGCACTTCGGCCGCTATACTTTCAAGCGTCGAGTTCCATCCACAGTGCGTTATGAATCCACCTATCGCCTTATGGTTCAATATCTTTACTTGCGGCGCCCACCCTTTTATGACCACTCCCACACCCTTCACCCTCTCCTCATACCCCTCTGGCAAAATTTCACTCCCTGAATCCCTAACTACCCAAATGAACCTTCTCCCTGACCTTTCCAACCCTAATGCAATCTCTCTCAGTTGCTCATTGCAAAACTCGTTCAAGCTTCCAAAACAAGCATACACTATGGAGTTCTCCTCCACCGAATCCAGCCACGCCATTGCTTCTTTCACCTCCACGCTGTATTTGTCCGTCTCCTTTAGATCGTTTCCTTCATTCACCATTGCTACAGGGCCCACGTAGTACCTTCTCTTACCAGACTTGTACAACTCGGCGTACTCAGGTTCCAGCTCGTAGAAGCTGTTGACCAGGACCCCGTAGCTTTTATCGACCGATTCTCTCAATGGCTGAAAGCCTATTCGGATTGCAGAAGACACTTCGGTTCTGACTAACTCTATACGATGTGGCATTCCGGGCACGATGAATTCTTCGGAATCGTCGGAGACTTTCTCGTAGGGTTTGTTGATCTCGAGACTTTCGTGGACGCAGGAGGCGAAGATTCCGTGGCCGTAGAAGACGAGTCGAGGGACGTTTAGTTTGATAGCGGTGTCGGAGATCCAGTGGAAACTGTAGTCGGCGACGATGCAATCGGGGTGGCGGGAGCAGAGGATTTGCTCGATTGGGTCCTGGAGGGCGAAGAATGCGCAGTAGAAGTCGGCGATCTGGGAGTAGGAGAAGAAGGAAAGGTTTTCTTTGCCGTCGGGAACGTAGTGAATGACATGGGCGGGGAAGGGGACGACGATGAGTTCTATGGCGATGGGGAAGGAGTGGAGGGAGGCTTGGACGGTGGCGACGTTGCCTGGTGTTGTGATGACGGAGATGGAAGTGTCGGGTCGGAGGGCGAAGAGCTTGGCCATGTCGAGGAGGGGGTTCATGTGGCCTGCTGCCATCAGCGGGATGAAGTAAATGCTGACTGGGCGGTCGGATTTGGATTCGGTAGACATTGTAAACGAGGGGTTCGCACTTGGGGTGTAAAATGCAGTGTGATTGTGGCACGGTTAGGAGAGAAAAAGGAATTTTATCAAGTGAAAGCTTCTTTCTCTGGCACGGTAGATCATCAGTAGATTTATACAATGTTTATGTTCATCTGGTGATTTATAAATAAAATACTTGCATGTGGTTTGGTCCGTTTGGATATACTATAAATTAAACGTTTGCATGCACCACGTGTTTAATTTTATAATCTACATCAAAATCTACATCTCTACCTAGTTAGTTCAATGAACTGCAATGGGTTTTACCCTATTTTGCCCTTTAGATTTTTGCTGCTATTTTGATTTTAGTTTTTTGCTCTGCTAGTGAAGTGCACCATACTGTCTTCGGCAACCTTTTTCTTTTTCCTTACCTCCTCCTCCTCCTCCTCCTCCTCCTCCTCCTCTTCTTCTTCTTGTTTTATTTATTTATTTATTTTTATTTTTTTTTGCCGCCCTTGGACTGTCTTGCCTAAGGCAACACAATAACTAGAAGCGGCCCTGATTACATCTAGATCTTTCAGTTAGCCTGGTTGAGTCGTAACATAAACCCTAGACCCGAGTTCGATTCAAACCGGTAAGATATTTCAAACTAAACCCTAATTCTGATCCAACGAGCTTTTAAAGCCTACACGATAATGTTCATTAACTGGTTGATAATATTTATGGCAAAACCATATTTTTTAACTATAACTTTGCTAAAATTTGTATACAAAAAATAATAACACATAAATTGAATAGTAGTATGGTCAAATTCATGACAAATGTACGCTAAAACGTTTACATGTAAACAAAGAAAATGATAAATAAATAACATACACGTTCATGTTTTTAAACAATGGAAAACCAATAAGCGGCATAGGCACGAGCACTGATTGGGCTAGATTTTGCTAAAACTGTAATCAACCCTAATAATAATCAGGTCAAATCAACATAGTAAAAGATGAAGTTTGTACCCACGCTAATAGAATAGGTTTGGGTCGGATTCGGATTGAACCTCGTGCCATATTCTTTTCGTTCGCGGTTAAGCATGTGAATTTTGTTAGATGATTTATCAAATTTTTATATCTAAATAGAAAATTAACTTTTTAATCGACATATTCACTTTTTATTATGTATTTTCTACGTCAGGTTATCATTTAATCTAATCAACCATTGAAATATCTACAGTTTGATGCATAATCTTTTCCATCTTCATTCAGAGTGAGAATTATTTGTTCAACGATAAACATGCAAATTTTCCTTTTAACAAATTCTGTAAGAGTTGTACGTTTTTAATTAACGTTATAATGTTGGGTATAAGTATTTTTATTACTACAAGAATTCGAAACTGAAACCAAAGTTGTTGGATCTCGCTTTATAGCGTTTTGATCATGACAACTATACATGTACAAATAAATTTATCGACTAATTTTGTTTTGTAAGAAGAAACTCTACAACAGATTCCAAGAGCTCAATTGAAGATTATATTTGTTTAGATTCTGTATGTATTGATATAGAAATTGTTAAAATATTCCTTGATGATACAAACACATGCATATTTTTAATTTATATGTTTCTTATAAAAACATGCACAATATATAGACACAAAGTAGGAAACAGACGTCTGACTTCATTTCAGATGTTTGTCTGCTAAAACAAAAGTATATTCAGCACAATATTTAAACGTTTGTTTTGAATATTTCAGATGTTTGAATATTGCCCAAAATAGCCTATTTCCTTGTTGTATATTTTTTTTAAAAGAAGACTTCTAAAATTTTATTTCAGACTTCTAAATACGAATAGATGCAACTTTCTAGCGAAGGGAACAACTCTTAATTCACATCATTTATCAAAACCCTTCATGGATGATTGCAACTATTTGTATATTATAAGTAGACTAACAAACAATCATTTTATTTCACCGAGTTTCATTCTAATCTTTCTATATCATTTAATTGCAATTAAATTTACGAAAGCACGCTATCTTCACACTTTTGCGATCAAAAATCAATTCAATCATCCATATCTTACTATAACAAAAAAATACTTTTCGCAACAGGCAAAATTTGTTGCAGTAGACCTATTGCAACAGGCAAGGGCCTGTCTGTATAGCCAAAGTTGCAATAAGTCGGTCCCTTTTTGCAGCGGTTATTTCATGTTGTGATAGACTTTTTGGCAACAGGCTTTTGCTGCTATAACAGACCATTTTGCAACAGTATATGCCCGTTGCAATAGATTCATAAATCTGTAAAAAACAAATTACAACTTATAGATATTACATATTAAATGTATTTGTTTTAGTAATAGTGTATATCGCAGAATGAAATAAACAAAAAAAAATTAACAAAGTTTTAATAGTACTAACAATTACAATAAAAGTTTCTACAATTTTCGTACACCATTCATGTATAACAATTTCTTCTCTCAAACAACACATTTTTTTCGAATAGAGTACTTTCAACTCATATTTCTACTCTATCATACATATACTTTAACAAGAGAATAAATATCATCAATTCACTAGAACAAATCTGCAGTTCATGCTCCAAGTTTATTGTCGATCATGAACACACACATGTCTATTCAGGAATATGTATGTCATTCCAGCGAACTCTACATCAAATAAAAATCTAGAATTGACAACACATTCTGTGCTTCCTTGCAACCCATTGATATGCAATACTGCAAAATCCAACTTTTTTAACTGACTTGTTTCAACAAATTTATGATGCTTTCTTGACAAAAACTGAAAGTAAATTACTTGGCAGGGACCAAAATCAATTGCTGTTTACAGCTATTGTATCGCCAAAATGTTAAATAGGTTGAACTTCAGCGCTCTATGCGTTAAATATCTTCCTCCAGATGTATCATTCAAGCTAAAAGAAGATAAAAGAGTGCTCGGTACACATGTATTTAATCCAATAAATACCTAACCATGATACATCAGTTTACAAATGAACTTTGCTGAGGATGTACTTGAAAATTTTCAACTGCGCTCATCATGTTCTTTGAGAAGAGATTATACCACCATTCACCCCAAGCAGTAAAAAGTATACCACCATTTACCCCAAGCATACTACTGGCTTTCTGGCGCAATCCTAGCAACCTACATAGCAATAAAATCATGTTTTAATTTATGATTGTTGTCATATATTCTATGATATGTTTTAGTATTAATACCTATCTCCCTATCCCAATGTGAAGGACATATAAACAGAATAACATCACTCAATTGACATTAAATCTTCAAGAGATAATGTAGTAGAAGGTTGCTTTATTTGCTGATTATTATCATTAAAAACACACATTCTGGCCATTTCCATGTTTCCAACATTACCACCCATTACATAATTGTAATGTCCCGTATTTTTTGTGATCAAATATTTAATATATTTAATTATTTTAAATATTATATTTGGAATATTGACCGATTTTAATATTGAATTCATTAATAAAACGACGATTGAATATATATATATATATATTATTTAATTATAAACGAGCTCGAAATAGCTCTGTAGTTCGTAATATTGAATTTTGAACTTCAATTGGATATACAGGATCCGATATAAGTCAGATTTATGTGAAACAAGAAACATCTGAATCTAATTGATTATAATTTTCATATGAAAGAGAAAAATTCGGATTCGTGTTATAATTTGTAAGTTATGTCCAAATCCATTTTTAAAATAGTCTCTATGGAAATCGTTATTTAAAATATAATGGTTATTAATAAATAAATAAGGATTTTTAATATAATTTGAATATCGAATAATCCGAAACTGTCAATATCGAGTGGTATAATTGTATCTAAAGTTGTAAATATATTCTGGTTGGATATATATGATAAAAATAATTTATTATTATTTTATTGATTTATTTTGGGAATTTAAATAATATTTTATTCGATATTATATAAGCGTTAAAAATAGTCATTTTTGCGAACAGTCTCAGTTTTTGATGAAATTAGTTTCATTGGAACCGTATCGTTAAATTATTATAAGAAAATCAAACTTCATGGAAAACCGATGTCGTATGTGACTTCAGTGGCCCCCAAACGTCTCTGTTTCTATTTAATTGTTTAGAATATTTGGACATGGGTAACTTTTAACGAATAAACAACTGGTCAAACAAACTCCAAATTTAACGAAACAAGATTCATTGGATCCGCTAGGAAGAGATTAGTAAAATGTCAAGGTCTCGTATTTTTTGGATTTTTTCTGTAATTATACGAATTTTAAATGCTTGATTTTTCATCGATATTTATAACGGACTTTTCACAAACGACCTCGGTATTCGATGAAACCTGTCCCATTGGATCCGGAATATTTTTTATGCTAGGATTACATTTCTTTGTTAAAAACAGAGATCGTATGTGGTAATTTTAGCACCTTACTTCAATACGATGTTTAATTGAAATAAAATATTAATAAAATCGATCCCATTCCTTATTCCTATATATATATAATGTTAGTCTAACCCTAGGAAAAGCTTCTGCGTGGTCAACCATTTACTTCCGCCGCCTCCTTCTATTTTCAATGGCCAATAAGCACCGAGACCTCCTCTCCTTTTTCTTCTAATACATAAAACGATATCCAAAAACCTCAACAAAGAAAATACTCAGCTAGGAAAGCCCTATAATATGGATGATTATGATCTGAATTGGAGGCCTATGGGGGTCGGATTTGAGGCGAGACCTGTCGGAGTTCGTGAGGCTTTCTAGAGTGCCAGGGACCATCGAATGGAGGAAGGATTGGAGTGGGAGACGGTGGCAAGCTGGCGACTGGTTTGGTGATGACCGATGGGCTTCCAGACGACGGCGGTGAGGTGCGACCGATGAAGTTTGGGTCGAGCTATGTATGTGCGAAATGGAACGAGGATTAGAAAGAAGGAACAATGAACTGCACAAGGAAACTGGAATGAACTGATGTAGAACAAAATATTGGTCTGATAACTGTCGATCAAGGAGTAATCAGCTTGTTTATAATAGTAACTAAAGAAGTATTAATTCATGATTAATTTAATTGATTATATTAGAAGTTACTAAGTGATTCATATGTTGAACTCGTGGCAGGGTCTGGCAACCGAAAAGCATTTGAACGATGCAGATGGAATATAAAAATAGCTCGGCCAGTTTTGTTTCCCCTATCCAAATGTAATTAATTGATTATATTATATTAATTAAGAAATTAGATTGGGCCATTTTTCCACCTAGAAAAGATTTGCCTGTTAAACTATGATTAGAAATAGAATGTAATTAGATTAAGTTGAAAATAATTTATACTTATGGTAAATTGTTTTAAGGAAGTAGAATAACCGGCCTTGGTCTTAACGAATTAAACTAAACCTGCTTAAACGTGGACAAACAAATGAAGAAGGATTTTAATTCGAGTTTGTCTTTTTATTTAACAGGAATTAGGAAAGCATGTATTTAATTAATAAGTTAATTTATTTAATTAATAAGTGTGTTAACTAAAACGTAAAGAACTCTGTATTGTGAGAACAGAAAAAGCGACGTCGGAATCATTCTTTCAGATTCTTCATTCTGGAAACAGTCTGGACAGATTTGGAAGCACTAGGGGTTTTCGTCTTAGTTAAATGGCAGATTAATTTAACAGAAAGTGAATCAATCAACGAATCAAACCAATGTGAGTTTACTCACTCTGTTTTCTTCCCACTTATATTTCATATAAGTTGGGTTTTTAATATTTGTGTGCTATGATTGTTGATTGTTGTTGTGTGTTGACTGTTTACATATACATTGTCTGAATTGATTGCATTGCATGTTAGTTATATTTAAATGAAAACTAATCGTTATTTTTAACGATTATTTCTCCAAATAAGGTAACTTACCTTGTTGGTCACGGTTATAAAATAACCGTGTTTAATTCAATGAATTATTTGAATCGGTTGTTAGTGTTAAATAAATTGATGGATATTAAATTGCTGTTATTTTACTGTTATAGAAATAACCAGT
Source organism: Allium sativum (assembly GCA_030737875.1). Lineage (NCBI taxonomy): Eukaryota > Viridiplantae > Streptophyta > Magnoliopsida > Asparagales > Amaryllidaceae > Allium > Allium sativum. The sequence continues at coordinate 767,037,476 of CM060913.1, read as the reverse complement.
AAAATTGAAGTAAATGATGTTATTTGAAGTTACCCATTTGGATACAAAGAAGAACAGGTTGGAGGAATCCAACCGGATTCCTCAAATATATTAGATGTTATATATTTGCATATCACCATCATATGAACTGTTTAAACCCATCTGCTTGGATGATTGATTCGATTATTGATCATTGACACGAAATTCAACAAATTGTATTGTTTTAACCAATGGGAATATTGGTTGAGTATTTGGCAGAAGTTGGCCGATAAATCAATCATTTGAAATATTAATTTACTATCAGGTAAATCGATATAAAAATGAAGTTATGGATGAAATTTATTTTACAACTGAATATAGATTTTTAATTATATTATTTAAAAATGAAGTTTATAAAAAGGGAAATCAGCCGTGTGCAGAGTACGTGCCTCATCTTCATTAATGTAACGATTTACAACGGAGATTATTTGTTTTTAAGAAACAATTAAAATGGAATTATATTATTATTTATTCAATATGAACCAAAGTAAATGATATTTATTTAAATTTATTTATTAATTTAAATGAGGTTATTTAAATTAATTTATTAATTAATTTAAATGAAGAGACGAGTTAAAGTTGTTTAACTTGAATAATATTAAAAAAATACTAATTATGGAATAATGAAGTAAAGTATTATTTTAAGTAATTACTTCTTAAATGAAATACATTTAAGTAAGTAACCGATAATTGAAATGGAATATGGTTGAGTTATGGAAAAAGATTATAAACGGGTTTTGATATAAAACCCGAAGTTTATAACGAAGTTATAATAGGAATTTTAAGCGAACACGAAAACTTAAAATAAATATTGACTTAATAATTGAATTAAGTAGAGGAAACGAGATGAAAAAGGGTTTATATTAAACCTATGATTTTATGAACAAGATTTATAAAAAAGTATGAAGCCAAAGCGTTAATTTGAATTGGTGATACTTAGTGACAGAATTAAGTAAAATGATCAAGATTGAAATAAGATTTCAAGAATGAAATGATTTAAAGGGATTTGAATTTGAGTTTGGAAAAGGATTTAATAATGAGATATGGTAATAATAATTCTAGTTATAAAATGAACGCTTTGAAAGATGGTATGGTTAAGAAGTGATTTTATTTAATAAATTACTTAATAATATATTAAGTAATAATAAGGTATATTTAAAGAAAGAAATATTTCAAAAGTAAGAATGTTTTATAAACCATATTTTAAATAAAATAGTTTAATGAGATTTGTTTGATACCAGAATGAATATAGGTTTTTAGTTACGACTCATATCTATCTTAAAGATGAGAAAGTTGTTGATCAAGGCCTGAGAGGTAAATAAATACCCCAACTTGAATGACTTCAGGATTGTGTGTAACAACCCGTAAAATCTGGGCCAGCTTAAAAAATTTTATTTTTGCAATTTTAGCGAATTTTAATTATTTAAAATGAATTATTTTAAATAATATCGACGTGAAATTTATTTTCAACATAGAATTCGACGTATATATTATATACGTCGTCGTTAGAATATATAATAATTATATATAATTATAAAAGGAATTGAAAATGGCGCGGTAGTTCGAAAATTCGATTTCTAATTTCAAATGAATATACAGAATTCAATATAAGTCAGAATTGAACGAAACAAGAAATATTTGAATCTGTTTAACTATATCTTTGTAACGAAGTTAACAAACTGAGATTTCATCTTAGAAATGATAAGATATGTCCAGTTTAAAATTAGAAATAGTCGCTGTGGAATTTATATATATTTTTATATATATAAGGCCCTTAAAAATGGACATTTTGCAAATGACCTCGGATTTCGACGAAACCAGTTTTGTTGGGTCCGTGATGTAAAGTTATTGCTAGGTTTCAAATTTCATAATTTTTCGAATCAATATGTGAGCGTGGCAAAGGAAAACGCGTTTGACCAGTTTCAGTTGATTTTAATCGACTGGAAATTGGCCATTTTTCAAACGGTCTCAGAATTCGACGAAACTAGTTTTGTTAGGACCGTATCGTCAATACGAAGCTAGAAAATATTTTTCTGCCATTTTTAGAATTCGTATGTGGCCCCGGTAATTTGAAATGTACGTTTAAAATTCAATACAGTGATTTAAATGAAAATTCAAAAGGAAATTGATTGTAACGATCAAATCAGCTTGCGATACATATCCCATTGTGTTCGGAATGGGGGTAATACGCTATGGACGACAGGCGGTGGGCCTCGTTTCGAGGTCGTATGAAAAAGTCAACTTTAGGTTGAATTAAATAATAATAAAATAAAAAAAAAAAAAAACCTTTCTCCTTTATTTCTTCTGGCCCCCCCTCATTCTCGATTCAGTTACTTATAAAAAAAAATAAAAAAAAAAAAGGGGGAAAGAAGGCGCTGAGCCCGTCGTCCACCTCGACGGAGTCGCCCCACCGGCGCCAGACGCCGACCGCCCCCACCGATCCTCCAGTCGCTCCTCCTCCGCTTCTTTCTCCCCCCGTTCTCTCCTAAACCGATCCCCAATCGCAAAATCCCAAACCCCATAGCCCACCGGCTGTCGATCGCACCCCCACCCAAACCACACCTCCGCCCCACTGGCACAAGCCCCCCCCTCGGCGAACGCAGCAGCGCCCCCCCCCTGTAAGTTGTTTTTAATTTATTTATTTTTACTTTCGTTAAAACTGTTTTTTTTTATATATAAAGTAAAAAGCTGATTTTTATAAACTGATTTTTATTTAAAGTTAAACTGATTTTCTACATAAAGTTAAAACTGATTTTTATTTAAAGTTAAACTGATTTTCTACATAAAGTTAAAACTGATTTTTATTTAAAGTTAAACTGATTTTCTATATAAAGTAAAAAAAACTGATGTTTTAAAAAGTAAAAACGGATTTTTTATAAAAGTTAAAACAGATTTTTGAAAGATGTAAAAACTGATTTTAAAATGATTTATAAACTAGAAGAAGATTAGAAATTTAAAAGTAAAAATCAGATTTTTATATATGGAAAGCCGAAGTAAAAATCATATTTTTATATATTAAAAGTCGAAATAAAAATATGATCTTTATGTTTTGAACTTCGAAAGAAAAATATAGTTTTTATGTTTTGAACTTCGAAAGAAAAATATAGTTTTTATATTTTGAACTTCGAAAGAAAAATATAGTTTTTATGTTTTGAACTTCGAAAGAAAAAAATATAGTTTTTATGTTTTGAACTTCGAAAGAAAAATTTGATTTTTATATATTGAACTTCGAGTTAAAAATGTGATTTTTATATATTGAACTTCGAGTTAAAAATTTGATTTTTATATATTGAACTTCGAGTTAAAAATGTGATTTTTATATATTGAACTTCGAGTTAAAAATTTGATTTTTATATATTGAACTTCGAGTTAAAAATGTGATTTTTATATATTGAACTTTGAAATAAAAATTCGATTTTTATATATTGAATAGCGAACTAAAAATTCGATTTTTATATATTGAACAGCGAACTAAAAATTCGATTTTTATATATTGAATAGCGAACTAAAAATTCGATTTTTATATATTGAACAGCAAACTAAAAATTCGATTTTTATATATTGAATAGCGAACTAAAAATTCGATTTTTATATATTGAATAACGAAGTCAAAATTCGATTTTTATATATTGAATAGCGAACTAAAAATTCGATTTTTATATATTGAATAGCGAACTAAAAATTCGATTTTTATATATTGAATAGCGAACTAAAAATTCGATTTTTATATATTGAATAGCGAACTAAAAATTCGATTTTTATATATTGAACAGCGAACTAAAAATTCGATTTTTATATATTGAATAGCGAACTAAAAATTCGATTTTTATATATTGAATAACGAAGTCAAAATTCGATTTTTATATATGTAGTGGCTACGGGCGACGAAGCTGACGAAGATGCGAAAACGACGAAGATTTCCTGCATTAGAAGTGCCGTGGAGCTAGGATAGCTATATGTGAGAATTTCTCACCTTTCAAATTTATTTTCTAGTTATATATATACTAGGATGCAGACGGTGCTTATTAGAAGCACCCGACACCCGTCCACATACCATGGACTTGTTTGTTTGGTTGTGTAGTTGGTTAGATTATTTGATTTGGATTTGATTGATTGGTTGAATTGGAAATTGATTAAAATTGATATGTGAATGGCGTGGGCCTTCACTAGACCGGGGATAAGGCTAGGCCTTGTCCCGTTTCTGGTATCGTGCCGTTATGCCGCCGAAATTTTCTAAAACATGTTAGAAAAATAAAAATATCATTTTATTGAATAAATGAATTGAACAGAAATTCATAGGTTGAAATAAAATGTTTTATCGTTAAAAATATAATTTTTAACGTGAATATGAAAAGAGTGAAGTGAATAAATAAATATTCATTTACAAACCAGATGGTTTGTTTATGTACACTTATTTGAATGACATTGATTGGGACGATAAATTTTACACATCGCCCAACTGCACAACTAAAATCTGTGTTTGATTGTTTGAAACCCCACACGGGTGTTGGGATGAAATATGAATTTCACTCATCCTGATTGATTAAATATGTCGATCGATTGATTGACAGGCTGTTATAAGCGTTGAATATCTATATTTGATGCTTATACAGTGTAGTGCACTTTGGTTGATGGTTGATTATTTTCAATGTTATTATATACATGTATTGTATGAAAATCCATATAATTAATTTTATATGGTAATTGATTGGGCCTCATTCCAATCGTGAAAATAAAGAATATTTTGATAATAACAAATATTTTGATAATAGGAAATATTTGAAATAGAATATTTGAAAATAGAAATTTATGAAGCCGTGTTGATTAGATTGACGCCATTTTGACGTAAACGATATTTATATCGATTTTATTCATTTTAAAATGAATATTGAAAAGTAATCTCGAAATCGAATTTTTCGAAATGAAATGAATTGAAAACGATTTCGAAATGAAATGAATTGAAAACGATTTCGAAATGAATTGAATTGAAAACGATTTCGAAATGAAATGAATTGAAAACGATTTCGAAATGAATTGAATTGAAAACGATTTCGAAATGAATTGAATTGAAAACGATTTCGAAATGAATTGAATTGAAAACGATTTCGAAATAAATTGAATTGAAAACGATTTCGAAATGAATTGAATTGAATATGAATTCAAACTGAATTGAAATTTGAATTGAATAGAAATGAATTTTAAAACGAATTTATAAAGAAGAATTCAATTTTGCCTTGAATTGAAATGGAAGTTGAAATAGATTTTGAAACGAATTTTAAAAACTATTTATATAATTCGTTTTAAATAGAAATCGACGAAGTATATATTATATATATTATATATATAATATAATGGCCTGAATAGAACGCGCCGCGCCGCGGCAGTTCGCGAATTTCGACCATTTATTTCAAACGGACATTACGGGAGATCCGACCGTCGGATTCTCCTAAAACCGGAACCGTTGGGTTCGTATCGAAAAGAGCTTTCTAACGAATGTTAGAAATTTGAAATCTAACGGTTGGATTTGGAGATACGTCCAAATCAAATTGGAAAAAGGTCGCTGTAAGTGCAGTTCGATGGCCATTGTTGGAAATCGACTGTACGGGCCTTGATAAAATTATTAAAAATAGTAATAATTTGTGTAAAATCATAAGAAATGATTTGGGAAGAATTGGGATGAAAAACTCCATATTTGAAAAGATAAAAATAGATTTTTATCGAATTGAACTAGTTTTGAACTAGAATTATAATTCTATTTATTTTTAAATAAATAAATTGAATTCGAAAAGGGTTTTAAAAATAACCAAAATTTCCAATGATTGCATTGGAATGGATTTGAATCGAAATTGTCTTCGGAATATTTCGATGTTGGGATTCGTGATTATACAGATGTTGATATGGAAATTTGAAAGATATATATTTATATCGTTATTTCCAATACGACATTTGTTAGTCGTAGAATTCGATATTGAATATAAGCCGATATATTTTCTATTCAGAGCCTTGTATTGAATATCGAATGTGATTTGGGTTTGTCGTGAATGGTGTCTTCATTAACACTGTTCTTGAACCCAGTTGAGAAATGATTAAATCTTTTTATTTAGATTTAATGAAGTGTACCAATTAAATAATATTTAATTGGAATTGAATTGATATTGATTTTTGGGTTTATCGTGAACAGTGTTTTAAATAACACTTGTTCTTTAACCCGATAATTAATGAATGTGATTTGGGTTTGTCGTGAATGGTGTCTTCACTAACACTGTTCTTGAACCCAGTTGAGAAAAGATTAAATCTTTTTATTTAGATTTAATGAAGTGTACCAATTAAATAATATTTAATTGGAATTGAATTGATATTGATTTTTGGGTTTATCGTGAACAGTGTTTTAAATAACACTTGTTCTTTAACCCGATAATTAATGAATGTGATTTGGGTTTGTCGTGAATGGTGTCTTCACTAACACTGTTCTTGAACCCAGTTGAGAAAAGATTAAATCTTTTTATTTAGATTTAATGAAGTGTACCAATTAAATAATATTTAATTGGAATTGAATTGATATTGATTTTTGGGTTTATCGTGAACAGTGTTTTAAATAACACTTGTTCTTTAACCCGATAATTAATGAATGTGATTTGGGTTTGTCGTGAATGGTGTCTTCACTAACACTGTTCTTGAACCCAGTTGAGAAAAGATTAAATCTTTTTATTTAGATTTAATGAAGTGTACCAATTAAATAATATTTAATTGGAATTGAATGGATATTGATTTTTGGGTTTATCGTGAACAGTGTTTTAGATAACACTTGTTCTTTAACCCGATAATTAATGGGATGTGACTTTGGGTTTATCGTGAACCGTGTTTTAAATGACACTGATTCTTTAACCCAGTCACAGATTAAAACTAAGTGGAGTTTTAATGAATCTTTAATTAGATTGAAAAGATCGAGAATGGAGTATCACCAGTTTTGCTCCAGGCGATAGTTAAATCTTTAATTAGATTTGAACGTGAAATTTAGAAACTAACTGTCGGTTAGCTAAGTAGAATGATTTTCTGGATATTGATCTGATGTTGGTTTCGGCCTTCGGGGTTAATATTTGGGGAATTATTCTCTTGATTAATTTACGGTTAATGACTAATGAGTTGGAATGAGGCGTATGTTGTGTTTGTGTAACACTTTTATAATATATACGCGAGTTATTCGGAAAGTCCGGGTTTATCCCATTCTGAATAACTGATACGACGATAAGTCGAAGATGAAGACGATGGTCGAAGACCGGAGGTCTTCACGTCGTTTGGGTGATAACTGATGATCTTGATTGGGCTGTACACCCAAGAAGATGGAAACAGTTAGTGATCGTCCAGACGTACTTGGAGATCGATGGATATGCGGGGTACTAGGTGCCTCCGGTTTCGTTCAGACCCAGAACGGACTTGTAAATGGACTGTGTGTCTGACATCGGATTTCATTCTGTGTGACTGATATCGGTTGCATAGGATGGTTTGCCTGTGTGGCATGCTAAGATGCAAATGATCAAGGCTTCTGTTGAAAAGCAAAGTCTTGTGGTGATGATCAAAGCACGGCCTTTGTGGCGTAGCTTTGTGTAACGTTTACCTCGCGTGTTTCACACCAGGTATGAACCAAAAACGGGAGACGGACCTCAGGGAGGACTTGCGTTTCTTTCTAGCTAGAAGTGGCGTCAGTGGTTTTACACGCCCTGACGAGTTTGACTTATGTGGTTGTTGCTGTTGCGAGGCGCCTCGGATTGATCGGTCGTTCTCGAACCGATGGAGTCATTCGTTGGCTCGTTTGCGCCCCAAAGGGCGGGGAGACGTATTGTTCAGGCATAATAATCCACATCGGTGGACCGGCCCTGACGATCCAGGGGGCAGTTGCGGCTGTTCCTGAGACATGGTAGGCTAGATTGTCTCGAATCGGTAGAGGACGATCCCTGGCCTCGGTTCATAGACGGAAATCCAATTTCCAAATACGTGACTTTGCGGTTTTATTTGTAAACCTATATATGGTGACATAGTGGGATGGGGCGCTCATGCCGCCTATGATTGATACTTATGATTTGAAGTGTTTTATACATTATGCACTTATAATAGTATCAAATGATTTGTTTTAAACGTATCAAGCATTCTTTGGCTGTTATAAGGGAAAACCCTATCCTCGACTGCGTTGCATTGTGTGATGGGACCTGGGTCTTATAACAGCTTCATTTTTCTTTATTTAGCATTGCGCTGTTTGTTTTATGCACTGGTATTCTTGGGAGGAAACCCGTTCCGTGTTATACGGCGTGGTCCCTTGATTTACCTAACTTTGAAAATAAAGATTAAAAACTGTTTTAGTTCTCACACCAGTCACATGACTGACCTGGAGTTTATTGTTTTAACCTAAACTCTGGGTGCCCCTATTTTTGACACGGGCAGCTAGTAGTTTTGGTTTTGCAGATTTATATTCACAGGATCCTGGTTTACAGCTGGAACGATATCCGGAAAGCTTTGTATCCGTATATCTTCTTCTAGTTGTGTATTGTATTATTTTCCGCTGCTATGTATTTAAATGTAATTTAAATCTCTGCTATTTCTGTGTAATATTCATTTATACTCTGTATATTCTTGTAATCTGATGCACTGTTGTTATATATAGTGAAATGTTCTTCTGTATGAGTTCTGTTTTGTCCTGTTCTCAAACGATAAGGCGTTTTCGAACGGTCTGGGTCGGTTTAGCGACTGATTCGGATCGAGCGAAATTCCTTGCCGTCACATTTGGTATCAGAGCTTTGGTTTACAAAGCTAGAGAACAAGACACATTAGAACCATACGAAAGAATTCATCAGATATTGGATTAGTAATATCCAATGAGAATGACTCGTTAGAGATAGGATCAGTAGTATCCTAGAACGGGTGTGAAGAGTATATTTTTCTAATGAAAACAAACTTTTGTTTTGAAAATTTAAATCAATTATTCTTAGTTGATTATCTATTTATATTGATGTGGACAATCCAGTATATATAGATTTTACGTATACGTCTGATCCGCGTGTATTCGAAATTTTAATATACTGGATAGATATAGAGTCACACTCTAGTCGCCCGGACATGATTCTGATGATGGCGCGCCATCACCAGTATTTATTTTCGTGTTTCGAAGGTGTGATTTCTATATATTTCCATTAGGCTGGTGTGAGAACCAAAACTTATATATAGCTAGAATACATTGTTGTGAATTGGCATCAAAAACATGATTTTTGTATATATATCAAAATTATGAATTTGAAACTCTAATTCACTAATTGATTGATGTTTGTGTTGTTTGTTTAGTTGTTTGATAATTTTGAACCAATATGCCTAATTTGATCGAATATTGAACTATATTGAAAATTGGTCGCATTTGCTTGCATATATGTACTTACTTTGAACAGGTCATAGCAAGGAGGCTAGAGCAGAGAATAAAATTTGTTTGCCCGACAAATCGGTACATGTTTATTACATAATTTCCTGTTTTGTTTGGGTGATGATGATTTTGTGAGCCTATTGGCTAGCCGCTTGGCTTTTTCTTTTTCTTTTTGAGATCTGAAGGACCGGGGAAGCTATTTGAAATTCCCCGATGCTCCCATTGCAGGGGAGGTTATGGCGAAATTTTTCAAAAATTTAGGGTGTTAGCCAAATTTTTGAAATTTTGAAAATTCTCAGAAACTAAAGAGTTGGAGAATGAAAGCCAGATCGAGCGTAGAGTTGATTAATCAAACCACTTTCGACTTTGTTCCTTTTCGGGGACGAAAAGTTTTAAGTGGGGGAGATTGTAACAACCCGTAAAATCTGGGCCAGCTTAAAAAATTTTATTTTTGCAATTTTAGCGAATTTTAATTATTTAAAATGAATTATTTTAAATAATATCGACGTGAAATTTATTTTCAATATAGAATTCGACGTATATATTATATACGTCGTCGTTAGAATATATAATAATTATATATAATTATAAAAGGAATTGAAAATGGCGCGGTAGTTCGAAAATTCGATTTCTAATTTCAAATGAATATACAGAATTCAATATAAGTCAGAATTGAACGAAACAAGAAATATTTGAATCTGTTTAACTATATCTTTGTAACGAAGTTAACAAACTGAGATTTCATCTTAGAAATGATAAGATATGTCCAGTTTAAAATTAGAAATAGTCGCTGTGGAATTTATATATATTTTTATATATATAAGGCCCTTAAAAATGGACATTTTGCAAATGACCTCGGATTTCGACGAAACCAGTTTTGTTGGGTCCGTGATGTAAAGTTATTGCTAGGTTTCAAATTTCATAATTTTTCGAATCAATATGTGAGCGTGGCAAAGGAAAACGCGTTTGACCAGTTTCAGTTGATTTTAATCGACTGGAAATTGGCCATTTTTCAAACGGTCTCAGAATTCGACGAAACTAGTTTTGTTAGGACCGTATCGTCAATACGAAGCTAGAAAATATTTTTCTGCCATTTTTAGAATTCGTATGTGGCCCCGGTAATTTGAAATGTACGTTTAAAATTCAATACAGTGATTTAAATGAAAATTCAAAAGGAAATTGATTGTAACGATCAAATCAGCTTGCGATACATATCCCATTGTGTTCGGAATGGGGGTAATACGCTATGGACGACAGGCGGTGGGCCTCGTTTCGAGGTCGTATGAAAAAGTCAACTTTAGGTTGAATTAAATAATAATAAAATAAAATAAACCCTTTCTCCTTTATTTCTTCTGGCCCCCCCCCCTCATTCTCGATTCAGTTACTTATAAAAAAAAAATAAAAAAAAAAAGGGGGAAAGAAGGCGCTGAGCCCGTCGTCCACCTCGACGGAGTCGCCCCACCGGCGCCAGACGCCGACCGCCCCCACCGATCATCCAGTCGCTCCTCCTCCGCTTCTTTCTCCCCCCGTTCTCTCCTAAACCGATCCCCAATCGCAAAATCCCAAACCCCATAGCCCACCGGCTGTCGATCGCACCCCCACCCAAACCACACCTCCGCCCCACTGGCACAAGCCCCCCCCTCGGCGAACGCAGCAGCGCCCCCCCTGTAAGTTGTTTTTAATTTATTTATTTTTACTTTCGTTAAAACTGTTTTTTTTTTATATATAAAGTAAAAAGCTGATTTTTATAAACTGATTTTTATTTAAAGTTAAACTGATTTTCTACATAAAGTTAAAACTGATTTTTATTTAAAGTTAAACTGATTTTCTACATAAAGTTAAAACTGATTTTTATTTAAAGTTAAACTGATTTTCTATATAAAGTATAAAAAACTGATGTTTTAAAAAGTAAAAACGGATTTTTTATAAAAGTTAAAACAGATTTTTGAAAGATGTAAAAACTGATTTTAAAATGATTTATAAACTAGAAGAAGATTAGAAATTTAAAAGTAAAAATCAGATTTTTATATATGGAAAGCCGAAGTAAAAATCATATTTTTATATATTAAAAGTCGAAATAAAAATATGATCTTTATGTTTTGAACTTCGAAAGAAAAATATAGTTTTTATGTTTTGAACTTCGAAAGAAAAATATAGTTTTTATATTTTGAACTTCGAAAGAAAAATATAGTTTTTATGTTTTGAACTTCGAAAGAAAAAAATATAGTTTTTATGTTTTGAACTTCGAAAGAAAATTTTGATTTTTATATATTGAACTTCGAGTTAAAAATGTGATTTTTATATATTGAACTTCGAGTTAAAAATTTGATTTTTATATATTGAACTTCGAGTTAAAAATGTGATTTTTATATATTGAACTTCGAGTTAAAAATTTGATTTTTATATATTGAACTTCGAGTTAAAAATGTGATTTTTATATATTGAACTTTGAAATAAAAATTCGATTTTTATATATTGAATAGCGAACTAAAAATTCGATTTTTATATATTGAACAGCGAACTAAAAATTCGATTTTTATATATTGAATAGCGAACTAAAAATTCGATTTTTATATATTGAACAGCGAACTAAAAATTCGATTTTTATATATTGAATAGCGAACTAAAAATTCGATTTTTATATATTGAATAACGAAGTCAAAATTCGATTTTTATATATTGAATAGCGAACTAAAAATTCGATTTTTATATATTGAATAGCGAACTAAAAATTCGATTTTTATATATTGAATAGCGAACTAAAAATTCGATTTTTATATATTGAATAGCGAACTAAAAATTCGATTTTTATATATTGAACAGCGAACTAAAAATTCGATTTTTATATATTGAATAGCGAACTAAAAATTCGATTTTTATATATTGAATAACGAAGTCAAAATTCGATTTTTATATATGTAGTGGCTACGGGCGACGAAGCTGACGAAGATGCGAAAACGACGAAGATTTCCTGCATTAGAAGTGCCGTGGAGCTAGGATAGCTATATGTGAGAATTTCTCACCTTTCAAATTTATTTTCTAGTTATATATATACTAGGATGCAGACGGTGCTTATTAGAAGCACCCGACACCCGTCCACATACCATGGACTTGTTTGTTTGGTTGTGTAGTTGGTTAGATTATTTGATTTGGATTTGATTGATTGGTTGAATTGGAAATTGATTAAAATTGATATGTGAATGGCGTGGGCCTTCACTAGACCGGGGATAAGGCTAGGCCTTGTCCCGTTTCTGGTATCGTGCCGTTATGCCGCCGAAATTTTCTAAAACATGTTAGAAAAATAAAAATATCATTTTATTGAATAAATGAATTGAATAGAAATTCATAGGTTGAAATAAAATGTTTTATCGTTAAAAATATAATTTTTAACGTGAATATGAAAAGAGTGAAGTGAATAAATAAATATTCATTTACAAACCAGATGGTTTGTTTATGTACACTTATTTGAATGACATTGATTGGGACGATAAATTTTACACATCGCCCAACTGCACAACTAAAATCTGTGTTTGATTGTTTGAAACCCCACACGGGTGTTGGGATGAAATATGAATTTCACTCATCCTGATTGATTAAATATGTCGATCGATTGATTGACAGGCTGTTATAAGCGTTGAATATCTATATTTGATGCTTATACAGTGTAGTGCACTTTGGTTGATGGTTGATTATTTTCAATGTTATTATATACATGTATTGTATGAAAATCCATATAATTAATTTTATATGGTAATTGATTGGGCCTCATTCCAATCGTGAAAATAAAGAATATTTTGATAATAACAAATATTTTGATAATAGGAAATATTTGAAATAGAATATTTGAAAATAGAAATTTATGAAGCCGTGTTGATTAGATTGACGCCATTTTGACGTAAACGATATTTATATCGATTTTATTCATTTTAAAATGAATATTGAAAAGTAATCTCGAAATCGAATTTTTCGAAATGAAATGAATTGAAAACGATTTCGAAATGAAATGAATTGAAAACGATTTCGAAATGAATTGAATTGAAAACGATTTCGAAATGAATTGAATTGAAAACGATTTCGAAATGAAATGAATTGAAAACGATTTCGAAATGAATTGAATTGAAAACGATTTCGAAATGAATTGAATTGAAAACGATTTCGAAATAAATTGAATTGAAAACGATTTCGAAATGAATTGAATTGAATATGAATTCAAATTGAATTGAAATTTGAATTGAATAGAAATGAATTTTAAAACGAATTTATAAAGAAGAATTCAATTTTGCCTTGAATTGAAATGGAAGTTGAAATAGATTTTGAAACGAATTTTAAAAACTATTTATATAATTCGTTTTAAATAGAAATCGACGAAGTATATATTATATATATTATATATATAATATAATGGCCTGAATAGAACGCGCCGCGCCGCGGCAGTTCGCGAATTTCGACCATTTATTTCAAACGGACATTACGGGAGATCCGACCGTCGGATTCTCCTAAAACCGGAACCGTTGGGTTCGTATCGAAAAGAGCTTTCTAACGAATGTTAGAAATTTGAAATCTAACGGTTGGATTTGGAGATACGTCCAAATCAAATTGGAAAAAGGTCGCTGTAAGTGCAGTTTGATGGCCATTGTTGGAAATCGACTGTACGGGCCTTGATAAAATTATTAAAAATAGTAATAATTTGTGTAAAATCATAAGAAATGATTTGGGAAGAATTGGGATGAAAAACTCCATATTTGAAAAGATACAAATAGATTTTTATCGAATTGAACTAGTTTTGAACTAGAATTATAATTCTATTTATTTTTAAATAAATAAATTGAATTCGAAAAGGGTTTTAAAAATAACCAAAATTTCCAATGATTGCATTGGAATGGATTTGAATCGAAATTGTCTTCGGAATATTTCGATGTTGGGATTCGTGATTATACAGATGTTGATATGGAAATTTGAAAGATATATATTTATATCGTTATTTCCAATACGACATTTGTTAGTCGTAGAATTCGATATTGAATATAAGCCGATATATTTTCTATTCAGAGCCTTGTATTGAATATCGAATGTGATTTGGGTTTGTCGTGAATGGTGTCTTCATTAACACTGTTCTTGAACCCAGTTGAGAAATGATTAAATCTTTTTATTTAGATTTAATGAAGTGTACCAATTAAATAATATTTAATTGGAATTGAATTGATATTGATTTTTGGGTTTATCGTGAACAGTGTTTTAAATAACACTTGTTCTTTAACCCGATAATTAATGAATGTGATTTGGGTTTGTCGTGAATGGTGTCTTCACTAACACTGTTCTTGAACCCAGTTGAGAAAAGATTAAATCTTTTTATTTAGATTTAATGAAGTGTACCAATTAAATAATATTTAATTGGAATTGAATTGATATTGATTTTTGGGTTTATCGTGAACAGTGTTTTAAATAACACTTGTTCTTTAACCCGATAATTAATGAATGTGATTTGGGTTTGTCGTGAATGGTGTCTTCACTAACACTGTTCTTGAACCCAGTTGAGAAAAGATTAAATCTTTTTATTTAGATTTAATGAAGTGTACCAATTAAATAATATTTAATTGGAATTGAATTGATATTGATTTTTGGGTTTATCGTGAACAGTGTTTTAAATAACACTTGTTCTTTAACCCGATAATTAATGAATGTGATTTGGGTTTGTCGTGAATGGTGTCTTCACTAACACTGTTCTTGAACCCAGTTGAGAAAAGATTAAATCTTTTTATTTAGATTTAATGAAGTGTACCAATTAAATAATATTTAATTGGAATTGAATGGATATTGATTTTTGGGTTTATCGTGAACAGTGTTTTAGATAACACTTGTTCTTTAACCCGATAATTAATGGGATGTGACTTTGGGTTTATCGTGAACCGTGTTTTAAATGACACTGATTCTTTAACCCAGTCACAGATTAAAACTAAGTGGAGTTTTAATGAATCTTTAATTAGATTGAAAAGATCGAGAATGGAGTATCACCAGTTTTGCTCCAGGCGATAGTTAAATCTTTAATTAGATTTGAACGTGAAATTTAGAAACTAACTGTCGGTTAGCTAAGTAGAATGATTTTCTGGATATTGATCTGATGTTGGTTTCGGCCTTCGGGGTTAATATTTGGGGAATTATTCTCTTGATTAATTTACGGTTAATGACTAATGAGTTGGAATGAGGCGTATGTTGTGTTTGTGTAACACTTTTATAATATATACGCGAGTTATTCGGAAAGTCCGGGTTTATCCCATTCTGAATAACTGATACGACGATAAGTCGAAGATGAAGACGATGGTCGAAGACCGGAGGTCTTCACGTCGTTTGGGTGATAACTGATGATCTTGATTGGGCTGTACACCCAAGAAGATGGAAACAGTTAGTGATCGTCCAGACGTACTTGGAGATCGATGGATATGCGGGGTACTAGGTGCCTCCGGTTTCGTTCAGACCCAGAACGGACTTGTAAATGGACTGTGTGTCTGACATCGGATTTCATTCTGTGTGACTGATATCGGTTGCATAGGATGGTTTGCCTGTGTGGCATGCTAAGATGCAAATGATCAAGGCTTCTGTTGAAAAGCAAAGTCTTGTGGTGATGATCAAAGCACGGCCTTTGTGGCGTAGCTTTGTGTAACGTTTACCTCGCGTGTTTCACACCAGGTATGAACCAAAAACGGGAGACGGACCTCAGGGAGGACTTGCGTTTCTTTCTAGCTAGAAGTGGCGTCAGTGGTTTTACACGCCCTGACGAGTTTGACTTATGTGGTTGTTGCTGTTGCGAGGCGCCTCGGATTGATCGGTCGTTCTCGAACCGATGGAGTCATTCGTTGGCTCGTTTGCGCCCCAAAGGGCGGGGAGACGTATTGTTCAGGCATAATAATCCACATCGGTGGACCGGCCCTGACGATCCAGGGGGCAGTTGCGGCTGTTCCTGAGACATGGTAGGCTAGATTGTCTCGAATCGGTAGAGGACGATCCCTGGCCTCGGTTCATAGACGGAAATCCAATTTCCAAATACGTGACTTTGCGGTTTTATTTGTAAACCTATATATGGTGACATAGTGGGATGGGGCGCTCATGCCGCCTATGATTGATACTTATGATTTGAAGTGTTTTATACATTATGCACTTATAATAGTATCAAATGATTTGTTTTAAATGTATCAAGCATTCTTTGGCTGTTATAAGGGAAAACCCTATCCTCGGTTGCGTTGCATTGTGTGATGGGACCTGGGTCTTATAACAGCTTCATTTTTCTTTATTTAGCATTGCGCTGTTTGTTTTATGCACTGGTATTCTTGGGAGGAAACCCGTTCCGTGTTATACGGCGTGGTCCCTTGATTTACCTAACTTTGAAAATAAAGATTAAAAACTGTTTTAGTTCTCACACCAGTCACATGACTGACCTGGAGTTTATTGTTTTAACCTAAACTCTGGGTGCCCCTATTTTTGACACGGGCAGCTAGTAGTTTTGGTTTTGCAGATTTATATTCACAGGATCCTGGTTTACAGCTGGAACGATATCCGGAAAGCTTTGTATCCGTATATCTTCTTCTAGTTGTGTATTGTATTATTTTCCGCTGCTATGTATTTAAATGTAATTTAAATCTCTGCTATTTCTGTGTAATATTCATTTATACTCTGTATATTCTTGTAATCTGATGCACTGTTGTTATATATAGTGAAATGTTCTTCTGTATGAGTTCTGTTTTGTCCTGTTCTCAAACGATAAGGCGTTTTCGAACGGTCTGGGTCGGTTTAGCGACTGATTCGGATCGAGCGAAATTCCTTGCCGTCACATTGTGTGAAGGTGATACGTGTGGTAAATGGGAATGGGGTTAAGAACAATTTATTATTTCCATATGAGAAATAATAACGCAATGTAAATTGTGAGGTCTGAAAATATATAATGAAAATTTCAAAGTAATGGAAACGAGTAGAATTGAATATATATATATATATATATATATTTCTATATATATATATATATAAGGATATTTCCTAAGTAAAAGAAATTAAAGGAAATGAAAAGTAAAGTGTTTGAATGAGTTATTCTAAAAGAATAAGCATTAGTTATTATTTTCAAACAATAAAACAAAAGAAATTTCGTAACGTTATTTTACGAATGATAAGTGGAACTGGTTTTCCCAATTATATGTAATGAGTAATGATATAGGAATTGCCTTGAAAATGATAAAAGAATAGAGAACTGGACATGATTATAGAATGTATTAAAATAAAATAGTTTTGAAATTATCTTATGTCAAATAAGAAGGGAAAAACTATATTCGTAATATCGAAATATTTTAAGAGTTTTAAATTAACATTCGTTAATTGTTTTTAATTAAAAAGGTCAAATGATGCCGAGTACTAAAGCAGTAACTCATTTTATTGTCATGTTTATATATTTGATAGTTAAATAACCGACTATCAAATTTGGCTAATACGATTGTTGGTATGGAACGACCGAGATCAAATTTATATTCGAAAACCATAACGAACCAACAAAAATGTGAAGATAATTGAAGATGGAGCATTGAAGACCATGGAATACATAAGCAGAAGAACTACTTATCGAATTCCTCTGGCTTGCAACCAGGGTTATTTGACTTGTGATTCTGTCGTGGGTGGAATCTACGGATTGCAAGGACGTCTCGCTACTGATCCATAAGGTAATTCAAGGATGTTGTAGGAGAGTGCCTTCGGTTTGTCCATTCTTAGGACAACTTGTATGGACGGATGTCTGATAGGGCATTTCCAAAGGAGTTACGTACGTTGATTTCCTCAAACGTATTTCTGTGGCAGCGGAGAAGACACCTTCTCTTAATTTAACAACCCGAGTATTTTTATGGAAATCAATTAGCGATTTCTGCGGATCTAACGATGTGGAATTCAAAGTTAATAGTGATCAGTTGTTCTAAAACATAAAATTAAAATCAAGGTAAATTAATAAATTATTTATTTATTTATGACCTCAAGCCTCATCAACCGGGAAATGGTATAAAATCGGGTAGGTCACATGGTTATGTGGGTCGCACCCATCAAAAGGGTATATTCATTACCTGATCTGGTAAAATTGAATGCCTTCAGTTGTCCCTTTATTTTATTTGTATGCTATCGGTTCGGTTGGCTGGCCCCCAACCGTGGTAATTATATATTCGGTACTCTCAAGGGAAGTGAGCGGTCGGTCATGTTTAGCCGAGGTTGCAAGATGTTCTTGTTGAATCCCCAATGTATTCATCTCCAGAGGTACATTATCGGAAGGTGGTCCCATACATTGCCATAGTTGGAAATCCATTCTCCAATAAGCGCCCGTGGTTTTTATTGTATACTATATATATGGAGCGTGAGATGCAAGCGCTCTGCTAGATTGTTATTTACTTGATATTAGACATTATTATAATATCAGAAGAATGTTGATTTCAAAAATGATTTGGGTTATAATAAGGTAAAAACCGTCCGTATTTATGTCTGGATTTGGTCTTACTTTTATCCATTCTTTCGAAAAGATTTTAACTTTAAAATCAAGTTGGATGATATCCATAAACTCAATGTGTTTTCTCACTCTGGTTCACCAAACTGCTCCGTGCGTCTATAATGCTCGGGTTAGACCGGGTTGTACAGGTTCAATTTATCAGATGTAGTGAAGAAACGAGTTGGACAAGTCTAGACATATGATACATATTTATTCCGCTGTGTATTGCATATATGGATAGGTTATTATAACTGTCCAGATGTGTTGATGTGCTCAGATGATTGTAAGTATTTTTAAAGCCCTCGGTAAAGATTTATTTCTATATTATATTTTGTTTCGCTGTAATGTGAGACTCTGTGTTGTGTTGTTCTACTTCTTGTTCTATACTAATATTTCTTTCTTTCTTATCTCACACTCTATATTCTTTCTATTGGCATCTGGGTTTCCAATGCATTTTGGGTTGGACTTTGGTTGTTTGGTCATCTCAAAAGGTACCAGAAGTTCGGGTCGTCACAGTTGGTATCAGAGCTATTGGTTTAGTAATAACCTTGGCTCTGTGGTATAACTCGATAGAGATGGGATTAGCAGTATCCTAGATTGAGTTGAGTGTATATATGAGAGAGCGTATTTGTAGATTTCATATACAAATGTTTTGTATTGTGTCGTTTGAATGTATTTATTTTAGTAATATTACATATACAAATATTTCAAAAACAAATTACAACTTATAGATATTACATATTAAATGTATTTGTTTTAGTAATAGTGTATATCACAGAATGAAATAAACAAAAAAAAATTAACAAAGTTTTAATAGTACTAACAATTACAATAAAAGTTTCTATAATTTTCATACACCATTCATGTATAACAATTTCTTCTCTCAAACAACACATTTTTTTCGAATAAAGTACTTTCTACTCATATTTCTACTCTATCATACATATACTATAACAAGAGAATAAAT
Source organism: Allium sativum (assembly GCA_030737875.1). NCBI lineage: Eukaryota > Viridiplantae > Streptophyta > Magnoliopsida > Asparagales > Amaryllidaceae > Allium > Allium sativum. The sequence goes on along the minus strand of CM060913.1, from coordinate 767,017,589 downwards.
ATTATCAATTCACTAGAACAAATCTGCAGTTCATGCTCCAAGTTTGTTGTCGATCATGAACACGCACATGTCTATTCAGGAATATGTATGTCATTCCCGCGAACTCTACATCAAATAAAAATCTAGAATTGACAACACCTTTTGTGCTTCCTTGCAACCCTTTGATATGCAATACTGCAAATCCAACTTTTTTAACTGACTTGTTTCAACAAATCTATGATGCTTTCTTGACAAAAACTAAAAGCAAATTACCTGACGGGGACCAAAATCAATTGAAGTTTACGGGTATTGTATCACCAAAATGTTAAATAGGTTGAACTTCAGTGCTCTGTGCATTAAATATCTTCCTCCAGATGTATCATTCAAGCTAAAAGAAGATAAAAGAGTGCTCGGTACACATGTATCTAATCCAACGATAACCTAACCATGATACAGCAGTTTACAAATGAAATTTGCTGAGGATGTACCTGAAAATTTTCAACTGCGGTCATCATGTTCTTTAAGAAGAGATTATACCACCATTCACCCCAAGCAGTAAAAAGTATACCACCATTCACCCCAAGCATACTATTGGCTTTCTGGCGCAATCCTAGCAACCCACATAACAATAAAATCATGTTTTAATTTATGATTGTTGTCATATATTCTATGATATGTTTTAGTATTAATACATATCTCCCTGTCCCAATGTGAAGGACATATAAACTGAATAACATCACTCAATTAACATTAAATCTTCAAGAGATAGTGAAGTAGAAGGCTGCCTTATTTGCTGATTATTATCATTAAAAACTCACATTCTGGCCATTTCCATGTTTCTAACATTACACCCGTAACATAATTGTAATGTCCCGTATTTTTGGTGATGAAATATTTAATTTATTTTAAATATTATATTTGGAATATTAATCGATTTTTATATTGAATTCATTAATAAAACGACGATTGAATATATATATATATTATTTAATTATAAACGAGCTCGAAATGGCGCTGCAGTTCGTAATATTGGATTTTGAACTTCAATTGGATATACAGGATCCGATATAAGTCGGATTTATGTGAAACAAGAAACGTCTGAATCTAATTGATTATAATTTTTCATATGAAAGAGAAAAATTCAGATATCGTGTTATAATTTGCTAGTTATGTCCAAATCAATTTTTAAAATAGTCGCTATGGAAATCGTTATTTAAAATATAACGGTTATTAATAAATAAATAAGGATTTTTAATATAATTTGAATATAGGATAATCCGAAACTATCAATATCGAGTGGTACAATTATATCTAAAGTTGTAAATATATTATGGTTGGATATATATGATAAAAATAATTTATTATTATTTTATTGATTTATTCTGGGAATTTGAATAATATTTTATTTGATATTATATAAGCGTTAAAATAGCCATTTTTGCGAACGATCTCAATTTTCGATGAAATTAGTTTCATTGGAACCGTATCGATAAATTATTATAAGAAAATAAAACTTCGTGGAAAACCGATGGCGTATGTGACTTTGGTGGCAAAAAACGTCTCTGTTTCAATTTAATTGTTTAGAGTATTTAGAAAGGGGTAACTTTTAATAAATAAACGACTGGTCAACCAAACTCCAAATTTAACGAAACAAGATTCATTGGATTCGTTAGGAAGAGATCTGGTAAAATGTCAAGGTCTCATATTTTTTGGATTTTTTCTGTAATTATAGGAATTTTAAATGCTTGATTTTTCATCGATATTTATAAATGACTTTTCACAAATGACCTTAGAATTCGACGAAGCCTGTCCCATTGGATCCAGAATATTTTAGATGCTAGGATTACATTTCTTTGTTAAAAACAAAGATCGTATGTGGTAATTTTAGCACGTTACTTCAATACGAAGTTTAATTGGAATAAAATTTTAATAAAATCAGTCCCATTCCCTATTCCTTTATATATAACGTTAGTCTAACCCTAGGAAAAGCTTTTGCGTGGTCAACCATTTACTTCCGCCGCCTCCTTCTATTTTCAATGGCCAATAAGCACCGAAACTTCCTCTCCTTTTTCTTCTAATACATACAGTGATATCCAAAAACCTTAACAAAGGAAATACTCAACTAGGAAAGCTCTATAATATTATGATCTGGATTGGAGGCCTGTAGGGGTTGGATTTGAGGCGAGAACTGTCGGAGTTCGTGAGGCTTTCTAGAGTGCCGGGGACCATCGAGTGGAGGAAGGATTGGAGTGGGAGACGGTGGCAAGCTGGCAACTGGTTTGGTGATGACCGATGGGCTTCCAGACGACGGCGGTGAGGTGCGGCAGGTGTAGTTTGGGTCGATCTATGTATGTGCGAACTAGAATGAGGATTAAAAAGCAGGAACGATGAACTGCACAAGGAAACTGGAACGAACTGATGTGGAACAAAATATTGGTCTGATAACCGCCGATCAAGGAGTAATCGGTTTGTTTATAATAGTAACTAAAGAAATATTAATTCATGAGTAATTTAATTGATTATATTAGATGTTATTAAGTGATTCATATGTTGAATTCGTAGCAGGGTCTGTGTAACTCCCCAATTTTAATGACATTAAAAGAGGATAAATTAAACAATAATTAATTTAACATTTGGAATTAGAGGGAACGGACTATGCCACTGTGTCCGTCTCGAAATTCTGGTCAGAATGGACATTTGGTTTGCATAAAACGGATACCGTATGAAAAAGTTATGAGGGTTCGAAGTTTGTTTACGCACAAGATATATATATATATATAATAAATTCCAGAACCTTCAAAAACAATTCAAAAAACAAAATCGGGCCAAAGCGGGGTGAGCGGGAAAATTACCACTCGTGGGTGTCGACCCCCCTAGGGGGTGTCGACATAGGTGTCGACCCCCCTATAGGGGTGTCGACATGGATGTCGACCCCCCGGATAGATCTGGGCAGAATTCATTTTACACCTGGACTTGATTCCTGGTTTGGTTCATTAGTTCTAGGCTATAAATATGGTCTCCTATTCTCTTATTTTCTCCATTGGAGATCATAGAGGCCATATGCTGTCGGATTACAAGTTGAAACAGAATTAAAGTCTACTACAATCAGTTTAGCTATTCAGAATTTAGATCTCTCTCTCTCTCTAAATTTTCTAAACCTAACGTTGTGAGTTTCTAGTCACTTTTAGGTTTAAATGGATAAATGTGAATTATGATAGAGTACGAATTAGGTATATGTTGTGAATCATGAACTTATGCAAGTTTATTATGTCATTATCCCTGGATCCAATATGATTATGGACATTCTACTATGATGACTATGTAGATCTTGACTTGAAACTATATTTTGGGAAATGCGAACTTTTTAATTTAGATCTAATCCTTTATGCTAATCACCTTTCACCTGTTATGTTGTAGTAATCATGATGTGTTGTAAACTTGACATGTAATGCCACCCTTTTAGATCTAATCATGCTATTATGTCACCCTAATTTTGTTAGACATCTAAATGATAAGTTTAGACCATGTTATGTTGACTTTGACATTGTAGTTGCCACAAGTTCATCAGCTTTGTGTTCACCCTGTTATGATGTCCATTCACTTTTTGTCATGCTTATGCCAAAACTGTGCTGAAACTATCACCTTTGTCACTCCCTTTTTATTGTTATGGCGAGGCTACTTTGTAGCCTTGATGACGCCAAAATACATGTGATCACGTTAGTTAGGAAACGGGGAAAAAGGGGATTTATAATTGGCACAATTTATATAATGTTTATATAAGTTGGACATATAATTCAAATAGGGAAACATAGAAATAACCACCTATAATGACATAGGTAAATTTGGGTAAAAATGGCATAATTTAATATGACCATTTATGGATATGTAATTCAAATTATTGTTCAAAATAGGTAATGACACCTATAAAAGGAAATGATTAATTAATTGGTAAATTAATTAAAAATGGAATTTTAGTAATTACAATTAGGAATTGTAATTGTACTTATGACACGAGGTTAGGTTACATTACTGGTGGAAGTCTGCCCGGACCCGACCGGCATATCCAGCAGCCACTAATGTTGAACCTAATGTGGGAGGTCTAAGTACGTAAATATGAATCGAGCTAAGACACGAGGTTAGGCCCAACTATAGAATAAGACTTCTCGGACCCGACTGGTGTAATGACCCGCATTGGCAGAGGTATTATAATTAATTTATTTAATTATATAAATAGTGATATAGTGAATTAAATGGTGGTTTAATTAAATAATGGTGAATATTTGATTGAAATAATAAATTAAATAATATATTTAATTCTGAAATAATCAGAATTGGCTGAAATGGCGATATGGTGTGAACTGGATCATCTGTGATATTTAATTCAGTTTAGAATTGAATTAGAATAACGAATATATTATTTGAACGACAGTTTGAACGTATAATTATATTATAATTAAAATCGAGCTTGAAATGGCGCTGTAGTTCGTAAATTGGCGATTCGAACTTCAACTGAATGTACATGGCTCGTTTTAAATCGGATTTCTGTGAAACAAGAAACGTGTGGAGCTGGTGGAGTATATCTTTCTAGTGCAAGAGAAAAATCAGGATTTCGTCGTGTAGATTTTGAGATATGTCCAAATCAAATTTTAAAATAGTCGTTATAGAATCGTTTATCGACCGTATCGGTTTACTCGATATAACTAGAGACCGGGTTTGAATTTAAACAAGGTTCTTTTGAGACATAACGATAATTTAATTTTTAGAATTTTTATGTAATTTTTAATTAATTAAATAAGCAACTTTTTATTTGGAGTGTTTTTCACCCTGTATCAGCAATTTTGGGGTTTTACAAAATGAGTTGAACTACCGATATTATTATATTTCTAGGATCGTGGTTCCTTACTGAATACAACGGTATCTTTATTTCAGTCTGTAGGTAGGTGAAAGGAATTTTACGAAATGAGGTACGTTAAATTTTATAATATCCAAAACCTACCATAAAATATCTCAACCCTTTCTTGGATCAAAAGAGGCCACGCACTGTTGTTTTTCTCAGCCACTCGTTCCTTCTGAAACGTGGAAGGAATTCAACCTTCAAAATTCAAATATAGATAAGCCTCGTTACTCCTAAACCTATATCCACTCTTTCACTGGTCAAAAATTTCGTAGCCGCCAGTTCTTTTCTTTCTTCCAAATTAAAAACGTGAAGAACCCATAGTTCAAAAATCAATAGTAAATTGATCAAATTCGTTTAAATCCCGAAACCCATTTGTTTGTGATCGTTTCGAAGAAAGCTTCGCGTTGGTACCGGTTGTGTGAAGATCGATCAAAGTCTGGGTTCGCTGGGATGTTCAGCGTTAATCTAGGGTTTCACTCTTTGGCAGATTAAAGGGGTTAATTGCGGATTTTAGTTTGGTTATTGAGTTAGCAGTTGGATTCGGTTTCATTGGTGGTAATTTTGGGGTATGCGATGCATATTTTGGTTTGGTACTTCACTGTAGCGGTCGCGACGAGAACCTGGAGACGCGAAATACATGCTGTCGAGTTCATCTATTAGGTGTGAAGGTGGAGGGGTACACGAAGAGGGGTACTGCTGTGATGAGGGAGTACAGGTTGGAAGATTTGTTCATGGTAGAAGCGAGAACAGGAAGAACTGGAGGAAGCCGGTTATAGGAGTTGTTTAGGAAGGCATCGAGCGTTTTAAAACTGGTTAGGGATGATGAGGTTTTGGTCAAAGTATATTATGGCAATTTTTGTTTTTGAGGTATTGAAGTGTAAGTGAAGAAAACTCGATGGAAGCATTTCGAAAATGGTGTTGGAAACTTGCGGTTTCCTGTATAGTGGATTGTGGAAGAAAGTGATTTGGAGAGTATGGGCTTACAAGGGTTGTTGGGCCGATAAAAAAGGTTAAGGCCTATTAAAATAAAATCCATGTTTTATTTTAAATGTATATTAACTTTGTAACATCATAACTTGCTCATACGATGTCAGAATTGGACGAAACAAGATCCGTTGGGATCGTATGGACGGGAGCAACACAATGAGACTGACCGGGAGTGAATCTGAGCTAGTTACAATTTATTTCAAAATAAATTGTCCGTCTGAATCAAATCGAGCGATGGTTATCGTTATTAACGATGATCGTCCAATGTGAGTAAATCTCACTAACTCTGAAAAGTTTATAATTTCATGTTGTATTTTTAGAACTGTTAAATATTGGCTGATTAACTGTGTGTTGACTGTTTGATTGAACTGCTAGTCAGTTAGTTAAATTTCTATATTGACCATGTTTAACAGAATATATCATATAGTGATGTTGATTTTATTGTGTAACATCTGTGGATGCAGGGAAACAGGTTGGAGGAATCTGACTGGATTCCTCAACAGTTATTTTATTATTCTTCATATATTGTGATATATGATGTGATATATAATCTGTGTTGATTATGTGTGTTTGGACGATATTTATCGTTGTTATATGGTGTTTTAAATACCATAAGAAACACCAGAATGTGGAAAAGGGATTTTCAAAGTATATTTTGAAAATAATTTATTTATATAAAATCAATGGATTTTATATTGTTAAAGGAAAAGGATTTGAATAAGGGAATTATATTTGTAAATCAAATATAAAGGAATTATATTTGTTAAACAAATATAAAGGAAAATATTCGTAAAACAAATATAAAGGAAAATATTTGTCAAACAAATAGAAAGGATTAATTTATAAATAACAGTTTATAAATTAAATAAATATTTATCATTCGATAAATGGAATATATAAGTCTGAACTTATATAGATAAGAGATATTGGTTTTAACACCGATAGTTACACAACACTTGTGTAAGTGAAGTAACGTTATTAAAGAGAACATTTATAAAGTGAAGAACCGTTACCAAAAGTAAATCTTTATAAATGAATAAACGTTATCAAATAGGAGTTATTCGAATAAGAGTAATCAATTAGAGTTAGAAATGCTCGATTAGAGTTAGAATAAATCAATCTAAGTTAGAATTAACCAGTTAGAGTTAATCAGTTAGAATTAACCAATTAGAGTTAATCAGTTAGAATTTACCAGTTAGGGTTGACCAGTTAGAGATTTCCAGTTAGAGTTAATCAGTTAGAGTTAATCAGTGAGGGTTGACCAGTTAGAGTTAACTAATTAGAGTTATTCAAATGGAGTTAATCGAGTAGAGTTATCGAATATAGTGTATTCGGGAGAAGGAGTTATCAAATCTTGTTATTTGAAAGTAGTTATCGAATATTAGTTATTCAAAGAAGAGTTAAATAGAGTTATCGAATATTAGTTATTCGAATAGAGTTAAACAGAGTTAGAGGAGTTAATCGAATATAGTTTATTCGAATAGAGTTAGAGGAGTTATCGAATATAGTTTATTCAACAGGAGTTAAGTGAATAGAGTAAATCAAATAGAGTAAATCGAATAGAGTTAAGTGAAAAGAGTAAATCGAATATAGTTATTCGAAAGAAAGGTTAAGTAAGGAAGTTAGATAAAGAAATTTAAAGTGAACTTTGCCTATTTCAAGGTTAGAAATGTTGTTCGGTTAAGGTCTGAGAGGTAGTTCTACCCCAACTTGATTGGCTTCTTATTTTAACTAAGGAATGGTTAAGGTTCAGCAGTAAAGGATGGTAAATTGAATTTAGTAATTATAGGAAATGGTTTGAGTTAGCATAGCGATGTTTTATCTAAACATCTGCTTAATCCAAAAGTAGGAGTTTTGGAAATGTTTTCCAAACAAGAATCAGAAATGTTTTCTAATATAGAAAACAAGAAATGAAAATGTTTTCCAGTGTTAATAACGTATATTTTCTAAACAGGGAAAAACAAGGAACATATATATATATATATGTTTGATGATTGATTGATATAATTTCCATCTGGAAATAATATCGTTGTTTGCACACTTGTTTTTCTTTGATGGTTAAATCACAGACTATCGAAGTTTTGACCATTTTAACGTTGTTAATATGGAGAGATCGGTTGGATTATTATCCAAAGAACCACTCTGTATTGGCTTAAGCGTTGCGAATCATATATGCCAAAGATAATTGAAGACGGAGTAAAGTGCAAGGGCTATTGTATAAGTCTTAGATAATAGTGTCTAAGATGGATGTATTGAATAGTGCCTTTGGTTCATCCTGTTCCTGGATGACTTGTATGGATGGATGTCTGACAGAGTATTTCCAGACGATCACGTATATTGATTTCTCCAACCATACCAAGAGTGGAAGCGGAGAAGGAAACTTCTTTTAGCTAACACATAATGTATTGTTGAGGACGTCAATCGGTTATTTGATGGATTTGATGTTGTGGCATTCAAAGTGAATCTGGTGTGATGATAAAGCGTAGCTTCTAGCCTCATCATCCGGTAAATAACAAAAATCGGGCAGGCGGCATGGCTATGTAGGTCGCACCTATTAGGATGTATAATCATCTGATCTATAGTTTCATTTACTTCTAAAAATCTATTGTTGATACTGTCCCATTCGGGAAACGGTTGCTGATCCCAACCGTTGGTGATATACATTCGATACACTCAGGCGAAATGAGCGGTCGGTCATGTGTGGCCGGGTTGCAAGATGTTCTTGTTGAACCCAGTGTATTCCTTTCTAGAGGTACACTAGCGAAAGGTGGTTCCATACCTTTTCATAGTTGGAAATCCATTACCTAATGCGTGCTTGCGGTTTTGATTGTATAGTATATATGTAGAACGTGAGATGAAAGCGTTTCTGCTAGATGATTATTATATTGTGGTTGATAGACACTATTATAATATCAACGAGTTTTGATATAAAGATAATTTGGATTCTCATAAGGGAAAAACCCATTCCGTTATACGGCGTGGTCTTATGAGATATCGTTTACTTATTCAAATTGTTTTAAACTGTTTTACTCATACTAGTCCCATGACTGACTCGGAGTTTATTTTGTTGTTTTCCCTAAACTCTTGGGTGCCCAATTTTGTACGGGCAGTCAAGTAGTCGGGATTTACAGATATACCTGAAGAGCTGAAGCAGGAGGCTTCAGGATCATGTAGCTATAGTTATTTCCGCTGTGTTGTAAGTGTTGTACTTTGATAATGATGTATATTCAAGTACAGATGTATATTTTAAGTTATGTTATATATATTATATGTTGTTCGTTCCGTTGTGAGATTCGTGTTACTCTGATGTTGTGTTCTTCTTCTTATTCTATTCTAAGTTTATATCTTATCTTTCCTCACCCTCTATTTTCTTTCTATTAATTTCCTGATTTTCAGTTTAATTTGGGGTTGGACTTGTGTTTTTAGTCAGCTCAAATTGGACCGGATTTTCGGGTCATTACAGTTGGTATCAGAGCATAAGTTAAGAATTACCTTGGCTCTGTGGTGTGACTCCGTAGAGATGGGGTTAGTAATACCCTAGATTGAGTTTGAGTGTATATATACGAGTGAACGTATTTGTTATTAATATATAAAAAAATTGTTTTATATTGTGGTGATTTATTGGTTGAGTTGTTTATGAGTTCTGGTCGATCAGTTTGATCCACTGTATTGGTAGGAGTTTATAAACACTTGAATACGATGGGTCGACACGATATGTTTTGAAAAGAGGGTAAATTAAAATAAGTTTACCCAAGGTATATCTTGATATAGAGAAGATATATATATATCAAAATTATAATATAATGGATATATTGGTTGTTATTATAATCGAGTAAGATTATAAATTAAATGGTTATGTAAATAACCAATCAGAATTCATATAAGTGAAATTCGTGAAATCAGATGAGTTAAATCTGAAATTTTAAACCAGAAATTGAGTTAAAACTCTGGAGAATTGGATAAGTGTTTGTAAATGGATTTGGATTAAAAGTAAGGAAAATTTAAGATCCTGGGAGATTTTAAATGGTTTTACAAGCAGTATGAATTATATTTTGAAATGAATTTCAGAGTGGAAATGTTTAGAAGATGGTTTTACAGTATTGAACTCACTTCAATCGCTGGAAAATAGATTCTGATGATGACAGCTGCATCATCAGTATTCATTTTCGAGTTGTAAGTGACGAATTACTACCAGAGATACTATTTTGAATTTGTTTTGGGAAAGACAAGTTGTGTTGAATTTCAAAATGGGATTTATAATAAAGAATGAATAAAGAAAGTTTGAAATAGAAATTGAGTATATGAAATTCAATGGAATTGAAATAGAAATTGAATATAGAAATTGAAAGGGAGTTTGAGTATATGAAATTCAATGGAAGTGATATAGAATTTGAATATAGAATTCAAAAGGAATTCAAATATAGGATTTGAATATATAGAATTTGAATATAGAAATTCAAATTGGATTTATAATATAGAATTTGAATAGAATTTGTTATATAGAATTTGATATATAGATTTGAATAATAGAAGTGATATAAAATTTGAATAGAAATTGAATAGAATTAACTAAGCCGAAGAGGAATTAGTTAACCGAGATTTGAAATTTGAAGTTGAACTTTGAAAGGTAAATTGGATTTGTAAATGGATATTCGAAATCGAATATAGAACTTAAATTTGAAAATTGGATTCAAATTAGTTAATAAGCAAGTTAAAATATATTTTAACATGTCATGTTCAAATATAAAAGTGAAATAGACTAAAGAGTTAATTAACAAATTAATTAACGAATTGAGTTAAACGATCGGGTATAGTTGAGTTAAATTGGACAGGTATAGATATACAGGAGACAGGGATGGGATAAGGTTAATGAAGGTATATAAATAGAATGCTCGACAAAAAGGTACGTATTTAATTCATATATGAGATTTTATGCGCCGTATCGGCTAGCCGCTTGGCTTTTCTTTTTCTTTTTGGATTGGTGAGGGTCGTGGGAGGCTATTTGAAATATCCCGATGCTCCCGGTACAAAAGAGGTTATGGCGAATTTTTCCAGGAATTTAAGGAGTTAGAATATTTTTAAGATAATTTGATAGTTAGAAATCAACGTATCGATATATATAGAAGTCGATAAGGAAGCGAACTTAAAAATAGAATAGTATAAACAAAAAGGAAGACTAGGAATAAAATCTCGTAAGAATAGAAAGAGAAGGTGTATATGTGTTTAAAAGTGAATAAGTAGTTGTATGGTATTGATTTTTCGAGTAAGTAGTCATATCTGTTTTGACGTTATAAATGTTATTCAATCAAGGTCTGAGAGGTAGTTATACCCTAACTTGATTGATTTCATTATTAACAAATAAATAATAAGATTTCAGGCTCGAAGATCAATGTTAGATAAGAGTTAGTTGAATATAGTATTTGGGTTGTCGTAACGATGTTTTACGCAATATCCGTTTTAACCCAAATAAAATGTAAGCTTGGAAATAGAATAATAAATATTTCCTAAGTATAGAAATAAACGAGATCGGAAAAGAGATAAGTAATTGGAATATTTTCCGATTACAAATAGCATATATTTTCTAAAGTTTAGAAAATAAAGGAAGGCGATATTCGGAAATGTTTTCCAAATAACATAAAAGGGCAATATGGTTATTGAAAATATTTGGTTAACAATTATTGATAAATAAATAGAGAAGGGATTTAACTAATGGGGTATTAATTAAGGGCTCAGTGACATGTTCAAAAAGGAAAATTTGATTTTTGAAAAGAGTAAACTATTTAATAACTCCCAGGGAAAGACTGTTTGAATCAAAAACAAATTTAACAGAAATTTGTGAAAGCAAATTTGAAGTAAAGTAAAGCCAGTAAGTGGTAACTGAGATTGAATTAGAATGATATCAAGACAAATTGGATTGTGAGATCCAAATTTGAAGTGTAATGTGATAATCAACTTAAGAGTTTGGAATCAAGAATATTACTTGAGTTTGAAATGGGCCTTGGCTTGAGTATAAACGAATGATTGGATTTAAGAGTAAATCAATTGGAGTTTGATTATAATGACATTGTTATATGTTGAGTTGGTAGCAGATGGAAGGGATATAATGATATGCCGACAAAAGGTACAAGTTTATATTTCTATTGGATATAAGATTTATGAGCCGGATTGGCAAGCCGCTTGGCTGTTTGATTTTCTTTTGGGATAGAGATGGCCCAGAGAGGCGAGTTGGAGTTTGACCGATGCTCCTGGTACAAAGGAGGTGCTGGCGAAATTTTTCGAAAAGTTAAGGCGTTAGAAAATTTTCAGGATTTTTGAAAATTTTCGTTGATAAGAGTTAATTAATAATATAATTGAAATTAAATTGGTTCAGTTGAAACTGAAGTTAAGAAGTGAACAAATATGTTCTAACCAGTCGATAGGATCGTTCTCTACCTTAGCAATTTCGAGGACGATATTATTTTAAGCGGGGAAGAATGTAATGACCCGCATTGGCAGAGGTATTATAATTAATTTATTTAATTATATAAATAGTGATATAGTAAATTAAATGGTGGTTTAGTTAAATAATGGCGAATATTTGATTAAAATAATAAATTAAATAATATATTTAATTTTTAAATAATCAGAATTGGCTGAAATGGCGATATGGTGTGAACTAGATCATCTGTGATATTTAATTCAGTTTAGAATTGAATTAGAATAACGAATACATTATTTGAACGACAGTTTGAACGTATAATTATATTATAATTAAAATCAAGCTCGAAATGGCGCTGCAGTTCGTAAATTGGCGATTCGAACTTCAACTGAATGTACAGGGCTCGTTTTAAATCGGATTTCTGTGAAACAAGAAATGTGTGGAGCTGGTTGAGTATATCTTTCTAGTGGAAGAGAAAAATCAGGATTTCGTCGTGTAGATTTTGAGATATGTCCAAATAATATTTTAAAATAGTCGTTATAGAATCGTTTATCAACCGTATCGGTTTATTCGATATAACTAGAGATCGGGTTTGAATTTAGACAAGGTTCCTTTGAGACATACCGATAATTTAATTTTTAGAATTTTTCTGTAATTTTTAATTAATTAAATAAGCAACTTTTAATTTGGAGTGTTTTTCACCCTGTATCAGTGATTTTGGGGTTTCACAAAATGAGTTGAACTACCGATATTATTATATTTCTGGGATCGTGGCTCCTTACTGAATACAATGGTAACTTTATTTCAGTCTGTAGGTGAAAGGAATTTTATGAAACGAGGTACGTTAAATTTTATAATATCCAAAACCTACCATAAAATATCTCAACCCTTTCTTGGATCAAAAGAGGCCACGCACTGTTGTTTTTCTCAGCCACTCGTTCCTTCTGAAACATGGAAGGAATTCAACCTTCAAAATTCAATATAGATAAGCCTCGTTACTCCTAAACCTAAATCCACTCTTTCACTGGTCAAAAATTTCGTAGCCGCCAGTTCTTTTCTTTCTTCCAAATTAAAAACGTGAAGAACCCATAGTTCAAAAATCAATAGTAAATTGATCAAATTCGTTTAAATCCCGAAACCCATTTGTTTGTGATCATTTCGAAGAAAGCTTCGCGTTGGTACCGGTTGTGTGAAGATCGATCAAAGTCTGGGTTCGCTGGGATGTTCAGCGTTAATCTAGGGTTTCACTCTTTGGCAGATTAAAGGGGTTAATTGCGGATTTGAGTTTGGTTATTGAGTTAGCGGTTGGATTCAGTTTCATTGGTGGTAATTTTGGGGTATGCGATGCATATTTTGGTTTGGTACTTCACTGTAGCGGTCGCGACGAGAACCTGGAGACACGAAATACATGCTGTCGAGTTCATCTATTAGGTGTGAAGGTGAAGGGGTACACGAAGAGGGGTATTGCTGTGATGAGGGAGTACGGGTTGGAAGATTTGTTCATGGTAGAAGCGAGAACAGGAAGAACTGGAGGAAGCCGGTTATAGGAGTTGTTCAGGAAGGCATCGAGCGTTTTGAAATTGGTTAGGGATGATGAGGTTTTGGTCAAAGTATATTATGGCGATTTTTGTTTTTGAGGTAATGAAGTGTAAGTGAAGAAAACTCGATGGAAGCATTTCGAAAATGGTGTTGGAAACTTGCGGTTTCCTGTATAGTGGATTGTGGAAGAAAGTGATTTGGCGAGTATGGGCTTACAAGGGTTGTTGGGCTGATAAAAAAGGTTAGGGCCTATTAAAATAAAATCCATGTTTTATTTTAAATGTATATTAACTTCGTAACATCATAACTTGCTCATACGGTGTCAGAATTGGACGAAACAAGATCCGTTGGGATCGTATGGACGGGAGCAACACAATGAGACTGACCGGGAGTGAATCTGAGCTCGTTACAATTTATTTCAAAATAAATTGTCCGTCTGAATCAAATCGAGCGATGGTTATCGTTATTAACGATGATCGTCCAATGTGAGTAAATCTCACTAACTCTGAACAGTTTATTATTTCATGTTGTATTTTTAGAACTGTTAAACATTGGCTGATTGACATGTGTTGACTGTTTGATTGAACTGCCAGTCAGTTAGTTGAATTTCTATATTGACTCTGTTTAACAGAATATATCATATAGTGATGTTGATTTTAATGTGTAACATCTGTGGATGCAGGGAAACAGGTTAGAGGAATCCGACTGGATTCCTCAACAGTTATTTTATTATTCTTCATATATTGTGATATATGATGTGATATATAATCTGTGTTGATTATGTGTGTTTGGACGATATTTATCGTTGTTATATGGTGTGTTAAATACCATAAGAAATACCAGAATGTGGAAAAGGGATTTTTAAAGTATATTTTGAAAATAATTTATTTATATAAAATCGATGGATTTTATATTGTTAAAGGAAAAGGATTTGAATAAGGGAATTATTTGTAAATCAAATATAAAGGAATTATATTTGTTAAACAAATATAAAGAAATATTCGTAAAACAAATATAAAGGAAAATATTTGTCAAACAAATAGAAAGGATTAATTTATAGATAACAGTTTATAAATTAAATAAATATTTATCATTCGATAAATGGAATATATAAGTCTGAACTTATATAGATAAGAGATATTGATTTTAACACCGATAGTTTAAATAGAATGGGTACACAACACTTGTGTAAGTGAAGTAACGTTATTAAAGAGAACATTTATAAAGTGAAGAACCGTTACCAAAAGTAAATCTTTATAAATGAATAAACGTTATCAAATAGGAGTTATTCGAATAAGAGTAATCAATTAGAGTTAGAAATGCTCGATTAGAGTTAGAATAAATCAATCTAAGTTAGAATTAACCAGTTAGAGTTAATCAGTTAGAATTAACCAGTTAGAGTTAATCAGTTAGAATTTTCCAGTTAAGGTTGACCAGTTAGAGATTACCAGTTAGAGTTAATCAGTGAGGGTTGACCAGTTAGAGTTAAACAATTAGAGTTATTCAAATGGAGTTAATCGAGTAGAGTTATCGAATATAGTGTATTCGGGAGAAGGAGTTATCAAATCTTGTTATTTGAAAGTAGTTATCGAATATTAGTTATTCAAAGAAGAGTTAAATAGAGTTATCGAATATTAGTTATTCGAATAGAGTTAAATAGAGTTAGAGGAGTTAATCGAATATAGTTTATTCGAATAGAGTTAGAGGAGTTATCGAATATAGTTTATTCGACAGGAGTTAAGTGAATAGAGTAAATCAAATAGAGTAAATCGAATAGAGTTAAGTGAAAAGAGTAAATCGAATATAGTTATTCGAAAGAAAGGTTAAGTAAGGAAGTTAGATAAAGAAATTTAAAGTGAACTTTGCCTATTTCAAGGTTAGAAATGTTGTTCAGTTAAGGTCTGAGAGGTATATCTACCCCAACTTGATTGGCTTCGTATTTAACTAAGGAATGGTTAAGGTTTGGCAGTAAAGGATGGTTAAGTGAATTTAGTAATTAAAGGAAATGGTTTGAGTTGGCATAGCGATGTTTTATCTAAACATTTGCTTAATCCAAACGTAGAAGTTTTGGAAATGTTTTCCAAACAAGAATCAGAAATGTAATCTAATATAGAAAACAAGAAATGGAAATGTTTTCCAGTGTTAATAACGTATATTTTCTAAATAGGGAAAAACAAGGAATATATATATATATGTTTGATGATTGATTAATATAATTTCCATCTGGAAATAATATAGTTGTTTGCACACTTGTTTTTCTTTGATGGTTAAATCACAGACTATCGAAGTTTTGACCATTTTAACGTTGTTAATATGGAGAGACCGGTTGGATTATTATCCAAAGAACCACTCTGTATTGGCATAAGCGTTGCGAATCATATATGCCAAAGATAATTGAAGACGGAGTAAAGTGCAAGGGCTATTGTATAAGTCTTAGATAACAGTGTCTAAGATGGATGTATTGAATAGTGCCTTCGGTTCATCCTATTCCTGGATGACTTGTATGGACGGATGTCTGACAGAGTATTTCCAGGCGATCACGTATATTGATTTCTCCAACCGTACCAAGAGTGGAAGCGGAGAAGAAAACTTCTTTTAGCTAACACATAATGTATTGTTGAGGAAGTCAATCGGTGATTTGATGGATTTGATGATGTGTCATTCAAAGTGAATCTGGTGTGATGATAAAGCGTAGCTTCTAGCCTCATCATCCGGTAAATGACAAAAATCGGGCAGGCAGCATGGCTATGTAGGTGCACCTATTAGGATGTACAATCACCTGATCTAGAGTTTCATTTACTTCTAAAAATCTATTGTTGATACTGTCCCATTCAGGAAACGGTTGCTGATCCCAACCGTTGGTGATATACATTCGATACACTCAAGCGAAATGAGTGGTCGATCATGTGTGGCCGGGTTGCAAGATGTTCTTGTTGAACCCATTGTATTCCTTTCTAGAGGTACACTAGCGAAAGGTGGTTCCATACCTTGTCATAGTTGAAAATCCATTACCCTATACGTGCTTGCAGTTTTGATTGTATAATATATATGTAGAATGTGAGATGAAAGCGTTTCTACTAGATGATTATTATATTGTGGTTGATAGACACTATTATAATATCAATGAGTTTTGATATAAAGATAATTTGGATTCTCATAAGGGAAAACCCGTTCCATTATACGGCGTGGTCTTATGAGATATCGTTTAGTTGTTCAAACTGTTTTAAACTGTTTTACTCATACCAGTCCCATGACTGACTCGGAGTTTATTTTGTTGTTTTCGCTAAACTCTTGGGTGCCCAATTTTGTACCGGTAGTCAAGTAGTCGGGATTTACAGATATACCTGAAGAGCTGGAGCAGGAGGCTTCATGATCATGTAGCTATAATTATTTCCGCTGTGTTGTAAGTGTTGTACTTTGATAATGATGTATATTCAAGTACAGATGTATATTTCAAGTTATGTTATATATATATTATATGTTGTTCGTTCCATTGTGAGATTCGTGTTACTCTGATGTTGTGTTCTTCTTCTTCTTCTTCTATTCTAAGTTTCTATCTTATCTTCCCTCACCCTCTGTTCTCTTTCTATTAATTTCCTGATTTTCAGTTTAATTTGGGGTTGGACTTGTGTTTTTAGTCAGCTCAAATTGGACCGGATTTTCGGGTCATTACAACCGGCATGTCCAGCATCCACATGTTGTAGGCCTAATGCGGGAGGTCTAACCCAGTATGAAACCATAATTGGACATGGTAATAGAATTGGACTACTTAACCTAATTTAATTCATACTGTTGTATAGTCGACATAACCATAATTGAAACACCGTTGCTTGAATAGTCGACATAGTGTTGTATGCCGATATCCAGGATCACAAAATCCCTGGGTCGTTACAGTGGTATCAGAGCCAGGTTAAGTATTTACCTTGGCTCTGTGGCGTGACTCGGTAGAGATAGGGTTAGTAATACCCTAGATTGAGTTTGAGTGTATATATATACGAGAGAACGAATTTGTGGATTTTATAAAAAATTGTTTTATACAATGGAGATTTATTGGTTGAGTTGTTTATGAATTCAGGTCAATCAGTTTGATCCACTGTATCGATAGGAGTTTCTAAACACTCGAATATGATGAACCGACACAGTATGTTTTGAAAATAGGGTAAATGAAATAATTTTACCCAAATTACAGTTTGATATAAAGTAAGTATATAATATTGTAAATATTATAAATGTATTGGATGTGTGGTTGTAATTATAATCAAATAAGATTATAATGGATATGGTTATATATTTAACCAAATAAAATTCGTATAAGTGTTACGAAATGAATTAAATCTGAAATTTAAATCAAAATTGGAATTGGAATTGAAATTCCCAAAATTTGGAAAAGTGATTGTAAATGGATTTAGATTAAATATATGAGAATTTTAAAATCCTGGGAGATTTTAAATTGTTTAAAGCATTGCAAACGATATTTTGAATTGATTTCAAAATAGAGAAGTTTTAGAAATGGTTTTGAAAGTAATATAGTATTGAACTCACTTCGATGGCTGGGAAATAACCCTGATGATGAATCATGACATCATTAGCGTTCATTCCGAGTTCTAAGTGACAGATTACTACCAAAGATATTGATTTCGTATTGTTTTGCCAAAACAAGTTGTTTTAAATCCTGAAAAGGGAAGTCTGACTTTTGAGAAAAGAAAAGCTATTTAAAAATCCCAGGAAGAGACTGTTTGAATTAAAAACAAATTTAAATAAAAATTTGTGGAAATAAATTGGAATTGAATTGAAAACCAGTTAAGTGGAAATTGATTTGGATTAGAATGATATCGAGATAATTGGATTTGTGACATAGGAATCCGAAATGGTATTGTGTTGGTGAGTTAAGAATTGGAATCGGGAATGGAACTTGAGCTTGAAATAGAATTCGACTTGGATATAAGCGAATAGCTGTGTTGAACAGATATTGATTGGAAATTGGTTGGGATGACATTGGTATATGCAGAATTGGTAACACTTGAAAATGATATATTGATATGCCCGACAAAAAGGTACCAGATTATATTATATATGGGTTTGAGATTTTGATGAGCCGAATTGGAAAGCCGAGAGAGGCGAGTTGTAGTTGTACCAGTTGACCAGTACAAAGGAGGTGCTGGTGAAATTTTTCGGAAATTTCGGGTGTTAGAAATTTTTCAAAGTTTATGGAAATTTTCGTTAGTAGAAATAAATAAATAATTTAGTTGAAATTAATTGGTACAGTGAGACTGAAGTTAAAGAAATAAAAATAAATTTTTACTAGTCAATAGAGATGTTTTCTACCTTAGCAATTTCGAGGACGAAATTATTTTAAGGGAGGAAGAATGTAATGTCCCATATTTTTTTATACGATATAATAATTAATTTTATTTAATTATTTAAAATATGGTTTGGTAATTTAAATGGTTTTAATTAAAATAACTATTGAATATTTAATTAAGGTAATAATTAAATACTTAATTCTGAAATAATCGGAAATAATAGAATTCACAATATTGTGTGAATTGGGAAATTCAAATATATATATATATATATATATATATTCAGTTTGAAATTGAATTATATTAACGAATATATTATATAAGTAACAGTTGAACGTATAATTATGTTTTAATTATAATCGAGCCCGTAACGTCGCGGCAGTTCGTTATTTGGCGATTTGAACTTCAACAGAATATACAGGTTCCATTTTAAATCAGATTTCTGTGAAACAAGAAACGTTAGGAGTTGGTGAAGTATATTTTTCTAATGGAAGAGAAAAATCAGGATTTCGTCATGTAGATTTTGATTTATGTCCAAATCAAATTTTAGAAAAGTCACTATGGAATTCCTTTATAATTTATAACGATTTTCAAATGGATTTTCAATATAAATTGAATATCGATTTGACCCGGATTTACAATATCGAGTTAGAAATCCATATAGGATTATTCTGGAGTTGTATGATATTCTAGTGTGAATATATATATGATAATGTTTATTTATTTTTAAATATTTAATTTAATTATTTTTAAATATATTTGTATATTTAAATGGGTTATTTAGAGCTTTAAAAATAGCCAGTTTTGCAAATGACCTCCGTTTTCGACGAAACTAATTTTGTTGGATCTGCAATATTAAATTATTGTTAGATTTCCAGTTTCGTGATTTTTGGAGTCACTGTGTGGCCGTACGGATTTTTAATGTGAAAAACAATCAGTATTTCGATGGTTAAAAATACGCTGTGTGAGCAAACGGAGTCAGAATTCGACGAAACCAGTTTCGTTGGGTCCGTAATGTCGAACTCTACGTGTATGTCCATTTTCATGATTTTTGGATATCATGTGTGATCACAGGAATTTTAAAGACGAATTATCAAAAATAAATAAATATAAAAAAAATGAGAGAAGCTTCTATCACAAGCCAAATACATATCCTATAAGTACCCTACCTTTCCTAAACCTAATTCTATCCCTCTGTTAGTTAATGAAACCAAGCTGCCGCTGTTTCCTCACAAAGAAAAAAGAAAATCGGATCTTCCTAAATTCATAGAAAATAGAAATAAAATCCTAAAAAAAATCAAAGCTTGGATCTACGGGTTTGTGGGAAGTACGTCTTCATTCTAGGGTAGTGTAGGGGGTCACGACAGTCTCCATGTGGGGTTCGATGGGTTTTACTGAAGCAAGGGCTGGAGACGCGGTCAAGCAGGCTCCAGCAAAGAAGTGGACGACCTTTGATGGCGTTCAGGTGAATGGGGGTGTTTCCGACAGTCGAGGGTGGTTGTGTGCTCAGTGGAAAGGGTCGTAAGGCGTAAGATCGGTTGTCAGAAGTGGGTGCGAGTTTGAAGTGGGAGGGCTTAGTAAATGGATGTGATGATGGAGAGTGTTGCAGTGATATTAGTTTGGAATAATATTGAGTAAAGGAGGGGATTTGGTGAGGTTTGCATCGGCTATGGCATTGACGTTTTATTCGAAAATGGGTTTGACTTCGGATCTTGCCTGGTTGCGAGCTCGGATTGGTGGTATGGGGATGAATGAGTTTTTGAGGAGAAGTCCATTGGTGAAATTAGTTTGATGTAAGGGTAGAAGAAGGAGGAGATAAAGAGGGAGTAAAGATCGGTATGCTGGAGTTTTTGTTCAGTTAGTTGCGGTAGAAAATTATCCAACGGGGAAGAAGGGGTTGAACTGATGTGGATCAAATATGTTGGGCTGGAGTCTTGAATGGGTAAAGCCCATATGGAAGTGTGTTTAAGTTTTATTTAAATTTAAATAATGTTTGAAATTGTAAATTCAATAACTTTATCATACGATATCGGTTTTCAGCGAAACGAGATTCGTTAGGATCGTATGGACGAGAGCTACACATTGGAACTGACTAGGAGTGAATTGGGGCTCGTTACAATTTATAGCAAAATAAATTGTCTGATCTGAATCAACAACAGTTTACCGTTATTTAACGATGAACTGCCAAAGTGAGTAAAACTCACCAACTCTATCAGTTATTTTTTTATCACGTATATTTAGAACTGATAAATGATGATTGATTGTTGTGTATTGACTGTTTGGTTGAACTACTAAATAATTGGTTGAAATTATAGATCTGGTTATATATATATATAAATGTATATATATAAATTGATTCTGTTTAGAAGAATATTTCATAGTGAAATGAAATTGATGTTAATTGTATTGCGTAACATCTGTGGTTGCAGGGAAACAAGTCGAAGGAATCCAACTGGATTCGTCAAGATTTATTTTGCTGTTTTTCATATATTGTGTTATATGTTGTGATATGAAATTTGTTGTTGATTTTGTATGTTGGAATGATACCGATCATTGTTATATGGTACGTTAAATACCATAAGGAATACTGGAATGTTAAGAAGGAAATTTTCAATGTTATATTGAAAAAGAAATATTTATAAAATCAAAAGATTTTATAAAAAGAAAATATTTATTTAGAAAATAAATAGATTAAAAAAGAATATTTATTTGTTAAATAAATAGAATTGAAAAGGAAATATTTATTTGTTAAATAAATAGAATTGAAAAGGAAATATTTATTTGTTAAATAAACAAATAGAAAAGGGAATATTTGTAAAACAAATAGAAAAGGAAGTATTCGTAATCAAAAAGAGTTATCGAATATGGTTATTCGAAGAAAGAAGTTAATCGAATATTGGTTATTCGAAGAGAGTTAATTGAATAGAGTTAATCGATTAGAGTTAGAGTTAATCGATTAGAGTAAATCAATTAGAGTTAACCAGTTAGAGTTAATCAATTGGAGTTAACCAGTTAGAGTTAATCAATTAGAGTTAACCAGTTAGAGTATCTCAATTAGAGTTAACCAGTTAGAGTTAATCAATTAGAGTTAACCAGTTAGAGTTAATCAATTAGAGTTAACCAGTTAGAGTTAATCAATTGGAGTTAACCAGTAAGAGTTAATTATTTCGAGTTAACCAGTTAGTGTTAATTAGTTAGAGTTAACCAGTAGTGTTAATCAATTGGAGTTAACCAGTTAGAGTTAATCAATTAGAGATAACCAGTTAGAGTTAATAAATTAGAGTTAACCAGTTAGAGTTAATCAATTAGGGTTAACCAATTAGAGTTAATCGATAGGAGTTAATCAAGTGGAGCTAATCTAATTAGAATTAATCGATTAGAGTTAGTAGAGTTAGAGTTAATTGAAAGAAGTTAATCGAGTGGAGTTAATTAATTAGAGTTAATCGAATTAGAGTTAATCGAATAGAGTTAACTGAATAGAGTTAATCGAACAAGAGTTAGTCAAATATTAGTTATTCGAATAGAGTTAATTGAATTAGAGTTAGTCGGATTAGAGTTAATAGAATATAGTTTATTCGAAGAAAGAGTTATCGAATAAGGTTATTCGAAGAAGAGAATTAATCGAATAGTATTCGAAAAGAGGTTATCGAATATTAGTTATTCGAAAGGATTATCGAATATTAGTTATTTGAAAGGAGTTATCAAATATTAGTTACTCGAAAGGAGTTATCGAATATTAGTTACTTAAAAAGGAGTTAATCGAATATAGTTTATTCGAAGGAGTTAATCGAATATAGTTTATTCGAAGGAGTTAATCGAATATAGTTTATTTAAAAGGAGTTATCGAATATAGTTTATTCGAAAAGGGGTTATCGAATAGAGATTTTTCGAAAGAGAGTTATATGCTGAAATTCGATTATATCGAATTCGAAAAAGTACACTTTCCTGTTTTTAATCAAGATTTAATGATTTATTTATAAATTGCCTATTAGTTAAATTAAGGAATAAAAGTTATATTTCGAAGTTAGATATTTCAGAAGTAGGGATTATAACACTATTGTTAAAATCAAATGATTTCGATAAAAGAAGTGGATTCGTAAATAGAATCCGAGAGTTACGTAAGGAAGTTTGTTAAAGATTTAGAAGGTTAACCTTTTCTATTTCGAAGTTAGAAATGTTGTTCGGTTAAGGTCTGAGAGGAAGTTATACCCTAACTTAATTGGCTTCGTTTTTAACTAAGGAATGGTTAAGGTTCGATAGTGAAGGTTGGTTAAGTGAAATGTTAATCAGTGTAATGTTTGAGTTGGCATAACGAAGTTTTATTTAAACATCTGTTTAAATCCAATGCATGAGTTTTGGAAACATCTTCTAAATATAATCAGAGATATTTTCTAACCATAGAAAATGAAATGTTTGATGATAAAGAATACTGGAATGACAATGATATGTGAAAAGAGATGGAAATATTTTCCAATGATTAGTAACGTATATATTCTAAATTTAGAAAATAAGGAATGTTGAATATATGGAAATAAGAAATAAACAAATTAATGAACTAAAGAGATAAACGTTAAATGATGATTGATCGATAGAATTTCCATCTGGAAATAATATCGTTGTCTGCACACGTGTTTTTCTTTGACAGTTAACTCACCGACTATCGACGTTTTTGACCATTTTTCTGTCGTCAATATGGAGAGACCGGGATCAGATTCATTATCTGAAAACCACTCTGTATGGGTGTTAGAGTTGCGATCAAATATGATGAAGATAATTGAAGACGGAGTTATGCAAGGGCTGTCCTGTTTACAGAATAGTACCTTTGGTTTGTCCAGTCCCAGGACAACCTGTATGGAAGAATATCTGATAGAGTATATTTAATGGATCACGTAAGTTGATCTCTTCAAACGTATTTACGTTTGGTGGCGGAGGAATTCGTTTCTCTTAGTTGTATAACCATTGTATTTTTGGGGAAATCAATTTGTGATTTGGCGGGTATGATGATGTGACATTCAAAGTGAATAATTGTGTGATCTATCAGAGATAAGCGTGGCCTCTAGCCTCACAACCGGGAAATGACAAAAATCGGGCAGGCAGCATGGCTAAGTGGTTGGCTGCCAATTAGGGTGTATTATCACCTATCTAGAGATATTCATTTTATTCTATAATCTATTGTCGATGTTGTCCCATTCAGGAAACGGTTGCTGATCCCAATTGTTGGTGATAGACATTCGATACACTCAAGCGAAATGAGTGGTCGGTCATGTGTAGCCGGGTTACAAGATGTTCTTGTTGAACCCAGTGTATTCCTCTCTAGAGGTACACTATTGAAAGGTGGTTCCATACCTTGTCATAGTTGGAAATCCATTACCCAATAAGTGCTCACGGTTTTGATTGTATACTATATATGTGGAACGTGAGATGAAAGCATTCTGCAAGATGATTATTATATTGTGGTTGATAGGCACTATTATAATATCAATGAGTTTTGATATAAAGATTATCGTTTCTTTCAAAACGATTTAAAAATTAAATCAAATTGATTTGGATTCTCATAAGGGAAAACCCGTTCCGTTATACGACGTGGTCTTATGAGATATCGTTCAATTGTTCAAACTGTTTTAAATTGTTTTACTCACACTAGTCCCATGACTGACCCGGAGTTTATTTTGTTTTGTTTTCCCTAAACTCTTGGGTGCCCAATTTTGTACGGGCAGTCAAGTAGTCAGGATTTTTCAGATATTTTTGGAGAGCTTGGAGCAGGGGGCTTCAGGATTATATAGCTATAGTTATTTCCGCTGTGTTGTAAGTGTTGTACTCTGATAATGTTACTGTATATGTATACTAGTTTTATTTGAAAGTTATGTATCTATTATATATTGTTCATTCCGCTGTGAGATTCGTGTTACTATGATGTTGTATGTTCTTCTTCTTCTTCTTCTTCTATTCTAAGTTTCGATCTTATCTATTCTCACCCTCTAATTTCTTTCATGGACTATCCGATGTTTCCGATGCTTGAATAGTCGACATAGTGTTGTATGTCGATATCCAGGATCACGAAATCCCCGGGTCGTTACACTATTTAAGGTCCAATTATTTTCCAATTGGCACTGTTTATAATACAGATGTCACATACTCAAGGGATTCCACATATATGATATAAAAAATATATTTTTACCAAAATACTCAGCATTTAACATTATATTAAACATAAATGATTAATGATAAACATAATTAAACTACTTAATTAATAGTTTACAGTTAATTAATTTAATCCCTATCTACGTGAGTTTCGGTTTCTCACCATGGGTTTCCACTCCACCAATCTTTATTCGGAAGGAACATAGACTCGCACAAATAGCTACGGCTCACATACGACACCTACTACACTTGTCAACGACTCACCGGATTGGATCTGGCAACTACGGAGTTCAAACAACTCGTGAACACACTCATACTCATGAATACACATGGATCTGAAGGTTTACGACGAAACGAAGGGTATACGGGGGTTTAAGAGGTTCGGCATAGGTATGGGACCCACGGTGGAGGCTGTTAGGGGATGATGTGGACATGTGGGACCCAGGCGTGAAAGGAGGAGGGTGTAAGTAGGCGAAAGCTTGGAGTTTTGAGGGGGTTAAGTGTAAAAATATTGGAAATTGGGTGTTCTAGGGTTTTAGGGTTTTAGGGGGGAGATGGGGTCCACGGTGGCGGAGGAGGGGGTGGAGATTGGCGGCGCACTATAATGGGTAGGAAGGGGTGGTGCGGCGACGGTCAGTTGGAGGTGGTGGCAAGAGGAGCGACCATGGATACATAGAAATGGAAGAGAAGGAGTTTTAAGACGAATGGAAAGAAAGAAAGAAGGAAAGTGAAGGAGGGGTTTTAGCAAAATTTTCAATGCCTATCACATCCCGTGTTGACGTGTCAGCACGGGAGGAGTTGTAAACAAAAACACCAGGGGCCATTGATGTCGTGACACCTCATTTCATGCTTTTAGAAGCACTTTCCAATTGACAAGCATAAAGTGTGTTAGTTCAGCTTCACGTCTTCTGACCGTGTGATTAAACGACAATTCCGTTTTACATGAAAATTTGTACTCTAGCATAAAACATAATTTTGGATCCAACGGAACAGGTTTCATCGAACCCCGAGTTTGACCCTCCATTTTATTTTTCGATCGCGTTTCCATTTAGTTTCGACGGGTTGTCACAACATGCGTTTAATTCTCACACAGTCACATATTAGCTCCAATAATTACGGAATCTAGAATCCGATTATTTTTCGATGCTACTGATCCGATAAAATTGGTTTCATTGAAATACATGATCATCTCAATAATGTTCCTTGTAAACTGCTGAAATCAACATTAAATCATCGAATTTTCAATATTAACTATAAATTCTTATAAAATAAAATTAGAAATAATTTTTAAATTGGTTTCAAAATTCTAGGTCGTTACAGTCTCCCCCACTTAAAAGAATTTTGTCCTCGAAATTCGACGAAACCAAAGTTGAAATAGAAATTATAACATAAACAAAAGTTTACCTCTCAAAAGAGTTACTCGGAGATATCCACTCTGCACCTAAGATAAGCCTGTTTAATGCAATCCTCTGTCTCCTAAGTGCAGTCTAGGATCTCTGCACCACTGCACTCTAACCGAGTTCACTCTCTTATTTCTCAGCAGTCTTGTTTCTCTGCCAATTATCTTCATCATCTCTCTATGAACTGCTAAACTCAAAGTGATTTCTAAATCCACTTGTGATGCTTCCTCAATAATTAAGTCGGGATCATGCACATGCTTTCAGAGATAAGAAACATGAAACACATCATGTAATCCGAGCAACCAATCTAGCAACTGAACCCTGTAAGCTAGAGTTCCAATCTTTTCCAATATCGGGAACGGACCAATATATTTAGGTGATAACTTCCCAATTTTCCTGAATTGAATCACTCCCAATAACATAGAAACTTTCAAATATACTTGATCGCCAACAGAAAATTCTGGGCCTCTTCTTCTAGAATCCACATAACTTTTCTATCGGCTTTGTATTGCCTTTAACCACTTTTTAATGAAATCCACTTTATCGACGGCTTCTTGGATCATATCTGGTCCCAATACTAGTCGATTATCAGGATCAATTCAAAATGCAGGAGATCTTCATAGTCGACCATATAATGCCTCAAACAGTAACATCCTCAAACTTGCTTTGAAGCTACTGTTGTACGAGAACTCTACTAGATGCAAATGATCTTTCAATGATCTTCCAAAATCAAGGGTACAAGATCGCAATAGATCTTCCAAAATTCGATTTACTCTTTCAATCTTACCATCTGTCTGGGGATGATATGCAGTAATAAGATTCAACTTTGTACCCAACTCAGACTAAAATGCCTCCCAGAACTTACTGGTGAAGATCGGATCTTGATCCCTAACAATGCTGCTGGGTACTCCATGTAGTCCAACAACTTCTTTAACATATAACTGAGCAAGGCTCTGAGCTGTTGTATCTGGTCTTACTGGAAGAAAATGGGCACTCTTTGTAAACGATCTACGATAACCTAAATGTTTTCATTACCCTTCTTGGTTCTAGGTAGACCGTCATTGAAATTCATCGATATCTGATCCCACTTTCATTCCATAATCTCTAACGGTTGTAGCATTCCAACGACCTTCTGTTGATCACTCTTGACCTGCTGGCAAATTGAACACTTGATATCTTTTTTCTTAGATTTCACCAACACGTGTGTTTCAAATCTCGACACGCCTTCTATAAACCTGGATGAATACTGAGCTTAGACTTATGACACTCATCCAGTACCTCTCTTCCTAGCTCTGGAACATCAAGAACGCCAATCCGTCCTTTCGGTCTCAAAACTCTTTTACTATCAACTTGGAAGTTCGAGAATTCACTATCCTGAATTCTTTTGCTAATCTTCTGAATAAACTAATCATCTTTTTGATGAACAAAAATCTTCTCTATTAATGAAGGTGTAATAATCAAATTAGCACTAATCACATTCTTTCTACTGAGTACGTCTGCCACAACATTGGCCTTTCCTGGAGTATATAGAATATCCAAATAATATGCCGCCAAAAATTCCAACCAACATTATTGCCTCGTATTCAAATCTTTCTGGGTGAACAAATACTTCAAAGATTTATGATCTGTATGCATCTCAAACTTCTCACCCAATAGGCAATGTATCCAAATATTTAAGGCAAATACCACCGCTAGCAATTCCAAATCATGAGCATCGTACCTTTTCTCATGTGGCTTCAACTGACGACTTGCATAAGCAATAACGTTGCCTTTTTGCATCAATACCGCAACTACTCCTTCACTAGAATCATCAGTATAGATGGTCAAATCTTTATTACCATCTATAATTGTCAACACTGGTGTAACACCCCGAATTTTCTATTAACACTAAAGTTGCTAAAATATTAATAAGTGTGTAAGAGAGGGGATGTATCTAATATGTATATAAAAACAATAATAAGTAAAGGGGGATGTATCTAATATGTACATTGTAGAAAATATATATATATTTATGACATGAATAGAAGTTTATTAATATGCTGAGTGTTTGCTGAGTCACTTCTGACTCATTGCTGAGTCAACAAGATAAACCCCATCTTGTCTGAACGGCTGCGGTTATTTCTAGGTTAAATCTAATGGCCTAAATGCATTCTAAAATCTATAAATAAGTGGGTAGACCCTAAACCTAAATCACTTGTAAAATTAGAGAAGCTACCGTCATGCTACTGCCATGGAGTTCAGCGTAGCCGTCACAAACTAAGAAGAGGAAGCCTAATCTACTACAACTAAATTCTACTCAACAAAACAAATCAAACCAAAGAACTTTCTCTAATTCTTTTCTTTTGTTGGTGAGTATGATGATTCTCACAAGACTATTACAAACTAATTTGACTCAGTTATGAATGGATCACAAGAAAGTGATGTGATTTGTAATTGTAAATTCTATATATTGTGGATCTCTTATTATGTTATTATGTTGTCGTATGATGTAAATTATATATGTTATGTCATGCTATGTTGTAAATTCTCTTATGCAATGTCGTGCTATGTTGAGAATCATGTCAAGCTATGTTATACTATCATACTATGCCATGTTATAAATCATGCTATATTATGTTGAAAAATCATGATGTTGTTGGATCATGCTTAAAGTTATGTTTTTTTTTCTTAATTTAAATGGATCTTGTTTATGGGAATTTGCCTATTAGGTTAGGTGTACCCATAAACTTGAAACTATAATTAAATAAAACTTGATTATGGGAATTTGCCTATTGAGTTAGGTGTACCCATATAAAACCATGTTGTTAAAAATTAGATGATGTTGATTCACACATGTTCATACGTAAGTTTATGAAAATTGATTGAGATCATATTAGGTGAATTTTGAACAAGTTGACACCCTTAGATCCGTGACATGTATAACCTTATGCAAGTTGTAATTTTGGATGTATGCAAGTTTCACCCCTTATTATGATTTATTTAGTCACATATATATGTGGTTGTTGTGATAATTTCTTTTATGCTATGAGTTAGACTATTCGAGTCTAACATATATTTTACGTTTAATGAACGAAACATACAACGTGGGGTTGGAATAATATTAAAAGATTTAATATTGAGAATTTGCATGAGATGGCCTTAAAAAGGCATATAACAAAATTAAGATGTTAAGAAATTGCCTTAAAAGGTGGAAAATTTAATTAAGACATTAATTGGAAAATTAATGTGGAGTAATGGACATAATCTAATTATGGATTAACTTGAATTAGAATGCATTTAATGGCATATAATGAACTTGTGATGAAATTTGGTATAATTTTGCATACTATAAATGGATGGCCATAATTGAGTCAATTATGAACATCGTTAAAACTGGAAATTAATCAATAATTCAAATAGGGAATTATTAAAATTGGGGGAAAATGGATTATTAATAATAATCAATGCTTAGGACACGAGGTTGGACCCGTTTGTGATGTAAACCTGCCCGGACCCGTCCGGCAAATCTAGTAGTCACAAATGTCGGCCCAATGTGAGAGGTCCTAGGCCCAAACTAAAGCATAACAGTTGTAAAGACACGAGGTTAGACTCTTTTATGGTGTAAGACTGCCCGGACCCGCCCGGCAAATCCAGCTGCCATAAATGTCAGTCTAATGTGAGAGGTCTTTATGAGGTTATGGCCTTAATAAATTAAGGAATACTTAACCAGATAATCATGTAAGGTGGGACATGGGGGTTAAGTAGGTGCCTTGGGTGGCATGAGGAATCTAGTGGTTGCCCTTAGTGGCATTTGAAATACGATTAGTAAAGACTTAACCAAACACACATGTAAATAAACATGACTAAAGGGTTAAGTAAGTGCCTTGGGTGGCATAAGAAAATATGATTAGTAACACTTAACCAAAGTAAATATGTAAGTGGGACATGGGGGTTAAGTGGGTGCCTTGGGTGGCAGGTGGAATTACTATAAGAACTCTTAACCAAATTCAGACATGTAAGTAGACATGGAGGGGTTAAGTGGGATATACTAGAGGGGACCAAGCCTAGGTGGGAAGCTTGGTGGGGGCCCTTTTCAGACCAGTAGCCCATTTCGTATCTTTGTAAGATCGACCCAAGTCGAGGACGGGACACGCCTACTGGGCCTGATTGTTAGAGGCCAAAGCGGGTTAGCGGCGACAACGCAAGTCCAACGGGTTCACGTGCGTGCGTGGCCCCGGGCTGGTAGGTAAGACGTTGTTGCATCGTGTAGGTATAAGCCGTGCATTCTCGGTTGTATCGGGTTGCCACTTTAGGGGAGTGATACACCCCACTGTGGGGCCAGCACGGGTATCTACGAGTTAGGGAGCCGATCGAATGGGGCAGGGTAGTGGACACACCTAGTGGAGATAGGAGCAGGCGGCCCTATGTAGTCAGCTAGGGGTATATAGAGCTACCACTATCATTTAATTACTAAGGGGGTACACCTAGTGGAGATAGGGGCAGACGGCACCTATGACGTCAGCTAGGAATACGTGGGGTTACCATTATTAAAGGGGTACGTCTAGTGGGGATAGGTACACGTTGGGTACCTATGATAGCAACTAGAGATATACAGTCAAACATGGGGGATAGTGGGTACATCTAGTAGTACACGAAGCTATCATCATTCTATTTAGCCAAGGGGGATCAAATTCCAAGAATGACTAGTAGGGGTGCAGTTAGTGCTAGTACAATATGGTACGGTACAGTACGGTAGAGTATAGTAATTATCCTATGTTGATTAGGAAGCGTCATTAACGTTAGTGTTAGTGGATGGGTGTGGTGCAGTATAGTGTTTATCCTTTAGTATTTAGGAGCGCCTATAACGTTGCCTTTAGCGATTGTCTATGTCCTTAATCTGCTCTTCATAGACATTTTCTTGTTTTCCAGCTTATGCCTTAGTCCAGTTATTTTGGTAATAGTATTGTAGAATTATCATATTCACCAGACTTTATGTCTGACCCCCTCTTTTCCATCCTTTTTCTCCCTTCAGGTCCGCAGGTTGGGCCAAGTTCTAGTGGAGTCTAGTTGGATCGCTTATCTTCTGGAAAGCTTGGACTGCTGAAGTAAAGTCCAGCTTGTTATCTTTCTTTTTAATGGCTATTCATGTAATGGGATTATGTACTTGTTTTATCAAGATAGATATTGTACTTGACATTGAATATGGTGTTATGATGTAATCAAACATGTTTTGACTTCTGCTACAATGAAATAAAGTTTTTGAATTTCCAAGTACTATTTTATATCTGTCTTGTTGTAATTTTACTGTTCTATATTCACTTAAAACCTCCATGGAAGTTAATGCATTCCCTTTGTGAGTGACATTAATGGACGTGGGGTGTTACATGTGGTATCAGAGCATAAGGTTACCAGAACAGATAAAATTTATTTTTTTAGAAAAATATTTTTTTTTCTAAAGTATTTTTGGAAGAAGTGCTTTCAAAAAAAAACATGTTATTTAAAGAGAGTTTTTATGAAAAACATAATCCCCAATAGCCATATCCTTTCCTTCGATTCTCCGCTTGAGTTTCTTCCTCTTTCCCTTTTCGAATCTTTCCCCTCCGCGTGTAGATAAGATAAATAAGAACTTCCGTACGAAGGACGGAAAAACCACTTCAAGGGACTTCGACGTTTGACGGGCTAGAAGTTGATTCAAGAAAGTGGAGGGCTTGTTGGTACCTTTAAAGATGGACAATGGGGAGGAAGGTTCAAATAGCTGTTAGGGTAACAAAGGACGAAACCTCATCTTGGTGGGAGGTCACGAATGGAGAATGAGAAGAAGAAGGCTAGTTATAGGACATTTAGTGAAGGACTGCCCAAAGGAGGGGCAGAGGGCAGGGTCTACCTCAGTAGGACAGGTACAGGCTCTTATGGCATCCAGGCAGGCAAGGGGGCGAGTTCAGGCCATTGAAGCCCCACCGCTGCAAGAACGGGGTAGAAAAATTTCTGTTGAAAACTTAGTTTTTCAGTTTGATCATCATGATCGGACCTTACTCGATTCTGGCGCTTCATACTCGTTAGTATCTGCTTAGTTAGTTGAAATACTGCACCTAAATACTAGTCTAGTTAAGAATCCCATTCTAGTCTCAAATCCGGTTGGTGGTTCGGCTCATCCTTAAATGGTTTGTTGGGATTTGAGAGTATCTATCTGGAGCGTTAGGGTTGAATGCAACGCCTTCATTTCACGGGCTGTAGTTTGATTCTAGGGATGGATTGGCTAGCCAGGTGTGGTGCCATCCTAGATGGGGAAAGGAGGGTAGTTAGACTGTGACTCGTTATGGAAAGACCCTCGATATTTCTTGAGACCCTAGGGGTTTAATAATGCTTAGCCGCATAGAATCTTTTGATGCATCCAATGGTGATTTGGAATTTGTTTGTGTGGTCCGTGAGTATAGTGACGTCTTCGATGAAGTGCGGGGTTTACCTAGAGGCACGAAGTAAGCCTTCTTGTGTGCCTAGTGGATAGTTCAAAGCCAGTTAGGTGAGCAATGATGGCCTTGGAGCAAGACTGGCAAGGACAGCCAGAGTCGGTTAAGTGCTCAATTATTTGGCCGTTTTACTAATATCATCTCACGTAGGTCGTCTGAATTCGAAGGAGGTATCCCTTGAGTGTTTGTCTGATATTGGTTTAGGCCTTTGGGGCTTGCACTTGGGGGATGTCTAGTTTGACTAGGATAGCCTGCGTGAGAGATGGATAGTTGTGATGATTTTGCATGGGATATCATCCTGGTTTTCTCTAGAAGCGGAGAAGAACATGCCCTACATCTTAGGGAGGTCTCAGAGGAAGGGTAATATGTTATGAAGGAAGAATATCGAAAGTCCATGAGAAGAATTGCCCTACCCATGACCTAGGATTGGCCGCCATAGCTTTTGCTATCAAGTCTTGGTAAAAATTTGAGTTGTTTAAAGACCATAAGTCGTTAAAGTTTTGGTCTCTCATAAAGATTTTAACTGGAGGCAGAAAAGGTGGATGGAGTTCTTGCCGTCCTGCGATTTCGAGGTAACATATACCCCTTACAATGGGTAACGTTGTGGTGGATGCCTTAGGTAGGGAAGGATCGACATTGAGTCCTTTGTCTGTTGAGCGGCATAGCTTAGGGTTTATCCCTACCATTTACTTTAGACCATCCATTGGTTTTGTATTCGGTTTGCTAGCATCCTTAAGATTAGACCTACGCTTGTGGGACGGATTGGAGAGGCACAGCGTGATGACCCACAGTTGATAGAGTTAGTAGAGAAACTCATGAGAGGGGAGTCATCAAGCCACCTAAGTAGATATACTTAGATAATAAGGGTTGGTTGCATGAGTACGATAGACTTTGTGTATCACGAGACGAGAGCTTAAGGAAGGTTATTCTTGATGATGCACATCATTTAGAAATGACCATTCATCCTGGCGGGGACAAGACGAAAAAGGACATGAAGCAAGTTTTCTTTTGGGTTGGTATGAAGATGGATGTGGCCGAATATGTCGTTAAATGTTCGGAGTGCCATCAAGTAAAAGCGGAGCAAAGGGAACCCGATGGGTTACCAAAATCAAGATACGGGGATTTGGGTTGTAGTAGATAGACTTACTAAGAGCGCCCATTTCATTCCCGTGAAGAGTAATAGGACTGCTCCATGGTTAGCTTCCGCATACATTAAGGAGATAATTAGTTTGCACGGTGTTCCTTCTAGCATAGTGAGCAACCGCGACCTTATCTTCACTAGCGAATTTGGGAAGAGCTTACAAGAGGCGGTAGGGACTCAGTTATGTCTGGGCACCGCATATCATCCTCAGACAGACGGCCAGACCGAGAGGGTGAATCGCATTCTAGAGGATCTTTTAAGGCTTTGTATCCTAGACTTTGGGGGTACATGGGAAGAGCACCTTCCGTTAGTAGAATTCGCATATAATAATAGCTTTCAGTCTAGTATTGGCATGGCACCTTTCGAAGCTCTTTATGGAAGGCCTTGCCGTTCGCCTACATGTTGGTGGGAATCTACCGATAAAATCCTACTTGGGCCCGATATTGTTAGGGAAACCTCGGAGAAGATTGAGTTGATTCGAAGGAGGATAAAAGCAGCACAAGATAGGCAAAAATCGTATGCTGATAAGAGGAGGACAGATCTTGAGTTTGACATTGGGGACATGGTTTTTATCAAAGTATCTCCATTACAGAATGTTGTTCGCTTTGGGTCCGTGGGGAAATTAGCACCAAGGTTTGTAGGGCCGTTTCCTGTAAAAAAACAGGATTGGGAAGATGGCATATAGGGTGGAGTTGCCTGAGAAACTTAGTGGAGTACACGACGTATTCCATGTATCATATTTGAGGAAGTGTTTGCACAAGACCGCGGAGGTGGTAGAGCCGAGCTTGCTTAAAGAGGTGGAAATAGAGCGTGATGCAACAATTAGACGGGCTCCTACATGCATTCTTGGGTCGGAGATCAAAAAGTTGAGGAATCGAGAGGTCAGACTGGTTAAAGTGCAATGGGGAGATGATGAGAGCAACGCAACTTGGGAGACAGAAGAGAAGATGCGTTCGTTGTACCCTTTTCTTTTTGAGGGTATGTCTTTTAATTTCTCCTTTATCGCTTAGCTTATCTTATCTTATCTTTAGTATGTCCTCTCATTAGTATCTTTGACCTTTAGTTAGGATAATCCTATGGTTGAAACATGTGTTTGAGACATGTTATGTATGATGGATGCAAAATGGATGCAAGTGTTTGCTAGTGGTTGCTCGTGGATGCATATATACACACACTTTAGGCACTAGATCGGCTCAGTCACTTCATATTGCATATTGCATATATATGGATGTATTTAGTATAATGGATGTATAATGGTTGTACCATCATATGGATGCTGCATTCGGTTGAATGGGTGTGCACGCATATAGAAGTAGTATGTAAGCAATTAGGATCTTTTGCATACATAATGGATTCATGACACTTACATAATTTGCATTAAGGAGGTCAACTGAATCAGTAGACCGCCTGATTTCGCATTAGGTAAGGACATGTACACACACTTGCATATGATCATAAAGCATTAGAAGTCTTTTAAGGACAATGGATGCATGTGTATGATGGATGAGTAGATGGACGTTTGGATGGTAGGATATACATTCTTCCAGACTTGAAGATTTCGGGGACGAAATCCTAAAAGGAGGGGAGAATGTAACACCCCGAATTTTCTATTAACACTAAAGTTGCT
This sequence comes from Allium sativum, assembly GCA_030737875.1. NCBI lineage: Eukaryota > Viridiplantae > Streptophyta > Magnoliopsida > Asparagales > Amaryllidaceae > Allium > Allium sativum. Next base: position 766,981,711 of record CM060913.1, on the reverse strand, counting down.
AAAATATTAATAAGTGTGTAAGAGAGGGGATGTATCTAATATGTATATAAAAACAATAATAAGTAAAGGGGGATGTATCTAATATGTACATTGTAGAAAATATATATATATTTATGACATGAATAGAAGTTTATTAATATGCTGAGTGTTTGCTGAGTCACTTCTGACTCATTGCTGAGTCAACAAGATAAACCCCATCTTGTCTGAACGGCTGCGGTTATTTCTAGGTTAAATCTAATGGCCTAAATGCATTCTAAAATCTATAAATAAGTGGGTAGACCCTAAACCTAAATCACTTGTAAAATTAGAGAAGCTACCGTCATGCTGCTGCCATGGAGTTCAGCGTAGCCGTCACAAACTAAGAAGAGGAAGCCTAATCTACTACAACTAAATTCTACTCAACAAAACAAATCAAACCAAAGAACTTTCTCTAATTCTTTTCTTTTGTTGGTGAGTATGATGATTCTCACAAGACTATTACAAACTAATTTGACTCAGTTATGAATGGATCACAAGAAAGTGATGTGATCTGTAATTGTAAATTCTATATATTGTGGATCTCTTATTATGTTATTATGTTGTCGTATGATGTAAATTATATATGCTATGTCATGCTATGTTGTAAATTCTCTTATGCAATGTCGTGCTATGTTGAGAATCATGTCAAGCTATGTTATACTATCATACTATGCCATGTTATAAATCATGCTATATTATGTTGAAAAATCATGATGTTGTTGGATCATGCTTAAAGTTATGTTTTTTTTCTTAATTTAAATGGATCTTGTTTATGGGAATTTGCCTATTAGGTTAGGTGTACCCATAAACTTGAAACTATAATTAAATAAAACTTGATTATGGGAATTTGCCTATTGAGTTAGGTGTACCCATATAAAACCATGTTGTTAAAAATTAGATGATGTTGATTCACACATGTTCATACGTAAGTTTATGAAAATTGATTGAGATCATATTAGGTGAATTTTGAACAAGTTGACACCCTTAGATCCGTGACATGTATAACCTTATGCAAGTTGTAATTTTGGATGTATGCAAGTTTCACCCCTTATTATGATTTATTTAGTCACATATATGTGTGGTTGTTGTGATAATTTCTTTTATGCTATGAGTTAGACTATTCGAGTCTAACGTATATTTTACGTTTAATGAACGAAACATACAACGTGGGGTTGGAATAATATTAAAAGATTTAATATTGAGAATTTGCATGAGATGGCCTTAAAAAGGCATATAACAAAATTAAGATGTTAAGAAATTGCCTTAAAAGGTGGAAAATTTAATTAAGACATTAATTGGAAAATTAATGTGGAGTAATGGACATAATCTAATTATGGATTAACTTGAATTAGAATGCCTTTAATGGCATATAATGAACTTGTGATGAAATTTGGTATAATTTTGCATACTATAAATGGATGGTCATAATTGAGTCAATTATGAACATCGTTAAAACTGGAAATTAATCAATAATTCAAATAGGGAATTATTAAAATTGGGGGAAAATGGATTATTAATAATAATCAATGCTTAGGACACGAGGTTGGACCCATTTGTGATGTAAACCTGCCCGGACCCGCCCGGCAAATCTAGTAGTCACAAATGTCGGCCCAATGTGAGAGGTCCTAGGCCCAAACTAAAGCATAACAGTTGTAAAGACACGAGGTTAGACTCTTTTATGGTGTAAGACTGCCCGGACCCGCCCGGCAAATCCAGCTGCCATAAATGCCAGTCTAATGTGAGAGGTCTTTATGAGGTTATGGCCTTAATAAATTAAGGAATACTTAACCAGATAATCATGTAAGGTGGGACATGGGGGTTAAGTAGGTGCCTTGGGTGGCATGAGGAATCTAGTGGTTGCCCTTAGTGGCATTTGAAATACGATTAGTAAAGACTTAACCAAACACACATGTAAATAAACATGACTAAAGGGTTAAGTAAGTGCCTTGGGTGGCATAAGAAAATATGATTAGTAACACTTAACCAAAGTAAATATGTAAGTGGGACATGGGGGTTAAGTGGGTGCCTTGGGTGGCAGGTGGAATTACTATAAGAACTCTTAACCAAATTCAGACATGTAAGTAGACATGGAGGGGTTAAGTGGGATATACTAGAGGGGACCAAGCCTAGGTGGGAAGCTTGGTGAGGGCCCTTTTCAGACCAGTAGCCCATTTCGTATCTTTGTAAGCTCGACCCAAGTCGAGGACGGGACACGCCTACTGGGCCTGATTGTTAGAGGCCAAAGCGGGTTAGCGGTGACAACGCAAGTCCAACGGGTTCACGTGCGTGCGTGGCCCCGGGCTGGTAGGTAAGACGTTGTTGCATCGTGTAGGTATAAGCCGTGCATTCTCGGTTGTATCGGGTTGCCACTTTAGGGGAGTGATACACCCCACTGTGGGGCCAGCACGGGTATCTACGAGTTAGGGAGCCGATCGAATGGGGCAGGGTAGTGGACACACCTAGTGGAGATAGGAGCAGGCGGCCCTATGTAGTCAGCTAGGGGTATATAGAGCTACCACTATCATTTAATTACTAAGGGGGTACACCTAGTGGAGATAGGGGCAGACGGCACCTATGACGTCAGCTAGGAATACGTGGGGTTACCATTATTAAAGGGGTACGTCTAGTGGGGATAGGTACACGTTGGGTACCTATGATAGCAACTAGAGATATACAGTCAAACATGGGGGATAGTGGGTACATCTAGTAGTACACGAAGCTATCATCATTCTATTTAGCCAAGGGGGATCAAATTCCAAGAATGACTAGTAGGGGTGCAGTTAGTGCTAGTACAATATGGTACGGTACAGTACGGTAGAGTATAGTAATTATCCTATGTTGATTAGGAAGCGTCATTAACGTTAGTGTTAGTGGACGGGTGTGGTGCAGTATAGTGTTTATCCTTTAGTATTTAGGAGCGCCTATAACGTTGCCTTTAGCGACTGTCTATGTCCTTAATCTGCTCTTCATAGACATTTTCTTGTTTTCCAGCTTATGCCTTAGTCCAGTTATTTTGGTAATAGTATTGTAGAATTATCATATTCACCAGACTTTATGTCTGACCCCCTCTTTTCCATCCTTTTTCTCCCTTCAGGTCCGCAGGTTGGGCCAAGTTCTAGTGGAGTCTAGTTGGATCGCTTATCTTCTGGAAAGCTTGGACTGCTGAAGTAAAGTCCAGCTTGTTATCTTTCTTTTTAATGGCTATTCATGTAATGGGATTATGTACTTGTTTTATCAAGATAGATATTGTACTTGACATTGAATATGGTGTTATGATGTAATCAAACATGTTTTGACTTCTGCTACAATGAAATAAAGTTTTTGAATTTCCAAGTACTATTTTATATCTGTCTTGTTGTAATTTTACTGTTCTATATTCACTTAAAACCTCCATGGAAGTTAATGCATTCCCTTTGTGAGTGACATTAATGGACGTGGGGTGTTACAACTGGTGCAGTTGTTAATCTTTCTTTTTGCTCTTAGAAAGCAGCCTCATATTCAGACATCTAGTTAAATTTGGTATGCTTCTCAGTAAGCTTGGTCAAAGGACTGGATAACTTCGAAAAGTCCTTCACAAACTTTCGATAATAACTTGCCAATCCAAGAAAATTTATAACTTCCGTGGGAGTCCTTGGTTGCTTCCAATCCTGAATGGTTGTATCTTACTTGGATCTACCGAGATTCTTTCCTTTGATACTACGTGACCAAAGAATTTCACTTCTTCTTCCCAGAATTGGCACGTGGAAAACATGGTTTTCAATGTATTCTTTCCTGTAATTTCCAACAATTGTTCGTGATGTCCCATGTGATCTTCTACTTTTTTCAAGAAGATCAGAATATCATCAATAAAGACCAGTACTAACATGTTTAACAGTTCTTGGAATACCTGATTCATTAAGTCTACGAATAGGAAGGTGAGTTACACAATTCGAATGGCATTACTAACCATTCATAAAATAAATCTGGACCCCCGAAAATTGTCAAAGGAACACACTCTTTAACAATTCTTAATTGATGAAAACCTGTAGCTAGGTCCATCTTCGAAAATACACGTGCTCCATTAAAAAGATTCAATAAATCATCTATGTGTGGCAGTGGGTACTTATTTTTGAGCGTTTGCTTTTTGAGGTCTCGATAAGCCACACATAATCTGAGGGTACTGTCTGACTTCGGAACGAACACCACTGTTGCTCCCCAACTCGAGAAACTAGGCTTAATCAGACCCTTCCATGAAAGCTGTCGAGTTTGTCTAATCAACTATTCTCCCTCGCATTCGAACTAGATCAATCCTGAAGTCAATTTCTCTTTGCAGAGGAAGGCTATCAACTTCTTCAAGTACATCCGCGTAATCTTTAACAACTGGGATATTCTCTATAGAACCAGGGGAAAAATTCAAATGCAGACCAAAATTCCTTTCTATCTGACTTCGAACCTTCACAAGGTATGGTTATATAATTTCCAACTTGGTTTAAACTTTAACAATTATATCGGCACATTTAACTTCAGCTTCATACTTGGTCAACCAGTTTAATCCCTGTATAATATCAAACTCAATAAAATCCATAATAGTCGAATTGAAGGAAAATCGATAATGGGAAAGAGAAACTGACACTCTATAATATAAATAAAGATCGGAGGAACCCCCTATCGGTTTATTAACACAAATGGGCTCTTTAAGATATCTTAGCTTCAAATTCAGTTTCTTAACCTTGTTACTTGAAATAAAATTTCACGATGTGCCCGTATTAAATAATACTTTAACAGGAATATCTCTAACGGAAAGCGTAGCTTCAAAAACATTTGGCCTTCCCCTACCAGCAGAAGTTTTTGGAGTATCTGAAACATAATAAAGACGAGCCACCTCAAACTTTTTCAGTAGTGGGCAATTTGGCTTGATGTGCACTTCCTTATGGCAATTATAGCACTCTGTCTCTTCAATCGACTTCCTTGGCCTCTGGGAGCTTTACAATCATTCGTTGAATGTCCTAGCTTATGGCAGTTGTAACATTTAACATTCTTAAATTTTTAGTCTTTAGGCTTCTCTTCTGCCATGCTTGCTTCTGGCTTTTTATTTAAAAAATTCTCTTTTTACCAGAATAGCCCTTCTCCTTATCCTCCAAAGAATTCCTCTTATCAACGTACTCACAACGACAAGCCATCTCTACCATTCCAGAAAATGGGAGTCTTACATGAGCTGCCACCTTGCTTCTATGCCTTCTCTGGAGGCCCTCAATGAACCTCACATTCTTCTTCACTGGATTCTGAATCAATTTGGGACCAAAGCGATAGAGTTCATTCAATTTGTTCACATATTTATGGATGGCCATGTCCTCTTGCTTGAGAATGGAGAATCATAATATAAGCGCTTGACTTCTTCTTGGGGAATAAATCTCTCTTCGAAAATCTCCTTGAACCTGTTCGATGTAATATCACCTCCAGGACTACCCATCGTAACTTTTCTCCCACCATATCAGAGCTTCATCCTTTAGCAACTATGATGCTAGAAATCACTTCCAATTATCATTCAATTCCAAGCCTTCAAAGATTCGCGCACAAGATCTCATCCATGCTTGTGCTTTGATAATAGATTCTTTGCCTAAGAATGGCACTCCACCCAAATTCTTGTATTTCTTAGCAAACACTTCTAAATCAGGTTGTTGTTGAGGAGGCATAATTGGTGCCTTAACAGTTACTATGAGGTTGGGTTGTTGAGCTTCAGCCTGAACATTGACCGTCCTCTTCCTCTTCTGCCTCTGCCACTAATTTTCTATTATGTCTACAAATAGATAGAAAAGAGTCAGGGCAACAGAAAAGATATCTTAAGGAATTGTAAGAGAACAAAGGCATAAAAATAAATAGAAACGTATTTACTGGGATGTACGTTATTCTGCTATACTCATTCTAAGATATTATTAATCCTATCTCTAATGAGTCACTAATTGTAAAATACTACTTATTCCATCTCTGATGAGTCCTTTAATATGCTATATTCCGGAACTAAGGTTAACCTTTAGCTCTGATACCACATGTGATGACCAAAACCCCCGATCCTAGGCGAAAATGATAGTCGTTGGAATATAACACATTAAACGCAATAGCAGATCACAAAACATAGCATAATATTACAGCAGTGAATAATTTACATCATTTACAATAGTGGAAATAATATCAGAGTTACAACATTACAGGATCGTAATTATACAAACAAAGTTCCAACTTGTAAATAACAAGTACGCAACGGAATCAAACAAACATAAGAGAGAGTCATGAAAAAAGTTCAAAAGAAACATAAAATTCCATCTTCAGCTCTAAGTCACTAACAGCATCCACATCTCAAGTACATATCCAAAAAGTAAAAGTTAACATCCTGTTTATTTGGCTGTCCAGGTAAAAGAATTGGCAACCGAGTTTGCAAGGAAAAAACAAACTACGAGTCAGTCATGGAAATGGTATGAGAAACCCTACAGTTAATTTAACTTAATTAAAAATAAGGCATATCATGAGACCACATCGTATAACACTGAATAGGTTTACTCCCCACGAATGCCAGTGCATAAAAAAATGCAATGCTTTTTGAATAATGAAGCCATTATAAGTGAGACAACCCAAAACCCCATACCATGGAAGCAAGGATAATCATTGGAATATAACACATTAATCACACATCAGCAGATTACAGATAATAGCATAACACATGCAATCATAGAATAATATGCATCATCATAACAGCGGAAACATAAACATCATCATCATCATCAGAGTTACACAGATACAGGATACTACTTAGTACATAAAAGAGATAATAAGTCTACAGTATGCATAATATAGTGCTTAAGGTCCAAAATACAGATAAAAGATAAGTCTTCATCTTCAGACAAAAGAGCACTCCATGCTACGGTGCATATCCAAAAGAAAGCCTGTTGCCTGTTTACTTGGTTGCCCGTGTATAAATAGAGGCACCCGAGTTTACAAGTGAAAACAAACTACGAGTCAATCATGGGACTGGTATGAGAAACCTTATTGTTACTAACTTATTTAATAATAAGGAAAATTACAGGACCACGCCGTTAATGCGGAACAACTTTACTCCATTGGATTGCTAGTGCATAAATTAAGTAAATCATTTAAACAACGCAATGCTTTTTAGAATAATGATGCGATTATAAGACTCGAGTCCCATCAGATAATGCAATGCAAGCCAAAGGACAGAGTTTTACCTTATAATGGCCAAATATGCTTAATACGCATAAAACAAAATCATTTGATATTATTACTAGTGTCTAGATGTTTCAAAAACAATCTCCATATAAATGTATCAATCATAGAAAGCACAGGTACCATATACTATGTCGCCATATAGGTTTACAATCAAAACCGCATGATGTCATATTGGAAATTGGATTTCCATCATGAGTCGAGGAAAGGGATCATCCTCAATGGATTCGAGACACTCTACAAATGTCACAGGACTACACACTCTGGGCGACCCTTGGATGCTTCAGGATCGGCCCACACTTACTTTAGTGGATTAGTTATTCCTAAACGCACGTTACCCGGTCCTATTGGACCTATCTCTGAGACATTAAAGATTCAATATCCAAGGCGCCTCATTCCATCGTCCACATAAGTAAAAATGTATGGGCTCCATATCACGACACCACTTCTAGCTAGAAAGAAACATCGTGCACTCCCTGCAGTTGCTATCCTGTTTTTGACTCATACCGGGGTGTGAGGCTCATGAAATAACGCTATACACAAAGCTATGATAATTAAAGTTGTGCTTTGATCATCATCTACAAGACTCTGCTTTTCAACAAAAGCCTTGATCATTTGCAACTTAGCATGCCACATTGTTAATCCATACCATACCATTGATTTCTACCAATATATAACCTCTATGCTCGTATGTCTCAGAGAAGGGTGTTAAGTATGAGAATAAATTCTCCTCTACCAAACAGATATATATTTAGCAGAGATCAACAAATATAGCACGCAATACAATGTTAGACATAATCCATTTAAAAGTCCAGTCTAGGTCTGAACAAAACCGAAGGCACCTTATTTCTCGTTCCATATGTCAAATACGGAAGAGAGGTCCTCGCATATCCAAAAAATCAACAAATACGTCCGAACCACTACCACTGTAACCTCTTTAAGGGAGCTACCCATATCGAAGGCACCAGTAGTAATCCATTCGATGTGAAGATTACCAGTCTTGCACCATCTTCATTGTGTTTGACTTTTAGTCGTCGTTTAATTATTTTAAATGAGATTTAACTTGTCCTTTTCAAATAATTTGCGCATATTTTTATAATTCAAGTCAATTCTTTCCTTGGTTAAATTAGTTGACATTCACGATTCAATTCATTTCTATAGCTTCATGTCAAATAATTCTTAACCGCCAATATTATTTTAAAAACCAAGTGAAATTGGTTTATTTCCATGCTAAATCGTTTGTAATATTTTTAAATGATTTATCGCTATTTTTAATTATATAAAAATAGCTCATTTTAATTGAACGACGTTTCAGGTCATTCGACTGCCCTGGCGCTGTTTTCATTCAAATTTGAGTTAAACATTTCTAAAAATCTAACCACTGGATCTTCATATATATATTACCGTTGGAAAGATCTTTTCGAAATGAACCCAATGGTTCCAGTTTTGGGAAAATCCGATGGTCGGATCTCCCGGTATACTCGTTTAAAATTACGAGTCGAAAACGCAAACCGCCGCTGCGCGATTCGTTTTTTTTTTTAATTTATATTTTATATAAATTATATAATTCATTCGACGACTTCTAAACCATTTAATTCTTCAAGTATTTGGCTAATGCCTTCAAATTTTGGAAAATTTCGCCATAGCCTCCTTTGTACGGGGAGGGTCTAAAAAATTTATTGGGCCGTATTAGGCACCCAATAAATTCATAAAAAGCATACACATGTTTTGTGTCCTATCTATGCCCAAGGGAGACGTGTAAAAAGTTGAAATCTCATACCTTGCCCCAGTGTTGGAAATAAAATAGTCCATGTGTCGTATCTAAAACAAGAGAGACGTGAATTTCTGTCATCTCCAGACCCGTGTAAGGTTTTTATTAAATCCTGCCCCGAGCACCTTTATATGTATTTTATTAAGTCCATAATCAGTCTTTGTTCAACCTGTAATTCATTCATTGTTATACAAGCATCTCGCTCGTATGGTAAGCCCAACCTCGTCATACAAGCATCAAATGCTTATATAGAATATGATATGATATGTTGTCTTCATGTTGTATGTCAAGCGGTGTAGTTCATAATTTATTTGTTGCTATCCTATGGTGTGAGTTTAAATTTCACACAGAACAAGCATCACAACATATCCAAAATCATTCACAGTTGTTTATAAAATAAATAAAACTGCGCATCCAACTCATTAAGGTGCACCTTTTTGTCGGGCACGCAATATATTTCTCTACTCAACAGTATATCTTTAACCTGTTCAGCATGGCTACATATATATATGACAATTTTCTACATAGCATTCATAAGCTAAAAAATATATTTTTATCGATCCAATAATTATTCCATGGCATGACAATTTTATACATTGCATATACATGTTAAAAATTATATTTTTAACGACCAAATACTTATTCCATTACATGAAAATTTTATATATCTCATATATAAGCTAAAAATAATATTTTTAGCAGACAAATATTTATTTCATTATATGACCATTTTATATATCTCGTATATAAGCTAAATATAGTATTTTAGCGAACAAATATTTATTTCAATACATGACTATTTTATCCACTTCATTTATACGTTAAAAATTATATTTTTAAAGAACAAATATTTATCTCCATACTTGACAATTTTATATATAGTTGTTTCAGAAAATTTCGCTATTACAACGGTGCGATTTGTAGAACCGAAAATAATGTCTAGCATTATCTCTTTCTGATACTGGCTCACGCCATACACAACAATTTTATCCAATAATTCCACAATAATTTTGCCATACCCATATTCAACAAATTTCCTACAACACAATCCATTTTATCGCAACCACAATTTTATGCAATGCATATATATATATACACACATTTTATACAGCACATATATATTTTATACAGTGCATATATATGTTAAAAATTATATTTTTAACAATCAAATAATTTTTTCATAGCATGACCAATTTATATATCGCATATACAATTTTATTACTCCATTTTATTGTGAATTTAGAAATCTCACATTGAGTTCCACTCCTCCTAAATTTGTAGCTAGCTCCAATTACCTTCCAGTCACTTCTAGAATGTAGTACACGCCGTCACGATTCCAATGGCTCTTGTTTCATTGGATTCCGACATCGTAAGATAGAATTGTGATATTTTATTGGTTAATGACATTTTTAAAGTAATTAATTAAAATTAATCACCTTTCTTCCTCAATATCACACAACTGACGTTTAAAACCTCTATCGATTGCTAGGGTTGCAATTTTCGCGCAAATCAAGGCGCTTGACGACGATCAGACGCTACCGCGTGAACCGCCTTCGCAGGAGCTTCCAACGCCTCCAACCACTGTTGAACTCGATGGCACCTGGTGGCTAGAATTCGCCACTGAACAGCGGTGCTTTGTGTGAGTGATTCAATAAAAATACTACTCCAGAAATGATCTCTAACGTTGGATAGGTAGATCGTGTTGTGCTCTTCAATAATCATTCAGAAAATTTCGTGATTCATTGAGAGGATTGGAAGATCGGAAGGGGAATTGTTTGGAACAATTTCCATTTTTTATCGTTTTAGAAGGTGACGGGTTTCATATAAAATGAATGAGGGTTTTGGAAAAATTCAATTGGCCCATTATTTATACTTAATTTAATTTAATTCTTTTAATTCCAAAAATGTTAGAATTTACATCCGAACTCCAAATGAATCCCAATGACTGCCATCTCTAGCTAAATACCCCAATTTCGGACACAATGGAATATGTTTCATAAGCCAATTCGACTGCTTCAGTCAGTTTTTCTCAAAATTAAAATATAACATTCAATATTGAATTTGAACGTACATTTTAATTTTTGGGCGATATACGGACTCCAAAAATTATGTAAATTGGAATCCAATTATGTTTTGATGATATGGTCCTAACAAATTTAGTTTCGTCGAATTTGGAGACCGTTTGAAAAAATGGCATTTAACTGGTCGATTAAATTTAACGGGAAATTACCAAATGCGTTTAAATTTACCATGCTCACATATTAATTCCAAAAACTATGGAATTTTAAACCTAGCAATAATTTGACATTCTGAATCCAACAACAGTGGTTTCATTGAAAACGGAGGTCGTTTGCAAAATGGCTATTTTTAAGGGCTTTACAATGATTTAAAAATCAAAATTTTAAATTCTGACGTAATTTCTGATAAAATTATCCTAAAAATAATTTTTAAATTTGTTCTGAATTCCCGGGTTGTTACAATCTCCCCCACTTAAAACTTTTCGTCCCCGAAAAGGAAACAATAGTAAAGTAGGAAACAAAACTGAAATACAATATATTATAAATGCACCTCTCACAAGAGCTAATCAGAGATGTCCACCCAACACTTGGGATAAGCCTGCTTAATGCTATCTTTTGTTTCCTATGTACAGTCTCTAGGATCTCCGCTCCACTGCACTTTGACTAAATGCACCTTCTTGTTCCTTAGAACTTTGGTTTCTTTGCCAACAATCTTCATTGGCTCTCTATGAACAGCTAAACTCGAAGTAATATCCAAATCTCGTTGCGATGCTTCTTTCACGATCAAGTTTGGATCATGTACATGCTTACGAAGTTGAAAAATGTGAAACACATCATGCACTCCGGGCAACCAATCTAGCAACTGAACCCTGTAAGCGAGAGTTCCTATCCTCTTGAGTATAGGAAACGGGCCAATAAACCTAGGTGCCAACTTCCCTGTCTTCCCGAATCGGACTACTCCTCTCATCGGAGAAACTCTTAAATATACATGATCTCCAACAGAAAATGCCAAATCTCTTCTTCTAGAATCCGCATAACTCTTCTGTCGGGTTTGAGCTACTTGTAGTCGCTTCTTAATGAAATCAACTTTATCTGAAGCTTCTCGAATCATATCTGGACCCAACACCAGTCGATTTCCTGGATCTACCCAACATGCAGGAGATCTACTTGGTCTACCATACAATGCTTCAAATGGACATAATTTCAAGCTTGCTTGATAGTTATTATTATATGAGAATTCAACAAAATGTAGGTGATCTTCCCAAGATCCTCCAAAATCAAGAATACAAGCCTGCAACAAATCTTCTAATGTACGATTCACCCTCTCAGTTTGGCCGTCTGTTTGAGGACGGTACGAGGTGCTAAGATTCAGCTTTGTTCCCAATTCTTCCTGAAATGCTTCCTAGAACTTACTAGTGAAAATCGGATCTCTATCAATGACGATACTGTTGGGCACTCCATGCAATCTAACGATCTCTTTAAAATATATCTGCGCCAGACCCTGAGTTGTTCTATTCGACTTCACTGGAATAAAATGGGCCATCTTCGTGAAATGATGTACGATCACCCATATACTGTCATTTCCTTTCTTGGTTCTAGGCAAACCATCAATGAAATCCATGGAAATTTGATCCCACTTCGAATCTGGAATCTCTAACGGTTGCAACAATCCTACCAGTTTCTAATGATCACTCTTGACCTATTGGCAAGTAGAACACTTGCTAACATATATAGAAATATCTCTCCTCATCGACTTCCACCAGAATGTGCACTTAAGATTGTGATACTTCTTACTCATCCCTGGATGAATACTAAGCTTGGATTTGTAACATTCGTCCATTACCTCTCTTTTGAGCTCGGGAATATCCGGAACACAGATTTGTCCTTGCAATCTAAGAGTTCCTTTGCTATCAATTTGGAAGGTTGAAACTTCTCCCTCTTGAACTCGCTTGCGAATCATCCGAATAAACTTATCGTCTTTTTGAAGAACAAAGATCGTATCAATCAATGAAGGCGTAATAATAAGATTAGTGATGATTGCATTCTTTCTGCTAAGCGCATCGGCTACAACATTGGCTTTCCCTAGAGTATACAAAATATCTAGATCGTATGCTGCAAGAAATTCTAACAATATTGTTTTCTCAAATTCAAGTCTTTTAGGGTGAACAGATATTTCAATGACTTATGATCTGTATATAATTCGAACTTCTCACCCAAAAGATAGTGTCTGCATATCTTCAAAGAAAACACGATGGCTAACAACTCAAGATCGTGAGTAACATATCTCTTCTCGTGCAACTTCAACTAACGGCAAGCATAAGCAACTACTTGGCCTCTTTGCATTAATACCGCATTAACTCTTTCATGAGAAGAATCTGTATAGACTGTCAAATATTGATTATCATCTATAATAGTCAATACTGGAGCAGTACTCAACCTTAATTTCATCTCTTGGAAAGTTGCCTCACATTCAGTCTTTCAATTAAACCTTGCATGCTTCTTGGTAAGCTTCGTCAATGGACTAGATAGCTTCGAAAAATCCTAGATGAATTTTTGATAATAGCCAGCCAATCCCAGAAAACTTCTGACTTCTATGGGAGTGCCAGGTTGCTTCCAATCTCGAATGGCTGTGATCTTGCCTGGATCCACTAAAATTCCTTCTTTCGATACTACATGACCGACGAACTTCATGTCTTCTTGCCAGAATATGCATTTAGAAAATTTAGCTTTTAATATATTCTTTCTCAGAATTTCCAAAACCTGTTCCAAATTCTTCGTATGCTCGCTAGTTGACTTAGAGAAGATTAAAATATCATCAATGAAAACCAGCAAATGGTTTATTCAAGACATCGCAAAATACTCTGTTCGTTAAATCAACAAAATAAGCGGGGGCGTTACATAAGCCGAACGACATTACTAACCACTCGTAAAATAATTCTAGACCTCTGAAAGCTGTCAAAGAACAAATTCTTTGGCAATTCGTAGCTAATGGAAACCTTTAGCTTGGTCCATTCTTGAAAAAACATGAGCTCCATTCAAGAGATCTAATAAATCATCAATACGTGGTAATGATATTTATTCTTGAGTGTTTGCTTGTTGAGGTCTCGGTAATTAATACACAATCGGAGAGTACCATCTGACTTAGGGACAAATACCACGGCTGCTCCCTAACACGAGAAGCTAGGCCTGATCAGACCTTTCCATAGTAATTGCTGAGTTTGATCGCCCAATTCTTCTTTCTCTTTCAATGTCATTCTCCGAATAGCATGCACACCTGGCCTTGCATTCGTAACTAGATCGATTCTGAAATCAATTTCTCTTCGCGGAGGTAAGCTATCAACTTCTTCAAAAACATCCGCATAATCTCTAACAACGGGAATATTCTCAATAGAAGTAGGAGAAACTTGAAGAGAAGACCAAAATTCTTTTCTGTTTGATTCTGAGCCTTGGCATGGTATAACAAGATTCGTTTTAACCTTAACAATTCTTTCGGCGCATCTAACTTCGGCCTCATATTTTGTTAGCCAGTCCAACCCAGGAATGATATCAAATTCAGAAACATCCATAATGATTAAATCAAAAGAAAACTGATAAAAAGAATATGAGACGGGCACTTTACAATATAAACCGAGAACAAGAGAACCACCTATCGGATTATGAACACTAATCGATTTTTTAAGATTCCTTATTCTTAACTTTAACTTTTTAACTGTGTTACTTGAAATGAAACTTCATGATGCACTCATATCAAATAATACTGTAGTAGGAATATTTTTAACAGTAAGTGTACCTCCTAAAACATTTGGTCTACCTGCTCCTATAGAAGAAGCTGGTGCATTTGCCCCATTATAAACATGAACCACTTCAGACTTTTTCAGCAATGGATAGTTCCTAATAAAATGCCCCATCTTGTGGCAATTGAAGCACTCTTTAGTATCACAAGGGTTCTGACTAGGGCCTGATTCATTTCTCTTTGGCTTCCTCGGAGCAATGCATTCACTTGAATAATGTCCGTGGTCCGAATTGAAGCATTTACCCTTTGGTCTTCTATTCTTCTGGGGCTTAGCTGTTTCAATGTTGCTTGCTTCGGGCTTCTTACCAAAATACTTCGTTTATTGCCAGCTAGACTTCTTTCTCGATCATCTTGGGAATTTTTCTTATCGATACCCTCATACCTATAAGCCATTTCAACTACCTTAGCAAATGGAAGCTCGATGTGTGCAATCACTCGACTATGGTACTTTCCGTGAAGGCCATCTATGAATCGCTTGTTCTTGTGAATTGGTTCCTTAATTAGTTCAGGTCCATAGCGAGAGAATTCATTAAACTTAACGACATATTCATGAATAGTTCGATCACCTTGCTGGAGATTAGCAAACTCATCGTGCAAGCGTTCCACTTCTTGTCGTGGGACAAATCTTTCTTCAAAAATCTCTTTGAATCTGGTCCATGTCATGTCAACCTCAAATTCCCCTATAGTCAGTGCGTCCCACCATATTAAGGCCTCATCCTTAAGTAGCCAAGATTCCATAAACATCTTCATGTGATCAGCCAATTCTAGGCCCGCGAAGATGCGTTCGCAAGACCTAATCCAGGCTTGAGTTTCGATTACTGTTGCAGTGCCAGTAAATGGCACGCCACCCAAATTCTTGTACTTCTTAGCAACAACATCAAGATCAAACAGTTGAGGTGGCGGTTATTATGGAAATGAAGCATCAAGATTAGCCGCTGATTCAACTTCTTCGAGATTAGTCTGATTTTAAGCTGCTAGGATATCACCCCTTCCTCGAGGTCTACCTCTCCTGCCTCTTCCTATTCCACTCATTTTCTGTTAGTTCAGCCAATATTAAGAAAAGAGTCAGGACAATATAAAAGATATCTTAAGGAATAGTAAAAGCATAAAGACATGTACATAAATAATGATGTAATGATCAAGTTGTATGCTATTCTGATGCACTCATTCTAGGATTTTGCTAATCTTATCTCTAATGAGTTACTTGTCTTAGAATATTGCTGATTCTATTTTTGACGAGTCGTTTAAATATGTTATACTCCGGAGCTAAGATTAATCAATGCTCTGATACCACGATGAGACAACCCAAACCCCCGTACCACGGAAGCAAGGATAATCATTGGAATATAACACATTAATCACATCAGCAGATTACAGATAATAGTATAACACACGCAATCATAGAATACTATACATCACCATAACAGCGGAATCATAAATACCATCATCAACAACGTTACATAGATATAGGATACTACTTCGTACATAAAAGAGATAATAAGTCTACAACGGAATCAAAGGTACGTATGCATAATATAGTGCTTAAGGTCCAAAATACAGATAAAAGATAAGTATTCATCTTCAGCCAAAAGAGCACCCCATGCTGCGGTGCATATCCAAAAGAGAGCCTGTTACCTGTTTACCTGGCGGCCCATGTAAGAATAGGGGCACCCGAGTTTGCAAGTGAAAACAAACTACGAGTCAGTCGTGGGACTAGTATGAGAATTCTTACTACTAATTTAATAATAAGGCAAATCACAGGACCACACCGCTAATGCAGAACTGGTTTACTCCATTGGATTGCCAATGCATAAAATAAGTAAATCATTTAAACAACGCAATGCTTTTTAGAAAAATGAAGCCATTATAAGACTCAAGTCCCATTACATAATGCAACGCAAGCCAGAGGATAGAGTTTTACCTTATAATGGTCAAATATGATTGATACACATAAAACAAAATCATTTGATATTATTACTAGTGTCTAGATATTTCAAAAACAATTTCCATATAAATGTATCAATCATAGATGGCATAAGTACCATATGCTATGTCGCCATATAGGTTTACAATTAAAACCGCATGATGTCGTATTGGAAATTGGATTTCCATCATGAGTTGAGGCAAGGGATCTTCCTCACCGGCTTCGAGACACTCTAGCAAATGTCTTAGGATTACACTCTGGGCAGCCATTGGATGCTTCAGGGCTAGTCCACACTTACTTTAATGGATTAATTATTCCAGAACACACGTTTCCCGGTCCTACCGGACCTATCTCTGAGCCAATAGAGACTCAATATCTGAGGCACCTCATTCCATCATGCACTTAAGTAAAAATGTCTGGGCTCCATACCATGATACCACTTCTAGCTAGAAAGAAAAGTCATGCACTCCCAACAGTCGCTATCCCGTTTTTGACTCATACCTGGGTGTGAGGCTTGCGAATTAACAATATACACAAAGTTATGCTAATTAAAACTGTTCTTTGATCATCATCCACAAGTCTCTGCTTTTCAACAAAAGCCTTGATCATTTGCAACTTAGCATGCCACGTTGTCAATCCATACCATACCATTAATTTCTACCAATATATAACCTCTAATCTTGAAGGGTGTTAAGCAAGAGAATAAATTCTCTATCACCAAACAAATATATATTTAGCAGAGATCAACAAATATAGCACACAATACAATGTCAGACACGATCCATTTACAAGTCCATTCTAGGTCTACACGAAACCGGAGGCACCTTATTCCTTGTTCCATATTTCCAATACGGAAGAGAGGTCCTCGCATATCCGGACAATCAACAAATACGTCCGGACCACTACCACTGTAACCTCTTCAAGGGAGCTACCCATATCGAAGGCATCAGTAGTAACCCATTTGATGCAAAGATTGTCGGTCTTGCACCGTCTTCATTATCTTTGACTTTTAGTCATAGTTTAACTATCTGAAATGAGATTTAACACGGCATTTTCAAATAATTCTTGCATATATATATAATTCAAATCAATTCTTTCCTTGGTTAAATTAGTTGACATTCACGCTTCAATTCATTTCTATAGCTTCATGTCAAATAAATCTTAACCGCCATTATTATTTTATAAACCAAGTGAAATTGGTTTATTTCCATTCTATATCATTTATAATAATTTAAAACGATTTATCGCTATTTTTATTTATATAAAAATAGCCCATTTTAATCGAACGACGTTTCAGGTCATTCGACTGCCCTGGCGTTGTTTTCATTCAGATTTGAATTAAACATTTCTCAAAATATAACCATTGAATCTTCACATATATATTACCATTGGAAAGATCTTTTCGAAACGAACCAAACGATTCCAATTTCAGGAAAATCCGATGGTCGGATCTCCCGATATAATCGTTTAAAATTACGAGTCGAAAACGCGAATTGCAGCTGCGTGATTCATTTTATTTTAATTTATATTTTATTTAACTTATATAATTCATTCGAACAATATTCGTCTAACACCTATAAATTTTGGAAATTTCGCCATAGCCTCCTTTGTACGGGGAGGGTCTGAAAAATTTATTGGGCCGTATTAGGCACCCAATAAATCCAGAAAAAGCATAGACATGTTTTATGTCTTATCTATGCCTAAGGGAGACATGTAAAAAGTCAAAATCTCATACCTTGCCCCATTGTTGGAAATAAAATAGTCCATGTGTCGTATCTAAAACAAGAGAGATGTGAATTTCTGTCATCTCCAGACCTGTATAGGGTTTTTATTTAATCCTGCCCCGAGCATCTTTATATGTATTTTATCAAAACCATAATCAGTCTTCTGTTCAACCTGTAATTCAGTCATCGCCATACAAGCATCTCGCTCGTATGGTAATCCCAACCTGGTCATATAAGCACCAAATGCTTACATGGAATATGATATGATATGCTATCTTCATGTAATATGCCATGCGGTGTAGTTCATAATTTATTTTTGCTATCCTATGGTGTGTGTTTAAATTTCACAAAGAACAAGCATCACAACGCATAAAAAATCATTCGTAGTAGTTTATAAAATAAATAAAATTGTGCAGCCAACTCATTAAGGTGCACCTTTTTGTCGGGCACGCGATATGTTTCTCTACTCAATAGTATATCCATAACCTGTTCAGCATGGCTACATATATATGCATGAAAATTTTCTACATAGCATTCATAAGCAAAAAATTATATTTTTATCAATCCAATAATTATTATATAGAATGACAATTTTATACATTTGCATATACATGTTAAAAGTTATATTTTTAACGATCATATAATTATTCCATTACATGAAAATTTTATATATCTCATATATAAGCTAAAAATAATATTTTTAGCGAATAAATATTTATTTCATTACATGACCATTATATATATTTCATATATAAGCTAAAAAATAATATTTTTAGCAAACAAATATTTATTTCAATACATGGCTATTTTGTCCGCTTCACATATACATTGAAAAATATATTTTTAGTGAACAAATATTTATTTCCATACATGACAATTTTATATATAGGTGTTTCAGTATATTTTATACAGTGCATATAAATTTTATACAATGCATATATATTTAATACAATGCATATATATGTTAAAAAATATATTTCTAACAAACAAATAATTATTTCATAGCATGACCATTTTATATATCGCATATACAATTTTATTACTCTATTTTGTTGTGAATTTAGAAATCTCACATTGGGTTCCACTCCTCCTAAATTTGTAGCTAGCTCTAATTACCTTCCAGTCACTTCTAGAATGTAGTACACGCTGTCACGATTCCAATGGCTCTTGTTTCATTGGATTCCAACACCGTAAGATAGAGTTGTGATATTTTATGGGTTAATGACATTTTTAAAGTAATTAATTAAAATTAATCACCTTTCTTCCTCAATATCACACAACCGACGTTCAAAACCTCTGTCGATTGCTAGGTTTGCAATTTCAGCGCAAATCAAGGTGCTTAACGATGATCAGACGCTACCACGTGAACCGCCTACGTTGGAGCTTCCAGCGAATCCAACCATTTTGAACTCGACGCTGCCTGGTGCCCAGAATTCGCCACTGAACTACAGTGCTTTGTGTGAGTGATTCGAGAAAAATACTACTCCAGAAATGATCTTTACTTTTGGATAAGTAGATCGTGTTGTGCTCTTCAATAATCGCTCAGAAAATTTCGTGATTCATTGAGAGGATTGGAAGATCGGAAGGGGAATTGTTTGGAACGATTTCCGCTTTTGATCGTTCTAGAAGGCGGCGGGTTTCAGAGAAAATCAATGAGGAATTTGATTGGCCCATTATTTATATTTAATTTAATTCTTTTAATTCAAAAAATGTTAGAATTTACATCCAAACGAATCCCAACAACTGTCATCCCTAGCTAAATATCCTCATTTCAGACACAATGGAATATGTTTCGTAAGACAATTCTACCGCTTCAGTCAGTTTTTCTCAAAATTAAAATATAACATTCAATATTGAATTTGAACGTACATTTTAATTTACCGTGGCCACATACGGACCCCAAAAATTATGTAAATTGGAATCCAGCTATGTTTTGACGATACGGTCCAAACAAAATTAGTTTCGTCGAATTTGGAGACCATTTGAAAAAATGACCTTTTAACTGGTCGACTAAATTTAACGGAAATTACCAAACCCATTTAAATTTACCATGCTCACATCTTAATTCCAAAAATTATGGAATTTCAAACCTAGCAATAATTTGACATTCTGGATCCAACAAAAGTGGTTTCGTCGAAAACGGAGGTCATTTGCAAAATGGCTATTTTTAAGGGCTTTACAATGATTTAAAAATCGAATTTTTAAATTCTGACGTAATTTCTGATAAAATTATCCTACAAATTTTTTTTAAATTGGTTCTGAATTTCTGGGTTATTACAATAAGACTCAGGTCCCATCACACAATGCAAGTGCATGCCGAAGGGTAGACTTTTACCTTATAATGGCTAAACATGCTTAATAAGAGAAAATCATTTGATATTATTATTAGTGTCCAAGTGTGGAAAACAATTTCGAAAATAAATGTATCAATCTTGGATGGCATAATACCCCATCCTATTATGTCGTCGCAGGTATACAACTAAAATCGTAAAGCCGGGTATTGGAATTTGGATAACCATCTTGAGCCGAGACAAAGGATTTTCCTCATTCGAACTTCAGTATATCTCTAGCAAAATGTCCCAGGGAAGATACATGCATCCCTCTAGAGCGGTAGGGTTGGTCAGCCGTATATTGCTGATTAGCAATGCCTGAACAATACGTTTCCCGGTCCTATCGGACATCTTGGTTAGTAAGTCGATCACCATGGCCTTGTGCGGCCACATCTGAGGCGCATCGATTCCAACATCCACATAAGTAAATTGCCTAGGCTTCATACTATAGCATCACTTCTAGCTAGAAAGAAACGCAATTCTTCCCTATTGTCCTTCATCCTATTTTTGACTCATACTGGTATGCCACATTTTCATTCATATCATACAACTGATGTCCACCAATATATATAACCTTTGAGCTTGTATGTCTCAGAGTAGGGTGTTAAGCTAAGAGAATAAATTCTCCGCCACCAAACGGATATATATTTAGTAGAGATCAATTAATACAGAATAAAATACAATGTCGGGCACACAATCCATTAGCAAGTTCGTTCTAGGTCTGAATGAAACCAGAGGCACCTTATTTCTCGTCCCATATGTCCAATACATGAGAGAAGCCCTGCACATCCAGACAATCAACAAATACGTCTGGACCACTGCCACTATAACCCCTTTAAGGAAGCAACCCAAATCCAGAGAATCAACAGCAATCCGTTCGATGTGGAGATTTTTGATCTTGCACCGTCTTCAATATCTTCGATTTTTACGTCATTCAATTATTCGAAATGGGTTAAACCCGGTATTTCCGAATAATTCGCGCCAAAACAAATCTAATCAAAGTAAATTAAATCCTTATTGGAATATTGACTCACCAATTAAATCTCCTTTAATTGGTTTCATTTCATACGATTTGAAATCTTATTCCCAAATTTGGTTAAGTTAATTGGGCTTCAAAAATCTTTTCTTAACCTTATAAAATGGTTACTTAAGAATTCAATTCTATTTATCAATTAAAATTCTTACTTCCAAATTTTTTCTCAAAATCAGTTATATAAGTTTTACACAAAATCACCGAATTTCACTTAACCACTTTTATCATTTAAATACAAGTAAAATTGGTTTAAACCCATCCCAAATCATTTATAATAATTTATAATGATTTTACACTATTTTCGTTTATATAAAAATAGTCCATACCCGTAAATTCCTATTACAGGTCATTACGGGTCATGGCAATGTTTTTATTTAAATTTGAATTGAATATTAATCAAAATCTTACCATTAGATTTCAAAACTCTTATTATCGTTTGAAGATCTTTTCAGTACGAATCCAATGGTTCCAATTTCGGGAAAATCTGACAGTCAGATCTTTCGGTATACTTATTTAAAGTTAAAAGTGAAATCTGCAAAAATTTCGCTATGCGACATGTTCTATTTTAATCGATATTCGACGTATATATATATAATACATCAAATTTCTTCGAAACCATTATATATATAATAATTTTCCAAAGCCATATATTAATTTTCCCGCTCCAAAATCATATATTTACAATATACTCATATTATAATAATATTATAATGATTAAAATAATATTGTTTTTCAAACTTTAATATTTTCAATTCAAACTTTCATGTTATTCATTATAAAAATAAATAAGAAACTTTCGAAAAGAAACTTCTTCTTAAACGCTTTCTAAATAGCCTAACCGAACTTCACTTTTCATCGTTACTATTCATTTCAAATTAAAAACTTTTACAAGTGAAAATCATATGAAAATTAATTCAAATTCACTTGCTATGGTTACGGAAATTCATCGATATTTTATTATCTTCCCGTCCATCCAAAATCAAATGTCAAAATCAAACTTTTCTTTTTCATCTATAATTTTATTAATAAAATATTCACTGAAAACCATTTTTCTTGATGGAAACTTAACCAATGAATCAATATCTATTTTTGTTGTTCTTCTTTACACAGTGTACGTTCTAACACTCAGTCGTCCATTACACCGCATCTAATTCGCAAACTAAGTGCACTACACCATATAATCCCTAAATAAATAACGCTTATACAGTCCTGTATATCATTACATTGACAGACTACACACTTGGGAGATGTGTAAAATAATCGTCCTAGTACCCATATAGGGTTTACATCATAATCCATTTATCTTATCTACACACTTGGGAGACATGTAAGCGTATTGTCATTCCAAAACCCGTGTGGGGTTTTATCATAACCAGCCAACAATAATCAATAAATTTCTCAACCCAAAACCATTTAAGGTCCAATTATTTTCCAATTGACACTGTTCATAATACAGATGTCATGTACTCAAGGGATTCCACATATATGATATAAAAATCATATTTTTACCATAATACTCAACATTTAACATTATATTAAACATAAATGATCAATATTAAACATAATTAAAAACTTAATTAATAATTAACAGTTAATTAATTTAACCCCTATCTACGTGAGTTTCAGTTTCTCATCATGGGTTTCCACTCCACCAAACTTTATTCAGAAGGAACACAGACTCGCAAACACAGTTAAGACTCACGTACGGCACCTACGACACTTGTCGATGACTCAACGGACTGGATCTGGCAACTACAGGATTCAAACAACTCGCGAGCACACTCACATTCACGAATACACACGGATTTGGAGGTTTTACGACAAAACAAAGGGTGTACGGGGGTTTAAGAGGTGCGACATGGGTGTAGGAGCCACGATCGAGGCTGGTAGGGGATGAAGTGGATACGTGGGACCCAAGCATGGGGAAGGAGGGTGTAAGTAGGTGAAAGCTTAGAGTTTTGTAGGGGTTAAGTGTAAAAAGCTTGGAAATTGGGTGTTTTTGGGTTTTAAGTGGAAGCCGGGGTCCACGGCGGCGGAGAAGGGGATGGGTATTTGCGGCGCATAGTCGGGGGTAGGGGGTGCGGCGGCGACGGGAGTAGGAGGTGGTGGCAAGAGGAGCGACCGTGGATACATAGAAATGGAAGAGAAGGAGTTTTGAGAAAAATGGAAAGAAAAAAAGAAGGAAGGAAAATGAAGGAGGGGTTTTAGCAAAATTTCCAATGCCTATCACATGGATTGTTGACGTGTCAACACGAGAGGAACTATAAACAAAAACATCCAGGGCCATTGATGTCGTGACACCTCATTTCATGCTTTTAGAAGCACTTTCTAATTGACAATCGTAAAGTGCGTTAGTTTAGTTTCACGACTTCCGATCTTGTGATCAAACGGTAATTCCATTTTACATGAAAATTTGAAATTTAGTATAAAACATAATTCTTGATCCAACAGAACAGGTTTCATCGAATTCCAAGTTTGTTTTAGCCTCTGTTTTATTTTTCCATCGCATTTCCGTTTAATTTCGACAGGTTGTCACAGCATGCGTTTAATTCTCACATGCTCACATATTAGCTCCAAAAATTACGAAATTTGGAACCCAACCTTTTTCTGATGCTTCGGATCCGATAAAATCGGTTTCATCGAAAACCGAGGTCATCTCAATAATGTTCGTTTATAAACTACTGAAATTAGCATTAATCATCGAATTTTCAAAATTGACCGTAAATTCTTATAAAATTAAATTAAAAATAATTTTTGAATTGGTTTCAAAACTATGGGTCGTTACAAGTTATATAAATATTTAAGGCGTTATTTTTTTAAAATAAATCATTTTAAATGTTTAATATCCGTTGAATATTTCTTACTAAAATCCGGGTCGTAACATTCTCCCTCACTCAAATGGATTTTGTCCCCGAAATCGAAGACGAAACTGAAGTTCATTTACTTAACCAACTTAACCTTCATTCTAATTAACTCCTGTTATTTGACTTTTCAGTTTCTAAGAGCTTTCCTAATTCCTCGAAATTTGTCCAACGCCTTAAGTTTTTGAAAATTTTCGCCATAACCTCCTTTGTATAGCCCTATTGGTAAAACTACAACTTGCCTCTCTAAGCCCTCATAAATCCAATGAAAATCCAAAAGCCAAGCGGCTTGCCAATCAACTTATAAAATCATCAAGACCAATCAAAATAGTAAATGTGTACCTTTGTGTGGGGCATAAATTTTTATTCCTCTTCTTAGTTTCCATACATTAACTTGGCCAATATATATATATATATATATATATATATCCAATTCCAACTAATTCCTAATTCAATCCAACATCAATGTTAAATTTGACTTGGCTAATTTTATTTTCCATTCTTACATTGGTTTTATCATTCCAATCCTATTTAACTTCACTTAAGTTAAATTTTAATTCATTTGATCCGCGTTTATCTTTCTCAATCAATTTAACTTGTATTAGTTAAATTTAAGGCTCAATCATTTTTAATTAGTCTTAATTATATCTCGACGTTTCAATTGGAATTATATAGTCATCCCACTTTCAAAACTCGAAAATAAACACAGGTGGTGCCATGGTCATCAACAGAATCATCCTCAAGCAACTAGAACATGATTCAAACTCATTCTAGGACATTACTAACCTTATCTCTAACGAGCCACTCATCCTAAGATACCACTGATCCCATCTTTAACGAGTCTTCTTTTGTAGGATGTTACTAATCCTACCTTTGATGAGTCTTTTCTTTTGGTTCTAATGAGTCATATCCCAAAGTTATGAATAAACCAAAGCTCTGATACTAACTGTAATAACCAGAAAGTCCCCTCTTTCGAATCGACTGTAATACACATAAGTCCAACCCAAAATAGTAGAAACCCTCGTAACATTAACTTTGGGCATACAACACATCAGACAGAAACAAAAGACTTTTCATTAACATCACTAAAATGTTACATCAGAGTACAATAATATATACCAAAGTATAATAAATTACAACAATGCGCAGCGGAAATATAAATACATAACTCTCAGCAGAAGGCTTATAATGCTTTGTACATAGCTTTAGCTTCAATCTAGAATATTGCCCTATTAAATACCTGCAAAACCAAGATTACTAGCTGCCCGTGTGGAAAATTATGGGCATCCAGAGTTTAGTTGGGAAAACAGTAAACTCTGAATCAGTCATGGGACTGGTGTGAGAACATTAACCGGTTATTCTTAACTTACTTAAGTTAGGCATATCATGATACCACACTGTATAACATGAAACAGATTTCCTCCATATGAATAGTGGTTCATCAAAACTAAATCGTTTTATCTTCATATTTGGATTTATAAATCAAATCATCTTTGATTTAACCAGTTTTAGACTAGATAACAAACCATCAACTAAGATTTAAAAGTTCAAAATTCATGCTTTGAAAAATGAAGCTATTATAAGACTCAAGTCCCATCACACGATGTAACGCAAAATGGAAGACAAATTTTTACCTTATAATAGCTAAACATGCTTGATACGAGAAATTTATTTGATAAAAATATTATCATTAATGTCTAAGTGTTGAAAACAACTTTCACAAATAAATGTATAAGTCTTAGCTCGCATAATGCCTCATCCCACTATGTTGGCTATATAGTATACATCTAAAAACATGAAGTATCGTATTGGAAATTGGATTCTGACTATGAACCAAGGCAAAGGACCTTCCTTAACTATTTTCGAAACACTCTAGAAATTGTTCCAGGTGTCAACTGTTGATCCCTCGAATCGACAAAGCCGGTCAGCACTAAATGTGGCCGATTGGAATCTTTCATGAACCTAACGTTCCCGCGGTCGTATTTGACCATCACACGAGGCACTTCAACTATCATCCACATAAGTAAACTTTCCTGGACTCCATACCATAACAACACTACTTAGCTAGAAGGTAACATTAGCCCATATCTTTATTGTCCATTATCCTGTTTTCGGCTCATTCCGGGGTGTGAGGCCCTAGAATCACGTCAACAAAGATCTACTTTTCAACAGAAGCCTTGATCTATCTACCAGCAGCACTCAACATGCTACATTGTCAATTCACAACATATGATCGGTGTCCATTAATATAAATCCCTTCGAGTACATATGTCTCAGAGGATGACGTTAAGTTATGAGAATAAATCCTCCACCATCAATTGATATAACATTAATAAAAACCAATCGGTTAGGTTGTAAAATACATCAGAAACACTATCCATTTACTAGTCCATTCGGGGTTTGAACAAAACCGATGACACCTTATTCCTCAACCAACTTTGGAGAGAGGCCCTTGCATATCCATACAATCAACAAGTACGCCCAGATAACTGCCACTATAAACCTATAATGGGAGCTATCCAATGCATCAGCAAGCAGTCCATTCGATGTGAAGATTCCCGGTCTTCCAACATCTTCGACCTTTAATCGTCGTACAATTATTTGAAATGGGATAAACCCAGTTTTTCGAAATAATTAGCGCTAAAAAAATACTTTTTGGATTATTAACCCAACAACTAAGTCTCCTTTAATAAGATTTAAATCTTATTTTCACATTTGGTTAAGCTATTTAGGCTTCCAAAATCATCTATTCAATTCTATTTACCTAATAAAAAGGTTCACTAAAGGTTTGTATTCAGTTTGTGAATTAAAAACCCTTATCTCTAAATGTTTCTCAAAAGCCTTATAATCAAATTTGATAAAAAAATCTTTTCAACTAGTCATGAGAAATCATCTTCTCTTTTAACTACAAAGGACGGACGTTATTTAAAA
The DNA here is from genome assembly GCA_030737875.1 of Allium sativum. Lineage (NCBI taxonomy): Eukaryota > Viridiplantae > Streptophyta > Magnoliopsida > Asparagales > Amaryllidaceae > Allium > Allium sativum. The sequence continues at coordinate 766,954,093 of CM060913.1, read as the reverse complement.
CATCCTTCACAATAAACCCTAACTAATTAGTATTAAATATAAGAATTCAAACAGAATTATATCAATTTATATTCAACATCAATTTCTGTAATCAACGAATACTATAAGTGGAATAACGATATAAAACATCTTCCAAATTCCTCGTAATAGTAAATGTCCACACAACGATAATCAATACCAAATATCTGAAGGTCATTTCTACCCAAATTCATTTTTTTTATTCAAATTGGAAATATTTTCTAAATAAAAATAATTATCTAAACACTCCTTTCTAATCATGATTATAGTTGATAAACCAACTAATTTAAGTTTATTCCACTTAAATTTACTAAACATCGTTTTATCGTTTTCAGCGAGTTGGGCTGAAAAATGCAAATATCCCAAAATAGAGTTCAAAACATCCTATTTCTTTTTCAAACCACTTTGAAATCTTTTATTATGATTTATCATAGTTTTTCCCTATTTTTAATAATTTAAAAATAGCCCCTTTACTAAAATCCATTTTCAAGCCGCTAATGGTTCTGGCGCTGTTTTTATTCAAAATTGATTAGAACATATATAAAGATCTAACTGTTGGATATCAAAACTCAACCTATCATTTGAAAGCACTTTTCATTTTAAATCTAATTTTTTCGGTTTCAGGAAAATCCGATGGTCAGATCTCCCAGATGTGGAAATTCGCGAAATACCTTTGCGCGACGAGTTTTATTCTGACCGTATTTCGACATATATTATAAACTACCTCGAATTTATTCTATATTATTATATAAAATATATAATAATTTTTGAAAACTATATTTTTCACTTTCAAAACTCAATATCTCTATTAAATGGCTATTATAATATTATTTTATTATTAAAATAATATTATTTTTAAATTTCATTATTTTGAACTCAAATTTTCCTGACATCCACTATAAAAATAAATGAGAAAGTTTTGAAAAAAAAATCTTTTAAAACCTTTCCTAGATACCCTAACCGAACTTCACTTTTTCTATTTACTATTCATTTTAAATAAAAATTTGAGCAGGCCATAACTATGTGAAAATTATTTCAAATCAATTTCTTTCTTTTACAAATATTCATCGTAATAAATTATACTTTACGTCCATCCAAAATCAGATGCCAAAATTTGACTTTTATTTTTCATTCGTTATTATATTAACAAAATATTCATTAAAATTATTTTAATGAATGGAGCCTTAATCAATAAGCCAGTAATTATAAATTTTGTCCATATCAACTAGGGTAATCATATACCATATTATCGATAACCATGATAACATCCAATCACAACTATTGTAATATAATCCATACCATGTAAGCCTTAAACTATTTAACGCTTATATGGTTTTGTCAATCAATATATTACCCGCAAAACAGATCATCAACTAACATATGTATTCAACATCAAATGGGTTCATACCCATATCTAATTAATAAAGTCAATTTCTATTTCGATGACCATTTAAGATTCAACCCATTTCAATGTCAACAAATTAAGTTCTATGGGTCATATATGCAAGTGACTATATATACTTCACATAAAAATCCAACCTTTTCAAACCTAAACATTTCCATATCATAATATGAACTTGTATAAACTATCATATGTCATTATACAACTAAATCAAGATCCAAACATTAACCAATATGAAGTTAATATTTTTCTATACTATTTCAGTTTAATGTTTCTCACTATTTAACATAAAATAATCCATCACATAACTGTTTATCAAAACATCATTAACTATTCCTAACCAAATTAGTTAACAAACGTGCGCTAAGAGTTCTCACATTGATTTGTGTTGATCGTTGCAATAACGATCGTTTCCCAATAGTTCAATAGGCGTTTTATTTGGCCATAAATTGTAATGAGCTCCTAATCACTCCAAATCAGTTTCATTGTGTAGCCTGCATCCATATGGTTACAAGGATCCTATTTCGTCGAATCTTGATCACGTACGAAGAAGTTATAATTTTCACAAGTTCATATACACATAACGGTTATTAATATTTAAATAATACTTAACCTTAATTACTTCCTCCCATTAATCCATCCTCCCTCATACATGTCGTGACCAACTCCTCCAATATTGTCATTGTCGTATCTTTGCATCAATCATTCTCCACCATTTCTCGATGAAAATACAAACCGTCTTCACCGTCATTCAATTCTCTAAACTCTCATTCTTCTCCAACCTTTGAACTCCACCTTGCACACACCCTGATAATCGTGTCTCCTGCCTTCTTAATGCACGCACGCAACATGTATCCACACCAAACTTCCTCGATTTCCCCAAAATTTTGCATATAAACCCTAAATCACATGCTTAACTCAAAAATAAACTAAATTTCGCGAATAGGTTCATCTATCTCCCTCGAGATGCAACCCTAGCTTCATGCTCAAATTTTCTAGCATATGAAATGTTGTTCAAATCCTCTAAAATTCACATATGATGTAGAAAAACACCTCACGATCTCAGATATATTTATTTTGGGATTTTTAGTAGAGTATTTGATTTGTTTGGATTTTCTAAACCTATATCTACTCACGTTCAAGCTTTGATGTAGGTGCCTATGATTTAATTTTTTGACCATAGGAAGAAATAGTTTAGGGTTTAGGGGATGTTAAGGATATTATGTAGAGGTAGGTTGGCTTACAGTGTAAGCTTCATATTTTATTTTATTATTTTTCTTAGTTATCAATGCTTTGATCATCGTTTTGAAATTCGCACGGGCACATACGAACTTCATTTGGAATGAAATTTGACACACATCTATGGTTTGTTATAATGGTCATAATGAAACTAATTTCGTCAAATTCTGAGTCCGTTTGCTCTAGTAGCACTATTTTAAAGTCACATTATTGATCGTTTCACATTTAAATTACACTGCGCGAAATTTGGAATCTTAAAAAAATTACTATTCCGGATCCACTAAAACTATTTTCGTCGAAAACGGAGGTCGTTTGCAAAATGGCTATTTCTAAGGCTAATGTAATATTATTAAATTCCAAAATTATCCAATTTGACAATAAACTAATTTTGTATTATCCAATATATGTGTTAATGGGATTGTATATAACTTCCAATTCAATATTTGCTAATTTCGAGTTAAACGGCTCCATATTATATATAAAAACCTTATTTATATATTTAATAGATCGATAAAATATTAATTAATTCCATAATGACTATTTGAAAATTTGATTTAGACATAACTTACAATCTATTTGACGAAAAGTCAATTTTTCACTTTCGTTAGAAACATATAGTTAAATAGATCCTAACATTTCTTGTTTTAATAACTCTGACCTTATATGGAGTGACGTATAGTCGTTTAAAGTTTATAACATAATATTACGAATTACGGCGACGTTACGGGCTCGTTTATATTTATTCAATAAATAAATTATATGTTTAGACTCATTTTAATTTGAGTCATATAAATTTTTAAGTCATTATTCTTGAAATAAATCATTTTAAATATTTAATATCCATTAAATATTTCTTACTAAAATTCGGGTCGTTACATGTGGTATGAGATTAATTGCCAAAGAGGTTTCGGGTAGCTCATTTTTAATTTGTTTTCTCACGGTTATTTGTTGAAGGCTTTGTATATCTTCGGAAATGATATAATCTTTTTCAAATACTTTTTATAACTCATTTGTACCGTCTTCAAAGGAATTAAAGCCTTTGTACAATAGTTTCCTATTTCTAGGATTTTGCTTTGCAAATTTGATTTTGATGATCATTTGTTCCCATGTGGTATAAATACCAGAATCAAGTCTTGTAAAAAGACCATGTTAGAGTTTTTTTTTCTCTTTTGTAAATATGTTAACTATGGTGCATAATAAACATAGTTTTTGTTTGTTAGACTCTTATGGGGTCTTCGTATTCCATATATTGTGTAGAACAAGTTGTTGTTCTTCTGCGACTTTTGCCTTTGTAACAAAATGGTTTGTTTTGTATGCCTTCAAGTGCTTAGAAGGATTTAGATCTTTTATATCCATTTTTCAATCCAAATGTTAATAAGACATATGAAAGTATTTATCCTAATAATATAGATAACTGATCAGATAGGAAATTATTTTCCCCTTTTATGTGTTTCCAATAGATATTGGTTCCACAATAGGAAATAGCATTTTTAAATTTTAGTCATCTATTGTTTATAGTTCCCTTTTCTTTCTTATTGTCAGTATATTTTACTATCGATTCACAGTCTGTTTATATTGTTATTTCCTTTTGAGATATTATAAATAATTTAAGCAATGTTGGAACATAAATTATACCTAATAATTCATAATCTAAGGATGTTATATATCCTTTTTATTTGTATACACCTGAAGTGTATCTACACATTTTTTTTCTATAGATTTGTTTTCATACTTATTATTTTTACTCAATAAAATTCCTCCCCATCCTAAAGAGGATCCATCTACTTCAAATATTAAATAATCTGTTTGTAATGGTAAACTTAATGGGTTTTAATTTTTGTGCTAACTTTTTAATTTCTTGGACTTGTTTTATATCTTCCGTGTTGAAATCTCTATTTCCTTTTGGGCTAGATTTATTGTATAAAGGCCCAGTATATTTTGAGAGATCATTTATATATGGTCTAGCATAGTCTATAAGTCCTAAAAAGGCTTGCAGTTGTTTCAGATTATCAAGCTTATCAGGAAATTCTAATATTTTTCTTGTTATATGTGGTTGTAATTCTATAGTTCCTTTACCAATTTTGGCTCCTAGCAATTCTATGTTGTTGTTTTTATTAATTTTATCTTCTTTTCGATATCATTAAACCATATGCTTCTACTAATTTTAAAACAGTATATAGGTGTTAACGATGTTCTTGTTTTATTCTGGAATAAACAAGTATATCATCTATATATACATAAGTATATTTATTACAATTTTGGAAGACATTATCCATTTTTCTTTGAAATATTTGTGGTGCATTTTTTAAACTAAACAACATAACTAACCATTCGTAACATCCTTCGCTGCATGTAAATGCAGTCCAAGGTATAGACTCAAGATGCATTTTTACTTGCTAAAATATTGATTTTAATCAAACTTTGAGAACCAATTTGATCCTTGTATTTTATCTATCACAATTTCTTTGTCTGGTATGCAATATACTTTTTCATGGGTATTGTCATTTAATCTAGTATAATTCATTACCATTCTAGATTGTCCACGTTTCCTTTTAGATTCTTTTTGTACAATAAATGTTGTTGTTCTATGTCTAGAATCTGTTTTTCTTATGGTATTTAAATTTGTTAATATTTTTAAGTGAATTTTAAATTCTTCCATGGTCCAAGTGTCATATTTAGGGGACCTTGTTTTTATAGTTAAGTCTGGATTAATTATACCTAATTTGCATTGTATAGAATCTTTTTTCCAATATTTTAATGGTTTTTCCCCTATTATTTCTAGTTTTTCAGGTGTAGAAATAATATAGTCTGTGTCATCAGTTGTTAATAATAATTTACTTATTTCTGTTAAATTTATAAGTTGTATATCTTTAGTAAATCAATTTCTTTTGTATTCATAATTTTTGACTATGTTAACCGGCATTTTAGTATGGTTCCCAAAAGTATAGCAAGCTCCCTCGACTCAACCGATCGCGTGACACTAACACCTGAAGTTTCGTTAAGACATCGAGGATCTAAGCCCGGAAGGAATTGAGCGAGTGATAGCCTTGAAACCCCTCAAAAAAAAACCTATTGCGTCACTCTTGCCTCACAGCACGTCAAAATGCTTGTACCGCATCGCATCACTCCATATTATCCGGCATCATATTGCACCATCCCACACAGCTCACTTTGCATCATGTGCAGCATCGCCTCCCCTATGTCGCATCCATTAGGATGCAACGTTATCGCATCCCTTAGGATGTGATCCTGCCGCACCCTTCGTATACGATGTCATCACATCCATCAGACGCAATGTTAATGCATCCCTCGGATGTGGTGTGTCCATCCTCCCCTGCAAGCACAGTAGAACGCATCCTTCTGTGATTCTATTTTCTGCTTGTACGTGGGGAGGGATGCGATTTTCTGAGGCCTATGCTTCTGGAGTACGATTTTCTGCTGTATGGTCCCCAAATCTCACCTACTCCCACCTAGCCCACTACCTATAAATACCCCCTTGCGCATTCTTCACAAGAGTTGGATTTTTGTTGATTTGACGGGTCTACAAGCTCTAAGGACTCCATTAATGGCAGCATAGCTCTTGAAGAAGAAGAAACACACATCACTTTTTTCCAAGACTTAGGATATGACCAATAGGACTTCAAAACACATAAAATCACTTGTAAATGAATGCCATGACGAATTTCAATGCTTGTAACTCTTATTTGTAAATAAAAGATCAACAAACTCCTTCAATGTGGACGTAGGCCTCTCACGGACCGAACCATTACAAACCATTGTGTTATTTACTACTTTCCACACTTAATTTTCCCATGTGAAACGTTATTCTCTAGTAGTAGAGAATCTTTGGGTGTTACGACATTTTTTGCCGTCAACACTCATTGGGCTTTCACCGAGAACTTAGACTCACTTCCTTTCATGTGTTTACATCTCGACTTCGGTGCACTATTCAGTTTTCTTCCTAACCTACCACTCGAGTCCGCTTACGATGGTTAAGCAATAAAAGAACCCACTAATCAAAACCTCTGCAGCATCCGACACTGCTACTTGTCAATAACTCCAACCGGCAGGAAACCAGATCAAAATGGATATCATTCCTCCTATGAACCCTGTTGCTCCTTTAACTCAAGAGCAGCTTTACTCGCTTAATAAAAAGTTGGAAAACTAAACTCTAGAGCTCAACGACGCGTTGAAGACCAACATCAACCTTTTGCGTCAACTTTAGGAAAGCTAACATCTCGTTTCTCAACTCCAGCTTGCCCAGAACAATGTTTGGCCGTAGTACAACGCCTCGAGAGTTCTTCTTCCGATACTCGGGGTCGGAGCCAAAGGAGAAGGTTCACTCTCATTGCCAATGTCGTCATCTGCACTAATGCTAATGTCAATGTCAACAGCAACGGAAACGGTAATGGGACTACTGTGACTTTCAACGAGGGAACGCGTCAACGCGACCGTTCTCGGTTGGTTATCAATGATGAACCTGGTCCAAGTAACTGAGCCCCTCCTCGGTAGAACCCAATTGCCGTTGCTCTAAACTTGGGGCCTACGCTTCTAGCAAGTCAACAGGCCTAAGTTCCACCTAATCAGAATCTACATCAACCCGCTCAACCTCATCAACCATACAAGAATCAGGCGAACAACGTCGATGACATAGATGAGGATGAGCATAATGTGCATCATAGTAGACGTCCATGGCCCTGAACCCCTGAAATGAACCACAATCACTAGATCCCGTAAGAAGATGTTCAACCTGCATACCTTCCCGACATGGTCCGAAGGATCATGACAGATATGAGAGGGAATGCCAACGACATGTGGGAAACCAACATGAGGTGTAACCCTTTCACCAGGGTCGTGCACGAAGTCGAGTGGCCATGATGCTCCAACATGCTACAGCTTAGGCTCTAAGGGGGGAAGACTGACCCTTGAGCTTTTCTAAACTGCTACGAGTGGCACATGGACTCCAATCGGGCCATTGACCCCATCAAGTGTAAATGCTTCCCAATTTTCTTGGAAGGCACGACTCTACTTGTTCACCCGCCTCCCAGCTAATTATTTCTCTACCTTCGACCAACTAGCTATGGAAAATGGTCAAGCAATTTAGAATGCATGTTCCTAAGCCAAAGAATACTCTCACTCTCTCCAACCTCTATCAGGGCCCAACAGAAACCCTCAAAAGCTAAATCGAGCATTTCAACACTGCCCTCGCTGAGGTTGACAATCCATACTCTTGCGTAGTCCTTGTCTAGCTTGCCAAAGGCATCCTCACTAGCCCCGAGTTCGGAGCATGGATAGATAGAAAGCAGCGGAAGACTCTAGAGGCTTTCTACGAAAAGGTCGTACAATTCCTGTGTCAAGAGGAAGATCGGAGAAAGAGGTCTACCCAATGTAGCCACCCCAACAATCCACACACTGGCATCGCTGAAGACAACTTCAAGGGAAAGAAAGTTAGAGAATTTTCCAACATGGGAAGAGGCGGCTTCGTACAAGCCCAAGCCAAACAACAGGAAAACTGGCAGTCGCAACAACCAAGCTCCTAGAGACCCCAAGAAGCACGACCGCTATCCCAAATAGAGTAACTGCACTCCCCTCAACCAAGAGTTGGAGTGCATTTACTTAGAGACCTGTAACACTCTTCAGTATAAGTAGCGCAATACCAGGGAATCTACTGATTGCGAGAAAAAATCCGGCAAGTATTGCAGATTCCACGACATATTGAGCACTACACTAACGAATGTCGCCACCTTATGGATGTGATTAAAAAACTCATTTACGAGAAACGTCTAGAATAGTACATTCAGAATCCTCTTTTCTTGAAGCAGTCGCGGGCTCTTCAACGCCTGCTCTCCCTCCAACTAATGCAGCCCTAGGGTCATCCAATCAAAGACCACGTGGCATCATGATCAACACCATCTACGGTAAGCCTCACACCAGGCACAAAAGCTTCTGAAAGATGGAGGAATATTCAAACTTCATCAAGCATGCCACCCATGAAGGTTGTTCTTCTTTTGACGAATCTGTCCCCGCCAAGCTTCAGAAGACAATGCAGGACGATATCGTCTTCCGCGAGAGAGAGAGTCTACGGGAATTGAAATCCCAACCATAGACCCTCTCATTATCTATGCACATATTAGGTTAGGTTTTGTTCGAAGGATCCTAGTTGACTCAGGAAGCTCGATCAACTTCATCTTCAAGGCGGCCTATGATCAAATGAAACTAGAGGCCAAAGACTTGAAGCCATGTCATGCCACGATCCACGGCTTCAACGGTTCTTCCAACCAACCTGTGGGTATGATCGACCTGACTTTTAAAATCGGAGAAAGGGATCGGAGTCGGGTTTGAATCCTCATCTTTGTGGCTATCAATGTCACCTCTCCCCATAATGTCTTCTTTAGATGCCCTTTCCTTGCAGAATTCCGAGTCGGCATATTGCCAATGGTACCTTATGATGAAGTTTCCAACAAAGAATGGGATTGGAAACGTAAAAGGTGACCAAGAAATGGCGAGAGCCTGTTATCTCACCGAGTGGATAAACGCCAGCAATAAGGTGAAAGGCAAGACAGTGCCTCCACCTTCCTGCGCCAAGACCACCTTCGCATACCAATCAAAGGTGTTTGAGACATGGCTCAGGTGCCACTATCGTCTTTCTAATGACCTTGATCCAAGAGAGGACGAAGAGCCCCACTTCGAGAGGGCTACCTCCGGTAGAACCAACGGAGGATGTTCCGATCTTCTCTGATGACCCGACAAAGGTCTTGAAAGTTGGATCGCAACTCGACCCTGCAATAAAGGAAGAGGTTATGAATTTCTTAAAGGCTAACCTCGACGTATTTTCTTCGACCCACTCCAACATGTGTGGCATCAATCCAGGAATCACATATCACATGCTCAGCATCGATCTAAAGCATCTTCCAGTCAAATAAAAGAATCTTGGGAATTGAAAGATCGACTACGCTCAAAGAGGAAGTAGATAGGCTACTTGACAATGGCTTCATCCGTGACGCCCTTTATGCCAAATGGGTCTACAACCTAGTTCTGGTCAAGAAAGCACCCGGTAAGTGGCAAACGTGTGTCGACTACTTAGACTTGAACAAAGCCTGCCCAAAGGACAGCATCCCACTTCCAAAGATCGAACAACTTGTTGACACAACTGCTGGCTACCAGCTTTTCTCCTTCACGAATGCATACTCAGGATATAACCAAATTGCGATGTACCTTCTGGATCAGGACCATACTTCTTTCATGACTGACCTTGGGCTCTACTGTTAGGTCGTCATGCCCTTTGGTCTCAAGAATAGTGGAGCCACTGATCAGCAATTGGTCAACCACATGTTCAGGGACCAGATCGAGAGATTCATGGAGTTTTACGTGGACGATATGCTCATGAAAACGAGGGTATCAAATGACCACATTAACAACCTCGCTGAAATGTTTGGTGCCCTCCGTAAATATGGCATAAAACTCAATCCCTTGAAATGCTCTTTTGCTCTACGTCAGGAAAATTCTTGGGTTTCATTGTCAATTCACGAGGCATCAAAGCCAATCTAGAGAAAATCCAGTCTATCCGGGATATCCAAGCCCTACGGGGTACCAAGGATGTTCAAAGCTTAAATGGAAAAGTTGCTGCCCTAAGTCGATTCATCTCTAAAGTAACGGACAAATGCATTCCCTTTTTCGATTTGTTCAATAAAGGGAAGTGCAACTTCACATGAACACCGGAGTGCGTTAACGCATTTCAGGACCTCTTGAATCACTTAGAGCGACCACCTATCTTGTCGAAACCTATGGATCACGAAGACTTATATCTTTATTTTCTTGTTTCTGTGCAAGCAATTAGCTCGGTGCTTGTGCGCATTGAAGATCGTGTCCGTACATCAACAAGAGATAAACAGGGGCAAAAAAGAATTATCTAAAACTTGAGAAGTTTGCCTACTGCCTGTTGATCTCTTCTCGGAAGCTACGACCCTACTTTCAGTCTCATCCGATCAAAGTCTACACTTACCAGCCGCTACGACAGGTCCTGCAACGACCTGAGGAGTCTGGACGACTTCTGAAATGGAATATAGAACCGACCCAATTCAATACCACCTTCATCCCTCGTCGATACATCCTCTGACAGGCCCTTATAGACTTCATTGCAGAGTTCACAATCTCTGAAGAACCCCCCATAGAAGACAGTGAGCCTCTGAGCATTCAATGGAAATTATTCGTGAATGGATCATTCAACCGTCAGTGTTCTGGCATGGGAGTTGTTCTTGTTACTCCCGAGGAATGCTCGATCTATTATGCTCTAATGCTCTACTTCCCAGCTACCAACAACTATGTAGAATATGAAGCCTTGATTGCCGGACTCAGAATTGCAATCGAACTTAACATCAAGGCTATCCAGATTTACTCTGACTCACAACTCATCGTTAGGGATGCAAATTTTGTACGAATGTATGATGTCCGTTCGTGTCCATGACCGAAATATGTCCATCCGAGTGCGTATGATTTTCATTTAAGACACAAATTGGGGCAAAAAAAATTCGAACGAGAAAAAATCATGTTCGGTCCGTGTTCGTTCGAATTTGTCTGAATTCCTTGTAATACAGTATATAGTTGAAAGAATCTAATAAAATGTATAAAATTTGATGTAAATAGGCATGTCCGACTGGGTTCATTCGTGTCCATGTTCGTTTCTGATCGATTTCATTTAGGACATGGGTCAGGACAACAAAATTTGTACGTGAAATGTTTTCATCTGGTCCGTGTCCGGTCTGATTTTATTTAGCACAGAAATTGAACATACCTCCGTTCGGTCCAGTTCGACCGATTTACACCCCTACTCATCGTACACCAGGTGGAGGGAAAATACCATGCCAAAGAGACATGACTGGCTCCCCTCCCTGGCTCGGGTCCGCAAAATTCTCACCAACTTCGACTACTACATCACCATGCACATCCTTTGAGAATAGAGCGAGAAAGATAATTCCTTAGCCAATCTGGCAAGCTCTAGGGACGCGCAACTCTTGAGGCGAGCCCCAGTCGAAGTACTCGACTCTCCGAGCATCGATTAGATGCAGACTGATTAGATCGCAATGACGATGATAGAGCCTAAGTCTTGGATGAAACCAATAAGAACTACTTGCAACATGGAATCCTCCCTGAACTTTACAAGGAAAGACGGGCACTCACTCTCAAGTCATCTCGCTACATTATTCAAGATGGAGTGCTCTATCAGAGGGGATTCTCTGTTCCATTACTCCATGTGTAGCCCACAACAATGCCAACCGTGTGTTATTGGACGTGCACGAATGCGAGTGTGGTGACCACACTAGGGGAAAAATCTGGCTAGAAAGATTCTCAGATATAGTTACTTCTGGCTCAAGCTCGATCAAGATATCATGGACTATGCCCATAAGTGTGACAAATGCTAGAGGTTTTCTAAGATTCTTATAGCTCTACCTACCGAGTTAACACAAATGGTCAGTGGAGCTCTTCCAATGGCCAGTGGGGAATAGATATCATTGGAGTTCTTCCAATGGCCAGTGGCGGTGCACGATGTGCTATCATCGCGGTTGATTACTTCACCGAATGGGTCGAAGCTGAGGCTCTCACTACAATTACCAATAAGAAGTTGATCAACTTCGACATCTGCAATATCATCACCCGATATGAGGTCCCCCAAGCTATCATCTTCGACAGTGGGACACAATTCGAGAGCTTTGAGTTCAAGATCTTCTGTCGATGACACAACATCAAGAAGAGATTCTCGACAGTAGCCCATCCTCAAGCCAATGGGAAAGTCGAGGCTGTCAACAAAGTTATTAAATCCATCATCAAGAAGTGTTTGTGAAAAGCCGGAGGCTTATGGTAGATGAGCTTCATCTGGCCCTTTGGGCCTACCGAACCACTCATAACTCAGCAATTGGCCAAACTCCTTTCTCTCTCGCCTATGGATCTAAAGCAGTCAAACTTCAATCTCTTCGAGTCACTATGATCCAAAGACCAACCAAGATCTTCTATTGGAGTCACTTGACTTACTCAAAAGAGAAAAGGGACGATGCTGAACTCGGAGCCGCCGATCAAATACAACGAGTCGCTCGATACTTCAACTTTGGAGTCTGTCCGAAGAACTTCGACATCGGTGACCTCATCTGAAAATGGATCTTTCCTACACCGACTGGTTTCAGTCCTCCTAGGGAATGCCCATACATCATACTACGGAGGTTTGGAGACGGAACCTTCAAGCTAACGACCATTGATGGCATCGAAATCCCAAGTTCATGGAACAGTGAACATCTCCAATGTTACTTCATATAGCTTAGGGTACATATTTACTACTTCCTAACAATGTTTTTTATTCTTCAAATTCAAGGCATTGTAAAGTAAAGGCCATAGCTGCCAAAGTTATCAGTAAAGATAGTTTCAGATGTCTATGTTCTTGGTGTGTTTACTTTCTGCGTAGTATGTTTGAGCAACTATTACAACTGACTTGCATACACGAGTGCGCAACACAGGATCTACGCCTAGAAGTTGGGAACTTGTCCCCTGACTCGAGTCTCGAACTAATGACGAGACCGAGTATAAATAACTATAACTCGAGTCTCGAACCAACTACGAGGCCAAGTAAAAATAACCCAGAATGCACATTCACTTGAGCTTCCAACCCTGTCCCTAAGTCTCCAAGCTTATGGGCAGCCCATCAGCAGAACGAGCATGACATTGACCGCTTGTTCATCTCCATCCGACCTGAAGGGTCTGGATTCGGGCAATAATTGGTGAACCAATTATGTCCTAGAGCTCTAACCCAAACGAAACAACAGGAGAGTCTAAAGGATGAATCAACTACATCCATGCCTTCTCACAACTTAGGACCAATGACCTCTGGGAAGTCCCGAAAAGGAAGGCATCGAACTTGAGCTGCACATGACTCGGAACTCCCGACCAAGGGAAACCCCGAGAACGGAGTCGACGCATACAACCTTCGCACGACTTGGGATCCTAAGAACGAAGCCGTAGACAATGTTTGCTTAATTGTAACAAGTATGTTTGTGCAAGCACATAAACTAGAAAGCATAGACGCACATTTGAACACTTAATACAAAATGTGATGTAAGAAAAGTCAACTAATACTTTCCTTCACAACCAAAAGCAAACTACATAAATCTATCTATCTTTCTTTCTAACAACATGGTGTACATGAAAACCACACCATGCCTCCAAAAGCGAGGGTCGTACTCGCGTATACTATCGGCCTACATAACCAAAAGACATCTATGACAATTAATTGGGCAGTTCTTCCTCTTACATATCCTCTTCCGTCTCCTTCTCTTTCTTATTCTTCTTCTTTCCCAAGTTGCCACTCGATAGATCATCACCTTCCTCTTCTTTTTTGTAGAGTTGCTCCCTCCTTTTCCTTTCCTCCCCTTGGCCGGAGAAGATAAACTTAGGGCCACCAACGGAGTCTCTTCCTTATTTCATCGCCAATTGTAATCTCATTGATTTCCTCGCTTCCAGGCAGGATCTATTTCAGAGGCTGGTAGTGGCCTCACTGGATAGCGCGAGTATTGCCGGTGTGCCCTCTCCTTTTTTCTTCACGACCTTCATGGTTGACTTCTTCTGTGTTGCCCTGCCGACATTAAGCTTTTTATCCTCAACCTCCCGTAGCTTCTTCCAAGTCTCGTCAACCCTCTTCTTAGTGGCCTGGGCATCAACTGCTTTCTTCAAATCTTTTGCCACCTTAGTCACAGGCTCCTATTCAGCCTTCTTTCTGGCCTCTATCAAGGTTTTTGCCAGGCCAGCTCGTCTGCCACCTTCTTCTCCTCAACCTCCTTGGAGTTGGTGTGCAATTGAGCTCTCTACTCTTTAATGAGCTCACGCATTGTATGCTCGCTCGCTTCGACCTACCCGACCACTTCCACTTCCGCTTCTTTCCCATCCTTTCCCATCATCTCCTTGAAGAAGGCAATGTCAGCTTTGATCATTGTGTACATTAAACCACTTGCTTCGCCCAATTGTTCCCCGAAGCTTTCGATCCATGTCCCAAGCTGTATAGCCTCCATTGGTCCAAAGTATGTTGTAATTTCTGTTTCAGAGGGACCTGCGAGGTGAAGAAAAAGACTAATTAGTTTACTTTGACTTTGTGCTACCATCCCACTAAGCACTCGTGAGAATAGGGATTTACCTACCATCACCTAAGGCGCAGTTCTGACGGGCACGGTGCTTCCACCTGCTGCTCAAGTGATGCTCCCCAGTCCCAAATCCTGATTGATCGGGATTATACTCAACTTCGGCTGGGGCTAGGATCTATGGACCACTTGCGGAGATGAATGGCGCAGTTTGTTATTGTTGGGAACTACCTCCAATAAACTTGTAGGCCACAACCAAACTATCTGTGGATATCGTCTTCCCTTTTGTAGTAGTAAGCTCCACCACCCTTTACCTCTCGGCATCATCTCTCGGTAGCAGTCTTCCCTCCTACAACACCATACATTCATTCTCATCTAAGTGTGAAAACATGAACTCGATTTCATCCACTGCCTCTACCTCCCGTAGGTCAGCCTCATACTCTAGCAGCCTATCCCAAACCTTAGCTAATGTTCAAGGGTAATCGTCAACTCATGACATTCTGCGGTACTTAAGCTCTTTGACATACATTCCCTAGACATAAGGCTCCAGGTCCAACTCTGCCTGAGCCTCAGTATCCTCAACCGCGTTCCTGAGGTCCTCTACCTCCTTCTGGTGCTCTACCCTAATCCAATCCATATGGGCCAACACCTCCTTAGTAGTACCCTCAGCCTTCTCCTAACCTTTTTTGGCCTTCTCCAACCGTCTCTTTAGCTCAGCATTTTCCTATATAAGCCTTTGGGCCTACTCGTTCTCAGCTTTCAGCCTTCGGTCCTCCTTCGCCAAGGCCTCATTGTTCGTTTCAAGCTGGGACACTCTTTCGTTTTCTTTGAATAAGCGGGTATTCTCCTCTACCAGCTCTGAGTTCTCTTTTTTAAGCTTTGCGTTGTCAGCCATTACTAAGGCCACAGTATTATTGAAAGTTGCATTGCCATGTTATGCCTCTCTCTCCAGCCTCTCGTACTTCTCCTTCAGTTCACTTGTTTTGGCCACAGAGGGTTAACATATAAATGTGTTGCTCGTACGTACAGAAATAGATATAGCTTAAAGGATTGTCAGTTGTTCGTTGTAACAGCCCGCATTTTACGTATTAGAAGATCGTAAAATATTTTTATTTTATTCCCTGAGGGTTGGATCATTCTCATCTTTTAATATGTTGCTTATGGGGATGTGAGACATGTCCATAATTTTTACCGATTTCGTTTGTGACTATTTTTTCTCTTCCGGTCTTGTACATGGCATAACTTTTGACTCAGGTCGAATCAGAGGGTGAGACCTATGCCATCGGAAAGGGATTGATGATTGTCTTAGAGTGGTTACATTAAAGATTTGGCTTACCGGTTTGGGAGAAATAGTTGTTTTAAGGTTTTTCAATTGGATATTCAGGATTTTGCACCACAATGGGCTGATTTGAGAAGGCCCAAGTAGTGGGTTGGTGGAAACTATAAATAGAGAGTGAGAGGTATGGGAAATAGTTTACTTCCCCATTCTCTCATTAGTTGGCCTTGAGCTCCTTCTTCCTCTAACACCTTTCCACCATTAAAAATCAAAATATAAGGGGGGAAATCATATATCTACACCATTGGAGGTTAGATCTACACAAATTGAAGCAAGGATTCATCGGACAAAGGGATTTGGTGTGAGGTGCTTACTGTCTGGATTCTTATTTCATCAATTTTAGCTTGTTTTGGTAAATCGGTGAGTGATTTACATCTCTCACATGGATGCAATGAAGTATATGAATGTTTGATCATGTTTTTCATCATATTTAAGTGTTTTATCATAGATCTATACCTCTATAAGACCATTTTCACATGAATCACCCGATGACCTATTTTAGCAAGTTCAATTTGATGATTTCATTGTTATTTCATGTGTATATGCAAGTTAGATCTATAGTTTTGTCCATATTGACATTTATGGTGATTTTGGTGAATTGCACATAATTATCGATGGAATGGCTAAATTGGTAATGTTATTGGTTTCATAGCATGCTTGTGGTTGTATTGAATGAATCGAATGAGTTGGTTTCTTTGATTGTACCGATTGGCAAAGTTCTGGTCGAAATTGGAGTTGCATTTGTGAAGTGCAGGTTTTGGGTTGGTCGGTTGCACTTTTTGAGGGGTCGGTCGCACCTTTGGTGATGGGTCGGTCAGTTGCACTTTTTGAGGGGTCTGTCGCACCTTTGGTGATGGGTCGGTCAGTTGCACTTTCTGAGGTATCGGTTGCACCTTTGGTGATGGTTCGGTCAGTTGCACTTTTTGAGGGGTCGGTCGCACCTTTGGTGATGGTTCGGTCGGTTGCACTTTCTAAGGGGTCGGTCGCACCTTTGGTTATGGGTCGGTCGGTTGCACTTTTTGATGGGTTGGTTGCACTTTCAGAGATATGCCGGTTGGTTTCTCTTTAAGTGATGAATCGGCATGCTTACAACAACGCTTTAGAACGCTATGGTTTGTTTCCTTAACAAACGTTGATGAATGCTATGGACTGTATTGAACCTTATATTGATGTTGTTTGGTTCGACGATGATAATGGCTTCGACGAGAGTCCAGAAGGGGATGTTCAAAGTGATGCGATGTGTTCATTGATCGGTGGAAAGCAACGAATGTGCAGACAGCTCAAAAGGTGTTGGGTTGTGGATAATGGTTACTCGAGTGGGACTTGAGTTTGTGATTAAGTCATCGGTAATGACGACTAGAGATGCGAAGGCTGAGAGAATATCGTTGTCGTAAGTTCTAACAGACTCAAAGCAGAGGTACTTTGGGCAGTCATGAAGGGCCCCGTACCTTAGGCAGTCGTGAAGGGCCTAGTTGTCGAGATGTGAGAAGACAAACATATAAGTCATAATGGCGTATGGAGTTGTGCTAGAACTGGGGTTCCCATTAGCCCTTGACATATGGCAGTCATGATGGGTCATCATACGATTAACGATGATTTCAAAGCAGGATTGGCGGTGATAGCCGGAGTCTGTCATGGATGTTTGAATGTCTGGGTGTTTTGTTTACACCATCTCATGTGGATTATCCAACGTTGAGGGATGTTAAACTCGATTAGGATTGTCTACGTGAGACCTGTGTAATCTGGATGTTATGAATGTTATTGATGGTTGTTCTGATTGCCATAGATGAATTGTTGTTACTTTGGATGTTATGGATTGTAAAGGCTGTCACTGTTGGATGTGGGGGAGATAAGCGTGAGTTCTTCTCCGGTGTTGGATAGTGGTTGGTAAATCTACCTGTACTCATATACTTTATTGATGAAGTTTGTTAGCTGTTTTATCGCTCACTAAGACTATTGTCTGACTCAAGATTTTATGTTTTCCTCTTATTACCTTGGGTTGTTCATCTAGTTGTGGATGGGCAGACTAAGTAGCAGGTTACAGGTTATTAGTAAGGACGACGCTGCTGTGCGGAGATGAGAAGGAGGTTGGCGTACAATTTTTATTACTATCTAGTATTTCTGTTTCCGCTGTTTTAGTACTCTAAGAGGATTGTAGTAAGGCCTTATGTACAAACTTTGGTATTTGTTGGATAATCTTCAGGATGTTGTGAAGTTTGAAAATTTGCTATATGAAGCTTCACTATCACTACCTGTTGTATATGTTCTATTATATTTTCTCCTTGCGTTGTGAGTTTACGACAGGTTTCGATGTTGTTACCATGCCTGGATGATCGTCCATAGCTGCCTGGCACACTTGTTTAGTGCAGGGGCTGTAGGTTATCGTCATATTTGGTATCAGAGCCATGGTTAACGATTTTAGCCAAAGCTAAGACGTAATCACATGTGAGAGACATACTTGTAGATTTCAGTTGGATGTATACTATATGATACTATATAACATAGTAGCATTTGTACTTCTTTAGCAGCTTATCATCTAAGTGGCTAATCATTCTAACTTGCCGATTTAGAATGAGTCGACATTATACAAGACATACTGTTAGGGAAGAAAATATGCCTGGAGGGGGTAATGGCAGGGGTAGCCATGTTTGAAGCTATGATGGAAGCATGCCTTCGAAGGAACCCCGCTCCAGTGGCAGTTGATGATGGAGTCCAAATGCCTAGAGATGCAGAATTTGCAAAGCTATGCAAAGACTTTACATCATTGGAAGGAAAATAGTTCAAGGGCACTAAACCAATCGCAGAAGTACAGAGGTGGATGGATACCTGTGTTCGAATTTTCAAGGACTTGGGCATTGAAGATACAACAAAAAGGAAACTTGCAACAAGGAAGTTAGTGGGTAGGGCAATGGACTGGTGGAACTTTGTCATACTTGAGACTCCGGAGGAAGAGATCTCATGGGAGCAATTTCAATCCAAGTTTGAAGCGAAGTTTATCTCCACCGTGCAAAAGTCAATTCTGTTTAAGATATTCGTGGAGCTTAAACAAATGGTCGCCCAGTTCTTGACTATATTTCTGACTTCGAGGCTTTGTCGAAGTATACTCATTCGTATATGGATACTCCTTATCAAAAGAACGAGAAGTTTGTCTTGGGGTTGGATGAATATCTTAGGAATCAGCTTGTGGAACATCTCGATGATAGCTTTGAAAAGATCATCGAGAAGGCTTTGAGGCATGAAAGTCTGTTTCGTCAGAAGATGTCTGTTGTTGCACCTAAGGAAGAACAAAAGCCACAACATGGTGGTAATAATAAGAAAAGGAAGCAACAATAGCAGAAAGGGAAGGATGGCCAAAAGAAGAAGAAGGGAGAACTGACTTGCTTCAATTGTTGGCAGAAAGGCCATTTTGCTAGTGAGTGCAAGAATCCCAAAGCTGAGAAGAAGTGCTTCAAGTGTGGGAAGTCGGGACATGAGAAGAAAGATTGTACAGAATCATCTCAAGGGAAGCAAGTGATTAAAGCTTATGCTTTAGGGATAGTGTCGTCTTCTTCCAAAGCTCCTACTGCAGGGGAGAAGGGAAAGGGTGTCGTGGTTCAAGGTACTCTTTCTATTTCTGGTGTTTCAGTTCGAGTTATGTTTGACACTGGAGCATTACATTCATTCATTTGCAATGAGCTTGTATGTCGCTTAAGTTTGGAACCCGGGATTTGTGATAGACCATTGATCGTGACTAATCCAGTTGGGGGTTCGTCCAGTTTGTGCATGATATGCCGTGGTCTAGTGTTGTCGAGTCATGGTTGCTCTTTTGTGTGTGATTGCTTTGTATTGAACTTCGCTGGGTTTGGGATCATCTTGGGCATGGATTGGCTCAAGAGGTATGTGACAAGGGTGAATTACGAGAAGCTAGTAGTGAGAGTCGGGGATGTGGAAGGGAGAAAGATGTTGATAAAGTGTAAGCGCGAAGAGGGTATCTTCATTAGCTATCTATATTCGCTTGTGATTCCACAAAAAGACTTGTCATCTATGTTGATCGCTAATGAGTATAAGGATGTCTTTGACGAGGCCAAAGGGTTGTCGCCGCATCGTGAGATCGAGTTTAGGATCGATTTGGTCGAGGGTGTTAGACCAATCGTTATGCCTCTTAGGTGGATGGTGCCTAAGGAACAACGAGAGTTGGAGGTGCAAGTTCGAGACCTTCTTAGGAAGGGATTCATTCGTAGAAGTGTTTCCGAATGGGGTGCACCGGTCATGTTTGCAACCAAGGCAGATAGCTCATTAAGATTGTGTGTGGACTATCGTGAGCTGAACAAGGTGACTAAAAAGAACAAGTATCTGTTGCGAAGGATTGATAACTTGTTTGATCAACTTCACGAAGCCAAAGTGTTTTCTCAAATGGATTTGGCAACGGGATTTCACCAGTTGAGAGTGGTTAAGGATAGTGTGCCAAAGGTATCTTTTGGGACACCATCCGGTTTCTTCGAGTGGTTGGTGATGCTATTCGGGTTGACTAACGCGCCAGCGTATTTCGTGGATCGTATGAATAAAGTGTTCAGAGACCAGTTGAACAAGTTTGTGCTTGTGTTCTTGGATGATATTCTGATTTATTCTCGGAATGAGAAAGAACGCAAGACACATTTGAGAGTTGTGTTAGAGATCTTGCGAAAGCATCAGCTAAAGGCTAAGTTCTCGAATTATCACTTCTGGAAGAATGAAGTGAGGTTCTTAGGCCATATTGTCTCTGGTAATGGTATAGCGGTTGATCCCGCTAAAGTGGCAGCAATCCAGGACCGGAATTGACCTAAGAATGCGATGGATGTTCGGCGTTTCCTTGGGTTTGCAGGATACTACCGACGGTTTATCAAGGATTTCTCCAAGATAGCAGCACCGTTAACAGGATTAACGAAGAAGAAACGAGTGTTCACATGGAATGCAAAGTGTGAACAAGCGTTTGGAATCCTAAAGGAGATACTAACGAGTGCACCTGTGTTGACCATTCCGAGTAGGAATGAAGAGATGGTGGTATACACCGATGCATGTGGTACTGGACTTGGAGAGTGCTAATGCAGAAGGATAAGGTTGTGGCCTATGCGAGTCGACAGCTAAAGTCGCATGAGAGGATTACCCAACTCATGATTTAGAGTTGGTGGCGATTGTGTTTTCTCTGAAGATGTGGAGACATTATCTGTTGGGAGTTCGATTCGAGTTGTTTATAGATCACAAGTCGTTAAAGTATATTTTCTCCCAAAAGGATTTGAATCTTCGGCAGCAAAGACGGCTAGAGTTTCTGGCATCGTATGATTTTGGTATACCCTATACTATAGGCAAAGGCAACGCAGTTGCAGATGCATTGAGTTGAAGACACGCAAGTTTGGGAGCAATGTTTCCGGAATAAAAGAGCCTCGAGTATTTGGCAAGGTTTGATTTCAGACCAAGGTGTGAGTTGGAACCTGAAATGTTGGCAAGCTTGTCAATAAGACCTACTCTTATCGAAAGGATTGGCAAGAGCCAAAAGAAAGATACAAAGCTTGCCGAGTTTATCCAGAAACTGGAACTAGAGGGTAAAAAGTTCGAAGTCGGTCGAGAAGGTTGGCTTTAAAAGCAAGGACGATTAGTTGTTCTTGATATCGACGGATTGAGAGATGAGGTTCTAAGAGAATGTCATCACTCAAAGTTGATGATTCATCCCGGTGGCAGTAAGATGTATCAGGATATGAAGCGAGTCTACTACTGGGAGGGGATGAAGCGAGACATTGGAAAGTTCATTTCCAAGTGTATGAACTGTCAGTTGGTAAAAGCTGAACAGAAGAAGCCAAGTGGTTTGCTTCAGCCATTGGAGGTTCCTACATGGAAGTGGGAGAAGATATCGATGGATTTCATCGATGGACTACCTAGAATGAGGGCAGGAAACGAAGGAATTTGGGTCATCGTGGATCGCTTGACCAAAAGTGCACGGTTCATTCATGTCAAGTCGACTAGGACGACATCAAAATTGGCTGAGCTTTATATGAAATGGATAGTTTGATTCCATGGTATCCCAAAGAGTATAGTGAGTGACCGAGACCCATTATTTACAAGTGGATTTTGGAAGAATTTGCGAGATGCTTTGGGAACTGAGTTGTATGCAAGTACGGCTTATCATCCCCAAACTGATGGTCAAACCGAGAGAGTCAATCGAGTTTTGGAAGTTCTCCTGAGGGCTTGTGTGTTAGACTTCGGAGGATCATGGGAAGACCATCTGCATTTAGTTGAGTTTACATATAATAATAGCTACCAGTCTAGCATTGGGATGTCACCATACGAGGCGTTGTATGGAAGACAATGCAATTCTCCAACATGTTGGTTAGAAACTGGAGATAAGTTGGTACTTGGGCCTGAGATGATTAGAGAGACCTCGGATTATATTGAGATCATTCGACAATGAATGAAGGCAGCCCAAGACGGTCAGAAGAGTTATGCTGATAAGCATCGAAAAGATTTGGAATTCGATGTTGGCGATATGGTTTTTGTGAAGATTTCGTCGTTATAGAATGTTGTTCGGTTCAGAAGTAAAGGAAAGTTAGCATTGAGGTTCGTTGGACCGTTTCCCATAGTCGAGCGGAATGGAAAGCTCGCATATAGATTGGATTTACTCGAGAGGATGTCGAGTGTGCACAACGTTTTCCATGTATCATTTCTACATAAGTGTGAGCATGATTCGAACGTGGTGGTATCTCCAGAGCAGTACGAAGACCTAGAAGTTGAGACCGTAGTTACGAAACCTCGTAAGCCGCTTTGCGTTGTGGGGAATGACACGAAACAGCTTAGGGGGAAGACGATTAAGCTAGTTAAGGTGCAACGGAGTGAGGATGATGACGATTGTACGTAGGAGACGGAAGAGAGTATGAAGACGGTCCATCCATAACTCTACGTTGGTTTGACCCATTAATATCGTTCACCTTACACCATTGTAACTTGTACTATCGTTGTTGGAATTTCGCATGTTATGATAAGGCTATGGATG
This sequence comes from Allium sativum, assembly GCA_030737875.1. Classification (NCBI taxonomy): domain Eukaryota; kingdom Viridiplantae; phylum Streptophyta; class Magnoliopsida; order Asparagales; family Amaryllidaceae; genus Allium; species Allium sativum. The sequence goes on along the minus strand of CM060913.1, from coordinate 766,930,985 downwards.
TATGGCAAGATGGATACTAGTTTGGACGATAAATTGGTTGCTTCTGGATAGTAGGCATGCGGAATTGTTTCTGGTTACTAGTGTTTGCTTGGAATTTTGGGGGCGAAATTCCTAAATAGGGGAAGAATGTAACGACCCGTGTTTTACATATCGGAGGATCATTAAATATTTTTATTTAATTCCCTAAGGGTTGGATCATTCTCATATTTTGATATATAGTTTATGAGGATGTTAGACATGTCCATAATTTTTACCAGTTTTATTTGTGACCATTTTACCCCTGAAAGTTTTGTATAGGGCATAACTTTTGACTGGAATGAAATCAGGTGTTGAGTTCAATTTCATTGAAAAGGAAATGGTGTCGCCGATTCCGTAGAGTGGTCACATTAAATATTTGGTTCAGCGGTTTGGGAAAGATCGTTGTTTTAGTGCTACATAATTTCTGTCCAGGCTAATTGGTAATTAGTGGGCTGATTTGTGGGGCCCGCTAAAGACTTGGGTTGTTGGCTATAAATAAGGGGTAGAGGCATGAAGAATAGTTTAGGCAGTGTTTGGTTTACCATTTTAAGTTTTGGGTTTTCGTCCATAAAAAAATGTGCATAACGCATGTAAATCATGGAAAACAACAATTTTAGAAAACAAAGTTAACACACAAAATAAAATCAACTTTTATCCATTTTTCATGTTTTGAGAAATGAGAGAAATATGGAGACCAAATCCTTATTTCATGATTGCTACATCCCCTCCGCGGTCCCCTCTTTCATTCTACCATTCCTCCTTCTACACCTTTAAAGTTTTGTAATTAATTTTGAAAACTAAAAACTCAAAACTCATTTTTAACCAAACACACCCTTAGTTTCTTCATTTCTCTCATTCGGTTGAGCCTGTGATCCACCTTGCTCAATCAAATATCTCTCTCCTCCATTAGAAACATAGATCTAGATTAGAAGATCGAAGATCAACATCGAAGAAAGGTAGATCGCATCAATTTGGTTGATTCGAAGGCCATTCTTCATTGTTCTTTGTTGTCCGGATTAGAGATAGTGGTTTTCAAGCTATTTTGAAGATTTGGTGAGTGATAAGCATCTCTCACACGGATTTAATCGAGTATATGAGACGTATAATCTTATTTTCGTCATTTCAAGTTGTTTTCACTTAGATCTACACCACGGTATATATGATTTCAATTTGAATCACCATAGGACTTAATCTAGCAACTTATAAATGGTAATTTCATATGTTGTTTAATGTACTCGTGTTGGATTAATAATTTGTATATTTTGTTGTTGAATCATTATTGTAAATGTTGAAATCGAATTAGTTTTCGAGTAAGAAATCAAATCGTATTCAAGTGTAGTTTTAGTTGGAGATTTGGTGTGCATGCATGGATTGGATCGGCGGTGTTTGGGCGAGTATTGGGCTTGGATCGGTGAGTTTTGACAAAGGCTGAATTTTCAGTTTAACAACGATTTACAAACGTTGTAGAATGTTGATGGATCAGCCACTTTCCGGAGCATGGATCGGGCACTAAAAAGGTGGTTTTGCACATGTGGTTTGGATAGATCGGGCAGAGTTCACAAAGAGGATGGAACGGCCACTTTCTAGAGCATGGATGGTCCACTAAAAACATGGTAATGCGCACGTGTTTTTGAGCAGTTTTTGATGGATCGAGCAGACTGATCCAGGATGGATCAAGCAGATATGATAACATTTCAAAACGTTATGGAAAGCACTTTTAAACGTTGTGGTATAAAAATTGAGCCAATGGGTCTGGATTAAGCCAGGAGATATGATGGCATTTCTGAAACGCTGTAAAATGTTGAATTAAACGTTGTAGTATGTTTTTCCATAGCAGAAAGGCTGAAAATGCTATGAAATGCAGTATCGACCAAACGACGCATATTTTTGGGTCGACGACGATCATGGCTTTGACGTGAATTCAAGAAGGAATGATCGAAGTGTATTAAAACGTTCATTGATCGATGAAATGCAACGAATGTGAAGACGACTCAAGATGATTTGAGCTCGTGGGTAATGGATGCTCAAGATGATTTTTTGCTGGTTAATGGTCACCGATGACGACGACTAGAGATATCGAAGGCTGAGGAATTATCGTGGTCGTAGGTTCTAGCGGACTTATAGCAGGGGTATAATAGGGACGCCTAAAATACTAGATGATTAGTCGAGTACCCTGCCTAGCGATGAAAGACCTAGATACGTAGTAATGAAAGACGTATGGAGTTTTTGCTAGAACCGGAGTTTACCATTAGCCCTTAATGGATGGCATGATGTTTGGTCGGTCATTCAATTAACGATGCATTCAAAGCAAGATTGGCGGTGATAGCCAGAGTCATGGATGATGATTGTTTTGCATGTATCGTCTTGTGTAGATTGTCTGACGTCGAAGGAGATATCTCTTGGGTGTTTGTCTGATGTTGGTTTAGGCCTTCGAAGCTTGTGCTTGGGAAATATCGATATCGATTAGGATGGTCTACGCTTGATAACTAGTTGCCATGAATGTACTGTTTGTTTCTACTTGATTGTTTTAAAGGCTATCACTGTCGGATGTGGGGAAGATGAGTTTGGGTTCTTCTCTTTTGATGTTGGTAGATTGGTTGATTAATCTATCTATTCTCATATACTTTATTGACGATGTTAGATAGATGTTTTATCGCTCATTAAGACTATCATCTGACTCAAGATTTTATGTCTTCCTCTTATTACGTTGGGTTGTTCATCCGGTTGTGGATGGGCAGACTGAGTAGTAGGTGACAAGTAGTAGATTTTGATGAGAACGATGCTACTGAGCGACGACGAGCAGGGGCTAGCATATTATTTCCTACTATCTACTATTTGTTGTTTTTTCGCTACTATGTTGATGTATTCTCTGAGTGACTTGTAGTGATGCACTTTGTACAGACTCTTAAAGTATTATTCAATGTTGTATGGATTTTTCATGGTGATATGAAAAGTTTAAGATTCTACTCAATTCGGTTTCGCTATTATTGCATGTTGTATATGTTTTATTATATTTTTTCTTGCGTTGTGAGTTATACGATAGGTTCCGCTTGTGTTATCCTACCCTGATGATCGTCCATAGTTGTCTGGCACGTCTTTTAGCGCATTATTTCCCTTGTTAACTGCAGGAGTTGTGGGCGGTCGTCACAGGTATTATAATATTAATGTCCAATGCCTACATGTTAACATTCAGTTAGTTTTTTTCAAAAAAACTGCACGGTATCACTTAATGTTGACCATTTAAGTTTATATGTTTAAATTACTTATGTGATGTTGAATTCAACAAATGAATTCAATCAATAAATTATTGTTAATTCATATAATTAACGCTAAATGTGATGTTTTAAAATGTACACCATGTTTATATCAACAAAAATGACAAAATTAGCTTTTCTTCGAAATATAAGGTTAAATAAGTCAAGCAGTTTAAATAATATATGTAAACAATAATAAAAAATTTAATGTATTATACACTTATCTAAACAAACAGAACAAAACAATTTTCCCCTTTAAATATCTTCATTTTAACATTTCTATAATTATTTGCTGAACTTACTCAGTTTTTTCGTGATATTTTTTATTTTAATCCATACGTTTAAACTACACATGAAATCTTAAATTCTAAATATTTAAATAATCTTATTGAGTATTTAGTCCATTAATCTAATAGCTCTTAAAAATATTCACCAATTTTACTATGCATATTCATATTAAAAAATATTTTTCATGCAACTATAAAGATATATAAATTACATAGCATAAACTATGTATATCAACAATAATGACAAAGTTAATTTGTAAATCTATTATGATTCAACTATATCAAGAATTTACCATATATTATATCATTAAAAAAATTGAACATCAATAACTCCACAATAAATTTATACTTCTTTTGCAAGTATCTTTCAATTTTTCATGCTAAACTATATAGTTCAACTAACTCCGTAAGTTTACATTTAACTTATTAAAACAAATTCTATTAAATTCATGTACCCTTTTTTACAGGTACTCCTTTTGCACCCGAATGAGGGTCAAACATTTATAATTAAATAAGTTACTGGAGGGAAAGAAAGTGGAAGGAGAGAGAAACGAGAATGTGTGGTGGAAATCAGGAAGACTAAAGGAGTGCTGCACTATTTGGGGTGCTCTTGAACGGTTATATATATATATATATATATATATATATATATATATATACACATATATATATATATATACATATACATATATATATATGGAGAGCGTTCAATGACACTTCAAAAATGGAGCACCCCAATAATCCTCTGTTTTCCATCTCTTATTTATATTAAGATAGTGGATAGAGAGAGAATGAATGGAGGGAAAGAGAGTGTAAATGAAAGGTGGAAAATAGATAGACTATTGGGGTACTCCATTTTTGGGGTGTCATTGGGGTGCTCTAGTCATAGCACCCCAAATTCTTGGCACCCCTTTTGCATTCGAACCACAGCCTCTCATTTATAGTTAAATTAGTGAAGGAAGAGAAAATTAGTGGGAGAAGAGAAACGGAAATGTAGTGGACATGGGGAAGGTTAAAGAGGTACTGCAATTTAGAGGGTACTATTAAACGCTAACGCATGCACAAAAAAGGTTTGGAAAGTTGATGTTGATCTGGCATAGCACTTGATTTACTAATGATGCTCAGTACCCTCAATGTCATACACTGAAATTGAACCAACGTCCACTGGCTTACAGCTTAAATTCTACAATTGTTTAGACATGAGTTCATAGAACAGGAACGCTGAACGAAGAAATATAATGCTTCAAACAAATATATTAGATACAATTATATCCATTGTAAATCAGCCCCCACATAAAAATACTTTACTAAAAAATTGTAGAAATTAACTTCAAGATTCTAGGGTTACGCATATACCAATCGATATTCCAGGATTATACTAATACAATACTCATATCAAATAAATGGAAAACACAGCTATTAACCAAAACACACGATACATGCACAAACAACTCAGGGTTATTTTGGTGTGTTGGTACCGGAAGTGGACTTGAAACAAAAATGTTTGGTACACTATGGATGAATTATAATAACATAAACATGATCCATGCTTTATCCACTGGCAATAATTTCATGGATGGCCTCGCTGATTGCTGGATCATCTGATCTAACTGAAAGTTTCATGGCAACCTGCTTTGACGCATCAAGTCCAAACGACAGTCTCACAACCACTTTCACATTGCCAATAAAAACTCCAGATAATAGGCAAGTATGAGATCTTGCATTGCTTGGGACAGTATCAGTTCCCTGTCAAACAAAAAAATACAAATTAATATGAATAATAACTGTATATTTCAACATGTATAAATTGATCCTTATGTTGATGTGCAATGGTTTGTGTGCAAGCACTTCATATCTCTGATGTACTTGTGTACAATGCTTGCTGGCATCATCATCATCATATATATATATATATATATATATATATATATATATATATATATATATATATATATATATATATATATATATATATATATATATATATATATATGCTGCAGGATAGGATAACCCAACTGACCTCACAGGGTTGCATGCCAAGTATATTAATGACAGCACTGACAGCCATGGCCAAGTTATCTCTGGTACCAAGTCCGTATTCATCAACACGCTCAGTATCAGGGTCCATACTGTCCCATGCATTTTTGAAATTTGAGACTCCTACTTTTTGCATGTAATCAGCAGCTGTCACTTCGAAATCTTCTAACTGGTATTCCTCTTCCACACCATCGTCATCTGCTTCCCCTGTTGATGGATCCACCTGCATACAAACAACACAGCAGAATTATTTCCTACAGCAACCAAAAAACATCACAAGTTCAACAGAACGTCAAAATTTCCAAAAGATATTCCTTCTCTGTTACCATCGTATATTAAATGCCTAGATTTAAGGGTAATGATTCTAGTAAACAGTGAGCATGTACGACAGACACATCTGTAAGCACATAAACTAACGCAGGAAACTCGAAATGAGTAGTGGGCATTCAGACAGATAAGAAATAAGAAATGCATCACAGTAAATGATTAAACCTTGTGATGAGAGGCTTTATGACACATTCCATTTACTGTTTCATGATAACTTTGGCATACCATATACACAGACAGTAAAATATCGCTTAAACTCTTAATAATGAAAAGAAAATAAATAGCATGCATATGATGTTACCTCCTTCACAATGAACTTCAAAATATTTGAGAATTTCCCAACGGCTGGAACCCCAGCCGGCTTCTCAAATGCAACAAAAGTTTGCCCTGGTGAATCATATGGTAGAGCCCTAAGTGGCTTTGTTGCAACTTCTGAAAACTCTTCAGCTTCAGAAGCATCTATAAATATAGTAACCTAGAACAGCAACAAAATTAGATGCATTCATCAATGTTTGCTAAGATAACAAAGAAACTAATGTAGGCTAGGAATGAATTTTCAATTAAAACAAATAAAAACTCACTCACATTTTCAAGTAGTTGTTCAGGTATGGTGTTTGTACAGTTATACTGGAATACAATATGTCCATCATAAATGTGTTTCACAACATTAACCAAATATTCAGTCTCTGGTTCTGTCAATTCTACTGGAGCAGATGACTGGAGAAAAAAGGTCAGGTATAAAGACAAGTTAGTTTATTATCCAGAGATCTGAATGGCTACCACATTATCAGAAAGCAAAACCTTAAATAGCTTCCCAAAGCCAGAAAATTCAGGAATAGATGAAAGCAGCTTTTCATATGCATCAACAGCAGAGGTGGGAGCAGTTGGAGCAAGAGCCCCAAACCCAGTAGGCTTTTTCCCAGGAGCCTTTTTCTCAGTAAGAGGCTGAGATTTGACTTCCTTGGGAACATTATTAATCTCAAAAGGTTCTTCAGATGCCTCCTGTTAATCACAGGGATGGTTGATATTAGCGAAATTAGTAATGACATATTGCATTGCAGGTATATGAGATCAATTCACCAAGTACATACATAATTTCGTAAACTTTTCTCCAAATTAACCAATGGCACATCCAATGAACCAAAAAGGAATTCTTTAACATCTTCATCAGTTTTTGTAACTGAGCCATCACCTCCTAACGTGTTGAGATAGAGCGTAGCACGATCACGAACCTGCATGGAAGAAGAATTAAGTATATATGTTGGATCTGCACATTTGCTTTAGTGTTATCATACTAATAACTTACACGACAACAGTGTAATGAGGGAATCTAATAGGTATCAAGGATTCAGGAAATTAATACATGGATGGCAGTCTTGCCGAGTAATTTTCTTCTTCTATGGACTGACGTAAAAATTAAAGACTTGTATATGATACTGGCAATAAGTAGCTTATAAATAATTCAAACTATTATATTTGTGTAGAATTATTTCCATAATAAAAGGCTAATCCAAATTGGACTATGAATCACCATGGGAAAGAGAGGAAAAACAACAAAAACTCACCTCATCATCGATATCAAATAAGCAACGTCTCAGAAGAACAAATATGCGAGGCTGCAGAACATATTAAAATAAAACACTTTTAGAATAAATGTGATTGATGCTGAAAATCAATAGCAAAAATATCATGATACGGTTTATCAGCAGCACCTTCAATGAATCAACCAGGGCACCAAATTTTGCCAATGTGCTCACTGCAGAAGCTCGGATAGTTGCATTTTCAAGTATCACCCGATTATAGATGTACCTTATGTATTTGCTAGGGTCAGAAGTTTTAGGGCCTTCATTCCCAAGAAAGTGAAGTATCTATTGGCCATATAGTATTAAAAAGGAGTGATTAATAATAATACATATAAAAAAAGACAAACATAACACAATAGGATTAGAAGCTTTTTTGTTAAAGGTCACAACAATAAAAACAAGGTCTAAGGATCTCTTGATTATCATATAATAAATCAAACCTTGCTGAAATGAACAAAAAAAATCACTGAACTAATTATTTTCATTCCATCTTATTTTATATGAGTTAAAACATTTAGAAATTTGATTTATTTTTTGGAAAAATAGTCTGGATTATTTTCGAAACCGACTTAGTGTTTTACCTAGTGTTAAATTGCAATGAACTCAAAATAGAATAGCAATGCATACATTTTATAAAAAATGAGTTGCATTAAAATTAACTTACAGTGTGTTGTGCTGTATTAAAATTAACTTGCACTGCACTAGAATCCACTTGCACTATTAAAAAAACTGACTTGGATTGTATAAAGATTTGGTTGTATTATATTCAAAATTGACTTAAATGACTATATTGTCATAGAATATACATGAAAATTGCAATTACAACAAACTAAAATACATTGACCAAAAAATTGCAACTGCTGATGAACTGAGAACTAATCAAAGTCCAAAAATTGACTCAAAAAATCAACAATTATAGTTCACAAACTTGTACTGTAGAAAATAGAAATCAAATTAGTTGCTTACATATGACATGGCCTACAATCAGCTACATATCATCAACTTTTATACTGACTTCCCTAAAAGAAAACCAATTAACAATTTGCTTCAGTTATGCAAACCATATGATTTGTGTTCCATGGATTTTACCATCAATTTTGGTGGAATTCTTAACAGCTAAGTTTCCACTTGGGTTGGAACGTATAAGCACCGAATTAGATAAAATTAAATTTCTCGAATAAGATGTAGCTGCTCCATTATGACTGAATTGTCTGATTAGCTCATGACTGATACATGAAAGATCATTTCTTGCTAATATATAAGGACCGTTTCTCCCTTATATCATCAACTTTCATGTCATGATGCCATTTCAATGGTTTTCGTAGTCTACAGAAACGTAACCAAGATAAAACTTAGAAAAAAACTCAATGATGCCAGAAAATTGATTTAGGAAAGCAGATTTGGCATATCACGACTTTTAATTCTCATCATGCGAGAAGGGAAGAAAAACCTAAAAAGGTTGTGATCTATGACTTCGGTTCCTGGAGACAATCAGGTTTATATTATTATTAAGAGGAGAGAGATTCAAAAAGCATTAATGGAATAAAGAGAGACTAGATCCTTATTTACCATAAATAAATAAATAACGAATAACATTATTATTAAGCTTATTTTGTCCATAGCAGCTCTCTATTACAAAGTCATCAGTTCGTAAATTTGGTACAATTAGCAAGGTTCTAAAAATCGCTAGGCAAATGTTAGGTGGTGAGCCTAGACAAGAGATTAATCGCTTGGACGGGGATTAATCGGAGCTAGGCATTTTTTATGAACTTGTGAATTTCGGGTGAAATTTTAATATTTTGTTTGGTATTAACTGACTCAATGATATCATAGATTTGGTTAAAACGATCGTGGAGACAAAATTGTTAGAAACAAACATTTTGATGTTTATAAGAGACGTCAACCCTAATTTTATGCATATATGGTGACAATATAAACTTGTTTATATGCTTAGATAATGCAATACATCTCATTTAGACGGAACTAACACAAATCCTATGCGTTAATGCTAGCCTAGTGAGCCTATAAGGATTTTTACAACAAAGCCAATAAGTAAACTAGTCTTCTCAACAGTGGTTCCATGCTGAACCAACTGCGTGGTGCTAACAAAATTTACCAATGTTTCAGTTTCAGTCACAAGAGGATTTAGAAAAACTCAAAATCTTCGGATGTTCCAGTTCCGTGTTTCAATACTTTTCCTATAAAAACAATGTCACGTGTTGATCGACTTATACAAGTCATTTTTTGATTTTTTTTTGATAGTCAAAATGTATTGATTTTAGATTTCAAAATCAAAATAGCAACTTGCATAAATCGATCCTAACAGGGCTTTAGTCAACTATTTGATAAAGTATCCGATGTCCAAATTAAATAAAGAAAAACAATCATCACGCAAATGTAATCTGTATACAACACATAGATCCCAGCTGAATAGATATTTCAGCCACACAAAGATTCAGAGAATTATGTCAATTTCAGAATTCTTGGATATTCCAATTTTGTATTCAAATTCCTAATACTTCTATATAAAAATGGTCAACGATGTGATAAAATTATCTGGTATATATATAAATTAATAAATAAAAAAATTATCGCACAAATGTTATTCAAATAGTGTTCAAAACCAAAATGGTATAAATTAGATAAAAAAAATAAGTTATAGTTACACGTCCAGGCCGTTATCCGATTATATGCTACATTACTGTTATCCAATTATATCCTACATTAAAACACACAGGAAAATATCAAGAATCGTCACCATCAAAGTCTACCAATATTTCAGTTTCAGTCTGATGGAGATTAAGAAAAGTGAAAATTAGGGAGACATCCCTATTATACTTTCATATTGTAAAGCTGGTTTCATTGTGAATCTGGTCCCTATTTCTAGAAACAAAGAAAATTATTGTTGATATATCAGCAACTTTTATAAATAATCGCTAATATGTCAGCAACTTTCGCTGTAAAGTTTCATTGTAAATCCGGTACCTGTTTTCCAGAAACAAAGGAAAAATTATTGCTGAAGTGTCAGCAACTTTTACAAATAATTGTTGATATGTCAGCAACTTTTATACAGCGTACAAAAAGTGAAAAATTATTGTTGAAATGTCAGCAACTTTTATTCCGTGTACAGAAAAGTTGTTGATATGTCAGCGAGTTTTATGAAATGTTACTGATATGTCTGCAACAATCAAGGATAAAAAACAGGGATCTAATTTACACTGATATTTAGTAAAGGACTTTTCGTGTATTTTAAACCGTAATAAAGACCTATGCCAAAAGTACCCTTAAGAAAATTATGTCAATTTCAGAATTTTTGGATATTCCAGAGTTATTTCAATGCTTTTCCTATAAAAATAGGCCAGCAATTTAATAAAAATATCTGGTGCACGCACGCGCATGCACACGTACACTCACGCACACGCATACACACGTACACTCACACACACACACTCATACATACATACATACATACATACATATTAATAAAAAAATATTCATCTCACAAATGTTATTCAATATAGAACTTAAATTAAACAAAAACAAGTTATAGTTACATAACGAGGGTTTAATCGAATTATATACTACATTGAAAGCCTGTTATCCCATTATATACTACATTGACACCCTGGTTCTCAATCTAGAACCATGTAAAATTCACACGAAATATCAAGAGTCGTCAACATCAATATTTAGGATTTGAATATACAGAACTGTGATTTTGTTAATGAAACTAAAGGAGATAAATCGGGTTAGATACAAACTGATGAATGGTTTCATAGTTCGTTTTGAGTTTCTTACTCTGAAAGCCACTTTCTGATTATTTCTACTGAAAAAGGAAGTGAATTTTACCCAAACAGATCTTATTGAAAAGCCTGAATTTTCAGAGGGTTCTGTAACGGCAATGGTTGAAAATGAACAAGTGCCCTCAACTCCAAGTTCAATCAAAACTTCAAGTCTTGCAATTTGCCCATCGAATTTTTCTTATTGAAGATGGAACAGAAACATTTTAGCACTTCAAAATAAGACAACAACAAATTTCAATACAAAGCAATATTTTCTAAACATGAGCAAAATAATCAGCAGCATTACTCATTAAAAAGACTCCTTTGTTACATTCGTTGCTTTTGAAATCATCCATATAGAAGCGTCTGTTAATGTTATTTATCGTGTCTTACCATGTGCGCCACACTATACTAAAGAAAGACGCAAACGTCGCGCCACAGCGCCTTGTGCCATTATGTGCGCCATAGCACGCCTTTCACAACTACGGCGCAAAGTCTCATAAAAGTAGGTTGTTCTAGTCAAAGTTTTGAGGTTTCGACTAAAACACCAAGACTCCGACAGTTAAGTTTTGGGTTTAGTGGAACTGAAATGAAATCAAACTAAAATTCTGGTTCAATTAAAAATTGCTTAATTTCAAAATTTACAGAAGAAACCCAAAAAAAGATTTAATTTAAAGTTTAATATACGAATATTTGGAATTTGAAATATTAAAACCATACGATTTAAATCTTGTTTCAAATCGAATCTCACCTTTTATGATTTCTTTTAAGCTTTGATTCATATTCCAATTCGGACTTAGTTAAACCACAATTAAAATCATCATTCAATACATACTAATACATTTAATATAGTGGAAAACAGAAACAAGGACAAACTTTGAAAAAAAAATAGACTGAGGGACATCAAGTTTCATTTTTAAGCCGAAGAACAAACATTGGGGAAAAAATATGTTGAACGACAGTGCTAAATATAATTAGCATTTTATACAATGTAAAACTGAACATAACGCTAGTCATAACTAGCAATTTTGTATAGTGTAGAAACTAAAAATAATGTTAGTTATATTTAGCATTTTCCTTCAACCTAACTTTTTTTTTGTTTGCCCTTCAACCTAAAAACAAAACCTGTGTCCTTCAACCTTTTTTTTTCAAGCCTTTTCTTTCCCCCTTATTACCTCTTTAATACACTTATTTGAATTCACAATTCCAATTATCATGGTTTCGAAATAAAATAAAAATGAAACAAAATAGAAATTTGAATTTTAGATCTAGATGTAGAAGTTCAAACAACAAAATCAATTACAAAACACATACATTACAAATATGAATTTTTGAATTTACAATTTAAATCATGTTTCAATTTAAAGTTTGAATTTTATGATTTATGATTTAAATCCTATTTTGGAAACCTTGATTTAGCCTATATACATGCACACACATGTATCAAAATGTATGCATACATTAATACAAGAGTGGTGGAGTGGTGTTATGTAACGATAATCGAATCAAGTTCCCTGTCTCTAGCACGTGACTTACGCACATGAGTTGGCAGACGCATTGTCATGACAAAAGAAATCTTCAATGTTACATGCCCATCAACTCATGTTTATATTTGTACACCGCGTCTCCAAATTATATAGTGATGTACGACTTCCAATTCCAAACAGTCATTCATTGTTTTCACATACGAGATAACCCTAACAGTTTTCTCATTGACTCGCATTCCCTTGGAGTTCTTGAAAGCATTGTTGTCTACATGGCCTAGTTCGTAACATTCAACTCCGATATCAATTATTATGTAACGGTTGGACTAAACTCCACATCTGCAACCCGTACCGTTCGCATATGAGTTGGCACACACTTTATTGTAATAAAATGAATCTTACATGTCAATCAACTCGTATTTATACATCACTTTTCCATGTTATTTAACAATGTGGGACTATTCCAATTCCACGCCGTGGTACCTCCCTATCACATGCGAGACAACCATAACAAGAGGGACAGTACTTACACTACAGCTTAACAATTCTTCAAGATAGACAATTCACAATAAAACCAAATTTTGGAGATATGTTCTTATTTAATTAGAGATAGTCGTAGTTAAAAGGACGGTTTGTTAGGAATCTAAACATGTTCAAAACTATTAAAAATTGAAAATTAACTTCAACAGTTGCTAATGACTTAACATTTCGAATATACTAAAATTTTTGATCTGCTCTCGAAGTCTGTGTAGATAATGTTAACAATGCAGATTAAGCATCATCAAGTGTAGTTTATTTTGAAATGTGTAATTCATAAAGAAAAAAGGTGTAGCCAATCCCTTCTCACCGGTATATTACATATATTTACCATACGTACCACGTATGAGATATGTATGGATATATATTATCAGGTCAAAAGTAGAAAACTAAATCAGGGTAGCCATTTTCTACAGATTTTACGATCTGATATTAGATTATAACATTAGAAATTGAAAAGAAAATACTAAAGAAAGGTGAAGGAGAACAATAAAGAAAAGGAGATAAATTACTAGCAAAAGGGTCCCTCAAAATTCACAAAAGTCTCTACTCGTTGTTATGAAATAGGGCTAATGTTGTTGTTTTTCATTATAATAAACTATTATGAAAGATAAAATCATAAAAATCATAGAGATTTATGGCATATCTTGAACTATTAAGATTATACTAATTATGATTTTAATACAAGGAATTCACAACCTCAAATTTGATAATTTTTTGCTAGTTAAATTATTTTAGCAATATGATTATAAAAAGTTTTTTAGGCATTTATGGTTACTAATTTATTTTAAAATGATAAACGTGAAACATATTACACACACACACACACACACACACATATATATATATATATATATATATATATATATGTGTGTGTGTGTGTGTGTGTATGTATGTATGTATACACACATACATACGTAATATATACAACCACAGACATGTACATATGTGTGTGTCTGAACATGTGACAGTATTTTATTAGCCTTCATTTAAATGAACTAACTCGAAGTTTCATTAAACATCATGTAGCATTCACATTGATTTATAAATATTTGTTCGCAATAGATTAAGAATATTAACTTTTTAATCCATGGTTACCAAACCAACCAACCACCCCCCCCCCCCCCAAAAAATCCTTTTTTTTCAAAAAAAAAAAAAAAAAAAAAAAAAAAAACACGCACACACCATAAAGGTAAAATATAAACTTGAATCCCCAAATGGGAGCAGAAAGGGTGTAATGTATGTGTGTACATATATACATACATACATATGTGCATAAACACGCACCAACATGAAAGCATACAAGAAAGCAATCTGTTTGATACCTGAGTTGAAAGGTACGTAAATTCACAGTCTTCTATAAACTCACACAGATGAAATAAGCCACTTTCCTTCGCATCGGGTATTTCTCTGATAAGTATAACTATAGAGTCAACAATTGCTTTTTTATACTCGAATCCTCCTTCTTCTCTGAGGATGTTGCTTAAGAAATTCATCCTGGAAACGGTTCAAATATGTACAGAAATAAAATCATTCCCATTGAATTTGAATATAACAGATGACGAGATATCAAGTTCATTTTGATAATCATTTTAATTCTGGAATCTATTATGTTTATGTATAAGTGAACATGCTTATATTGAAGTGTGACCATTACTTACATTGCTCGATACTTGAGAGGAAACTTCAGGCATAAAGAGCGTATGGCTTCGACAACAACAATCTTAAATTCGTCGGCAATGTCAGACATAAAGTTGGTAATTTGTTTCATCAGTCGATCAACACTTGATTCATTCCCTGTTTTCAAGAGTGTAGTGATTGCAAGAGTGGCAATACTCCTATTCTGGTCAGAAATCAAGCTTTCCATATCAATATTGCAGTTTGTAACGGCCAAAGGGTGCGTCATTGCCACCTGAAAATTGACAAGATGCACTTAGGGTCATGGACAAATGACAGTAAATGAAAGATATTACGTCATTTCTACAGCGTTTACATGCATGTTAAATATTCATCCAAATAGAGGGAGCGTGAGAGGAAAAAAAAAGAGGGTGGTGTTCTCATACCTCTTTCTCTATTAAATCTCTGGACACGAACCAAATAATTTTTACCTTAGCCATCAATTTGTAATGTAATTTTAAATGGTTTGGAAGTATTAGAAAGATCCACAGCTATATAAAAAGATCCAGACAATAAAAAGATCGTATCTACCTGGATCATTTCAATATTTTGAGATGCAAAGGGAGTTACTAAAAAGGATGATAGGGAACCCTGGTCTTATACCATCAAGAACATACGCTCAACATTTCGGATTATTTTTTAACTTCTAATCCATTCAAAAATATAAATCAACATAAGAATTCTAAATTTGGAGACAAAAAGAAATGAACAAAGAATTCATGCAATAAAATAAGGCAGGATTGTGTAGAACGTATTCATAAAAGAAAAAAAGTACTATAAAGTGTCTGCACTTTACAGTAAGTGTGTATGGATCGATACTTACTGCTAATGAAATGCTTACGCAGATGACCATACATAGAAAAAACTCTTGTACAAGTGATTATTTTTTTCATCAATCACGTTGAAAGATCAAGAGAAAAACAGCATGTTACTCAAAGTATATGGTTTATTTCACAAAGAAAATGCAAAGTAAATAAATTATGAAAGAACTGGGGCAACTTGACCTGACAACTTTGTATGAATCAGATCAAGGTGATCAAGTAAAATTCATTGAATACGAAAACACGTGCAATAACAAGATTTGGCAATAAGTGAATATGTACAGGCAACATCGATTAGGTTCTGTTAGAATATCAAACAAACCTTATTCAGTGTGCGCACAGCAGCAAATCGAAGTACTGGCTTAGACGAGCTCAAAAATAACTGAAGAACTGTGATTGCTGGAGTGAGTTCTTTGCTAGTCACGCCACTTAGCTCTGTGATTGCCCTAGCAGCTTCAAATATCACCATATCTGCTTTATGACGCAGACATGCTTCAAGGTAATCAAAAAATGGCCGGTCCCCTGTCTGAGTGCTTATACTCGACTCTCGAATGACCTGTTGAAGGTATTTAAGTTATTCTGTGATATAGAATGCAAAACACAAGCTCATACAATGATGTATACCTGGCTAGTATATCTAATTAGAAGGCACTGAGCCAAAGGAGATCGAACTGTTCCCTTTGTCAAGCTAGTAACAAGCTTGCTTACAGCGAGGCGATCATTTTGTCGAACCTAGGTACACCAATATGTTATCAGCATGAATGTCAAATTAGCTAGAAATACAATACAGCATTTATTTATATATAAGAAATTCAATTGTGAGGGATTTGTATTCCTATTTGTTACTATAATGGTTTGATAAGACAACACTAAGCTATTATATAGAAAATTATGTTTCATTTACATGAGTTAAATACCACATCGAATGAAAATGTCAGCATTTAGTAACAATTATAAAAATCAAATATATTGAACAGGAAAGCGTGTCTAAATAGATGGCAGCAGCAACAAGGTCTCGATGATATGTACCATCATGATGATAAACATTGTGGCAGACGTACAAAAGCAACAGAACTGAAGGAAAGAATCAGATTCTAAGTAATTTGAAACGAACAGGGTCAACAAAAAATTATTTTGTGTGATGGGCTGAAATTAAGAACATAGGAAGCAAAGGAGTTAAATTTGAGAATAATACAATATGACATATATGTCACATGTTGGCCAAAAAATGTTCCATGCTCATCAAATTTTAGAACTTTCAGTTCCGAAGTACAAAGAAGAAGAAGAAACAAGGGTATTTGACCATGTGCTCTAAGGGTACATGTTAATAATGTGGTTTTTCTTATTATTATTTTTCCTTAAAAAAGAGGGGAAAAAAAGCCACTACATTCTTACCATACTCAAATAGGACAGTGCTAAGGTATTTGTAATTCACAATCATAATTGATGCTTTTTGCTTGTTTTAACATGCCCTGAAGTATTTTTGTAGTTCACAATCATAAATAATGCCTTTTCCTTTTGTTACTATGTGGCTAAGGGCACATGTTAGCATTTTCAAAATATCAACTGAGACTGTTATTATTTGTTTGCACTACAGAACGCCCCACGGTTTATCACCAAAATATAGAATGTAAATTAATCAAGCTAATAAATAACATAAAATATTTAGTTTTGGGGTTTTAGGTTCCACCGAATTTCATCAATATTTTGTCAACTTATCTATAGAAGAAAGTAACAAATACCTGGTGAAGAAGAGCCAAGGCATGGAATTGTACAAGAGCAGACCTCGACTGAACTGCTTCTTGTACCTCATTACTCCATCTTTTTACAATCTCTGGGTTTGTCTTCATAATATAGCAGCATGAATAAATAATAATGTTTTGCCTCCAAAATTTAAAATTAACCATACATATAAACCAAGGAGAAAATCATACCTGAAGCAAGTGAATACCACTTACGATAGCAGCACTAGCAACGACAGGGTTTTTATCAACAATAGCTTGCTTTAAATACCGCTCAATTTGAGTCAGTAGAGTTCCATCGATGATTCTACAAAGAACCCTTATAGCATTTGCTCGATACATGTCAGTTTTGCTATTCATATCTTTCATTAGAGAGCTTGTGACAATAATAACCTACCACAACAAAAAGAAAAACACAGATTGTACTAATAATATGAAACTGTGATGTGTATAATTGGGTTTCCAAAAATAAAATATAGAACCTACCAATAAGATCAGGCTATCCTATATCAAAAAAAAAATTACTTATTATCTAACCTCATCAGCAGAAGGTGAAAGTTCTTTAATAATTAGATAGACCATTCTTCTTAGTCCAGTATCTTTAGACTGAAACAATTTGGTCACAGAGAAAAATACTTCCGTGGCTTCAACCTACAGAAGTAAACTAAAAATAATTACGAAATTTCATATGGAACATAAATGAAGAGTGTCCAATAAAAAAAAAGGGCACAACCTTAGTGAATGACTCTCCTTGATTGAGCAGATACAACAATTTCGTGATGACCTGGACATTTTTACAACAGCCGAGGCATTTAAGCTCAATTCAACAGATCAATCCAGAAATAAAGCGAAGTAACAAATATATTATGAATCTGATCACCCAATACATTGACTTCCATTTTCAGATTTAGCCTTCTTAGCGCTTACATAATTTCTGGGTGTACTCGTTTTAGTTTATAGTATTAGCCATTAGCAAATAAAGGGATGCGTAACATGCACATTATCAAGTTTTGCTATCAAAATGTTAATAAGTTATAAGGATATGGTCACAAAGGGGTTTCAAATGTAAAACACTGCAGATAAATCGTTATATAACCAAACCTGAGAACATCTTCTCGCATCAAGTTGAGGATCATTGAAAACCCTTGCCTCTTGAAGAACAGCTCCCTTCTCAATTCCAAGAAATGGAGAATAATCTGTCGAAAATTTCAAAAATCAAGAAAATCGGCCCGAAGTTCACATGGAACACCTAAATAAATAACAGATCTGATCTCGTAGTATCCACGTCGCAAAACAGATCTATATTAAAGCTCAACAGATCTAGATCCAAACTGACTAAAAATGCTGAATCAAATGAATATTGATGCAGAAACGTAAATACGCATCAATCTAATATAGAACCTGATACAGTCATAAATAATCTATTTTCAAAAGCAGAAGTATGTAAGTTTAGGAACGCAAATTAACCTTCTTCGTCTTGATCGTCGTCTTTCTTTACGAGAGGCTGCGCCATGGTAAACTTGAGAGAGAAAAGGGAGGGAAGAGAGGTAAAGCTCAAGTGTGTAGAAGGAGAGGCTCTGTTTAAGAATTTGCCGACGAAGCCGATCTGGTCGCGTAGATTTTGTAACACAGAGGGCTGTTAATTTATCTAAGCCAATTACATGAACTTAACTAGCCCGCTAGATCTTTCAATATTCAGTTTTAATTCGGTAGTAGTACAACAATACTTACCATAAGTTTTAAATAAGGGTGGTGCTAAATGCAGTAAAAATTTTCTCCATGCAGCAATCAAAAATTGGTCTAATTTACTATAATATTCTTCACTTATTTTCTGTGCCCTTGCTAAATACAGTAAAAATTTCCTCCATGCAGTAATCACTATCAGTGTCTTTCCTAGGAAATGGTGTCGTTTACTGTAATTGCAATAATGAGTCATCAGGTCATTTAACATTAGCAAGGGCTAATCTGTAATTGCCGTTTACTATAGGAAGAAAATTTTTATTGCATTTAGCAGTCATGTTAAATAATGGGGATTCAAATAATGGGAACCGTACTGACACTCCAAGTATTGTTAAGAGACGGTCAAATTTATTTTATTTTAAAATTTGTTCAGAGAGATACAGAGAACACCCCTTAACAAATAAAGTTTATTTTTACCAAATTAGCCTTTTTTACAATAATTTTTTTTATTTGTTAATCAAAAAAATTTATACGGTATATTAGTCGAACTATATAATATTTTTATACCAAATTATCAATAATCTCATTTGTTGATATACATCAGATCAGATAAAAATATATCATTCATAGGAAATCGATATAATTTTATCGAATTTTTTTTTATACGGTATCATACCGTCGAATTTGTCGATACACCTCATTTATTATGATCGCTTTTTTGTTTGCAGATAATTTAGGGATTTGGCTTTTTTGCATTTGAAATTGATTGGGATTCGGGATTGTAACTGATGTTATTATCAGATGTTACTACGAGGGTAAAAAGGAAATGCAAAAAATTAAGTATGTGACCCTCATAGCATTATTTTTATGATTGGAGTGTTTTTAAAATTTGACTCCCCCCCCCCCCCTCCCCCTCCTCCAACAATATTTGAAGTGTCAATAACAATGCCCTAAATAATATCAAACTTACTATGTTTCAGACCAAAATATGGTTCTAACACCCAAATTATCTTGATTTGCAGAGGATTGAAACTAGAAATGAAAGAAAAAACAACAAACACACCAAATTTATAGTGGTTCGGCGTTAAAGAGCCTAGTCCACTTTACATGATTTTGATTATACGTTCGAATGCAAGTACAATCACAATATTTTCTCAATCTTACTTTTACAATAGTGATTCACTCAACAATTTCAAAATATCTCTGATTAAAAATGATGAAGGTTCGATAATGGTGGAAGCAGAGCTCTGAATTGCCAAAAGATCCTAAAAATGCCAAGTGTTGGGCTATTTATAGGTGATTTCTGCAGGCGGTTCGTGAAGACATGTGGCACCAATCCCGAGGATCTAGGAGCCGTTCGTGAGTGGATGGAGAAATGGTCAACATGGCGGTTTTGAATAGGTGTTATCAGATCCTGGATATGCGGTTCATGGGTGACTAAGTCATGGTCACCATTCCTTAAGTTCAGAGTCGGTTCATGACTCTTTGTCACGAGTGGTTCGTGACCTTCACCACAAACGGGTCGTGGCATTCATCACGAGCGGGTCGAGGTCCTTCATCACGAACAGGTTCCTGGGAGTTGGTCACGTGCGGGTTCCCGGAAGTTGGTCACGAGCGGGTTCCTGGATTTCACGAGCCATGGTGCATATAAGTATGTAAGCCTCCTCTTTCTCGTCTACTTCGTTATATGTTTAGATCTTTGTGCCTTGGTCCGAAAGCTAGCCCAACACTATGTATCAGTATATATTTGAATCATGGTATCCAAATTTCACACTCGTGACAATTTCACATCAAAGTCGAAAAGTCGAACCGACCAATAATGCTAGTAACAGTCAACCCTTTAATCTTTGAAAACATGGACTAAGCATTTTTTAAATTTTAGCATAAAACACCATTTTTATATTCATCAATTTTAACATTAAACATAAACTTTAAATGCAAACTTCTTACAATGCCTTCGTCATACAAAATGCTTGCTAGTAAAAAAGGCTTCTGTAGAAGCAACCAAGTCCTTGATTGCACATGAAATGAAATGTCTATCATATAGGAGATGAGGGAGACGGTCACCAAACATGCATCTTACTCGTTCGTTCACGGGTTGGGCAATCGATCATGTGAGGCTTGAGCCGACCATATCTTACGACCATGTGCAATCATATATAGACCAATGAAGGCTGGTTCACACAACACAATCGCGGTGCTTATGAAAATAGTTTGTAAAGCCTATTAGACTCGTTTGTTGATGCATTAGGTTCAATTGTGACGATCATGCACAAATCGATAGTCCGAGGAAGTACCCGACATAAGTCGAGTATGATCGATTTTCGTTTTGTATTTTAAATCTGTGCAGTTAAAGCGGTTAGCGAATCTATAGCGCTGAAAATGCAAAAAGTTATAGCAGGGATATAGCTAAAAATATATATGTAAAAATCTTCTTTAGATGTAAAACTAAATTTTTAAAGTTAATTTATTCTCATCTCATATGATTTGTGCAAGAAAAAGAATTATTTTTTAAATTTTAGATAATAATACCAAAGAATATCATGAATATGCAGATCGGTTTAGTAAATAAAATAGATTTCTAAGTATATATTAAACACTTACGCCTTGAATTAATTATTTTTTAACTTAACCTGTTGATTTAGTTTAAAAAGAACTAGATAAGTAAACCTTTATACGTTAATTTTGCTAAAGCTGGTGATAAAAGGATTTGATTTACCAGATGTAGTAGAAAGTAATGGAGTTTTAAAACAAATTTACTACTCAAAGGCGCTAAATTAAAATAGCATAGCAGTTGAAGAGCGCTAGGGATATAGTGGGAAATTTTACAAGGGTACGACGGGGATTTTGAGTGGCTAATTGAGATTAAAGAGATAAAATTACTACTTTGCTCGTAAGCATCACTATGTAGCTATAAATTTTCAATAGACAACATGAATGGAAACTGATTTGGAGTCTAATATTTTTACTCTCATAAACCACGTGTTATCTCTTTTTTCTCATTCTCATTGTTGCAATTAGATTACATCATGATATAATCCATACACACATATTAACCGCACATTTTATATCATGATATAATCCATACACACATATTAACCACATATTTTGATGCAAATAATACATTGAGGTGACAAAAGAGAGAAAGCATAGTATTTGAATCAGAATATGTAGTTGCAATTAAGGAGGAACAGAGGTGTAGCAGAAATGAGATGTAACTAGTGCTAATGAGAATAGCTCATCAAAGTCTCTCGGACTCATCCATTGTTGCATTAGGTTCAATCGCAATGATCATGTACAAATTGTAAGATCGATTACCCTAAATAGGGTGAATAGGATTATGAAAGATTCACATTATAATAAAACTTGTAGCTTAAATAAAATAAGAGTAAGGTTGTATACCAGATCAAACAGTTCGTTATCTACACTGGTCCGACCCGAAAATTTGTTCGACCGATATAAAGTCCTTTAGAGAAACGAGTCGGGTTTGAACATCAATTCTAGTCCAACCAGAATTACAGATCTGAGTTCAGACACGTGGTCTTCCATTTGAATATTGTCCATCAACATTAATGTTATTTCAATTCATTAGGATTAGCAAAAAAAAATGTCTTGCAGTTTCCTTATGTTATAGTAAATAAGAAGGACAGATTTTCGAAGTATGCTTTATTTGAAATAATTTTATGACTAGTGATGATTTTGAAATTTATTACCAAATATGTCTGATTTCAATTTAGTCAGCAGTTAACTTAATTGGTATGTAACTACCTTCGATCTGACACAACTATAAGTTTCACCCTTTTTAACTTTTTTGCAGTTTGCAACTCATAGTTTCACCCCCTTTATTTATTTTTACGAGTGCGATTTATAGTTGTGCTCAAACGAATTACCTGCTACATGAGCCACCCCTCCACCTCTTATCTTTCAACTTCCAAACATTCATCCTCTTTCCTCAAACTTTAACCCAAAACCCCAAAATTCAAAAAAAAAAATGTTTCTAATCAAATTCACTTAAAATCAAGCAATTTCTTTGCCAATCATAAAGTATTACAAAGCTACCACCATTGAAGCAGGATCTTCTTCAAAACAACATGATTTTTGTAATTTACAAAACCCAGGCTTTACGTTGATGTCTAATTTTTATACTATATGATTCTTCTTGAATAAAGTATTGTAGTTACTTAAATTGTAGTATTTTAATTATTTCTGTTGAATCTGGGGTAAGCGTAAACCGCACGTTATATGGACCGCAAAAACAGTGCGGAAAATCAGACTTAATGTTCTTTCTAAAGCAAGCACCTCAAAGCAAAATGACTCGCAACGATACGATTCAGTTGCGATTTGAACCACTGACCCAACCATGTTAAACCGAATTGAATTGAATATCTACACAAGTAATCTTATGATAAAAATATAACTATTTCCTATCTAATTTTTTATTTTAACAATGTACATTATATTTTTTTTGGGTATGTTGTTATATTAATATTAATCATCATCACAAAGAGAAAAAGTATTGTTTTAGTATAATAGTTTCCATATCTTTTCTTTTGAATAAATGCTAATAATAATCTCATTTGAGTTATCTTACTTAACATTTGTGCATTGATTAACGCTGATGTTTGGTTAATATACTAAAACAATCTCACTTGTCATTAAACGTAAAAATGAAATATTCATACAGGTAGAAACTAATCTTTCAATTGAGGACAACACTGTGTGTTTTAACCTTTAAGTGACACGACATCATATAGTCTTAAATTGATTACTGATGGAAGCAATTCTCCTATTTCGTATTTACTAAGGGTTTAAACCAGCCCGAACCAAAACAGGACCATATTACATGGAAACCAAACCATTTAAGCAATCAATATAATGGCGTGTATTTTTGATCAACCGTTTGATGTAGTGTAGAAGCTATTTGGACTCGAAACTGCAGCAGACCGACCTACCTCTACTCTTAATTGAATCAACTTTGACATGTAAACGATGTAATAAACATCTAATTTTGCATGAACTTAAATAACCGAACAGTGAACCCGTCGATGATAGTGTTTTGTACTTACAAAATCAGCACAAAAAATTAATGATGGTATGTAACGACTTGCATTTTAACGATTGGATATTTAAATATTAATCATTGATTCGTTGATGGTTCCAAAATATGACTTTTCATATTATATTGAATCATGACTCAAAATTACTTCCATTGAGTCCTGATCGATGTGGGAACTTTTTATAGTATAAGCATCGCTATATTTCGAGATCAGACATTTTTGAGTCAAAATGGTTTTGAAACAGACGTAAACTATCGTTACAGGGAGTAGTCTCGGAATGCAATGAAACTTTTTCGGCATATCTAACCGGTTTTTATAGTGATCCATAACACTTATTATAACAAATAGTAATTACAAAAAGTGCAAAAGATTGGCAGATACCCAATCTACTACAAACGATTTTCAAGGTGGATATCGATATCTGAACACGGAGGTAAGATCTTTGCCTATACTACCATCCATATCTGGCACAGAGGTTTTCTCCCTTTTCCAGATTTCATTACAAGGTTCCTGTAATATTTGAACATCGCTCACATCCAGCTTTTCCTAATACTTATACCTACCTTTTAGTTATAGATATTTTGGCATTGGAATCGGGTAACCCTTCCTTAGATACTTCACTTCTCGATTACTTGATTCACCCCTCCAAACTTAATGACGTGAATTACCAAATTTTTCGCGCTAATGCCTCAAAGAAACTGCTATTTGAAGTAGCAGTTAGATTTAAAGATTGGGAGACTCAATTTTTCTTCATGCGTTACTCTCCTGGCATTTCTGGAAATTTCAATACTCTGAGTTCGGATTTTGACTACATCTCTTACTTACTCTTCTTAACTCAATGTACATTTATTGTCTACATGTGTGTTCACATATTGTTTTTATTTTGAATGTTGCTCCCAAGCTTCCAAGTTTCAAGGGTAAAAGACTTATAGACCTTCTTAACATTGCTTCAGAAAAGTTAGGTAATAGACCTTCTTTACTGACACCAGTACCCTCCAGAAACACTCTCTCCTCTCGACAGGTTAGAACATTATCAGTTAACCTCCCTTAATTTCTTTTAATAAGGGAATACTTTCTCTATCTATGGGGAGGAATGCTTCTTTTTCCTCAAGTTCTCCAATATTTCATGACATCCCTAGTAAGTGATTCATGTGACAACTCAAAACTTCATAATAACTTTGTTTTCTGGTCTACTTGCATGGTATACTTTGTTTATGATTCATTAGATGTTGCCTATTTTGAACCAAATAAGCTCAACTCGCCTTCCCTAGTTCCAAAATAGGAACTTTTTTCTTGAGGAACTCCCTGCTCAAGTCTCGAGAAGCTGCTAAAAGGAAATTTGTAGATATTATCAGTGAGAGTTCTCCATCAAAGGGATCCAAGGATACTGAAGACTAAACTTCTTGTCATGATGCGAATGTTGATTTGCTCATAACTACTTATCTAAAAGTTGATTTCCAAACAAATGTCAATTTATATGGAACTCGTAAAGCTCTTACTGCGATCCACTATGCAATGGGGATTTCTTCCTCTTTCAAGGACCTCGATTCTCATAGATCTTCTATACCTTCAATTGTTGAGAGCTTTGACATGTTAGTTAGATGTATTATGTCTTTACCTACATTTTCTATTATCATTCTTCCATCTTCCACTCTTGATTTATCTAGCTATCATCAATCTCTAGTCAAGCAACAACTTTCAGTATGATTCTTACTTCCTACTTCTTGTGGTCTTGCGATTATGCTTTTAATTTTTGTTATATCTTTCTTTCTTTAGGTTACCAAACGATGCTTCTTATCGCAAGAAGGTGTTACCGAGACTACCTCCAGTTTGTAGAAGCTTAAGGAAGAAATTTTTTCTTGAAGGAAGAGATTGCTTCCCTTACCAATGCTAGAGAGGGTGCAAAGAAACAGAAGTCATTAGGAGTTGCATTTCCTAATGCAGAATCTTCAGTAATTAAGGAAAAAAGAATCAATCTATCTTTAACGGAAGAAATTAAAGCTTTAAATGAGACCTTGGGAAGAACTAAAGAAGAAATCACTGCACTTGATTCTAGCTGTTCTTTTTTGCAAGAAGAACATTGGAGAAGAATGCCTCCCTTAGGAGGGATCTCAAGAAGAATGGTGCTTCCCTAACGAAAGCTATTAGTGTGATCAATGATGCCAAACAAAGGCTTTCCTGTTTCTTCCAAACCACATTGGATGAGATCACAGTCAACTCGTTCGAGGATGCATTCCTGCTCATTTATGTAAACAACGTAAGAAAATATCCAAACTTAAGCTTTTCCTCTCTTGATCCACTTTTGGTAGAAAGGTTTAGGACAAAGATAAACCAAGTACAAGATTGAACCATCACTCTGAGAGAGTGAAATTGATGTGGCAATGTTGTTGTTTATAGATGACATTCTCATGGAAGAGTTAGATGCTGATGGTGAGGAAGATGTTGTTATAGCAGCAAATGCCAACCGCATTAATGGCGACGACTATGGTTTTAATGGTTGTGACATTATTGGAAATATAGGTGATTGTAGTGACAACTTTAATGATATTAATGATATCTTCAAAGTTTTTGATGGTTAGGATGAAATGCCAAGTATCAATCTTGAGACCCTTGACATGATGCCATTCCAACTAGAATTATTGACCCTTTCGATGCATAAGAGAAGGAGATAGATCTAAGCTCAAATAGTGCTAAAAATGCTGAGACTCACCAAGCTTCTTCTTCAATTTCTAAGGTATGGAATTTTTATAGTATTCTCCTTTGTTCATATTCTCAATAATTATCCTCTTTCCTTCCTATTAGGTGAAAGGCAAAACATTAAACCATAAGCATGTCCAGCTCGAAAAGATACGATCAGAAGTAGCTCGTCTCACTAATGAGTTATTAAGAAAATGAGCGAATATAACGCCTCGACTGATAAATACCACCAGCTTGATAAAAGTGCCACTAGACTAATGTCTTTTAAGGAAAAGGAAGTAGCTCCCAGGTTGAGTGCTATTAGACTGCGTTGTGAAAGACTTTTGAAAGGGAATGCCGAATTAACAACTCTATTATGGATGTTAATTGAAGATAGAGGCATCTTAGTGGACCATTTATATTTTGTAGCAGATATAAAGCCATAGGTTTTTCTTTTCTAAGCTACTTTAGCAGAGGTTTGCTCATACGTCTTCACAGAAGATGCTTAGATGATCACGGCGTCGATCTTTACCCAGCAGCTTGCTGGAATCTTCCTTTAGTCCATTCGATTCCTAGGGATTTTCCCTCAAACAAGCTTGAATTTAACAAAAATAGCTTTGTATCTAAAACTTTCAAAAGATCTATTTTATATGAACAAGAAGAATATATATAATATATGTATCCATTCGGATAGTGAATTTGCTTCCCTTGATTTCTTGATACTTCTTTCAGAATTCACTCCCAACGACGAGTTCACTTTCTATGAATTTCCTAGGAAGCTTTTTTAAACTAAAGAAAGAATACCACAAGAAGTATTTACTTATCAAATCTTCAAAATTGGCAAGATATTTTTTTGTTAGAGATCTTGAAAAGATTTACACTCAATGTCCTCTACTAAGCTTTGATTTTCTGGGTGGAGAGAAGGCAAAGCTCTTAAAGGAAGTTCGAATATATCACTCGAAATTATCTCGAGGTTATGACAGTCCTCCGACTAGAAAATGGGATTATTACAAATGTCCTCCCGCTTGTACTCCTAAAGGATTTGAAGTCTCATTCGATTCCACACTTACTCTCTCCGTTAATTCTTCGAGCAAGGTTATGAAAGCGGTTTCATATCATAGGGATTAATCAAATAACTTGTAATCATGTTTATGAGGATTTGATCACAAAAGCCTTAGAATTTTAATATAAATAATACATTGTTTTCCATCTTCTGGATGTAACCATTTTGCAACATGTTTTGGTGAATAAACCCATGGTTTGTGTATACATTGTTTTGTGCATGGCTTTTGTCTTTGTTTTGAATATTTGCTTTTGGAATTTCTCCTGCATTTTTCTACATAAAATTCAACACATAACATTTTTGTGTTAGTCCTTTGTTTAGAGTAGGATGTACACAATAATTGACTCATCTTATGTAAGGCACCATCCGGATTGCAACCAAGTAATAGATGAAACCCGCAATAGAATAATATATCTTTCACATTTCATATTTCATCAGAATAATGAATAGTGATTTTGTGTATATAAGTTTAGAAAACCTCCATGTGTGAGGTGTTGAGAAATCATAACCTTTGTTAGAAGGTTTCAAATAGAAGACCCAAGATACCAACCCTAATATTGATTTAAAAATCCTCTTTTTGGAAATAAGATAGTTGATCTGAATTCCATACTTGGGCGTGACAATAGTAGTCCAGAAACCCTCTTCTAGGAATGAGAATGGAGAATCCATAACCTAGATTTAGGTGTTTGAATAATGTAAATATAAGAATCCATTTCTGAAAGTATTATAAGTCCATAAATCTTCATTTAAAAATATGAGGAAAAGGTCGAAAGCTCTGACTTGAGTTTGTGTAATAGAATTCTATATGCCCAGTTTTTAGGAAATAAGAACTACAGTCTCGAGACCCAGATTCGGGTATAAAAATTGAAATCTAGTAATCCTCTTTTGGAAGCATAGATAGAAGTTCTGAAACCCATGTTCGGGCATTCGTAATTAAAGATCATAAATCCACTTCTAAAAACATTGATAGAATACCCGAAACCCAGATTCTTGTATTTGTAATGTAAGACGAGAAATCCACTTTTGGAAATAATAGTAATCCTAAAACCAAGATTCAGGTATTTATAATAGAAGACCCGAAATTCACTTCTGGAAATAATAAAAATCCCAAAACCCAGATTTGGGGGCTTATTCTTTAGAGCAAGGGTAGGACGTGCTTTAAGCGCTCCCTTTGAGCTTTTTGTTCCCTTCTATGGGATGATTCATAAGGGTGTGCTCATCTTTAGAGCAGAGGCATGACGTGCTTGTCGAAGAAGAGGCATGGCGTGCTCATCTTTAGAGCAGAAGCAGGGTGTGCTTAGAGTGCTCTTTTTGAGCTTTGGTTCCTTTCTGTGGGACGAGACATAAGCAAAGGTAGGGTGTGCTCATCTTTAAAGTAGAGGCAGGACGTGCATGCTCTTCTTTATAGCAGAGGCAGAGAATGCTTAGAGTGCTCCCTTTGAGCTTCCGCTCCCTTATGAGGGACGAGACATAAGCAAAGGTAGAGCATGCTTATCTTTAGAGTAGATGCAGGATGTGCTTAGTCGAAGTAGAGACATTGCGTGCTTTATCTGATGCTCTGACTAAGCCATTATTGGCATAGATAGAGACTTACTCTTTCGATTCTTTAACCTTGCACTTTCTGGTTTGGCGCAGCTAAAGGCTAACACACCACCTCCAGGAGATGCCTTGCCCTAGTTATCTAGGTACAAACAAGGGTTTTCTACCATCACAGGTAGCTTTACCCATTTGGGATAGTTCCTAATTTTAAGTATTTTTTTAATACTCCTGACCATGTAGACATTCTTTCTTTAAGGAATCCTTTGTTAGAATTGGTTCACTCATTTTACAAATCTTTGCAATTGGCCTTGATTAAAGAACTTGTTAATCACGCCATCGAGAACCCTGCAGTGGTCGGTTTCATGTCCATTCATTATATGGTAGTGGCAGTATGGCCCTCCTATTTTTCTTTCATATTTAGGTATCTTCTTGGATGATAGCCAAAAGTTAAGCTCATGTTTGGTTAGGAAGTAAATATTCTCAATAAATGTGGTAAGGTTGCATTCTTTAGGTGGTCTTGACCCAAAGGTTCCCTTTCGTCGTTGAAACTTAGCCCTTTTGTTACTCGGCTTTATTGCTTCATCTTTATCTTCAAGTCTTCTTTTCAGTGTATATTGAAGCTGAAGTGCAACTTTCTTAGACCATTTTGAAGTAAAGCAGTTGAAATCCATTATCATTTCTTTCTCGAATATAGTTCTCTTAGCTTACGCCTAGATGGCCTCTTTCATGTGGGAGAATAATCTATATTCCTTCGATGCAGAGTCACTTAAAGCAAAGACGGGGGTTGGTCCTATACGGAAAGGGTTAATGCACTAGCGGTCAGGGTTATATTGTTCTACTTCCCTTTTCTTATTCATGATTCGCAAAGCTTGCATTCTTAGCCTTTGTTCTTCAATAACTCCTGAATCAATGATGTCTCATCTGGAAGACCTTTGTTGGGACCTTTTATCCAAGGTCCAGCTCTTCAATGTCTAACAAACAAGGTGGAATAACTAGGGATGAAGTAGGTTATCTAGAGGATCGGAGGTTCAAACCCTCCTTCTAACGCCAAAATGTTAACGAAAAAAATCGTCAACACCCGAATGTAGACATTAGGGTAATATAATCCTTCCAAGCTCGACTTAATTCGTCGTTTCCTAGATATTAATGTCCCAAGTTTGAAGATTAGTTACTCTTCCTTCAAGAGGTTAGTATGATGCTTATAATACTTAGGGAGACAAAGTTATCTTGGGATAAGGGCTTCACAAGTTGTTTCTAGTTGGGGATAAACTATTCACTGGGGATGGTTCGACAATATTTTCCAATCTAAGGGTTTGAATTCAAATTAATAACTGAAAGACGAGTACTATTGATAATGAATGCTAAGTATTTCCTTTATTGATCAATTGATAGAGTACATGGAAGATTACAAGTTAAATCCCCAATTTGATTTCTAAATTAGGGTTTTGTATCTTAGAATTGAGTACAGGATTTTGGATTGAGGAGAAGTCCCCCAAAATGTAACCCTTAGGGTCTTATTTATAGAGGATTCGGACCCCCTTTCACATCAACTCCTTGATATCTGCCCAGGTCAATTCTTTTTGTTTTCATTACTTGCTTTAGTTCTTTGTCGCTTGTACTTATAGGTGTTGCATTTGTGCAATGGTATCGACACCAAGCTTGTTGGTGTCAATAGCTCTCTTTTACTTCAACATATTTGTTATCGACCCTGCACTTCCCTTTCATGAATTTGGTTTCGGTCTCATACTTCCAGCTAATATATCTTGTGCCGATTTGATTGCTTCCCATTCTTTGTGTTTGGTTTCACCTCTAATGACACTGGCTCTCAGTATTTGGTTCCGTCTTTGTCACTTTCTCTCTGAATACCAAACTCATTCTTCCGCCTTCAGGGCTTCGGTTTCGTATCTTTGTCTTCATGACTTTGGTATCAACTTATACACTTGCTACTTTCCTTGTTTCAGTATCAGCTTTATGCATTTGTCTTCGTTCTTCGGTGTCCACACCATGCTAACAGCTCACTTTATGTTGGTGTCGGTATCGTGCCTTTGTTACCTTCTTTTCTTGGTATCAGTTTCGTTGTTATTGTTCCAAGCTTTCGGTGTCAGCTTTACCTGTTATGACTTCACTTCTTTGTGTCATCTTTTACTTTTATCTCTTTCATTTCGGTGTTGACTTCATCCCTCTTAAACCCAGTGCATTGGTATCAATCGAACACTTCCCAGGCTTCTCCTCTGGTGTCAACTCTATTGTGATACCCTTTCACCTTGTTTTGGTTTCGGTATCGCCAATACAAATTCTTGTAGTAACAATCTCATATTGATTTTGTAATGTTTGGCAACGACAAAAATCATGGTTCCTGGCTTAGGGTTGAAAATTTCGTGCGCAACAATCGTCGAGGAGGAAAGTCGAGGTTGGAATCGGGTTGAGTGATGAGAGAGGCACGCGTGCTTGCATTTTTGGGTGATCAGGCGGCCTGGGTGGTGTCGCATCGTGATCAGGCCATGGGAGGTAGGGGCGTAAATACGTTTTAATAGAGGACTTTGGGGCAGTAGGATGGTCCGCACGGGGGAGATCGAGTCGACGAGTTGAGATATGGGTTCTACTCACTGAATCATCACTCGATGCTCTTTGTCACCAGGTGGAGGTGCACGACCATGATACAGTTGTGAACTTGTGTATCCTTTTGGGGAAGAATATTGGGAAATTAATTATGATAATTAATCAGATTTATTTGTTTAATTATTCAAATGCCCGTTAAACTTATTCACGTGCTAACTTTTGCATACGAGGTCGGATTTGGATGTTGTTGGTGCCATTGGAATTGTACTGAGCTTTACCCTTTAAAGTCGATTAGGTTGGTGGTGATATTGTCTCTCACTGAACTGTATTTGTTTGTAAAATATAATTTTGAAGTATTTAAATGATTTGTAACTATGAAAGTAACTCCTACGATACTTGAACTTAGTAAATAATAAATAAATAAATAAATAAAACTAAAAATTAATTTAAGATGTTTTAACCTGATTAATACATTTTTATTTATTTGCACGCTATTACGCGCTAATTGCCCATTTGTGCTCTATTGTGCGCTATTTTGACCACACTGTTAGATGTAGGTTATTTGACACATATTTCACATTGATTGTTATAAATAAGTTATGTTTAATTTATTAATGTCATTATGGATGCTTGTATGCTAGTTTAAGAATTTGTATGACCACTGGTTGCATGGATGAAATGTTTGCTTAATGTAGCTAAAAATGTTGTTCGTAGGCGATGTGGTATTAGCAAATCTCGTTCTTTAGAGTTTGGGGTACTTACGATCAAAATGCATACATAAGTTGATTGAACGGACAAAGATAATAGGTTCGAGCGGATGATAAATTCGTGAAGGGGCTTCAGAGTGCATGGATGGATTCGACGATGAGCAGCACTGGAGTTTGATGACAGATTTAATGATGGAGCAACGCTGGACCTTGGTGGCCGATCTAACGAAGGAAAAATGGACTTGGTGACGAGCAGGATTTCACGATGAATAATGGACGATTTCACTTGATGTGTATTTAACAATTTTGGTTAAATACATGAGCAGAGTGGCTGTTATTGATTACGATGGAGTGATTGATATCTACTATTGTTGTTGGCCATTTTGGTCAATTTAACATTGGCGACGATGCGATTTCGAGGAGTAGTATTAGGCGGTTCATTCAACGATGGTTTAGATATGATGGCTCATTGATTAGTGACTTTTATGTGAAGCAAGGATATGGTGCTTCGACGTAGTGGTTCATCATCTAACGATAGTGATTCTGTTATGGAAAGAATTGGCTTCGATAATGGATGACGATATTTCGAGATGTAGAGTAGTGATAATGGATCGAGTGGAAGATATGCCAACACGATAGTTATTTACGCTTAACCCAAACCGACGATTTCACATTAGAAGTCATTGGAGTACTTCTAGAGGATGTACTCTATCTAGGTGATGTGTGTAAAGAATCATTGATAAGCATGGTTTTAGTGGTTACTCGTGAAGAGTAGGTAGTGGGTGTGCTATTCATTTAGTACCATGTCGGGTTCCTTATCTTCATATTGGAAGATTTATGGCATTCACCTCGACCAAGTTGGGTACTAAACTTGGGGAGTACATGTCTGTCCAACCTAGGTCTTGGCCAGTTGAGTGGCAGTGCTTCGAGTATGATGGAAATAGAAAATTATCATATATCCAATATATTAAGTGAGTGAATGTGGGGATGAATGACGGATGCCATGTTTGCTTGAACATTTATCACTTTAGGGGTATCATGTGATGTGGATATCATTGTTTTGGATATCTGAACATGTTTAGCATTCTAATGTAGGATACACTTATTATTATCATGGAGCATTATATATTTTTATATGTGTATACTCCGTGGATGCAAGGGAGTGCTAGTATGGTTCTCCATACCCTTCGTGCCATATATTTATACACACTATTACACTAAACTATGGTCTAACCCAATGTTTTATGTTTCGTTTTATTACTTTGTGTATTCATCGATGATGCTGATGAATAAGCTAGGTAACATGTATAAGCATTATTAAAGCTGCATAAGTGGATTAGCAGTAGGAGATGTCTTCCAATATTTATACTTGTACTATTGTTTATTCCATTGTGTGACACTTTGGATCCATGATAGTGTTGATTATTTATTAGAGATAGTTTGCTAGTGAGTATATTTATCTCTTACATAAACTCTATTTACATATGATTACATGGGCCAATATACTTTGATTTTGTGGTTTATACAGTTATTACTGTCTTACCCATTTTACATTTATTATTGTTATTATTATATTTTATCGGATGCATTGTGAGATATACGACAAATTCTGTAATTATGTTATGTTTCTTCCTTTCTCTTCTCTTATTTTCCTTTTTCTTTCTTTCTCTCGACAATTTTTTTACATTGATCGGGTGTTTGTACAATGCGTTATTGGGTTATATAAGCACCGATGGTGTACTGCGATTGTCACATTTAATATCAGAGCTTAGATTGCATTGTTTAAGCTAAGAAGTATTAAATCGAGAGTTAATATATACATAAGGTATGAATTTGTATATATATTTTGTTTTCAAGATGCATATTAGTGGAGTGTGTGTGTGTGTGTATCATAGGTTGTTTGCACACGAGTGCCATTGGAATAGTTTTCTCTATTAGAGACTGATCGTCCTTACCACTTGTTTGAGTGGGTTTGGCAAATGAAAACACATCCATTTACTTCATTTTTGGAATTGAGAATTAGGTATAATCGAGGACTACTAACCTTGATTTACAGTTTATTTTTCCAATAATGGTACGAACCGTTATCAGGGATGCTCTAATATCTCTAATTAGTTATGACATTCAAGTGCATCAAGTCAACTATGTTGCGTTTTCTGGACACTTATGTGTTTATATGGTAAATTGTTCCTCAGAACGGAGTTGACTATTGTAGTGAAAGTGTTGTTGCATTCTTGCAAGGGTGCTTCAATGGCTTGGAGTTCGTTTTGTAGCAAAGTAGGAGTTTACTTTTAAATGACTCCAAGGTTGAGCCTGAATTGGTCGAGAGTCCTTATCACTTCAATTTTCTGAAAATCAATTTGCTCGAGAATAGTTATGGTGTACATCGAAAGAATTTGTGTCTACTTCTTAGTAGTCGGTGTTGGTGAGGAGTTTTTCGATTTAAGTGATATTTATGTGTCAGCTTACGTGGTCGAATTTGATGTTCCATCGAAGCACGACTTACTTTACCCTTTATCACTCCATACATGAAGGATAGGATTTGTAGCTAGGTTGAACGATTGAATCAAAAGGTTATTGACTGCATTTAGTGAGAGGATGATGACATAGAGTAGTTGATCAAGGAAGGTCACGATGCTCAAGCTTATGCCCAATATATATGTTTATCCTATTTTGTATGGGAAAATTGTAGAGACATACACATTGATTGTCGTTCCCAACTCATCGAGTGCTCCCTCGATGAAAGAGAGGGGAAATAACATCACCACTCGAAGGTATATTTTCCACTAATGGCATTTCTATACGTGTTTTGACGTCGAGATTACATCGTTTCATCTAATCTTGCAGTTTGATGGATGGAACAGGATTGGGATTCATGATAAATTACTTTTCTTTCTTGATTGTGACTTACTGTGTGGAGGGCTCACTTAGATGAAAAATGTGTATAACATCCAATGTTCAATCGCCAAAGATTAATACTATGGATGACTACAACATCCATAGCGCTCAATTTCGAGCCTTGAGGCGCGGGAGAGTTACAACAGAGATTGTCCCGCGTTACGACAGAGATTGTCTATACTTGGCAATATACATGGTTTGTGGAAACTTAAAACTCATTGAGTCATGGTTACTTATTTTCTAATTTATTTGCTTGTTGTTGATTGATGAACTTAACTAGACTTAATATTTGAGTCTAGTAGTTCACTTACTGGGAGGATACAGAACATTGATGGTAGTGAGAGGTTGTTGGTGACGACAATGAGCTAGAACATTTTTCTCTTTAATAGTGAGTCGTCCTCGATTTAGCAATAATGAGTCGACACTTAGATCTTCAATAGGTGAGTCTTTTATGACTGGACACTATTGGGTTGAGACAACAATTCTTTAGTAGTAAGTCATCATCTAAGCTTGTAGCTTGAAAGTATCTGGACCATTCAATGAGGTGACCAGGCTGTCACCATATTTGAGTCGAGTTCCGTATCAATTTGGTTATAATATTGAACTAATAGTGGTTCGTCTAGGGAATATGACAACTTAGGAGTGGGAAGCGAGTGAGTATCTATTCCTCATTGATTGGAGGTTTTTATGATTGGCTCCAGAGTGCAAGAATGTTCTTTTGATTGGGAATCCCGAGGGGATTTTATCGATTGTTGACTGTTAGAAGGTGTATGATGAATACAACATTTCACACGCCACTTTAATTTTGATTGGTTGGTTATGCCGCTTAGGCTAATTAGCGAGTCGGTATATTTTGTAGATTTCTTAGACCGTGCTCCAAGATCTCACTTGGAAGAGTCGCACTCGTGCTATTTGATTTTATTTTTCGTTTTTCTAAGGACGGAATGAGAGCATAAATCAAAAGTCAATTGTGTTGCAGATGTTGGTAAAACACCATTTGTTGGTTAACTTGTTGGAGTTTCACTTTAATGAGAAAATTGAAGAGCTTGAGTCATGTTGTTTTGAGCAGGATATCATTATAAGTCCTATGAAATTTTGATGATTTGGAATTGGAAGTTGACCCATTAGCGTATCGATTATTCATTTCGTAGAGAAAAGACAATAGAATAGGACACACTTTGTTGTATTTCTTGGTATGGTGAGGTGCAGTTAAAGCACTCAACGGATCCAATAGGCGAAGGTGCAAAAAGTTGTAGCGGGGTAAAATGAGGAAATAACAGGATATAGCAGATTAGTCTAAAATAGCATATAAAACTAGTATTTAATGCTTTTACAAATATACAAATGATAATTAGATAGAAAATTAACATTAAATTTAATTATAATTACTACATCCTTAATTTTAAATTAAATCGTGTGCAAATATATATAAATAAATTTAAATTCTTATTTAGTTCGATTAAATTTAATAGAATATTACAGTATTTTCTATACTAAGAAAAATATTCAAAAAATTCTATCAAAATACTAATTTTATAGATTTTGTTATGTGAAAATGTCCATCTTCAATTCATTTCTTTTATAGAAGATATAGCAGAAATAGCGGAACACATCTAAAATAATAGGATATATCGGGAATATCGGAATATAGTGGGGCTTAAAGCAGAAAGGCTATTTCATAGGCTATTTGGAAATATCGTAACGGTAGAAATCCGCTACACAATAAAGCGGGGGTATTGCGGGGTAATAGCGGGGAGTACACTGCACATGTATGGTGCAATGTTTTATTGAATGGAAGGTTGGCGCGTTCTAGTAGATA
Source organism: Allium sativum (assembly GCA_030737875.1). Lineage (NCBI taxonomy): Eukaryota > Viridiplantae > Streptophyta > Magnoliopsida > Asparagales > Amaryllidaceae > Allium > Allium sativum. The sequence continues at coordinate 766,893,438 of CM060913.1, read as the reverse complement.
ATCGAAACCATGCAAGGAGGAGTATTCAACTCCCATATGAATTTTAGTGGTGATAAAGTTTTCTTTTGATGGTTGGAGGCACTATTTGTTAGGGAAGGAGTCAAAGTTGTTTAGCGATATTATAGCACAAGAATTTCTTTTCTCCGTGAGAGATGTCGACCTCTGCCTGAAGTGACTATTGAAATCCCTAGCCTCATGCGACTTTCCTTTTCCCCATACATGCATGTGGGAAATGCATTTGTTTGTATGTATCAATTTGGAGATGTACAAGTTCGAAAGCGATATTTCTCTAATGGACATTACTAGTGTTTATTACTGGCTACGACCCCATAACTCAAGGTGATATGGTGCGGACTCGACCGTTGTGGCTAGTTCCGTATGAAAGAGGTGCTTTCTGTCCCCGACATCATTAAAAGGGGTTGGTTAGGCATTCATTCCATGATGATTACAATGCTATTCGGCTAATGCCGAGTAGGAAGAGTCAAGTAATTCCATATAACCATTTGAGATTTCCAAATGGATGCGAGAATATTTGTCGATGGTTTTCATCGATAGGTTGTCAAAGAGTCGAGGATAGTATGATTACGTTCGAGTCATACCTAATATGTTGATGTGGAATGCTAACCTTATTTTGGAATAATGACTAAGCGTCGAATCATATACGGATTACATATTATATTGGATGTTGCATATTAGATAAATTAGTATCCTGTATGCTAGGGTAAATATAAATGTAATTTTTGTTGATTTCTTTTCCGTGCATGTTTGATTATTGATGTTTGCCTTGATTATTTGTGCTCATGTGGTTGTTAGGCATGTAGGATAGTTGTATTGTAGCTAGCTCGTTTAATTCCACACATGACTTGACATGCTCATGTTGGACAAGTTCTATTTATTTAACATGCTTATTTTTCTTGTTGCTATTTCTATTGTCATATTTAATCCTATTTGTTGAGTACATATCCTGATACACATAAGCAAGGATTGATTGTTTAGATGCTAATTAACTTTTATTTACATCTAAATGCTAAGATTGCTTTAAAGGAGATATGTGGTAAATGTAGAGTAGTGGTTTTACCATTAATGCATTTTTGGTGATATTTTGCCCCAGATATGGGTAGCCAATTTTGGGTTTTTGTTTTCTTTTGGTGGGATGAGCCATATTTAGTTATTTGTAGTTTTTGGGATCGAGCCGCGCAAAGGAGGTACTGTCAAAATATTCCGTGAATTTTTCTAAATTTTGAAGGAAATTCAATACGTGATGCTAAATTGAATTGTCTTCCAACTAGCGAGTTCTCACTTTTGTTTTCCATTGTCCACTTGTTTGAAAAATGAATATATAACTTAGATGCTTGACATAGCAACATCGATCGTGTTTTTGATTGTAGTTGTACTTAAATGTAACGTCCCGCATTTTTATCGGTTTGCATTTGAATATTTAAATCAATTTAAATTTTGAATTAATAATATAAGTGGATTTATATATTAGTTAAAACGAAGTTGAACGTATAAAAATATATATTAAATATAATCGAGCTCATAACGACGCTGCAGTTCGTAATTTAACGTTCTGAACTTCAACCGAGTGTACATGATTCATTATAAATCGGATTTCTTCGAAACAAGAAACATTCGAATCTGTTGAACTATATCTTTCTAATGGAAGTAAAAAACCAAGATTTCGTGTTATAGATTTTGAGTTACGTCCAAATCAAACTTCCAAATAGTCGCTGCAGAATCGTTTATCGACCATAACGGTTTATTCGATATAACTAGATATCGGTTTCGAATTTAGACAAGGTTTTTTTGAGACGTAGTGATAACGTAATTTTTAGAATTTTACTGTAATTTTTAATTAATTAAATATGCAGCTTTTTATTTGGAATATTTTGCACCTTGTATCGATATTTTGAGATTTTAAAATATGAGTTAAACTCTCGAGATCGTAGCACCTCGCTGGTCACAGCTATATATTTATTTCTGTCTGTTATAGCTTTTATGTGAATGAAATTGTTAGTAGCAAGACATCTAAACTTTGTACACTTAAAACAAATAGCAAACAATCCACGTATAAACAAATAGATTTCTATTCCCTTGTTCACACGCTTCATACCACGCCTTTTCTTTTCGAAAACAATGTCTGCCATTCCCTATCTAATATAAGAGCGCCACGTCCTAAACCCATACCACATCCTTTCATGTGCAAAGATGTAAGCAGACGACCCTAAGCTAAACAATAGCCTTTGTATAATCTATTCCCAGCAGCTACCACAAAGCTATGTCATTACCCTATATTGTTTTTCCTATCAGCAAATTTGTACTCTAGCTTTTCATTTCTTAATGGTTAAGTATCATTTTCATTTGCACGAAATCTCAAATCATTGACATAACCTACACTATAATACCATAATTATGTACAACATATTGATTGGGTATACTTTGTCTTGAGTCCACGTTAGTACCCTAAAATAAATTGTTAATCAAAGTTGGAAATAATATCTCCATTTGCTTTGAAGTGAAGCATCGTACCCTTCCTACACAATAAGCTACCCTATTGTGTCCATACCCTGAAATTCCGCAGTAAAATCTACCCTAGGTCTCCTCAATTATAAATATAAGAGCTTTCTTGCTGTAGTTCACTTCGTGAAACCAAACCGCAGTCTTCCTCAACAAATCGACAATTGTAAAATCAAACAATATAAAATTGGTACGTTTTCAATCCTCAAAGCATTCTCGTCATAATGGTATATTCTTATTAAACTCGACGCCATTTGGTGGCACTTGAGAATCAACACCATAGATCTGGAGTTCAAGACATCTTCATGTTGAAGTACCTATTCGAGATCTACGTGGGATGGAGTAGACAAGATAAAGCATGAGGGAGTGTAGAAGCTTGTGACGCCAAAGAAGAGGAATGCGAGTGTATCAAGTGAAGAGTGGGTTTCCCTGTATGACGTGAGGAGGGACGTGAGCAGGTTTTGTTGGAGATGGATATGCAGATTCGGATGGTGGAGTCGGCAGGTGATACAGTGATCAGTAGGAAGGCGTTGATGTTGTTGAGCAGCAGGTGAGAGGAGTGTGTGAGGGTAAGGGAGAAGAAACGAGGAGAGTGAGCGGAAATTTGGATAGAGGGTGGCGGAAAGATGAAGAACGTGCATGGATTAATGAGACAAAGGAGTACAGAAGGTGATTGGTTGGTGTAAATGGAGGGGGCTGTCCATTTTTGTTGTGTGGGTCTGATGATGGCACGTGTGTGAAGGAGTTTGAGGCTAAGATGAAATCATTGTGGGAGTACCAGGAGCTCGTATGGAAAGAACACATGGATTTATGGGTGTGGAGCACCGTAAATGCCTGGAAGAAGAAGTTGGTCAATGTGGTGATGGCGCTGGGTAGACCCTGTGTAATTACAAGGGATCTCAGCATCTGAAGGAGCAAATGAATGGCGGTGATGCACTAGTGAAAGGGGACTATGAAATGGTGAAAATAGTCATGGCAAGAGGAAGATTTACATGGAGCACTGGATTAAGATGGACGTGAGAAGCCGCAACATGGTGAGATTTAAGGATAGTGTTTTTAGTGTGTGCTGAAATGAAGGGTTCGGGTTCTCATAGAGGAAGAGTTATACACGGAAATACCTGAGCATGATGCGAAGATTTTAGTTGCATGCAAGGTCTATAGTGGAGTATTATACGGGGATCCATAGTGCCTCATGAATAGGAGTGTGCACAATGGAAGGCGGCAACATGAGGACGGGGAAGCAAACGATGACAAGAGAAGAAGTATCAGCAAAAAGGAGGCTGTGTTCGAAGATAAAGGAACATGAAACATGAAGAAGTTTGGACGTGCTAAAGCAAAGTAGCAGCGTGGAGCGTTCACGTCTTGAGCGAGCCGGCAAATGTTTCAGCGTGAACGATGGCCGAATTGAACGCTGGTTAAATCAACTGACGCAAATCGTTATTTAAATGGTTAACGCGCAAAGGTGAGTAAATTCACTCACTCTGATCTATTTTAAAATATTTTAACTATATTTTAATATTGGTTGAATGTTGTGTGATTGCCGTTTAGGTAGATTACAATTAAATTGGTTGAAATAACATAAACCGTTATATATCTAAACTGACGATTGAACACTGATATTTCATAATGATATGAAATTGATGATATTTATTGTGGCTAACATCTGTGGATACAGGAAACCGGTTAGAGGAATCAAACCGGATTTCTCAATATTTATATTTATTGTTTGTTTATGTTATTTATATATACACGGTCTGAACCTAAATAACATTACTAGGAATTAGAACTAAAATTCGATGATGTCAAAAGTAATAAAGTAAATTATTTTAGGAATTATAATCTGATAGGATAGCTAATATTTAGATTTAAACCAACAAATTTTAATAGGATATGAAATCAATATTTAGTTATAAACTTGATATTGATTTAATAAGAACCTGACTTAGAAACAGAGTTTATCAAATGAAACGGGAATATGGCAGCGTATTGCAGTAGTTATAAAAGAGAATATAGCAGCGTATATCAGTAGTTATAAAAGAGAATATAAAAGCATATTGCAGTATTTATAAAAGAGAATATAGCAGCATATTGCAGTAGTTATAAAAGAGAATATAACAGCGTATTGCATTAGGTATAAAGGAAAATATAGCAGTGTATTGCATTAGTTATAAAGGAAATATAACAGTGTATTGCATTAGTTAAAATATAACGGTTTTAAAGTGAGTCGATAAGTTATATTGTTTTAAAAGATATACTGAGCATGGTAAGGAAAGTGATATAGTTTTAAAGAAATTAGAACCCGTTGTACGTTGGTTGAGTTGAGTAACTTTCGAGGCATCAATCTGATGTTGGTTTCGGCCTTCAGGGTTGATACTTAGAAATTTATTCACTTACCGATTTATAACAAGGAACTAATAGAGTAGAAGTGAAGGTAAGTAAGGAAGAGTTTATAAAAATATGGGAATCTAGAAAGTTAGTATTAAATAAAGGGGCCAGTGTTTGTGAATGGATGTTTGTTTTACTTCGATAGTTAAACAACTGACTATCGAAGTGTTTGACTATCGTTGTCAATACGGAGAGACTGGTTGGATATATTATCCGAAAACCACTCCGTGTAGGCATAAACGCTGCGAATTTGATTATGTTGAAGATAATTGAAGACTGAGTGAAATGCAAGGGTCGTCCAGTTCCAGAATGGTGTTTTCTGTTTGTCCAGTCCCAGGACAACTTGTATGGACGAGTGTCTGACAGAGTATACCTAACAAATCACGTACAATTGATATCTTAAAGGTATTACGTATGGTGGCGGAGGAATTCGTTCCTCTTAGCTTTTTATACCCGTAATATTTTTGGAAATCGATTAATGAATTGATGGGTTTGACGATGTGGCATTCAAAGTGAATGGTGATCAGATGTTCTGAAGATAGATGTAGCCTCTAGCCTCACAACCAAGAAGTAACAAAAGTTGGGCTAGGCAGCATGGCTAGTTGGGTCATTCTCAAGCAGGGTGTATTGTCACCGTTCTAGAGAAAATTCATATTTGTTCTTCTTTTTCGATTCTGTATCTTCGGATTATGGTTGGATGGGCAACAACCGTGATGGAAATATATTCGATACACTCAAGCTAAATGAGTGGTCGGTCATGTGTGGCCGGGTTGCAAGACGTTCTTGTTGAACCCGGGTGTATACCCTCTAGGGTACACTGATCGGTAGGTGCTCCCATACCTTGTCTGTTGGAATCCAATCTCCAATAAGAGCCCTGCGGTTTATGATTTTATACTATATATGTGGAGCGTGAGATGCAAGCGTTCTACTACTTGGTTATTTATATGATTAGATGTTATCATAATATCACTGAATTTTGATATCAAAATATTTGGGTTATAGTAAGGTAAAAACCGTCCATGTTTATGTGTGGGCTGGTCTTACTATTATCCTTTTGTTTTCAAAGGATTTTCAAAGTTAAACGATATGGTAGGAATTTACTCACACCAGTCCCATGACTGACCCAGAGTTTATTTTGTTTGTTTTCCCTAAACTCTTGGGTACCCAAATTTGTATGGGCAGTCAAGTGTTTCAGGCTTTGCAGATTCACTTGGAGGAGCTCAAAGTAGAAGGCTTCACCATTAGTTATGTAGAGATTATTTCCGCTATGATGTAAATGAGTTATACTCTGATATGATATATAAGTACAAATTCAGATTTTGTATTTCAAAGTTATGTTATAATACAACTTATTCATTCCGCTGTGAGTTTCGTATTTACTCTGATTCTGTTCAGTTGTGTTCTTCTTCTATTCTATTAGTTCTATCTTTTCTATCTCATCCTCTAATTTCTTTCTATTAATGATCTGAATTTTCGTGCACTTTGAGTTGAATGTGTAGGATATTGGTCAGCTCAAATTGGTATGGATTTTTGGGCCACTAATCTGGCTCTGTGGCGTAACTCAATAGAGATGGAGTTAGTAATACTCTAGATTGAGTATGAGTATATATATATATATATATATATATGAGCGCGTATTTTTTAAATTAATATAAAAATTGTTTTATATTGTGTTGACTGGTCAGTCGAGTGGTTTTTGAATTCTGGTCGAAACAATAATGCAAACTGTGTCAATAGGTGTTTCTAAACTCTTGAACTGAGTAATTCAACACAGTATGTTTTGAAAGGAGGGTAAATGAAATAATTTTACCCAAAATATATTTTGATATAAAAAGAAGTATATATCTTGATCTTATTATAATATATTGGATGTGTGATCATTATTATGATCAAATAAGACTTATAGTTGAGTTGGTTATGTAAATAACCAATCGAAATATTATATAAGCATAATATCAAAATCAGATAAACTAAATCTGAATTTACAACCAGAATTGAAATAAAACTCTAGAAAGTTGAGAAGATGTTGTAAATGAATTCTGGATTAAAAATATGGGAATTTTAAGATCCTGGGTGAATTTAGAAATGTTTTCTAAACGTTGTGAAGTATATTTTGAAGAAAATTCAAAATGAAAAGTATTTGCAAATAAGTTTGTAAGCGATATAGTATTGAACTCACTTCGACGGCTGGAAAATAATTCCGATGATGAAGTCGACCATCATCAGCGTTCATTTTCGAGTCTCTAAGTGACAGATTGCTACCAAAAATTTTGTTTTGAAATAAGTTGTTCGGAAATTCAAATGTTTTGAATTGCTATGTTATGAATATATATATGATGTCAAACAGATTTGAAATAAAAACCCCAGGAATTTGAATTGTGAAATTTAAAATTTAATTATGAAGTAAATAAACAGAAATTTAACTAAGTTGAATAAAATTGGTTTGGATTAGAGATAATCCGGAATGAAACTGAATTGATGGATTAAGAGTTGGAATTGAGTTTGGAATTGAAGTTTGGGTGGAGTTTGTCTTAGTTATAAGTGGATGATGTGGTTCGAGGATAAAAGATTCGACGCAAGGATTGAGTTATGGGGATGTGAAGTATGAAATTTCAACCAAGTAGGTTGTGAGGAGTTAGAATTAGTGCATCTTCACTTCTTAGCAATTTCGAGGACGAAATGATTTTAAGGGGGAAGGAATGTAACGTCCCGCATTTTTATCAATTTGTATTTGAATATTTAAATCAATTTAAATATTGAATTAATAATATATGTGGATTTATATATTAGTTAAAACGAAGTTGAACGTATAAAAATATATATTAAATATAATCGAGCTTATAACGACGTTGCAGTTCGTAATTTAATGTTCTGAACTTCAACCGAGTGTACATGATTCGTTATAAATCAGATTTCTTCGAAACAAGAAACGTTCGAATCTAATGAACTATATCTTTCTAACGGAAGTGAAAAACCAAGATTTCGTGTTACAGATTTTGAGTTACGTCCAAATCAAACTTCCAAATAGTCGTTGTAGAATTGTTTATCGACCGTAACGGTTTATTCGATCTTTTGAGACGTAGTGATAACGTAATTTTTAGAATTTTACTGTAATTTTTAATTAATTAAATATGCAACTTTTTATTTGGAATATTTTGCACCTTGTATCGATATTTTGAGATTTTAAAATATGAGTTAAACTACCGATATTATTATATTTTCGAGATCGTAGCACCTCGCTGGTCACAACTGTATATTTATTTCTGTCCGTGATAGCTTGTATGTGAATGAAATTGTTGGTAGCAGGACATCTAAACTTTGTACACTTAAAACAAATATCAAACAATCCACGTATAAACAAATAGATTTCTATTCCCTTGTTCACACGCTTCATACCACGTCTTTTCTTTTCGAAAACAATGTTTGCCATTCCCTATCTAATATAAGACCGCCACGCCCTAAACCTATACCACGTCCTTTCATGTGCAAAGATGTAAGCAGACGACCCTAAGCTAACCAATAGCCTTTGTATAATCTATTCCCAGCAGCTACCACAAAGCTATATCATTACCCTATATTGTTTTTCCTATCAGCAAATTTGTACTCTATCTTTTCATTTCTTAATGGTTAAGTATCATTTTCATTTGCATGAAATCTCAAATCATTGACATAACCTACCCTATAATACCATACTTCTGTACAACATATTGACTGGGTATACTTTGTCTTGAGTCCACGTTAGTACCCCGAAATAAATTGTTAATCAAAGTTGGAAATAATATCTCTATTTGCTTTGAAGTGAAGCATCGTACCCTTCCTACACAGTAAGCTACCCTATTGTGTCCATACCCTGAAATTTCGCAGTAAAGTCTACCCTAAGTCTCCTTAATTATAAATACAAGAGCTTTCTTGCTGTAGTTCGCTTCGTGAAACCAAACCGCAGTCTTCCTCAACAAATCGCCAATTGTAAAATCAAACAATATAAAACCGGTACGTTTTCAATCCTCAAAGCATTCTCGTCATAATGGTATATTCTTATTAAACTCGACGCCATTTGGTGGCACTCGAGAATCGACACCATAGATCTGGAGTTCAAGACATCTTCATGTTGAAGTACCTATTCGAGATCTACATGGGATGGAACAGACAAGATAAAGCATGAGGGGGTGTAGAAGCTTGTGACGCCAGAGAAGAGGACTGGGAGTGTATCAAGTGAAGAGTGGGTTTCCCTGTATGACGTGAGGAGGGACGTGAGCAGGTTTTGTTGGAGATGGATATGCAGATTCGGATGGTGGAGTCGGCAGGTGATACAGTGATCAACGGGAAGGCGTTGATGCTGTTGAGCAGCAGATGAAAGGAGTGCGTGAGGGTAAGGGGAAGAAACGAGGAGAGTGAGCGAAAATTTGGAGAGAGGGTAGCGGAAAGATGAAGAACGTGCATGGATTAATGAGACAAAGGAGTACAGAAGGTGATTGGTTGGTGTAAATGGAGGGGGCTGTCCATTTTTGTTGTGTGGGTCTGGTGATGGCACGTGTATGAAGGAGTTTGAGGCTAAGAAGAAATCATTGTGGGAGTACCAGGAACTCGTATGGAAAGAACGCATGGAGTTATGGCTGTGGAGCACGGTAAATGCCTGGAAGAAGAAGTTGGTCAATGTGGTGATGGCGCTGGGTGGACCCTGTGTAATTACAAGGGATCTCAGCATCTGAAGGAGCAAATGAGTGGCGGTGATGCACTAGTGAAAGGTGACTATGAAATGGTGAAAACAGTCATGGCAAGAGGAAAATTTACATGGAGCACTGAATTAAGATGGACGTGAGAAGCCGCAACATGGTGAGATTTAAGGATAGTGTTTTTAGTGTGTGCTGAAATGAAGGGTTCGGGTTCTCATAGAGGAAGAGTTATACACGGAAATACCTGAGCGTGATGTGAAGAGTTGAGTTGCATGCAAGGTCTGTAGTGGAGTATTATACGGGGATCCATAGTGCCTCATGAATAGGAGTGTGCACACCGAAGGGCGGCAACATGAGGACGGGGAAGCAAGCGATGACAAGAGAAGAAGCATCAGCAAAAATGAGGCTGTGTTCGAAGAGAAAGGAACATGAAACATGAAGAAGTTTGGACGTGCTAAAGCGAAGTAGCAACGTGGAGCGTTCATGTCTTGAGCGAGCCGACAAATGTTTCAGCGTGAACGATGGCCGAATTGAACGCTGGCTAAATCAACTGATGCAGATCATTATTTAAACGGTTAACTCGCAAAGGTGAGTAAATTCACTCACTCTGATCTATTTTAAATTATTTTAATTATATTTTAATATTGGTTGAATGCTGTGTGATTGCCGTTTAGGTAGATTATAATTAAATTGGTTGAAATAATATAAACCGTTATATATCTAAACTGACGATTGAACACTGATATTTCATAATGATATGAAATTGATGATATTTATTGTGGCTAACATATGTGGATACAGGAAACCGGTTAGAGGAATCAAATCGGATTCCTCAATATTTGTATGTATTGTTTGTTTATATTATTTATATATACACGGTCTGAACCTAAATAACATTATTAGGAATTAGAACTAAAATTCGATGATGTGGAAAGTAATAAAGTAAATTATTTTAGGAATTATAATCTGATAGGATAACTAATATTTAGATTTAAACCGACAAATTTTAATAGGATATGAAATCAATATTTAGTTATAAACTTGATATTGATTTAATAAGAACCTGACTTAGAAACAGAGTTTATCAAATGAAATGGGAATATGGCAGCGTATTGCAGTAGTTATAAAAGAGAATATAACAGCGTATTGCAGTAGTTATAAAAGAGAATATAGCAGCATATTGCAGTAGTTATAAAAGAGAATATAGCAGCATATTGCAGTAGTTATAAAAGAGAATATAGCAGCGTATTGCATTAGGTATAAAGGACAATATAGCAGCGTATTGCATTAGTTATAAAGGAAATATAACAGTGTATTGCATTAGTTAAAATATAACGGTTTTAAAGTGAGTCGATAAGTTATAATGTTTTAAAAGATATACTGAGCATGATAGGGAAAGTGATATAGTTTTAAAGAAATTAGAACCCATTGTACGTTGGTTGAGTTGAGTAACTTTCGAGGCATCAATCTGATGTTGGTTTCGGCCTTCAGGTTGATACTTAGAAATTTATTCACTTACCGATTTATAACAAGGAACTAATAGAGTAGAAGTGAAGGGAAGTAAGGAAGAGTTTATAAAATATGGGAAACTAGAAAGTTAGTATTAAATAAAAGGGCCAGTGTTTATGAATGGATGTTTGTTTTACTTCGATAGTTAAATAACCGATTATCGAAGTGTTTGACTATCGTTGTCAATACGGAGAGACCGGTTGGATATATTATCCGGAAACCACTCCGTATAGGCATAAACGCTGCAAATTTGATAATGCTGAAGATAATTGAAGACGGAGTGAAATGCAAAGGTCGTCCAGTTCCAGAATGGTGTTTTCTGTTTGTCCAGTCCCAGGACAACTTGTATGGACGAGTGTCTGACAGAGTATACCTAACAAATCACTTACAGTTGATATCTTAAAGGTATTACGTCTGGTGGCGGAGGAATTCGTTCCTCTTAGATTTTTATACCCGTGATATTTTTGGAAATCGATTAGTGAATTGACGGGTTTGACAATGTGGCATTCAAAGTGAATGGTGATCAGATGTTCTAAAGATAGACGTAGCCTCTAGCCTCACAACAAGAAAGTAACAAAAGTTGGGCTAGGCAGCATGGATAGTTGGTTCATTCCCAAGCAGGGTGTAGTATCACTGATCTAGAGAAAATTCATATTTGTTCTTCTTTTTCGATTTTGTATCTTCGGATTATGGTTAGATGGCCAACAACCATGGGTGACAATATATTCGATACACTCAAGCTAAATGAGTGGTCGGTCATGTGTGGCTGGGTTGCAAGACGTTCTTGTTGAACCCGGGTGTATACCCTCTATGTTACACTGATCGGTAGGTGCTCCCATACCTTGTCTGTTGGAATCCAATCTCCAATAAGAGCCCTACGGTTTATGATTTTATACTATATATGTGGACCGTGAGATGCAAGCGTTCTGCTACTTGGTTATTTATATGATTAGACATTATCATAGTATCACTGAATTTTGATATCAAAATATTTGGGTTATAGTAAGGTAAAAACCGTCCATGTTTATGTGTGGGCTGGTCTTACTATTATCCTTTTGTTTTCAAAGGATTTTCAAAGTTAAACGATATGGTTGGAATTTTCTCACACCAGTCCCATGACTGACCCAGAGTTTATTTTGTTTGTTTTCCCTAAACTCTTGGGTGCCCAAATTTGTACGGGCAGTCAAGTGTTTCAGGCTTTGCAGATTCACTTGGAGGAGCTCAAAGCAGAAGGCTTCGCCATTAGTTATGTAGAGATTATTTCCGCTATGATGTAAATGAGTTATACTCTGATATGATATGTAAGTACAAATTCAGATTTTGTATTTCAAAGTTAGGTTATAATACACCTTATTCATTCCGCTGTGAGTTTCGTGTTTACTCTGATTCTTTTTAGTTGTGTTCTTCTTCTTCTTCTTCTTCTATTCTATTAGTTCTATCTTTTCTATCTCATCCTCTAATTTCTTTCTATTAATGATCTGAATTTTCGTGCACTTTGAGTTGAATGTGTAGGATATTGGTCAGCTCAAATTGGTATGGATTTTTGGGCCACTACATTAAGAATGGAACATTGACTCTATGCAAAATTCTGACTCTATTTCCTTTGAAGCAGTACTTTTAATGGTTGTTTTTTAGAGCGATAATAGATGATTTATCTTATATCACCACTTTTCGAGAGTGTTGGATTGCATTATTTCACCCTTGAGGATTTCAGGTGAAGTCCTTTAAGGAGGGGAGAATGTAATGCTCCATATTTAAATGATTGAATATTTATATATTTAATTTAAATATTGATCATTAATTAATTGATGGTTCCAAAATATGACTTTTCACATACGATCGAATCAGGATTGAGACCACTTCCATTGAGTCTGGGTCGATGTGGGAACTTTTTAGAGTATAAACATCGCCATATTTCGAGATCGGACATTTTCAAGTCAAAGGATTTTACAACGTAGGTAAACCGCTGTTCCGGGGCACAATCTCGAAATTCGATGAAATTTATACCATTGGAACCATATCGTTGAGGTGTTGCACACTGTCAAATTTCATAGTGATCAAATGTATCGTTTAATCTTTGCAAAATTAAAACACATGTCATTTTAATTGCAAAAATTATAGCATGTAAATATAATATTACTAAATTTAATGATTATCCATTTTTCTCTCAAACTCGTTCCATCTCGTTTTAATGGTCGTTTCCACCCTTACTTCAAAAATCAAAACCCATTGACTCGCTTTAGTAAAAATCATGATTCCACCTCCGTTAGATCATATCTATATTCTCTTCAGTCTCATATTGGTTTTGTCATGTTTGGTGATGACAAAAATCATGGGTCCTTGCCTAGGGTTGAGGATTTCACATGCTACAATCATTGAGGAAGGAAGTCGAGGTTGGAATCGAGTTGAGTGATGAGAAAGGCACACGTGCTAGCATTTTTGGGTCATGCGGCGACCCAGATGGTGCCGCGTAGTGAGCAGGCCGAGGGACGTAGGGGCCTAGATGTGTTTTGATGGAGGAGGTTTGTGACGACCCAAACTTCCCCATAAAGGAAAGCCTGAATTGCTTTGAGAACAACACGCATTAGAACACAAACTGAAGAACATTTTATTGCTGATTACCATGATTACATCAGAGTACAAGAAAATAACAGAGTATGAATACTTATTACACAATTGAAATACAGTAATATCAGAGATTTAAATTACATTTAAATAGCAGCGGAACAATAATACAAATATACAACTGAAAGGAATACACGGATACAGAGCTTTCCGAACACCGCTTCAGCTGTAAACCAGGATCTCGTAAATATATTTGCAAAAAGCTACTCGACTGCCCGTGTGGAAAATATGGGCACCCGAGTTTTCCAGTGAAACAAACTACAGGTCAGTCATGGGACTGGTATGAGAAATCTTAACTTAACTTATCTAATAATAAGGCTAATCATAGGACCACGCCGCGAATGCGGAACGGGTATACTCCATTGAATTGCCAGTGCATAAAGTAAAGTAAATCGTTAAACAACGCAATGCTTTTTAGAAAAATAAAACCATTATAAGACCAGAGTCCCATCACACAATGCAACGCAAACTGGATGATAGGGTTTTACCTTATAATGGTCAAAAGATGCTTGATACGATAAAATGGATTTAATATTAGTGTGTATATGTTTCAAAAACAATTTCAATCATAATATATCAATCATCGACGGCATGGGTAACATATATCATGTCACCATACTAGTTCTACAATCAAAACCGCAAGGTCGTATTGGAAATTGGATTTCCATCATGAGTCGAGGCTAGGGATCGTCCTCTCCGATTCAAGTCACTCTAGCAAATGCCTTAGGATCACACCTATGGGCAACCCTTGGATGCGGTAGGGCCGGTCCCTACCTAACGGTAGTGGATTTTCCCGGTCCCTTTGGACCTCCATATGACCACTAACGACCTATAATCCCGAGGCGTCTCAATCCATCATCCACATAAGTAAAATTCCAGGCAGTTTAAGCACTGACACTACCCCTAGCTAGAAAGAAACGTGTGCACTCCCTACGGTCCATATCCCGTTTTTGACTCATACCGGGGTGTGAGGCTAGCGAAGTCACGCTATACACAAAGCTATGCCATGATAGGCTATACTTTGATCATCCCACAAGGCCCTTCTTTTCAACAAAAGTCTTGATCATTTGCATCTTGGTGTGTCACATTGACAATTCACGCCATGCGATCAATCACTATTAATATATACCAGGGTGTTAAGAAGAGAATAAATTATCCACCACCAATCAGATATACATTAATAAAAATCAATTTAATTCACATGGAACGAAATCCAATGTCAGACACGCATCCATTTACAAGTCCGTTCTGGGTTTGAACGAAACCGGAGACACCTGAGAGGTCCTCGCATATCCGGACAGTCAACAATACGTCTGGACGGCTACCACCGAAGCCCCTTCAAGGTAGCTACTCCCATCATAGGCATTAGCAGCAACACATCCATTCGATGTGAAGATCGTCGGTCTTCAACCACCGTCTTCATCTTCGACTCTTCATCGTCGTAGTAATTTTTCGGAATGGGTTAAACCCGGTCTTTCCAAATAATTCGCGTATTTTTATAATTAAAAATCAAGTACTATAAAAGCACATCCAACGTCTCATTCCAATTCAGAATATTATTTTAAATAAAATATTCACATCATCTTATCAAAGATAAATTCTTCAAATTTATTCTTAAATCTTTCTTTTAAAGATTTATCAAAACCCAATCTGGTTTTAAATATCAAAAATTATTATTCAATGATTATTTAAATTTAAGAAATTAATCTTATATTTAACTGGGTTAAAGAACTAATGTCATTTTAAAACACAGCTCACGGTAAACCCAAAATCATCTCCCCTAAAATATGGAATCTTCACAGGAATCAAATCGATATATATAATCGTTATAAATTTTTGTATCCGATCAATAATATAAATGGAATAACGGCAAAGCCTCTTAAATTCCATATGTAGTATCGGTCTTCTTTTACAGAAGCTTATCTCGGTCATTATAAATTCGAATTCCATCCAATTCCAATTTAATATATTAAATTGGAAAACTTTACTTTTGGAAAATTCCCATTTAAATCTTAAATAGAGATTTATAAATTCCAAATCATATCTTTTCACTATCAGCTGAGTTAAAGAACAAATGTCACTTAAAAACATAGTTCACAATAAACCCAACTCACATTTCATCTTATTTCAATCACTAAATATAATTGAAACTTTTAATAATCTAAATTAAAAGATTATTCTTTTCATACGGGGTTTAAGAACAGCGTTATTTAAGACACTATTCACGACAAACCCAAAATCCAATTTATTTAATTTAATTTCAATTAAATATTAACATATTGGAAAACTACATTAAATCTAAATTTAATGATTTATTCTAGTTAATAACTAGTTCATTTCAATAAAAATATATTTTCCCAAAATATATTCTTTTTCTAAGATATTTTCTAATATATTCTTTTCTAGAATATTCTTTGTTGGAATGTGACCCAATCAACAACCATATATTGTATGTAATCAATAATCATGATAAATAATTATCAAGCATCCAAATAACAACCAAAGTGGATTCTGCACTAAATATTGGGACTAGTGTAGATCAAATATCATCCCAACACCCGTGTGGGGTTTCATCCAACAAAAAAATAATAAATTATTTGTGCACTTGGGCGATGTGTAAAAATTATCGACCCAATCACATAAACAAGTCGGATGACTTATAGATGGAAGTGCAATATTCAGTTTGAATACACTAACATTATATTTAACACATCAAACATTTCAACATCACATGCATACATTACAAGGTATCACTAATGTCATATTTTAAACATATGATCTTTTGTGTAATCCTTTTCAATGACCAAAATGCATATTTTGGTGAAATCTTTTTTAGCGACCAAAATGGAATATTTTGGTGAAATCCCTTTTAAAGGACAAATGAATATTTTTAGTATCACATAGGAATGAAATCTTTTAATCCTATTCTTTTAAACGAGGATAATATTTCATAAAAATGTATGTTCTTAATTCACTCTTTTTAAATGACCAAAGATGCCTATTTTTTTTATTCATTTCTTTTAATTGACAACAATGTCCTTTTTATTTTAATTTTCATTCTTTTTTTTCAGAAATGTACTTTTTGTTCTAATATTCATTTCCTAACAAAAATGTATATTTTATTCCAATTTTCATTTTCTAACAAAAATGTATATTTTATTCTAATTTTCATTTTCTAACAAAAATGTATACTTTATTCTAATTTTCATTTTCTAACAAAAATGTATATTTTATTCTAATTTTCATGTTCTAACAAAAATTATGTTTTAATCTAATTCATTTCAATGCAAACAAAATGACAATTTTGATCTAATTCATTTCAATGTAAACAAAATGACAATTTTTACTTCATTCTTTTTAAATGATAAAAAGAATGTTTTTATTTCATTCTTTACATTTGACAAAAATGAGCCTTTCATATTCATTCTTTTTAAAATAACAAAATAAATGTTTTTGTTTTATTCTTATAAAATGACCAAAAAGAATGTTTTATTTCTTTCTTATAAAATGCCCCAAAAGAAATATTTTATGTTCATTCTTATAAAATGAACAAAAAGAAATGTCTCATGTTCATTCTTACAAAATGAACAAAAAGAAATGTTTTAACAAAAATGCTGCTTTAACACTAATCATGTTTTAACTAAAATGAATATTTCTAATTCTACACTTCTCATTATAATCAATATGACCATGAAACAAAATTTCTAATTCTACACTTTTATGTTGTTCAATATGCCAATAAAAATCTATTCTTTTATTTCAATTCCTTTTTGTTGAACAAAAATGTTTACTTTTTTCTAATGCTTATCAATGTGTCAAAGTGAATGTTTTAATTTATTTCTTCTAAATGTATAAAGATATACATTTCTAATTCTTTTTATTCTTGTTTTATTTACATGAAAGAATGTAAATAAAAGATCAACTTCTATTCTACAAAAATGCATATATTTTTGTGTCTATTTTAAGGTGACAAAATGACAAATTTATTCTATAAATTTCAATGCGACAAATGACTAATTTCGTTGATAACTTCAATACAATGAAATGATAAATTGGTTTGTTAACTTCCAATATACAAACAAAGTCAAAATTTGTTTGTTAACTTATGGTGCAGACAAAAACGATGATTTTGTTTATTTACTTTTAATGCAACCCAAAAGTGATGATTTTGTTTATTTACTTTTAATGCAAACCAAAATGATGACTTTGTTATTTACTTTTAATGCAAACCAAAAGTAATGACTTTGTTATTTACTTTTAATGCGAACAAAATGTGAATTTTGTTTGTAAACTTTTAATGCGAACAAAAATGTGAATTTTGTTTGTAAACTTTTAATGCAAACAAAAATGTGAA
Source organism: Allium sativum (assembly GCA_030737875.1). Lineage (NCBI taxonomy): Eukaryota > Viridiplantae > Streptophyta > Magnoliopsida > Asparagales > Amaryllidaceae > Allium > Allium sativum. The sequence goes on along the minus strand of CM060913.1, from coordinate 766,875,375 downwards.
TTTTGTTTCATTCTTTAAATTTGACAAACATAAATGTTTTCTAATTTATTTCTCGAAATTGATAAAAATGGATTTTTATTTCTATAATCATGTTTTGACAAAAAATGTCATTTTAATCACTAATCATGCTTTTGACAAAAAATATGTTATTCTTATGTCTAGTGTAACACTTTATAACCACGAATGTTAATTTAATTCTAATGTACATTTTTCACTAATAATGAGATTTTAATTCTAATGACATATAAAAATATATTTCATATTTCATCGATTCTAATTAAACAAAGATGACATGTATAATTTGTCCGTTCTAATTAAACTATAAATAACAATTATATGTTGTCAATTCAAGTTTAACATAAATGATAATTTCGTTTTGACTAACTTTCTAATCAACACCATTGTTAACATTTTAGCCGACAAATCACAAAGTGATAATTTACAAATCTAATAACACAACACGATGGTTGGGTTTCACTATTTTTCTAATTAACACAATCATTACTTAACAAATCTAATAACACAACAACCATCGACCAAATCACATATGAGAATCCACAGAACAACATCGACTCAAGATAAGTTTCATGACTAAGAAATTTTTAACTATATAAAAGAAAAAGGAAAAAGGATTTCTCACATTGCTTTAATTCAGAACTGAAATTTCCTGAATTTTCAACATGCTCGATTTCAACTCTAGTCAGCTTCACAGCGCAGATCTGATCCATACGAGTCCAACGCTTTTCGTTTCATTCGATTTCGTAGCTGTATGAGGAAGATATCATCATTTTAACCATTGAACAATTTAAATTTATAATTAAATTAATTAATTAAAATTTACTTAACTAATTCCTTTATAATCCTTTCTTTCCCCTTTCCGTGAAAACTGTAAATCACGTAACCCATTCTGGACCTTGACAAACCCGCCGTCGCTCCATCCCTTTGCCACGGGACTCCGATCAGAACATCCCCCTCGTCACCCCTTCGCGTCGCCGACCTGCCCTCCAACCGCCGTCCCACTCGCACGCGAGATGAGGGCTGAAAACGCCTCCAAACTCCGCCGTTTTCTGATGGAATCCCGACGCCAACGATGATCGAAAGGTGATCATGGACGTACGAGATTAACGAGCATGAGACACTCTTGAATAATCGTTTAGTGAATTCCGAAATTTCTTGAAGGAATTAGGAGTAGTACTCAATTAAAGATCGGTGCCTATTGGCCATTGATACGAAAGAGGGCGGCTGTGTTCATCATATTAGGGTTTTGTACTGTATAGCGTATTTATACTAGTATTTTCTTATTTATTTAATTTATTAATTCAAGAATTATTAGTGTATCGTCCTGAACTCCAAATTAAACTCAACGAGTGTCGCCCCTAGCTGAATACCCTGTTCCGGACACAATGGAATATGTTTCGTGACCCAATTTGGCTGTTACGATATGATTTCCTTTAAATTTTATAAATCATTTATATATTAAATTTAAACGTACATTTTAAATTATCGGGGCCGCATACGGACTCTAAAAATTACAGAAAAATTATTTCTAGCTATGTTTTGACGATACGGTTCTAACAAGACTAATTTCGTCGAATTCTGAGACTGTTTGAAAAATGGCCTTTTTCTAGTCGATTAAATTTGATTGAAACTGACAAAACACGTTTTCCTTTGCCATGCTCACATATTAATTCGAAAAATTCTGAAAATTGAAACCTAGCAATAATTTGACATTCCAGTTCCAACAAAAATGGTTTCGTCAAAAACCGAGGTCGTTTGAGAAATGACTATTTTTAAGGGCTAAATATTATATTAATGTATATATAAATTCTGCAGCGACTTTTCTAAATTTTAAACTGGGCATAACTTTTGATTTATTTAACGAAATTTCAATTTTTCAGATTCACTAGAAAGATATGATTAAACAGATTTAAATATTTCTTGTTACACTCAATTCTGATTTATTTTGAATCCTGTACATTTAGTCAAAGTTCCAATTCAAAATTTCAAACTGGAGCGCTGCTTTAAACTCCTTTTAGGATTAAATTAAATTTATTTGTTTTAACTTCGATTAAATAAATTTTTTCATCGTTATTATTTAAAATAAGTTATTTTAAACATTCTAAATTCATTAAAATTTCTAAAATAAAAATTTTAAATTGGCCCCAAAATTCCGGGTTGTTACAATCGCCCCCACTTAAGATCTTTTCGTCCTCGAAAAGGAACGAAGCTAAAAGTTGTTTAATTAACCAACTCAACTAAATTTTATTTATTGGTTTCAATTAATTATCATTCCAATAATTTTGTTAGTTGTACCAATAATCAAACATCACAACCAACAATCAATTAGGTAATTAACTTTTCAAATATACATAACCTTTATATATAGTCAAAAATCATAATTTTAGTGCAAATCAAAGCAATTGTGTACTAACTAAGTTTTGGTTCTCATACCAGTCAATGGAAATATATAGATATACCACCTTCGAAACTCGAACATAAATTCTGATGATGGTGCACCGATCATCAGAATCATCTTCAGGTGACTAGAGTGTGATTCTATATCTATCTAGTATATTAAAACTTCGAATATTCGTTAATTACTCGTATATTCGAAATCTTTATATACTCGATTGTCCACATTAAAATATAGTAATATACTCAAATACGTATTTTAAGATAAAATTTTCAAAACTAAATTTGTTTTCATTTATTTTAAAGAAAATAATACTCTTCACGCTCGTTCTAGGATGCTACTGATCCCATCTCTAACGAGTTATTCCCATTGGATATTACTAATCCAGTCTCCGATGAATTCTTTCGTTCGGTTCTAATGTGTCTTGTTCTCGAGCTCTGTAAACCAAAGCTCTGATACCAAATGTGACGACCTAAACTTCCCCATAAAGGAAAGCCTGAATTGCTTTGAGAACAACACACATTAGAATACAAATTGAAGAACATTTTATTGCTGATTACCGCAATTACATCAGAGTACAAGAAAATAACAGAGTATGAATACTTATTACACAATTGAAATACAATAATATCATAGATTTAAAATACATTTAAATGGCAGCGGAAAAATAATACAGATATACAACTGAAAGGAATACACGGATACAAAGCTTTCCGAATACCGCTTCAGCTGTAAACCAGGATCCTGTAAATATATCTGCAAAAAGCTACTCGACTGCCCGTGTGGAAAATATGGGCACCCGAGTTTGCTAGTGAAACAAACTACAGGTCAATCATGGGACTGGTATGAGAAATCTTAACTTAACTTATCTAATAATAAGGCAAATCACAGGACCACACCGCTAACGCGGAACGGGTTTACTCCACTGAATTGCCAGTGCATAAAATAAAGTAAATCGTTAAACAACGCAATGCTTTTTAGAAAAATGAAACCATTATAAGACCCAAGTCCTATCACACAATGCAACGCAAACCGGAGGATAGGGTTTTACCTTATAATGGTCAAAAGATGTTTAATACGATAAAACGGATTTAATATTAGTGTATATATGTTTTAAAAACAATTTCAATCATAGTATATCAATCATAGACGACGTGGGTACCATATATCATGTCTCCATACTAGTTCTACAATCAAAACCGCAAGGTCGTATTGGAAATTGGATTTCCATCATGAGTCGAGGCTAGGGATCGTCCTCTCCGATTCGAGGCACTCTAGCAAATGCCTCAGGATCACACCTATGGGCAACCCTTGGATGCGGTAGGGCCGGTCCCCACCTAACGGTAGTGGATTGGCAATTCCTGAACACACGTTTCTCGGTCCCTTTGGGCCTCCATATGACCACTAACGGCCTATAATCCCGAGGCACCTCAATCCATCATCCACATAAGTAAAATGCCATATAGTTTAAGCACTGACACTACCCCTAGCTAGAAAGAAACGTGTGCACTCCCTACGGTCCATATCCCGTTTTTGACTCATACCGGGGTGTGAGGCTCGCGAAGTCACACTATACACAAAGCTATGCCATGATAGGCCATACTTTGATCATCCCACAAGGCCCTTCTTTTCAACAAAACCCTTGATCATTTGTATCTTGGCGTGCCACATTGACAATTCACGCCATGCGATCAATCACTATTAATATATACCAGGGTGTTAAGCAGAGAATAAGTTCTCCACCACCAATCAGATATACATTAATAAAATTCAATTTAATTCACATGGAACGAAATCCAATGCCAGACACGCATCCATTTACAAGTCCGTTCAGGGTTTGAACGAAACCGGAGACACCTGAGAGGTCCTCGCATATCCGGACAGTCAACAATACATCTGGACGGCTGCCACTGAAGCCCCTTCAAGGTAGCTACTCCCATCATAGGCATCAGTAGCAACACATCCATTAGATGTGAAGATCGTCGGTCTTCAACCACCGTCTTCATCTTCGACTCTTCATCGTCGTAGTAATTATTTGGAATGGGTTAAACCCGGTCTTTCTGAATAATTCGCGTATTTTTATAATTAAAAATCAAGTACTATAAAAGCACATCCAGTGTCTCATTCCAATTCATAATATTCTTTTAAATAAAATATTCACATCATCTTATCAAAGATAAATTCTTCAAATTTATTCTTAAATCTTTCTTTTAAAGATTTATTAAAACCCAATTTGGTTTTAAATATCAAAAAATTATTATTCAATGATTATTTGAATTTAAGAAATTAATCTTATCTTTAACTGGGTTAAAGAACTAATGTCATTTTAAAACACAGCTCACGGTGAACCCAAAATCATCCCCCATAAAATATGGAATCTTCACATGAATCAAATCGATATATATATATATATAATCGTTATAAATTTCTGTATCTGATCAATAATATAAATGGAATAATGGTAAAGCCTCTTAAATTCCATATGTAGTATCAGTCTTCTTTTACAGAAGCTTATCTCGGTTATTATAAATTCGAATTCCATCCAATTCTAATTTAATATATTAAATTGGAAAACTTTACTTTTGGAAAATTCCCATTTAAATCTTAAACAGAGATTTATAAATTCCAAATCATATCTTTTCACTGTCAGCTGAGTTAAAGAACAAATGTCGCTTAAAAACATAGTTCACAATAAACCCAACTCACATTTCATCTTATTTCAATCACTAAATATAATTGAAACTTTTAATAATCTAAATTAAAAGATTATTCTTTTCATACGGGGTATAAGAATAGTGTTATTTAAGACACTATTCACGACAAACCCAAAATCCAATTTATTTAATTTAATTTCAATTAAATATTAACATATTGGAAAACTTCATTAAATCTAAATTTAATGATTTATTCTAGTTAATAACTAGTTCGTTTCAATAAAAATATATTTTCCCAAAATATATTCTTTTTCTAAGATATTTTCTAATATATTCTTTTATAGAATATTCTTTGTCGGAATGTGACCCAATCAACAACCATATATTGCATGTAATCAATAATCATGATAAATAATTATCAAGCATCCAAATAACAACCAAAGTGGATTCTACACTAAATATTGGGACTGGTGTAGATAAAATATCATCCCAACACCCGTGTGGGGTTTCATCCAACAAACAAATAATAAATTATTTGTGCACTTGGGCGATCTGTAAAAATTATCGACCTAATCACATAAACAAGTCGGATAACTTATAGATGGAAGTGCAATATTCAGTTTGAATAAACTAACATTATATTTAACACATCAAACATTTCAACATCACATGCATACATTACAAGGTATCACCAATGTCATATTTTAAACATACGATCTTTTGTGTAATCATTTTCAATGACCAAAATGTATATTTTGGTGAAATCTTTTTTAGTGACCAAAATGGAATATTTTGGTGAAATCCCTTTTAAAGGACAAATGAATATTTTTAATTTCACATAGGAATGAAATCTTTTAATCTTATTCTTTTAAATGAGGATAATATTTCATAAAAATGTATGTTCTTAATTCACTCTTTTTAAATGACCAAAGATGCCTATTTTTTTATTCATTTCTTTTAAATGACAAGAATGTCCTTTTTATTTTAATTTTCATTCTTTTTTCAGAAATGTACCTTTTGTTCTAATATTCATTTCCTAACAAAAATGTATATTTTATTCCAATTTTCATTTTCTAACAAAAATGTATATTTTATTCTAACTTTCATTTTCTAACAAAAATGTATATTTTATTCTAATTTTCATTTTCTAACAAAAATGTATATTTTATTCTAATTTTCATGTTCTAACAAAAATTATGTTTTAATCTAATTCATTTCAATGCAAACAAAATGACAATTTTGATCTAATTCATTTCAATGTAAACAAAATGACAATTTTTACTTCATTCTTTTTAAATGATAAAAAGAATGTTTTTATTTCATTCTTTACATTTGACAAAAATGAGCCTTTCATATTCATTCTTTTTAAAATAACAAAATAAAAGTTTTTGTTTTATTCTTATAAAATGACCAAAAAGAATGTTTTATTTCTTTCTTATAAAATGCCCCAAAAAAAATATTTTATGTTCATTCTTATAAAATGAACAAAAAGAAACGTCTCATGTTCATTCTTACAAAATGAACAAAAAGAAATGTTTTAACAAAAATGCTACTTTAACACTAATCATGTTTTAACAAAAATGAATATTTCTGATTCTACACTTCTCATTATAATCAATATGACCATGAAACAAAATTTCTAATTCTACACTTTTATGTTGTTCAATATGCCAATTAAAATCTATTCTTTTATTTCAACTCCTTTTTGTTGAACAAAAATGTTTACTTTTGTCTAATGCTTATCAATGTGTCAAAGTGAATGTTTTAATTTATTTCTTCTAAATGTATAAAGATATACATTTCTAATTCATTCTTGTTTTATTTACCTGAAAGAATGTAAATAAAAGATCAACTTCTATTCTATAAAAATGCATATATTTTTGTGTCTATTTTAAGGTGACAAAATGACAAATTTATTCTATAAATTTCAATGCGACAAATGACTAATTTCGTTGATAACTTCAATGCAATGAAACGATAAATTGGTTTGTTAACTTCCAATATACAAACAAAGTCAAAATTTGTTTGTTAACTTATGGTGCAGACAAAAACGATGATTTTGTTTATTTACTTTTAATGCAACCCAAAAGTGATGATTTTGTTTATTTACTTTTAATGCAAACCAAAATGATGACTTTGTTATTTACTTTTAATGCAAACCAAAAGTGATGACTTTGTTATTTACTTTTAATGCGAACAAAATGTGAATTTTGTTTGTAAACTTTTAATGCGAACAAAAATGTGAATTTTGTTTGTAAACTTTTAATGCGTGAATTTTGTTTCATTCTTTAAATTTGACAAACATAAATGTTTTCTAATTTATTTCTCGAAACTGACAAAAATGGATTTTTATTTCTATAATCAAGTTTTGACAAAAAATGTCATTTTAATCACTACTTATACTTTTGACAAAAAATATGTTATTCTTATGTTTAGTGTAACACTTTATAACCACGAATGTTAATTTAATTCTAATGTACAGTTTTCACTAATAATGAGATTTTAATTCTAATGACATATAAAAATATATTTCATATTTCATCGATTCTAATTAAATAAAGATGACATGTATAATTTTTCCGTTCTAATTAAACTATAAATAAAAATTATATGTTGTCAATTCAAGTTTAACATAAAGGATAATTTCGTTTTGACTAACTTTCTAATCAACACCATTGTTAACATTTTAGCCGACAAATCACAAAGTGATAATTTACAAATCTAATAACTCAACACGATGGTTGGGTTTCACTATTTTTCTAATTAACACAATCATTACTTAACAAATCTAATAACACAACAACCATTGACCAAATCACATATGAGAATCCACAGAACAACATCGACTCAAGATACATTTCATGACTAAGAAATTTTTAATATTATAAAAGAAAAAGGAAAAAGGATTTCTCACATTGCTTTTAATTCAGAACTAAAAATTCCTGAATTTTCAACATGCTCGATTTCAACTCTAGTCAGCTTCACAGCGTAGATCTGATCTATACGAGTCCAACGCTTTTCGTTTCATTCAATTTCGTCGCTGTATGAGGAAGTTATCATCGTTTTAACCTTTGAACAATTTAAATTTATAATTAAATTAATTAATTAAAATTTACTTAACAAATTCCTTTATAATCCTTTCTTCCCCCTTTCTGTGAAAACTGTAAATCACGTAACCCATTCTAGACCTTGACAAACCCGCCGCCGCTCCATCCCTTTGCCACGGGACTCCGATCAAAACATCCCCCTCGACACCCCTTCACATCGCCGACCCTCCCTCCAACCGCCATCCCACTCGCACGCCTGACGAGGGCTGGAAAAGCCTCCAAACTCCGCCGTTTTTTTGATGGAATCCCGACGCCAACGGTGATCGAAAGGTGAACATGGCCGTACGAGATTAATGAGCATGGGACACTATTGAATAATCGTTTAGTGAATTCCGAAATTTGTTGAAGGAATTAGGAGTAGAAGTCGATTAAAGATCGGTGCCTATTGGCCATTGATACGAAAGAGGTCGGCTGTGTTCATCATATTAGGGTTTTGTACTGTATAGCGTATTTATACTAGTATTTTCTTATTTATTTAATTTATTAATTCAAGAATTATTAGTGTATCGTCCTGAACTCCAAATTAAACTCAACGAGTGTCGCCCCTAGCTGAATACCCCGTTCCGGAGATAATGGAATATGTTTCGTGACCCAATTTGGCTGCTACGATATAATTTCCTTTAAATTAGATTATAAATCATGTATATATTAAATTTAAACGTACATTTTAAATTACCGGGGCCACATACGGACTCTAAAAATTACAGAAAAATTATTTCTAGCTATGTTTTGATGATACGGTTCTAACAAGATTAATTTTGTCGGATTCTGAGACTGTTTGAAAAATGGCCTTTTTCTAGTCGATTAAATTTGACTGAAACTGACAAAACACGTTTTCCTTTGCCATGCTCACATATTAATTTGAAAAATTATGAAAATTTAAACCTAGCAATAATTTGACATTTCGGTTCCAACAAAAGTGGTTTCGTCGAAAACCGAGGTCGTTTGAAAAATGACTATTTCTAAGGGCTAAATATTATATTAATATATATATAAATTCTACAACGACTTTTCTAAATTTTAACATAACTTTTGATTTATTTAACGAAATTTCAATTTTTCAGATTCATTGGAAAGATATGATTAAACAGATTTAAATATTTCTTGTTACCCTCAATTCTGATTTATTTTGAATCCTATACATTCAGTCAAAGTTCCAACTCAAAATTTCAAACTACAGCGCTGTTTTAAACTCCTTTTAGGATTAAATTAAATTTATTTGTTTTAACTTCGATTAAATAATTTTTTTCATCGTTATTTTTAAAATAAGTTATTTTAAACATTCTAAATTCATTGAAATTTCTAAAATAAAATTTTAAATTGGCCCCAAAATTCCGGGTTGTTACAAGGTTTGGGCTGTAGCAACGATTCGGGCTAGGGATGGCAATGGAGCGGGGCGGGTGTGGGTAGTACCACCCTATCACCCGCCTCGTTGGGTATTTTTGCCCCGTGGCTGCCCCATACCCGCACGGGTAACCATTAAACCAGTTTTAAACAAGTTGCGAGTAATGGAAGGTATTCGTTATATTTATTTAATTTATTTTTTAGTCGTTTATCGAAATTATTCAAAAGTACATTCGGTAAAAGAAAACAAATTAGACCAATACTCAAATGCTAACCTCAAAATACCAATATATATTTAAACCAACACCTAAGAAAGAAGAGACAACAATATAAGTATCCATCAAAATATCAACAGCCAGTTATAAATTGTTGAGTAAAGGCATGCACACATTTAACTATTTGTTTCATGTCCATGACGGATTTTACCCATGGATAACCACGGGTACGGATTTTTTTACCGTCCCTAGTTCGGGGGGGGGGGGGGAGGGTGGAGGTCGACTCAAGGAGTTTAGATATGGGTTCGGTTCGCTGATCGTCGCTTGATGCACCATGTCACCAAGTGGAGGTGCATCACCATGATACAATTGTAAACCTGTTTATCATTTTGGCAATAAGGTTACAAATTAATTAGGATAACTAATCAGGTTTAATTGTTTAATTATCCAAATCTCTATTAAACTTATTTATGTGACAAATTTTGCGTTAGATTTGGACGTCATTGATTTCAATTGAACTTATATTTACGAGCTCTACGCTTTAGAGTTGATTTGGAATGATTTGGTCGAGGTAAGTGATATTGTCTCTTACTAAACATTATTTGTTTGTATAATATAATATGGTGTATTTAAATGATTTCTAACTATGAAAAGTAATTCATAGGATAACCGAACTTGGTAAACAATAAGTAAAAAAAAAGTGATTTTTGTAGCTTTAACTTAATTATCACATTTTTACCTATATACGTGCTATTACATGTTAATTGCCCATTTATGCGCTATTGCACACTATTTTGACCACATTGTTATATTTAGGTTCTTTGCCACACATTTTACTTTGATTACTATAAATAGGTTATATTTAATTTATTAATTCTGTTATGGATGCTTGTACACTAATTTTGGTATTTGTATGACTATCCAGTACATGGTTGAATTGTTTGCTTAATTTAGCTTAAAATGCCGTTAGCAATGCAGTGTTAGGAAACCTCGTTCATTAGAGTTTGGGTCTCTTATCAATTAAATGCACTCATCGGTGTATACTGATTGAATGTACAAAGATGATAGACTCTAATAGATGATATAAATTGGCGGGAGAGCTTTAAAGCACATGAATGGATTCGACGACGAAGCAATATTGAGGCTTAACAAAGGATTTGAAGATGGAGCGACACTAGAACTTAATGGTTGATTTAAAGACTGGGGATGGACTTGGCAATGAGCCGGATTTTGTGACAAATGATGGATGTTTTCTCTTGATGTGTATTTAACCATTTTGGTTAGACAAATATATAGCTAAAGTGGGTGTTTTTAATTACGATGGATAGATCGATATCGACTGTTGTTGTTGTTGTTGTCCATTTTGGTTAATCTGACATCGATGAAGATGTAATTTTGAGGAGCTGGATATGGAGGTTCATTCGACGGTGGTTTCGATATGATGACTCTTCGATCGGTGGTTTTTGCGTGAGGCAAGTATATGGTGTTTCGATGCAGTGATTCATCATCTGACGATGATGATTATAATATGAGAAGCATTTGCTTCGATAATAGATGGAGATATTGTAGGATGTAAAGTAGTGTTGATGGATCTAAAGGAATCTGTTGGAGAGGATTGAGAACATGTGTTTGAGCTTGATGGCACATGGTTGTCTATGCTCAATCCCAACCGAGGACTTCATGTAGAAGTCATTGGAGTAGTTCCAAAGGATGTACTCTGCTATGGGTCACATGTGCAATTGGAATATTGATGCACACAGTTTCAATCATTACTCATGAAGAGGAGGTAATGGATGTGATGTCCATTTGATACCAATGTCAACTTCCTTATTTTCACGTTGGACAATTTATGGCATCCACCAGGACCAACTTAGTTCCTTTCCTTGGGGCGTATATGTCGGTACAACCTAGGTCCTGGCCGACTGAATGGAAGGGATTCAAGTATCATGGAAACAGAGTGTTATCTTCTATCCAACATACCGAGTGAGTGAATATGAGGATCAATGATGGATGTTATGCTTGCTTGATCATTTACCACTTTAGGTGAGTCATGTGATATGGATATCATCTATTCGGATATCTGAACACTCCTAGTATTTTGATGTAGGGTACACATATTATTATTATCATCATAGAGTATATGTGATGACTCAGTGCATGTAGAGGCATAACTGTTTTGATTCTCCGTATCATCCGTGTCACATATAATATTATGACTTTTGTAGTACTTTGAGATTTGCTTATCATCAACACCTGACTGTTGTCTGACCCAAGATTTTACGTTTCCTCTTATTACCTTGAATACTCATCGACGATGCTGATGAGTAGGCTAGGTAATAGGTATGACATTATTAGAGCTACCAAGGTGGATTAGTAGTAGGAGATGTCTTTTTATATTTATACTTGCACTGTTGTTTATTCCGCTGTGTGACACTGTGGAGTCATGATAGCGCTGATTATTTATATGAAACAGTCTGCTAACGTATTTGTTTATCGCTTACATAAACTGTATTTATTTGTTACTATATGAGCATGTATACTCTGATTATATTGTTTATATAGTTATTACTGCCTCGTCTATTTTATATCTATGGTTGTTATTATTATATTTTGTTAGATACGCTGTAAGATATACGATAGTAACTGTGATTATGTTATGTTTTGTTCCTTCCTTTCTCTTCCCTTCTATATTCTTCTTTTCTTTCCCTTTTCTCTTCTTTTCTACATTTATTTTCCTTGACAATCATTTTACATCGATCGAGTACTTGTATAACACATTATTGAGTTATATAGGCAGTGTATGACGGATGTCGCGTGGTAATTTATTTAAATAGGGAGGAGGGAAAATATAAATAAAATAATTAGATCTAATCCCAACTCTTCAAATTTAGGTATAAGAACAAAATAGTTCTTTTTTGTAGACGTTGATCCTCGTCTCCCTTCAACTGTCCTTGCCCATGTTTATACATTAGCATGCCCCTCCTCTTTCATCATCATCACCTTTAACATTTTCGTCGTCGCAACCTGTAATCTCTATCTCTCTCATCATCATGCTTTCGATGTATTTATCGTTGCCATCGATATTCCTTTCCCTAGAAGTTCCTCTCAAACCGTCATTCTCTTTAGAATCTAACACTGTACTATCTCAAGGCAGTTATTCCCCGATATACCATGCGTCATCATCATGGATCTAAAATTTAAAAAGAAATTCAATAGCAGCCTAAAAATGCTAAATTAAATTATCATTAAAATAGAGTAATGCTATATTTATATTTTTAAAGTTCAAAAATGTGAAATTATACCATTATTTTGCATACTTTAAACATGATATACTTTATAGTTAAGACGCTACATCAATCTACATTTAATATCATAAAATTGCAATGCTAAATTAAATTAGCACGATAAACATATAATGTTATATTCATTTTTTTTTAAGTTCAAAAAGTTCTAAACTAAACTAATATAAAATCAACAAAGTGACATTATGTTTGTAAAATTAAAAAAAAGATAAATCAAAGATGCAGTACCATCCTTTTTGATGCCTTAAAAAATGCTAAATTAATATATTATTATATGCATAATGCATATAATGTTGTGTTCATTTTCATTCACAGAAAATGCTAGTTTCAAATAGCATTTTTGATTATTAATAGTGTAAGAAAAATTCAACTAACAACCTGTCACACATTGACATCAATAAACATCTCCCCATCCATCTCAACCAAATACGTTGTCCCCTACTCCAGTGCATCCTCGTCGTCTTGATCAACCACTGTTACAATGCTAAATTCGAACTCTTGACCATTCGAAAAACTTCACCATATACTAACTATTGTGCTGAAACAAGAAAGGCGTGGCGTGCTCCAAAAGCTAAAAACCACGAGTAAGTGTTGTAATTATTCAGATTTTTGATAATTTAGAAAAATAAGGTTTATAACAGTTGTAGTTTTCCCTATAGTTTTTCTTGTAGTTTCCTTATAGTTTAACTAGTTTTTCTGTAAGTTAAAATTCCTATAAGTTATTTTTCCATAGTTTATGTTTTATAAGTATTTCTCTGTTCTTTTTTATAATTTTCTTCCTATTTAAATTCTATAAGTCAATTTTATAGTCTTTTCCCCCTTATCAGTATCTCGTTTTTGTCAGTTATTTAAGTTATGCCTAAAATATTCCTAGATCTGTAAATGCTTTAGAGAGTTTCAGTGGAGTTCCCAAAGGCGCAAAATTATTACCAATGAAGGCATTATTAGCACGCACATTTCATCCCCTTAATAGTTACTTCTATAAAAAAAATATACTGATTACATATCTGCATTTACTGTATCGTATGTAAACATGATGGAAAAGGTTGCAGTAAAAGCACGATATATGAACATTAACAAATTCAACATGATATAGTGGGAAGTAACCAATAAAAACTCATGTAACAACATGGTAAATATTATAAATGATAACTATAGTTTTTCTTACAATATTCTTATTTTTGCTCATATTTCCATGTGCACATTTTTCGCTTCACGTGCACGATGTAGAAGATGAGCTAATAGGATTTACTATGATTTTATTATACCATGGTTTAGGGTTTAGAGTTATAGAGAGAGTTATTCCCCTGTATTCCATCTTGTTCTGGTCAATAGATATTGGGTGCACACACGAAGGCCGAAATATAAAACTACCAAAGAACAAAGTCAACAAGAATTAGAATAGTCATCAACAAGATGGGAGATAGACAACAAGACAGATATGGCCAACTAGATCATAAAAGAAGTAAGTGTGGAAAACAATCGCTTGTTTATTTCCTTTTACTATGTACGACACTCTTATACTATAGAACTTTAGGAAACCTTGGAATTTACAATCGATTTTTTCAGACTTTGATATGACTTGCTTTCTGAGTGTAATTTATGTTATATGCAATATTTCTTATTAACATAGTCAAACAAAACTGTAGCAATACTTCATTTATTACATGATAATTAAAACAATTAGGTAAAACAACAAACAAGTAGTACACAACTATTAAAATTACTATTACACAACAATCGCATAACAACTGCATTTACTATTTCATTTGACCATTCTTCTAATTTGATTCATGGATTGTAACCATATGCCCTTCTATTTCCTTTTCCAATCGATAATTTTCGGCTTGCATCTCTCATGCATATTGATCCCCTCTACAGCACAACTTAGGATCTATTCATTGGCAAAATTTACAACATGAAAGAACATTCTTGTTAAATTTTTTACATCAGTATCGTGCACATCCTAATAATGACATCCTGCATTTTTCTACTAGAACACACAAATTTTGCGAAGACAAGTCCATAGTGATAACTTGGTGTAGATGATTACCCTAGTCCATCATACCTTATAATTTATTTTCCTGGTCTAAGATCTGGTAAATCTAAGAGAACTTGTTTCTATAAACCTGTTTCAACAATAGGAACATTAATCAACGAAATTGGATCTAACCGAATTTCATGAACAAATTCATTTTTACTTTTCCACTAAAACATCATCAATTTCTTTATTATCCATATATGTTCAATTAGTGTGATTTGTGATGTATGGAACTACAAACCAACATAGAAATATAAAAGAAATAAAAAAAAATCCTAAACTAGGCATTAGTTAGTTATCTTCCAAAATTTGTTGTAGCTTTGTTGTACATGAATATTGATGTAGAACAAGATAAACTGAGTGAATTTGACAAAGAAAATACCACTGGCTGAGATGTTTTTGGTTCTGTAACTCCGTGCACTACTTAGCATTCCCCAAAGTAGGTTTATGCCAAGAAATTTGGAGTGTTAGGTATAATCATAAAGATTAAGATTCACAAGAAATAAAAATAAATACAGTGGAAATGTTAAAATTAAAACACAAATTGTTATTTGTAAAGACAACTTCCATTTCAAATAAAATACTAAGTCACAAAAAACCACATGTCTCATAAAGAAATACTTAGTCTCACAAAATATCATAGTACAACAAAAAAATCCCACTCATAAATGCCAATGCAACTAATCCCAACTAGAAAAGGACATAAAACAAAAGAAGAAGCAACTTGATAGAATCTCCAATAATGACCTTCATAGAAATCTATTCCAACCAATCTCTGCCCTACGAGCCTTATAAGGGAGAAAAAGGAAAAATATATGAGTATGACAGATATAAGATCTAGTGAATGAAGTATTTACTAGCAAAATAAGCAAGATAAATGAAAATAGACATAGTAACAGTTCTAGTATCAAAAGGAAACGTGTACATGCATAATTAAAAATGGTTTCTAGTGTACTCAGATCATTTTTCAAGTTCAAATTGTAATAGCTGTTTGCACTGATTCAACCACTATAGAAATATGATTTGCGAGGCAATATGCCACAGTGGATCTACCCGTCGTGAAATCGATCACTGCCCCGTCTATTCCACCTATGAATACATAGTTTAGAATGAATACCTAACCCTACCCATCAATCGGTTTTCCTACTTGTCTATTACCTTGCACAGTAGAATGTCCCTTTGGACTTTCCCGACATGAAGTCGATCGTTACTCGTCTATCCGTAGTAAGAATCTGATGGTATAAATGTCATGAAGTGGATAAGCGCTTGTCTATCCACTGTAAACGACATAGTTTAGCGCATGGACGTAGTAGCGATCCCAACTCCGGTTCCTCACGCTTGGTAATTGTCAGTTCCCACTGCTCGACGCCCTAATTTTCTTATCACTTGGATACCATGATTTAGCATAAGCATGCCCAGCTTTAATTCCAATGTCGAGACCATCAGTTTTAAACCTGAAAGGGAATGTTGTTCATATAGGTACCTAGCAAAAAAATATATTCTAATTTGAACTCTCTGCTTTGTTCCCCGAATCGAGGCCTTACTTATATATTTATATTTTTCTTATTAACTTAATTCAACATATAAGTTTAACATAATAAGTCTCTTTGATTATAATCCCCATGTTATAATTTTAAGTTGCAAATATCCCCAATTTGCATATTTCAGTCTATCTTCCTTTTTATTATGATTTTCTAACATGCCAATGCAGCTCCTAAGTATCATAATAATCTTCTTGTTTTTTGTTACTTTTTAAATTATAACATTTGCAATTATCTACCGTAAATTCCTATAAATTTGCCTAATTCACTCTAATTCCTTTTTTTATTATAAATCTACAATTTATACATATGTTTGTTATAATTTTTTGTTTTCTTCTATTTAATCTATGTTTACAAAATTGACTTTTTTTTCTATTTTTCTTGCGCAAAAGGAGGATTAAATTTTCATCTTTTAAATAACATTTACAGTACTAGGCATATTCAAGAGCAAACGTAAATAATTCTAGAAATTGAAAATAACTAATAGAAATAAAATAACTGTTAAGGGAGAAAGGCTGGAAAACTAATTTTCATGTTCGAACGTAGAGTTGATTAATCAAACCACTTTTGACTTTGTTCCTTTTCGGGGATGAAAAGTTTTAAGTGGGAGAGATTGTAATAACCCGAAAATTTGAGCTAGTTTGAAATTTTAATTTTGGCAATTTCGATGAATTTTGAATATTTAAAATGAATTATTTTAAATAATATCAACGAGAAATTTATTTTGAATAGAATTCGACGTATATATTATATACGCCGTCGTTAGAATATAAATAATTATATATAATTAAAAATAGAATTGAAAATGGCGCGGTAGTACGATAATTCGATTTCAAACTTCAATTGAATGTACCGGGTGCAAAACAATCCGGATTTTAGTGAAACCAAAAATAATGGAATCTAATTGTGAATATCTTTCCAACGAATCTGAAAAATTGAAATTTGATAGCGGGAATCAAAAGATATGTCCAGTTGAAAATTCTGAATAGTCGCAATGGAATTCAGGCCCTTAAAAATGGGAATTTTGCAAACGACCTCGGATTTCGACGAAACCACTTTTGTTGGATCCGCAGTGTCAAATTATTGCTAGATTCCAAATTTCATAATTTTTCGAATCAATATGTGAGCGTGGCAAAGGAAAACGCGTTTGACCAGTTTTAGTTGATTTTAATCGACTGGAAATTAGCCATTTTTCCAACGGTCTCGGAATTCGACGAAACTAGTTTTGTTAGGACAGTATCGTCAATACGAAGCTAGAAAATATTTTTATGGAATTTTTCGAGTTAGTATGTGACCCCAGTAAATTGAAATGCGCGTTCAAATTCAATATATAGAGTTATATGTTGATTTTGACGAAAACTTATCGAAATGATTGAATCAGCTTACGATACATATCCCATTGTGTTCGGAATGGGGGTAATTAGCTATGAACAATAGGCGGTGGGCCTCGTTTAGAGGTCGTATGTAAAAGTCAACTTTTTGAATTAAATAATCAAATAAAATAAATAAATAAAAATATCCTCCTCTCTCCCTCTTCCTTTAACTTCTGCCCCCCCTTTTCTCAATTCATCCATTATAGAAAAAAAGAAAAAGAAAAAGAAAAAAGAAGAGAGAACGAAGCGGAGAGGAGCGTCGCCCCCCCTAAACCGCCGCCGCCTCCCTTTCTTCTTCCCCTCCCCTGTCGCAGCCTACCCATCGACGCCACCCTCCATTCAGTCCACCCCAAATCGCCAGCCGCCAATCCCCGAGGTCGGTCCACCGCAATTGGGCCCCACCACCGCCGAGCTCCCCCCCTGCGCGCAACCGCCGCACCCCCCCTTCAGAGCCTTGCCCCGACCTCCTCCACCCCGTTGGCCTCGCCGACAGCCCTCCACCGAACGCAAAGACCCCCCTCCTCTTCCTTAAAGCAATGTCAGCCCTCTATTTATTTTGTTTTGTTTAATTAATTTTAGCAATTAAAAATCTGAAATTTTATATTGTAGGAGGATAAAAATATGATCTTTTATATTGTAGAGAGTTCAAAATATAATTTTTATCGTATGCAAAGGTAGAAAATATAGTTTTCATATTATATAGATGACAAAAATGTGATCTTTATATGGTAGGATATAAAAAGACGATATTTTTATGTAGTGAAAGACGACATTTTTGAAGTAGGAAAAGGAGAAATATTTATTTTTGAAAAGAAGAAATATTTGTGTAGATAATAGCGATGTAAAAATAGAATTTTTTTCTATGTAATAGCGAAGTAAAAATTCGATTTTTATATATTGAATAGCGAAGTAAAAATTCGATTTTTATATATTGAATAGCGAAGTAAAAATTCGATTTTTATATATTGAATAGCGAAGTAAAAATGTGATTTTTACATATGTGTAGTGGCTACGGGCGACGAAAGTGATAAGAGACGAGAACGACGAAGATTTCTAGTTAAGAAGTGTCGTGAAATTGGGATAGCTATTGGTGAAAATTTCTCACTCTTCAATCTCCCTTTTCTAGTTATATAATATATACTAGGATGCAGACGGTGTTTAGTAGCACCCAACACCCGTCATCCACAGACCATGGATGGCTTGTAAGCTTGTTTGATGTGTTGTGAAATTTGTTTGTGAAATTGATGTGAAATAGATAATGAAATATATTCATGCGTTGAAATAAAATAAAATATTTATATAGTTAAAAATATTTTATCGTAAAAAATATAATTTTTAACGTGAATGTGAATAAATAAATATCTATAAACAAATTGGCCGATTTGTTTATATACACTGATTTGACTGATATTGATTGGGTCGATAAATTTTACACATCGGCCAACTGCACAAATAAAAATATGTGTTTGATTGTTTGAAACCCCACACGGGTATTGGGATAAAATACGGCATACACTAATCCCAATAATTAGTTGTATGTCGATCGATGGATTGACAGGCTGTTATAAGCGTTAGATATCTATATTTGATGCTTATACAGTGTAGTGCACTTTGGATGATGGTTGATTATATATCGTTGCTATTATATACATGTGTTGTATGGAATCCATATAATTAACTTTATATGGTAATTGATTGGGCCTCATTCCAATTTATAAGATAAAGAATATTATAAAATAAAGGTTCATGTGTTGACAGTACTCATCCGTTGAGATTAGTCATGTGTTGAACGAAATATTTTAACAATAAAATTTACATCTTTATCATATAGAAAATTAGAAACTAACTGGAAAATAGATAAGATGAGTGGTCTCCTGGATGTTGATCTGATGTTGGTTTCGGCCTTCAGGGTTAATATTTAGGGAATCATTCTCTTACTAGTTTACGGTTGGAGTCTGATTTGAAATCAAACGATAGATACCATAACTTTTATAAAATATATTAAATAACAAAAAGAGTCACACGTGGACAGTACTCATTCGTTGAGATTAGTTGTGTGTTGACAAAAATATAGATTCACGTATTGAATAGGATAAATATTCATTTGTTGAATAGAATAATAGAATTATTGAAATATATAAAGCCGTATTGATTAGAGATACGTTATTTTGACGCGAACGATATTTATATCGATTATATTCGTTTTTATAATTTGAAATGAATTGAATTTGATTTGAATAGAAAATGAATTGAATTTGATTTGAATAGAAAATGAATTTGATTTGAATAGAAAATGAATTTGATTTGATTTGAATAGAAAATGAATTGAATTTGATTTGAATAGAAAATGAATTTGATTTGATTTGAATAGAAAATAAATTTGATTTGAATTGAATAGAAAACGAATTTGATTTGAATTGGATAGGAAAACGAATTTGAATTGAATTGAATAGAAAACGAATTTGAATTGAATTGAAAAGAAAACGAATTCGAATTGAATTGAATTGAAAAGAAAATGAATTCGAATCGAATTAAAATCGATTTGAATTGAAATCAAATAGAAATGAAAGTAAAAAGGATTTATAATAGAAAAGTCAATTTTGATTTGAATTTGAAATAAAGGTTGAAATTGTTTTTGAAACGAATTTAAAACTATTTATAATATTCGTTTTAAATAGAAATCAACGAAATATATATTATATATATAATATAATCGCCTGAATAGAACGCGCCGCGGCAGTTCGCGAATTTCGACCATTGACCTCAAACGGATATTACGGGAGATCCGACCGTCGGATTCTCTTAAAACTGGAATCGTTGGGTTCGTATTGAAAAGATCTTTCTAACGACTATTAGAAATTCAAAATCTAACGGTTGGATTTGGAGATACGTCCAAATCAAATTTGAAAAGGTCGCTGTAAGTGTAGTTCGATGGCCGTTGATGGAAATCGACTGTACGCGCCTTGATAAAATTATTAAAAATAATAATAATTTGTGTAAAATCATAAGAAATGATTTGGGAAAAATTAGGATGAAAAACTCCATATTTGAAAAGATAAAAATAGATTTTTATCGAAATGAACTAGTTTTGAACTAAAATTAAAACCCATTTATTTTTAAATAAATAATTTGGATTTGAAATGGATTTTAAATAGAGATGATTTGGGTTTATCGTGAACAGTGTTTTAAATAACACTTGTTCTTTAACCCGATAATAAATAGAATGTGATTTGGGTTTATCGTGAACTGTGTTTTAAATGACATTAGTTCTTTAACCCAGTAAAAGGGAGTTTTAATGAATCTGCAATTAGATTGAAATGTGAATTGATAATCTAAATTATCAAATTTGGCAAATGAGCGAGAATGGAGTATCACCAGTTTTGCTCCACAGCGATAGTTAAATCTTTAATTAGATTTGAACGTGAAATGGTAATTAATTTTACCGATAACACCATGGTGTTAGATATGGAGTATCACCAGTTTTGCTTCATGGGATGAATAGGTTGGGATTGGGAAATAAAATAAATAATTACTTCGGTGTGGTTCGCTAATCTCGACTAGTTTGGGAAAAACCATAATTTGGTTTGAAATGACATCCAAAGGAAGATTAAAGGATAAATTTCAAAGAATTTATCTTGGACAAAATTAATGGGAACCTTTCCCTAAGAATTGAGATTTAGAAACTAACTGTAGGTTAGTTAAGAAGAATGGTTTCCTGGGTATTGATCTGATGTTGGTTTCGGCCTTCAGGGTTAATATTTGGGGAATTGCTCTCTTACTGATTTACGGTTAGTGACTAATGAATTGGAATGAGGCATATGTTGTGTTTGTGTAACATTTGTTTTTAATATACGCGGGTTGTTTGGAAAGGCCGGGTTTATACCCATTCTGAATAACCGATTCGATGATATGTCGAAGATGAAGACGGTGGTTGAAGACCGGAAGTCTTCACATCGTTTGGGTGATTACTGATGATCTTGATTGGGCTGTACACCCAAGATGAGGGAATCAGTTGGTTGTCGTCCAGACGTACTTGGAGATGGATGTATATGCGAGGAAAGTGCCTCCGGTTTCGTTTAGACCCAGAACGAAATTGTAAATGGATTGTGTGTCCGACATTGGATTTTATTCTGTGTTGATTGATTTCTGTTAAATATATATCTGTTTGGCGGCGAAGAATTTATTCTTTTGCTTAACGTCCTTCTCCGAGACGTACGAGCTTAGAGGTTATATATCGATAGATATCAATCGCATGGCATGAATTGCCTGTGTGGCACACTGAGTTGCATGGATCAAGGCTTCTGTTGAAAAGCAAAGTCTTGTGGTTGATGATCAAAGCACGGCCTATGTGGCAGCTTTGTGTATAACGTAAATTCGCGAGCCTCACACCTCGGTATGAGTTAAAAATGGGATACGGACTGCAGGGAGAGCACGACGTTTCTTTCTAGCTTTGGTGGTGTCAGTGACTTACCAGTCCTGACATTTATTTACTTTTCACCTATGTGGTTGTTGGATGAGGCGCCTCGATTTTAGGTCTGTAAGGACCGGGAAACGTGTGTTCAGGCATAATTAATCCTCTAACGTAAGTGAGGACCGGCCCTGAAGCATCCAGGATTGCCCAGAGTGTGTAGTCCTGAGACATTTGCTAGAGTGTCTCGAAAGCGGAGAGGAGCTTGCCCCTTGCCTCGACTCATGACGAAAATCCAATTTCCAATACGTGTATTTCGACTTTATTTGTAGAGCCTAGTATGGCGACATAGTGGTATGGGGCACTTATGCCGTCTGTGATTTATATTTATGAGAAAGTGTTTTGACACTATACACTTATTATAGTATCAAATGATTTGTTTTAAACGTACCAAGCATGTTTGGCTGTTATAAGGTAAAACCCTATCCTCCGGCTTGCGTTGCATTGTGTGATGGGACCTGGGTCTTATAATAGCTTCATTTTTCGAAAAGCATTGCGTTGTTTATTCTATGCACTGGTATTCTTGGGAGGAAACCCGTTCCGTGTTATACGGCGTGGTCCCTTGAATTACTCTCTTTTAAAGTAAAGTTTTAAATAACTGTTTTAGTTCTCACACCAGTCACATGACTGACCTGGAGTTTATTGTTTTAACCTAAACTCTGGGTGCCCCTATTTTCGACACGGGCAGCTAGTAATTTTGGTTTTGCAGATTTATATTCACAGGATCCTGGTTTATAGCTGGAATGATATCCGGAAAGCTCTGTATTCGTATATCACCTTCAGTTGTGCTTTGTATTATTTTTTCCGCTGCTATGTAATTTATTGTAATCTCTGATATTTATCGAATGTAATTTATTCATTTATACTCTGTATATTCTTCTATCTGATGGAATTGTTGTAATAAGCAATGAAATGTTCTCCCGTCTGCGTTCTATTTGTCGTGTTCTCAAAACGATCAGGGGTTTCGAACGGTCTAGATCGGTTTAACGACTGATTCGGATCGAGTGAAATTCCTTGCCGTTACATTTGGTATCAGAGCTTTGGTTTACAGAGCTCGAGAACAAGACACATTAGAACCATACGAAAGAATTCATCAGATATTGGATTAGTAATATCCAATTAGAATGACTCGTTAGAGATAGGATCAGTAGTATCCTGGAACGAGTGTGAAGAGTATATTTTTCCAATGAAAACAATTTTGTTTTGAAATTTAAAATCGTTTTAAACGTATTTGAATATTTATTTATTTTGAATTTGGACAATCCAATATATAAAGATTTTGCATATACGCGTCATGAACGTATATTCGAAGTTTTAATATACTGGATAGATATAGGATCACATTCTAGACACTCGGAGATGGTTCTGATAATTGATCGATCATCATCAGAACTTATGTTCGTGTTTCGAACGTATGATATCTATATATTTCCATTAGACTGGTGTGAGAACCAAAACTAATATAGATAGATTTATTGTTGTGAATTGGCATCAAAAACATGATTTTCTGTATATGTATCAAAATTATGAATTTGAAACGTTAAATTCACTAATCGATTGATGTTTGTGTTGTTTGTTTATTTGTTTGATAATTTTGAACCATTATGCCTAATTGCATCAAATATTGAATTTAATTGAAAATTAGTCGCATTTGCTTGCATATACATGCACTTACATTGAACTGGTCATAGCAAGGAGGCTAGAGCAGAGAACAAAATTTGTTTGCCCGACAAATCGGTACATGTTTACTATATAATTTACTATTTTGTTTGGGTGATGATGATTTTATGAGCCTATTGGCTAGCCGCTTGGCTTTTTCTTTTTCTTTTTGAGATCAGAAGGCATGTATGGCAATTTCGGGATTTATTCGTGGCTCCCGGTGCAGGGGAGGTTATGGCGAAATTTTTCGAAAATTTAGGGTGTTAGCCAAATTTTTGAAAATTTGAAAATTCTCAGAAACTGAAAAGTTGGAGAATGGAATCCAGATCGAACGTAGAGTTGATTAATCAAACCACTTTCGAATTTGTTCCTTTTCGGGGACGAAAAGTTTTAAGTGGGGGAGATTGTAATAACCCGAAAATTTGAGCTAGTTTAAAATTTTATTTTTGGCAATTTCGATGAATTTTGAATATTTAAAATGAATTATTTTAAACAATATCGACGAGAAATTTATTTTGAATAGAATTCGACGTATATATTATACACGCCGTCGTAAGAATATAAATAATTATATATAATTAAAAATAGAATTGAAAATGGCGCGGTAGTACGATAATTCGATTTCAAACTTCAATTGAATGTACCGGGTGCAAAACAATCCGGATTTTAGTGAAACCAATAATAGTGGAAACTAATTGTGAATATCTTTCCAACAAATCTGAAAAATTGAAATTTGATAGCGGGGATCAAAAGATATGTCCAGTTGAAAATTCTGAATAGTCGTTATGGAATTCAGGCCCTTAAAAATGGGAATTTTGCAAACGACCTCGGATTTCGACGAAACCACTTTTGTTGGATCCGCAGTGTCAAATTATTGCTAGATTCCAAATTTCATAATTTTTCGAATCAATATGTGAGCGTGGCAAAGGAAAACGCGTTTGACCAGTTTTAGTTGATTTTAATCGACTGGAAATTGGCCGTTTTTCCAACGGTCTCGGAATTCGACGAAACTAGTTTTGTTAGGACCGTATCGTCAATATGAAGCTAGAAAATATTTTTATGGAATTTTTCGAGTTAGTATGTGACCCCAGTAAATTGAAATGCGCGTTCAAATTCAATATATAGAGTTATATGTTGATTTTGACGAAAACTGATCGAACTGATCGAATCAGCTTACGATACATATCCCATTGTGTTTGGAATGGGGGTAATTAGCTATGAACGATAGGCGGTGGGCCTCGTTTAGAGGTCGTATGTAAAAATCAACTTTTTGAATTAAATAATCAAATAAAATAAATAAAAAAATATCCTCCTCTCTCCGTCTACCTTTAACTTCTGCCCCCCCTTTCTCGATTCATTCATTACAGAAAAAAAGAGAACGAAGTGGAGAGGAGCGTCGCCCCCCCTAAACCGCCGCCGCCTCCCTTTCTTCTTCACCTCCCCTGTCGCAGCCCACCCATCGACGCCACCCTCCATTCACTCCACCCCAAATCGCCAGCCGCCAATCCCCGAGGTCGCGCCACTGCAATTGGGCCCCACCACCGCCGAGCTCCCCCCCTGCACGCAACTGCCACACCCCCCCTTCAGAGCCTTGCCCCGACCTCCTCCACCCCGCTGGCCTCGCCGACAGCCCTTCACCAAACGCAAAGACCCCCCTCCTCTTCCTTAAAGCAATGTAAGCCCTCTATTTATTTTATTTTGTTTAATTAATTTTAGCAATTAAAAATATGAAATTTTATATTGTAGGAGGATAAAAATATGATCTTTTATATTGTAGAGAGTTCAAAATATAATTTTTATCGTATACAAAGGTAGAAAATATAATTTTCATATTATATAGATGATAAAAATGTGATCTTTATATGGTAGGATATAAAAAGACGATATTTTTATGTAGTGAAAGACGACATTTTTGAAGTAGGAAAAGGAGAAATATTTATTTTTGAAAAGAAGAAATATTTGTGTAGATAATAGCGATGTAAAAATAGAATTTTTATCTATATAATTGCGAAGTAAAAAATTCGATTTTTATATATTGAATAGCGAAGTAAAAATTCGATTTTTATATATTGAATAGCGAAGTAAAAATTCGATTTTTATATATTGAATAGCGAAGTAAAAATTCGATTTTTATATATTTAATAGCGAAGTAAAAAATGTGATTTTTACATATGTAGTGGCTACGGGCGACGAAAGTGATAAGAGACGAGAACGACGAAGATTTCTATTTAAGAAGTGTCGTGAAATTGGGATAGCTATTGGTGAGAATTTACTACTCTTCAATCTCCTTTTTCTAGTTATATAATATATACTAGGATGCAGACGGTGTTTAGTAGCACCCGACACCCGTCATCCACAGACCATGATGGCTTGTAAGCTTGTTTGATGTGTTGTGAAATTTGTTTGTGAAATTGATGTGAAATAGATAATGAAATATATTCATGCGTTGAAATAAAATAAAATATTTATATAGTTAAAAATATTTTATCGTAAAAAATATAATTTTTAACGTGAATGTGAATAAATAAATATCTATAAACAAATCGGCCGATTTGTTTATATACACTGATTTGACTGATATTGATTGGGTCGATAAATTTTACACATTGCCCAACTGCACAAATAAAGATATGTGTTTGATTGTTTGAAACCCCACACGGGTATTGGGATAAAATACGGCATACACTAATCCCAATAATTAGTTGTATGTCGATCGATGGATTGACAGGCTGTTATAAGCGTTAGATATCTATATTTGATGCTTATACAGTGTAGTGCACTTTGGATGATGGTTGATTATATATCGTTGCTATTATATACATGTGTTGTATGGAATCCATATAATTAACTTTATATGGTAATTGATTGGGCCTCATTCCAATTTATAAGATAAAGAATATTATAAAATAAAGGTTTATGTGTTAACAGTACTCATCCGTTGAGATTAGTCATGTGTTGAACGAAATATTTTAACAATAAAATTTACATCTTTATCATATAGAAAATTAGAAACTAACTGGAAAATAGATAAGATGAGTGGTCTCCTGGATGTTGATCTGATGTTGGTTTCGGCCTACGGGGTTAATATTTAGGGAATCATTCTCTTACTAGTTTACGGTTGGAGTCTGATTTGAAATCAAACGATAGATACCATAACTTTTATAAAATATATTAAATAACAAAAAGAGTCACACGTGGACAGTACTTATTCGTTGAGATTAGTTGTGTGTTGACAAAAATATAGATTCACGTATTGAATAGGATAAATATTCATTTGTTGAATAGAATAACGGAATTATTGAAATATATAAAACTGTGTTGATTAGAGATGCGCTATTTTGACGCGAACGATATTTATATCGATTATATTCGTTTTTATAATTTGAAATGAATTGAATTTGAATAGAAAATGAATTGAATTTGATTTGAATAGAAAGTGAATTTGATTTGATTTGAATAGAAAATGAATTTGATTTGATTTGAATAGAAAATGAATTGAATTTGATTTGAATAGAAAATGAATTTGATTTGATTTGAATAGAAAACGAATTTGATTTGAATTGAATAGAAAACGAGTTTGATTTGAATTGGATAGGAAAACGAATTTGATTTGAATTGAATAGAAAACGAATTTGAATTGAATTGAAAAGAAAATGAATTTGAATTGAATTGAATTGAATTGAAAAGAAAATGAATTCGAATCGAATTAAAATCGATTTGAATTGAAATCAAATAGAAATGAAAGTAAAAAGGATTTATAATAGAAAATTCAATTTTGATTTGAATTTGAAATAAAGGTTGAAATTGTTTTTGAAACGAATTTAAAACTATTTATAATATTCGTTTTAAACAGAAATCGATGAAATATATATATATATATATATATATATATATATAATATAATGGCCTGAATAGAACGCGCCGCGCCGCGGCAGTTCGCGAATTTTGACCATTGACTTCAAACGGATATTACGGGAGATCCGACCGTCGGATTCTCCTAAAACCAGAACCTTGGGTTCGTATTGAAAAGAGCTTTCTAACGACTATTAGAAATTCAAAATCTAACGGTTGGATTTGGAGATACGTCCAAATCAAATTTGAAAAGGTCGCTGTAAGTGCAGTTCGATGGCCGTTGATGGAAATCGACTGTACGGGCCTTGATAAAATTATTAAAAATAATAATAATTTGTGTAAAATCATAAGAAATGATTTGGGAAAAATTAGGATGAAAAACTCCATATTTGAAAAGATAAAAATAGATTTTTATCGAAATGAACTAGTTTTGAACTAAAATTAAAACCCATTTATTTTTAAATAAATAATTTGGATTTGAAATGGATTTTAAATAGAGATGATTTGTGTTTATCGTGAACAATGTTTTAAATAACACTTGTTCTTTAACCCGATAATAAATAAAATGTGATTTGGGTTTATCGTGAACTGTGTTTTAAATGACATTAGTTCTTTAACCCAGTAAAAGGGAGTTTTAATGAATCTGCAATTAGATTGAAATGTGAATTGATAATCTAAATTATCAAATTTGGCAAATGAGCGAGAATGGAGTATCACCAGTTTTGCTCCACAGCGATAGTTAAATCTTTAATTAGATTTGAACGTGAAATGGTAATTAATTTTACCGATAACACCATGGTGTTAGATATGGAGTATCACCAGTTTTGCTTCATGGGATGAATAGGTTGGGATTGGGAAATAAAATAAATAATTACTTCGGTGTGGTTCGCTAATCTCGACTAGTTTGGGAAAAACCATAATTTGGTTTGAAATGACATCCAAAGGAAGATTAAAGGATAAATTTCAAAGAATTTATCTTGGATAAAATTAATGGGAACCTTTCCCTAAGAATTGAGATTTAGAAACTAACTGTAGGTTAGTTAAGAAGAATGGCTTCCTGGGTATTGATCTGATGTTGGTTTCGGCCTTCGGGGTTAATATTTGGGGAATTGCTCTCTTACTGATTTACGGTTAGTGACTAATGAATTGGAATGAGGCATATGTTGTGTTTGTGTAACATTTGTTTTTAATATACGCGGGTTGTTTGGAAAGGCCGGGTTTATACCCATTCTGAATAACCGATTCGATGATATGTCGAAGATGAAGACGGTGGTTGAAGACCGGAAGTCTTCACATCGTTTGGGTGATTACTGATGATCTTGATTGGGCTGTACACCCAAGATGAGGGAATCAGTTGGTTGTCGTCCAGACGTACTTGGAGATGGATGTATATGCGAGGAAAGTGCCTCCGGTTTCGTTTAGACCCAGAACGAAATTGTAAATGGATTGTGTGTCCGACATTGGATTTTATTCTGTGTTGATTGATTTCTGTTAAATATATATCTGTTTGGCGGCGAAGAATTTATTCTTTTGCTTAACGCCCTTCTCCGAGACGTACGAGCTTAGAGGTTATATATCGATAGATATCAATCGCATGGCATGAATTGCCTGTGTGGCACACTGAGTTGCATGGATCAAGGCTTCTGTTGAAAAGCAAAGTCTTGTGGTTGATGATCAAAGCACGGCCTATGTGGCAGCTTTGTGTATAACGTAAATTCGCGAGCCTCACACCTCGGTATGAGTTAAAAATGGGATACGGACTGCAGGGAGAGCACGACGTTTCTTTCTAGCTTTGGTGGTGTCAGTGACTTACCAGTCCTGACATTTATTTACTTTTCACCTATGTGGTTGTTGGATGAGGCGCCTCGATTTTAGGTCTGTAAGGACCGGGAAACGTGTGTTCAGGCATAATTAATCCTCTAACGTAAGTGAGGACCGGCCCTGAAGCATCCAGGATTGCCCAGAGTGTGTAGTCCTGAGACATTTGCTAGAGTGTCTCGAAAGCGCAGAGGAGCTTGCCCCTTGCCTCGACTCATGACGGAAATCCAATTTCCAATACGTGTATTTCGGCTTTATTTGTAGAGCCTAGTATGGCGACATAGTGGTATGGGGCACTTATGCCGTCTATGATTTATATTTATGATTGAAATTGTTTTGACACTATACACTTATTATAGTATCAAATGATTTGTTTTAAACGTACCAAGCATGTTTGGCTGTTATAAGGTAAAACCCTATCCTCCGGCTTGCGTTGCATTGTGTGATGGGACCTGGGTCTTATAATAGCTTCATTTTTCGAAAAGCACTGCGTTGTTTATTCTATGCACTGGTATTCTTGGGAGGAAACCCGTTCCGTGTTATATGGCGTGGTCCCTTGAATTACTCTCTTTTAAAGTAAAGTTTTAAATAACTATTTTAGTTCTCACACCAGTCACATGACTGACCTGGAGTTTATTGTTTTAACCTAAACTCTGGGTGCCCCTATTTTCGACACGGGCAGCTAGTAGTTTTGGTTTTGCAGATTTATATTCACAGGATCCTGGTTTACAGCTGGAATGATATCCGGAAAGCTCTATATCCGTATATCACCTTCAGTTGTGCTTTATATTATTTTTTCCGCTGCTATGTAATTTATTCTAATCTCTGATATTTATCGAATGTAATTTATTCATTTATACTCTGTATATTCTTGTATCTGATGGAATTGTTGTAATAAGCAATGAAATGTTCTCCCGTCTGCGTTCTATTTGTCGTGTTCTCAAAACGATCAGGGGTTTCGAACGGTCTAGATCGGTTTAACGACTGATTCGGATCGAGCGAAATTCCTTACCGTTACAGAAACCATAAGAAAAAGACAAAAATATACTTACAGCAACTAACTTCCAGAAAAATAATAGTGTAAGAAAGATTGAAAATATACTTACAGAAACTAACTCATGGAAAATAAGCTAAAGGCCATAAGAAAACAATAAAAGAAACTGCAACTATTAAGAACCTTCTTTCTTTAGATTACTTAAAAATCTGAATACTTACAACACTCGCTTGTAGTCCTTAGCACTTGCACGTGCGCGACCTTCCCAGATCCCATCTCTAGGTTGATTTTATTTTTCTACAAAGCTCTTCACTTTAAATTTTAGGTTTGTCTGAGTTAAGAGAGAGCCCAAAGGGAAAAGATATATGTTGTGAATGAATAGCTAGGTCTAGGGTCTTATTTATAATGAAGCTAAGGGATCTCAAGATATCAAATTAGTTGATTTAATCAAGTTCAGACGTGTTCACAAGTTCAGTTTCATCCTTCAGATTAACAAACCAACGAACTAGATCTAGCCATGTCAATTTAAAAGTATAATTCAAGAAAATCGGCTTGCACCTGGAGGTTTCACATCCATGAAGAATTGTGGGTCAAACCCATCATAAATTAGTCGAATTAGGTCGACCTAACCTTATCAAGGGTCGACCTATTATGGATATTTATTGTGACGTCCCCAAACCCCGTATTGACGGTGACAAGTGTAATCTTTGGAATATAACACATAAATAGAGAATAGCAGAGCAGAATTAAATAAATACACCAGATAATGTACAAATAATACACTGTATAAACGTAATCATCAGAGTTACACAGTATACAGGATCATACTTAGTACAAATACAGTTCAGCTATACATAAATGTCTGCAGCGGAAAACAAACATAATATGTACAATAGGAGCTGAACATCATAAAAAGAGGTAAATGATATAATCCATCTTCAGCTCCAGCTATCCAGAAAGAGCGTGCTAAAACCTAAATACAAGGCTGCCCGTGTAGAAATAAGGGCACCCGAGTTTGCAAGTGAAACAAACTACGAGTCAGTCATGGGACTGGTATGAGAAATCTATTTAACACATTATACAATTGGCTAATCATAGGACCACGCCACTTTCGCGGAACGGGTTTACTCCATCGGATTGCTAGTGCTTTACAACAAGCAAATCTTTTAAACACCGCAATGCTTTTTATAAAAATGAAGCCATTATAAGACTCAGTTCCCATCACACAATGCAACACAAACCGGAGGATAGAGTTTTTACCTTATAATGGCCAAAATATGCTTGATACGAATAAAACAAAAGCATTTGATATTACTAGTGTTCATATGTTTCAAAAACAATTTCAAATCATAAGTATCAATCATAGACGACATGAGCGTCCCATGCCACTATGTCGCCAAATATAGGTTTACAATCGAAACCGTATGGTGTCGTATTTGGAAATTGGATTTCCGTCATGAATCAAGGCAAAAGATAGTCCTTACCGACTTCGAGACTCTCTAGCGCGAGCCTCAGGATCAGAGCTCGAGTGACCCTTGGATCGTCAGGGCCGGTCCACCGATGTGGATTATAATGCCTGAACACTACGTTTCCCCACCCTTTGGGGCGTAAATGAGCCAACGAATGACTCCATCGGTCCCGGATCGACCGATATAACCGAGGCGCCTCGCAACAGCAACAACCACATAGGTGAAAATAATACAAATGTCAGCCAGTTCAAGCACTGACACCACCTCTAGCTAAAAGGAAATGCATGCC
Source organism: Allium sativum (assembly GCA_030737875.1). Taxonomy (NCBI): domain Eukaryota; kingdom Viridiplantae; phylum Streptophyta; class Magnoliopsida; order Asparagales; family Amaryllidaceae; genus Allium; species Allium sativum. The sequence goes on along the minus strand of CM060913.1, from coordinate 766,842,836 downwards.
CTCCCTGAGGTCCTCTCCCGTTTCTGGTTCATACCGAGGTGTGAGGCTCGCGAATTCACGTTATACACAAAGCTATGCCACGCAGGCGGTGCTTTGATCATCACCACAAAACTTTGCTTTTCAACAGAAGCCTTGATCACTGCATCTCAGCATGCCACACAGGCAATTCACACCATTCAACTGATGACTATCAATCACACAGAATGAATTCCAATGTCAGACACACAGTCCATTTGCAAGTCCGTTCTGGGTCTGAACGAAACCGGAGGCATTGTATACCTCGAATACCCATCGATCTCCACGTACATCTGGACGATTACCACTCATTATCCATATTTCGGGATGCCTCCCAATCAGGACATCAGTTACCATCCAAACGAGGTGAAGATCTCCGGTCTTCGACCACCGTCTTCATCTTCGATTTCCTATCGTCGATTCAGTTATTCAGAATGGGATAAACCCGGTCTTTCTAACAACTCGCGTATATAATAAAAAGTGCTACACAAAACACAACATACGCCTCATTTCAATTCATCAATCACTAACCGTAAATCAGTAAGAGAACGATTTCCCAAATATTAACCCCGAAGGCCGAAATCAACATCAGATCAAAACCCAGGAAACCATTCGACTCAGCTAACCTTCAGTTAATTTCTAAATTTCACATTCCATATCGTTTATAATATTTTATAATGATTTATCGCTATTTTTATTTATTTTAAAACAACCAATTTATTCAAATGACGCTTCGGGCCGTAACGCAGCCGTGGCGCTGTTTTTCTTCAGATTTGATTTACACATATCTGAAAATCTAACTGTTGGATATTCACAAATTTTATAACATTAGAAAGATCTTTTCAAAACAAATCCAACGGTTCCAGTTTTGGGAAAATCCGACGGTCGGATCTCCCGGTACACTCGTTTGAAGTTTCGATTTCAAAATACGAACTACAGCGTCATTATTCGATTTAATTTAATTATATTTATATATATATATATATAAATATAATCGATTCTGGCGCTGTTTTTCTTCAGATTTGAATTAAACATTCCAGACAATCCAACCGTTGGATCTTCACAAAGTTGGTGCCGTTGGAAAGATATTTCCAAAGCGAACCCAACGGTTTTGGTAAAATCCGATGGTCGGATCTCCCGCACTAATCGTTTGAAATCACGGTTTCAAAACACGAACTGCAGCTTCGTTATTCGATATATTTTAATTATATTTATATATATATATATATAAATAAATATAATCGGCTCTTCGATTTTAAAACCATATTCTTTTCAAACATTTGATAAAAATGATATTTTTATCCAACGGGCATTTATTCCGACACTTCATTATTTTTAACGATTCATGTATATAGTAAAAATGTGATTTTTATTGCAAAACAATTTATTTCAAAACACGACTATTTTATATAGTTCATATAGGTGATAAAAATAGGATTTTTATTATAAAACAATTTATTTCAAAACACGATTATTTTATATAGTTCATATTGATGATAAAAGTAGGATTTTTATTATAAAACAATTTATTTCAAAACACAATTATTTTATATAGTTCATATAGATGATAAAAATAGGATTTTTATTATAAAACAATTTATTTCAAAACACGATTATTATTCAACACATGAAAATAATTCTAACACATGAATATTATTCAAAATTTCAGCAGCATAACGGCAGAGTAGTTAAAACCGGGGTCGTCCCTAGTATGGCTCCTCGCTCTACCTTAAAGTCTCGCAGCTTTTGACAATGGGGATTTCATGCATCTAGTTCGCACGTAGGCGGCATGTATATTTTTTCATTTCCACAAACTAATCCTATGTGGTTTCAACCAAATAATTCTCAACCACAAACGGGTATTTTTCAACCACAATCAATCAATTTCAACCACAAAAAATTCTAATCAACCATTCGCTATCAATCAATTTTCACACCAATCATAACCAATAAATATCGTCCATGGTTTGTGGATAAGGGGCGTATATATATACATATATATATATATAATTATATAAGTATATCACTTCCATTTCAACACATATACAATTTTTACAATGCATATATAACTTATACATCGAACGTACAACTTATACAATGCTGATACATGAGGTGTACAGCGCTTATATAAGTCATACATCGACTATATAATTTATACATCGTCGTTTTCCATATCGTTTATAGTTTAGAAATATCACATTGGGTTCCACTCCACCAAAAATAGCAGAAGGCTCAGAAAAATATGCGGTCTCTTCTAGAATGTAGAAGACGTCCACACGAGTCCACTGTCTCTTGTTTCACTAAATTTCGTCAACAAACGAAAAAGATATGATTTTTACAGTGAAATCAAAAACCGTAGCGCTTTAAAATGCTATAGAATAGTTTATTTTAAAATAGCCATTATCTTTCTGAAATCTTCAAAACTAGGTTTGAAGTTTTCGTGCAATCCGTGAATCGATAAGACGATCGGCCTTCACCACGAAGAAGAGCATGGAGAGGCGCGCCTGGGGGGGTCCCCTTCTGATGAACTCGATGGCCTGGATAGCCCTCGGCGGTGGCTTGAACGTCGGATGTTCACGGCGATGGATCCCCCTAATTACTCAATGAAAAAATCCAAACTATATATGGATTTGAAGATCTTCTCGAGCTCTTCAAAATCTTCAACTGGAGGAGGGGCTAATTTTGTGTGGATTGATCAGAAAATGAACGAGAAAGGTGGAGCGGTTTATCGTCGTCAAGAAACAGAAGGGGCGGGGAGAGAGAAAGAGATCTGACCAATGAGGTTTTTTTTATTTATAAATTTTAAAATCTGAAAATACCCCCTTTCCCACACGAACACAAATCCAAACCCAACGACTATCGTCCCTAGCTAAATACCCCCATTCCGAACACAATGGGATATGTTTCGTAGGCCCATTCGACTGTTTCAATCAGTTTTCCTTCAAATTAAAATATAAAACATTCAATATTCGATTTGAACGTACATTTCAATTTGCCGGGGCCACATACTGATTCTAAAAATTCCCGAAAAATAAATCTAGCTATGTTTTGATGATACAGTCCCAACAAAACTAGTTTCGTCGAATTATGAGACCGTTTGAAAAATGGCCCATTTCTGGTCGATCCAATTTAACTGTAATTGACCAAAACACGTTTTCCCTTGCCACGCTCACATATTAACTTCAAAAATTATGAATTTTGAAACCTAGCAATAATTTGACATCCCGGATCCAACAAAAGTGGTTTCGTCGAATTCCGAGATTATTTGCAAAATGGCCATTTTCACGGGCTATATAAACTCTATAGCGACCTTTCTGAAAATTCATTTGGCCATAACTTTTGCTTCCGCTATGAAACTTCGATTTTTCAGATTCTTTAGAAAGGTATTCACTAACAGATTTAAATATTTTTGGTTTCACTAAAATCCGTTTTGTTTTGCACCCGGTACCGTCAGTCAAAGTTTGAATTCAAATTTTGAAAACTACCGCGCCATTTCAGGCCTTGTTTATAATTAGAAATAATTATATTTATTTTAAAACGTTGATACAAACTCACTTTTCATCGTTATCATTTAAAATATTTAAATTAAATGTCTTAAATTCACCAAAATAGCCAATTTAAAATTTTCAAAATGGTTCAGATTTTCCGGGTCATTACATTTATTATTTCTTTTATTTAATAATTCTTATATTATTTCTGAATCTCATTTCTTTAATAACTTTTTCATACTAATTTGGATTCTAACAGGATATATATGCAAATTGCTCAGGAAATTTCCATGGGCTCAATAGTGCAACTCCCATTGTTACTTTCTGAAATTTCACAAATTTAATTATTTCTTAATTAATAATGTAATTAATTATGATTACTTATATCTTAGGGTTTTTACATCCTCTCCTTAAAAGATTTCGTCCCCCAAAATTTTCAAAGATAAAAGAATGAAATAAGTGATTACAACCAATGCCTACATCCACCTACTCGACTATCATCCACTTCATCCATTATCCTTAAGTTTTCTAATGCAATTTATGTTATTATGTAATTGTGTAGTGTATATGCCTCCAGCTAATACAAATGATTAGACAGTTTGCTGATTTGGTCGACTTTCTTTTTAGGCAAATATGCTTATGCCATGCATCCAAATATATGCAAGAGATCTTAATGGTAACCGATAGCTCTATATATGTGCTACAATTATCGTCCATATACAACAATCATATGATAATTATACATTTATAACAATATTGGAAATAATTAAAAATGCATACACATCCATATGCATTTGATTTAATGACCTTGTTGATCGATTTATAAGTGATAATAGCTCCTAGTGTGTGTGTATGCATCTATTTGCATCTACTAGCAAACACGTGCAACCACTTGCATCCACAGACAAAACATGTTTTATTACCATGTTTACAACAAACTTACCATCCATAGGATTAACCTAAGATATACTTGTCGCGACCCGAACTTCCCAACCGGCGTAAACCAGACAAGAAGGCAGATTGCTTTGAGAACACGACACATCAGAACACAAACAATAGATTTTTCATTGGTATTTCAATAATATTACATTGGAGTACCAAAATATCAGAGTATGAATAAATAATATACAAGAAAAAAATATCAAAGAATTAAATTACATAACAGCGAAAATACAATACATAAATATAATGTACAGCGGAAAACATCAACTAACACAACTGAAAGAAATACACGGATACAAAGCTTTCCGATTATAGCTCCAGCCGTAATCTAGGATCATGTGAAAATAAATATCTGCAAACCAAAACCACAAGTTGCCCATGTGGGAAATATGGGCACCTAGAGTTTAAGTGGGAAACAATAAACTCCGAGTCAATCATAGGACTGGTGTGAGAACTAAAACAGTTATTAACTTTATTTTAATATTGGGTAAAACAAGGGACCATGCCATATGACACGGAACGGGTTTTGTAACGACCCGGATTTTGAGCGACTTTGGTTATCGACGTAAGCCCGACGTCGATAACTAAAACATCGAAAAATCCCGGTAATTAATGAAAGAAATTAGAAGGTGAGAATATATAAGATAGAAACTTAGAATAGAAGAAGAAGAAGAACACAACATCATAGTAACACGAACCTCACAGCGGAACGAATAACATATAATAGATAACATAACTTTGAAATATAACAGTTATGTATACAATAGCACTTATCAGAGTACAGCACTTACAACACAACGGAAATAACTATAGCTATATGATCTTGAAGCCTCCTGCTCCACGCTCTTCCAGTATATCTGTAAAACCCGACTACTTGACTGCCCGTACAAATTTAGGCACCCAAGAGTTTAGGGAAAACAACAAAGTAAACTCCGGGTCAGTCATGGGACTGGTGTGAATAAACTCAAATCATTTAAACAGGTATATGATATCTCATAAGACCACGCCGTGAATACGGAACGGGTTTTTCCCTTATGAGAATCCAAACATCTTTGCAAAGCAATATCATTCTGATATTATAATAATGTCTAAGTACAAATAAATATCAGTCTAGTAGAAACGCTTGCATCTCACGTTCTACATATATAGTATACAATCAAAAATCGCAAGCACATATTGGATGATTGGGTTTCCAACTATGACAAGGTATGGAATCACCTTCCGATCAGTGTACTCTAGGAACGATACACTGGAGTTCAACAAGAACATCTTGTAACTCAGCCACACATGACCGACCACTCATTTCGCTTGAGTGTATCGAATGTACATCACCAACGGTTGGGATCAGCAACCGTTCCCGTATATATATGGGACAGCATTGATAGATTTAAGAAACAAATGAATATTCACTAGATAGGTGATTATACACCCTACTTCGGTGCGACCGACTTAGCCATGCTGCCTGCCCGATTTCTGTCATTTACCGGATGATGAGGCTAGAAGCTACGCTTTATCATCACATCAGATTCACTTTGAATGCCACATTGTCAGATCCATCAGAATCACTAATTGACATCTACAACCATACATTACGTGTCAGCTAAAAGAAGTTTCCTTCTCCGCTTCCACTCTTGGTATAGTTGAAGAGATCAATGTACGTGACCGTCTGGAAATACTATGTCAGACATCCATCTTCATTCACTTAGAAATGTCACATCGTCATACCCGCCAAATCACAAATTGACTTATCCAAAAATAACACGGGTATACAGCTAAGAGAAACGAATTCCTCCGCCACCAAACATGAATACGTTTGAACAGATCAACTTACGCGGTTCATTGGATATACTCTGTCAGACCTTCGTCCATACAAGTTGTCCTGGGACTGGACAAACCGAAGGCACTATTCTGTAAACAGGATAGCCTTGCATTTTACTTCGTCTTCAATTATCTTTGGCATATATGATTCGCGACGCTTATGCCAATACAGAGTGGTTCTATGGATAATAATCCAACCGGTCTCTCCATATTAACAACGTTAAAATGGTCAAAACTTCGATAGTCGGTGATTTAACCATCAAAGAAAAACAAGTGTGCAAACAACGATATTATTTCCAAATGGAAATTATATCGAACAAACATCATTTAACATAAATCTCTTTAGTTCATTTATTTACTTATCTCCTGTTTCCCTATATTCTAAATTCTTATTTTTCTTTTATCAGAAAACATTTCTGATTCTCGTTTGGAAAACATTTCCAAAACTCCTTTACGATCAAACCTTACCATTTCTTAGTTAAGAAGGAAGTCACTCAAGTTGGGGTATAATTACCTCTCAGACCTTAACTGAACAACGTTATAACTTCGAAATGGTCAAAGTTTATCTTTTTAATTTTTAACAACTTCTTTACGCCTTTCTCGGATTCAATTTTACTAATCCACTTCTATATTTAAAACATTGGTTATAACGATAACGTTATAATCCCTACTTTCGAATTATCTAACCTTAATTGTAACTTCTATTCTTATTAGTAAATAATTAACCTAACCCTTATTTATTTATAAATAAATACATCTCTATTTAAACACTGGAAAGTATAAGTACTTTCCCGAATTCGATATAAACGAATTCGCCGATTAACTCCCTTCGAGAAATCTCTATTTGATTAACTCTTCTTCGAATAACCTATATTCGATTAACTTCTTCTCGAATAAACGATATTCGATAATCTCTCTTCGAATAACTAATATTCGATAACTCTTCCTTTTCAAATATCTCATATTTGAAAATCTCACTTCGATTAAACTATAATCGATAACTCCCTTCGTTGAAACTACATCGATAACTCCATTCGATGAAACTAACATGGATAACTCCTTTCGATGAAACTAACATCGATAACTCCTTTCGATGAAACTAACATCGATAACTCCTTTCGATGAAACTAACATCGATTTATTTAACTCGACGAACTTAACTCGACTAACTTAACTTGACTCGACTAACTCGACTTACTTAACTCGACTTACTTGGTTCGACCCATTCGATTCGATTTACTAGGCTCGACTAACTTGACTAACTTAACTCGACTTACTTGGTTCGACCAATTCGATTCGATTAACTAGGCTCGACTAACTTGGTCGAACCACCCGATCAACTCAACTTATTTAACTTTAACTGGTTTTACTTGGTTTGACTAACTCCATTTATTAACTCGACTGACTAATTCAACTCGATTAACCTAACTTGATTTACTTATCTCGATTAACTGAACTAATCACTTTGATTAACTTGACTAATTCACTTTGGTTAACTTAACCAATTCACTTAACTAATTCACTTAGTTTAACTTAACCAATTCACTTAATTCCTGTCGAATAAACTATATTCGATAACTCCTCTAACTCTATTCGAATAAACTATATTCGATTAACTCCTTTACTCTATTCGAATAAACTATATTCGATTAACTCTATTTAACTCCGTTTAACTCTATTCGAATAACTAATATTCGATTAACTCCCTTTTCTTTATTCGAATAAACTATATTCGATCAACTCATTTGATTTAACTCTAATCGATTAACTCCATTTAACTCTATTCGAATAACTAATTCGATTAACTAACTTCGAATACCATATTCGATTAACTAACTTCGAATACCATATTCGATTTCTCCTTTCGAATAACATATTCGATTTCTCCTTTCGAATACCATATTCGATTTACTTTATTCACTTTATAAAGATTTCCTTTTTAACCACGTTTTATTCATTTGAAAAGATTTACTTTTAAATAACGGTTCTACACTTTAAAATGATTTTTTTTTAATGTTCCCTTTCCAATTCTATTTGTAAATTCTTTACAAATATTCCCTTTTCAAATTTATTCTTGAAATATTCTAACTCCTTAAATTCCCGGGAAAATTCGCCATAACCTCCTTTGTATCGGGAGCATCGGGAAAATCCCCAAACTCGCCACACAGGCCTTTCCATTCAAAAAGAAATGTTTTGAATTTATTTCCTTTTCAAATATCTCCTATTTATAAATATTCCAATTTATAAACATTTCTTATTTATAAATATTCCACTTTATAAATATCTCTTATTTATAAATATCCCATTTTATAAATATGTTGTTTTCAATATCACTTTGAAAATCCCCTTATCTACATTCCGGTATGTCATGGTATTCGATCATATCAAATCACGATGTTCAATATCGTCCATACCCACACAATCAACAACAGGTTATACTTCACATCATATATTAAAATATATGAAAAACAATAAAATAACTGTTGAGGAATCCAGTCGGATTCCTCCAACCTGTTTCCCTGCATCACATATGTTAGACCATAGAATAACATCGATTTCACTTCACTGTTAAATATTCTGATAAACAGAATCGACATATAAATATTTAACAGTTTATATATATATACATCTATATATATAATATTTCTACTAACTGACTAGCAGTTCAATCAATCAACGAACACACAACAATCAGACAATTTTAACAGTTCTAGAAATACAACATGAAAATATAAACTGTTCAGAGTTGGTGAGTTTTACTCACATTTGCAGTTCATCGTTTAAAGAACGATAAACTGTTATTTGATTCAGTCTGACAATTTATTTCGCCATAAATTGTAACTGTCTCCGATCCACTCCCGGTCAGTCTCATTATGTTGCTCTCGTCCATACAATCCCGTCGGATCTTGTTTCGCTAAATTCTGACATCGTATGTAGAAGTTACGACAATTCTAAGTTAGTATACATTTTAAACTAAACTAAAACAAAATTAATATATTCCGTTGGGCCTTACCACAATTACCCGGCCCAATTCCCCTTTGATCATAAGTACCACGTTGGCCCTTTATCCCTCTTCTTCACCGATCATACCCCAACGAACCTGCTCCTCTTCATAGCCATTTTCGTCATTACAACTCCAAGCCGATTCTTCATTTCACCATCGAACTCAAAACCGACCACACCACTTCAATCCTCATCTAAATCTCCTCCTTCCTATTTCCTCCTTGTTCATCTCGAGCTCATGATGCCGACCGCGACTCCAGGGATTGTGCCGCACCACTACAGGAGACAGCGACAATTTTTTTTTTATTAAAAATCCCAAAAATTCAAATCCAACTCCACTCGCCCTCTTGAATCCAACTACGATCCCGAAATCATCAATTTCGGCTTCTGTTTGCAAACACGATCAACCCTATACTAACGCTGAAAAGAGAACAGCGACGACAGTGTAGTTCGAATGTTTCCAAACTCATACAGGATGACGATGATGATCCCAGATACTCAAAGATACATACTATGGGATTTATACATTTTTATTCGAATTCCTTTCATTTTACAACTCGTGGATTTCCTTGCTGTAAGAAAAGAAAAGAACGGCGGAAGGAACTGAGGAATTAGGTCTTAAGAAATTGGTTAAGGGGCTATTTATAAGGAGGGAAGATATTTTCCCATCCATTATTATATTCGTTTTTAATCTATAGTTATTTGTATTCGTTGTTAAAAATTCCTGAGGTCACATACTATACCCAAAAATCACGAAAATTGACATACATCTTCAGTTCGACATTACAGTCCCAACGAAACTGGTTTCGTCGAATTCCGACTCCGTATGCTCACACAACATATTTTTAACTGTCAAAATACTGACTGTTTTACACTCTAAAAATCCGTACGGCCACACAGTGACTCTAAAAATCACGAAACCTGGAATCTAACAACTATTTGACATTGCGGATCCAACAAAACTGGTTTTGTTGAATTCCGCCTTCGTTTGCAAAAGTGGCTATTTTTAACGCTCTAAATAGCCGATTTAAATACATAAATATATTTAAATATTATTAAATTAATTGTTTAAAATTAATTATTATCGTCTATATTCACAGTGGCATACCATACAGCTCCAGAATATCATATCAGAATTTTCAGCTTGATATTTCAGATTTTCAGATTTATCGATATTCAATTTATATCGAAAATCCTTTTATAACGTATATAAAGCGTTGCAAATTATAAAGGAATTCCATAGCGACTTTTCTGAAATTTGATTTGGACGTACATCAAAATCTACACGACGAAATCCCGATTTTTCTCTTCCACTAGAAAGATATACTCCACCAGCTCCACACGTTTCTTGTTTCACAGAAATCCGATTTAAAACGAATCCTGTACATTTAGTTGAAGTTCAAATCGCCAAATAGCGAACTGCCGCGCCATTTCGAGCTCGTTTATAAATATATTATAAATTATACGTTCAACTGTCGTCGATTCAATATATTCGTTATTATATTTCGAATCGAAACTCCACCAAATCTCGTATGCTATTCAATTCACACAATATTGTGAATTTCACTATTTCCGACTATTTCGACATTATAATATATTATTATATTATAATTATTTATTAAATATTCAATATTATTTAATTAAACGATCATTACTTCTCTAAATCACCAATTATATAATTAAATAAATTAATTATATACCTCTAAAAATGCGGGTCATTACATTCTTCCCCACTTAAAATAATTTCGTCCTCGAAATTGCTAAGTTAAAGGACGACCCTATCTATTGGAATTCCTAAGATTTGTTTACCCCTTATTTCTGATTTCCACTGAACCAATTAATATTGACTAAAATATTTATTCATTCCGACTAACTAAAATTTCCAAAAATTCTGAAAATTTTCTAACACTTTAAACTTTCGAAAAATTTCGCCAGCACCTCCTTTGTACTGGTCAATAGCTCAAACTCCAACTCGCCTCTCTGGGCCATCTCCAACCCAAAAGAAAATCAAACAGCCAAGCGGCTTGCCAATTCAGCTCATCAAAATCTCAAATCCACATATAATATAACTGGTACCCCTTTTTTTTTTTCGGGCATGTCAACTCTATCACTTCCATATGCTATCGACTCAGCATATACCAGTGTTATCTCAATCAAATTCCAATCAGTTCATATCCTCAAATCCAAATCGAATTTCATTCGAACCCCAATATCAAATCCCAAATTATTGACTTATCAATTTTGGTTTCATTCTAGATTATCTCTAATCCAATTCAATTCTATTTAACTCTGTTCAAGTTAAATTTCAATTTATTTTTACCATCTCATTTTATTTAACTTCATTAGTTAAATTTTAATTCCAGAACTTAAATTCCTGGGTTTCTTTTAAATCAATTTGGAATCATAATACCAATTCAAAACATTTGAATTTTCTAAACCATTTGTTTTCTCAAAACAATTTTAAAAACAAAATCTTCGGTAGTAATCCATCACTAAGAACTCGAAAATGAACACCGATGATGTCATGATCATCATCGGAATCTACTTTCCAGCTGTCAGAGTGAGTTCAATACTATATCACTTTCAGTTTGAAAAACGTTTTCAAAATCTCCCAGGAACTTAAAATTTCCTTATTTAAATTCCAAATCTGATTTAACTCCAGATTTAATTCATCCTCTTTCATATACTTTACTTATATGAATTCTGATTGGTTATATATAACCATTTCACTTTATAATCTTATCTGATTATAATTACTACCAACACATCCTATATATGATAATATATCACATATACATACTGTGTCGGTCCATCGTATTCAAGTGTTTATTTATTCTTACCGATACAGTGGATCAAACTGATCGACCAGAACTCATAAACAACTCAGCCAATGAATCTCCACAATATAAAACAAATTTTTATATCAAATACAAATACGCACTCGTATATATACACTCAACTCAATCTAGGGTATTACTAACCCAATCTCTACCGAGTCACGCCACAGAGCCAAGTAATTCTAAACTTAAGCTCTGATACCAACTGTAACGACCCGGATTTTGAGCGACTTTGGTTATCGACGTAAGCCCGACGTCGATAACCAAAACATCGAAAAATCCCGGTAATTAATGAAAGAAATTAGAAGGTGAGAATAGATAAGATAGAAACTTAGAATAGAAGAAGAAGAAGAACACAACATCAGAGTAACACGAACCTCACAGCGGAACGAATAACATATAATAGATAACATAACTTTGAAATATAACAGTTATGTATACAATAGCACTTATCAGAGTACAGCACTTACAACACAGCGGAAATAACTATAGCTATATGATCTTGAAGCCTCCTGCTCCACGCTCTTCCAGTATATCTGTAAAACCGGACTACTTGACTGCCCGTACAAATTTAGGCACCCAAGAGTTTAGGGAAAACAACAAAGTAAACTCCGGGTCAGTCATGGGACTGGTGTGAATAAACTCAAATCATTTAAACAGGTATATGATATCTCATAAGACCACGCCGTGAATACGGAACGGGTTTTTCCCTTATGAGAATCCAAACATCTTTGCAAAGCAATATCATTCTGATATTATAATAATGTCTAAGTACAAATAAATATCAGTCTAGTAGAAACGCTTGCATCTCACGTTCTACATATATAGTATACAATCAAAAATCGCAAGCACGTATTGGATGATTGGGTTTCCAACTATGACAAGGTATGGAATCACCTTCCGATCAGTGTACTCTAGGAACGATACACTGGAGTTCAACAAGAACATCTTGTAACTCATCCACACATGACCGACCACTCATTTCGCTTGAGTGTATCGAATGTACATCACCAACGGTTGGGATCAGCAACCGTTCCCGTATATATATGGGACAACATTGATAGATTTAAGAAACAAATGAATATTCACTAGATAGGTGATTATACACCCTACTTCGGTGCGACCGACTTAGCCATGCTGCCTGCCCGATTTCTGTCATTTACCGGATGATGAGGCTAGAAGCTACGCTTTATCATCACATCAGATTCACTTTGAATGCCACATTGTCAGATCCATCAGAATCACTAATTGACATCTACAACCATACATTACGTGTCAGCTAAAAGAAGTTTCCTTCTCCGCTTCCACTCTTGGTATAGTTGAAGAGATCAATGTACGTGACCGTCTGGAAATACTATGTCAGACATCCATCTTCATTCACTTAGAAATGTCACATCGTCATACCCGCCAAATCACAAATTGACTTATCCAAAAATAACACGGGTATACAGCTAAGAGAAACGAATTCCTCCGCCACCAAACATGAATACGTTTGAACAGATCAACTTACGCGGTTCATTGGATATACTCTGTCAGACCTTCGTCCATATAAGTTGTCCTGGGACTGGACAAACCGAAGGCACTATTCTGTAAACAGGATAGCCTTGCATTTTACTTCGTCTTCAATTATCTTTGGCATATATGATTTGCGACGCTTATGCCAATACAGAGTGGTTCTATGGATAATAATCCAACCGGTCTCTCCATATTAACAACGTTAAAATGGTCAAAACTTCGATAGTCGGTGATTTAACCATCAAAGAAAAACAAGTGTGCAAACAACGATATTATTTCCAAATGGAAATTATATCGAACAAACATCATTTAACATAAATCTCTTTAGTTCATTTATTTACTTATCTCCTGTTTCCCTATATTCTAAATTCTTATTTTTCTTTTATCAGAAAACATTTCTGATTCTCGTTTGGAAAACATTTCCAAAACTCCTTTACGATCAAACCTTACCATTTCTTAGTTAAGAAGGAAGTCACTCAAGTTGGGGTATAATTACCTCTCAGACCTTAACTGAACAACGTTATAACTTCGAAATGGTCAAAGTTTATCTTTTTAATTTTTAACAACTTCTTTACGCCTTTCTCGGATTCAATTTTACTAATCCACTTCTATATTTAAAACATTGGTTATAACGATAACGTTATAATCCCTACTTTCGAATTATCTAACCTTAATTGTAACTTCTATTCTTATTAGTAAATAATTAACCTAACCCTTATTTATTTATAAATAAATACATCTCTATTTAAACACTGGAAAGTATAAGTACTTTCCTGAATTCGATATAAACGAATTCGCCGATTAACTCCCTTCGAGAAATCTCTATTTGATTAACTCTTCTTCGAATAACCTATATTCGATTAACTTCTTCTCGAATAAACGATATTCGATAATCTCTCTTCGAATAACTAATATTCGATAACTCTTCCTTTTCAAATATCTCATATTTGAAAATCTCACTTCGATTAAACTATAATCGATAACTCCCTTCGTTGAAACTACATCGATAACTCCATTCGATGAAACTAACATGGATAACTCCTTTCGATGAAACTAACATCGATAACTCCTTTCGATGAAACTAACATCGATAACTCCTTTCGATGAAACTAACATCGATTTATTTAACTCGACGAACTTAACTCGACTAACTTAACTTGACTCGACTAACTCGACTTACTTAACTCGACTTACTTGGTTCGACCCATTCGATTCGATTTACTAGGCTCGACTAACTTGACTAACTTAACTCGACTTACTTGGTTAGACCAATTCGATTCGATTAACTAGGCTCGACTAACTTGGTCGAACCACCCGATCAACTCAACTTATTTAACTTTAACTGGTTTTACTTGGTTTGACTAACTCCATTTATTAACTCGACTGACTAATTCAACTCGATTAACCTAACTTGATTTACTTATCTCGATTAACTGAACTAATCACTTTGATTAACTTGACTAATTCACTTTGGTTAACTTAACCAATTCACTTAACTAATTCACTTAGTTTAACTTAACCAATTCACTTAATTCCTGTCGAATAAACTATATTCGATAACTCCTCTAACTCTATTCGAATAAACTATATTCGATTAACTCCTTTACTCTATTCGAATAAACTATATTCGATTAACTCTATTTAACTCCGTTTAACTCTATTCGAATAACTAATATTCGATTAACTCCCTTTTCTTTATTCGAATAAACTATATTCGATCAACTCATTTGATTTAACTCTAATCGATTAACTCCATTTAACTCTATTCGAATAACTAATTCGATTAACTAACTTCGAATACCATATTCGATTAACTAACTTCGAATACCATATTCGATTTCTCCTTTCGAATAACATATTCGATTTCTCCTTTCGAATACCATATTCGATTTACTTTATTCACTTTATAAAGATTTCCTTTTTAACCACGTTTTATTCATTTGAAAAGATTTACTTTTAAATAACGGTTCTACACTTTAAAATGATTTTTTTTTAATGTTCCCTTTCCAATTCTATTTGTAAATTCTTTACAAATATTCCCTTTTCAAATTTATTCTTGAAATATTCTAACTCCTTAAATTCCCGGGAAAATTCGCCATAACCTCCTTTGTATCGGGAGCATCGGGAAAATCCCCAAACTCGCCACACAGGCCTTTCCATTCAAAAAGAAATGTTTTGAATTTATTTCCTTTTCAAATATCTCCTATTTATAAATATTCCAATTTATAAACATTTCTTATTTATAAATATTCCACTTTATAAATATCTCTTATTTATAAATATCCCATTTTATAAATATGTTGTTTTCAATATCACTTTGAAAATCCCCTTATCTACATTCCGGTATGTCATGGTATTCGATCATATCAAATCACGATGTTCAATATCGTCCATACCCACACAATCAACAACAGGTTATACTTCACATCATATATTAAAATATATGAAAAACAATAAAATAACTGTTGAGGAATCCAGTCGGATTCCTCCAACCTGTTTCCCTGCATCACAGATGTTAGACCATAGAATAACATCGATTTCACTTCACTGTTAAATATTCTGATAAACAGAATCGACATATAAATATTTAACAGTTTATATATATATATATATATACATCTATATATAATATTTCTACTAACTGACTAGCAGTTCAATCAATCAACGAACACACAACAATCAGACAATTTTAACAGTTCTAGAAATACAACATGAAAATATAAACTGTTCAGAGTTGGTGAGTTTTACTCACATTTGCAGTTCATCGTTTAAAGAACGATAAACTGTTATTTGATTCAGACTGACAATTTATTTCGCCATAAATTGTAACTGTCTCCGATCCACTCCCGGTCAGTCTCATTATGTTGCTCTCGTCCATACGATCCCGTCGGATCTTGTTTCGCTAAATTCTGACATCGTATGTAGAAGTTACGACAATTCTAAGTTAGTATACATTTTAAACTAAACTAAAACAAAATTAATATATTCCGTTGGGCCTTACCACAATTACCCGGCCCAATTCCCCTTTGATCATAAGTACCACGTTGGCCCTTTATCCCTCTTCTTCACCGATCATACCCCAACGAACCTGCTCCTCTTCATAGCCATTTTCGTCATTACAACTCCAAGCCGATTCTTCATTTCACCATCGAACTCAAAACCGACCACACCACTTCGATCCTCATCTAAATCTCCTCCTTCCTATTTCCTCCTTGTTCATCTCGAGCTCATGATGCCGACCGCGACTCCAGGGATTGTGCCGCACCACTACAGGAGACAGCGACAATTTTTTTTTTATTAAAAATCCCAAAAATTCAAATCCAACTCCACTCGCCCTCTTGAATCCAACTACGATCCCGAAATCATCAATTTCGGCTTCTGTTTGCAAACACGATCAACCCTATACTAACGCTGAAAAGAGAACAGCGACGACAGTGTAGTTCGAATGTTTCCAAACTCATACAGGATGACGATGATGATCCCAGATACTCAAAGATACATACTATGGGATTTATACATTTTTATTCGAATTCCTTTCATTTTACAACTCGTGGATTTCCTTGCTGTAAGAAAAGAAAAGAACGGCGGAAGGAACTGAGGAATTAGGTCTTAAGAAATTGGTTAAGGGGCTATTTATAAGGAGGGAAGATATTTTCCCATCCATTATTATATTCGTTTTTAATCTATAGTTATTTGTATTCGTTGTTAAAAATTCCTGAGGTCACATACTATACCCAAAAATCACGAAAATTGACATACATCTTCAGTTCGACATTACAGTCCCAACGAAACTGGTTTCGTCGAATTCCGACTCCGTATGCTCACACAACATATTTTTAACTGTCAAAATACTGACTGTTTTACACTCTAAAAATCCGTACGGCCACACAGTGACTCTAAAAATCACGAAACCTGGAATCTAACAACTATTTGACATTGCGGATCCAACAAAACTGGTTTTGTTGAATTCCGCCTTCGTTTGCAAAAGTGGCTATTTTTAACGCTCTAAATAGCCGATTTAAATACATAAATATATTTAAATATTATTAAATTAATTGTTTAAAATTAATTATTATCGTCTATATTCACAGTGGCATACCATACAGCTCCAGAATATCATATCAGAATTTTCAGCTTGATATTTCAGATTTTCAGATTTATCGATATTCAATTTATATCGAAAATCCTTTTATAACGTATATAAAGCGTTGCAAATTATAAAGGAATTCCATAGCGACTTTTCTGAAATTTGATTTGGACGTACATCAAAATCTACACGACGAAATCCCGATTTTTCTCTTCCACTAGAAAGATATACTCCACCAGCTCCACACGTTTCTTTTTTCACAGAAATCCGATTTAAAACGAATCCTGTACATTTAGTTGAAGTTCAAATCGCCAAATAGCGAACTGCCGCGCCATTTCGAGCTCGTTTATAAATATATTATAAATTATACGTTCAACTGTCGTCGATTCAATATATTCGTTATTATATTTCGAATCGAAACTCCACCAAATCTCGTATGCTATTCAATTCACACAATATTGTGAATTTCACTATTTCCGACTATTTCGACAATATAATATATTATTATATTATAATTATTTATTAAATATTCAATATTATTTAATTAAACGATCATTACTTCTCTAAATCACCAATTATATAATTAAATAAATTAATTATATACCTCTAAAAATGCGGGTCATTACAGGTTTTATCCTAAGAATACCATAAAACAAACAACGGAATCCTAAAAGTAAAAAATGAAGGTATTATATGACTCAGGTCCCATCACACAATGCAACGCAAGATGGAGGATAAAGTTAATGTCTTCAAAATACTAAAATACTTGGTCTAACTCGAGTGTAAAGTAAAACATAACACTTAAGTCAATGCCAATATTCTTATGTAATTAAATTTACTCAAGTGAAATATACAAGTAACTTAATAAATAGATAACTTAAATTTAAATAAATGATGTATTTCACGTTATAAATCGATTTAGTTTAAATATTGATTTTCGTTATCGTTTTTCACAAGTCAGTTTCATATTGAATTAGATTTTATATTAAAATTTCTATGTCACAAGACAGTTGGTGATCAAGAATCCAAAATTTGATTTTAGAAATACAAGTCACAATTTATCTCGGTGAAAACTTTATATTCAAATAATTCGAACTTACAAATTCAAATTGGAAATAATATTTTTATTAAAACTAATTATATCAATATAAAAGTCAACTTCAATATATATTAGTTGATAAAAATGGTTATAAAGTAGAAATAGTTAAGTTGAATAAAATAGTTATGAAATATAAATTGTTAATTTTTTTAAAGTAATAGTTTTATTGTAAATAGTTATAAATATAATAGTACGAAAACAATAGTAAAAGAGAAATCAATTTAATTAAGATAATTAATATAAAATAATAGTAAATTTGGAAAAAAAATAATTTAATAGTTTTGAAAGAGGGTTTACTTTGTATTAACATTTGAATTCAACTTTGGGTTTCAGGTTCCATATTCTAATCCGAACGACGTATCATTTTTTTTCTTCAAATTTTGATTTAAATCAAGTCAGACTTCATAAATTTCAAATCAACTTAAATTAATGGTTTAAATTTCTAGTTTAACATAGTGCTCATGTTGGTTGAAACTTAAATACCAATCAATTTTATAATGGACTTATGTACAGTTTAAAATGTTGGGAATTGCAATGTGATAACCGTGATGATGTTAAACAAATGAACAATCTAATTAAATAAACATACAAACAAACAACAATCACAACAACTACAATACATGTAGCAATCACTATTATTTCATATGATTGTTAAACTATCAAGTATACAGGTAACTAATTAACTAACATTCAATCAACTCAATTCAATGTTAGGTGTCAATTGTATCACTGTAAATTTCAAATTTTCCAATTAACAATTCAATAGATTAGCCAACATAGAAATCTATCTATCGTGAAGTTTATTACATAATTTGAATAAGAATATAAATCATGAGTTGTGTAACGACATGTACTTTTTTGATGGTTCAAATCGACAATAAACCGCACATGTCGACCCAAACAAATCAAAAATACAGGAAGTTATTGGGAAAAAGAAGAAAAAGAAAGAAAGAAGGCAAAAACAATCACAGAACCTCACAGCGGAAGGATAACATATAATAATTAAGTAACAGTTAAAACAATTGAAATATATATGATGACTATCAGAGTTATACACTTTTAGATTTCATCCCATGGCAGCGGAAATAAAAAGCAGCGAACATACACATATATATAGCTACTAGATATACCAAATCTTCGTCTTCGATCTCCAAGTCACAGCGATCCTTGTTAACTGCAAACGTCTGCTGACCCGAGCGTATTGCAAAAAAAGGAAAACACAACAAACACTCGGATCAGCACTAAATCATTCTCATATTAGTCAAATTAAAACATGAAATAACTCGAGTGTCTGTGGGTACAATAACTCAAGAGATGTTACAGGATTTTTCCACCTCTCGAGGATCCGTTAAACTAATATATACATAGTATAATACACTATTATGATAGTGTCTATCCAGTAAAGTAAATATCATAAAAATAGCGTAAACGGGATTACCATATTACCCTTACGCCGTTTACAGGCACCAAAAGTCTATACAGTACCGTAAATTCACCGTACTGGTGTTATCCGAGGGCACTCCATAGAAGGCAATGCTAAATCAAAATCGTGTGGGGCTCGATATGGGTAAATATGACAAGGCACTCGAGGCAACGCCCAGGGTAGGATTCAACCAATTGCACTACCGGACCGATGGTAACGCATAGCAGCCACTACCGCCCACCTCGGATCACACTCCCAATTCAAATGGGCCCAAATCATCATCTTCATCATAGATATAAAAATAGTATCGAAGAAGTGTGTCCGATCAAAGGTGCTACCTCAATTAGTCACGGTATAGCTTCTGTTTTAGTCATTTCAATTCTGACCTGAAGGTCAGGGCTATTTTGTTGTCATTCATCTTCTTCGATTCAATAATCGCCTCCAAGTTATCATACTCATTCTGGATATGTCATAACATTAGCAGTTGTCAAAGTGGTATCAACACTGACAAAGAGTATGCCTTTTGCCGACTCCGGTCTCTTTAACAACCAACGCTTATGTTTTCTACATCGGTCAGTTCTTTTACATTTCTCAAAGGTTCATTTCCATATCAAAATATCATATTTTGTGGGAACCCCATTTATATTCAACATGGAATATAATTTCATATCAAGATATCAAAATCATTCAAAAACCGATTACATTCTAATCAGAATATATTTCCATATCATTATATTATACTCATATAATATTTCACCAAATCGATTTATATTCAAGTAGAATATACTTCATATCAATGATTATAATTATCTCAATCGATTTATGTTCGAAATCCATTCATATTCAACTAGAATATATGTTTCATAACCACTCATTTTAAATCTCTTAAGAGATCCATTTATATTTGAGAAGAATATAATTCCTATTTCCATATAAAAGCCGTTTTAAATCGGTTCATATATTCAATTAGGATGAATTCTTATCTCAACTCCATTTGAACCGACGGTTCGAATTCAAACATTTCCATTCGGAAGAAATCTATAATTTCAAAAAAATACTTGAAAAAATGTTTATAAAAAATAATAATTTTATATAGATAAATATATATAGAATATAATAATTAAAATAAATAAATAATTAAATGTTATGTATATACCTAAAATAAAGGTTTACTAGATAATTTTGAATAATCAATTATAAGGAAAAATTTATTCATAGTACAATAGTTTATAAGTAAAGGTAAATAATAAATTTAAGGAAAGAATAATTATTTGAAATCAAATGTGTAAATATATACATAATAAATTTCTTTAACCATAATCGTTCCTTCTTCCGAATTTCCAATACTTGAATCTATACTCCAGTCTTAATGGAGTACATTTAGTTCCATATCTCATTTTCCAACATTGTTCAAACAACCATTCGATTTTAAGGGTTCAAATCTATATTCAAACTGAGTTAGACAACTCAGAATACCCTCAATTTCCATTTTTCCAAAATTAAATTCCATAAGAATTTATTTCCTTCTAATCAACACTCTTAACTTGAAAATTTCCAAATCATATTCAAATCCCAATTTAAGAATTTTCACTTTGTTTTGGGATAATTTTCTTAACCCTTTTAAATAAACATCCCAAGTTCAGAATCTTTAAAGAAATGGATTTATCGAGTATCGGCACATTCTTCTAAATGAAAATTCTATCAATAAAAATTTTCAAATATTTAAAATCATTTAACCAATCGATGTCTGTATATAATTATCTATCCAATGGCCAAGTGATTTTAAATTTAGTTTCTCGATATTTCAGGGATGGATCTATCATTTCAATCCAAATCAGGGTCATCGAGATTTATCATTTCACTCTGCGTTCTTAATATATTTTATCGATAAATCCTGGGTTTATTAGATGCCCGTAACATCAAGGGTAAATGGGATTTATCGTCAAAATCAACATGCAATACAATATACTGAATATGGGCATTAGCAGTGTCAATATTAATTCAGTAATAAAAATTCAACCAAACATCCGTCACATCATTCCATTCAACTAATCAGCATTAACTGTTTCAGGATTAGCAGGGTTTCAAATTTCCAACTAGAAATTTAAATTTACTTAAATATCTAAGCATCGACCTAAATTTGCATGTTAGCACACTTGCATGTCAATTTCAAACAGCACATCAACAATCAAACACAACCATGCTACCAAACTTATTTCATAATTTGATTCAATAAATATGGGAATAATTCACTATTTCGTAAGTGAGAAAATCACTCACCTTTGGGTCCATAGTTGATCGAACATCCAACCAAAGGCCAAAAATTTACAGTCTCCAAACGCAAGCAAGGTTAGTGCCAAAACGTCCGCAGTTTCGCAACGATCCCAACGCAATAAACCTGTAACGATACGCATTTTGCTTGACCTTAATCGATTGCTAGATCGATCAAAATCGTTCAAAACTGGCATACGTTAACTTTGGGAATACAATACATTAGAACAATAACAACAGACATTTATAAACATTACAATAATGTTACATCAGATTACAGAATATCAGAGTACATCGATACATAAAATACAACGAAAGACTTATTACAATAAATTAACGCAATACACAACGGAAGACTTTCTATGCTCTGGATACAGCTTTAGGCCCCGATCCAGAATCCTGCTCAAGAGATAAATATCTGTAAAAAGCTACTCGACTGCCCGTGAGGAAAAGAGGGCACCCGAGTTTGCAAGTGAAACAAACTACAGGTCAGTCATGGGACTGGTATGAGAAATCTTTTCTACATTATCTAACTGTACGGCAAATCACAGGACCACGCTGCTAACGCGGAACGAGTTTACTCCGTTGGATTGCCAGTGCATAATTAAATAAATTTTATATGAAATAACGCAATGTTTTTTAGAAAAATGAAATCATTATAAGACTCAAGTCCCATCACACAATGCAACGCAAACCGGAGGATAGAGTTTTACCTTATAATGATCAAACATAACTTGATACATATAAAATAATATTTTAATACTATTGTTAGTGTCTAATCAATTTTAGAAAATACTTCAAAGTAATTGTATCAATCCTAGACGGCATAGGTACCATATACTATGTCGCCATATATAGGCTTATAATCAAAACCATAGTATCGTATTGGAGATTGGGTTTCCATCATGAAATCGAGGCTAGGGATCATCCTCTCCGATTTGAGACACTCTAGCAAATGCCTCAGGATCACACCAATGGGCAACCCTTGGAGCGGTAGGGCCGGTCCACACTTAACAATAGTTGATTAGTTATGCCTGAACATACGTTTTCCGGTTCCTTTGAACCTCAAATATGGCCACTAACAACCTATAAAACCGAGGTACATCATAATCCATCATCCACATAAGTAAAAATGTCAGGGCTGGTCGGTCATTGACACCACTCTAGCTAGAAAGAAACGTGTGCACTCCCTATGGTCCATATCCCGTTTTTGACTCATACCGGGGTGTGAGGCTCGCGAAGTCACGCTATGCACAAAGCTACGCCTAAACAGGCTATTCTTTCATCATCAACCACAAGGCTCTGCTTTTCAACAAAAGCCCTGATCCATGCATCTTTGCATGCCACATTGTCAGTCCATACTATACCATTGATTCCTATAAATATATAACCTCTAAGCTCGTACGTCTCAGAGAAAGGTGTTAAACACCAAACATATATATATATTTAGCAGAGATCAATGAATACAACATAAAGGAATACAATGTCAGACATACCATCCATTTACAAGTCCGTTTTGGAGATCTGAACGAAACCAGAGGAACCTTATTCCTCGCATATCTGAACAATCAACAAATACGTCCGGACGACTACCACTGCAGCCCCTTCAAGGTAGCTACTCCAATCACGGGCTTCAGTAGTCCTCATCCATTCGATGTGAAGATCGTCGGTCTTTAATCACCGTCTTCAAATATTTGACTTAAATCATCAGAGTAATTATTTGAAATGAGTTGAACTCGGCCTTTTCAAATAATCCTCAAATAATTATCATTTTAATCATTTCATATCACTCAAATCTATTTACAATGATTTATCGCTATTCTTATTTATATAAAAATAGCTAATTTAATTTAACGACGCTTCGGGTCGATCGGCGGCCCTAGCGTCGTTTTCCCAAAGTTTGATTTACACATATCTCGAAATTTAACCATTGGATTTTGACGAGATTTATATTGTTGGAAAGATCTTCCCAAGGCGGTCCTAACGGTTCCAGTTTTAGGAAAATCTGACGGTCGCATCTTTCGGTATAACCGTTTAAAGTTACGATTTCAAAACGCGAACTACCACGCGTGTTTCGTTTAAATTTAATTTATATTTAAATAATTATAAATATAAATAGTTTGCCGAATCTGCTAACGCGTTTAACTCTACATACAAAATAATATTTAACTTCGCATAAAAATTCTAATGTATGTATATACCACAAAAATGATTCTTTCACATTTGTTGACAGTTCTAGCTTAGTTTTGGTGAATTATTTTTAATAAAATCATGTTTAAATCCTAAAACATGAACATTTCTATAATTCTTTACCTAACATTAAAAGTGTAGCTTTTTAATGTAAACGTATTTTATTCCTATTCCTTTTTATTACATATTAAATGTCAATAAAAGTGTAACTTTTATTTCTACTCTTTTTATCGCATCAAAAATGACGATAAAAATATAATCTTTATTTCTACTCTTTTTATCGCATCTAAAATGACGATAAAAACGTAACATTAATTTCTATTCTTTTTATCTAATCCTTTATTTACACCTAAATTGTAAATATAAATGTAACTTTTATTTCTAAGTTTTTATTTACATCTAAACTGTAAATAAAAATGTAACTTTCAATTCTATACTTTTATTTGCATCTTAAATGTCAAATAAAATATAACATTCAATTTTATGTGTTTTTTATATCTAACATGAAAATAAAAATGTACTTTTCTAATTCATGTTTTTATCTACATTATGAAATGCAAATAAATATGTACTTTTTAAATATATGTGTTTATTTACAACTAAAATGTAAATACAAGAGTCACTTTGATTTCTGTGTTTCTATTTACATCCAAAATGTAAATAAAAATGTAACTTTCAATTTTAAATCCAAATTGAATATTGTATCTATTATCATATTAAAATAATATTATTTCCAAAATATTAATTTTGAAATTAGATCTTTTTATATTCATTATAAAATGGATAAAATAAATCGATAAACACGTTCGGGTTAAAATGGCGTTGCTATTTAAAACAGATCAAATAGCCCAATTCATTATCTTTTTCATTTATATTTTATACTGGGCCAGACCTCCTACATTAAGTCTGCGACTTGTGGATGCTGGATATGCCGGTTGGTTCCGGGCAGGCTTATCCCACAAGTTAGGCTTAACCTCGTGTCATGGCCCGTTTCGTATTTGCGCACTTGGACCTCTCACATTAGGCCCAACATTTGTGGCTGCTAGATATGCCAGTTGGTTCCGGGCAGACTTCCACCACAAATGTAACCTAACCTCATATCTAAGTACAATTGTAATTTATAATTATAATTATTTCATTAGGAAATATTATTTTAAAACATCCTTTATTTTAAAATGTCTCCTATTTTAAAATATAACTTATTAAAATATTCTACATAATAGAAATATGATCTTTTTATTTAATTGTAAAAAATACTTTGCTTCCAAATATCCTAACTTACATTTCAATTTTTAGTAAAAATTGAACTTTCCATATTATTATAATACAATAATAAAAATCTTTTCAAAATGTTTAATTCTGCAATCCATCCTTTTATTTTAACATATGACAATTAAAAATGTAATCTTTTAATTCAATCCTTTTTATGGTAACTTTTTAACAATAAAGATATAATCTTTTTAATTGTCAATATCAAAACCATCATTTAATTACCTAATTGAATATTAGATTAAGATATTCTTTTAATCCTAGATTGGAATGAGACCCAACAATTTCCATATAATTTAATTACATGGATTTCAAACATTGCATTAATTCCATAATAATGACAAAACATTCAAATAATAGCCAAATTGCAATTTACAACTAAACACAAGGGTGATGTGTAGCCAAATATCAACCCAAGACCCATGTGGGGTTTCAACCAACACAAATTCGAATAATATATTATTAATTGTGCTTTTGGACGATGTGTGAAAATTTATCGTCCAATCAACATAAACAAGTCAAGAAACTTGTTATGGCTGTGTAAACATGTTTTTGGAAAATTAAAAAGTAATAACATTATTATAACATGCTACATGATTCCAATTCCAAACATTTCACCATACAACATCCAAATCAACATTTATCCAATAAACAACAATTCCAACCCAGATAATTAATTCAAATTTAATTATAAAATAAATAACTATTCAGAAATTTGAGTGAGATAAAAATTCTCACATTAAAATATGATTTCTAATGCTTCAATATTTTTATGTTTAATCATCCTAACATGTCAACAAAAAAAGAAGAAGGTATTCTTATCATAACATGTCATTTTCTAATTAAAATGATATTCTTATATTTCCACTCTTTTTACTGTACAATTTGATAATAAAAATATAATCATTTTGTATTCATTGTTTAATTATAAAAATGTAAACTTTTCTACTCTTTTATTACATTATACAAAATGTAATATTTCTATTCTTTTAAATGACAAAAGTGAACATTTTTATCTCATTCTAATTAAATAACAAGAATGAATGTTTATTCCATTATTTTTAAATTTGACAAACTTGATTTAGATCTAATCTTATAATTAACATAAATGTTAATCACCACAATATAATAATTATAATTAACATAAATGTTAATTATCACAATATGATAACAAATGACAAATAAAGAAAAATTTATTAGTATACAAATTTTCTATGTATTTCAATTTACCATGTATATTTATGAAAAATAAATAAATATTTATTTGTAAACGATTTACCATGTATATTAATGACAAATAAATGAATATTTATTTGTAAACAATTTACCATGTATATTAATGACAAATATATTTTGTCAACTCTAATTTAACATAAATGACCTTTGTAATTTGCCGTTTCTAATTAAACACATATAACATCTAAGATTTGTCAATTCTAATCATACATGACATTTATGATTTATCAATCCTAATTAAACATACATGACAAATTTATACTAATATAACATGTATAACATAATTGATGAATTTTATACTAATACAACATGTATAACAAAAATGATAATTTTATGTTCTACCATAAAAGACAAAATTTAATTTACATGAATGTATTTTCCTTTTTCATATTTTGTTCATAAAATAAAAAATGAAATTTTTATTTCACCAAACATTATCTAACGAAGATGGCACTTTTATTTCAGGATTATGTTTTTATCTTACACAAATAAAATCCAACCAATCATCACCACCACAAATCAAATCAACCAGCCTCAATTTTACACGATACAGATATGTGTTTTGTATATAGCGTAAATATTAAATATTACAATCAAGATCAATTTAAATATATAAATTTATTTTAAAACGAGAAATCTCACCGTGGTATTTATATGAATTTCCAACAGTCTCCGTTTTATCCTTGTCTATTCCATTGCGAAGTGTTTGACGATACGAGTGCAACGCAACTCGTTTCACTGAATTCTGAGTTCGTGACAAAAAGTTACAATTGTTTGAAACTTATTAACATAAATTAACTAATTAATTATATGATAATTATTAATTACATTGGCTAATCAAACAAGGGCCATGGTTCTGCTTCTTCTTCCATCGCGATTCTCTGTATCTCGTGAATCCACTCCTCCACTTGAAACCTCGTCATCTCCTATCCATACGGGCCGATGACCAATGATCGATCACTACCATCCCGAAAGTTGATCACTACCTGTAACACCCCACGTCCATTAATGTCACTTGCAAAGGGAATGCAATAACATCCATGGTGCATTTTAAGTGAATATAGAACAGAAAATCACAACAAGACAGATATAAAGCAGTACTTTAAAATTTAAAACTTTATTTATTGCAGCAGAAGGTAAATATGTTTGGTTACATCATCAAAAACCATAAACCAAAGTCAAGTACATAATATACATCTTGATAAAACAAAGTACATAATCCCACTACTACAAATAGCCATAAAGAAAATGATAGGCTGAACTTTACTTCAGCAATCCAAATCCAAGTGCTCCCAAAGAGACCCAAATCAAGCTCCACGAGTACTAGTCCCACCCTTAGAACCTGGGGGGATGGGAAGGAAGAAAAGAGGTGGAAACAGAGGGGGTCAGACATAAAGTCTGGCGAGTCCAATAACTCTAACAACATAATTATTAAAGCAATATGAAAAGATATAAGCTGGAGAATAAGGTAATGACTGTGTGAACCACATGGGTATGGCAAGGCAATCAAGAGAAACAGAGATAACGTTAATGGCACTTCCTAATCAATATAGGATAATTACTATATTGTACCGTACTGTACTGTACTGTACTAACACTAACTGCATCCCTACTAGTCACTCTAGAAATTTGATCCCTCTTGGCTAAATAGAACGATGATAGCTTCGTGTACTACTAGATGTACCCACTATCCTCCATGTTTGACTGTATATCTCTAGTTGCTATCATAGGTACCCAGCGTGTACCTATCCCCACTATATGTACCCCTTCAATAAGTAATAATGGTAATTCCATGTACTCCTAGTTGACGTCATAGGTGCCGCCTGCTCCTATCTCCACTAGGTGTACCCCCTTAATAATTTTTAATAATAGTGGTAGCTTCGTGTACCCCTAGCTGACTACATAGGTGCCGTCTGCTCCTATCTCCACTTGGTGTACCCACTACCCTGCCCCATTCGATCGGCTCCCTAACTCGTAGATACCCATGCAGGTCCCACAGTGGGGTGTATCACTCCCCAATATGGCAACCTTATACCACGCAAGGAATGCACGGCTTATAACTACACGATGCAACAACGTCTTACCTACCAGCCCAGACCCACGCACGCATGTGACCCCGTTGGACTTGCGATGCCACCGCTAACCCGTTTTGGCCTCTAACAATCAAACCCAGTAGGCGTGTCCCGTCCTCGACTTGGGTCGAGCTCGCAAAGATACTTAATGGACTACTGGACTGAAAAGGGCCTCCCCATGCTTGACACAAGCTTTCCACCTAGGCTTGGTCCCCTCTAGTACATCCCACTTAACCCCCTTTGTAACAACCAGGAAATGCGAGCCAGTTTAAATTTTTTATTTTGGCAATTTTAATGAATTTTGAACATTTAAAATGAGTCATTTTAAATAATAAGACGAGAAATTTATTTTGAATAGAATTCGAATGTATATATTTATATACGTCATCGTTAGAACATAAATAATTATATATAATTATAAATAGAATTGAAAATGGCGCGGTAGTTTGATAATTTGATTTCAAACTTCAAATGAATGTACAGGATTCAAAATAAACCGGATTTTAGTGAAACCAAAAATATTAGAATCTATTCGTGAATATTTTTCCAATGAATCTGAAAAATCAAAATTTCATAGCGAGAATCAAAAGATATGTCCAGTTGAAATTTCAGAATAGTCGCTATGGAATTTCGGCCCTTAAAAATAGACATTTTGCAAACGACCTCGGATTTCGACGAAACCACTTTTGTTGGGTCCGTGATGTCAAATTATAGCTAGGTTTCAAAATTCATAATTTTTCGATTCAATATGTGAGCGTGGCAAAGGAAAACGTGTTTGACCAGTTTTAGTTGATTTTAATCGACTGGAAAATGGCCATTTTTCCAACGGTCTCAGAATTCGACGAAACTAGTTTTGATAGGACCGTATCGTCAATACGAAGCTAGAAAATATTTTTCCGGAATTGTTTGAGTTAGGATGTGACCCCGGTAATATGAAATGTACGTTTAGAATTCAATATAGTGATTTAAATGTAAATTTGACGAAAATTGATCGAAACAATCGAATCAGCTTATGATACATATCCCATTGTGTTCAGAATGGGGGTAATTAGCTATGGACGACAGGCGGTGGGTTCGATTTCGAGTTCGAAAATAAAAGTTGCTTTTTGAAATCAATAAATAATTAAATATATATATTTTATATAAACCCCCCTATTCCCTCTTCTCTCTCTCTCTCCTCCTTTTCATTTCAGAGCCGATTAGAAAGAAAAAAAGGGGGAAATCTCGTCGATCGCGCTCCAGGCTATCGCCAGGCCGTCGGAGGCGCCGCCCAACCCTGTCGCCCCACCGCTCCCCTTCCTCCACCTCTCAGCCTCCTCGCGAACCCCTCCTCCCTTCCAAATCGGAATCCGTACCTCCGTTCCTCCTCTCTCCTCTAACCCTCTCGTCTTCCCTCGTGCGCGACCCCCACCTCGTGCAGCCAACCGACCGAGCCCTCCCTCCACCACTGCAGCGCCACCGACCTTCCTCTTCCGCGCGCCAGCAACTCCGACGAGCACCGGTCCGCTTAGAAATCCTGTAAGTGTTTTTATCACCATTTATTTAATGAAATCGGATTTTTATGTAGACTATAACATTAGAAAAATCAGATTTTTACATTTATTATAGCATGGAAAAAATTGGATTTTTAATTTAAAAACTTTGATTTTTATTTATTTAAAAAGGTCGGATTTTTAGTATATAAGGAAAGACGATATTTTTTTATAAGAAGTAAAGATCATATTTTTTTTATATAATGCAAAAATATGATTTTTATTTTATAGAAAGATTCAGTTTTTATTAATATAAAGATTCGATCTTTAAAATGAACAAGGATTGACCTTTAGAACATGGAAAGTTGGGATTTTTAACGATAAGAAGGTTGGATTTCTAGAGGATAAAAATATGATTTTTATACTATAGAAAGAATAAAAATATAATTTTTATATAACGTAGAAGTTAAAAATATGATTTTTATATTATAGAGAATATAAAAATATAATCTTTATATTTGAAAAGGCGAAATCTTTATATAGAGAATAGCGATGTAAAAATAGATTTTTTATCCATATGGAGTGATTATAAAAATATGATTTTTATATACATAGCAACAATATAAAAATGTGATTTTTATATATGTAGTGGCTACGGGCAACGAAAGTGACAAAAGGCGAGAACAACGATGACTTCTACATAAGAAGAGTCGAGATGTGATTTATAAACAAATCGGCCAATTTGTTTATATACACTGATTTGACTGATATTGATTGGGTCGATAAATTTTACACATCGCCCAACTGCACAAATAAAAATCTGTGTTTGTTGATTTGAAACCCCGCACGGGTGTTGGGATGAAATTTGGCGTACACTAATCCTAATTATTTAATTGTATGTCGATCGATTGGTCGACAGGCTGTGTAAGCGTTAATTGTTTATATTTGATGCTTATGCAGTTGTGTGGTGCACCTTGGATGATGGTTGATTGTTTATCGTTGCTATTATATACATGTGTTGTATGGAATCCATATAATTAACATTATATGGTAATTGATTGGGCCTCATTCCAATTGGGAAAATAATGAATATTATAAAAGGAAATTCATGTGTTGAATATAAAAATAGTCATGTGTTGACGATGTGCATGTGTTGAAACTATTTATGTGTTGAGTGAAATATTTTAATAATAAAATTTACATCTTTATCATATTTAAAATTAGAATCTACTTCACGGTGGAGTCTAATTAAAAATCAAACGATAGATACCATAGTACTCATGTGTTGAGATTAGTCGTGTGTTGAAAGAAATATAGATTCATGTGTTGAATAGAATATATATTCATTTGTTGAATAGAATAACGAATTTATTGAAATATATAAAGCCGTGTTGATTAGAGTTGTGCTATTTTGACGTGAACGATATTTATATCGATTATATTCGTTTTTATAATGAATATAGAAAAGAAGTGATTTCAAAATATAACGTTTTGAAAATATTATCATTTATATAGTAATGATACAAATATTCAATTTTGATTTGAAATTGAATATAGAATTGAAATGGTTTTGAAAACGAATTTAAAACGATTTATAAAATACGTTTTAAAAGGAAATCGATGAAACGTATATAATATATATATATTATATATATATATAATGGCCTGAATAGAACGCGCCGCGGCAGTTCGTGAATTTCGACCATTGACTTCGAATTGACGTTGTAGGAGATCCGACCGTCGGATTCTCCTAAAACCGGAACCGTTGGGTTCGTATCGAAAAGAGCTTTCTAACGAATATTTGAAATTAGAAATCTAACGGTTGGATTTGGAATTATGTCCAAATCAAATTTGTAAAAGGTCGCTGTAAGTGCAGTTCGATGGTCGTTGATGGAAATCGACTGTACGGGCCTTGATAAAATTATTAAAAATATTAATAATTTGTGTAAAATCATAATATGTGAATTGGAAAGAATTGGGATGAAAAATTCCACATTTGAAAGGATAAAATATATTTTTGTCGAAATGAACTAGTTTTGAACTAGAATTAAAATCAATTTATTTTTGAAATAAATAAATTGAATTTGAAAGTGATTTTAAAAATAATCAATATTCCCAATACGTGAATTGGACTGGAGTTGAATCGAAATTATCTTCAGAATATTTCGATGTTGGATTTCGAGACTATACAGATATTGTTATGGGAATTTGAAAGATATATTTTATATCGTTATTTCCAATACGATATTTTTTGGTTTCACGATTTGATATTGAATATAAGCCGATATATTTTCTATTCAGAGCCTTGTATTTAATATCAATTGTGATTTGGGTTTGTCGTGAATGGTGTCTTCATTAACACTGTTCTTAAGCCCAATAGAGAAAAAGATTAAATCTTTCTATTTAGATTTAATGAAGTGTATCAATTAAATAATATTTAATTGGAATTGAATTTGAATTAATTCTTGGGTTTATCGTGAGCGGTGTTTTGAACAACACCTGTTCTTTAACCCGATTAACAATAGAGTGTGATTTTGGGTTTATCATGAATCGTGTTTTATATGACATTGGTTCTTTAACCCAGTTAAAGGAAGGATGTTGATTTTTGAGAAGATTAAAACTAAGTGGAGTTTTAATGAATCTTTAATTAGATTGAAATGTGAATTGATAATTTAAATTATCAAATCTGAAAGGTGATCGAGAATGGAGTACCACCAGTTTTGCTCCAAAGCGATAGTTAAATCTTTAATTAGATTTAAACGTGAAATGGTAATTAATTTTACCGATAAAACCGTGGTGTTAGGTATGGAGTATTACCATTTTTGCTCCAGGGGATGAATAGGTTGGGATGGGGTAATAAAACAAATAATTACTTCGGTGTGGTTCGCTAATCCCGACTAGTTTGAAATGATATCCAAAGGAAGATTAAAGAATAAATTTAGAAAAATTTATCTTGGATAAAATTAATGGGAACCTTTCCCTAAGAATGTGATTTTGTGAATAAAAGAATATTCTGAATTGGAATGAGGCGTTTGTTGTGTTTGTGTAACACGTGTTTATTATATACGTGGGTTATTCAGAAAGGCCGGGTTTATACCCATTCTGAATAACCGATTCGACGAGATGTCGAAGATGAAGACGGTGGTTGAAGACCAGAAGTCTTCACATCGTTTGGGTGATTACTGATGATCTCGATTGGGTTGTATACCCAAGATGAGGGAAACGGTTGGTGATCGTCTAGACGTACTTGGAGATGGATGGATATGCGAGGAAAGTGCCTCCGGTTTCGTTCAGACCCAGGACGAACTTGTAAATGGATTGTGTGTCTGACATTGGATTTTATTCTGTGTTGATTGATCTATATTAAATATACATCTGTTTGGCGGTGAAGAATTTATTCTCTTGCTTAACGCCCTTCTCTGAGACGTACGAGTTCAGAGGTTGTATATCGATGGACATCAGTCGCATGGAGTGAATTGCCAGTGTGGCATGCGTAAGTGGCAATTGATCAAGGCTTCTATTGAAAAGCAAAGTCTTGTGGTTGATGATCAAAGCATGGCCTGTGTGGCGCAGTTTTGTGTATAACATGGATTCGCGAGCCTCACACCTCGGTATGAGTCAAAAACGGGATAGGGACCCAAGGAGTGCACGACGTTTCTTTCTAGCTATGGTGGTGTCAGTGACCTACCAGCCCTGACGTTTATATACTTTTCACCTGTGTGGTTGTTGGAATGCGAGGCACCTCGGATATAGGTCTGTAAGGACCGGGAAACGTGTGTTTAGGAATTGCCAATCCTCAAAAGTAAGAGAGGACCGGCCTTGGAGGATCCAAGGATTGCTGTGTGCGGTCCCGAGGCATTTGCTAGAGTGTCTCGAACGGAGAGGAGCTTGCCCCTTGCCTCGACTCATGATGGAATCTAATTTCCAATACGTGATATTGCGGTTTTAATTGTAAAACTAGTATGGCGACATGATAGATGGTACCCATGCCGCCTAGGATT
Organism: Allium sativum; assembly: GCA_030737875.1. Classification (NCBI taxonomy): domain Eukaryota; kingdom Viridiplantae; phylum Streptophyta; class Magnoliopsida; order Asparagales; family Amaryllidaceae; genus Allium; species Allium sativum. Next base: position 766,808,098 of record CM060913.1, on the reverse strand, counting down.
GATATTTATGATTGAAATTGTTTTAACACTATACACTTATAATAGTATCAAATGATTTGTTTTAAACGTACCAAGAATGTTTGGCTATTATAAGGGAAAACCCTATCCTCCGGCTTGCGTTGCATTGTGTGATGGGACCTGGGTCTTATAATAGCTTCATCTTTCCAAAAAGCATTGCGCTGTTTTGTTATATGCACTAGTATTCTTGGGAGGAAGCCCGTTCCGTGTTATACGGCGTGGTCCCTTGAATTACTCTCTTTTAAAGTAAAGTTTTAAATAACTGTTTTAGTTCTCACACCAGTCACATGACTGTTGGAGTTTATTGTTTTAACCTAAACTCTGGGTGCCCCTATTTTCCACACGGGCAGCTAGTAGTTTTGGTTTTGCAGATTTATATTCACAGGATCCTGACTTACAGCTGGAACGATGCTCGGAAAGCTCTGTACTCGTGCATTACTTCTAGTTGTGCTTTTGTGTTATTTTCCGCTGCGATGTATTTAAATGTAATTTAAATCTCTGATATTTGTTGAATGTAATTTATTCATTTATACTCTGTATATTCTTGTATCTGATGGAATTGTTGTAATAATAATGAAATGTTCTTCCGTCTGCGTTCCGATGTGTGTTGTTCTCAAAGTATCCGCTCTTTCCTTCACGGGGAAGTTATGGGTCCTTACACCCTTCATGTCCACTTACATGTTTTAAATTTGGTTAAGGGTTTCTATTAGTAATTCCACATGCCACCCAAGGCACCCACTTAACCCCTATGTCCCACTTACATGTTTTTCCTTGGTTAAGTGTTACTAATCGTATTTCCTCATGCCACCCAAGGCACACATTTAACCCCCATGTCCCACCACATGTTTTACTTTGGTTAAGTGTTTCTTAATTTATTACTGCCGTAACCCCTGTAGGACCTCTCACATTAGACTGGCATTTGTGGCTGCTGGATTTGCCGGGAGGGTCTGGGAAGTCTTACACCACAAACGAGCCTAACCTCGTGTCCATGCAATTGTTACGCATTTAGTTTGGGCCTTTGACCTCTCACATTGGGCTACCATTTGTGGCTGCTGGATTTGCCGGGCGGGTCCGGGCAGTCTTACACCACAAATGAGTCCAACCTCGTGTCTTAGGCAATTAATTATACATAATTAATTTTCCCCAAATTTGAATTACTTTCCCTATTCAAATTTCCATATTTATTTATGTCCATAATTTATCACCTAAATTATGCTCATCTATTTATGGTATATAAATTATACCAATTTCATCACTAATTAATTTTATTCCTTAAAATTAATTACATGCCTTTTTAAGCCATTACATGCCAAATTCACAATATGTGTGTATCCACTATTATCCCCATCGTACCCCCGTCATTCGTTCGCTTAACATGACATATACATATTAGACTAGCAAATAGTCTAATACTTAAAAAAAAGGGAATAAACATCACAAAGTCATATACACACAATAATAGATTTAATTTGCATCTAACTTGCAGTTAAGAATTACAACATACTTGCATAGTCTTTGTATTATCAACGATTCAAAAATCATAGATCTAAAAGGTGTGAACTTGCATGTATGAACATAGTTTTACACCCAACTAGCCTAGGTAATTATCACAAACTTACATAAACTATGTATGTCGTCAACCTAAACATAAAGGTGTCATCTTGCATAACTATGGATCCAATAAAAGGTGTTAACCTGAGTAAACTATGGATCCACATAAAGGTGTAAACTTGCATAACTATGCATGTCATAGTTTCAACATAAAAATGTCAACTTGAATATGGATCTAAACTTTAAAGGTGTGAACTTGTATATATGTGAATCTAATTATCACTTAAACTTGCATATGAACATAATACTTATACAAACTAGCATATGTTCCACATCCATATTCGCATAAAAAATGATGTTATAAACCTAGGTGATTGGATTTTAAAAAGGGATTCATTGACACAAGTTAACATCATGAACTACTAGCATATATTTTAGATCCAAACTTACATAACATCATATAACTCGCATACAACTTGCGTGATCCTATTAACTTGCATAACATCATATGTACAACTTACATAATCATATTAACCTGCATAACATCATATATGAAACTTGCATAATCATATTAACTTGCATAACATCATATATGAAACTTGCATAATCATATTAACTTGCATAATCATATTAATCTTGCATAACATCATACATGAAACTTGCATAACATCATATATAAAACTTGCATAACATCATATAATATGAATCAAGTTAACATACATGATTAAACATATGAATTAGATTCACAACCACAACTTATAATTCAACGTATATCACACCATAATTAATTTAGCAATTATTTTGTTAAAGTGATCGAACTCACAACTCAAAAGCAGTCTTGAGTTCTGAATTCTGATTTCTGAAGTTGTATTAGCTCTCTTTTGAAGAAGATTCGTTGTTAGGGTTGAATAGAACTGATTTGATTTGTTGTTCTTCCTCTTTAATTGGTGGCGGCTGCTCTAGGGTTCAAGACGACAACATGACGACCATAGTTTTAGTTTTAATTTTGATTTAGGGTTTGAGTCTATGGGTCTTTTTATAGAGTTTTGAATTTATTTACAGCCGTCAGATCACTCTAGAATCCATCTAGGCCTTAGAAACCAAGTAATGATGTCAACAGACCAACCAGAAATCGCCACCTAAGCCCTAAAACATAAAATTTCATCATAGATCATTTAGGGCCGACGGGATTCCAAACCTCCTGAGTCGACCCTGGGGTCGACCCAGCGGGTTTCGGCTCGACCCATAAAATAGGTCGGTTTGGTGTTTTGCCTTCCCGCTTCCGCTGTTTTGAATTTTTTTCTTAAATTTTAGGTTGAATTTTATTTTATTTTTATAAATATATCTATATATATTTCTATCTTCCTAATTAACCATTTTCACGCTAAACTACTTTTTGAACAGCGTTCACACTAAGCCACTTTTTAGCCATTCCCCTAAAACAAAAATATGGCGTTGGCGGGGATCGAACTCTGTACCTTTTGTATGCAAGTCACATGTTCCAACCAAATGAGCTACTAAGTCTTTTGCTTACAAACCTTAGAACAATGCTAAACATTTATTCTTTAATTTAGTTAATTCGATTATTCAAAAATCCGTGGTGTTAATTTCTCCCCTCCTTAAAGGATTTCGCCCTCGAAATCTCCAAGTTAAGGAGAATGCATATCCTAACATCCAAACAACCATCTACTCAACCATCAAACACAGGCATCCATTGTCCTTATAGAATTTCTAATGCTGTATGAACATATGCAAAAAGTGCGTGTATATGTTCCTTATCTAATGCAAAATCAGGTGGTCTACTGATTCAGTTGACCTCTTTAATGCAAACCATGATAGTGCCATGCATCCATTATGTATGCGAAAGAACCCTATCGATACATATTATTTCTACATGTGTGCACAACCATTCACCAAAATGCAACATCCATATGATAGTACAACCATTATACATCCATTAGCTTAAATATGCACACACGTTTATATGCAATTTGCAATATGAGGTGACTGAGCCGATCTAGTGCCTAAAGTGTGTGTATATGCATCCACGAGCAACCACTAGCAAACACTTGCATCCACATGCATCCATCATACATAACATGTCTCAAACACATGTTTCAATCATAGGACTACCCTATCTAAAGGTCAAAGGTACTAACGAGAGGACATACTAAAGATAAGATAAGTATAAGGTAAGCGATAAAGGAGAAACTAAAAGACATACCCTAAAAAAGAAAAGGGTATAATGAACGCATCTTCTCTTCCGTCTCCCAAGTAGCGTTGCTTTCATCATCCCCCCATTGCACTTTGACTAGCTTGACCTCTCGATTCCTCAACTTCTTAACCTCCGACCCAAGAATGCACATAGGAGCTCGCTGAATCGTCGCATCACGCTCTATCTCCACCTCTCTAAGCAAGCTCGGCTCTACCACTTCCGTGGTCTCGTGCAAGCACTTCATCAAATGTGACACATGGAATACATCGTGTACACCACTAAGTCTCTCGGGTAACTCCACTGTATACGCCATCTGCCCAATCCTCTCCTTAATATGAAACGGCCCTACGAACCTTGGTGCTAACTTCCCAACGGACCCAAAGTGAACGACGTTCCGTAATGGAGACACCTTGACAAAGACCATGTCCCCAATATCAAACTCAAGATCTATCCTCCTCTTGTCCGCATAAGATTTCTGCCTATCTTGCGTCGTCTTCATCCTCCTTCGAATCAAATCGATCTTTTCCGAAGTCTCTCTAATCATATCGGGCCCAAGTAAGATCTTATCTGTAGACTCCCACCAACATGTAGGCGAACGACACGGCCGTCCATAAAGAGCCTCGAACGGTGCCATGCCAATGCTAGACTGAAAGTTGTTGTTATATGTGAACTCCACCAACAGAAGATGTTCCTCCCGTGTACCTCCGAAATCTAAGACACACAACCTCAATAGGTCCTCTAGAATACGATTCACCCTCTTGGTCTGGCCATCCGTCCGAGGATGATATGCGGTGCTCAAACATAACTGAGTCCCTACCGCCTCTTGCAAGCTCTTCCAAAATTCGCTAGTAAAGATAGGATCGCGGTCGCTCACTATGCTAGAAGGAACACCGTGCAAACGAACTATTTCTCGAATGTATATGGAGGCTAACCATGGAGCAGTCCTCTTACTCTTCACGGGAATGAAATGGGCGCTCTTAGTAAGTCTGTCTACCACGACCCAAATCCCCGTGTTGCCCTTCCTCGATCTCGGTAATCCGTCAACAAAATCCATCGAGACGCTTTCCCACTTCCATTGTGGGACCTCCAATGGGTGTAGTAATCCACCGGGCTTCTTTTGCTCTGCTTTTACTTGTTGGCACCCCAGGCATCTAGGACAAACTCTGCCACGTCCTTCTTCATGCTGGCCCAAAAGTAAACTCGTCTCATGTCCATGTACATCTTGTCCCCGCCGGGATAGATGGTCATCTTCGAACGATGTGCATCATCAAGAATGGTCTTCCTTAGGTCCTCGTCTTTTGGTACACAAAGCCTACCGTCCCTACGTAACCAACCCTTATCATCTAGGGTATACCTACGGATATGGCTTGATGACTACCCTCCTTTGAGCTTCCCTACTAACTCAACCAACTATGGGTCATCCCGCTGTGCCTCACCAATCCATCCCAAAAGCGTATGTCTGACCTCCAAGGATACTAGCAAACCAGGTACAAAGTCAACGGAAGGTTTAAAGTCAAACGTAGAGATGAACTCTAAGCTTTGCCGCTCAACAAACAACGGACTCAAGGACAACCGTTTTCTACTTAAGGCGTCTACCACCACGTTACCCTTGCCACGGGTATATGCTATCTCGAAATCATAGGATGCTAAGAATTCCATCCACCTTTGCTGCCTTAAGTTCAAGTCCTTCTGAGAGAATAAGTATTTTAGCGATTTGTGGTCAGTGAATAATTCAAATTTCTCGCCAAGAAGATAATGACGCCAAGACTTAAGCGCAAAGACAATAGCAGCCAACTCTAGGTCATGTGTAGGGTAATTTCTCTCATGGACTTTCGACTGTCTTCCACCATAACATATCACCCTTCCCTAGAGACCACATGCCCTAAAATCCTCACTTATTTCCTCCAAAAATGGTATTTTGGAGAACTTAGCTTTAAGATGGTGCGCTTCTAGGTTCCCTAAGCTTTCCCTAAGATGTAGGGCATGCTCTTCTCTGCTTCTAGAGAAAACCAGGATATTATCCCATGCAAAATTGTCAGAACTATCCATCTCCCACACAGACTATCCTAGTCGAACTCGACATCCCCCGAGTGCTAGCCCCAAAGGCCTAAACCAATATCAGACCAACACCCAAGGGATACCTCCTTTGAATTCAGATGACCTACGTGAGATGATACTAGTAAGACAGACAACCAATTGAGCACTTGACCGACTCTGGCTGTCCTTGCCAGTCTTGCTCCAAAACCACCGCTGATCACATAACCGGCTTTGCTTAATCTATTAAGCACGTACGAAAACTTATTTCGCGCCTCTGGGTAAACCCCGCACTTTATCTAAGACGTCTCTATACTCACGGACCACACAAAAAGACTCCTAATCATCATTGGATGCATCAGAAGATTCTAGGCAGCTAAGCATCACTGAACCCCTAGGGTCACAAGAAATATGAGGGTCTTTCCATAACGAATCAATAGTCTAACTACCCTCCTTTCACAATCTACGATGGCACCCCGCCTGGCTAGCCAATCCACCCCTAGAATCAAACTATAGCCCGTGAAACCAAGGACGAAGGCGTTGCATTCAAATCCAACGCCCAAGATAGACACTCTCAAATCCCGACAAACCATTGAAGGATGAGCCGAACCACCAACATGATTTGAGACTAGGATGAGATCCTTAACTAGACTAGTATTTAGGTGCAGTGTTTCAACTAACGAAGCAGATACTAACGAGTATGAAGCGCCAGAATCAAACAAAGTTCAAACAGGATGATAAAGAAAACCAAATTTCAACCTAGACGGTCCTACCCCATCAGGTATACCAGCCGTGAGGGAATACAACTACCCTCTAGAAGATCCTGTACTTTGTCCTTGCCTCTTTGGACAATCCTAAGGTGTCATATTTCTCCAAAACAACTAGCCTTCTTCTTCACATTCTCCATTCATGACCTCCCACCAAGATGAGGTTTCGTCCTTTGTTAACCAAACAACTATTTGAACCTTCCTCCCATCGTCTATCTTAAAGGTACCAACAAGCCCTCCACTTCCTTGGACTAACTTCTAGCCCGACAAACGTCTAAGTCCCTTGAAGTGGTTTTCCGTCCTTCGTATGAAAGACCTTATTTATCTTAGAAAAAGCATCTATACGCGGAGGGGGGGGGGGAGTGGAAGAAAACTCAAAAAGAGAAAGAGGAAGAGATTCAAAACGGAGAATCGAAGGAAGGATATATGGCTCTTGGGGATTATGTTCTTAAAATAAACCTTTCTTTCAAAAATACTCTTCTACAAACATATTTTTGAAAGTATTCTTTATAAAAATGCTTTTGAATAATAGTTTTTCCAAATATCTTATCTGTTCTGGTAACCTTCAGCTCTGATACCACGTGTAACACCCCACGTCCATTAATGTCACTCGCAAAGGGAATGCATTAACTTTCGTGGAGCATTTTAAGTGAATATAGAACAGAAAATCACAACAAGACAGATATAAAGCAGTACTTTAAAATTTAAAACTTTATTTATTGCAGCAGAAGGTAAATATGTTTTGTTACATCATCAAAAACCATAAACCAAAGTCAAGTACATAATATCCATCTTGATAAAACAAAGTACATAATCCCACTACTACAAATAGCCATAAAGAAAATGATAGGCTGAACTTTACTTCAGCAATCCAAATCCAAGTGCTCCCAAAGAGATCCCAATCAAGCTCCACTATTACTAGTCCCACCCTTAGAACCTGGGGGGGGGGGAAGGAAGAAAAGAGGTGGAAACAAAGGGGTCAGACATAAAGTCTGGCGAGTCCGATAACTCTAACAACATAATTATTAAAGCAATATGATAAGATATAAGCTGGAGAATAAGGTAATGACTGTGTGAACCACATGGGTCTGGCAAGGCAATCAAGAGAAACAGAGATAACGTTAATAGCGCTTCCTAATCAATATAGGATAATTACTATACTACCCTACTGTACTGTACTAACACTAACTGCACCCCTACTAGTCACTCTAGAAATCTGATCCCTCTTGGCTAAATAGAACGATGATAGCTTCGTGTACTACTAGATGTACCCACTATCCTCCATGTTTGACTGTATATCTCTAGTTGCTATCATAGGTACCCAGCGTGTACATATCCCCACTAGATGTACCCCTTCAATAAGTAATAATGGTAATTCCATGTACTCCTAGCTGACGTCATAGGTGCCGCCCGCTCCTATCTCCACAAGGTGTACCCCCTTAATAATTATTAATAATAGTGGTAGCTTTGTGTACCCCTAGTTGACTACATAGGTGCCGTCTGCTCCTATCTCCACTAGGTGTACCCACTACCCTGCCCCATTCGATCGGCTCCCTAACTCGTAGATACCCTTGCAGGTCCCACAGTGGGGTGTATCACTCCCCAATGTGGCAACCTTATACCAAGCAAGGAATGCACGGCTTATAACTACACGATGCAACAACGTCTTACCTACCAGCCCGGACCCACGCACACACGTGACCCCGTTGAACCTTGCGTTGCCACCGCTAACCCGTTTTGGCCTCTAACAATCAGACTTAGTAGGCGTGTCCCGTCCTCGACTTGGGTCGAGCTCACAAAGATACTTAATGGGCTACTGGACTGAAAAGGGCCCCCCATGGTTGACACAAGCTTTCCACCTAGGCTTGGTCCCCTCTAGTACATCCTGCTTAACCCCCTTTATGTCCACTTACATGTTTTAAATTTGGTTAAGGGTTTCTATTAGTAATTCCACATGCCACCCAAGGCACCCACTTAACCCCTATGTCCCACTTACATGTTTTTACCTTGGTTAAGTGTTACTAATCATATTTCCTCAGGCCACCCAAGGCACACACTTAACCCCCATGTACCACCACATGTTTATCTTAGGTTAAGTGTTCCTTAATTTATTACTACCGTAACCCCTGTAGGACCTCTCACATTAGACTGGAATTTGTGGCTGCTGGATTTGCCGGGCGGGTCCGGGCAGTCTTACACCACAAACGAGCCTAACCTCGTGTCCATACAATTGTTACGCATTTAGTTTGGGCCTTTGACCTCTCACATTGGGCTACCATTTGTGGCTACTGGATTTGCCGGGCGGATCCGGGCAGTCTTACACCACAAATGAATCCAACCTCGTGTCTTAGGCTAATTATACATAATTAATTTTCCCCAAATTTGAATTACTTTCCCTATTCAAATTTCCATATTTATTTATGTCCATAATTTATCACCTAAATTATGCTCATCTATTTATGGTATATAAATTATACCAATTTAATCACTAATTAATTTTATTCCTTAAAATTAATTACATGCCTTTTTAGGCCATTACATCCCAAATTCACAATATGTGTGTATCCACTATTATCCCCATCGTACCCCCGTCATTCGTTCGCTTAACATGACATATACATATTAGACTAGCAGATAGTCTAATACTTAGAAAAAAAGGGAATAAACGTCACAAAGTCACATACACACAATAATAGATCTAATTTGCATCTAACTTGCAATTAAGAATTACAACATACTTGCATAGTCTTTGTATTATCAAGGATCCAAAAATCATAGATCTAAAAGGTGTGAACTTGTATGTATGAACATAGTTTTACACCCAACTAGCCTAGGTAATTATCACAAACTTACATAAACTATGTATGTCATCAACCTAAACATAAAGGTGTCATCTTGCATAACTATGGATCCAATAAAAAGTGTTAACCTGAGTAAACTATGGATCCACATAAAGGTGTAAACTTGCATAACTATGCATGTCATAGTTTCAACATAAAAATGTCAACTTGAATATGGATCTAAACTTTAAAGGTGTGAACTTGTATACATGTGAATCCAATTATCACTTAAACTTGCATATGAACATAATACTTATACGAACTAGCATATGTTCCACATCCATATTCGCATAAAAACTGATGTTATAAACCTAGGTGATTGGATTACAAAAAGGGATTCATTGACACAAGTTAACATCATGAACCACTAGCATATATTTTAGATCCAAACTTACATAACATCATATAACTCGCATACAACTTGCGTGATCCTATTAACTTGCATAACATCATATGTACAACTTACACAATCATATTAACTGGCATAACATCATATATGAACTTGCATAATCATATTAATTTGCATAACATCATATATGAAACTTGCATAATCATATTAACTTGCATAACATCATATATGAAACTTGCATAATCATATTAACTTGCAAAATCGTATTAATCTTGCATAACATCATACATGAAACTTGCATAACATCATATATAAAACTTGCATAACATCATATAATATGAATCAAGTTAACATACATGATTAAACATATAAATTAGATTCACAACCACGACTTATAATCCAACGTATATCACACCATAATTAATTTAGCAATTATTTTGTTAAAGTGATCGAACTCACAACTCAAAAGCGGTCTTGAGTTCTGAATTCTGATTTCTGAAGTTGTATTAGCTCTCCTTTGAAGAAGATTCGTTGTTAGGGTTGAATAGAACTGATTTGATTTGTTGTTCTTCCTCTCTAATTGGTGGCGGCTGCTCTAGGGTTCAAGACGACAACATGACGGCCATAGTTTTAGTTTTAATTTTGATTTAGGGTTTGAGTCTATGGGTCTTTTTATAGAGTTTTGAATTTATTTACAGCCGTCAGATCACTCTAGAATCCATCTAAGTCTTAGAAACCAAGTAATGATGTCAACAGACCAACCAGAAATCGCACCTAAGCCCTAAAACATAAAATTTCGTCATAGACCATTTAGGGCCGACGGGACCAATTCCAAACCTCCTGAGTCGACCCTGGGGTCGACCCAGCGGTTCTCGGGTCGACCCAGCGGTTCTCGGGTCGACCCATAAAATAGCCCGGTTTGGTGTTTTGCCTTCCCGCTTCCGCTGTTTTGAATTTTTTTCTTAAATTTTAGGTTGAATTTTATTTTATTTTTATAAATATATATATATATATATATATATATTTCTATCTTCCTAATTAACCATTTTCACACTAAACTACTTTTTGAACCGCGTTCACACTAAGCCGCTTTTTAGCCATTCCCCTAAAATAAAAATATGGCGTTGGCGGGGATCGAACTCTATACCTCTTGTATGCAAGTCACATGTTCCAACCAAATGAGCTATTAAGTCTTTTTCTTACAACCCTTAGAACAATGCTAAACATTTATTCTTTAATTTAGTTAATTCGATTATTCAAAAATCCGGAGTGTTACACCACCGTTCAATTGATCGAGCTCGATCCTCTCTTTAAATTTCCCTTTTGAGGTGTTGGAATTTATTGAATAAATTAGAAGAACAAGGAGGAAGAAGATTTGAGCATCGGTGGCCATTGAAATAGAAGGTGGCGGCTGTATACCTTTTAGGGGATTAGGGTTTAGGAAGAAGACAAAATGGATTTTTATAATATTAAATTTCTATCTTTTACAAATAAATCCATTATATCTTATATTTATAATAAAATATTAATAATTTCATTAATTTACAGAAAAGCCCCAAAATTCCCAAATTTGCTAATTAATACTTACTACGATTTCCTCTTTTCTACAAAGAAAATGAATTGCTGACTAAGGCTACGGTAGCATATTTATTTCTCATATATGTTTCAAAACAAAATTTATAAAGAAAAGAGAAGAAACGAAAAGAAATGAATGCATTAGTTTAATGATGACTATAAGGAAGTTATGTGATTTTTTTTAAAATTCAAAACACATAACATTAAATAACATAATGACACTACATATTTATCTAACATAATGACAGTCATAATTTATTTAGAATCTACCTATTATTTTGAATCAACATATTCAATTCTTATGCAAGAATAAACAAAATATATAAATATACATACATAGAGTTGATTTGTTTTTGAGGAGGGATAAAAAAAACAAGGAAAAATAAAAGGATGTAAGTTTAAGAAATAAGAATACATGTGTGAAGAGAAATGAACTGATAGAACGAAGAGTAATAAATTTCTAGACAAAGAAAATAAATGAATGCGTAAGAGGTAGTGAATTTGATAAAATTGGAAAAAGAAAAGGAAAAAAGAAAGCTAAATAAACTTGCATGAAATGTGAATAAGAAAAGAAATTAAATGTGGATTTATTATTAATTATCATAAAACTCCTATATTAAAGGTTTTAACAAAGCAATGAGTCATCTACAGTTTTCTTTTATTTTCAATTGTTCGAAGTCAATTATTACAAATATACATACAATTTGATACTAATTTCAATTGTAATAAATCTCTGTTTACAAATAATATATTATTTTTTATTAGAAATAAATTTGAAATAATTCATAAATAACATCATAATTCTATTTAATTTTATTCTTTATTAAATTCAATAATTTAATTGTGGAATTTAAAATTCTGATGCATTTTCTAACAAAATTTTTTATTGGCTCCAAAATTCCGGGTTGTTACAATCTTCCCCAGTTAAAATCTTTTCGTCCTCGAAAAGGTACGAAGCTAAAGGTTATATAGTTAACCCAATCAACTTTAATTCCATTATTGATTTCAATAATTTTATTAGTTGATTAACTTTTCAAATATATATCTTTTATATATCAAAATCATATTTTCTAAGATCGGATTATATATAATCACAAATACGTTAATTATAAGCTTTTTACTCTGAACTCATTCTAGAGCATTACTAACCCTATCTCTAATGAGTTTTCTCATTCTAGGATACTGTTGATCCTATCTCTAATGAGTATTCTTATTGGATGTTACTAATCCAATCTCTGACGAGTCTTTTGTTCAGTTCTAACGAGTTGCACCCCAAAGATTTGGGCTAACCAGAGCTTTGATACCAACCGTAACAATATGCATTTTGCTCGACCTTAATCGATCGCTAGATCGATTAAAATCATTCAAAACCTGCATACGTTAACTTTGGGAATACAATACATTAGAGCAATAACATCAAACTTTTATAAACATTACAATAATGTTACATTAGAGTATAGAAAATCAGAGTACATCCATACATAAAATACAGCGAAAGACTTATTACAATAAATTAACGCAATACACAGCGAAAGACTTTCTATGCTCTGGACACGGCTTTAGGCTTCGATCCAGAATCCTGCTCAAGAGATAAATATCTGCAAAAAGCTACTCGACTGCCTGTGTGGAAAAGAGGGAACCTGAGTTTGCAAGTGAAACAAACTACAGGTCAGTCATGGGACTGGTATGAGAAATCTTTTCTACATTATCTAACAGTATGGCAAATCACTGGACCACGCCGCTACCGCGGAACGAGTTTACTCCGTTGGATTGCCAGTGCATAATTAAATAACTTTTATACAAAATAACGCAATGCTTTTTAGAAAAATGAAATCATTATAAGACTCTAGTCCCATCACACAATGCAATGCAAATCGGAGGATAGAGTTTTACCTTATAATGATCAAACATGACTTGACACATATAAAATAATATTTTAATATTATTGTTAGTGTCTAATCAGTTTTAGAAAATACTTCAAAGTAAATGTATCAATCCTAGACGGCATAGGTACCATATACTATGTCGCCATACATAGGTTTACAATCAAAACCGTAGTGTCGTATTGGAGACTTGGTTTCCATCATGAAATCGAGGCTAGGGATCATCCTCTCCGATTCGATAAACTCTAGCAAATGCCTCAGGATCACACCTATGGGCAACCCTTGGAGCGGTAGGGCCGGTCCACACTTAACAGTAGTGGATTAGTTATGCCTGAACACACGTTTCCCGGTTCCTTTGAACCTCAAATATGACCACCAACAACCTATAAAACCGAGGTACCTCATAATCCATCATCCATATAAGTAAAAATGTCAAGGCTGGTAGTTCACTGACACCACTCTAGCTAGAAAGAAACGTGTGCACTCCCTACGGTCCATATCCCTTTTTTGACTCATACCGGGGTGTGAGGCTCGCGAAGTTACGCTATACACAAAGCTACGCCTAAACAGGCTATGCTTTGATCATCAACCACAAGGCTCTGCTTTTCAACAAAAGCCCTGATCCATGCATCTTAGCATGCCACATTGTCAATCCATACCATACCATTGATTCCTACCAATATATAACCTCTAAGCTCATATGTCTCAGAGAAGGGTGTTAAACACCAAACATATATATATATATTTAGCAGAGATCAACGAATACAACATAAAGGAATACAACGTTAGACATACCATCCATTTACAAGTCCGTTCTAGGTCTGAACGAAACCGAAGGAACCTTATTCCTCGCATATCCGAACAATCAACAAATATGTCCGGACGACTACCATTGCAGCCCCTTCAAGGTAGCTACTCCAATCACGGGCGTCAGTAGTCCTCATTCATTCGATGTGAAGACCGTAGATCTTCAATCACCGTCTTCAAATCTTCGACTTAAATCATCGTAGTAATTATTTGAAATGAGTTGAACTCGGTCTTTTCAAACAATCCTCGACTAATTATCATTTTAATCATTTCATATCGCTCAAATCTATTTATAGCGATTTATCGCTATTCTTATTTATATAAAAATAGCTAATTTAATTTAACGACGCTTCGGGTCGATTAGCGGCCCTGGCGCCGTTTTCCTAAAGTTTGATTTACACATATCTCGAAACTAACCATTGGATTTTGGTGAGATTCATATTATTGGAAAGATCTTCCTAAGGCGGTCCTAACGGTTCCAGTTTTGGGAAAGTCTGACGGTCGGATCTTTCGGTATAACCGTTTAAAGTTACAATTTCAAAACGCAAACTACCACGTGTGTTTTGTTTAAATTTAATTTATATTTATATAATTATAAATATAAATCGTTTGGCGAATCTGCTAATGCGTTTAACTCTACGTACAAAATAATATTTAATTTCGCATAAAAATTCTAATGTATGTATATACCATAAAAATGATTCTTTCACATTTGTTGACAGTTCTAGCTTATTTTTGGTGAATCCTTTTTAATAAAATCATGTTTAAATCCTAAAACATGAACATTTCTATAATTCTTTACCTAACATTAAAAGTGTAGCTTTTTAATGTAAACGTATTTTATTCCTATTCCTTTTTATTGCATATTAAATGTCAATGAAAGTGTGACTTTTATTTCTACTCTTTTTATCGCATCAAAAATGACGATAAAAATATAATCTTTATTTCTACTCTTTTTATCACATCTAAAATGACGATAAAAACGTAACATTAATATCTATTCTTTTTATCTAATCCTTTATTTACACCTAAATTGTAAATATAAATGTAACTTTTATTTCTATGTTTTTATTTACATCTTAACTGTAAATAAAAATGTAACTTTCAATTTTATACTTTTATTTGCATCTTAAATGTCAAATAAAATATACCATTCAATTCTGTGTGTTTTTTTTATCTAACATGTAAATAAAAATGTACTTTTCTAATTCATGTTTTTATCTACATTATGAAATGCAAATAAAAATGTACTTTTTAAATATATGTGTTTACTTACAACTAAAATGTAAATACAAGAGTCACTTTGATTTCTATGTTTTTATTTACATCTAAAATGTAAATAAAAATGTAACTTTCAATTTTAAATCCAAATTGAATATTCTATCTATGATCATATTGAAATAATATTATTTCCAAAATATTAATTTTGAAATTAGATCTTTTAATATTTATTATTAAATGGATAAAATAAATCGATAAACACATTTGGGTTAAAATGGCGTTGCTATTTAAAATAGATTA
The DNA here is from genome assembly GCA_030737875.1 of Allium sativum. NCBI lineage: Eukaryota > Viridiplantae > Streptophyta > Magnoliopsida > Asparagales > Amaryllidaceae > Allium > Allium sativum. Next base: position 766,792,538 of record CM060913.1, on the reverse strand, counting down.
AATAGCCCAATTCATTATCTTTTTCATTTATATTTTATACTGGGCCAGACCTCCCACATTAAGCCTGCGACTTGTGGATGTTGGATATGCCAGTTGGTTCCGGGCAGACTTATCCCACAAGTTGGGCTTAACCTTGTGTCATGGCCCGTTTCGTATTTGCGCACTTGGACCCCTCACATTAGGCCCAACATTTGTGGCTGCTGGATATGCCGGTTGGTTCCGGGCAGACTTCCACCACAAATGAAACCTAACCTCGTGTCCAAGTACAATTGTAATTTATAATTATAATTATTTCATTGGGAAATATTATTTTAAAACATCCTTTATTTTAAAATATCTTAATTTTAAAATATCTCCTATTTTAAAATATAACTTATTAAAATATTCTACATTATAGAAATATGATATTTTTATTTAATTGTAAAAAATACTTTGCTTCCAAATATCCTAACTTACATTTTAATTTTTAGTAAAAATTGAACTTTCCATATTATTATAATATAATAATAAAAATCTTTTCAAAATGTTCAATTCTGCAATCCATCTTTTTATTTTAACATATGACAATTGAAAATGTAATCTTTTAATTCAATCCTTTTTATGGTAACTTTTTAACAATAAGGATATAATCTTTTTAATTTTCAATATCAAAACCATCATTTAATTACCTAATTGAATATTAGATTAAGATATTCTTTTAATCCTAGATTGGAATGAGACCCAACAATTTCCATATAATTTAATTACATGGATTTCAAACATTGCATTAATTCCATAATAATGACAAAACATTCAAATAACAGCCAAAGTGCAATTTACAACTAAATACAAGGGTGATGTGTAGTCAAATATCAATCCAAGACCCGTATGAGATTTCAACCAACACAAATTCGAATAATATATTATTAATTGTGCTTTTGGATGATGTGTGAAAATTTATCGTCCAATCAACATAAACAAGTCAGGAAACTTGTTATGGACGTGTAAACATGTTTTTGGAAAATTAAAAAGTAATAACATTATTATAACATGCTACATGATTCCAATTCCAAACATTTCACCATACAACGTCCAAATCAACATTTATCCAACAAACAACAATTCCAACCCAGATAATTAACTTATTAGCTATTCAGAAATTTGAGTGAGATAAAAGTTCTCACATTAAAATATGATTTCTAGTGCTTCAATATTTTTATGTTTAATCATCCTAACATGTCAACAAAAAAAGAAGAAGATATTCTTATCATAACATGTCATTTTCTAATTAAAATGATATTCTTATATTTCCACTCTTTTTATTGTACAATTTGGCAATAAAAATATAATCATTTTGTATTAATTCTTTAATTATAAAAATGTAAACTTTTCTACTCTTTTATTACATTATATAAAATGTAATATTTCTATTCTTTTAAATGACAAAAGTGAACATTTTTATCTCAGTCTAATTAAATGACAAGAATGAATGTTTATTCCATTATTTTTAAATTTGACAAACCTGATTTAGATCTAATCTTATAATTAACATAAATGTTAATCACCACAATATAATAATTATAATTAACATAAATGTAAATTACCACAATATGATAACAAATGACAAATAAAGAATAATTTATTAGTATACAAAATTTCTATGTATTTCAATGACAAATGAATATTTATTTATGAACAATTTACCATGTATATTTATGATAAATAAATGAATATTTATTTGTAAACAATTTACCATGTATATTAATGACAAATAAATGAATATTTATTTGTAAACAATTTACCAAGTATATTAATGACAAATATATTTTGTCAACTCTAATTTAACATAAATGATCTTTATAATTTGCCGTTTCTAATTAAACACATATAACATCTAAGATTTGTCAATTCTAATCATACATGACATTTATGATTTATCAATCTTAATTAAACATACATGACAATTATATACTAATATAACATGTATAACATAATTGATGAATTTTATACTAATACAACATGTATAACAAAAATGATAATTTTATGTTCTACCATAAAAGACAAAATTTAATTTACATGAATGTATTTTCCTTTTTCATATTTTATTCATAAAATAAAAAATGAAATTTTTATTTCACCAAACATTATCTAACGAAGATGGCGCTTTTATTTCAAGATTATGTTTTTATCTTACACAAATAAAATCCAACCAATAATCACCACCATAAATCAAATCAACCAACCTCAATTTTACACGATACAAATATGTGTTTTATATATAGCGTAAATATTACAATCAAGATCAATTTAAATATATAAATTTATTTTAAAACGAGAAATCTCACCATGGTATTTATCTGAATTTCCAACACCCTCCGTTTTTGTCCTTGTCTGTTCCATTGCGAAGTGTTTGACGATACGAGTGCAACGCAACTCGTTTCACTGAATTCTAAGTTCGTGACAAAAAGTTACAATTGTTTGAATCTTATTAACATAAATTAACTAACTAATTATATGATAAATATTAATTACATTGGCTAATCAAACAAGGGCCATGGTACTGCTTCTTCTTCCATCGCGATTCTCTATATCTCGTGAATCCACTCCTCCACTTGAAACCTTGCCGTCACCCATCCATACAGGCCGACAACCAATGATCGATCGCCCCCATCCCGAAAGTTGATCACTACCGTTCAATTGATCGAGCTCGATCCTCTCTTTAAATTTCCCTTTTGAGGTGTTAGAATTTATGGAATAAATTAGAAGAACAAGGAGGAAGAAGGTTTGAGCATCGGTGGCCATTGAAATAGAAGGTGGCAGCTATATACCTTTTAGGGGATTAGGGTTTAGGAAGAAGACAAAATGGATTTTGATAATATTAAATTTCTAATTTTTACAAATAAACCCATTATTTCTTATATTTATAAAAAAAAATTTAATTTCATTAATTTACAGAAAAGCCCCGAAATTCCCAAATTTGCTAATTAATACTTACTATGATTTCCTCTTTTTTGCAAAGAAAATGAATTGCTGACTAAGGCTAAGGTGGCATATTTATTTCTCATATATGTTTTAAAACAAAATTTATAAAGAAAAGAGAAGAAACGGAAAGAAATGAATGCATTTGTTTAATGATGACTATGAGGAAGTTATGTGATTTTTTTTTAAATTTCAAAACATATAACATTAAATAACATAATGACACTACATATTTATCTAACATAATGACATGTCATAATTTATTTAGAATCTACCTATTATTTTGAATCAACATATTCAATGCTTATGCAAGAATAAATAAAATATATAAATATACATACATAGAGTTGATTTGTTTTTGAGGAGAGATAAAAAAACAAGGAAAAATAAAAGGATGTAAGTTTAGGAAATAAAAATACACGTATGAAGAGTAATGAATTAATAGAACAAAGAGTAATAAATTACTAGACAAACAAAATAAATGAATGCGTAAGAGGTAGTGAATTTGATAAAATTGGAAAAAGAAAAGAAAAAAAAGAAAGCTGAATAAACTTGCATGAAATGTGAATAAGAAAAGAAATTAAATGTGGATTTAGTATTAATTATAATAAAACACCTACATTAAAGTTTTTAACAAAGCAATGACTCAACTACAGTTTTCTTTTATTTTCAATTATTCAAAGTCAATTACTGCAAATATACATATAATTTGATACTAATTTCAATTGTAATAAATCACTATTTACAGATAATATTTTTTTTATTAGAAATACATTTGAAATAATTCATAAATAACATCATAATTCTATTTAATTTTATTCTTTATTAAATTCAATAATTTAATTGTGGAATTTAAAATTATGACGCGTTTTCTAACAAAATTTCTTAAAATAAATTTTTTATTGGCTCCAAAATTCCGGATTGTTACAAAACCGCGCCCAAATCCGAGTTGATATGTAAAAGTTATCAGCGTTTTACTGTTTGAATTTAAAACTATATAAAATTAATAAAATAAAACCTCGCCCACTTGAATTCCGCCACGTCAGCACGCCCACATTCATCTTCCCGCTCGCGTCTCTCTCTGCTACAGTACCAACGCGAAACAACCCATCACCACCGAACTTTGTCCAACTATTGCGCCCTCCTCCGACCGATCCGCGACCTGCGACCACCCGCCAATGAACCCCCGTCCTCCTGCGCGTCCACTGATGCTGACGCCATCAACTCCGGTGGCTTCCTCTGGCGGTGCGAACCCAATGAACGGAGCGGGTTTTAACCCTTCAACGACCAAAATCCAACCATCCACTCCACGATACAACCTCCAACTACCTCCAAAACGCTCGTATGAGTCCCCACTACAATACCCAGGTGCTAGATTCTTAGATTGATTCCTGGATTGAAAACCCCCAAATTGACACCTAGGGTTATGAATTTCAGAGCTTTGACCATCATTTTCAGGCAACTCTGGCCATTGCATGTCAGAACTGATGGTACCCGTAACTTCCTTTCGCTGAGAGCTTCAGTTTGATATGTAATAAGCTAGGGTTTGTGAAGGTTTGATTTTCAGCTTGTATTTAGTTTAGATCTAGGGTTTTGAAAATTTTCTCCAGCCACGAAAAAAGGTTTTGATGGAGAAAAATGAACGTATAGTTTAAATGGCTGATGGGTGGAGGAAAGGAATTTTATTTACATTTATATAAGGCCCAATAATGAGGAACAACAATTATCTGATTACGTTGATTCCATTCGCGTTTTATCCTGTACACTCAAATAACAAGTCTGACTTTGACGAAAATTGAAATCCTATAATAATTCATCATTCCGGATCCAATGACGCCAGTTTCGTCGAATTCCGAGAGAGTTGTCAAAACAATTAAAGTCCACAGTAAATAAATAAAATATTCAATCATTCGATTAACTATTTAATTCAAATTAAATATTCATTAAATTCAAATTAAATCAAATTATAACTTATATCAATTCTATATATAAATTTCACGCATTTTTCTCTAAATTTGATTATTTGAATTTTGATTTGAATTTCAGTTATAATTTAACGACTTACAATTCCATCATTTCCAATTTAAATTTTAATTCCACTTTTAAATTAGCCCATTCAAATTAATTTAATTATTTAAATATTAAATTTCAAATTACGGCCTTTCTAAATAAAACTAAATTTGAAAAATCTATTTATACTCAATTCAAACGAATCACCATCATTAAAAATTAACGAAACTTGATCTTTATCCAATTTTATTCCATTTTATCTATTTTAAACCGAAAATTTAAATATACAAAATATAGGATGCTACATTCTCCCCCACTTAAAAATCTTTTCGTCCTCGAAAAGAGAACGAACGATATTAAGCACATATCTATTTTAAATTCATACTTATAAAATAGCGTTTACAAAATAAGTTATATAAGTTTAAAACCCCCTAAATTTTCCTAGCTCCCGAAATCACGGAAAATTTTGGCAGAATCTCCTTTGTGCGGAGAGGTTCAGAAAATCATAATATATATATATATATATATCCAAATATTCATCTCATCACACGATGAGGCATCCCAAATAATGGGGAAACAAAATATATATAACCACAAAACCATATAACGCAAATACGTACCTTCTTTAGCGTTTATTTGCGAATTTATTTAGCTTATCATTTAGCATTTAGCGCAAGCGAGCTCCGAAGCGTAGCGCAACTTCCATACACCTGCCACATATTCACATATGCATGAGTATTAAACATATATACAATACAGAGCAAAGGTATACCACTTACACAACATATATTGAACATTTCAACTATAAAACCAAAATGTTAACGACAGACCAGCGAACAAATTGAGGGTTATCACCCCTTAGATCATGGAATTTGACCATAGCACACTAGGCAAAAATTGTAGAATTTCTTTCAGGCTTTTCGAATTGTCCTTATTCGTCGAATTCGGATAATTCGTTCAAAAGTTATGACTATTTTAGTGAACGCGAATGCTTCAGCTCATACACATAAAATTGCAGGTCTGAGTTGTTCAATCCAGTTTTTACCCTTTTAAATCTCAGAATTTTACATAGCATAAAGGGAAAGTTTTAGTTCAGATCATGGGCTTTCCGAATTGTACTCGGACATTAAAATCCGACACTTTGTTAGGAAGTTATGACCAAAACAATATCAACATATGCTTCAGTTTTTAAATTTCTATGTATGGTACTACAACCAAAACTTGGATTTCAACCTAATAAACTTGGAAACTAGGCAAGGTTTTATTAACACAAAATTTAGCTTAGTTTCTAAGGTTTCCGAAAAGTCCAGAATCATCAAATTTCGATCAGCCATTCGAAAGTTATGGTCACTTTAGTTTGAGCTTATCAAATAGTTCAGATTTTTGCATAACATTGATTTATATATGAAGTTTCAACCTTTTGGTTTTTAAAACTTAAGCAACACTTAACCATCTAAAAGGGTTATCGGTCCAATATGCTCAAACTATGATTCATACTCTTATTGCTTAAATATATCCATGCTCATTTCACTTTAATTAAATGAATTTCCATTCCATTTACTTATATTCCATTATCGTCTATCTTATTTACGTTTTTTTTTTCAACTCACCCACTTCGTCCATTCAATCCTTTAAATTCACTACATTATCCGAGAAATGGATTCATATTCAATTACTTACTCTGTTCCAATTAAATTTTCTATTTGTTTCTCATTTCATTTCAAGCATTAAATTTCGAATAAAACTTGAATTCATTCTTACTTTCAGCTAACTTGGTTATATTAAATCCCAACTTCATTAATCATGGAATTTTTTTTCCAAATTTCATGACTTATTCTTTCCTTAAGTGCTAAATTCTCGATCGATCTTATAAGTTTTTTTAACTTAACTCTTATCACTTTAATTTACTTGACTCGAATAAATATAACCTTATTTCTTATTTCCTTCGCAATTCCTTTCATATCCATCTACTAAATCATTATGTTATTAGTGGGGATTCAAATCAAGTTCATTTGTACTTCATCACATTCCTTTGTATTAGATTTTTAAATCAGCTCCAATTAATTTTCTTTAAATTTTCATTCCTCTCATCTTAGTTGATTAACGTAAATTAAGTCACGTTTAATTCAAGTTACGTCAAATATTCCACTTAACAAATCTAACCTTACCCAAATTCCAATTTTTCAAATTTCAACGGTTTGCCTCTATTACTGGATTTCAAATTTTCCGATTCACAAATTCCGGTAAATCTTAACACTACAATGGATATCTTTTCGTTAGTCATAATATAGATTTATATTCGATATATTGTTCAAAGAAGATTTATCTCATTGAGATTTCATATGCCTTGATTTCACATATATACTAATTTGACGTTTGTTTCTTTATTTAGATTTATTGGCAATTCATGCTTTAGCAACTAATTTAAATCCCTTTCCAACTTATCCTCGACTAATTTCACTTACTTATTTATTACCCAAGGCATATACTATTGCCAATTTTCTTACATAACAAACTTTCCAATTGTTTTGGTTGACTTTAGTTGGAGTTTATTCCGCAGCTAATCAGCTCTTCTAATACTTATATCGACCAAAATTTTGTAACATATTTAACTTAATTATCGTCCACGTTTATGAGTTTAAACGATGGTCCCTTTCTCTAAACTCTTAGGTCCAAGATTTTCAATGAATCAAGTTAGTTTAATCCTTAAGGAGATATCATTAGTTAATTGAACTCAAATCTCCTGATTTCGGGTCTACAAACCCAGTTTAAAGCACATATGTGTTAATTTTTTTATAGATACCATACTGAAATTATAAATCCAACTCTTAAATAAGAGAAACATAGAAATTTCAATTTTGGTTAAATTTAAATTCAACTTAAATAACATATACTAATAACTTATATAAAAATTTATACAATATGGAATTCAAAATCCAAACCTCTATCAACCAGTTGTGGAAATACGGAGTGGTCTCCCCCACTAAGACACTTCAGAATAAACATCGATAATGCGTGCACTCATCACCAAAATCATTTCTGGTGTCTGAGAAGGGACTACACACTCGTTCATTTAAAATCCTTTGAAACTATTTCCAAAACTATTTCGTATAATACGATATTACAAAATTTGGCAACCTATTTCAAAAGCTTCCCAGAATCAAGTTTTCAAGTTCACTTCTATTTAATTTTCAAGGTATAATTACCCAATTATATTTTATACATTTCATTTCAAACCTTTTTAACCCATTTAACCCATCTTGCCCATTTGCTTTATTATTTAGTCAACCATAACCGATAATAACTTAATATTATCGCCTTCTGACGACAATTGCATATACATTAAAACCAATAATAGTATATTTAATATATATAAAGAAAAATTGAAAACCTTATTATGCCAATCCATTCTGTTCGACCATTTAGAAATTCCTATCGATTCTATGGCGTCCCATACATTGACCAGAATCTATAAATATTGAACAGAACAACCAACTCAATATAAAACCATTTTATATCAAAATACAAGTACGCTCTCTCATATACACTCTCAAACTCATTCTAGGGTGTTTCTAACCTTATCACTAATGAGTTCATTCCCAAAAAAGCCAAGGTTATCGCTAACTATCGCTCTGATACTAACTGTAATGACCCGCACTTTTTTAATGGTTCAAATTGACAATAAACCACACATGTCGACCCAAACAAATCATAAATACATGCAGTTATTGGAAAAAAGAAGAAAAAGAAAGAAAGAAGGGAAAAACAATCACAGAACCTCACAGCGGAAGGATAACATATAATAATTAAGTAACAGTTAAAACAATTGAAATATATATGATGACTATCAGAGTTATACACATACAGATTTCATCCCGTGGCAGCGGAAATAAAAAGCAGCGAACATACACACATATATATAGCTAGTAGATATACCAAATCTTCGTCTTCGATCTCCAAGTCACAGCAATCCTTGTTAACTGCAAACGTCTGCTGACTCGAGCGTATTGCAAAAAAAAAAAGGAAAAACACAACAAACACTCGGATCAGCACTAAATCATTCTCATATTAGTCAAATTAAAACATGAAATAACTTGAGTGTCCATGGGTATAGAAACTCAATAGATGTTACAGGATTTTTCCACCTCTCGAGGATCCATTAAACTAATACATACATAGTATAATATGCTATTATGATAGTGTCTATCCAGTAAAGTAAATATCATAAAAATAGCGTAAGCGGGATTACCATATTACCCTTACACCGTTTACAGGCACCAACAATCTATACAGTACTGTAAATTCACCGTACTGGTGTTATCAGAGGGCACTCCATAGAAGGCAATGCTAAATCAAAATCGTACGGGGCTCAATATGGATAAATATGACAAGGCACTCAAGGCAATGCCCAAGGTAGGATTCTACCAATTGCACTCCCGGACCAGTGGCAACGCATAACAGCCACTACCGCCCACCTTGGATCACACTCCCAATTCAAATGGAGCCAAATCATCATCTTCATCATAGTCATAGTAATAGTATTGAAGAAGTGTGTTCGATCAAAGGTGCTACCTCAATTAGTCACGGTATAGCTCCTGTTTTAGTCATTTCAATTCAGACCCGAAGGTCAGGGCTATTTCGTTGTCGTTCATCTTCTTCGATTCAATAATCGCCTCCAAGTCATCATACTCATTCTGGATATGTCATAACGTTCACAGTTATCAAAGTGGTATCGAAACTGACAGAGAGTATGCCTTTTGTCGACTCCAGTCTCTTTAACAACCAACGCTTATGTTTTCTACATCGGTCGGTTCTTTTACATTTCTCAAAGGTTCATTTCCATATCAAAATATCATATTTTGTGAGAACCCCATTTATATTCAACATGGAGTATAATTTCATATCAAGATATTAAAATCATTCAAAAATGAATTATATTCTAATCAGAATATATTTCCATATCATTATATTATACTTATATAATATTTCACCATATCGATTTATATTCAAGTAGAATATATTTCATACCAAAGATTATAATTATCTCAATCGATTTATGTTCGAAATCCATTCATGTTCAACTAGAATATATATTTCCATAACCACACATTTTAAATCTCTTAAGAGATCCATTTATATTTGAGAAGAATATAATTCCTATTTCCATATAAAAGTCGTTTTAAATCGGTTCATATATTCAATTAGGATGAATTCTTATCTCAACTCCATTTGAACCGACGGTTCGAATTCAAACATTTCCATTCGGATGAAATCTATAATTTCAAAAAAATACTTGAAAAAAAATGTTTATAAAAAATAATAATTTTATATAGATAAATATATATAGAATATAATAATTAAGATAAATAAATAATTTAAATGTTATGTATATACCTAAAATAAAGGTTTATTAGATAATTTTGAATAATCAATTATAAGGAAAAATTTATTTTATAATACAATAGTTTATAAGTAAAGCTAAACAATAAATTTAAGGAAAGAATAATTATTTGAAATCCAATGTGTAAATATATACATAATAAATTTCTTTAACCATAATCGTTCCTTCTTCCAAATTTCCAATACTTGAATCTATACTCAGTCTTAATGGAGTTCATTTAGTTCCATATCTCATTTTCCAACATTGTTCAAACAACCATTCGATTTTAAGGGTTAAAATCTATATTCAAACAGAGTTAGACAACTCAGAATACTCTCGATTTCCATTTTTCCAGAATTAAATTCCATAAGAATGTATTTCCTTCTAATCCACACTCATAATTTGAAAAATTTCAAATCATATTCAAATCCCAATTTAAGAATTTCCACTTTGTTTTGGGATAATTTCATTAACCCTTTTAAATAAACATCCTAAGTTCAGAATCTTTAAGGAAATGGATTTATAGAGTGTCCACACATTCTTCTAAATGAAAATTCTATCAATCAAAATTTTCAAATATTTAAAATCATTAAACCAACAGATGTCTGTATATAATTATTTATCCAATGGCCAAGTGATTTTATATTTAATTTCTCGATATTTCAGGGATGGATCTATCATTTCAATCTAAATCAGGGTCACAAAGATTTATCATTTCACTCCGTGTTCTTAATTTATTTTATCGATAAATCCCAGGTTTATTAGATGCCCGTAACATCAAGGGTAAATGGGATTTATCATCAAAATCAACATGCAATACAATATACTGAATATGGGCATTAGCAGTGTCAATATCAATTCAGTAATAAAAATTCAACCAAACATCCATCACATCATTCCATTCAACTGATCAACATTAACTGTTTCAGGATTAGCAAGGATTCGAATTTCCAACTAGAAATTTAAATTTAATTAAATATCCAAGCATCGACCTAAATTTGCATGTTAACACACTTGCTTGTCAATTTCAAATATCACATCAACAATCAAACACAACCATGCAACCAAACTTATTTCATAATTTGGTTCAATAAATATGGGAATAATTCAGTATTTCGTAAGTGAGAAAATCACTCACCTTTGGGTCTATAGTTGATCGAACGTCCAACCAAAGGCCAAAAGTTTACAGTCTCCAAATGCAGCCAGGTTAGTGCCAAAACGTCCGCAGTTCCGCCATGATCCCAACGCAATAAACCGCGTCCAAATCTGAGATGATATGTAAAAGTTATCAGCGTTTTACTGTTTGAATTTAAAAATATATAAAATTAATAAAATAAAACCTCACCCACATGAATTCCGCCACATCAGCATGCCCACATTCATCTTACCGCTCGCGTCTCTCTCTCCTACAGTACCATTGCGAAACAACCCATCACCACCGAACTTTGACCAACTATTACGCCCCCTTCGACCGATCCACGACCTGCGACCACCTGCCAATGAACCCCCATCCTCCTGCACATCCACCGGTGTTGACACCATCAACTCCGGGGGTGCGAACCCGATGAACATAGCAGGTTTTAACCCTTCAATGACCAAAATCCGACCATCCACTCCATGATACAACCTCCAACTACCACCAAAACGCTCGCATGAGTCCCCACTACAATACCCAGGTGCTAGATTCTTCGATTGATTCCAGGATTGAAAACCCCTCAATTGACACATAGGGTTACGAATTTTAGAGCTTTGACTGTAACAACCCGGAAAAGCTGAGCCAATTAAAAAAAATTAATTTGGCTATTTTATTGGATTTTAAATATTTAAAAATAAATTATTTTAAATAATAATGACGAAAAGTATGTTTGAATCAACGTTTGAAAATAAATATAATTATTTTTAATTATAAATAAGGCCTGAAATGGCGTGGTAGTTTCTAAATTTGAATTTGAACTTTGACTGACTGTACCAGGTGCAAAACAAAACGGATTTTAGTGAAACCAAAAATATTTAAATCTTTTTATGAATATCTTTCTAATGAATTTGAAAAATCGAAGTTTCGTAGCAGGAATCAAAAGTTATGGCCAAATGAATTTTCAGAAAGGTCGCTATAGAATTTATATAGCCTGTGAAAATAAACATTTTGCAAACGACCTCTGTTTTCGACGAAACCACTTTTGTTGGATCAGGGATGTCAAATTATTGCTAAGTTTCAAATTCCATAATTTTTGAAGTTAATATATGAGCGTGGCAAAGGAAAATGTGTTTGGTCGATTTAAATTAAATTGTATCGACCAGAAAATGGCCATTTTTCAAACGGTCTCAGAATTCGACGAAACTAGTTTTGTTGGGACCGTGTCATCAAAACATAGTTAGATTTATTTTTCTGGAATTTTTGGGATCAGTATGTGGCCCCGGCAAATTGAGATGTATGTTCAAAACAAATATTGAATGTTTTATATTTTAATTTGAAGAATAACTGACTGAAACAGTCGAATGGGCCTACGAAACATATTCCATTGTGTTTGGAATGGGGGTATTCAGCTAGGGGTGACAGTTGTTGGGTTGGAATTGGAGTTCGTATGTAGCGAGGGGTATTTTCGGATTTGAGTGAATAAAAAAATTAAAATAAAACCATCGGCCAATCAAATTAACCCGTCACTTTTCTCTCTCCCCGATAACACTCCAGCCGATGACGGAAAGGGCTTGAGACCTTCTCTCTTCGATTTCTCCTCATCCACTCAATAAAATCACGAAATTCTTGAACTATTTTGAAGCTCATCTCATGTATGAGTTATATAAGCGTTGTACACCTCATGTATAAGCATTGTATAAGTTGTATGTTCGATGTATAAGTTATATATATGTTGTAAAAAATTATATATGCATTGTAAAAAATGATATATGCGTTGAAATGAATTGAAACGATATTGAAATGAAATCGAAATATAGTTATATACGTATATATATATGTATATATATATATATATATACTCCCCTCGTCCACAGACCATGGACGATATATATTGGTTGTGATATTGTTTGGATTATTGGTTAATGTGAAAATTTGGTGAATATCATGAGTGGATGATTTGAAATGATTGATTGTGGTTGAAATCTCAATAGGATTAGTATATGGGAAAATTCGTCTGCGTACGAACTAGATATTGAAAATCCCCATTGTCAAAAGCTGCGAGGCTTTAAGGTAGAGCGAGGAGCCTTACTACGGACGGTGCCGGTTTTAACTACTGTGACGGCCCGCCCCGCACCAACCGACATTTACTCCAAAAGTGCGCTGTTCATATGTCCAGTTAGCACGGGACGGGTCGCCAGAAGGAAAAGGAAGAAGGGAATGAACATACAAGGAACCTGTAGAATGTCTCACAGCGCATAGGACAAAATATAATAATAATAATAACATACTTGACATAAAACAGGAGAGACAGTGCATAAGCTGAAAATCAGAACTAAACATCATAGCAGCGGAAATACAAAAATACAGCTTATTACAACTTTCGAACTGTCTCAAAGCAAAAGCAAGGTAAATGAGGTACACTACTAATGCCCAAGTAGCGACCACCAACGACACAGGGAGAATGTGTATATATATAATACGTGGAAGCCTCCTGCCCGCCTCCGAATCAGCTACTCGCGCATCACCAGCTAACCTGTCTCTAGTCTGCTCGTGTGAGCACCCAGAGTAATAAGAGGAGACATAAAACTCTGGGTCAGACATAAAGCCTGGTATGAGCGATAAGCATCTAAAGTGAACAATAACAGGTAGACTAAAACATACCTGAACCTGGACCTGCAACCAAAGAGTTAGCACTACATACTGTACAACACTCTAAGGTATCATATCAATCAGTATAAAGATACGGAGGTGGGGGAGGTGTGCATGTCATAATGATGGCAAACAATTAAGCATAACATCCATCCTCACATCTCTCACTCAGTGCGTAAAGTATACGATATTCAACACTTCGATCACCCAACATTCCTTGCTACGATCACTTTGCCCCATGAAGTCATAAATAGCTTCACTGCACTGATAACGTAGCCACTAATTCCTCGCTATGTCCACTTGCCCCATGGAGTTATTCACCCCATCTGCGCTGGCTCATAGCCTTACTAATCCTTACTATGTCCACTTGCCCCATGGAGTTATTCACCCCATCTGCGCTGGCTCATAGTCTTACTACGCATCACCTTGCCCCTCAGGTCATAATGACCCTACTGCACTGATAACGTAGTCTTGCTACCATCACTTTGCCCCTCAGGTCATAATGACCCTACTGCACTGATAAGTAGCCCATCATTCTTAGTGGTGGATCGAAGTTATGAACGTCGACAACTCCTTAGCACACGTCCCGCAGCGAAGTCCAACCATGAAGTGAACTCGTTGGTTCCCAACTGGTTCCGGGATCCTGAGCTCTAACTTCCTCTATTGGACTACCTTTGCATCTCGGGTTATTGGTCAATACTGAGTCGGGTCGGGTTCTTCCTCAGGTCATCGGTTCGGGTCGGTGTTCTTTACCCGTTCGGGTCGGGTTCCCTTCTGATGCGGTTCGGGTCGGTGTTCCTCTGGGTTCGAGTCAGCTGCTTCTTCTTCTTCGGGTCGGGTCGGTGCTTCCTTTCGGGTCGGGTCAGGTCCTTCTTGGTTCGTGCCTTCGATCCATCTTCATGCTCCCCTTCATATGCTCCTATCCGATCCGCTTTCGTGCTCCTGCTCTGATTTGCCTTTGGGTTTCCGATCCGATCCGTCCTTTTTGATCCGATCCGTCTTCATCCCTCCGATCCGATCCCAGTTCAGCTAGCGTGGCCTTCCTTTTTGCCACTTTTCCCAAGTGTTGGGTTCCGATCCGATCAGATTCTTTGCTCAGTTCTACATATCCGATCCGAGCCCCCTTTTCCGATCCGATCCGAACCCTGCACTATTTTCTGAAACTGTTCCAGCAAGTGTTTACGCCATTCGACGACGTTTTCGACCATTCTAACTATTGAAATCAATCACAAAGTATTTCATACAGTCATAGCAACATGCATAATCAACCACAAACATCATTCACATCAATATCATAGGTTAAAATGGATCAAACATACCCAAAATCCCACATTTCCCCTTAAGCATGTTTAGGTGAAACTAATGATAGGATTAGCAAAACTTAACCAAATTAACCCAAATTCATATCAGAGGTCTAAAACATCATTTAAGAATTTATGAATATTTTTCCGAATTTTTTTTATCATGCTTAAATTCGCTAATTAGTACTAATCACCCATAATTAGCCATAATTAGTGCAAAACTAAGCAAATCACTCACCTTAGCCACAAAACAAACTAAGATCTGAAATAATGCTCTGATTTGATGTAAATCTCAATGCCAACAGCGGCTCCAAGGTTGATTTGGTGAAGATCTTCTTTGATTAGGGGTTGCTAAGCCAAATCCTTGACCAAAAGATGGTTTGAAGATGATTTAGAGGTTGGAGGCCATTATTAGGGATCCTTGGTGATAAGTGGAGATTAGAAAACTGAAATGGAATGATTCTCCATCTCATTTCAGCCCTTCCATAACCCTAATCCCGAAATGGGTTATGGGCCTACTCACTAATCACCCGATTTGGCCCGGTTAAGCAGTTTTTCACCCTCCAAACCTTGTTTCAGCCATATCTCCCAAACGGTAAGTCCGTTTGGCTATTATGACCACTCTACGAAAAGAGAAACTATCAAACGAATCAAATGGAAGTGGTTTCAGGTCAAAATTCCTTTCCAATCAAAAGTTATGGCCAAAACAGTACCAACTAGGGGCAAAATGGTCATTTAAAAATCGACAAAAATCATGGACATGGGAAATGACTCTAATAGATGTTTCCCAAAGTTACATGACCATACGGCTTCACACGGGAAAGAAATAAATATTCTACAACCCTATGATATGTAGAATACGGGTCGTTACACTCTCCCCCCCTTAAGAAATTTCGCCCCCGAAATTCCCTAATCCAAACACACACAAAGGTCCCGCATGCCTATCAATCATAAAACAACCATCAAACATGCAAAACAAGTAAAATAAGTCTATCCTAGCATGCGGAATAACTAAATCGCAAAGTAAATCTTACCAGGCAAAGAGTTCTGGATAAGCCTTCCTAATGCTCTCCTCTGTCTCCCAAGTACAATCATTCTCGTTCTCGTCCCACTGAACCTTGACTAACTTCACCGACTTCCTTCGAAGTTGCTTTGTATCGTGCCCCACAATTCGAATCGGCTTGCGGTTCCCAACCGCCTCGGGCTCTACTTCAAAGTCCTCTAACTGATCAGGTGAAATAGCCATATCTGAGTCGTGAACGAACTTCCTTAGTTGGGAAACATGAAACACATTGTGAACTCCCGCCATTTTCTCTGGTAAGCCAACTCTATATGCCAAATTCCCGACTAATTCAAGAACAGGGAACGGGCCCACAAATCTTGGTGCCAGCTTGCCTCTCCTACCAAATCGTATCACGCTCTTCAACGGAGAGATCTTGACAAACACCAAGTCACCAACGGAGAATTTCAAGTCTCTTCTTCTTTTATCGGCATAACTCTTCTGCCTATCCTGAGCAGCTTTCATTCGTTGTTGAATGATCTTGATCTTATCTGAAGTTTCTCTCACCACGTCTGGTCCAAGCACAAACTTCTCGCCAGTCTCTATCCAACATGATGGTGAGTTGCACGGTCTTCCGTACAAAGCTTCATATGGAGCCATACCGATACTGGATTGGTAGCTATTATTATATGCAAACTCTATTAGATGCAAATGCTCATCCCATGATCCACCAAAATCTAATATACACGCTCTCAAGAGATCTTCCAATATACGATTCACCCTCTCCGTCTGACCGTCGGTCTGAGGATGATATGCGGTACTGAGATGTAATCCTGACCCTAGAGCCTCTTGTAAGCTCTTCCAAAACCCACTAGTGAACAACGGGTCTCGGTCACTCACAATGCTTTTGGGTACTCCATGAAATCTCACTACCCACTTCATATACAATTCTGCCAACTTGGCTGCCGTTCTGGTCGATTTGACTGGTATAAATCTTGCACTCTTAGTCAATCGATCCACAATTACCCAAATGCTATCATGTCCCGATCTAGTCCTTGGTAAACCATCGATGAAATCCATCGAGACTTGTTCCCATTTCCATTCGGGAATTTCTAATGGTTGCAACAACCCACTAGGCTTCTTTTGCTCGGCTTTAACTAGCTGACAATTCATGCATTTGGATATAAACTTCCCAACGTCTCTTTTCATCCCTTCCCAGTAGTAAGTCTGTCTCATGTCTCGATACATCTTATTACCACCGGGATGTATAGTCAGTTTTGAGTGATGACATTCTCTAAGCACTTCATCTCTCAAACCATTCACGTTGGGCACAACTAGTCTTCCATCCTTCCGAAGCCATCCATCTCGATCAAGACCATACACATTCATCTCCTCCTCAACTCCCATTTCTAACTTGGAGATGATTTCTAGTAGACTAGGATCGTCCCTCTGACTAGAACCAATCCGCTCTATCAAAGTGGGTCTGATCGTCAAACTAGCTAGCATAACTGGATCTAATTCGCACCTTGGTCTGAAATCAAACCCCGCGATATACTCCAGTTGCTTCCATTCAAGAAACATTGCCCCTAAGCTGGCATGTCTCCTACTCAAGGCATCGGCTACCGCATTACCCTTCCCAGGTGTATATGCGATATCAAAATCATACGAAGCCAAGAACTCTAACCATCTCTGCTGACGGAGATTCAGATCTTTCTGAGAGAAGAGATACTTTAACGATTTATGATCGGTAAACAACTCGAATCTTTCTCCCAAGAGATAGTGTCTCCACATCTTCAGCGCAAATACAATCGCTGCCAATTCCAAATCATGGGTAGGATACTTCTTCTCATGTGGCTTTAGCTGTCGACTAGCATAAGCTACAACCCTACCTCCTTGCATCAATACTGCACCCAGTCCGGTACCACAAGCATCCGTGTATACCGTCATCTCTTCATTTCCCTTAGGAATGACTAACACTGGCGCACGCGTCAACCTCTCCTTTAGACTTTTGAAGGCATCCTCACACACTCCGTCCCAGACGAAGGACTGATTCTTCTTAGTCAACTGAGTCAACGGTGCTGCTATTTTGGAGAAGTCCTGGATAAACTTACGATAATATCCAGCTAATCCCAAGAAACTTCTTACATCTGTTGCATTCTTGGGCGTAGGCCAATCCTGTACCGTAGCCACCTTCGTAGGGTCCACGGCAATACCACACTCTGAAACAACATGACCCAAGAATCTTACTTCCCTTCTCCAAAAATGACACTTAGAGAATTTCGCTTTCAATTGGTGTTTCCTCAACACCTCCATCACTATCCTCAAGTGCCCCTTGTGTTCCTCCTCTGTCCTTGAATAAACAAGGATATCATCCACGAACACAAGAACAAACTTATTCAACTGATCTCTGAATACTCGATTCATAAGATCCACAAAGTAGGCTGGTGCATTAGTCAACCCAAATGGCACAACCAACCACTCATAAAATCCAGACGGCGTCCTAAATGCCGTTTTCGGAACACTCTCATCTGCTACTCGAAGCTGATGAAATCCTGTCGCGAGGTCCAACTGGGAGAACACTCTTGCTCCTTCCAGCTGATCAAACAAATCATCTATCCGCGGTAGAGGATACTTATTCTTCCTCGTCACCTTATTCAACTCGCGATAGTCCACACACAAACGAAGGGAACCATCTGCCTTAGTGGCAAACACAACTGGTGCTCCCCACTCGGAGACACTCCTTCTAATCAATCCCTTCTTCAAAAGATTGCTGACTTGCACCCCGAGCTCTCGCAGCTCCCTCGGTGCCATACGACGAAGTGGCATCACTATAGGTCTGGCATCTTTCACTAAATCAATACGGAACTCAATCTCTCGGTGTGGTGGAAGCCCGGTCACCTCCTCGAAGACGTCCGGATACTGGCCAACTACGGGCACATCTGACAACTCATCCTGCGGGATGTCGAGGGAATTTACAAAACTAGCCATAACCCCATCACTAGGTAGACTACCAAACACTACCCTCCGCCCATCATCCGCCCTCACTGTCACCAAAAAGCCCTCACAGTCTACCACCACCCCGTATCTTTGGAGCCAATCAACTCCCAATATAATGCCATACCCAGTAAAGCCCAAAACAAAGCAATCACATACAAACATACATCCATGACTCGATAAGACCAAATTCCTGCAAATCATACTAAGGCTAGTCGAACCACCAATCGGGTTCGTCACAACCAATGGTCTATCGACTATCTCGGGTTCCAGTCCCAACCTATCTACCAGGTCACTAGATATGAAGGAACGGGAAGCCCCAGTATCAAACAAAACTCGAACTGGTATATCATAAATAGAAAGCATACCTTGAATAACAACATTCTTTCCTTTCTCCGCCGCAGTTGGGGGCATTCGACGAAGAAGGAATAGCATCAAGAGCATATGCTTTCACAGTCTGCTTCTCCTTAAGAGTTTGCAGACACTTATCCTTCTGATGTCCCACTTGACCACAGTTGTAGCACTTCCTTTCTGCTGGCTTGGCCCGACATTCCTTAGCATAATGGCCTTTCTTTCCACAGCTGAAGCACTCAACATCCTTCTTGCTCTTTTTCTGGCCACCTTTAGATTGGTCCTGCTTCCTCTTATTCTGAGAGTTATTCTTGCCTCCACCGCCTGCTTGCGGCTTTGGTCCTTCTGCAGATGCAGCCTCAGACTTCGACTTAGGGTAAAGACTCTCTGATCTCAAAGCTTTCCCCACGATCGATTCAAAAGTCTCATCGATGTGATTGATAAGCCTTTCCCCCAAGTATCCATCCAAACCAGTAATGAACTTCTCATTCTTCTTCTCAGGTGTATCAATGAGAGACAGTCCATACTTCGACAAAGTGTCGAACTCAGCAATATAATCAGAAACTGCCCTGCCGTTCTGCTTGAGTTCCAGGAACCTCTTGAACAACACCGACTTCTGGGCAGCTGGAATAAACTTCTCGCTAAAGCGAGCCTTGAACTGAACCCAAGTAACCTGGTCCTCTGGAGTAGCTGTTCTAATGGCATTCCACCAATTCATCGCTCGCCCTTGCAACTGACGAGACGCTAGCCTTCTCTTCATTGCATCCTCGAGACCCAAGTCATCAAAGATACGGTCACAGCTATCCATCCAATCTTGAACATCCGTGGCTGACTCCGTTCCGTGGAACGGCTTCCCACCAAGACTAGTGTAATCCTTGCACAACTTGGCGAAATCGACCCTAGGCGCTTGCACTACTGGGCCAACACCAGCTCCGGGATTGGGAACTGCCCCTTGCACTTCTCTAAGCATATCTCTCATGAGGTCGGTAAACATCGCCCTCATGTCAGCGGCATTTCCATTATTGGCCCCTCTACCAGTATCTCTCACATATCGGCTCATCGTCAATCTGTAAAAGGAAAACGATTAACGACCCCATAGTGGTACTAGTGCAGTGCAACTTCATTCTTATACTACTAATAGTATATATACACATAGCTTTTGAAAACCAAAGTAATCACAAATACACGCTCTCATATACGTACTAACTCTCCCTGGTGTCTTTCCCTAGGTTAACTACGCAACCTAGAGCTCTGATACCAAGTGTGACGGCCCGCCCCGCACCAACCGACATTTACTCCAAAAGTGCGCTGTTCATATGTCCAGTTAGCACGGGACGGGTCGCCAGAAGGAAAAGGAAGAAGGGAATGAACATACAAGGAACCTGTAGAATGTCTCACAGCGCATAGGACAAAATATAATAATAATAATAACATACTTGACATAAAACAGGAGAGACAGTGCATAAGCTGAAAATCAGAACTAAACATCATAGCAGCGGAAATCCAAAAATACAGCTTATTACAACTTTCGAACTGTCTCAAAGCAAAAGCAAGGTAAATGAGGTACACTACTAATGCCCAAGTAGCGACCACCAACGACACAGGGAGAATGTGTATATATATATAATACGTGGAAGCCTCCTGCCCGCCTCCGAATCAGCTACTCGCACATCACCAGCTAACCTGTCTCTAGTCTGCTCGTGTGAGCACCCAGAGTTATAAGAGGAGACATAAAACTCTGGGTCAGACATAAAGCCTGGTATGAGCGATAAGCATCTAAAGTGAACAATAACAGGTAGACTAAAACATACCTGAACCTGGACCTGCAACCAAAGAGTTAGCACTACATACTGTACAACACTCTAAGGTATCATATCAAACAATATAAAGATACGGAGGTGGGGGAGGTGTGCATGTCATAATGATGGCAAACAATCAAGCATAACATCCATCCTCACATCTCTCACTCAGTGCGTAAAGTATACGATATTCAGCACTTCGATCACCCAACATTCCTTGCTACGATCACTTTGCCCCATGAAGTCATAAATGACTTCACTGCACTGATAACGTAGCCACTAATTCCTCGCTATGTCCACTTGCCCCATGGAGTTATTCACCCCATCTGCGCTGGCTCATAGCCTTACTAATCCTTACTATGTCCACTTGCCCCATGGAGTTATTCACCCCATCTGCGCTGGCTCATAGTCTTACTACGCATCACCTTGCCCCTCAGGTCATAATGACCCTACTGCACTGATAACGTAGTCTTGCTACCATCACTTTGCCCCTCAGGTCATAATGACCCTACTGCACTGATAAGTAGCCCATCATTCTTAGTGGTGGATCGAAGTTATGAACGTCGACAACTCCTTAGCACACGTCCCGCAGCGAAGTCCAACCATGAAGTGAACTCGTTGGTTCCCAACTGGTTCCGGGATCCTGAGCTCTAACTTCCCCTGTTGGACTAACTTTGCATCTCGGGTTATTGGTCAATACTGAGTCGGGTCGGGTTCTTCCTCAGGTCATCGGTTCGGGTCGGTGTTCTTTACCCGTTCGGGTCGGGTTCCCTTCTGATGCGGTTCGGGTCGGTGTTCCTCTGGGTTCGAGTCAGCTGCTTCTTCTTCTTCGGGTCGGGTCGGTGCTTCCTTTCGGGTCGGGTAGGGTCCTTCTTGGTTCGTGCCTTCGATCCATCTTCATGCTCCCCTTCATATGCTCCTATCCGATCCGCTTTCGTGCTCCTGCTCTGATTCGCCTTTGGGTTTCCGATCCGATCCGTCCTCTTTGATCCGATCCGTCTTCATCCCTCCGATCCGATCCCAGTTCAGCTAGCATGTCCTTCCTTTTTGCCACTTTTCCCAAGTGTTGGGTTCCGATCCGATCAGATTCTTTGCTCAGTTCTACATATCCGATCCGAGCCCCCTTTTCCGATCCGATCCGAACCCTGCACTATTTTCTGAAACTGTTCCAGCAAGTGTTTACGCCATTCGACGACGTTTTCGACCATTCTAACTATTGAAATCAATCACAAAGTATTTCATACAGTCATAGCAACATGCATAATCAACCACAAACATCATTCACATCAATATCATAGGTTAAAATGGATCAAACATACCCAAAATCCCACATTTCCCTTAAGCATGTTTAGGTGAAACTAATGATAGGATTAGCAAAACTTAACCAAATTAACCCAAATTCATATCAGAGGTCTAAAACATCATTTAAGAATTTATGAACATTTTTCCGAATTTTTTTTATCATGCTTAAATTCGCTAATTAGTACTAGTCACCCATAATTAGCCATAATTAGTGCAAAACTAAGCAAATCACTCACCTTAGCCACAAAACAAACTAAGATCTGAAATAATGCTCTGATTTGATGTAAATCTCAATGCCAACAGCGGCTCCAAGGTTGATTTGGTGAAGATCTTCTTTGATTAGGGGTTGCTAAGCCAAATCCTTGACCAAAAGATGGTTTGGAGATGATTTAGAGGTTGGAGGCCATTATTAGGGATCCTTGGTGATAAGTGGAGATTAGAAAACTGAAATGGAATGATTCTCCATCTTATTTCAGCCCTTCCATAACCCTAATCCCGAAATGGGTTATGGGCCTACTCACTAATCACCCGATTTGGCCCGGTTAAGCAGTTTTTCACCCTCCAAACCTTGTTTCAGCCATATCTCCCAAACGGTAAGTCCGTTTGGCTATTATGACCACTCTACGGAAAGAGAAACTATCAAACAAATCAAATGGAAGTGGTTTCAGGTCAAAATTCCTTTCCAATCAAAAGTTATGGCCAAAACAGTACCAACTAGGGGCAAAATGGTCATTTAAAAATCGACAAAAATCATGGACATGGGAAATGACTCTAATAGATGTTTCCCAAAGTTACATGACCATACGGCTTCACACGGGAAAGAAATAAATATTCTACAACCCTATGATATGTAGAATACGGGTCGTTACAACTACCCTGCCGTTGTGCTGCCGAAATTTTCTGAAATATTTCTGTGTTTGATTTAAATTCATGTGTTGAATAGAATTTCATGTGTTGAAATAAAATTCATGTGTTGAAAGAAAATTCATGTGTTGAATAGAAATTCATGTGTTGAATAAAATTCATGTGTTGAACAAAATTCATGTGTTGTATGGAGTTCATATATTGAATAAATTCTTTGAAAGATAAAAATAACATTTTTTTCATATATATAGATTATATAAAATACTAGTGTTTTAAATAAATTGTTTTAACACCGAAAATAACATTTTTACCCTATATATGAACTATATAAAATAATCGTGTTTTGAAATAAATTGTTTTACAATAAAAATCACATTTTCATGATATATATTAACTATATAAAATAATCGTGTTTTGAAATAAATTGTTTTACAATAAAAATCACATTTCCTTGATATATATTAACTATATAAAATAATCGTGTTCTGAAATAAACTGTTTTACAATAAAATTCACATTTTTATGATATATATGAAGTGTTAAAAATAGTGATGTGTTGAAATAAATAGCTGCTGGATAAAAATACTGTTTTTATCAAATGTGTGAAATGAATATGGTTTTGAAATCGAAGATTGAATTATATTTATATATGTATATAAATATAATTGAAATAAAGAGAATAACGAAGCTGCAGTTCGTAGTTTGAATCCGTGATTTCAAACGATTAGTGTGGGAGATCCGACTATCAGATTATCCCGAAACCGAAATCGTTGGGTTCGCTTTGGAAATATCTTTCCAACAACACCAACTTTGTAAAAATCCAATGGTTGGGTTGTCTGGAATGTTTAATTTGAATCTGAAGAAAAACAGCGGCAGAATCGATTATATATATATTATATATATATAATTAAATTAAATCGAATAACGATGCTGCAGTTCGTATTTTGAAATCGTAACTTCAAACGATTGTACCGGGAGATCCGACCATCGGATTTTCCCAAAACTGAAACCGTTGGATTTGTTTGAAAAGATCTTTCTAATGATATAAAATTTGCGAAGATCCAACTGTTAGATTTTCAGATATGTGTAAATCAAATCTGAAGAAAAACAGCGCCACGACCGCGTTATGGCCTGAAGCGTCGTTTAAATGAATTGGCTATTTTTAAATGAATAAAAATAGCGATAAATTGTTATAAAATATTATAAACGATATGGAATGGAAATAAACCGAATTTACCCAGTTTATGGGATATTTGATGGTTGAATGTGTTTGGCGTGAAAATTACATTTAAGAACAAAACTATTAATGTCGAATAATTTAACCATTGAAATGAATTGATTTAAATTCTAAATATACGTGAATTATTTGAAAAGGCCGAGTTAAATATCATTTCAAATAATTGATCGGCGATAAGAAGTCGATGATGAAGACGGTGGTTGAAGACCGGAGATCTTCACATCGGTTGGATGATTATTGATGTCTTAATTGGGAGGCATCCCAAAATATAGATAATAAGTGGTGATCATCCAAACGTACTTGGAGAACGATGGATATGCGAGGTATAAGGTGCCTTCGGTTTCGTTCAGACCCAGAACGAACTTGCAAATGGACCGTGTGTCTGACATTGGATTTTGTTCTGTGCTGATTGATCTCTATTAAATATACATCTGTTAGGCGGTGGAAAATTTATTCTCTTGCTTAACGCCCTTCTCTGAAACGCAAGAGCTCAGAGGTTATATATCGATAGAAATCACTCGCATGGTGTGAATTGCCTGTGTGGCATGCCTAAGTGGCAGATTATCAAGGCTTCTGTTGAAAAGCAAAGTCTTGTGGTTGATGATCAAAGCACGGCCTGTGTGGCATAGCTTTATGTATAATGTTGATTCGCGAGCCTCACACCCCAGTATGAACCAGAAACGGGAGAGGACATCAGGGAGGGCATGCGTTTCCTTCTAGCTAGGGTGGTGTCAGTGACCTACCAGCCCTGACATTTATATTATTTTCACCTGTATGGTTGTTGCTGTTGTAAGGCGCCTCAGATATATCAGTGACTATGTGGAGCCGATGGAGTTATTGGACTCATTTACGCCCCAAAGGGCGGGGAAACGCAGTGTTCAGGCATTTTAATCCACATCGATGGACCGACCCTGACGATCCAAAGACTTGACTGAGTACTTTCCTGAGACATGGGCTAGATTGTCTCGAATTCGGTAACGACTATCTTTTGCCTTGGTTCATGATGGAAATCCAATTTCCAAATACGATATGTGCGGTTTTGATTGTATACCTATATATGGTGACATAGTGGTATGGGGCATTAATGCCGTCTATGATTGATATTTATGATTGAAATTGTTTTTGAAACATATAAACACTAGTAATAATACCAAATGCTTTTGTTTTATTCGTATCAAGCATATTTTGGCCATCATAGGGTAAAACTCTATCCTCCGGTTTGCGTTCCATTGTGTGATGGGAACCGAGTCTTATAATTGCTTCATTTTTATAAAAAGCATTGCAATGTTTAAAAGATTTACTTGTTTTAAAGCACTATCAATCCAATTGAGTAAACCTGTTCCGTGAAAGTGGCGTGGTCCTGTGATTGGCCATATATTAAAGTAGATTAAGTAGATTTCTCATACCAGTCCCATGACTGACTCGTAGTTTGTTTCACTTGCAAACTCGGGTGCCCCTTTTTCTACACGGGAAGCCTTATATTCAGGTTTTAACAGGCTCTTTCTGGATAGCTAGAGCTGAAGATGGATTCTACCATTTATCTCTTTTTATGCTATTCAGCTCCTATTGTACATATTATGTTTTGATTCCGCTGTAGACATTTATGTATAGCTGAACTGTATTTTGTACTAAGTTTGATCCTGTATACTGTGTAACTCTGATGATTATGTTTATCCAGTATATTATTTGTACATTATCTGGTGTATTTATTTGTTTCTGTTCTTCTGTTATCTGTTTCTGTGTTATATTCCAAAGATTACCCTTGCCACCGTCAGTACGGGATTTTGGGGTCGTCACAACGTGGTATTAGAGCTTTGGTTAAGCTTACTTCTAGAATATAACATATTAACGAATTCATCAGAAATAGAACCAGTAGTGTTCTAGGAAGAATAACTCATTATAGATAGGATCAGTAATATCCTAGTATGAGTATAGCAGAAGGAAATACACCCGATAGACACATTTACATTCAAGTATATGTTTCTATGCTTTATAATATCTTTTCTGTTGACCTGACACTTGGTCTTCTATTTGCAGAAGTACTAGAAAATGAGTGTCAAAAACTGAAGAAGGAATACTGAACCAGATATTGAAGCTCTAGTAAAGAGGTATCGAAATCTGGGTGGATCACCATTCTTGGGCAAGGAATCTATTATGGAAACACAAGCTTGGATTCGTTCTGCTGAGAAAATCTTTGAAGGTTTAAAGCTGAGGGATGACCAGAAAAGGTTACTGGCATCTTGGGCACTCAAAGAAGAAGCTTTGTTCTGGTGGGATTCGATTATTAAGGATAATCTAGAAGGTAATATTACCTGGGATAGATTTAAAGAGATTTTCAGTGAAATATTTATTCCTCCAGAAGCAACTGAGCGATTATGTGATGAATTCTATTATCTGATACAAGGAAATATGACCATTCAAGAATATCATAAGAAATTCGATGAACTTTCTCACTTTGCCCCTCATCTAATTCAAAATCCAAAGAGGAAGAATCTGAGGTTTATTAATGGGCTTCAAAGAAAGTACTAAAGTAGTGTCATGGGGCATGTGAAGCTTCCTTTTTCTGAAATGATATACATGGCTTATCAATATGAAGATCTCTATAAGAAAGGCCTTTTGAACGACGAAGAGGAAGTCAGCTCTAGTAACAAAGGGGAGTCTGAAACTGATAGTCCTGAGGGCAGTACGATGCCTGAGGTGAGTAAGGAGCCCAAATCCAAGAGGAAAAGGGTTAAATATAAGAAAGAACCAGTAACGACTGCCATATGCAATAACTGCCATAAGCAAGGGAATTTGCAAGGAAATTGCAGATCTTTGAAGAAACGAAGGAAGAATGAATTTAAATCCAAAAATCCACATGGTGAAAGGAAATGCCATAAGTGCCACCAAGCTGGTCATGTTGCAAGGGAGTGCCAACTATCAAAGAAATCTGAAGTAGTACATGTGAATGAAGTGGCAGAAACTTCAGCACCCTCAGCTAGTCAGGGAAGGTCTGATGTTTTGGAAGGCATGCTTACTGCCAAAAACATTCCAGTTAAAGTACTGTTTGATACATGCACGTCACGAAGCTTTATTGCAAAGAATGCAGTTAAGAAGTTGGATTTGAAATTGAAAAAGCTCAAAGAACCCGTCACTGTCCATAATTCGGTTGGGGGTTCCCTCAATCTTAGTTGGGTTTGTAGGGGCGCCTGTCTCTTTTTCCTGTTATAAGTTCCCTACCATCTCTATCGTCACGAGTTTTACTGAATTCGATCTTATTTTGGGATTGGATTGGTTAACCAAATATGAAGCAGAGGTTAAATGCGCTGAGAGAGTGGTTAGGGCAAAGATTAAATCAGAGAATTATATAACCATACCATGCGAAGGTCCGAATTTAAATAGAAAAAAAATTTGGTCAGCTCTTGATGTTTCTCCTACTCAAATAGAAAATATCCCTGTAGTCACAGAGAATATTCCGGACATCATAAAAGAAATTCCTGTCATCAAGAATTATGCGGGCATGTTCGAAGAAGTTTTAGCTTACCTCCGAAGAAAGAATTGATTTCAAGATCGCATTAATTCCGAATGCAAGACCAGTAGTGCACGCTATTCGGAGAATGACTCTAAAGGAGAAAGAAGAATTAGACAATCAAACTCGACAACTTGTATGGAAGGGTCTGATCAGGCCTAGTTTCTCTGATTGGGGAGCAGCAGTGGTGTTTGTCCCAAAGCTAGATGGTACTCTCAGACTATGTGTGGATGATCGTGACTTGAATAAACAGACATTAAAGAACAAATATCCATTGCCGCGAATTGATGATTTGTTGGATCGATTGAATGATGCACAAGTATTTTCAAGGATGGACCTAGCTACAGGCTTCCGTCAGCTTCAACTGCCGAAGAGTGTGTTCCTATGACAACATTCAGAGGTCCAGACTTATTCTATGAGTGGTTAGTAATGTTGTTCATCTTATGAAACGCTCCTGCCTATTTTGTCGATTTAATGAATAGAGTATTCCGCGATGTCTTGAATAAATTTTTTCTGGTTTTCATTGATGACACATTGATCTTCTCTAAATCAGAGAGCAATCACGCGAAATATTTGGAATAAGTATTGGAAATTCTCAGAAATAATGTCTTGAAGGCCAAACTTTCCAAATGTATATTCTGGCAAGAAGTCAAGTTTCTTCGCCACGTTGTATCAAAAGAAGGAATTTTTGTGGATCTCGATAAAATCACCGCTATTCAAAATTGGAAGCAGCCTAATACTCCCATAGAAGTTCGAAGTTTTCTTGGATTGGCTAGTTATTATCAGAAGTTCGTTAAAGATTTTTTGAAGATATCTAGTTCCTTAACAAAGCTTACCAAGAAGCATGCAAGATTCAAGTGGACTTCCGAATGTGAGGAGGCTTTTCAGAAGCTAAAATTAAGATTAACAACTGCTCCAGTGTTAACGATTATCGAGGGCAATCAAGACTTGAAAGTCTGGACAGATGCCTCTAGAGAAGGCCTTGGTGCAATATTAATGCAAAGAGGTCAAGTGGTTGCTTATGCTAGCCGTCAGCTGAAACCGCATGAGAAAAATTATGTTACTCATGATCTTGAGTTGTTAGCCATCGTATTTACTTTAAAAATCTGGAGGCACTATCTTCTGGGTGAGGAATTCGAATTGTATACAGATCATCAGTCGCTAAAGTATCTGTTCACCCAGAAAGACTTGAATATGAGGCAGCAACATTAGCTAGAATTTCTTGCAGCGTACGATTTTGAGATTTTGTACACTCCAGGGAAAGCTAATGCTGTGGCCGATGCGCTAAGTAGAAAGAATGTAATGATCGCCAGTTTTATCATTACGACTTCCTTGATTGACAAAATATCTATTCTTCAGAAAGATGATAATTTTATTAAGGATATGATCAAAAGAATTCAGAAAGGCGTACCCTCGGGTTTTCAAATAGATAACGATGGGATCCTGAGATTGAGAGGAAGGATTTGTATTCCCGACATCCCCGAGCTCAAAAGAGAAGTGTTAGACAAATGTCACAAGTCCAAGCTGAGTACCCATCCAGGTATGAGAAAAATGTATAACGATCTCAAGCGAACATTCTGGTGGAAGGCTATGAAAAGGGACGTTTCAATATATGTTTGAGCATCTCCAACAAAGGGCAATATTCATGTTACGGGGCGTAATACGGGTTGTTTTTGCACCCAACAGTTATCCTCTCGTGTAATATTCAGCGGAATATTACGGCTTCGATTCAGGATCCGGAATGAGTCCGGCGAGCTGATAAAATCGGCTCGCCATCTCCCTCCCCAATTCCCCAACGGCTATCTCAATCCAATGGCTTCCAACGGCCATTTCCGCCTCGATTTTGATTACCAACGGCCATAAAACGGTGAAAACTTTTCTAACGGCCATATTTTCAGTTATAAAAGCATTCCATCGCATTCTTTCTTCATCACAACATATTCATATCTTCTTTCTACATCTCTCTACTCCACACCAAGTCTTGCTATATAATGTCTTCCCCATTCGGAGAATTTTCGCATCCGACGATAGATGGAACTCAGTTCTCACAAGGCAACACGAGCAATATATTTGAAACTCCATCGAGCAGGCAAGAAACTCCATCCAGGGACGTTTTGGGAAAATAAGCCGCCAAACCCAATATTATGAGTCACAAGTGTACAAACTAAAGATAGCGAATCCAAGCGGCATGGGAGGAGAACATAATCTGGTATGTATGTATTTGTACGTACTTTATTTATGGGTGTTAGCATTTTAATTGATACATTTTATTTTGGTAAGTAGAAACGACTAGCGAATGAGGAGTTCAAGAAGTTTTTTCCTAGAGAAAATGGAACGAAAAGGGCACACTATTACCAGTTTATGCATTGTTATGATCTGCTTACTAGTCAACCAAAGTGGAACTCAGAACTTGCCAAGAGTCTCCGCGATGTTCAAAGTGCTAGCAAGGCCAAGAAAAAAAGTTCAAAATCGGGTTATTCTTCTATATATTTAAAATATAATCTTTCGTATATAATCTTCTAAACTATAATCTTTCGTATATAATCTACTAATAAAAATTAATAAGTAGATAAAAATAAGAACTAAATATTTAATCAAATGAACACACATTCCACACAACCCCCCCCTCCACAAACTTCCCGAGCCATAGATGGGCTCGGAAGATCGCGAGCTGATTTTATCAGCTCGCGAGCTCGCGAGCTGATAAAATCAGCTCGCAGGCTGCGAGCCGATAAAATCAGCTCGCGCCTGCTGGGACATATCAAAGATATCTCCCGTAATGTTACGGGCCGTAACGTTACGACCCGTAACACTGTTGGAGATGCTCTTAGCAAGTGTCCTACTTGCCAACTAGTCAAAAGCGACCAACAGAAACATGCTGGATTGTTGCAACCGCTGGGTATTCCAGGTTGGAAGTGGGAACATATTTCCATGGACTTCATAGATGGTTTGCCCAAAACCAAGAAAGGAAATGACAGTATTTGGGTGATCGTAGATCGCTTCACAAAGACCGCCCATTTTATACCTGTCAGATCCAATAGAACCGCCCTAAGTCTATCACAGATTTATTTCAAAGAAATTGTTAAGCTACATGGAGTGCCGATCAGTATAGTTAGTGATAGAGGTCCAATATTTACTATCAAATTCTGGGAGGCGTTTCAAGTAGAACTGGGAGTGAAGCTGAATCTAAGCACCGCCTATCATCCTCAGACTGATGGTCAGACTAAGAGGGTGAATCGTATACTAGAAGATTTATTGCAGGCTTGTGCTCTTGACTTTGGCGGATCATGGGAAGACCATTTGCATTTGGCTGAGTTCTCATACAACAAAAGCTACCAAGCGAGCCTGACAATGTCACCATTCGAAGCATTGTATGGTAGACAGTGCCGATCTTCTTCTTGTTAGTTTGAACCTGGTAATAGGCTTGTATTGGGATCAGATATGATTCGCGAAGTTGCGGATAAAGTCGATTTCATTAAGAAATGATTGCTTGCAGCTCAAAGCCGATAGAAGAGCTATGCAGACTCGAGAAGTAGGGATTTAGCATTTGCTGTTGGTGATTATGTGTATCTAAGGGTTTCTCCGATGAGAAGAGTAATTAGATTTGGCAAAACTGGGAAGTTGGCACCCAAATTTATTGGTCCATTCCCTATACTTGAACGGATTGGAACTCTCGCTTATAGAGTTCAATTGCCTAATTGGTTGCCTGGGGTGCATGATGTATTTCACGTATCTCAACTTCGAAAGCATGTTCATGATCCAGACTTGATCGTGGAAGAAGCAGCGCAATGGGATATAGAAATTACTCCAGAATTGGCTGTGAGAAGAGAACCGCTAAAGATAATTGGCAAAGAAACCAAAGAACCAAGGAACAATAAGGTTCACTTAGTCAAAGTGCAATGGAGTGGAGATCCGCGAGATTATACTTAGGAAACTGAGGAGAGTATTAAGAAAGCCTATCCTAAGTGCAGGGTGGATATCTCTGATTGACTCCGGTGCAAGGTACATTTACCATGTTTTGCATTTCCATTTTGTTCTCTACTTTGCTGTTGTTTTCTTTTCATGCATGTAAAGTTTTTAATTATGTAATCTGAATGTTTTCAAAGAAGTATATGAATTAATTAGTATATTTTTGAAAGTTAACCAACAAATTGATTGCTGGTCGTGTTGTTTGATTTTGGTTGATTAATTAGAATTTTGAACCATTTAGTCAAATTGAACAAATATTGAACTGAGTTGAAAACAGATAGAAATATATACATGTGCATTATATATGTGTGAACAGGTTATGGATAAACTGCTAAGCGGAGGAGTAAAATTGTTTGCCTGACAAATAGGTACATGTTTATTGTATTTCTTGGGATTTGATGATTTTATGAGACGATTGGCTAGCCACTTGGCTTTTTCTTTTGGATTGGTGAGGGCCATGGGAGGCTATTTGAAATATCCCGAAGCTCCCCGTACAAAGGAGGTTATGGCGAAATTTTTCGAAAATTTAGGGTGTTAGCCAAATTTTTGAAGAATTTGAAAATTCTTAGAAATTGAAAAGTTGAAGAATGGAAGCCAGAATGAAAGTTGAGTTGGTTAATCAAACGATTTTCGACTTCGTTCCTTTTCGAGGACGAAAAGTTTTAAGTGGGGGAGATTGTAACAACCCGGAAAAGCTGAGCCAATTTAAAATTTTTGATTTGGCTATTTTATTGGATTTTAAATATTTAAAATAAATTATTTTAAATAATAATGACGAAAAGTATGTTTGAATCGACGTTTGAAAATAAATATAATTACTTTTAATTATAAACAAGGCCTGAAATGGCGTGGCAGTTTCAAAATTTGAATTTGAATTTTGACTGACCGTACCGGGTACAAAACAAAACAGATTTTAGTGTAACCAAAAATATTTAAATCTGTTTATGAATATCTTTCTAACAAATCTGAAAAATCGAAGTTTTGTAGCAGGAATCAAAAGTTATGGCCAAATGAATTTTCAGAAAGGTCGCTACAAAATTTATATAGCCTGTGAAAATAGACATTTTGCAAACGACCTCTATTTTCGACGAAACCAGTTTTGTTGGATCCGAGATGTCAAATTATTGCTAAGTTTTAAATTCCACAATTTTTGAAGTTAATATGTGAGCGTGGCAAAGGGAAATGTGTTGGTCGATTTAAATTAAATTGGATCAAGTAGAAAATGGCCATTTTTCAAACGGTCTCAGAATTCGACAAAACTAGTTTTGTTGGGACCGTATGGTCAAAACATAGCTATATTTATTTTTCTGGAAATTTTGGGATCAGTATGTGGCCCCGACAAATTAAGATGTACGTTCAAAACAAATATTGAATGTTTTATGTTTTAATTTGAAGAATAACTTACTGAAACAGTCGAATGGGCCTACGAAACATATTCCATTGTGTTCGGAATGGGGGTATTTAGCTAGGGGTGACAGTCATTGGGTTGGAATTGGAGTTCGTATGTAGCGGGGGGTATTTTCGGATTTAAGTGAATAAAAAAAATTAAAATAAAACCATCGGCCAATCAAATTAACCCGTCACTTTTCTCTCTCCCCGATAACACTCCAGGCGACGGCGAAAAGGGCTTGAGACCTTCTCTCTTCGATTTCTCCTCATCCACTCAATGAAATCATGAAATTCTTGAACCATTTTGAAGCTCGTCTCCTCCTCTTCAAATCTATATAAGGAGATCCCCCTATCGTCTGGTATTTCTCGAGTTTGAGCTCCCCGAAGCTGCTGCCTTAGGACCGTCACCGAGCACTGTAGAGGACGTCGATCAGGGTGAAATCACCGGCACTGGGAAGCGGCTTCGAAGCTCTTCGACACTGTGTGAGCCGATTCTCCTATCGTGCAACCGTTTGTGCGAAAATCAAAGACCTAGTTTCAAACCAGAGAACTGAGGTAACGACCTAGTATATTTAAAACTGATTTCAACAGTTTAAAAGTGTCGTTAATTCAGTTTGTTTATAAAAATCATATCTTTTTGCTATGTCATCGAAATCCAGTGAAACATGAGGCAGTGGACTCGTATGGACGTCTTCTACATTCTAGAAGAGACCGGATATTTTTCTGAGCCTTCTACAATTTTTGGTGTAGTGGAACCCAATGTGAGATTTCTGAATCATAAACGATATGGAAACAACGATGTATGAATTATATAGTTGATGTATGAGTTATATAAGCGTTGTACATCTCATGTATAAGCGTTGTATAAGTTGTATTTTCGATGTATAAGTTATATATGTGTTGTAAAATATTATATATGCGTTGTAAAAAATGATATATGCATTGAATTGAATTGAATTGAAATGATAATGAAATGAAATCGAAATATAGTTATATATGTTTATCTATGTGTATATATATATACACTCTCCTCGTCCACAGACCATGGACGATATATATTGGTTGTGATATTGTTTGGATTATTGGTTGATATGAAAATTTGGTGAATATCATGAATGGTTGATTTGAAATGATTGATTAAGGTTGAAATCCCAATAGGATTAGTATATGTGAAAATTCGTCTGTGTACGAACTAGATATTGAAAATCCCCATTGTCAAAAGCTGCGAGGCTTTAAGCTGGAGCGAGGAGCCATACTAGGGACAGTGCCAGTTTTTACTACCCTGCCGCTATGCTGCCGAAATTTTCTGAAATATTTCTGTGCTTGATTTAAATTCATGTGTTGAATAGAAATTCATGTGTTGAAATAAAATTCATGTGTTGAATAGAAATTCATATGTTGAATAAAATTCATGTGTTGAATAAAATACATGTGTTGAATGGAGTTCTTATATTGAATAAATTCTTTGAAAGATAAAAATAACATTTTTATCATATATATAGATTATATAAAATACTAGTGTTTTAAATAAATTGTTTTAACACTGAAAATAACATTTTTACCCTATACATGAACTATATAAAATAATCGTGTTTTGAAATAAATTGTTTTACAATGAAAATCACATTTTCATGATATATATTAACTATATAAAATAATCGTTTTTTGAAATAAATTGTTTTACAATAAAAATCACATTTTCATGTTATATATTTATAAAATAATCGTGTTTGAAATAGATTGTTTTACAATAAAATTCACATTTTTATGATATATATGAACTGTTAAAAATAGTGATGTGTTGAAATAAATAGCTGCTGGATAAAAACACCGTTTTTATCAAATGTGTGAAATGAATATGGTTTTGAAATCGAAGAATGAATTATATTTATATATATATAAATATAATTGAAATAAAGAGAATAACGAAGCTGTAGTTTGTAGTTTGAATCTGTGATTTCAAACGATTAGTGCGGGAGATCCGACCATCGGATTTTCCCAAAAACGAAACCGTTGGGTTCGCTATGGAAATATCTTTCCAACGACACCAACTTTGTAAAGATCCAACGTTTGGATTGTCTGGAATGTTTAATTCGAATCTGAAGAAAAACAACGCCAGAATCGATTATATTTATATATATATAAATATATAAATATAATTAAATTAAATCGAATAATGATGCTGCAGTTCGTATTTTGAAATCGTAACTTCAAACGATTGTACGGGGAGATCCGACCGTCGGATTTACCCAAAACTGAAACGTGGGATTCATTTTGAAAAGATCTTTCTAATGATATAAAATTTGTGAAGATCCAACAGTTAGATTTTCAGATATGTGTAAATCAAATCTGAAGAAAAACATCGCCACAACTGCGTTATGGCCTGAAGCGTCGTTTAAATGAATTGGCTATTTTTAAATGAATAAAAGTAGCGATAAATCATTATAAAATATTATAAACGATATGGAATGAAAATAAACCGAATTTACCTCGTTTATGGGATATTTGATGGTTAAATGTGTTTGGCGTGAAAATTACATTTAAGAACAGAATTATTGATATCGAATAATTTAACCATTGAAATGAATTGATTTAAATTCTAAATATACGTGAATTATTTGAAAAGGCCGAGTTAAATCTCTTTTCAAATAATTGATCGGCGATAAGAAGTCGATGATGAAGATGATGGTTGAAGACCGGAGATCTTCACATCGGTTGGATGATTACTGATGTCTTGATTGGGAGGCATCTCATGATATAGATAATAAGTGGTGATCGTCCAGACGTACTTGGAGATCGATGGATATGCGAGGTATAAGATCCGGTTTCGTTCATACCCAGAATGAACTTGTAAATGGATTGTGTGTCTGACATTGGATTTTGTTTTGTGCTAATTGATCTCTATTAAATATACATCTGTTTGGCAGCGGAGAATTTATTCTCTTGCTTAACGCCCTTCTTTGAGACGTACGAGCTCAGAGGTTATATATCAATTGAAATCAGTCGCATGGAATGAATTGCCTGTGTGGCATGCCTAAGTGGCAGATGATCAAGGCTTCTGTTGAAAAGCAAAGTCTTGTGGTTGATGATCAAAGCACGGCCTGTGTGGCATAGCTTTGTGTATAACGTTGATTCGCGAGCCTCACACCCCAGTATGAACCAGAAACGGGAGAGGACATCAGGGAGGGCATGCGTTTCCTTCTAGCTAGGGTGGTGTCAGTGACCTACCAACCCTGACATTTATATTATTTTCACCTGTGTGGTTGTTGTTGTTGTGAAGCGCCTCAGATATATAGGTGACTATGTGGAACCGATGGAGTCATTGGACTCATTTACGCCCCAAAGGGCGGGGAAACGCAGTGTTCATGCATTTTAATCCACATCGGTGGATCGGCCCTGACGATCCAAAGGCTTGACTGAGTACTTGCCTGAGACATGGGCTAGATTGTCTCGAATTCGGTAAGGACTATCTTTTGCCTTGGTTCATGACAGAAATCCAATTTTCAAATACGACATGTGCGGTTTTGATTGTATACCTATATATGGTGACATAGTGGTATGGGGCATTAATGCCGTCTATGATTGATATTTATGATTGAAATTGTTTTTGAAACATATAAACACTAGTAATAATACAAATGCTTTTGTTTTATTCGTATCAAGCATATTTTGGCCATTATAAGGTAAAACTCTATCCTCCGGTTTGCGTTGCATTGTGTGATGGGAACTGAGTCTTATAATGGCTTCATTTTTATAAAAAGCATTGCGATGTTTAAAAGATTTACTTGTTTTAAAGCACTGGCAATCCAATGGAGTAAACCTGTTCCGTGAAAGTAACGTGGTCCTGTGATTGGCCATATATTAAAGTAGGTTAAGTAGATTTCTCATACCAGTCCCATGATTGACTCGTAGTTTGTTTCACTTGCAAACTCGGGTGCCCCTTTTTCTACACGGACAACCTTGTATTCAGGTTTTAGCAGGCTCTTTCTGGATAGCTGGAGCTGAAGATGGATTCTACCATTTATCTCTTTTTATGCTATTCAGCTC
Source organism: Allium sativum (assembly GCA_030737875.1). Taxonomy (NCBI): domain Eukaryota; kingdom Viridiplantae; phylum Streptophyta; class Magnoliopsida; order Asparagales; family Amaryllidaceae; genus Allium; species Allium sativum. The sequence continues at coordinate 766,754,645 of CM060913.1, read as the reverse complement.
CTATTTTACATATTATGTTTTGATTCCGCTGTAGACATTTATGTATAGCTGAACTGTATTTTGTACTAAATATGATCCTGTATACTGTGTAACTCTGATGATTATGTTTATCCAGCGTATTATTTGTACATTATCTAGTGTATTTATTTATTTCTCTTTTGTGTTATCTGTTTCTGTGTTATATTCCAAAGATTACCCTTGCCACCGTCAGTGCGGGGTTTTGGGGTCGTCACAACGACCATCAATTTCAGGCAACTCTGAACATTGCATGTTAGAACTGATGGTACCCGTAGCTTCCTTTCGTTGAGAGCTTCAGTTTGATATGTAATAAGCTAGGGTTTGTGAAGGTTTGATTTTCAGCTTGTATTTAATTTAAATCTAGGATTTTGAAAATTTTCTCTAGCTATGGAAGAAGGTTTTGATGGAGAAAAATGAATGTATAGTTTAAATGGATGATGGGTAGGAATTTTATTTACATTTATATAAGGCCCAATAATTAGGAACAAAAATTATTTGATTACGTTGATTCCATTCGCGTTTTATCCCGTATGCTCAAACGACAAGTCTGACTTTGACGTAAATTGAAATCCTATAATAATTCATCGTTCCGGATCCAATGACGCAAGTTTCGTCGAATTCCGAGAGAGTTGTCAATACAGTTAAATTCCATAGTAAATAAATAAATAAAATATTCAATCATTCGATTAACTGTTTAATTCAAATTAAATATTCATTAAATTCAAATTAAATCAAATTATAACTTATATCAATTCTATATATAAATTTCGCACATTTTTCTCTAATTTTGATTATTTGAATTTTGATTTGAATTTCAGTTATAATTTAACGATTTACAATTCCATCATTTCCAATTTAAATTTGAATTCCACTTTTAAATTAGCCCATTCAAATTAATATAATTATATAAATATTAAATTTCAAATTATGGCCTTTCTAAATAAAACTAAATTTGAAAAATCTATTTATACTCAATTCAACAAATCACCATCATTAAAAATTAACGAAACTTGATCTTTATCCAATTTTATTCCATTTTAAATCGAAATTTTAAATATACAAAAATATGGGATGCTACAAGTTGTAACACTCACCTTTCATGGATTTTGAATATGCAACAAACTGAGATTAATACACACTAGGAATGACCAAATCTAAGCAGTGAGGGATCAAAGAAGTTTCTGTGTTTTTTTAATAGAAGGAAAAAGGATATGAGAGAATTTTCTGCTATAAGGTTTTGGGTTGGTGGAGGTTATTGGATCTGAAGGTGTAAGAGGTTGTGAAGGTGATGAAAGAAATGCACAGGGTTGGCGTTTGGCTACGGGAGATGCTTGCTAATGGATTTGGGGAAGGAGGTGAAGAAAAGGGAATGGGTTTGGGAAAGATGTGAACTTGGGGAAGATGGCTGTGGTAATTTATCTTTAAGGAAGAAAATAAGGGAGTCGAAAATGAGAAAGGTTTTGAGCTTGCATTTTCTTGTAAAAAATGATATGAGATTGCATATAGAAGGAGAAGCAGATATATATGTACGTGGAGATGGTTTGTTTTAAGGAAAAAGAATGACGGGAACAAAAGGGGAAAGAAGAAATAAGGGATGAATTTGGGGAATGAAAATACGTGAATGAAATAGGAAGCATGAAAATAGAATGAAGGGGAAGAAACTAATATAACAAAGTAAAAAAAATTAATAGAATGAAGGGAATGAAATGAATGCTTGATTAGTGAAAAAAATGGAGTAGAGAGAAAGGAGATAGTGAATTTAGGGAAAACAGAAAAGGAAGAGGAAAGAAAATTAACTTGCATGAAATGTGAATGGACAAACAAATTAAGTGCATGATTTATTTTTCTATGGAAAAAAATTAAATGGGAAAACCTAACTTCATAATTGAGGAGAAGTTGTGTGAGATAGAAATTAGAAGGGAAAGAGTAAGAGAAGAAGGAAATATCATGAAATATTTGTGAAATGGTAAAAAAGAAATGCGTAAATTTTAAGGGAGAGGAATGGCGCAGTATTAAGGAAATAATGAAGAGAGGAGGGCTCTGAAAGCGGATGCAACTACTCACATTTCAAAATAATTTAGCTAATGAAAGTTTGAACATGTAATCCATTCCAAATTCCTAAACATTAAATTTTGAATAGATAGGGAAAGTATTAGAGAGAGCAGCCAAAATTTAACATATATGACATCAGAATTTATTTCCTCTATAATCTAGACATTATTTTCAAACAATCTTCTAATAGAAATTAATAAATTTCAATATCAACTTTATTTGTAACAACCTGCCATTTTGTCCGCTTCGAACCGGTAATTAAACCGACCCGAATTATTCATAAAGATGGATTGTTAGGGGTACTTACACATTGAAACAAAACAAAATGAACATTTTGCTATCATAATAATAATTTTACATAAGAGTAACAATGATCCCAATGGAAAAATACAAAACTCTCAGCGAAACACTATAAAAGGATCCAAAATAACTCCAGCCTAAATCCAGAGTCCGCTCTATAATAACTCCAAGACTATCTGCTAAAACAAAACTATTATGCCTCCTGTAACGACCCAGAGTTTTGGAACCAATTTAAAAATTATTTCTAATATAATTTTATAGGAATTTATGGTCAAATTACAAAATTCGATAATCTGATGCGGATTTTAGCAGTTTATAAAGGAACATTATTACGATGACCTCGGATTACAACACAAATAATTTTATTGGATCCATGGCGTGAAATAATGGCCAGGTTCCAAATTTCGTAATTTTTGGAGCAAATGTATGGTCGTGCATGAATTAAATGTACGTTATGACAATGCATCGAAACGTGTTCGAAAAAAAATGAGAGGTCAAAAGAACTCGAAATTCGATGAAATCTGTCCCGTTGGATTCAGAATTACGATTATTGTTGGAATCCAAAATTTCGTGACAAACGGAAATAGTGCGTTGTCGTGCGATCAGAAGAAGTGGAGGCGAACTAGCACACTTTGGCGCGCATCGACAAAACAAGCTTCTAACAAGCTGTAATGAGGTGTAAAGCATCCAGTGGCATCAGGTGTTTTTCTTCTAACTCCCCACATCGCGCCACCTCATCCATCCACGTGAATGGATTGGAAAATTGTTGAAAACCCCCTCCTCTTTTTCCTTATCTTTCTTCTTCTCTTTTTATTTTACATTTACCTCCTTCCTCCTTTTCTTGCAACCATAGCTTCCTCTCTCCCTCCTACCACCTCCTAGCCACTACCACACCCTTCCACCACCACCTTCGCCTGATCCACCGCCTGCCAGTCACCCACCGCCAGCCGTGGGCCCCCTTCCATCCAAAAACTCCAAAACACCTCCTTTCACTAACTTTTACACTAAACCCCCTCCATGCCTACCAATTTCTCCTTCTATACCCAATGCCCCAGACACGTGGACCCCACGCCAATCCAGTCAGCCTACCAGCAGCCCATAATGGACCCCACAACCCTCTACCATTCCCCATTGTGTCTATTTCCTGATCTGTTTCGTCTTAAACCTTCAGATCTACTAGTGTCGTGTGTTAAAGTGTGTTAGCAAGTTTTTTGAGCCCCCTAAGCTATCAGAAAGTTGCGTAGGAGCCAGACAAGTGTCAGCATCAAGTGTGCATGTCTGTAGTCTTTCAGAACGAAGTTTGGCGGAGTGGAATCCTCTGGTGAGAAATCAAAACTCACGAAGATAGGGATTTAAATTAAATTTAATTAACTAAAAGTGTTTATTAAAAATATTTGGAAACGTTTGACACTGATCACATAAATTTTATGTTATGTTAAACGTTGAGTAGTGCAGTAAAAATGTGATTTTATCTATTATTTGTGATGATGTTTGAATATAAGACAACCGTATTTCAAACGATATTGATTGGAAATTGGTTGGACCTTAAATGGTTTTGGATGTGAAATTTATCAATGATTGTTTATCGATTGTATATGAATATAACGCAAACCCCATACAGGTGTTGGATGACTGCGCCTGCACATCTCTCATGTATGTACGTAAGCTACATGGATATTAATGTAAACCCCACATGGGTATTGGGATAATATTTTTACACATCTCCTAAGTGTGTATATAAGCCAATTGATTGAATAGGAAACCCCACATGGGTCTTGGGACGACAGTAATTCACATGTCTCCTATGTGTGTATGTAAGCTACATGGATTGCAATGTAAACCCCACATAGGTATTGGGGTGATATTTTTTAAAAATCTCCTACGTGTATATATAAGCCAATTGTTTTTGATGATATTCTAAACCCCACATGGGTATTGGGATGAAGATAAACACTGATCTAAAGCCCAATTGTGTAGACAGTCAATCGGGTGAGTTGACAGAACTATATAAGCGTTATCTATTTAATTTGAGGCTTATATGGTATAATGCACTTTGTGTGTGAATTGGATGTAGCGTGATGGATGACTGGATGTTATAATATTCACTGTGAATAAATGAATAGTTATTGGTTCATCGGTTAAGTCTCCATCAAGAAAAATGATTTTTAATGAATATATAAATAGTTGAAAAATCAAAGTTTGATTTTGATGTCTGATTTTAGATGGACGCAAAGACATTAAAATATCGATTAATATTTGTAAGTGTAGTACATGGTTTCAAAATAATTTTTATATACTTATGGCATGTCGAAGTTTTGATTTCGAAGTGAATAACAATATTTAAAAGTGATGTTCAGATATGCCATGTAAAAGATGTTTTAAAAGAAGTTTCTTTTCAAAAGTTTCTCATTTATTTCTATAATGAATATCAAGAAGATTTGGATTAAAAATATTAAAGTTCAAAAATAATAATATTATTTGTCATTATAATATTATTATAATTTTGTAGTATTGAAATAAAAGATTTATATGTCGAAAAAATAAAACATAGCTTTGGATATTTATTATATATATTTTATATAATGAATAAAATAGTTTGGAAGTAATTTGATGTATATTATTTATATACATCGAATATAAATTAAAATAGAACATGTCGCTTAGCGGTAGTTCGCATTTTTGACGTATAACTTTAAACGTGTATACTGGGAGATTCGACCATTGGGTTTTCCCGAAATTAGAACCATTGGGTTTGTTTTGAAAAGGTCTTTCAAATGGTAATAATAGTTTTGAAATTCAACAGGTAAGATTTTGAGAAATGTTTAATTCAATTTTGAATGAAAACAACGCCATATCCCATAATGACCGGTAATTGGAAATTACGAGTATGGACTATATATATATATAAATAGCATAAAATCATTATAAAATACTATAAATGATTTGGAATGAGTTTAAACCAATTTCCCATGGTTTATGATGATAAAAGTGGTTAAGTGCAACTTGGCGATTTTGTGTAAAGATTATATAATAAATTTTGAGGAAGAATTTGAAAATAAGAATTTTAATTCTTAAATTGAATTAAATTCTTGGGTTAACCTTTAACATAGGTTATGTAATGATTTTTGGAAATCCAATTAACGTAACCAGATTGTGAATAAGAATTTTGAATCGTATGAAAGGAACCAATTAAAAAGAGACTTGATTGGTGAATCAGTAATCTAATTATGGATTTGATTTGAGTTGCTTTGTTTTGATGCAACTTATTCGAAAAGATGGGGATTAACCCGTTTCAATAATGGAACGATGATTAAAAGTCAAAGATGTCGAAGGCAGTGCAAGACTGACAATCTTCACAACAAATGGATTTTTGCTGATGCTGTAGATATGGGTAGTTCCCTTGAAGAGGTTAAAGTGGCAGTTGTCCAGATGTGCTTGTTGATTTTCTGGATGTGCGAGGGTCTCTCTCCTGTATTGGACATATGAGACGTGGAATAAGGTGCCTCCGATTTCATTTAAACCGAGAACAAACTTGTAAACGGATTGTGTGTCTGATACGGTATCCTGAGTTGTATTAATTGACTTTTACTAAATACATATATTTGTTTGGTGACGGAGAATTTATTCTCTTAGCTTAACACCCTTCTGAGACACACGAACTTACAGGTTATATATTGGTAGCTATCAGTTGTATAGTTTGGAATGACTATGTGGCATGCTGGGATGTATAGATCAAAGCTGTTGTTGAAAAGCAGAGCTTTGTGGATGACGATCGAAGCAAGGCTGATATAGCCTAGCTTCGTGTTGAAGCATTAGTTTGTAAACCTCATACCCCGATATGAGTCAAAAACGGGATGAAGGACACTAGGGAGAACTTGCATTTCTTTCTATCTAGAAGTAATGCATGGTATATAGCCCAAGAAATTTACTTATGTGAATGTTGGAATCGATGCGCCTCGGATGTGGCCATACAAGGCCAGAGTAGTCGATATAATGACCAAGAGGTCCAATAGGACCAGGAAAAGCATTGTGTAGGCATTGATAATCAGCGACGTACGGATGACCGACCCTGCCAATCCAAAAAGGGATATGTTCCCTATGACATTCCACTAGAGATGTTTTGAAGTTCGATAAGGAGAGATCCATTGCCTCGACTCATGATGGAAATCTAAATTCCAGTACGAGATTTTACAGTTTTAGTTGTATACCTATGGTGACATAATAGGATGGGGTGTTATGCCGTTTAAGATTGATAAATTTATTTTTGAAATTGTTTCAAACACTAATAATAATATCAAATGATTTTTATTATTCTCGTATCAAGCATTTTCGGCCAAAACAAGGTAAAACTCTTTCCTCCATCTTGCGCTTGCATTGTGCGATGGGACCTGAGTCTTATAACGACTTCATTTTCTAAAAAGCATCGCGTTGTTCATTTTATTTTATGCATTGGCATTCGTATGGAGGAAACCCGTTCTGTGTCATGTGGCGTGGTCTCATGATATTCTTTATTTTAAATAAGTTAACTCTAGGGTTTCTCATACCGGTCCCATGACTGGTTCGTAGTTTTTGTTTTTCTTTGAAAACTCGAGTGCCCATAATTTTTACACGGGTAGCCAAGTAAACAGGTCTCTAAGCTTGCTTACTTTTGGGATGTGTATTGGAGCGTCTTTAGCTGTTTTTGAACTTGGAGCTGAAGATGGACTCTTATGATTCCTTTTGGAACTTTTTAAGACAATCTCTTATGTTTAATTATGTTTTATTCCCCTGCAAACTTATTATCTTTAAGTTGAAAATGTTATGCACTAAGTGTGATCCTGTAATGTTGATGTAACTCTGATAGTTATTTCTGATACTATAAAATGTTTTAAACTATTCTCTGATATTATGTATTATGCTATGTTCTGTGATCTGCTATTGTGTTTAATGTGTTATATTCCAAAGGCTATCCATTCCGCCTAGGATCGGGGGTTTGGGTTATCAGAGGTGGTATCAGAGTTAAGGGTTAACCATAGTTCTTTAGTATAACATAATAAAACGACTCATTAGAGATGGAATCAGTTGTATTCTAGGATGAGTAATTCATTAGAGATAGGATTAGTAATATCCTAGAATGAGTACAACACAATAGCGTACACCCTAATAGACATGTTACCATCTATGTATATATGTCTTTATGCTCCTACAAATTCTTAAGATATCTTTTCTGTTAGCTTGACTCTTTTCTTACTATTCGCAGACATAGAAGAAAATGAGTGGTAGAGAAAAAGGGGGTAGAGGTAGAGGATGAGGAAATAATCAGGATGAAGATCAACAGCCTAACCCTATAGGAGTTGTTAATGCGTCAATATTGTCTCAACAACAACAACAAACTTATTTAGATACACTTGATAAGAAATATAAGAACTTTGGAGGAGTGCCATTTTGTGGGCAGGGATTTTGTAATCGAAGCACAAGCATGTATGAGGTCTTGTGAATGAATCTTTGAAGGCTTAGAATTGGCTGATAATAGGAATAAATTTCTAGCATCCTGGTTGCTCAACGATGAAGCCCTGATTTGGTGGGAAGCAGTTACAGTGGGTAATCCGGGAGGTAATATGACTTGGGAAAGGTTCAAGGAAACTTTCGAGGAGAGGTTTGTTCCCCAAGAATAAGTCGAGTGTCTATACTATGAATTTTCTAATCTCAAGTAAGGGGATGTGACCATCCATGAATATGCGAAGAAATTCATTGAACTCTCTCTCTTTGGTCCCGAACTAATTCAGGATGCAGTTAAGAAGAATGTGAGATTTACTGAGGGTCTTCAGAGAAGGTATCAAAGCAGAGTGACGGCTTATATAAGGCTCCCATTTGCTGGGATAGTTGAAATGGCATATCGGTATCAAAATATTGATAAGAAGAGTACTCAAGAAGACAAGGAGAGGGGCTACTTCGGTTAGAAAGGAAAGTTTTCAAACAGATGTCGGAGACAAGCAAGACTCAAAAGAAGCCCAAAGATAGATGGTTTAAAAATGTTAAATGCTACAACTGTCACAAGCATGGACATCTAACGGATGACTGTAAAGCTGCTAAGAGGCCGAGTAAGCCGATAGAAGAGATAGAGTGCTACAATTGCCATCAGAAAGGGCATATAAAGCCAAAATGTCCACTGCTGAAGAAGTTCGAAGTGGCTCATGTTTATAATGTGGCGGATGTCCCAATAACTTCTGTTGGTAGGGGAAGGCATGATGTTTTGGATGGTACACTTACTGTTAAAGATATTCCGGTTAAAGTATTATATAATAAGGGAGCATCACGAAGTTTTATTTCGAGCAACATGGTTAAGAAACTGAGTTTGAAGCTTATATATTTAAAAGAACCGATTAGTGTCCACATTCCCATAGGAAGTTCCTTTAATCTTTATTATATTGCAAAGGGTCTGTTTCTTATTCTTATTTTCGATTTTCCTTAAATTTTGTCGTCATGGATATCATTGAGTTTGATATTATTCTGGGATTGGATTGGTTGACGAAATATGAAGCCAAAGTTAAATGCACCTAGATAATTGTTAAAGCTAAAACTAAATTTATCGATACCGTGTGAAGGTCCTAAGACAGATAAAAAGGAATTTTGGTCTGCTCATGGTATTTCTCCTACCTCTACAGAAAATATTCCTTGATTAATTATTACGCGGATGTATTTGAAGAAGTTGATAGCCTTCTTCCGTGAAGAGAGATTGACTTCATGATAGATCTAGTTCTGAATGTGAGGCCAGTTGTGCTTACAATTGGGGGAATACGTTGAAAGAGAAAGAAGAGTTAAATAATCAAACTTGACAATTGTTGTGGAAAGGTCTGTTCAGGCCTAGTTTCTCGAGTTGGGGAGCAGAAGTGGTGTTTGTTCCAAAGTCAGATGGTACCCTCAGGTTATGTGTGGATTACCGAGATGTCAATAAACAAACTCTTAAGAATAAGTACCCACTGCCACGTATTGGTAATTTATTAGATTTCTTGAATAGAGCGTGAGTATTTTCGATGATGAACCTAGCTACGGGTTTTCATCAATTAAAAATTGCGGAAGAATGTGTTCCTTTGACAACTTTTAGAGGTCCAGATTTATTTTATGAATGGTTAGTAATGCCTTTCGGACTATGCAACGCTCAGGCTTGTTTTGTTGATTTAATGAATCGAGTGTTCCGCGAAGTGTTGCATAAGTTTGTATTAGTCTTCATTGATGACATTCTGATCTTTTCGAAGACAGTAGAAGAGAATGCCAGACATTTGGAACAGGTATTGGAAATTCAGAGAGATAATATATTGAAAGCCAAAATTTCCAAATGTCTATTGTGGAAAGAAGAAGTAAAATTTCTAGGGAACGTAGTATCAAAGGAAGGGATATCGGTAAATCCAAGCAAGATTACGAACCATCTAAGAATGGAAGCAGCCAATGACACCTACAGAGGTTAGGATTTTTCTTGGATTGGTAAGTTATTACCAGAAATTCGTTAAAGATTTTACAAAGTTATCTAGTCCATTGACAAATCTTACTAAGAAGCATGCCAAGTTTAATTAGACGTTTGAATGTGAAGCAACTTTTCGGGAGCTTAAAAAAAATTAAATATTGCGCCAGTATTAATAATTATATATGGCAATCAAGATTTCACCATCTATATAGATGCTTCAGGTGAAGGAGTTGGCGCGATATTAATGCAATGAGGAAAAATAATTGCATATGCAAGTCGGAAACCGAAACTGCATGAGAAAAGGTACGCCACTCATGATTTAGAGTTGCTAGCGGTGGTATTTGCCTTAAAGATTTGGAGGCATTACCTACTGGGTGAGAAGTTTGAGTTATACACAGATCATAAATCTTTGAAGTATCTGTTCACCCAGAAAGATCTTAATATGAGACAACAGCGTTGGTTGGAGTTTCTTGCAACTTATGATCATGATATTTTATATACTCCACGAAAGACCAATGGTGTAGCAGATGCTTTCACTAGAAAGAAACCGATAATTGCTAATATGATTATTACGCCCTCATCGATAGAGAAGATTTATGTTATTGAAAAAGATGATGAATTTATTAAGAGGATTAGCAAAAGGATTAAAAAGGCGAGGTCTCGAATTTCCAAGTTGATAGTAAAGGAGCTCTGAGATTGGAAGGATGAATTCGCGTTACGGATATTCCAGAGTTGAGAAGAGAAGTATTCGATGAATGTCACAAGTCTAAGCTTAATATTCATCTAGGGGTTCAGAAGATGTATCGAGACTTGAAGTGCACATTCTGGTGGAAGTTTCTGAGTAGAGGTATCTCGATATATGTTAGTAGGTGTCCAAATTGCTAACAAGTTAAGAACGATCAACAAAAGGTTGTTGGGTTTTTTCAACCGTTAGAGATTACAGAGTGGAAGTGGGACCAGATATCAATGGATTTCATTGACGGTTTGCCTAGAATCAAAAAGGGTGATGAAGGCATTTGGGTAATTATGGATTGCTTAACGAAAAGTGCCCATTTTATTCCAGTGAAAGCAAGTTGAACAGCTTAGATTCTTGTACAAACATATGTTAAAGAGATTGTTAGACTGCGTGGAGTACCCAGCAGCATTGTTAGTGATCGAAATCCGATCTTTACCAGTAAGTTATGGGAAGCATTTCAGTCTGAATTGGGAACAAAGTTGGATCTTAGCACTGCATACCCTCCTCAAACAGATGGGCTGACTGAAAGAGTGAATCATATTTTGGAAGATTTGTTAAGAGCTTTTATCCTTGATTTTGGAGGATCGTGGAAAGATCATTTACATCTTGTTGAGTTCTCATATAACAATAGCTTCCAAGCTAGTTCGAAGATGTCACCATTTGACGCATTATATGGTCGATAGAGCCTGGTAATCAGCTTGTATTCGATCCGGATATGATCCAATAAACCATAGATAAAGTGAACTTCATTAAGAAAAGGCTAAAGGAAGCTCAGAGCCGACAAAAATTTATGCGGATTTTGGAAGAAGAAATTTAGAATTTTCTATTGGTGATCCTGTCTATTTAAAAGTTTCTCCCTTAAGAGGAGTGGTTCGGTTCGGGAAAACGGGAAAGTTAGCACCTAAATATATAGGCCCATTCCCGATACTGGAGAAAATTGGAAATCTAGCTTACAAGGTTCAATTGCTGGATTGGTTGCCCATAGTACACATTTCACACGTCCGCAAGCATCTGCATGATCCAGATTTGATTGTTAAGGAAGCATCACAACAGGATTTGGAAACTACGTCTAGTCTAGCGGTTCATAGAGAGCCGATGAAGATAATTGGCTGAGAAACAAGAGTGTTAAGAATTAAGAAAGTGAATTTGGTCAAAGTACAGTGAAGTGGAGAACCTAGAGACCATAAATGGGAGACAGAGGATAGCATTAAACAGGCTTATCCCAGGTGCAGAGTGGATATCTCTAAGCAACTCATCTGTGAGAGGTGAACTTATTTCTATGTTATCGTTTCTACTTTCGACTTTGCTTTTGTCTATATTTTCAGGGATGAAAGGTTTTTAAGTGGAGGAAACTATAATGACTCGAAATTTTTGAACCTGTTTAATATTTTATAGGAATATATGGTCAAATTTCAAATTTCGATAATTTAATGTTGATTTTAGCAGTTTACAAGTGAATATTATTGAGATGGCCCCATATTTCGACAAAACTAATTTCATTGGATCCGCAGCATCGAATAACAGTCAGGGTCCAAACTTTGTAAATTTTGGAGTAAGTGTGCAGTCGTGCGTGAATTAAACGTACGTTATGACGACGTGTAGAAACACGCTCGAAAAATGAAACGAAAGGTCAAATGAACTCGGAATTCGACGAAACCTATCCCGTTGGATCTGGGAATTACGTTTATTGTTAGAATCCAAAATTTTCTGACAAACGGAATTAGTATGTTGTCGTGCGATCAGAAGAAGTGAAGGCGAACTAGCACACTTTGGAGTGCATCGACAAAACAAGCTTTTGATAAGCTGAAATAAGGTGTCGAGCATCTAGGGAACTCAGATGTTTTCTTCCAACTCCCCATGTCGCGCCACCTCATCAATCCACCTGAATGGATTGGAAAATTGTTGAAAACCCTATCTCTTTTTCCTTTTCTTTCTTCTTCTCATTTCATTTTTCATTTACCTCCTCCTTCCTCCTTTTCTTGCAATCATGGCTTACTCTCTCCCTCCCATCACCTCCCAACTGCCGTTGCACCCTTCCACTACCCCCCTCCACCTACGCCACAGCCTGCCAGCCTCCCACCATCGGCCGTGGGCTCCCTTCACTCCAAAAACACCTCCTTTCATCAATTTTTACACTAAACTACCCCTTTCTCCCTCTAACCCCATGCCCCAACCACATGGACCCCGCAGGCCCAATCATCCAAGCATCATCCCGCCGTGGACCCCTGAACCCTCCACCATGCCCCCTTTGTCTATTTCCCCCTCTGTTTCATCTCAAACCTCCATATCTACTAGTATTTGTATGTTAGAGTGTATTAGCAGGTTGTTCGAGTGTCGTAAGGTGTCAAAAAGTTGCATTGGAGCCCCACAAGTGTCAGCGTCAAGTGTGTATGTCAATAGTCTTTCAAAATGAAGTTTGGCGGAGTGGAATCCTCTGGTGAGAAACCAAAACCCACGTTGATAGGGATTAAAATTTAATTTAATTAACTGCAAGTATTGATTAAAAATATTTAGAAATGTTTGACACTGATCACATAAATTTTATGTAATGTTAAACGTTGAGTATTGTAATAAAAATGTGATTTCTTTCTATTGTCTGTGATGTTGTTTGAATATACGACACTCGTATTTCAAACGATGTTGATTTGAAATTGGTTGGACCTTAAATGGTTTTGGATGTGCAATTTATTAACGATTGTATATGAATATAACGCAAACCCCACACATGTCTTGAGATGACTACGCCAACATGTCTCTTATGTGCGTATGTAAGCTATATGAATATTGATGTAAACCCCACGTGGATCTTGGGATGACAGTAATTCACACGTATGTAAGCTATGTGGATTGCAACGTAAACCCCACATGGGTATTGGGATGATATTTTTACACATCTCCCAAGTGCGTATATTAGCCAATTGTTTGTGAAGATATTGTAAAGCCCACATGGGTATTGGGGTGAAGATAAACACTGATCTGAATTGTATAAGCGTTATTTATTTAATTTAAATCTTATATGGTATAGTGCGCTTTGTGTGTGAATTGAATGCGGAGTAATCGATGATTGGATGTTATAATATTCATTGTGATTAAATGAACAATAAAAATGGTTATTGGTTCATTGGTTAAGTCTCCATCAAGAAAAATGATTTTTAATGGATTATTTACTTGTATGAAAATAGTTGAAAAATCAAAGTTTGATTTTGACGTCTAATTTTGGATGGACGCAAAGACATTAAAATATTGTTTAAAATTTCTAACTGTAGCCAATGGTTTTGAATTAATTTTAATATACTTATGGCATGTCGAAGTTTTGATTTCGAAGTGAATAGTAACATTTGAAAGTGAAGTTCAGACATTCTATTTAAAAGACGTTTTGAAAGAAGTTTCTTTTCAAATGTTTCTCATTTCTTTTTATTACGAATAGCAAGAAGATTTGCGTTAAAAATATTGAAGTTTGAAAAATAATATTATTATAATGTTGTAGTATTGAAATAAATGATTTATATGTCAAAAAATTTAAAACATAGCTTTGGAGATTTTTTATATATAATTAATATAATAAATAAAATGGTTTTGATGCAATTCAATGTATATTATTTATATACATCGAATATAAATTAAAATAGAACGTGACGTGCAACGGTAGTTCGCGTTTTGACGTATAAATTTAAATGAGTATACTGGGAGATCCGACCGTCGGATTTTCCCGAAATTGGTGCCATTGGGTTCGTTTTGAAAAAATCTTTCAAACAGTAATAAAAGTCTTGAAATTCAACAGTTATATTTTGAGAATTTCAATTTTGAATGAAAACAACACCATATCCCGTAATGACTTGTAATTGGAAATTACGAGTATGGACTACATATATGTATATATATATAGTGCAAAATCATTATAAAATATTATAAATGATTTGTAATGAGTTTAAACCAATTTCACATGGTTTACGATGATAAAAGTGGTTAAGTTCAACTTGGCGATTTTGTGTAAAGATTATATAATAGATTTTATGGAAGAATTTGGAAATAAGAATTTTAATTCTTAAATTGAATTAAATTCTTGAGTTAACCATTAACATGGGTTATGTAATGATTTTTGGAAACCCAATTAACCTAACCAAATTTGAGAATAAAATTTTTGAATCGTATGAAAGGAACCAATTAAAAAGTGACTTAATTGGTGAATCAATAATCCAATTATGGATTTGAATTGATTTATTTTGACGTGAATTATTCGAAAAGACTGGGTTTAACTCATTTCGAATAATGGGACAACGAATAAAAATCGAAGATGTTGAAGACGGTGCAAGAGAGACAATCTTCACATCGAGTGGATTACTGCTGATGCCCTGGATATAGATAGCTCCCTTGAAGGGGTTAAAGTGGCAGTTGTTCGGACATGCTTGTTGATTGTCCAGATGTGCGAGGGCCTCTCTCCTGTATTGTATTGGACATATGGGACGAGGATTAAGGTGCCTCCGGTTTTGTTCAAACCCAGAACGAACATATAAATGGATTGTGTGTTTGACATGGTATTCTGAGCTGTATTAATTGATTTCTACTAAATATGTATTTGTTTTGTGGGGATGAATTTATTCTCTTAGCTTAACACCCTTATCTGAGACGTATGAGCTTAGAGGTTATATATTGGTAGTTATCAATTGTATGCTTTGGAATCACTATGTAGCATGCTACGATGCATGGATCAAAGTTATTGTTGAAAAGCAGAGCTTTGTGGATGATGATTGAAGCATAGATGATATAACCTAGCTTCGTGTTGAACCGTTAATTCATGAGCCTCACACCCCAGTATAAGTCAAAACGGGGTGAAGGACGGTAGAGAGAACTTGCGTTTCTTTCTAGCCAGAAGTGATGCCATGGTATGCAGTCCAGGCAATTTACTTATGTGGATGTTGGAATTGAGGTGCCTCGGATGTGGCCCCACAAGGCCAAAGTGGTCAACGTACTAACCCAGAGGTCCAATAGGACCGTGAAACTTATTGTTTAGGCATTGATAATCAGTGACGTATGATTGACCGAACCTACCGATCCAAAAAGGGATATGTTCCCTGGGACATTCCATTAGAGATGTTTTGAAGTTCGGTAAGGAGAGATCCCTTGTCTCGGCTCATGATGGAAATCCAAACTCCAATAGGAGATTTTATGGTTTTAGTTGTATACCTACGGCGACATAATATGATGGGTTATTATGCCATTTAAGATTGAAACATTTATTTTAGAAATTGTTTTAAACACTTAGACACTAATAATAATATCAAATGAATTTTATTTTTTCTCGTAACAAGCATGGTTGGCCATTATAGGTAAAACCTTGTCCTCCGGCTTGCACGTGCATTGTGTGATGGACCTGAGTCTTATAACGACTTTATTTTTCTAAAAAGCAGTGCATTGCTCATTTTATTTTATGCACAGGCATTCATGTGTCGGAAACCCGTTCCGTGTCATATGGCGTGGTCCCATGATATGCTTTATTTTAAATAAGTTAAGTTAAATGTAGGGCTTCTCTTATCAGTCCCATGGTTGGCTTGTAGTTTGTGATTTTCCTTGCAAACTCGAGTGCCCATAATTTTTACATGGGAAGCTAAGTAAACAGGTCTTTAAGCTTGCTTTCTTTTGGGATGTGTACTGGAGCGTCTGTAGCTGTTTTGGAACTTGAAGCTAAATATGGACTCATATGATTTCTTTTGGAACTTTTTAAGACACTCTCATATGTTTAATTATGTTTAATTCCGCTGCAAACTTATTATCCTTAAGTTGAAAATGTTATGTACTAAGTGTGATCCTGTAATGTTGGTGTAACTCTGATACTTATTTTCACTGCGGTAAAACGATGTAAATTATTCTTTGATATTATGTATTATGCTATGTTCTATGATCTGATGTTGCGTTTAATGTGTTATATTCCAAAGACTATCCATTCCGCCTAGGATCGGGGGATTGGGTTGTCACACCTCCCGTATGAAAAAATATGGACACCCAGAATTTAGGTGAAGGAACAATAAACTGCAGGTCTGTCATGGGACTGGAACGAGAAACTTAAAAACAATTATATTTTGATTTATTTTAAAGTGGGGTAACTCATAAAACCATGCCATATATACACGGAACGGGTTTTTCCCTTATGAATACCAGTGCAAAAAATTCACAATGCTTTTTGGAAAATGAATCTACCATAAGGTCTCCCGTCACACACACAATGCAAAGGCAGACTTGGGCGAGGTTTCTCCTTATGATAACAAAAAATGCTTGATACGTGGAAAATACTATAATATAATTATTAGTGCATAGTGTGAAAAAATCATTTTGCAAGTAAATGTATCAATCCTAACCAATATAGATACCCTATACTATGTGAATGTATAGTGTACAACTGAATCTTATGGGCTCGTAGTAAAG
The DNA here is from genome assembly GCA_030737875.1 of Allium sativum. Classification (NCBI taxonomy): domain Eukaryota; kingdom Viridiplantae; phylum Streptophyta; class Magnoliopsida; order Asparagales; family Amaryllidaceae; genus Allium; species Allium sativum. Next base: position 766,737,678 of record CM060913.1, on the reverse strand, counting down.
AATGGATTTCAAACAAATGACCGAGCTAAGAAACTTCCTTATCCGATGGTTACACCTCTAGAGGGATGCCCCGAGAACCAAATGGGTTCTCTGCCAACACAAGGCCGGGTCATCCCTTAACTGGATAAATTAGAGCACGCATGCGTATGTAATCTCCGGGTCATTACCAACCTTTAATCGGGCTTCCGCGTCATCAACATCCACATAAGTAGAAGTTTCCACATAAGTAATACCTAGACTCCATACCATAGTACACTTTTTATCTAGAAGGGAGTGACATACCCATAACCTTGTTGTATCTTTTCCTGTTTGGTCATTTTCGAGGAGTGAGGCTTGTCTGACACGACCCGAACTCGCCCTCACGGGAAAGCCCGAATTGAGTTGAGAACTCGACAAATCAGAACAAAAATAGGAGAAAATTTCATTGCTATTACAACAATTTACATCAGAGTACAAGAATATACAGAGTATAAACAAATAATATACATTTGATAAATATCATAGATTTACAAATTACAATGCAGCAGAAAATTAATACAAAACACAACTGAAAGAAATACACGGATACAGAGCTTTCTGAATACCGCTTCAGCTGTAAACAAGGATCCTGTGAATATAATATCTGCAAAACCGAAACTACTAGCTGCCCGTGTGGAAAATAGGGCCACTGAGAGTTTAGGTTAAAACAATAAACTCCAGGTCAGTCATGTAACTAGTGTGAGAACTAAAACAGTTATTAACTTGATTTTAAAGTTAGATATATCAAGGGACCATGCCGTATAACACGGAACAAGTTTCCTCTCGAGAATACCAGTGCATAAAACAAACAATGCAATGTTTTTTTTGGAAAAATGAAGCTATTATAAGACCCAGGTCCCATCACACAATGCAACGCAAGCCGGAGGATAGGGTTTTCCCTTATAATAGCCAAACATGCTTGGTACGTTTAAAACAAATCATTTGATACTATTATTAGTGCATAGTGTATAAAACAACTTCAAACATAAATGCATCAATAATAGACCGCATAGGTACCATATATCATGTCGCCATACTATTTCTACAATTAAAACCGCAAAGTCACGTATTGGAAGTTGGATTTCCATCTGTAAACCAAGGCAAGGGATCGTCCTTACCGCTTCGAGACTATCTAGCCCGAGCCTTAGGACCCAGACTCAGGTGGGCCCTAGGATCGTCAGGGCCGGCCTATGCTTAATGGGTTAATAATGCCATAAACTATATGCTAGCCTGCCCGATGGGGCATAAATGAGCCAGATGACTCAATATCCATCGGCTCCGTAGTAACTGATATATCTGAGGCGCCTCGGTATCCATCAAATAATATGAAATATCCACGTGAGTAAAATGTCTGGGCTTCATACCATGACACCACTCCTTGATAGAAACTATCATATGTCCATTTCCCTGAAGTCCTCTCCCGTTTCAGGTTCACACCGGGGTGTGAAGCTCGTGAATTAATGCGATACACAAAGCTATGATATATTAAAGTCGTGCTTTGATCATGAACCACAAGATTCTGATTTTCAATAGAAGCCTTGATCATTTGCATCTCATCATGCCACATAGGCAATTCACGCCATGCGACTGATGTCCATCGATATATAACCTCTGAGCTCGTACGCCTCAGAGAAGGCTGTTAAGCAAGAGAATAAATTCTCCACCACCAAACAGATATATATTTAATAGAGATCAATTAACACAGAATAAAATCCAATGTCAGACACACATCCATTTACAAGTTCGTTCTGGGCATGAACGAAACCGGAGGCACCTTATTCCTCGTCCCATATGTCCAATACAGGAGAGAGGCCCTCTCATATCCGGTCGATCTCCAAGTACGTCTGGACGATCACCACTTATTACCTCGTCTTGGGTGTACAACCCAATCAAGACATCAATAATCATCCAAATGATGTGAATACCTCCGGTCTTCAACCACCGTCTTCATCGTCGACTCATCGTCGATTCAGTTATTCAGAATGGTATAAACCCGGTCTATCCGAATAACTCGCGTATATAATAAACAAGTGCTATAAAAACACAACATACTTCTCATTCCAATTCTGAATATTCTTTTATTTAAATATTCATATCCTTTGGGAAAGGTTCCCATTAATTTTATTAAAGATAAATTCTTGAAATTCATTCTTTAATCTTCCTTTGGATATCAATCCAAACAAAATTAAGGTTTATCCAAACTAGTCGGGATTAGCGCACCTTACTGAAGTAATCATTTGTTTAATTTTCCAATCCCAACTTATTCATCCCATGGAGCAAAACGGGTAATACTCTATATTTAACACCATGGCGTCATCGGTAAAATAAATTACCATTTCACGTTCAAATCTAATTAAATATTTAACTATCGCTTGGAGTAAAACTGGTGATACTCCATTCTCGATCATTTATTGAATGTGATAATTTAAATTATCACATTCTCTTTTCAATCTAATTAAAGATTCATTAAAGCTCCACTTAGTTTTAATCTTCTCCAAAAATCATCATATAATGATTATTCGAATTCAGGAAATAAATCCTGTCTTTAACTAGGTTAAAGAACTAATGTCATTTAAAACACAATTCACGATAAACCCAAAATCACATTCCATTAATTATGAAATCTTCACGGAAATAGATCAATATAAACTTCCATATCCAACCAATAATATAGATGGAATAGTGTCAAAGCCTTTTAAATTCCATATATAGTAACTGTCTTCCTCCACAGAAGTTCACTTCAATTATTATCAAATTGAATTCCAATTCATTCTGATTTATTTTATTAAACTAGAAAAACTTTTGTTTGGAAAATTCCATTAAATCTTAATAGAAAGACTAATGCATTCCAAATCACATTTCACTGTTCATTGGGTTAGAGAACAAACGTTATTTAAAACACTGTTCACAATAAACCCAAATTCACTTTCAATTCAATTTCAATCAAACATTAATTAATTAGTAAACATCTATAAATCTTATTTAAAAGATTTATAAATTCCAAATTATATATTCACTGATAATTGGGTTAAAGAACAAATGTTATTTAAACACTCTTCACGATAAACCCGAAAATCCACTTTTTAATTCCATTCCAATTAAATATTAATTATTTGGTATTTCTCTAAATCTTAATTAAAATATTTATTCTTTTCTCAACTGGGTTTAAGAACAGTGTTATTTATGACACCGTTCATGACAAACCCAAAATCCAATTTAATAACAAATACAAGGCTATGAATAGAAATTATATCGGCTTATATTCAATATCAAATTCTGAAACCAACGGATATCGTATTGGGAATAACGATATTTGTATCTTCCAAATTCCCATAACAATATATGTATAATCATGGAATACAAAGCCAAAATATTCTGAATATTATTTCTATTTCAAATCATTCCAATTTATTTTATTAAATTGGAAAATTCTTGTTATATTAAAACCATTTCAAATCCAGTTAATTTATTTCTAAAGATAATTGGATTATTATTCTAGTGATAAACTAGTTCATTTCAATAAAAATATATTTTTATCTTTTCAAATATGGATCTTTTCATCCCAGTTCTTTCCAAATCATTTATTATGATTTTACACAAATTATTGATATTTTTAATAATTTTATCTAGGCCTGTATAGTCGGTTTCCAATAACTGCCACCGAACTGCACCCATAGCGACCTTTTCCAAATTTGATTTGGGCATAATTCCGAATCCAACCGTTAGATTTCAAATCTCTTATATTCATTGGAAAGAACTTTTCGATACAAACCCAACGGTTTTGGTTTCAGGAGAATCCGACGGTCGGATCTCCCGTAATGTCAACTCGAAGTCAAAGGTCGAAATTCGCGAACAGTCGCGGCGCGGCGCATCCTATTCAGGCCATTTAAATATATATCACATATATATATTATATATATTTCATCGATTTCCATTTAAAACGTATTTTATAAATTCGTTTCAAAACGATTTCAACTTCATTTCAATTTTCAAATCAAATTTGAATATTCCTTTATAAATTCATTTCAAATTCATTTTAAAATGATTTCAATTTCAAATCAAATTTGAATATTCCTTTATAAATTCATTTTAAATTCATTTTAAAACGATATCAATTTCATTTCAATTTTCAAATCAAATTTGAATATTCCTTTATAAATTCGTTTTAAATTCATTTTAAAACGATTTCAATTTCATTTCAAATTTCAAATCAAATTGAATATTCCTTTATAAATTCGTTTTAAATTCATTTTTAAAACGATTTCAGTTTCATTTCAAGTCAAATTTGAATATTCCTTATCATTATAATATTAAATGATAATATTTTCAAAACATTAGATTTTGAAATCACTTCCCTTTCCGATATTCATTATAAAAAAAATGAATAAAATCGATATAAATATCGTCTGCATCAAAATGATGCAAATTTAATCGACATGGCTTCATGTATTTAAATATTTTCATGCCCCTCCAAAATTGGACATCAAAATCACATTTTGATTCTTTTTTGAATATTATTTTAAAATATTCATTATTTTAAAATATTAGTTTTTTTAAAATATTCCCTATTTTTGAATTGGAATCAGACCCAATCAATTACCATATAATATTATTTATATGGATTTCATACAACACATGTATATATCAACAATGATAAATAATCAACCATCAGCCAGAGTGCACTATACAACTGCATAAGCATTAAATACAAATAATTAACGTTTACAACTGTTTGTCAACTCATCGATTGGCATGCAACTAAACATTTGGGATTAGTGTATATCAATTATCATCCCAATACCCGTGTGGGGTTTCAATCAACAAACACAGATTTTATTTGTGCAGTTGGGAGATGTGTAAAATATATAGTCCCAATCAGTATTAGGTAAATGGGTGTACATAAACAAATCGTCCGATTTGTTTATGAATGTTTATTTCAACACATGACTATTTTATACAGTTCATATATACAATAAAAATGATATTTTTTTGTTCAAATATTTTATTCCATACATGAATATTTTATATATTTTATTCATTCAATAAAAATGATATTTTTATTGTTTAAATATTTTATTCCATACATGAACATTTTATTTTCCATTTCACATTACAATCACAGTCAATTTCTACATCACAATACAATCAATCAAGTCGTCCATGGTCTGTGGACGACAGGGAGCAGTTCATATATGCAGTTATAAAATAAATAACTGTACAAGAGATTATAGTAAGGAGTTCTCACTTTTGGTTTCCACTCCATTAGTTTAATTCTAATTTGAATTTCTGTACAGTTCAGATTTGAATTTGCCCCAAAATGTGATTTGTTCCGCTTCTGTTCCAGTCAATTCTATCGCGAAGCTTTCGTTGAGACAAACCCAATGCATCTGAAATCATGAGATTCTGTGCTTGTATGAAAAATTTATGCTAATTAACACCTTTGATAATTAAATATATAATTAATTAACTAATTAATTTTTAACAACGCTTGGAAGATAACGTAACCCTCTTTCAAAACCATCGTTCACCCCTACTCCAAACTTTCCCACCATCATCGCCACCTCCTTACGTCACGGATCCAGATCGAAGGGTCCCACTCCGACCGCCTATGCAAGCAGCCTCTCCACCCTAAGCCGTGTCGAATTTGAAACTGCCACCTCGCCTGAAAACAGTCACGAACGACGACACTTCACAGGCCAGTTCCGACCAACTGACTTCACCAATGACGATCTCCACTGTTGAAGACGAAGAGCTCGAGATGCTCTTTCATTTGGATTTGGAATTTTTGAAATCCATTGAGTGGATGTTGAGATCGGAGGGAGGAAAGGTTCGAGTGATAATCGCCATTCAGGAAAATTAGAGGCACGTTTTTTTCTGAGGAACGAAACTAGGTTTAGGCAATTTTCTATTGGCCGTGGCAATTATATAAATTTATTTTAATATATTTAATCTCTTTAATTTCCAAAAATATATGTTTACCCATCCGAAATCCAAATCAAACCCAATGACTGTCATCCCTAGCTGAATACCCCCATTCAAGACACAATGGGATATGTTTCATAGGCCAATTCGACTATTTCAGTCAGTTTTTCTTCATATTAAAATATAAATCATTATATATTCAATTTAAACGTACATTTCAATTTACTGGGGCCACAGACTGACTCCAAAAATTCCCGAAAAATAAATCTAGCTATGTTTTGACAATACGGTCCTAAGAAAACTAATTTCGTAAAATTTCGAGACCTTTTAAAAAACAGCCAATTTCTGGTCGATCCAAACTGATTGAAATTGACAAAACACGTTTTCTTTTACCACGCTTACATATTTATTCCAAAAATTATGAAAATTGGAACCTAGAAATAATTTGACATTTCGGAACCAACAAGAGTGGTCTCGTCGAAAACGGAGGTCGTTTGCAAAATCACTATTTTTAAGGGCTATATATTATATAAATTCCATAGCAACTATTCTGAATTTTCAACTGGACATAACTTTTTATTCCCGCTATGAAATTTGGATTTTTCACATTCGTTGGAAAGATATTTTTAAACAGATTCAAATATTTTTGATTTTACTAAAATCTGGTTAATTTTGAATCCTGTACATTCATTTGAAGTTTGAAATCGAATTTCCAAACTACCGTGCCATTTTCAATTCCTTTTATAATTAAAATAAATATTTATATTCTAACTTCGATTTAAATAAATTTGTACATTCTAATTCTATTCAAAATAAATTTCTAGTTGTAATTATTTAAAATAAATCATTTTAAATATTCAAAATTCATTAAAATTGCCAAATTAAAAATTTTAAATTGGTTCTGATTTTTCGGGTTGTTACAATCTCTCCCACTTAAAAAGAAAAGAGCTGAAAGCTGTTTTGCTAACCAACTCAACTTTCAGTTTGTCTTTCATTCTTCAACTTTTCAGCTTGTAGGAATTTTCCAATTCTTCAAAAATTTGGCTAGCACCCTAAATTTTTGGAAAATTTCGCCGTAACCTCCTTTGTACAGGGAGACATTTAAAACCGCAACTAGCCACGCAGGGCCCTCATCATCCAAAAAGAAAAAGAAAAAGCCAAACGACTAGCTAATCGGCTCATAAAATAATCCAAACCCAATAAATTAGTAAACATGTACCTATTTGTCAGGCATACAATGTTATTCCTCTGCTTAGCTTCCTTGCTATGACCTGTTTGACATATATACATGTACATATATGCAATTTCAACCAATTTTCAGTTCAGTTTAGTATTTGGTTCAATTTGGCTTAATTGTTCAAAATTTTAATTAATCAAACCAAAAATCAAACAACACAACCAACAATCAATTAGTCGGTTAAATTTTCAAATTTATAACTTTGATATATATATATATATATATTCAAAATTATGTTTTTGATGCCAATTCACAACAATATATTCTAACTATATTTTGGTTCTCACACCAGTCAATTGGAAATATATAAACATCAAACCTTCGAAACTCGAGCATAGATGTTGATTCATTGGATATTACTAATCCAATCTCTGATGAATTCTTTTGTTTGGTTCTAATGTGCCTTGTGCTCGAGCTCTGTAAATCAAAGCTCTGATACCAAACTGACATGACCCGAACTCGCCCTCATGGGAAAGCCCGGATTGAGTTGAGAACATGACAAATCAGGACACAAACAGAAGAACATTTAATTGCTATTACAACAATTTACATGAGAGTACAAAAAATACAGAGTATGAACAAATAATATACATTTTGTAAATATCAGAGATTTACAAATTATAATGCAGCGGAAAATTAATACAAAACACAACTGAAATAAATACACAGATACAGAGCTTTCCGAATATCGCTTCAGCTATAAACCAGGATCCTGTGAATATAATATCTGCAAAACCGAAACTACTAGCTGCCCATGTGGAAAATAGGGGCACCCAAAGTTTAGGATAAAACAATAAACTCCTGGTTAGTCATGCGACTGGTGTGAGAACTAAACAGTTATTAACTTGATTTTAAAGTTAGATATATCAAGGGACCGCTCCGTATAACACAGAACGAGTTTCCTCCTGAGATACCTGTGCATAAAACAAACAGCGCAATGCTTATTGGAAAAATGAAGCCATTATAAGACCCAGGTCCCATCAAACAATGCAACGCAAGCCGAAGGACAGGGTTTTCCCTTATAATAGCTAAACATGCTTGGTACATTTAAAGCAAATCATTTGATACTATTTTAGTGCATAGTGTATAAAACAACTTCAAATATAAATGTACCAATCATAGACAGCATGGGTACCATATATCATGTCGCCATGCTAGTTTTACAATTAAAACTGCAAAGTCACGTATTGGAAGTTGGATCTCCATCTGTGAACCAAGGCAAGGGATCATTCTTACTGCTTCGAGACTGTCTAGCCCGAGCCTTAGGACCCAGCCCTAGGATCGTTAAGGCCGGTCCACACTTAGCCATTTAATAATGCCATAAACTATATGCTAGCCTGTCCTATGGGGCATAAGTGAGCTAGATGACTCAATATCCATCGGCTTCGTAGTAGCCGATATATCCAAGGCGCCTCGCTATCCATCAAATAATATGCAATACCCACATGAGCAAAATGTCTGGGCTCCATACCATGACACCACTCCTTGCTAGAAACTAGCATATGGCTATTTCCCTGAAGTCCTCTCCCGTTTCAGATTCACACCGGGGTGTGAGGCTCGCGAATTAATGCTATACACAAAGCTATGCTATATTAAAGTCGCGCTTTGATCATCAACCAAAAGCCTCTGCTTTTCAATAGAAGCCTTGATCATTTGCATCTCAGCATGCCACATAGGCAATTCACGCCATGCGACTGATGTCCATCGACATATAACCTCTTAGCTCGTACGTCTCAGAGAAGGATGTTAAGCAAGAGAATAAATTCTCCGCCACCAAACAGATATATATTTAATAGAGATCAATTATCATAGAATAAACTCCAATGTCAGACACACATTCATTTACAAGTTCGTTCTGGGTCTGAATGAAACCGGAGGCACCTTATTCCTCGTCCCATATGTCCAGTACGGGAGAGAGGCCCTCGCATATCCAGTCGATCTCCAAGCATGTCTCGACGATCACAACTTATTACCTCGTCTTGGGTGTACAGCCCAATCAAGACATCAGTAATCATCCAAATGATGTGAAGACCTCCGGTCTTCAACCACCGTCTTCATCGTCGACTCATCGTCGATTCAGTTATTCAAAATGGGATAAACCCAGTCTATCCGAATAACTCGCGTATATAATAAACAAGTGCTATAAAAACACAACATATGCCTCAATCCAATTCTGAATATTCTTTTATTTAAATATTCATATCCTTTGGGAAAGGTTCCCATTAATTTTATCAAAGATATATTCTTTAAATTTATTCTTTAAATTTATTATTTAATCTTCCTTTGGATATCAATCCAAACAAAATTAAGGTTTATCCAAACTAGTCGGGATTAGTGCACCTTACCATAGTAATCATTTGTTTAATTTCCCAATCCCAACTTATTCATCCCATGAAAAAAAAACAGGTAATACTCCATATCTAACACCATGGCGTCATTGGTAAAATTAGTTACCATTTCACGTTCAAATCTAATTAAAGATTTAACTATCGCTTAGAGAAAAACTGGTGATATTCCATTCTCGATCATTTCTTAAATGTGATAATTTAAATTATCACATTCGTTTTTCAATCTAATTAAAGATTCATTAAAAATCCACTTGGTTTTAATCTTCGAATAATAATTATATAATGATTATTCAAATTTAGGAAATAAATCCTGTCTTTAACTGGTTTATAGAACTAATGTCATTTAAAACACAGTTAACGATAAAACCCAAAATAACATTCCATTAATTATGGAATCTTCACGGAAACAGATCAATATATATAATCGATATAAATTTCCGTATCCAACCAATAATATAAATGGAATAACGACAAAGCCTTTTAAATTCCATATACAGTAACTGTCTTCCTCCACAGAAGTTAACTTCGATTATTACCAAATTGAATTCCATTCCATTCCAATTTATTTTATTAAACTGGATAAACTTTTCTTTGGAAAATCCCATTAAATCTTAACAGAAAGATTTATAAATTCCAAATCACATTTCACTGTTCATTGGGTTAAAGAATAAACGTTATTTAAAACACTGTTCACAATAAACCCCAATTCACTTTCAATTCAATTCCAATTAAACATTAATTAATTAGTAAACATCTCTAAATCTTATTTAAAAGATTTATAAATTCCAAATTATATCTTCATTAATAATTGGGTTAAAGAACAAGTGTTATTTGAACACTGCTCACGATAAACCCGAAATCCACTTTTTAATTCCATTCCAATTAAATATTAATTAATTGGTATTGCTCTAAATCTTAATTAAAAGATTTATTCTTTTCTCAATCGGGTTTAAGAACATTATTATTTAAGACACCGTTCATGACAAACCCAAAATCCAATTCGATATCAAATACAAGGCTCTGAATAGAAATTAAATCGGCTTATATTCAATATCAAATTCTGAAACCAATGGATATCGTACTGGGAATAACGATATCAGTATCTTCCAAATTCCCATAGCAATATCCGTATAATCGCAGAATCTAAAACCGAAATATTCCGAAGATTATTACTATTCCAAATAATTCCAATTTATTTTATTAAATTGGAAATTCTGGTTATTTTAAAACCATTTCAAATCCAATTAATTTATTTCTAAAGATAATTGGATTATTATTCTAGTTATAAACTAGTTCATTTTGATAAAGTATATTTTCATCTTTTAAAATATGGAATTTTTCATCCCAATTTTTTTAGATCATTTATTATGATTTTACACAAATTATTGATATTTTTAATAATTTTATCAAGGCCCGTACAGTCGGTTTCCAATAACGGCCACCGAACTGCATCCATAGCGACGTTTTCCAAATTTTATTTAGACATAATTCGAAATCCAACCATAAGATTTCAAATCTCTTATATTCGTTGGAAATCTCTTTTCGATACGAAACCAACAGTTCTTGTTTTAGGAGAATCCGACGGTCGGATCTCCCGTGATGTCAATTCAAAGTCAATGGTCGAAATTTGCGAATGATCGCAACATGGCGCGTTCTATTCAGGCCATTTAAATATGCGTCATATATATTATATATATTTCGTCGATTTCCATTTAAAACGCATTTTATAAATTTGTTTTAAATTCATTTCAAAACAATTTCAACTTCACTTTAATTTCCAAATCAAATTTGAATATTCCTGTATAAATTCGTTTTAAATTCATTTTAAAATGATTTCAATTTCATTTCAAATTTCAAATCAAATTTGAATATTCCTTTATAAATTCATTTTAAGTTCATTTTAAAACGATTTCAATTTCATTTCAAATTTCGAATCAAATTTGAATATTCTTTTATAAATTCGTTTTAAATTCATTTGAAAACGATTTAAATTTCATTCCAAATTTCAATTCAAATTTGAATATTCCTTATCACTATAATATTAATGATAATATTTTAAAAACATTATATTTTGAAATCACTTCCCTTTCCGATATTCATTTTAAGAAAATGAATAAAATCGATATAAATATCGCCTGCGTCAAAATGGAACAAATCTAATCAAAACGACTTCATATATTTAAATATTTTCGTGTCCATCCAAAATCGGACATCAAAATCACATTTTGATTCTTTTCTGAATATTATTTCAAAATATTCATTATTTTAAAATATTAGTTATTTTAAAATATTCCTTATTTCTGAATTGGAATCAGACTCAATCAATTACTATATAATTTTATTTATATGGATTTCATACAACACATGTATATATCAACAACGATAAATAATCAACCATCAGCCAGAGTGCACTATACAACTGCATAAGCATTAAATATAAATAATTAACGCTTACAACAGTCTATCAACCCATCAATTGACATACAACTAAACAATTGGGATTAGTGTACGTCAAATATCGTCCCAATACCCGTGTAGGGTTTCAATCAACAAATACAGATTTTATTTATGCAGTTGGACGATGTGTAAAATATATCATCCTAATCAGTATTAGATAAATGGGTGTACATAAACAAATCGTCCGATTTGTTTATGAATATTTATTTCAACACATGACTATTTTGTATAGTTCATATATACAATAAAAATGATATTTTTATTGTTCAAATATTTTATTCCATATATGAATATTTTATATATTTTATTAATTCAATAAAAATGATATTTTTATTATTCAAATATTTTATTCCATACATGAATATTTTATTTTCCATTTCACATTACAATCACAATCAATTTCTACATCACAATACAATCAATCAAGTCTTCCATGGTCTGCGGAAGACGGGGAGCAGTTCATATATGTAGTTATAAAATAAATAACTATACAAGAGATTATAGTGAGGATTTTTCACTTTTGGTTTCCACTCCGTTAGTTTAATTCTGATTTGAATTTCTATACAGTTCAGATTTGAATTTGGCCCGAATTCTGATTTGTTCTGCTTCTGCTCAAGTCAGTTCTGTCGCGAAGCTCTCGTTGAGACGAACCCAACCCATTTGAAATCACGCGATTTCGTGCTCGTATGAAAAGTTACACTAATTAATACCTTTGATAATTAAATATATAATTAGTTAACTAATTAATTTCTAACAACGCTTGGAAAGTAACGTTACCCTCTTTCAAAACCGTCGTTCACCCTCATCGACCCTTGCTCCAAACTTTCCCACCATTGTTGCCACCTCCCCACGTCAACGGATCCAGATCGGAGGGTCCCACTTCGGTCACCTACGCAAGCCACCTCTCCACCTGAGTCGCGTTGAATTCAAAGCCGCCACCTCCCTAGAAAACAGTCATGAACAAAGACACTTGATAGGCCGATTCTGGCCAAATGACTTCACCAACGATGATCTCGAGATGCTCTTTCATTTGGATTTGGAATTTTCGAAATCCATTGAGTGGATGTTGAGATCGGAGGGAGGAAAGGTTCAAGCGATAATTGCCGTTCAGGAAAAATGGTGACACGTTTTTTTCTGAGGAACGGAATTAGGTTTAGGGAATTTTCTATTGGCCGTGGCATTTATATAAATTTATTTTAATATATTTAATCTCTTTAATTTCCAAAAATATATGTTTACCTATCCGAACTCCAAATCAAACCCAACGACTGTCATCCCTAGCTAAACACCCCTATTTCGGACACAATGGGATATGTTTCATAGGCCAATTTGACTGTTTTAGTCAGTTATTCTTCAAATTAAAATATAAATCACTATATATTCAATTTAAACGTACATTTTAATTTACCGGGGCCACAGACTGACTCCAAAAATTCCCGAAAAATAAATCTAGCTATGTTTTGACGATACAGTCCTAACAAAACTAATTTCGTTAAATTTGGAGACCATTTGAAAAATGGCCAATTTCTGGTCGATCCAATTTGATTGAAATTGACAACACACGTTTTCTTTTGCCGCGCTCACATATTTATTCCAAAAATTATGAAAATTGGAATCTAGCAATAATTTGACATTCCGGATCCAACAAGAGTGGTCTCGTCGAAACGGAGGTCGTTTGCAAAATCGCTATTTTTAAGGGCTATATATTATAAAAATTCATAGCGACTATTCTGAATTTTCAACTAGACATAACTTTTTATCCCCGCTATGAAATTTGGATTTTTCACATTCGTTGGAAAGATATTTTTAAATAGATTCAAATATTATTGGTTTTACTAAAATGCGGTTTATTTTGAATCCTGTACATTCATTTGAAGTTTGAAATCGAATTTTCAAACTACCGCACCATTTTCAATTACTTTTATAATTAAAATAAATATTTATATTCTAACTTCGATTTAAATAAATTTATACGTTCTAATTCTATTCAAAATAAATTTCTAGTCATAATTATTTAAAATAAATCATTTTAAATATTCAAAATTCAATAAAATTGCCAAAATAAAATTTTTAAATTGGTTCTAATTTTCCGGGTTGTTACATTGTCGATGTCTCGTTACACAAAGATATGCTTAACTAAGTCATGCTTTGATCATCTATAGCTCTATCACTTGGTATGCCACATTGTCATTCCATAATATATAATTAATAATTGCTAACCATATCACCTTTGAGTTCATACATCTCTAAGAATGGTATTAAGCTAAGAGAACATATTCTCTGCCACCAATATATATATATATATATGTTTACTAAGGATCAAGCATTATATTACAAAATACAATGTCAGACACACATCCATACAAGTTCATTCTGGGTTTGAATGAAACCGAAGGTGCTTTATTCCTTGTCTAATTAAGGGGAGAAGCGCTTGCAAATCTGGAAAATCCTTAAGTACGTCTGGACTGCTGCTATAATATAATCTCATAGTGGGTGTACGGCCCGAGACATCAGCAAGTAGTCCATACGATGCGAATATTCCTAGTCTTCAACCACTTGATTCAATTTATTATGCTTTATCCCATCGTATGATTATTTGTAATGGTTTTGGATAGAAATTAGGTCCCGGACTTTCTGAAAAATCAGCGCAGTTTAAAAACAATTATGGATTATATTGGATTTCAATCAAGTCTCCTTTCTCTTAAAATTTGGTTAATTAAAACCTCCTTTAAAACTGTTCTCAGTTTTTTTATCCTTTTACAAAATAATTGTTTAATAACTCATTAATCCAAAATCCACTTCTTTAAACCTCTTTAAACCAAAATTTCATAAATCTTAACCAAAGCTTTCTTTTAAATTTGTAATCCCAAATTAGTATCTTAGTCAAAAGATTCATTCCATACACAACACCAAAATGGCCAATTTGAAACGGTAATAAAATGTTGCTAAATTTTTTACAAACACTTTTTAGGTGTTGCAGATTAGTATGTTGCAAATTTTTGAAACACTTTGCAGGTGTTTCAGTTTGATTATCTGCAACACTCAGTGAGTGTTTCAAGTTGATAATCAGCAACACTCTGTGAGTGTTTCAAGTTGATAATCTACAACACTCGATGAGTGTTTCAAGTTCATTACCTGCAACAGTCAATGAGTGTTTCAAGTTCATAATTTGCAACACTCAATGAGTGTTTCAACCATAAAAACGTAATTAATACTTTCAATAACAATAACCATAAATTTACAACATAATATGTAATATAGTCAAATCTTAGTTGCCAAAACAGTAAATTAATTGATTGCAAGACAATATGAATTGTTTTTAATGGAAAAGAGAGTTCAAGCTAAGCTGGTCAATATTAATAGACAACAAAGAGTTACCAAGTGAAGTCTGCTATTAAAAAAGGGTCTAATGCTAATCTACTAAGTTTAAGCATTTTGAAAACACATAAAGATATAGCCAATGATTCAATAGATAACCAAGTGCCTCTGGGCTATGAGCATGTGACGGTAATCAAATGATAATTTCTACACCTGCAAGTCAAGCAAATAAAAAAAAGTTAGAATGACAATAAACATATATTGTAGCACATAATTGATGTTTATGCAAGAAGTAGAATACGAACAAAAACCCCTAAATGTTCGGATTGTACTATTTTCAGACATGTAGACTTGGTCCGAAACTTTACTGAAATGTGGATACTTAATCAACCGAACTTAAACAATGTTACATATAACACCATGGAGAACAATCCCTACCCAGTGTTCAAATATTGATCCATGCCGGGATAAAATGGTCAAAATGAGCAATACTCAAATCTCGATAATATTGAGACAATAAATACTCAAAGGGGAAATGCAAGAGGAAAACAAGTCATTTCAATCTTGAACACAACAAACACAAATGCATAAATGCATCATGACAACCATGAGAAACAATGCAATCATAAAATGTAACTAAAATACAAGATAGCAACCTATGGATTGAACATGTTAGTTCAGTACAAACAGAAAAACAATATCAAGCTGAAATGCCAGATTCATCACATGATGAACTAGACATATTTTTTTATCAACAGTCTGTGGCTGAACAAATTTACTTGGGTTGGAGTTCATTTTGGCAGCCATTCTCTTAATGGCGTACCCCTATTCATATTAAAATTAAGTACAGTCAGCATAATAATGAAAGAATTTTCCATAGATATAACAACTCATGGTGCTTCCATGAGGATTATCAAATGATTGTAGAGACTTCTCCCATGAAAAATGTGCAGGGAAACACCTTATACATTTTTATAGAAAAGTTGAAAGCGATAAAGTTTGCTCTAAAAAAATGACAAAATTAAACTGTCAATCAAATTCTTACGGTAGCTTTGATTGCCAAGTAAATTTAAACTTTCAGGTTAGAATATATTGAGATCGAAACCAAGTAAATTTAACCTTTATTTTCCACTACACTTGTAGTGGGTGAAGGAGATAAATAATATTTGTTCCCACTCATAGTGCCTAAACATAACTTAACACGATAACTTTGCTAAACTAAAGTGCCTAAACATAACTTAATACGTACTACAAGAGTCAGTTGGTCCATTCGTCCTCCCATTGAGTTTTTAAGAATAAAATAAAAGATATTATATGTGATACTGATACGGAAAATTGTTGTAGGGTACATTGATCCTTCGTGAACAAACACATAAACAAGGAATCAAGGAGTTTGAGAAAACGCTGCAAGGTAGTAAAGCTTATAATCCTAATTATAACGACACAGGGGAAAATGTAGCACCAGCCATGCATTTCATTCAAAAGTTTAGGCGGTATTGTTAAAAAATCACATTTAAATTAGCTCAGGATGCTTCCAAAGCATGCATATATAATACAAAGATTTGGAAAATACTTTCAAATTACTGAAACAATGTGATGATAAAGATAGAGGACTGGGATAACCAAAAGGTTTTTGCCTGGTTATAAAATAAAGAAGTAAGAAATTGTATGGGACCAAAAATGCGTTTATCTATAAGCTTGCTTTGTATTAAAACTTCATGCATATCAGTTGGAATCATAGCCAGTAACTGACAACATGTGCTCACATAATTTCCAATGGTACACATAAAATATTAGAAAACTCACGTTCATAGTAGATCAATAAAAGATATTATATATGTTGCGGAATTATGAGGTTTATTATGTATCTTGATCGAGTTATAATTTTTGGATTATTATTTTACAGTGGATTGATTTCCCGGCAAACCGTGTAAATGGTCATGCAACATCAATACTACTTGGAGATTCAGTAGAGTTCAATGCTATTAAGAAGATTTTCAAGGAAACATTTGAAATTAGCAACATATATTGCCTTTGTTATTATATAGTAGAGTTCAAAACTACTTGGAGATTCAGTAGAGTTCAATACTACTGAAATTTAAGGCCAAAACATGCATCTGGTGCCTTGGGACTAAACGATATTAGCAATTTATCCAATTAATTGTTTAAATCAAATTCTTGTTAGTAGTTTCCTGGGGAATAATACTAACCTGAAAGTTCAAAGTTCAAATTCTTATTGTAGCTTTGATTGCATCCGATGCCTAAAGAAGAAAATATATTAACCTGTCAATCAAAAACATGCATGTTACTAAAAAACATGCCAAAAGAAAAACTAAGATAAATTAGTAATTTTAATGGACAAATTATTAACTAATCAATCAAAAGCATGCATTATATCATGGGATTCTCAAATCAAACCCCAAACGGAGATCAACATTGACCTATTAGACATGTGTTTTAATCTTGTTAACTGCCATATACCGGGCCAACAACTTCTGAGATCTGGAGAAAATCCCAAGTTTCTTTGATAACTTTTTTCCTTTTCTAACTAATTCCTACATTATGATGTGTAAAATTTAATCAGTTTATTAATCTTAAACAAAGCAATAACAATACCGAAAAATTTCAATTGTAAGAAGCAACATATGCCAATGTTACTTAAAACCATATGCCAATGTTACTTAGACCATGATCACAAATCTAACCAAAAGAAATGAGTTCTCTTCATGCCTCGATCATTTGTAGACAAAACTTTCAAGTTCCATCGAAAGATATTTCTGGGACCAAGGACTAGTTTAAGCAATCAAACTACTACTAATTTTACGTATAAGAGCATAATCGTACCTCATTACTTTTTCAACGGCTAGTTAATCATCTCTTTTATATCTTCGCACCTGTGCACCACAAATAATATTAGCACAAACATAGTTAATATAACCAGTGCCGCCTAGGAGATACAAAATTGAAATTATTTGCAAAGAGACATGGTAATATATATATATATTTAATTCAAACAAATATATTTTTTAAAATTTAGACAAATATTCTCAAACAAATATTTAATTGATGGTTAAACAACATGGAGAATACTGTATCACAGTATGAACTATGCCACCTTTTTCAACATAATGATTAGGGAACCTGGTTCCTAACAAAAGTTTTGCATAGAAGCAGCTTTGTTGGTCTAAATCTTCCTCAAACTTCAAAGTTCGGCCTCTTGGTCTTGCTATGATGTAAATTTTATATGCTTGTTTACTAGAATATTTAGTTCTTCTCTAATTCGAAAGCATTGATTTTCTCTATTGGTTTTCATGAAGAACTAAAGAGCAAAAGTATCAAATTCTGTTGACATCTTTTACACATAAATAATTTTGTACATGACAAGGAACATAATATTTTCATTTGCCAACCCATATTTTACACATAAATAATTCTGTACTACTAAGGAACACAATATTTTCATTTTTCAACCATCCTCCATCTCTTTGTATGCTCATTCTATATAGAAGCAAAAACATAAATAGTGCTCTTTCTCCTTGGAAGACTAACATGAGTTATGATTCCAGATCAAATACACAAAATATGATTCACACACTATCAAATAATTAAAGTATGTTCCAACTGAAGAAAATTGAAATTTTGAAAACAAGAGATGTGCAAAATAGTGGAATTGGCATCACCCTCAATTTTCGGCATGTTATTTGAGTTGAGGGACTTGTATCATAGTGAGATATGACAAGCATAAATAATCCTTTAGCTTGCATGTGATGGATTAAAATTAAGATTTTGAGAGTGTAACATCCCGTATTTTCTGTGAACATAAAAGTAACAAAACAAAGTATACCTAATTTTTAAAGAAGAACTAAGGGAAACGGGCTACGCCATTGCGTTCGTCTCGGAATCTTGCTTGAGATAGAGTCTGAGTTTGTGTAAATTAGACTATGTATGAAGAAGTTACCTAATTTTTAAAGAAGAACCAAGGGAAACGGGCTACGCCATTGCGTTCGTCTCGGAATCTTGCTTGAGATAGAGTCTGAGTTTGCGTAAATTAGACTACGTATGAAGAAGTTATGGCACGTAGAAGTTTCAGAAAATTTAAATAAATTAAAACAGCTCAGATTTAAGTTTGAAATTCAAATCACACACTCGGGCTGGGCGGGAAATTTCTCGCATGGGACCCAGGTCAATCAAGGGGTCGACCTGCCTGGGTCACATAGGTCGACCTGGGGGTCGACCTCCACCCTATTTCCAGATCTGAGGACAGGTTCGTTTTTCTACATTTGGATGTTCGTTCTGACTAGATTCGTTGATCCCTATGCTATTTAAATACCCCCAAACCCCTCTTTCTCTCCACACCAAAACATTGTAACGCTATGCTGCCTCAATTCTAATTAAAATAAATCAATGGCGTCTCTGTTCTGTTGAAACCTAAGCTAGAACTAGTGCTTCTTCTTCTTCTTCTTCCAATCTAAGTAGGATTAAAAGAGAACAACTACAACCCTTTTTCTTTTAGAATCCAACCAAGGTGAGTACAGTTATTTTCAGATATGAAATTTAATTATGATCTTGACATGGCTATAAATCTGAATTTGGGATTATGCATATTCTTGTTTATCAGATCTGTTTTTCTGTGTAGATCTACCTTATTAATATTATAGTAACTATTCTGTATCTCTTCCTTCCTTCTGTTCTATAGCCAGGTTACCACGAGCTCGAGCCAAATCTTGTAACAACCCAGATTTTGGGGCCAATTTTAAATTTTCATTTTAGAGATTTTAAAGGTGTTAAAATAGTTGAAATGAATTATTTTAAATAAAAATGACTAGGAATTTATTTTGATTGAATTTAATGCGAATATATTTAATTTAATTACAAAAGGAATTAGAAAAGGACGGTAGTCTGAAAAGTCAAACCTAAACTTTGACTAACAACACTGGATGCAGAATAAATCGGATTTTGGTGAAATGAAAAATATTTAAATCTGTTAATGAATATGTTTCTAATGAATCTGAAAAATCGAAGTTTCATAGCGGGAATCAAAAGTTATGGCCAAACGAATTTTCAGAAAGGTCGCTATAGAGAATATATCGCCCTTGAAAATAGACATTTTGCATACGACCTCCGAATTTGACGAAACCACTTTTGTTGGATCCGGGATGTAAAATTATTGCTAGGTTTCAAATTTCATGATTTTTGAAGCTAGTATGTGAGCGTGGCAAAAGAAACTGTGTTTTGTCAATTTCGGTCAAAATTAATTGACTGAAAAATAGCCATTTTTCAAACGGTCTCGGAACTCGACGAAATAAATTTTGTTAGGACCGTATCATCATAAGAAAGCCAAAAATAATTTTTCCGGATTTTTCTGACTTCGTATGTGACCCCGGTAAAATTAGAAAGTACGTTCGAATTTAATATTAAAGAATTAATTTGAAAATAAAGGAAGCATACTGTAAACTTCAAAATTAGACCTCGGCACTAGCGCCATTGCGTTCAAAAGGCGTCAAAACCTATTGATCGACAGTCGTTGGGCTCCGTTTGGAGATCGGACAGAAAAAACCTAATTTCTAGAATTAATTAAATTAAAAATAAAAATAAATACCCTAGAAATACCGTATAAATACGGGATGAATAGTGCGTCGTTCTTCCCCAAATTCACAGCGCCGAACCCATGAACAACTCAGATTTTCTAGCGCCGATTTCTCCCAATCCATGGCGAATTAACATATGCCCCTTTGGACTTTTTTGAAGATCTTTGAACGCTCTTCCATCTCAGACAAACCCCGCCCCTCCTCGTCGCCCGAGCCGCCTCCACCACCTCCGCGAAGTCCAACCGAACGCGGGCCCACCGCGCCATCCACGAGCCGCCGCACCTCCCCCCTTTTCCGGCGTTCAGGCGCCTCTCCACCCCCTTCGACCTGCAACAATCGGTTCTAGAAAACATCAACTACAGCTCGCGAATTCTGGATTCAAAGTTTTGAACAAACTGAAATTTTAAAGGTAAAATTCAACTCAGTTTTGCGAAGCTTTTAATCGTTACAGTGACAGTTGTAATGAGTCAGTTTTCTAATTTATACATATGAATATCAAACTGAAATCTTTTAGATCCGAAACCGCCGTGACTTTGAACACGAGATCTGATCGAGTTCGAACCTTCTTTTCAAATCTAAACAAGGTGAGAATTTATTTTTTATTAAATTTAATTATTATCCTAGCGTTATGTGAAGTTTGAACGGTAAATATCATGCTTACGATACAGATCTATTTTGTTTTGTCATATTTGATGACGGTTGGTATGTGTTTGTGATGGATAGTTTAGATCCGTATGATTATCACCTCTTATGTAATCACTTGTGTCGATTTGGATTGATCTAATTTATCAATTCAAAATATATGATTGTCACATTCTTATGTTATCGCTTTTGTATGACTTGAATTAATCAAACTTATCGATTTATAATAAAAGAGACATGGTTTGCCATCGTTATGTTAGTGCTTTTGTTTATTTGAATTGATCTAGATTATCAATTCAACATAGAAAATAAAGATTTGTCTTTTTAATTGAATTGATCTAGATTATCAATTCAACATAGAAAATAAAGATTTGTCTTTTTAATTGAATTGATCTAGATTATCAATTCAGCATTGTAAATAAAGTTTACATTTTTTGATGATGTAAATAAAAGTAGGAATGTTGTATGTATATAAATTTACTTTTTTTTTATGTAAATAAAAGTTAGGAAATTGTAGTGAAATGAAATTTACATTTTTTTTATAATGTAAATTTAGACATGAATTTGGATAGAGATAAAAATTACATTTTTCTACGTAATTAAAATGTGAATTTACATCGTATGTTAAAATTTACATTTTTATATGTAAATTATATAGGAAATTACACCGTATGATAAAAATTACATTTCTCTATGTAATTAAAATTTGAATTTACATCGTATGTTAAAATTTACATTTTTATGTGTAAATTATATAGGATATTACACCGTATGATAAAAATTATATTTTTCTATGTAGTTAAAATGTGAATTTACATCGTATGTTAAAATTTACATTTTTATATCTAAATTATATAGGAAATTACACTGTATGATAAAAATTACATTTTTCTACGTAATTAAAATGTGAATTTACATCGTATGTTAAAATTTACATTTTTATATGTAAATTATATATGAAATTACACCGTATGATAAAAATTACATTTTTCTATGTAATTAAAATGTGAATTTACATCGTATGTTAAAATTTACATTTTTATATGTAAATTATATAGGAAATTACACCGTATGATAAAAAAATTACATTTTTCTATGTAATTAAAATGTGAATTTACACCGTAGGATTAAAAATTTCATTTTTTTAATGTAAATTAGAAGTAGAGTTACATTGTAATTAAAAATCATATTTTTACAATGTAAATTAGAAGTAGAGTTATATTGTAATTAAAAATCATATTTTTACAATGTAAATTAGAAGTAGAGTTACATTGTAATAAAAATCATATTTTTACAATGTAAATTAGAAGTAGAGTTACATTGTAATTAAAAATCATATTTTTACAATGTAAATTAGAAGTAGAGTTACATTGTAATTAAAAATCATATTTTTACAATGTAAATAGGAAGTAGAGTTTGCATTGTAATTAAATTTACATTTTCAGATGTAATTTAGAATAGAATTCACACTGCAAATATAAGTTACATTTTTATTATGTAATTAAGATGAGAAAATACATTGAGGTTGAAATTTACATTTTATATGTAATTTAAAAGTAGGATTTTGCAAAGTATCCAAAATTTACGTTCTTACATGTAAATGGAAAATTGGAATTTACATAGGAATTAAATTTACACTTTTTTTTATATGTAAATGAAAAGAATGGAATTCACATTTTAATGTAAGTAAGGAATGAATTTAGGATGCAGTAATATTATCTTCATTTTCAAATGAATTAAAATTTAATAAGGATCGGTAGTTGTTAGAGAGTTGTTTAAATCAAACGACGTTATTATGATTAAACGATTATATATATATATATATATATATATATATAAATATAATTAAAATTAAACGAATGGAGTGCGGTAGTTCGCGTTTTGAAATCGTACCTTTAAACGACTATACATTAAGATCCGACCGTTGGATTTTCATAAAACCGAAACCTTTAGGACCGTCTTGGAAAAATCTTTCCAACGATATATATTACGTTAAGATCCAACGGTTAGATTTTGGAAAATGTAAAAATCAAAATTGGTTGAATGCAGCGCCATAGTCGCCCATTGACTTAAGGCGTCGTTATATAAAAATTTAATTATTTTAAATAATTAAAATAGGAAGTAATCATTATAAAGTGATACGAAGGATTATATATATATATATATATATATATATATATATATATATATATATACGAGGATTATTTGGAAAGTCCGAGTTCTCTCATTCCAAATAATCAAACGACGTTAATTGAAGTATGAAGATGGCGTATGAAGACCGTAAATCTTCCCTCGAATGGACAACGATCGAGGCCCTGATTTGACTTGCTCCCAATTCAAGGGTCATGGTTATTGCCCAAACGTACGTATTGATTTAACGGGTTTGGTTTTCGCTCAGACCCAGAGCATAAGCTAATAAATGGATTGTGTGTCTGACACCGTACTCCATTAAATATCATGTTATTAATCCTCTGTCGAATGTATGGATGTTTGGTGGCGGAGAATTTATTCTTTTCTTAACACCCTTTCATATATTTCGGCAAAGGATTGGTAGTGCAATATGGAGTGATGATGTGGCATGCTAAGATGCATATGATCAAGGCTTTGTTGAAAAGCAGGCCTTGTGGGATGATCAAAGCATAGCCTGTTTAGGCATAGCTTTGCGTATAGCGTGACTTCGCGAGCCTCACACACCGGCGGAGTCTAAAATGGGAGAAGGGAACGCAGTGAGAGCAGCACGTTTCTTTCTAGCTAGAAGTGGTGATTGGGCTTTAACACGGCCCAACATTTTACTTATGTGGATGATGGAATGAGGCGCCTCGGATGATAGGTCCTATATGATCGGGAAACATGTGTTCAGGAATTGCCAATCCACGAAGCTGTATGTATGGACCGACCCTGCAGCTATCCAAGGGTTCACTGCGGGGGATCCTGAGGCACTAGCTAGAGTGTCTCGAATCGGTAAGGAGCTCCTCCTCCATAGCCTTGACTCATGATGGAAATCCAAACTTCCAATACGAACCTACAGATTTGATTGTATTGCTAGTATGGAAGCATGGTATTATGGTATCTATGTGTCCTAGGATTGATACATTTATTTTGAAATGTTTTGATATATACTAATGATAATATTAAACTCGTATTTGTCGTATTTAGCATGTTTAATCACCATAAGGTAAAACCCTATCCTCTGGTTTGTGTTGCATTGTGTGATGGGACCTGGGTCTTATGGTCATTCCATTTTCTCAAAAGCATAGCGTTGTTTTACGATTTACTTATTATTTGTTCTGACACTTTTATGCACGACAATCCATTAGAGTAAACCCATTACGCATTAGCGGCATGGTCTTTGGATTTGCCTTATTAATAATGATAAATTAGTTAAGAATTCTCACACCAGTCCCACGACTGACCCGTTGTTTGTTTCCACATTTTTGCAAACTCGGGTGCCCTCTTTTCTACACGGGCAGCCAAGTAAACAGGTTCATTCTTTGCTTGGAGTCTTTTCTTTGGAGCTGCTTATTATCTTTCTTGGATTTGCTTTCATGGAGAGGTGATGACTTGGAGCTTGAAGACATCTATCATTTCCTGTTATTGCATTTTTCTCTTTTTAATTCCAGACATCAAACTTGTTTCATTTCATGTTGTTTAAGTTGGAGTTGGAACTTATTTCTTTTTCTGCAAACTTGATGTAATAATTTAGAATTCTGTGACTGTGGACTTTCTGTGGTTGATGACATTATATTTCCGTTGCTATGATGTTGTTACTCTATGAATTTCCTATGCTATGTTGTTTCTGTGATATGTATTATTGTATTTATGTTTTATTCCAAATGATTATTCCTTACTTTCATTCCGTGGAAGTTTGGGGTCATCACAGTTGGTATCAGAGCTTTGGTTAAACTTAGCTTTGGAGTATAACATATTTACAATAATTCGTTAACATAGAATCATAATATTC
This sequence comes from Allium sativum, assembly GCA_030737875.1. Taxonomy (NCBI): domain Eukaryota; kingdom Viridiplantae; phylum Streptophyta; class Magnoliopsida; order Asparagales; family Amaryllidaceae; genus Allium; species Allium sativum. Next base: position 766,712,187 of record CM060913.1, on the reverse strand, counting down.
TATGGCGAACATTTCATTTGAATACATAATAGTCAGTCATTCTATCATCATCTTTTCATCCGTCCTTTTTCCTTTATCATTTCTTAAAATCACCATTACAAGTTGTTCTGACTCTTTCCTGGATCGTACAGAACTAACTAAAAATGAGTACCGCTGCTGCTAGAGCCGCTAGAGCTAGAGCAAGAAGGCAAAATGTTGCTGGAACTGAGGAGGCTACTGTCCAACAACCACCACCACCGCAGCCCTTTGATTTGGATAAGGTGGCGAAGAAGTTCAAAAACCTAGGAGGAGTGCCATTCAAGGGTACTGAAACTGTGACACAAGCTCAAGCTTGGCTGAGGAACTGCGAAAAGATTTTTGGAGGATTAGAGCTGGAGGATCATAGGAAAAGATTAGTGGCTTCATGGCTGCTACAGGAGGAAGCTCAAAATTGGTGGGACACAGTCACGGTTGGAGGGACTGCAGATAATATGACTTGGACAAGGTTTAAGGAGCTTTTCAATGACAAATACATTCCAAGACAGGAGGTAGAAAGACTACATAACGAGTTCGCCAATCTGAAGTAGGGCGACAAGACCATCTCAGAATATGTACGAAGATTTGAAGACCTCTCCCGCTATGCCCCTGAATTGATTCAGGATGACTTTCTGAAGAACAAGAGGTTCATAAATGGGCTTGCAAGGAAATATATTGATAGAGCCACTGACCACATCGACCTTTATTTCAAAAGGTTGGTGGAGTTTGCTTGTCGATATGAGGAGAATGATAAGAAGAATTCCCAACAAGAGGGAGAAAGGAGCTTGGCCAACAATAAAAGGAAGCAAACAGAGAAAAAGACTGAAGGAAGTAGTTCTGGAGCTGCTAAGACTCATGATAAGTTTAAGGTGCAATGCTACAACTGCCAAAAGTTTGGACACTACAGCAAGGACTGCAGAAATCCAAAGAAGGCCCGAAGCGACGACACCAAGGAATGCTATAACTGCCACAAGAAGGGTCATATCAAGCCTAATTGTCCGCTGTTGAAAGGAGCGCAGATTGCACATGTGTATGAGGGGGCAGGTGCACCATCTTCTTCCACTCCTACTTCTTCCGAAGGAGCTGGTAAGCCTGATGTTTTAGATGGTACCATTTCTGTTAAAAACCTTCCTGTTACTGCCTTGTTTGATACGGGTGCATCAAGAAGTTTTATTTCTAGCAACACGGTCCAGAAATTAAAACTAAGACAAAGAAATCTTAAAGAGCCGATTAATGTTCATAATCCTGTAGGAGGCTCTATCATCCTTGATTTGTACTGTCGGGTGCCTATTTCCTACTCTTACTTTCAGTTTCCTTATGACTTGACCATTATGAATTTTTCCGAATTTGATATCATCCTCGGTCTTGATTGGCTAACCAAATATGACGCTGAAGTGCTATGCTCAGAAAGAGTGGTTAAGGTGAAAACAAGATTTGAGAACACTGTTACTATACCTTGCCATGGGCCAAAATCCGATAGAAAGGCATTTTGGTCTTCTCTGGAGATCACTCCTATTTCTTTAGAAAATATTCCCGTGGTCAATAATTACGCGGATGTATTTAAAGAAGTAGACAGCCTACCCCCGCGAAGGGAAATCGATTTCAGGATTGATCTCGTTCCAAATGCAAGACCTGTAGTTCATGCTATCAGAAGGATGACTCCTAAAGAAAAGGAAGAATTGCAAACCCAAACTAAGCAGCTCTTGTGGAAAGGACTCATCCGACCTAGCTTTTCTAATTGGGGTGCAGCTGTGGTGTTTGTCCCCAAATCCGACGGTACTCTAAGACTCTGTGTTGATTACCGCGATCTTAACAAGCAAACATTGAAGAACAAATACCTCTTGCCTCGCATAGATGATTTAATAGACCAATTAAATGGAGCCAAGGTGTTTTCAAATATGGACCCGGCCACAGGTTTCCACCAACTCCGCATAGCCGAAGAATGCATACCTTTGACCGCCTTCAGAGGTCCTAACATATTCTACAAATGGTTGGTGATGCCATTCGGTCTATGCAATGCTCCAGCCTACTTTGTTGACTTGATGAATAGGGTCTTCCGCGAGGTCCTAAATAAATTCGTCCTAGTCTTCATTGATGATATTCTAATCTATTCTAAAACTAAGGAGGAGCATGAAGGGCATTTAAGGGAAGTGTTGGAAATTCTACGAAGAAATATTTTAAAAGCAAAGTTTTCCAAATGCACATTTTGGCAAGAGGAAGTAAAATTCTTGGGCCATGTTGTGTCAAAAGAAGGAATTTCTGTTGATCCAAGTAAAATTGCCGCCATTCGAGATTGGAAGCAGCCCAGTACACCCACTGAAGTAAGAAGCTTCCTTGGATTGGCCGGATATTACAGGAAATTTGTCAAAGATTTCGCCAAGCTGTCTACCCCATTAACAAAGCTCACCAAGAAGCATGCCAAGTTCAATTGGACATAGGATTGTGAGGAGGCATCCCAAAAGCTAAAAGTGAGTTTGACCACTGCACCCGTACTAACCATCATCGATGGTAACCAAGATTTAAAGGTCTACACCGATGCTTCTCAAAGTGGTGGTCTTGGAGCAATACTTATTCAAAGGGGCAAGGTTGTTGCCTATGCAAGTCGTCAATTAAAGCCGCATGAGAAAAACTATCGTGTCCACGACTTAGAGTTGTTGGCCGTAGTCTTTGCTTTAAAAATTTGGAGACATTATCTTTTGGGTGAAAAATTTGAATTATTCACAGACCATCAATCTCTGAAATACCTCTTCGATCAAAAGGATCTGAATTTAAGGCAGCAACGATGGCTAGAATTTCTGGCGGCATACGATCTTGACATCTTGTATACGCCGGGGAAAGCCAATGTTGTGGCAGACGCGCTTAGTAGAAAGGACGTCATTGTCGCAAGCCTCATCATTACCCCTTCCTTGATTGATAAAATTTCTGCTCTTCAAAAGGATGATGAATTCATTCAGAGAATGATCAAAAGAGTTGAAGCAGGTGAAAACACGAACTTCCAAATAGATGGCAAGGGAATTCTTAGATTTCAAGGGCGGATTTGTGTTCCTTATATCAAAGACCTAATAAGGAAAGTTTTGGATGAGGGTCATAAATCAAAGCTTTGCATCCATACCGGTGTGAGCAAGATGTATCAAGACTTAAAGCGCACATTTTGGTGGAGATCTATGAAGAGGGATATATCCATTTATGTGAGTAGATGTCCTACATGCCAACAAGTAAAAAGTGATCAACAAAAGCTTGCGGGGTTGTTGCAGCCATTGGAAGTTCCAGATTGGAAGTGGGACCAAATCTCCATGGATTTTATAGATGGTCTGCCTCGTACTAGGAAAGGGAATGACAACATATGGGTGATCGTGGACCGCTTCACAAAATCCGCTCATTTCATACCTGTCAAGTCCACTAGAACTGCTCAGAGTCTGGCACAAATCTATTTCAAAGAAATCGTCAGGCTACATGGGTAATAAAACTAAATCTTTCCTTTTCATCATAATCTGAATGAAAATTTTCTTTTTCAAATTAAATAATAATCTTTTGTTTTAAACAGAGTTCCTAGTAGCATTGTTAGCGACCGTGATCCTATCTTTGCTAGCAAATTTTGGGAAGCATTCCAAAATGAGTTGGGAACAAAGTTAAATCTCAGTACCGCATATCACCCTCAGACTGACGGCCAGACTAAGCGGGTGAATCGCGTTCTTGAAGATCTATTGCGAGCTTGCATACTCGATTTTGGAGGTTCTTGGGAGGATCACTTGCGTTTAGTTGAATTCTCATATAACAATAGCTATTAAGAAAGTTTGAAAATGTCTCCATTTGAAGCCTTATATGGTAGGCCATGTAGATCACCAGCATGTTGGGTTGAAATAGGAAATTGGCTTGTATTGGGTCCAGACATGATCCAAGAAGCTTCGGACAAAGTTGATTTTATTAAGAAGCGACTATTAGCTGCCCAAAGTAGACAAAAGAGCTATGCAGATGTAAGAAGAAGAGAGTTGGCTTTTGAAGTGGGTGACTATGTCTATTTGAAAGTTGCTCCAATGCGAGGTGTAATCCGTTTTGGAAAGATAGGAAAATTAGCACCTAAATTCATCAGCCCCTTCCCTATTCTTGAAAAGATTGGCACCCTAGCCTACAAAATTCAGATGCCCGACTGGTTGCCTGGAGTGCACGATGTATTCCATGTATCTCAACTTCGAAGGCATGTCCATGATCCAGATCTGATTGTGGAAGAAGCAGCACAGCAAGATTTGGAGATTACCCCAAGCCTTGCAGTGAGAAGAGAACCACTGAAAATTATTGGCAAGGAGACTAGGAAACTGAGAAATAAGAGTATCAACCTAGTCACGGTGCAATGGAACGGTGATCCTAGAGACTGCACTTGGGAAACCGATGAGAGTATCAAACAAGCCTATCCCAAATGCAGAGTGGATATCTCCGATTAGTTTTTATTTTGTGGTACGCTTAAAATATTTTCCACTCTTTATTCTGGTTCCTACCCTTCTATTCTTCTTTTTTTCTTTTCGAGGACGAAAAGTTCTTAAGCGGGGGAGATTGTAACAACCCAGATTTTGGGGCCAATTTTAAATTTTCATTTTAGAGATTTTAAAGGTGTTGAAATAGTTGAAATGAATTATTTTAAATAAAAATGACTAGGAATTTATTTTGATTGAATTTAATGCGAATATATTTAATTTAATTACAAAAGGAATTAGAAAAGGACGGTAGTTTGAATAGTCAAACCTGAACTTTGACTAACAACACAGGATGCAGAATAAATCGGATTTTGGTGAAACGAAAAATATTTAAATCTGTTAATGAATATCTTTCTAACGAATCTAAAAAATCGAAGTTTCATAGCGGTAATCAAAAGTTATGGCCAAGTGAATTTTCAGCAAGGTCGCTATAGAGAATATATCGCCCTTGAAAATAGACATTTTGCATACGACCTTGGAATTCGACGAAACCACTTTTGTTGGATCCGGGATGTAAAATTATTGCTAGGTTTCAAATTTCATGATTTTTGAAGCTAGTATGTGAGCGTGGCAAAAGAAACTGTGTTTTGTCAATTTCGGTCAAAATTAATTGACTGAAAAATAGCCATTTTTCAAACGGTCTCGGAACTCGATGAAATAAATTTTGTTAGGACCGTATCGTCATAAGAAAGCCAAAAATAATTTTTTCGGATTTTTCTGACTTCGTATGTGACCCCGATAAAATTAGAAAGTACGTTCGAATTTAATATTAAAGAATTAATTTGAAAATAAAGGAAGCATACTGTAAACTTCAGAATTAGACCTCGGCACTAGCGCCATTGCGTTCAAAAGGCGTCAAAACTGTTGATCGACAGTCTTTGGGCTCTGTTTGGAGATCGGACGGAAAAAACCTAATTTCTAGAATTAATTAAATTAAAAATAAAATAAAATACCCTAGAAATACCATATAAATACGGGATGAATAGTGCGTCGTTCTACCCCAAGTTTACAGCGCCGAACCCATGAACAACTCAGATTTTTGAGCTCCGATTTCTCCCAATCCATGGCGAATTAACATATGACCCTTTGGACTTTTTTGAAGATCTTTGAACGCTCTTCCATCTCTGACAAACCCCGCACCTCCTCATCGCCCGAGCTGCCTCCACCGCCTCCGCGAAGTCCAACCGAATGTGGGCCCACCGCGCCACCCACGAGCCGCCACACCTCCCCCCTTTTCCGGCTTCAGGCGCCTCTCCACCCCCTTCGACCTCCAACAATCGGTTCCTGAAAACATCAACTACAGCTCGCGAATTCTTGATTCAAAGTTTTGAACAAACTAAAATTTTAAAGGTAAAATTCAACTCAGTTTTGCGACGCTTTTAATCATTACAGTGACAGTTGTAATAAGTCAGTTTTCTAATTTATACATATGAATATCAAATTGAAATCTTTCAGATCCGAAACCGTCGTGACTTTGAACACGAGATCTGATCGAGTTCGAACCTTCTTTTCAAATCTAAACAAGGTGAGAATTTATTTTTAATTAATTTAATTATTATCCTAGCGTTATGTGAAGTTTGAATGGTAAATATCATGCTTACGGTACAGATCTATTTTGTTTTGTCATATTTGATGATGGTTGGTATGTGTTTGTGATGGATAGTTTAGATCCGTATGATTATCACCTCTTATGTAATCACTTGTGTCGATTTGGATTGATCTAATTTGTCAATTCAAAATATATGATTGTCACATTCTTATGTTATCGCTTTTGTATGATTTGAATTAATCAAACTTATCGATTTATAATAAAAGAGACATGGTTTGCCATCGTTATGTTAGTGCTTTTGTTTATTTGAATTGATCTAGATCAATTCAACATAGAAAATAAAGATTTGTCTTTTTAATTGAATTGATCTAGATTATCAATTCAACATTGTAAATTGATCTAGATTATCAATTCAACATAGAAAATAAAGATTTGTCTTTTTAATTGAATTGATCTAGATTATCAATTCAACATTGTAAATAAAGTTTACATTTTTTATGATGTAAATAAAAGTAGGAATGTTGTATGTATATAAATTTACTTTTTTTTTATGTAAATAAAAATTAGGAAATTGTAGTGAAATGAAATTTACATTTTTTATAATGTAAATTTAGACATGAATTTGGATTGAGATAAAAAATTACATTTTTCTATGTATTTAAAATGTGAATTTACATCGTATGTTAAAATTTACATTTTTATATGTAAATTATATAGGAAATTACACTGTATGATAAAAATTATATTTTTCTATGTAATTAAAATATGAATTTACATCGTATGTTAAAATTTACATTTTTATATGTGAATTATACAGGAAATTACACCGTATGATAAAAATTACATTTTTCTATGTAGTTAAAATGTGAATTTACATTGTATGTTAAAATTTACATTTTTATATGTAAATTATATATGAAATTACGCCGTATGATAAAAATTACATTTTTCTATGTAATTAAAATGTGAATTTACATCGTATGTTAAAATTTACATTTTTATATGTAAATTATATAGGAAATTACATCGTATGATAAAAATTACATTTTTCTATGTAATTAAAATGTGAATTTACATCGTATGTTAAAATTTACATTTTTATATGTAAATTATATAGGAAATTACACCGTATGATAACAAAATTATATTTTTCTATGTAATTAAAATGTGAATTTACACCGTAGGATTAAGATTTCATTTTTTTTAATGTAAATTAAAAGTAGAGTTACATTGTAATTAAAAATCATATTTTTACAATGTAAATTAGAAGTAGAGTTACATTGTAATTAAAAATCATATTTTTACAATGTAAATTATAAGTAGAGTTACATTGTAACTAAAAATCATATTTTTACAATGTAAATTAGAAGTAGAGTTACATTGTAATTAAAAATCATAATTTTACAATGTAAATTAGAAGTAGAGTTACATTGTAATTAAAAATCATATTTTTACAATGTAAATTAGAAGTAGAGTTACATTGTAATTAAAAATCATATTTTTACAATGTAAATAAGAAGTAGAGTTTGCATTGTAATTAAATTTACATTTTTAGATGTAATTTAGAATAGGATTCACACTGCAAATATAAGTTACATTTTTATTTTGTAATTAAGATGAGAAAGTACATTGAGGTTGAAATTTACATTTTATATGTAATTTAAAAGTAGGATTTTGCAAAGTATCCAAAATTTACATTTTTACATGTAAATAGAAAATAGGAATTTACATAGAAATTAAATTTACACTTTTTTTTATATGTAAATGAAAAGATTGGAATTCACATTTTAATGTAAGTAAAGAATGAATTTAGGATGCAGTAATATTTTCTTCATTTTCAAATGAATTAAAATTTAATAAGGATCGGTAGTTGTTAGAGAGTTGTTTAAATCAGACGACGTTATTACGATTAAACGATTATATATACACATAAATATAATTAAAATTAAACGAATGGAGCACGGTAGTTCGCGTTTTGAAATCGTACCTTTAAACGACTATACAAGAAGATCCAACCGTCGGATTTTCCTGAAACTGAAACCTTTAGGACCGTCTTGGAAAAATCTTTCCAACGATATATATTACGTTAAGATCCAACGGTTAGATTTCGGAAAATGTAAAAATCAAAATTGGTTGAATGCAGCGCCATAGTCGCCCATTGACTTAAGGCGTCGTTATATAAAAATTTAATTATTTTAAATAATTAAAATAGGAAGTAATCATTATAAAGTGATACGAAGGATTATATATATATATATATATATATATATATATATATATATATACGAGGATTACTTGGAAAGTCCGAGTTCTCTCATTCCAAATAATCAAACAACGTTAATTGAAGTATGAAGATGGCGTATGAAGACCGTAAATCTTCCCTCGAATGGACAACGATCGAGGCCCTGATTTGACTTGCTCCCAATTCAAGGGTCATGGTCATTGCCCAAACGTACGTGTTGATTTCACGGGTTTGGTTTTCACTCAGACCCAGAGCATAAGCTAATAAATGGATTATGTGTCTGACACCGTACTCCATTAAATATCATGTTATTAATCTTCTGTCGAATGTATGGATGTTTGGTGGCGGAGAATTTATTCTCTTGCTTAACACCCGTTCATATATTTCGGCAAAGGATTGGTAGTGCGATATGGAGTGATGATGTGGCATGCTAAGATGCATATGATCAAGGCTTTGTTGAAAAGCAGGCCTTGTGGGATGATTAAAGCATAGCCTGTTTAGGCATAGCTTTGTGTATAGCGTGATTTCCCGAGCCTCACACACCGGCGGAGTCTAAAACGGGAGAAGGGAACGTAGGGAGAGCAACACGTTTCTTTCTAGCTAGAAGTGGTGATTGGGCTTTAACATGGCCCAACATTTTACTTATGTGGATGATGGAATGAGGCGCCTCGGATGATAGGTCCTATAGGATCGGGAAACATGTGTTCAGGAATTGCCAATCCACGAAGCTGTATGTGTGGACCGGCCCTGCAGCTATCCAAGGGTTCACTGCGGGGGATCCTGAGGCACTAGTTAGAGTGTCTCGAATCGGTAAGGAGCTCGTCCCTAGCCTTGACTCATGATGGAAATCCAAACTTCAAATACGAACCTACGGATTTGATTGTATTAATAGTATGGAAGCATAGTATTATGGTACCTATGTCTCCTAGGATTGATACATTTATTTTGAAATGTTTTGATATATACTAATGATAATATTAAACTCGTATTTGCCGTATTTAGCATGTTTAATCACCATAAGGTAAAACCCTATCCTCTGGTTTGTGTTGCATTGTGTGATGGGACCTGGGTCTTATGGTCATTCCATTTTCTCAAAAGCATAGCGTTGTTTTACAATTTACTTATTATTTGTTCTGACACTTTTATGCACGGCAATCCATTAGAGTAAACCCGTTCCGCATTAGCGGCGTGGTCTTTGGATTTTCCTTATTAATAGTGATAAATTAGTTAAGAATTCTCACACCAGTCCCACGAATGACCCGTTGTTTGTTTCCACCTTTTTGCAAACTCGGGTGCCCTCTTTTCTACACGGGCAGCCAAGTAAACAGGTTCATTCTTAGCTTGGAGTCTTTTCTTTGGAGCTGCTTATTATCTTTCTTGGATTTGCTTTCGTGGAGAGGTGATGACTTGGAGCTTGAAGACATCTATCATTTCCTGTTATTGCATTTTTCTCTTTTTAATTCCAGACATCAAACTTGTTTCATTTCACGTTGTTTAAGTTGGAGTTGGAACTTATTTCTTTTTCTGAATACTTGATGTAATAATTTAGAATTCTGTGACTGTGGACTTTCTGTGGTTGATGACATTATATTTCCGCTGCTATGATGTTGTTACTCTATATGTATTTATGTTGTATTCCAAATGATTATTCCTTACTTTCATTCCGTGGAATTTTGGGGTCATCACAAATCTCATAAGAGATTGATGCACGAATGCTAAATTTGAGAAAAATAGTGAATGATGCATAATTAGACATGACTGATTTGTGACTGATTTGAGGAAAGAACATATGTTGTAATTTAAGATCTGGATCTGGGCATATTATATATGATAGTCTATGATTTGGAAGAAGAAGAATTATTGTGTATATGACTTGGATGCAAAGATCTATATTATAATAGGATAACTATTAAATGTGAATACGCTTAAATGGGGATTTTGGATACTAGGCATATGCTGAGAATCAAAGGCTATAATTTGGCATACTTCATAGTATATATCATGATTTGGGGTTTTTAGAGAATATTCTGTACTGTGTAAATTTAACTAAAATTTGGGGCATATGCTATTTTGTGAATTATGACAATAATTTAGGCATGTGAAATTAGGCTTAATTTTATGATTAAATCTGTTAAATTGCCTAATAAGCTAAATCTTTTGAAACCGAATACGATGAATTTGGGGTATGGAAATTTATAGGCTCAATCTAAAAATTGAGCAAAACAAGTTAATAGAACTTTGAATAATCTGCTGTAACTTGTAAAGAAGTTTAATTTGTTGAATTGGAACAATTAGTTTGATATTGGCATAATCTGTGAATGAATACTTTAGCCAAAAAATAAAAATGCTGAGACACGAGGTTAGACTCTGTTTGCTGTAGAAGCCTGCCCGGACCCAACCGGCTTAACCAGCAACTATAAACTGTCAGTCTAATGTCAGAGGTCGTAGGCATAACTAAAAGATGCTTAGACACGCGGTTAAGTCTGGCTTATGGCAGAAGTCTTCCCGGAACTACCCGGCACATCCAGCGGCCACAAGCTACCGACCTAATGTGAGAGGTCTGTGCATTAGTGATTAGTTAATGTAATTCTAGGATAAATATGATGCCTAAAACGTGTTGGATTGATAAGGTTAAATCAACTGGGCGGATGAATCTAATAAACCGATTTCGTAAATCTGTATGCCCAATACAAGGTTATGTGAAACAATCTGTAAGTCTGTTAATCTGTATATCTGATCCATTAGTCCGAAAACTTGTTAACCTGTATATCTGATCTGAGAACTAGTTAATCTAAACTTTGTACATCTGAAATCTGTAAGCAAGTAAATCTGAAAATCTGTTAGTCTGGGGACACAAGGTTAGGGGGGGAAATTACTTGTGTCATCTGTTGTGTGGGACCCATATTAGTCAGTTACCCTTTTCTGGTATCAAAACTATGACCAACACTAGGAGGGGTCCGGGGCACGCTTACTGAACTAATTGTAAGAGGTTCACTTTGATAATGGCAAGGGGTGTCGATGGAGCATTCCAACCGGGTCATGTGCGTGCATCGATCCGGTCTGCTCTGAGGATGTAAGACACCGTGACATCTGTAAATAGGTATGTGTCTATAGGTTTCCACTTTAGGGAATGATACACTCTTCTGTGGGGCCGGCACAGGGTATTTATGTATTAGGGAGCTGATCGCTTGGGGTAGAATTTAGGGTACACCTAATTCTGTTTGTTTCTGTTGGTCTACTGTTTGTTTCTGTTGGGGTAGTAAAGGCCCATTATTAGCATTCTATTTTTGTACCTTCTGTTTCTGTTAGGGTGGTAAAGGCCCATTAGTTGGGGCAGTAAAGGCCCATTATTAGCATTCTGTTTCTGTACCTTCTGTCTCAGTTTGGGTGGTAAAGGCCCATTACTAGCATTCTGTTTCTGTAGAGATTATTCTGTTTCCATTTCTGTTTCAGTTTAGACATTTGGATAACACCTAATCATGTTATACTAAGTATTAGTGTTGAGAAATAAGATATTAGTAAGAAGTATATCTTGGTCTATATCATTTTGTTTCTTCTATTTAACTTAAGCATACCTGCTACTCCTGTTTCTATAATCTCTCATCCAGCTTTATTCACATGTCATGATACTACTATCTGTTTATATACTGAAAATTAATGGACTCGCCAGACTTTATGTCTGACCTCATTTGTTTTCGCCTCTTTTTCTTTTCGTTTCCCCCAGGTGCTTAGGGTGGAAACATAGGAGCTTGATTCATATTCTCTATACTTGAAGTGATTGAAGTATTGCTTGGCTTTGACTCTACCTTCTTATGGCAGTTTATGTTGGGGATTATGGTTTTAAAATTGTGCATTCTGAAGGATTTTGGTATAAGACTGATACTTGTGTACTTGGGTTTTGGTATTGTAATTTTGAAGGATGTAACCAAACTTATTTCTGTTTCTACTGCAATAAAGTTATAAAATTTTCAAGTGCTACTTAACGTATTTGTCTTGTAATATTCTGTTCTGTTTACTTATAATGCTTTATGGAAGTTAATGCATTCCCTTTGTGAATGAAATTAATGGACATGGGGTGTTTCACTTGGTATCAGAGATGAAGGTTACCAGATTAGATAAAAGTTTTTGAAAACTATTTTCAAAAAGGTTTTAAAAGGAAGTATTTTCAAAAGGAAAGTTTATTTTGAAAAACATAATCCCCAAAAGTCAAAGATCTTTCTTTCGATTCTTTGTTTCGAGTTCCTTCCTCTTTCCCTTTAAAATCTCTTCCTCCGCATATAGATGCTTTTTCTAAGATGTGTAAGGACTTCCGTGCGGAAAACCGCTTCATGGGACTGAGACGTTTGTCGAGGCTAGAAGTTGGCTCATTGAAGTGGAGGACTTGTTGGTACCTTTGAGATAGACGATGGGAGGAAGGTTCAACCAGCTGCTTGGTTAAAGAAGGATGAAAATTCTGAAGATAAGAAGGAGAAAAAGTGCTTTACTTGAGGAAGCTTGACTCATTTGAACAAGGATTGCAGAAAGAGGAAGGGCACTTGCTTTAACTGTGGTGAGATGGGACACTTCACTAGGGACTGCCCGAAGATACGAGGGCAAGGGCATAGGACAGGACCTACTTCTGAAGGGCAGGTGAATGCTCTCCTGGCTGGTGGATAGGATATGTAACGACCCACATTGTACGCATCGAAGGATTGTAGAATATCTATTTCTTTCTCATACGAAGTCATATAGCCATGTAACTTTGGAAGACGACTATTGGGGTCATTTCCCATGTTCATGATTTTTTGCCGATTTTTGAATGACCGTTTCCCCCTAGCTGATCTTGTTTCAGCCATAACTTTTGATTGGAAAGGAGTTTTGACTTGAAACCACTTCCATTAGATTCAGATGATGGTTTAAAATTCTGTAGAGTGGTCACATTAGCCAAACGGACTCACCGTTTGGGAGATATGGCTGAAACAATGCTTAGAAGGTGAAAAACACCTTAACCGGGCCTAATTGGGCATTTAGCAGCTATGCCCAGAGGGGGATTTCGGGATTAGGGGTATATAGGGGCTGATTAGGGTTAGAAAACATTTCTTTAGACACTTTTTCAGCCGCCACTTTCATTCTTAGAACCCTAGTAATGGCCTCCAATATCTAAAACACCTCTAAACCACTTTCTAATTGAAGATTTAGCTAAATTACACCAAATTAAGGAGAGATAGCACCAAGCAAGGTTAGAACTACTATTAGACATATTCGTGCCAAACAGAGAATCGTTTCAGATCTACAGTTTATTTATGGCAAAGGTGAGTGATTTGCATAGTTCCTCACTAATTATGGTTAATTAAGGGTAATTAGTGTTAATCAGCGAATTCAAACATGATCAAATTCTGGAAAAATATTCATAAATTTCAAAATATTGTTTTAGGCTTCTGTTAGAAAATTTGGTTAAGTTTTATTAATCCTATCATTAGTTTTGCTTAAACATGCTTAAGGAAAAATATGGGATTTTGGCTATGTTTGATCCGTTTTAACCTATCAAATTGTCGTTTTGGTGTTAGTGGTGAATTCTATATGTTGCTATGACTGTATGGTATGTTTTGTGATTGATTAGAAAAGTTAGATTGGTCGAAAATGCAGCCGAATGGCGTAAAACAATCATTGGAAAAGTTGCAGGAAATGTGCAGAGTTTCGGACTGGATTGGATCGGGTACGGGGCTCGGATCGGATAAGGGAACTGAGCAAGGGGATTCGATTTGGATTAGAACTTGGCACAAGAGGCTTGGCAAGAAGCAAGGCCATTTTCATCAGGGTTGGAGTTGGGTTCAGATCAGAAGTAAGGGCATGGGGATCAGATCGGAAACAAGGGCATGGAGATCGGATCGGATTGAAGCTAGGGAGTGGGATCGGATCAACGTAAGTGGACCTGGAAATGAAGGAGCTAAACAAAACCACGATGGAGAATCCGAAACGAACCGGATGGGGAGACCTAAGCCGAACCAGAGGACCCGAACCGAACGAGAAATCTAAAGATGATGTATAGCCGTACCGAACCAGAATTAAGCTACTTCTACGCGACGACTCTTCTGAAGACCAACTCCAATTCGACAAAAACCCGAGATGCAAAGGAAGTCCAGATAGGAAGTAGAGCTCAATATCTAGATGGGAACCAACGAGTTAACTTCATGAGTTGGGCTTTGTTGCGGGACATGTGCAAATGGGTTATCGACGTCCATAACTTTGAGTCACCACCAAGACGGATGTTAAGCTACGGATCAGTGCAGTGCGATAGTTATTACTCCGTGGGGCAGAGTGATCGTAGCATGGCTATTAGCCAGTGCAGTGGAGTCTTCATGACTTCATGGGTCAGAGTGGACAAGCAAGGACTAGTGGCTATGGATCAGTGCAGTGGAGTCGCCATGACTCCATGGGGCAGAGTGATCATAGCAAGGAATAGGGTGATCAAAGTGGTGGATATGTATGCTTTATGCACTGAGTGAGAGATGTGAGGATGGTTGCTATGATTGATTGTTTGCCATCACTATGTCATGCACACCCACACCTCTGTATTCTTCACACTATATGTTAGTGGAACCCTAGAGTATTGTACAGTATGTAGTGCTAACTCTTTGGTTGCAGGTCCAGGTTCAGGTATGGTTTAGTATACCTGTTATTATTCTATTTTGTTGCTTATCGCTCATACCAGATTTTAGTCTGACCTAGAGTTTTATGTCTCTTCTTATTACTCCGGGTGCTCTTTATGGGCAGACTAGAGATAGGTTAGGTGGTATGCACGGGTAGATGTACCGGAGACGAGCAGGAGGCTCCCACGTATGATATATATATATATTCTCCCTGTATCGCTGCTGGTCACAACTTTGGGCATTAGTAGTGTATCTTTCTTATTTGCTTTAGAGACAGTTTTTCAAAAGTTGTAATAATGGTTATGGATCATAAGCTGTATTTTGGATTTCCGCTGCTATGATGATTATGGTTTAGTTTTCAGCTTCTGCACTGTCTTGCCTGTTTTATGTCAAGTATATTATTATTATATTTTATTCCTTGCGCTGTGAGACATTCTACAGGTTCCTTATTAGTTCAAATACCTTTCCTTTCTTTGGCGACCGTCCTGTGCTGTTTAGACTTTGGCACAGCGCACTTTCATTGAAATGTCGGCTAGTGTAAGGCGGGCCGTCACATTTGGTATCAGAGCTCCAGGTTGCGTAGTTAACCTAGGGAAAGACACCAGGGAGAGATAATACGTATATGAGAGCACGTATGTGTGATTATTTCGGTTTTCGAAATCTATATATATACAATTAGTATAGCTAAGGATGAAGTCGCACTGCACTAACACCACAAAGAGGATGGTTAATCGTTTCTCTTTACAGATTGAACGATGAGCCGATATACGAGGGGTGCCGGTAGAGGAGCCAATAATGGGAATGCTCCTGACATTAGGACTATGTTCACTGACTTCATGAGAGAGATGCTTAGAAATGTGCAAGGAGTAGTTCCCAATGCTGCAAATGGTGGTGGTGCAGCGGTGCGGGCGCCTAGAGCCGATTTCGCCAAGCTTTGCAAGGATTACACTAGTCTTGGTGGAAAGCAGTTCCATGGAACGGAATCGGCCACAGAAGTTCAGGATTGGTTGGATAGCTGTGAGCGTATCTTCGAAGACTTGGGTATCGAGGATGCGATGAAGAGGAAGTTAACATCCTGTCAGCTGCATGGATGGGCAATGAATTGGTGGAATGCTATTAAGGCAGCTACTCCAGAGGATCAAGTTACATGGGATTAGTTTAAGGCCCGATTTAGTGATAAGTTCATCCCAGCTGCCCTGAAGTCAGAGTTGTTTAGGAATTTTTTGGAGCTTAAGAAGAATGATAGGGAAGTCTCGGAGTACATTGTAGAGTTCGATACTTGATCGAAGTATGGATTATCTCTTATCGACACTCCCGAGAAGAAGAACGAGAAGTTCATAACTGGTTTGAATGGATACTTGGGGGAAAGGCTTATTAACCACACCGATGAGACGTTTGAATCGATTGTGGGGGAAAGCATTGAGGTCAGTGAGTCTTTACCCTAAGACGAAAACTGAGGTTGCATCTACAGAGGAGCTAAGGCCGCAAGCAAGCGGTGGAGGGAAGAATGGTTCTCAGAATAAGAGAAAGCAGAATCAGACCAAGGATGGCCAGAAGAAAAGGAATAAGAAAGATGTTGAGTGCTTCGGCTGTGGTAAGAAGGGCTACTATGCCAAAGAATGTCGAGCCAAGCCAGCAGATAGGAAGTGCTTCAACTGTGGCCAAGTGGGACATCACAAGTATAAGTGTCTGCAACCCCCTAAAGAAAAGCAGATTGTGAAAGCATATGCTATCAATGTTGTTCCTTCTTCATCGAATGCCTCAACTGTAGCGGAGAAAGGAAAGAATGTCATCATTCAAGGTATGCTTTATGTTTATGATGTTCCTGTTCGAGTATTGTTTGATACTGGAGCTTCGCGTTCCTTCATATCTAGTGACCTGGTAGATAGGTTGGGATTGGAACCCAAGATAGTCGATAGACCTTTAGCAGTTACGAACCCGATTGGTGGTTCGACTAGCCTTAGCATGATTTGTCGTAATGTGGTCTTATCGAGTCATGGATGCATGTTTGTTTGTGATTGCTTTGTTTTGGGCTTTACTGGGTTTGGCATTATTTTGGGAGTCGATTGGCTCCAAAGATACGGGGTGGTGGTAGACTATGAGGGCTTTTTGGTGACAGTTAGAGCGGATGATTGGCGGAGGGAGAGTTTGGTGGTCTACCTAGTGATGGGGTAATGGCTAGTTTTCTAAATTCCCTCGACATCCCACATGATGAGTTGTCAGATGTGCCCGTGGCTGGCCAGTATCCGGACGTCTTCGAGGAAGTGACCGGACTTCCACCACACCGAGAGATTGAGTTCTGTGTTGATTTAGTGAAAGATGCTAGACCTATAGTGATGCCACTTCGTCGTATGGCACCAAGGGAGCAGCGAGAGCTCGGGTGCAAGTGAGAGATCTTTTAAAAAAGGGATTTCTCAAAAGAAATGTTTCTGGGTGGGGAGCACCAGTTGTGTTTGCTACCAAGGCAGATGGTTCCCTTCGGTTATGTGTGGACTACCGCGAGTTGAATAAGGTAACGAGGAAGAATAAGTATCCTCTACCGCGGATAGATGATTTGTTTGATCAGTTGAGTGGCACGAGAGTGTTCTCCCAGTTGGATCTCGCGACATGTTTTCATCAGCTTAGGGTGGAAGCAGAGAGTATAGCTAAAACAGCCTTCCGGACGGCGGCTGGATTTTATGAGTGGTTGATCATGCCATTCGGGTTGGCCAATGCACCAGCATATTTTATGGATCTTATGAATAAGGTATTCAGAGATCAGTTGAATAAGTTTGTTCTTGTGTTCGTGGACAATATACTTGTTTATTCGAGGACAGAGGAAGAACACAAGGAACACTTGAGGATAGTGATGGAGGTGTTGAGAAAACACCAATTGAAAGCAAAGTTATCTAAATGTTACTTCTGGAGGAGGGAGGTGAGATTCTTGGGCCATGTTGTTTCAGAGAATGGTATTGCCGTGGATCCTTCGAAGGTGGCTACGGTACAGGATTGGTCTACGCCCAAGAATGCAACAGTTGTAAGAAGTTTCTTGGGATTGGCTGGATATTATCGTATGTTTATCCAGGACTTCTCCAAGATAGCTACACCATTGACCCAGTTGACCAAGAAAAATCAAGCTTTCGTCTAGGACGAAAAGTGCGAGAATGCATTCAAGAGTCTGAAGGAAAAGTTGACATGTGCACCAGTGTTAGTCATTCCTAAGGGGAATGAAGAGATGACAATATATACAGATGCATGTGTTACCGGACTAGGTGCTGTACTGATGCAAGGAGGTAGGGTTGTTGCTTATGCAAGTCGACAACTGAAACCGTACGAGAAAAGATATCCTACCCATGATTTGGAATTGGCAGTGATCGTATTCGCATTGAAGATGTGGAGACATTATCAATTGGGAGAAAGATTCGAGTTGTTTACCGATCATAAATCGTTAAACTATCTTTTCTTTTAGAAGGATCTAAATCTCCGATAGCAAAGGTGGTTAGAATTCTTGGCTTCCTATGATTTCGATATCGCATACACACCAGGAAAGGGAAATGCGGTAGCTGATGCATTAAGTAGAAGACATGCCAGTTTAGGGGCTATGTTTCTGGAATGGAAGCAACTGGAATACATCAATGGATATGATTTCAGACCAAAGTTCGAATTGGATCCAGAAATATTAGCAAGTTTGATGATCAGACCCACTTTGATTGAGCGGATTGGTTCCAGCCAGAGGGACGATCCTAACCTATTGGAAATCATCTCAAAGTTAGAGATGGGAACCGACGAAGAGATGAACAAGTATGGGCTTAATCGAGATGGATGGCTTAGAAAGAATGGAAGACTAGTTGTACCCAATGTCAATGGATTGAGAGATGAAGTGCTTAGAGAATGTCATCACTCAAAACTGACTATACATCCGGGTGGTAACAAAATGTATCGAGACATGAAACAGGCCTACTACTGGGAAGGAATGAAAAGAGACATTGGGAAGTTTATATCCAAATGCATGAATTGCTAGCTAGTTAAAGCTGAGAAAAAGAAGCCTAGTGGTTTGTTGCAACCATTAGAAGTTCCAAAATGGAAATGGGAACAAGTCTCAATGGATTTCATTGATGGGTTACCAAGGACTAGGTCGGGCCATGATAGCATTTGGGTGATTGTGGACCGATTGACAAAGAGTGCAAGATTTATACCCATCAAGTTGAATAGAATGACAGCTAAGTTAGCTGAGCTATATATGAAATGGGTAGTGAGATTTCATGGAGTACCTAAAAGCATTGTGAGTGACCAAGACCCGTTGTTTACTAGTGGGTTTTGGAAGAGCTTACAAGAAGCGTCAGGATCAGAATTACATCTCAGTACTGCGTATCATCCTCAAACCGACGGTCAAAAAGAGACGGTGAATCGTATATTAGAAGATCTCTTGAGAGCTTGCATATTAGATTTTGGTGGATCATGGGATGACCATTTACATCTAGTAGAATTTGCATATAATAATAGTTATCAATCCAGTATTGCTATGGCTCCATTTGAAGCTTTGTACGGAAGATTGTGCAACTCACCGTCATGTTGGTTAGAAACTGGTGAGAAGTTTGTGCTTGGACCAGATGTGATAAGAGAAACTTCAAATAGGGTTAAGATCATTCAACAGCAAATGAAAACTTCCCAAGATAGGCCGAAGAGTTATGCTGATAAGAGGCGAAAGGATTTGAAGTTCTCCATTGGTGAATTGGTGTTTGTCAAGATTTCTCCGTTAAAGAGCGTGATTCGATTTGGCAGGAGAGGCAAATTAACACCAAGATTTGTTGGTCCATTCCTAATTCTTGAGTAAATTGGGAATTTGGCATATAAAGTTGAACTACCAGAGAAGATGGCAGGAGTTCACAACGTATTTCATGTTTCCCAGTTAAGGAAGTTTGTGCACGACCCTAGTGTGGCTATTTCATCAGGTCAGTTGATGACATCGAGGTTGAACCCGAGGCGGTTGGGAACTGCGGGCCTATGCATATTGTTGGGAACAATACGAAGCAGCTTCGGAGGAAGGTGAGTCAAAGTTCAGTAGGGTGATGATTAGGAAGACTATACTTAGGAAACAAAGGAGGACATAAGGAGGAAGTATCCAAAACTCTTTGCCTGGTAAGGTTTTTATACCGGTATAGTACTCCCTTATTAGTAAACGCATGCTAGGATAGGCTTGTTGTGTTGTTTTGTATGCTTTATTGTTTTGTTAATGATTGGTAGGCATGCGTGATCCTTTGTATATGTTGGGTTGAGGAATTTCGGGGACGAAATTTCTTAAGGGGAGGGAGGATGGAACGACCCGCATTCTACGCATTGAAGGATCGTAAAAAATTTATTTCTTTCTCATACGAAGTCGTATAGCCATGTAACTTTGGGAGACGAATATTGGGGTCATTTCCCATATTCATGATTTTTTTTGCCGATTTTTAAATGACCGTTTTGCCCCTAGCTGATCTTGTTTCAGCCGTAACTTTTGATTAGAAAAGAGGTTTGACCTAAAACCACTTCCATTAGATTCGAATGATGGTTTACAAATCTGTAGAGTGGTCACATTTGTGAAATGGACTCACCGTTTGAGAGATATGGCTGAAACAATGCTTAGAAGGTGAAAAACACCTTAACCGGGCCTAATTGGGTAATTAACAGCTAGGCCCAGAGGGGGATTTCGGGATTAGGGGTGTTTAGGGGCTGATTAGGGTTAGAAAACATTTCTTTAGACACTTTTTCAGCTGCCACTTTCATTCTTGGAACCCTAGTAATGACCTCCAACATCTAAAACACCTCTAAACCACTTTGTAATTGAAGATTTGGCTAATTACACCAAATTAAGGAGAGATAGCACCCAAGAAAGGTTGGAACTGCTGTTAGACATCAGTATTCGTGCCAAACAGAGAATCATTTTAGATCTACAGTTTATTTGTGGTAAAGGTGAGTGATTTTCATAGTTCCTCACTAATTATGGTTAATTAAGGGTAATTAGTATCAATTAGCGAATTCAAACATGATTAGATTTTGGGAAAATATTCATAAATTTCAAAATATTGTTTTAGGCCTCTGTTAGAAAATTTGGTTGACATGATTAAGTTTTACAAATCCTATCATTAGTTTTGCTTAAACATGCTTAAGGGAAAAATATGGGATTTTGGCTATGTTTGATCCGTTTTAACCGATCAAATTGTCGTTTTGGTGTTAGTGGTCAATTCTATATGTTTCTATGACTGCATGGTATGTTTTGTGATTGATTAAAAAGGTTAGATTGGGTGAAAACGCCGTCAAATGGCATAAAACAGTCGCTGGAAAAGTTGCAGGAAATGTGCAGGGTTTCGAACCGGATCGGATCAGATCGGGTATGGGGCTCGGATCGGATAAGGGAAATTAGCAAGGGGATTCGATTTGGATCAGAACTTAGCATAAGAGGTTTGGCAAGAAGGAAGGCCATTTTCATCAGAGTTGGAGTTGGTGTAACAACCCGTATTTCTGTTAACACTATAACAACAAATTAAAGAATAACTAATCTCAGATGTGATAATTAAGGGAAACATGTTGCACCATTGTGTTCGTCTCGGAATTCTGGTTGAGATAGAGTCCGAGTTTGCATGAATTGGACTTCGTATGAAGAAGTAATGGCCATCGGAAGTTCCAGAAAATTTAAAACAGATTTCGAAAAATTCAAATTTCAGAGTCAGATGGGCTATGCGGGAAATTTCCCGCCAGGGCCAGGTCGACCATAGGGTCGACCTGCCCCCCCCCCAGGCAGATTTGATTAGCGACCTATTAATGACTGTGTGCTGACTCATTAGGGTTTCTGATCTACTCTGATTGGCTGGGATTAATTCAGGGTTGATCGGACGGCCTAAACTAATCCTAAACTCTATAAAAAGACATGTAGACTCAAACCCTAAAATCAAATTAAAATTAGATTCATGGCCTCCATGCCGTCACCTTGCAACTCAGAATAGCCGCCACCAATTAGAGAGGAAGAAAGCTAATCAAATTCAATTCAACTATAATAACGAATCTTCTTCAAAGGAAAGCTAATACAACTTCAGAACTCAGAATTCAGAACTTAAGACCTTCTTTGAGTTGTGAGTTCGATTTCTTTAATAAAATAATTAGCAACTTAATTGGATTAAGTTATGAAGTGGATTATATGTGTAACGACCCAGATTTTTGAACAGTTTATTTTAAATATTTAGTATGGTTTTAAATATTGAATTTATAATATAAAAGGGTATTTTTTTTTGGTTATCAATTAAATAATCGAAATACGAGGAACTGAAATTATTTAATTCAAAGATAAAACTGAACCGAAAACAATTCGTGAATATAAATTTCATTTGAATTAGAATGATAATAATTATTTATTATCATGGATTTAAATTGTTTGAAAACAATTTACATTTTTAATCGGATTTAATTTAAATCGTTAATTTAAATTATTATCTTTTCTGTACAGTCGAATTAAAACTCGGAATCGGTTCCATTGAGTTCAGAGCAGCATTATAACCTTATAACATCAGTCAAAATAGGGGTTCGCTGTTGAAGATAAAGGACCATGGGATATTTTCGAACAGGAAATAAAATCAAATTCAAATCAATGTTTATAAGGAAAAAAATAAAATATAGTG
Source organism: Allium sativum (assembly GCA_030737875.1). Taxonomy (NCBI): domain Eukaryota; kingdom Viridiplantae; phylum Streptophyta; class Magnoliopsida; order Asparagales; family Amaryllidaceae; genus Allium; species Allium sativum. Next base: position 766,689,652 of record CM060913.1, on the reverse strand, counting down.
AAAAGAAATGTGGCCGACCTATCTCTCACCTAAAGCTACCCTAAGTAGTAAAATCACGCAGATGTTTCTTCTCGAGCACAATTTTCTGTCTTCCCTCTTCGTCATCAGGGAAACATCAATTTAATGGCCGACTTTTTGCTCCCTACCTCGAGCAGCAATACTTGTTCCCTCCCTCTTCTATAAATACGCGCCGCCCCTTTCTTTCTTCATTTTCCTTTCTGAGAGAAATTAAATCCGATATCCTCCTCAAATCCTTCAAAAAAAAAAAAAACAAACCGAACCAAATCCTTCAAATCAAATCGCGAGACCAAATCCATCAGATCTTTGTATCGTGATGGTAATCCGCGGATCTGGGAAGGGAAAACTCGAATTGGCAGTCGTAATTACCGATAAAGCGGTGGAAGGGAAGCTCGATCTCGAGAAACTGGATGGTTCGAACAGGGTCATCGCGAGTTTTCTGAAGTAGCAAGGATCGAACTAAGATCGATTAGGGTTCGAATTTGGGTAACTAATGATCGATTCAGAAATATGGGTTCATCGAGTCTTGTGGGGACGTCGAAGGAATAGAGTCACGACGGTCTGTTGGGGTTAGTATGATGCTGTGGTTCGGAGGGAGAATGAGGACCGCGACTCGAAACCATACGGCTCCCAGCAGCTCGACACCATGGAGAAAGCGACGTGGTGGCACTATTGTTATTGAGAGATATAAGGATCGAGGAGGCGTTGCTACAAAGGGGGTGGTGCGATGTCTGAACAAGTAAATTGGGAGTTCGATCTTTGATGCGTGAGTTTGAGAAAGCACAGCGAGTGGAAAGGTAGGGGCGATGAGTACTATGGAGTCTAATGGTGAAACGGGTCCTCGGGGAATTTGCAAATTTGGGCATTGGGTTGGATCTTGAACTAATGAGGTGGAACTAGGATTTTCAGTGACCATTCAGGGGTGGAGTTTCAGCCTCAAGTTAAAGTGTGTGATGAATGTAGAAGATTGTTTTACAGAGGTAATTAACATCAACAAATTATCATTTAGTTAATTTAAATTTATTTAATCATTTCTAATTTAATTGGTTATTTATAAAAGAAAATATGTTGTTCATAAAAATCAGATGCGAAAGCCGTAAATTACGTTGGGTTTATAGCTGCTAAATTTACAAGCTGGAGTTGATTTGGATTTTCCAAAGATAGACGGAATTTAAAAACCAAACGTCTCTGATTTATTCCGTCAGATTAAAAATCCTGGTGAGTAAATCTCACTCACCTTTAGAATTATTTTTATTTCATTAAAAATAATTGTTGTTGCTTGTTTGAATGCTTTCTGCTTGTTTTATATATATTAGTTATTTAGGCTATTATATATATATTGGGTTGATGGATTGGTTGGATTCCCGTAGTCTCATTAGCGGATGCCCGCAGTTTCATAGCGGATGATTACCCTATACGCCCCACGCTATGATTAGTGGATGACCTTCTATACCGCGATATTCTGCCATGAAGCAGAATGGGTATTATTTATGTGCTAACATCTGTGGATGCAGGAAAACAGGTTGGAGGAATCCAACTGGATTCCTCAAAAATATATTATCTGTTTGTTTATTTGGTTGCATATATATTTTTATATATGATGTGTTAGAAAAATAAATAATTCGTTGCTTTGTGTGTTTAAATATCACTGGGCTGAAGTAATGATATTTAAAATATCGTGGAAAGATATTTGAGATATAAAAAGGGAAAAAAATTCTATTTTTAAATAGAATTTGAATTTTTAATGGAAATAAAATATAAACTTGTTTTTGAAAAATAAAACAAGTAGTTTCTTTTTAAGCGGAGTTTATAAATAGTTCTTTTATAACGAAGTTATAAATGAAGTGGAAAAGAATCATCATTTGATAATTCAGAAATAGAAATACAAGCGTGAAATTGGGATTTGAAATGAAATTTCAAAATAGGATGTGAAATGAAATTTTTAATAGATAACTCAAATGAAATTTGAGTATAACATTTGAATTTTAAAGGGAGTTTAAATATTTGAATTTTAAAAGGAGATTGAATATTAGAAATTCAAATAGAAGTTCAAATAGAATTTGAATAAACGAAATTAGAATGGAAAATAGAATTTGAATTCAAGGGATTAAAATAAAATTTGAATTCGAATAAAGAAATTCAAATAGAGATTTGAACGTAGAATTTCAAAATAGAATTTGAAATAAATTTTGAAATAGGATTTTCAAAGTAGGATTGGAAATAGGATTTCAAAATAGGAAATCCAAATGGTTTTGAAATGGGATTTGAATTCAGGGGAATTCAAATGGGTTTGAGTGAAGAAATTCAAATGGGTTTTAAATAATGGGTTTTAAATAAAGAGAATTCAAATGGTGTAAAAAATGAGTTTGAATATTAGAATTCAAATGGGGCTGGAAATGAAATTTGAATATTAGAATTCAAATGGAAATGGAAAATGGAATTTGAATATAAGAGATTCGAATTGAATTCAAATAGGATTTGATCTATGGGATTTGAATATGAAATTCAAATGGGTTTTAAACTATGGAATTTTGAATATAGAATTTAAGAAGGAGTTTGAATATTTGAATTTCAATAGAATTCAAATATAGAAATTGGAATATAGAAGTTCAAATGGAATTTAAATATAGAGTTTGGATAAGAGAATTCAAATGAATTCAAACATAGAATTTGAATATGGAATTGAAATAGAAATTCAAATATTGAATTTGAATATCCAATAGAAAAGGAATTGGGATTTGAAATATAGAATTCAAAAGTGAGATTGGAATTTGAATCAAGGAATTCAAATAGAATTAAAATGGAATTGAATTCATTTTAAGAAGTTTAAAGGTTTATATATATAAATATAATTAAAACGAACTCGCCGCAGCGCTGCAGTTCGTAAAATAGCGATTCGAACTTCAATCGAGTATACAAAACTCAATTGGGGTCGGAATTCTTCGAAACAAGAAACGTCAGGACCGATTTGATAATAGTTTTCTAATGAAGGAGAAAAATCTGGATTTCGTCGTATAGATTTTGAGTTATGTCAAAATAAAATTTTCAGAAAAACAGCGCCAGAATCGTTTTAAAACCAAAATGGTTTATTTAATGTTATAAAAGGATTTTAAGCGGAAAAAATCCGAATTGTCTATTTAGAAAATTTCAGAGTTGAGTTGTAAAATATATGCGAATTCAAGTTGTGTAAATGAATATGATTTTTGAAACAGAAACCAGATTTTTATTTATTGAATAGAATTAACTAAATTAAATAGAAATTAGTTAAGGAGATTTCGAATGAATATTGGGGTTTGAATAAGCAATTTCGATTTGAAAATTTATATTCGAAATCAAAAAGGAAACTAGAATTGAAATTGAAATTCAATTTGGTTGTGAGCAAGTTAAACATTTTATTTGAACATGTTATGTTCAACAAAGAAGTAAAATAGGAAAAATAGCTAATTAAAGAATAAATGAGCGAAACTGAATTCAAACGATTGGATTGAGTTAAACTGAATGGAAAACAGGTGAACAGGTGTTGTACAGGTATGGGATAAAGTATATGAAGATTTTTATTTATGTGCCCAACAAAAAGGTACATGTTTAATTCATATATGAGATTTATGCGCCGTATCGGCAAGCCGCTTGGCTTTTTCTTTTTGAAATGAGAAGGTACCGGGAAGCTATTTGAAATTTCCCGATGCTCCCGATATAGGGGAGGTTATGGCGAATTTTTCCGGGAATTTAAGGAGTTAGAATATTTTTAAGATATTTTGATAATTAGAAATCATTGTATCGACGTATTGAATTCGATAGGTAAGTGAATATAAAAATCTAATATCGTAAACAGATAAGGGATAGAGATAAGGGATTGAAATTGTTTTCAATTGCAAATAGAGACATTTTCTAATATATAGAAAATAAAAGAAGTTAATATTTGGAAACGTTTTCCAAATGGCATAAAAGGCAAGATGATTGTTGAGAATATTTGGGTAACAAATATTGATAAGGAAAAGGGAGAAGAGATTTAATTAATGAAATATTAATTAAAGAGCCCAGTGATTTGTTTGATATGTTTGGATGAACACTTGTTTTTATTCGATAGTTAAATCACAGACTATCGAAGTTTTTGACCATCGTTGTCAATATGGAGAGACCGGTTGGATTATTATCCGAAGAACCACTCCGTATCGGCATAAGCGTTGCGAACCAAGTATGCTGGATATATTGAAGACGGAGTGAAGTGCAAGGGCTTTTTCTATAAATAGAAATAGTGCCTTCGGTGTCGTTCAATCCCGGAACGAACGTAAATGGACGAATGTCTGACAGAGTATTTCCAATGATCAAATGGGTTGGTCGGTATGAATATATATGGTTGCAACGGATTTATCCCTTAGCATAATATCCCGAATATTTGTGCAAACTCAACCAGTGATTAACGGATCTGACAATGTGGCATTCAAAGTGATTGTGCTATCAATGAATGGTAAGTATTCGTAGCCTCAGGCCTCAACAACCGGGAAAGGACAAAAATCGGGCAGGCAGCATGGCTATGTGGGTCGCACCCATTAGGGTGTATAATCACCTATCTAGAGAAATTCCTTTTGTTTCTTAATCTACCGATTCTGCCCATTCGGGAAACGGTGGTTTGAGTCCAACCGTTGGTGGTATACATTCGATACACTCAAGCGAAATGAGTGGTCGGTCATGTGTGGGCCGGGTTACAAGATGTTCTTGTTGAACCCAGGTGTATTTGCCTCTAGAGATACATCATCGGAAGGTGGTCCCATACCTTGTCATGTTGGAAATCCAATCTCCAATAAGCGCCATGCGGTTTTTGATTTTACACTATATATGTGGAGCGTGAGATGCAAGCGTTCTGCTATTTGGTTATTTACTTGATGAAGACATTATCATAATATCACTAGAGTTTCGTATCAAAGTGTTTTGGGTTATAGTAAGGTAAAAACCGTCCATGTTTATTTGTGGACTGGTCTTACTATTATCTTTTCTTTCGAAAGGATTTTTAAAAGTTAAACAAGTGGTTGGAGTTTACTCACACCAGTCCCATGACTGACCCAGAGTTTATTTTGTTTTGTTTTCCCTAAACTCTTGGGTGCCCAAATTTGTACGGGCAGTCAAGTAATCGGGATTTCACAGATTCATTTTGGAGGAGCTTGAAGCAGGAGGCTTCAACGTTAGTTATTTAGAGTTACTTCCGCTGAATCAAATGATTGTTGTGCTCTGATAATGGTATGTATATACATTAACCGATTTGTATTTCAAAAAATTATGTTATATAATATATTTTATTAGTTCCGCTGTGAGTTTGTGATCTTCGTTTTTTTCTTCTATTCTAAGTTTCTATCTCATCTATTCTCACCCTCTAACTTCTTTCTATTAATGGTTCGTATTTCTGTGTTATTTGGGTTGGACGTGTGGTGTATTTAGTCAACTCAGATAGCTCGGATTTGCGGGCCTTTACAGTTGGTATCAGAGCTTAGGTTGAGCGAACACCTAGGCTTGTGTGGCATGTGCTCATTAGAGATAGGGTCAGCAGTGCCCTAGAATGAGTTGAGTGTATATATATACGAGAGAGCGTATTTGTTAGTTGATATAAAAGTTGTTTTATATTGTGTTGGCTAGTCTGTTGAGTGGTTTATGAATTCTGGTCGAATCGTGGGACGCCACGAAGTCGATAGGGATTTCTAAACACTTGAACAGAAAATACGACACGATATTGTTTTTAAGTAGGTAAATGAAATAATTTTACCCAAAATTTCTATTTTGATATAGAAAGAATAATTTTCTAGGATTATTATTATATGGATGTGTTGGATGTTGATTTTATAATCAAATGAGATTATAAATTTAGAATGGTTTTTTATAACCAGAGTAGAATTTGTATAGGAATTAAATATACAAATGAGATGAATTAGAATTAAATTCAAACCAGAATTGGAATTTAAATCCTGGGAAGCTGAAGAATATTTTTCAAAGTATATTTAAATAATATAGATTTGTTTTAAAAGGATTTGAAAGAAAATCATTTTAGATGGATTTTGAAATAATAAGGCACTGAACTCACTTCAGTGGCTGGGAAATAATTCTGATGATGATTGCAACATCATCAGTGTTCATTTTCGAGTTTCTAAGTGATGGGTTGCTGCTACCTTAGAAAGTTTTTGATGGAAATTTGGTTTGAAAGAAAACAAGTAGATTGAAAATTCAAATGTTTTGAATTTGAGATGGAAATAAATATATTTGTGAGATTTCAAAAGGATTTGGAATAGAACCCGGGAATTTGAATTCTGGAATTAAATTTAACTTGGACGAGTAAAACGAATCAAAGTGAATAAATTGAATCAGCATCAATTTGAATAGGTTTAATGAAATATAGATTGGATATAAGTGGATTGATCGTAGATCATTCGAATCAAATGTGTGAAGACCAAAAGTTTTGGTTGGAGTAAATTTATTGAAATATGAGGAGTTGAGTTTCAACATAAGTGAGATGTTGAAAAGAGATGGATTTGTACCCTTTTTCCTACCTTAGCAATTTCGAGGACGAAATTATTTTAAGGGGGGAAGAATGTAACGACCCAGATTTTTGAACAGTTTATTTTAAATATTTAGTATGGTTTTAAATATTGAATTTATAATATAAAAGGGTATTTTTTTGGTTATCAATTAAATAATCGAAATACGAGGAACTGAAATTATTTAATTCAAAGATAAAACTGAACCGAAAACAATTCGTGAATATAAATTTCATTTGAATTAGAATGATAATAATTATTTATTATCATGGATTTAAATTGTTTGAAAACAATTTACATTTTTAATCGGATTTAATTTAAATCGTTAATTTAAATTATTATCTTTTCTGTACAGTCGAATTAAAACTCGGAATCGGTTCCATTGAGTTCAGAGCAGCATTATAACCTTATAACATCAGTCAAAATAAGGGTTCGCTGTTGAAGATAAAGGACCATGGGATATTTTCGAACAGGAAATAAAATCAAATTCAAATCAATGTTTATAAGGAAAAAAAATAAAATATAGTGAAAAGAAATGTGGCCGACCTATCTCTCACCTAAAGCTACCCTAAGTAGTAAAATCACGCAGATGTTTCTTCTCGAGCACAATTTTCTGTCTTCCCTCTTGGTCATCAGGGAAACATCAATTTAATGGCCGACTTTTTGCTCCCTACCTCGAGCAGCAATACTTGTTCCCTCCCTCTTCTATAAATACGCGCCGCCCCTTTCTTTCTTCATTTTCCTTTCTGAGAGAAATTAAATCCGATATCCTCCTCAAATCCTTCAAAAAAAAAAAAAAACAAACCGAACCAAATCCTTCAAATCAAATCGCGAGACCAAATCCATCAGATCTTTGTATCGTGATGGTAATCCGCGGATCTGGGAAGGGAAAACTCGAATTGGCAGTCGTAATTACCGATAAAGCGGTGGAAGGGAAGCTCGATCTCGAGAAACTGGATGGTTCGAACAGGGTCATCGCGAGTTTTCTGAAGTAGCAAGGATCGAACTAAGATCGATTAGGGTTCGAATTTGGGTAACTAATGATCGATTCAGAAATATGGGTTCATCGAGTCTTGTGGGGACGTCGAAGGAATAGAGTCACGACGGTCTGTTGGGGTTAGTATGATGCTGTGGTTCGGAGGGAGAATGAGGACCGCGACTCGAAACCATACGGCTCCCAGCAGCACGACACCATGGAGAAAGCGACGTGGTGGCACTATTGTTATTGAGAGATATAGGGATCGAGGAGGCGTTGCTACAAAGGGGGTGGTGCGATGTCTGAACAAGTAAATTGGGAGTTCGATCTTTGATGCGTGAGTTTGAGAAAGCACAGCGAGTGGAAAGGTAGGGGCGATGAGTACTATGGAGTCTGATGGTGAAACGGGTCCTCGGGGAATTTGCAAATTTGGGCATTGGGTCGGATCTTGAACTAATGAGGTGGAACTAGGATTTTCAGTGACCATTCAGGGGTGGAGTTTCAGCCTCAAGTTAAAGTGTGTGATGAATGTAGAAGATTGTTTTACAGAGGTAATTAACATCAACAAATTATCATTTAGTTAATTTAAATTTATTTAATCATTTCTAATTTAATTGTTTATTTATAAAAGAAAATATGTTGTTCATAAAAATCAGATGCGAAAGACGTAAATTACGTTGGGTTTATAGCTGCTAAATTTACAAGCTGGAGTTGATTTGGATTTTCCAAAGATAGACGGAATTTAAAAACCAAACGTCTCTGATTTATTCCGTCAGATTAAAAATCCTGGTGAGTAAATCTCACTCACCTTTAGAATTATTTTTATTTCATTAAAAATAATTGTTGTTGCTTGTTTGAATGCTTTCTGCTTGTTTTATATATATTAGTTATTTAGGCTATTATATATATATATTGGGTTGATGGATTGGTTGGATTCCCGCAGTCTCATTAGCGGATGCCCGCAGTTTCATAGCGGATGATTACCCTATACGCCCCACGCTATGATTAGTGGATGACCTTCTATACCGCGATATTCTGCCATGAAGCAGAATGGGTATTATTTATGTGCTAACATCTGTGGATGCAGGAAAACAGGTTGGAGGAATCCAACTGGATTCCTCAAAAATATATTATCTGTTTGTTTATTTGGTTGCATATATATTTTTATATATGATGTGTTAGAAAAATAAATAATTCGTTGCTTTGTGTGTTTAAATATCAGTGGGCTGAAGTAATGATATTTAAAATATCGTGGAAAGATATTTGAGATATAAAAAGGGAAAAAAATTCTATTTTTAAATAGAATTTGAATTTTTAATGGAAATAAAATATAAACTTGTTTTTGAAAAATAAAACAAGTAGTTTCTTTTTAAGCGGAGTTTATAAATAGTTCTTTTATAACGAAGTTATAAATGAAGTGGAAAAGAATCATCATTTGATAATTCAGAAATAGAAATACAAGCGTGAAATTGGGATTTGAAATGAAATTTCAAAATAGGATGTGAAATGAAATTTTTAATAGATAACTCAAATGAAATTTGAGTATAACATTTGAATTTTAAAGGGAGTTTAAATATTTGAATTTTAAAAGGAGATTGAATATTAGAAATTCAAATAGAAGTTCAAATAGAATTTGAATAAACGAAATTAGAATGGAAAATAGAATTTGAATTCAAGGAATTAAAATAAAATTTGAATTCGAATAAAGAAATTCAAATAGAGATTTGAACGCAGAATTTCAAAATAGAATTTGAAATAAATTTTGAAATAAATTTTGAAATAGGATTTTCAAAGTAGGATTGGAAATAGGATTTCAAAATAGGAAATCCAAATGGTTTTGACTTGGGATTTGAATTCAGGGGAATTCAAATGGGTTTGAGTGAAGAAATTCAAATGGGTTTTAAATAATGGGTTTTAAATAAAGAGAATTCAAATGGTGTAAAAAATGAGTTTGAATATTAGAATTCAAATGGGGCTGGAAATGAAATTTGAATATTAGAATTCAAATGGAAATGGAAAATGGAATTTGAATATAAGAGATTCGAATTGAATTCAAATAGGATTTGATCTATGGGATTTGAATATGAAATTCAAATGGGTTTTAAACTATGGAATTTTGAATATAGAATTTAAGAAGGAGTTTGAATATTTGAATTTCAATAGAATTCAAATATAGAAATTGGAATATAGAAGTTCAAATGGAATTTAAATATAGAGTTTGGATAAGAGAATTCAAATGAATTCAAACATAGAATTTGAATATGGAATTGAAATAGAAATTCAAATATTGAATTTGAATATCCAATAGAAAAGGAATTGGGATTTGAAATATAGAATTCAAAAGTGAGATTGGAATTTGAATCAAGAAATTCAAATAGAATTAAAATGGAATTGAATTCATTTTAAGAAGTTTAAAGGTTTATATATATAAATATAATTAAAACGAACTCGCCGCAGCGCTGCAGTTCGTAAAATAGCGATTCGAACTTCAATCGAGTATACAGAACTCAATTTGGGTCGGAATTCTTCGAAACAAGAAACGTCAGGACCGATTTGATAATAGTTTTCTAATAAAGGAGAAAAATCTGGATTTCGTCGTATAGATTTTGAGTTATGTCAAAATAAAATTTTCAGAAAAACAGCGCCAGAATCGTTTTAAAACCAAAATGGTTTATTTAATGTTATAAAAGGATTTTAAGCGGAAAAAATCCGAATTGTCTATTTAGAAAATTTCAGAGTTGAGTTGTAAAATATATGCGAATTCAAGTTGTGTAAATGAATATGATTTTTGAAACAGAAACCAGATTTTTATTTATTGAATAGAATTAACTAAATTAAATAGAAATTAGTTAAGGAGATTTCGAATGAATATTGGGGTTTGAATAAGCAATTTCGATTTGAAAATTTATATTCGAAATCAAAAAGGAAACTAGAATTGAAATTGAAATTCAATTTGGTTGTGAGCAAGTTAAACATTTTATTTGAACATGTTATGTTCAACAAAGAAGTAAAATAGGCAAAATAGCTAATTAAAGAATAAATGAGCGAAACTGAATTCAAACGATTGGATTGAGTTAAACTGAATGGAAAACAGGTGAACAGGTGTTGTACAGGTATGGGATAAAGTATATGAAGATTTTTATTTATGTGCCCGACAAAAAGGTACATGTTTAATTCATATATGAGATTTATGCGCCGTATCGGCAAGCCGCTTGGCTTTTTCTTTTTCTTTTTGAAATGAGAAGGTACCGGGAAGCTATTTGAAATTTCCCGATGCTCCCGATACAGGGGAGGTTATGGCGAATTTTTCCAGGAATTTAAGGAGTTAGAATATTTTTAAGATATTTTGATAATTAGAAATCATTGTATCGACGTATTGAATTCGATAGGTAAGTGAATATAAAAATCTAATATCGTAAACAGATAAAGGATAGAGATAAGGGATTGAAATTGTTTTCAATTGCAAATAGAGACATTTTCTAATATATAGAAAATAAAAGAAGTTAATATTTGGAAACGTTTTCCAAATGGCATAAAAGGCAAGATGATTGTTGAGAATATTTGGGTAACAAATATTGATAAGGAAAAGGGAGAAGAGATTTAATTAATGAAATATTAATTAAAGAGCCCAGTGATTTGTTTGATATGTTTGGATGAACACTTGTTTTTATTCGATAGTTAAATCACAGACTATCGAAGTTTTTGACCATCGTTGTCAATATGGAGAGACCGGTTGGATTATTATCCGAAGAACCACTCCGTATCGGCATAAGCGTTGCGAACCAAGTATGCTGGATATATTGAAGACGGAGTGAAGTGCAAGGGCTTTTTCTATAAATAGAAATAGTGCCTTCGGTGTCGTTCAATCCCGGAACGAACGTAAATGGACGAATGTCTGACAGAGTATTTCCAATGATCAAATGGGTTGGTCGGTATGAATATATATGGTTGCAACGGATTTATCCCTTAGCATAATATCCCGAATATTTGTTCAAACTCAACCAGTGATTAACGGATCTGACAATGTGGCATTCAAAGTGATTGTGCTATCAATGAATGGTAAGTATTCGTAGCCTCAGGCCTCAACAACCGGGAAAGGACAAAAATCGGGCAGGCAGCATGGCTATGTGGGTCGCACCCATTAGGGTGTATAATCACCTATCTAGAGAAATTCCTTTTGTTTCTTAATCTACCGATTCTGCCCATTCGGGAAACGGTGGTTTGAGTCCAACCGTTGGTGGTATACATTCGATACACTCAAGCGAAATGAGTGGTCGGTCATGTGTGGGCCGGGTTACAAGATGTTCTTGTTGAACCCAGGTGTATTTGCCTCTAGAGATACATCATCGGAAGGTGGTCCCATACCTTGTCATGTTGGAAATCCAATCTCCAATAAGCGCCATGCGGTTTTTGATTTTACACTATATATGTGGAGCGTGAGATGCAAGCGTTCTGCTATTTGGTTATTTACTTGATGTAGACATTATCATAATATCACTAGAGTTTCGTATCAAAGTGTTTTGGGTTATAGTAAGGTAAAAACCGTCCATGTTTATGTGTGGACTGGTCTTACTATTATCTTTTCTTTCGAAAGGATTTTTAAAAGTTAAACAAGTGGTTGGAGTTTACTCACACCAGTCCCATGACTGACCCAGAGTTTATTTTGTTTTGTTTTCCCTAAACTCTTGGGTGCCCAAATTTGTACGGGCAGTCAAGTAGTCGGGATTTCACAGATTCATTTTGGAGGAGCTTGAAGCAGGAGGCTTCAACGTTAGTTATTTAGAGTTACTTCCGCTGAATCAAATGATTGTTGTGCTCTGATAATGGTATGTATATACATTAACCGATTTGTATTTCAAAAAATTATGTTATATAATATATTTTATTAGTTCCGCTGTGAGTTTGTGATCTTCGTTTTTTTCTTCTATTCTAAGTTTCTATCTCATCTATTCTCACCCTCTAACTTCTTTCTATTAATGGTTCGTATTTCTGTGTTATTTGGGTTGGACGTGTGGTGTATTTAGTCAACTCAGATAGCTCGGATTTGCGGGCCTTTACAATATGGATATGATGTGAATTATTGACTGTATGTTATAATTATGTTGTAAAATTGTGATGTTATCATATATGTTGTAAATTCTATGATGTTATGTTGTGATGTTATCATCTATGTTGTAAAGTTATGATGCTATCATCTCTGTTGTAATTCTATGATTGGCTTATGTATAATCAAATCATCATGTTGTTCATATGCTAGTTTGGTTATATTAATTCATGTGATAAATCATATGTATGTATGCAAGTTTAGGTGTTGATTTAGATGTCGATCATTTGCAAGTTAGTAAAGATTATGTATAACTTTACATGTTTCATGACATCTATTTTAGATCTAAAGTTAGGCTATGACATGTGTGAGTTATATGCTAAATTCTACATGCTAGTTTATATGTTTAGATGTAAGTTTACACCATTGTTATGTTGCATAAATCACATATGCAAGTTTATATAAATATATGAGTTTGGAATATGAATCATGTTATGCAAGTTTGTGGTTATTGGTTATGCAAGTTTACACCTTTAGATGTAGATCCATGACATAGATGAATTATGCAAGTTGTGACCATTACCTAAACAAGTCTACACCTTCAAATTTAGAACATATGTAGTTTTATGCAAGTTGTGACTTTGGCCTATGCAAGTTTTTATGTAGAACCTCATTCACACATGCAAGTTCACCCCTTATGTTTAGATCTAGTTTTATCTATATGTTTGTTGTGATGTTTTCTCTTTATTCCATGAGTTAGACTATTCGAGTCTAACGTATATTCTACGTTAAACGAAGAACGAACAACGTGGGGCAATGAGATAATATTAAAAGATTTAATATTGAGAATTGGCATAAATGCCTTAAATGGCATAAAACTAATTTGTGATGAAAATTGGTATGATTTTGCATACCATAAACAGACGGACATAATTGAGTCAATTATGGCCATAGTTAAATTTGGAATTGATTGATAATTTGAATAGGGAAATTAATTCAAATTGGGGAATGATCAATTAGGTGTAATTAATTGTCTAAGATACGAGGTTAGGCTCTTTTGTGGTGTAAGACTGCCCGGACCCGCCCGACAAATCCAGTTACTACAGATGCTAGTCTAATTTGGGAGGTCTTAGGCATAAATTAAATACGTGACAGTTGTAAAGACACGAGGTTAGGCTCTTTTGTGGTGTAAGACTGCCTGGACCCGCCTGACAAATCCAGCTGCCACAAATGCCAGTCTAATGTGGGAGGTCTTTATAAGGTTACGGTCTTAATGAATTAAAAAACACTTAACTAGATAAACATGTAGTGGGACATGAGAGGGTTAAGTAGGTGCATTGGGTGGCATTTGAAATACGATTAGAAACACTTAACTAAAATTGAAACATGTAAGTGAACATGAATAAGAAGAGGGTTAAGTGGGATGTACTAAAGGGGACCAAGCTTAGGTGGATAGCTTGTGTCAGGTAATGGGGGCCGTTTCAACCAGTAACCCTCGACCCAAGTCGAGGACGGGACACGCATACTGGGCTTGACTGTAAGAGGCCAAAATGGGTTAGCAGTGGCAACACAAGTCCAACGGGTTCATATGTGTGTGTGGGCCCGGGCTGGTAGGTAAGACGTTGTTGCATCGTGTAGGTATAAGTCGTGCATCATTGGTGGTATCGGGTTGCCACTTTGGGGAGTGATACACCCCACTGTGGGGCCAGCACGGGTATCTACAAGTTAGGGAGCCGATCGCATGGGGTAGTGGGTACACCTAGTGGAGATAGGGGCAGGCGGCACCTATGAAGGCAGCTAGGGGTGCACGAAACTACCATTATCATTGTTAAAGTCTTGTAGGCGGGATTAACCTTAGGGTGACTAGTGGTGGTGCAGTATAGTAGTGGTGGTGCAGTATAGTAATTATCTTATAGTGGTTTTGGTGCGCTTTAACGTTATCTTTGTTCATCTTGTTTCCTAGTTTGCTCTGTCATACTCAATTGTTCACAGTCATTTCCTTATTTTCCAACTTATGCCTTAGCCTAGTTATTTTGGTAATTATATTGTTAAAGTTACCACACTCGCCAGACTTTATGTCTGACACCCTTTGTTTCCTCCTATTTTCTTCCTTTCCCCCTCAGGTGCTCAGGTTGGAACTAGCACCAGTGGAGCTTGATTTTGGACAGCTATATCTCTTGCTTTTAGAAGTTGCTTGGACCACTGAAGTAAAGTCTAGCCTCTCTTATTTATGGCTATTTTTTACTGGGGTTATGTCTTTCAATTTATGTACTTTGATTTAGTCAAGATGGATATTATGTACTTTGACTCTGGTTTTTGATGATGTAATCAAACTTATGTGTTTACCGCTGCAATGAATAAAGTTTTAAATTTTTAAGTACTGTTTATATCTGTCTTGTTGTTAAGTTTCTGTTCTATACTCACTTAAAACGCTCCATAGAAGTTAATGCATTCCCTTTGTGAGTGACATTAATGGACGTGGGGTGTTACACCTAGTATTAGAGCTGAAGGTTACCAGAACAGATATGAATTTTGAAAAGTGTTTTTCAAAAACAACTTTTATAAAGAAGTACCTTCAAAAGTATGTTTTAAGGAAAGTATTTTCAAGAGAAAAGCTTATTTTAGAAAGCATTACCCCAAGAGCCATATATCTTTCCTTCGGTTCTTTTGTATTGAATCTTTCCTTTTTCGTTTCAACATGTCTGAAATTCCCGAGATACCCGAGGGGATACCGATACCAGGATGGTTTAGGAGGTATTTGGACACTAGGGCCACTACCGCAGGTCCAGCAAATGCTCCTCCACCTCCTCGCGTCGATACTTTTGCGAAGACATGTAAGGACTTTTGGGCACTGGGTGGAAAACCTTTTCACGGGACGGAGAAATTTGTTGAAGCTCAAAATTGGCTAAAGGAGGTGGAAGAATTGTTTGGGATCTTTGAAGTGGAAGATGGAAGAAAGGTCCAGTTAGCTGCCTGGATAATGAAGGATCAGGCCTCGTTTTGGTGGGAGGTCACTAATGGAAGCAAAATTTTTGGCCAGATTTCAGGCGGAGGTTTGAAGCAAAGTTTCTCTCACGGGCTGAAGAGAATTTATATATGGAAAGTTTTTGGCGTTAAAGCAAGGGAATCTATCAGTGAAAGAATACGTCAACAAGTTCAATCAGTTGGCGAGATTTGGCTTGGACTTGGTGAATACACCAGAAAAGAAGGCCCTGAGATTTGTTAAGGGTTTGAACGAGCCGCTTCATCGGTTAGCTATGACCCACATCCCCATGGGGGCTACCTTTGAGAGACTAGTTGACATGGCGCTTATGCATGAAGAGGAGAAGGGCGCCAATGCTAATAAGGCACCCAAGAAGAAAGGGGATCAAAAGAAGCCGCAACAGCAACAACAGAACAAGAAAGGTGGCAAAGGCAACAATGGTAAGGGAAAGAAAAGATGCTTTTAATGTGGGACACAAGGCCATCTAAGAAAAGATTGTAGGAAGAAAAAGAAGACTGGCTGTTTCCACTGTGGCGAAGAGGGACATCTGATTAAGGACTGCCCAAGGAAAGGGCAGAGGGCAGGGTCTACCTCGGGAGAACAAGTGCAGGCTCTTATGGCACCAGGGCAGGCAAGGGGACAAGTTCAGGCTCTCGTGGTCCCACCGCTGCAAGAACGAGGTAGAGCAATTTCCGTTGAAAGTTTAGTTTTTTCTATTTGATCATCCTGTCCGTACTTTATTCAATTCCGGCGCATCACATTCGTTTATCTCCACATCATTAGTTGAAACACTTCACCTAGATACTAGTCTAGTTACGGATCCCTTAGTAGTCTCAAATCCTATTGGTGGTTCGGCTCATCTTTCTATGATATGTCGGGATTTGAGAGTGTTTATCTTGGGCGTTGAGTTTGAATGCAACGCCTTTGTTCTTGGCTTCATGGGCTACGGCTTGATTCTAGGTATGGATTGGCTAACTAGATACGGGGCCATCCTAGATTGTGAAAGAAGGGTAGTTAGATTGTTGACTCATTGTGGAAAGACCCTTGATATTTCTTGTGACCCTAGAGGTCCAGTAATGCTTAGCTACCTAGAATCCCTTGACGCATTCGATGATGACTTACATTCTGTTTGTATAGTTTGTGAATATGTTGATGTCTTCGATGAGGTGAGGGGCTTACCCCCAAAACGTGAGATAGACTTTCGAATATATCTAGTAGATAATGCAAAGCTAGTTGCATTGCCAGTGCGCCATATGGCTCCAAGAGAGAGAAGATAACTCAGTAAGCAAGTGAAAGAATTGCTTGAGAAGGGGTTCATAAGACGTAGTATATCGGAGTGGGGTGCTCCAGTTGTATTTGCCACGAAGGCGGATGGGTCCCTTAGACTTTGTGTGGACTATAGAGAACTTAATAAGCTTACTAAGAAGAATAGACACCCACTACCGAGGATTAACGATCTCTTCGATCAGTTAGTTGGCGCCTCAGTGTTTTTGCAGTTGGACTTAGCCACGAGTTTCCATCAGTTGAGAGTGGCCGAGGATAGCATAGACAAGACTACCTTTAGGACTCCAGACGACTTCTTCGAGTGGCTTGTGATGCCCTTCGGTTTGACAAATGCCCCTGCATACTTTGTTGACTTGATGAGTAGGGTGTTTAGGGAGTACCTTAATAAATTCGTGGTAGTCTTTGTGGATGACATCTTGATCTTTTCTAAGAGCGAGGAAGAGCATGCCCTACATCTTAGGAAAGTGTTGGAGACTCTTCGAGCGCATAGCCTTAAAGCTAAATTTTCTAAATGTCACTTTTGGAGGAAGGAAGTGCGATTCTTAGGGCACTTGGTTTCCAAGGAAGGGATAGCTGTGGATCCCGCGAAGGTAGTGGCCATTCAAGATTGGAAGGTTCCTAAAAATGCTACCGAGGTGAGGAGTTTCTTAGGGTTGGCTGACTACTATAGGAAGTTTATCAAAGAATTTGCAAAGATATCAGCCCCATTAACACGCTTGATGAAGAAGAACTTAGTGTTCACATGGGACGTAGATTGTGATGATGTGTTCCAACGTTTAAAGAGAGCTTTGACCACAGCCCCAGTCTTAGTGTTGCCATATGGGAGTAAGCCATTTATCGTTTATGCCGATGCTTGTGGGACAGGACTAAGCGCAGTCTTAATGCAAGAGGGAAGGGTAATAGCCTATGGTGGAAGGCAGTTGAGAGTGCATGAGAGAAATTACCCTACACATGACCTAGAGTTGGCCGCTATTGTTTTTGCGCTTAAGTCTTGGCACCATTATCTTCTTGGCGAGAAATTCGAATTGTTCACTGACCACAAATCGCTAAAATACTTGTTCTCTTAGAAGGACTTGAACTTAAGGTAGCAAAGGTGGATAGAATTCTTAGCGTCCTACAATTTCGAAATAGCATATACCCCTGGCAAGGGTAACGTGGTGGCAGATGCCTTAAGTAGGAAAAGGTTATCCTTGAGTCCATTGTTTGTTGAGCGGCGAAGCTTAGAGTTCATCTCTTCATTTGACTTTAGACCTTCTGTTGACTTTGTACCCAGTTTGCTAGCATCCTTAGAGGTCAGACCTACGCTTTTGGGACGGATTGGTGAGGCACAACGAGATGACCCACAGTTGGTTGAGTTGGTAGAGAAGCTCAAAAGAGAGGAGTCATCGAGCCATCTCAGTAGGTATACCCCAGATGATAAGGGTTGGTTACGTAGGGACGGTAAACTTTGTGTACCACGGGATGAGAATTTGAGGAAGACCATTCTTGAGGATGCACAACATTCAAAGATGACCATCCATCCCGGCGGGGACAAGATGTACATGGACATGAGACGAGTTTACTTTTGGGCCGGCATGAAGAGGGATGTAGCAGAGTTTGTCACTAGATGCTTGGTGTGCCAACAAGTAAAAGCAGAGCAAAAGAAGTCTGATGGGTTGCTTCACCCATTGGAGGTTCCACAATGGAAGTGGGAAAGTGTCTCGATGGACTTTATTGATGGGTTACCGAGATCGAGGAAGGGTAATACATGGATTTGGGTCGTGGTAGACAGACTTACTAAGAGCGCCCATTTCATTCCCGTAAAGAGTAAGAGGACTGCTCCATGGTTAGCCTCCGTATACATTCGAGAGATAGTTCGTTTGCACGGTGTTCCTTCTAGCATAGTGAACGACCGCGATCCTATCTTTACTAGTGAATTTTGGAAGAGCTTGCAAGAGGCAGTAGGGACTCAGTTATGTTTGAGCACCACATATCATCCTCAGACGGACGGCCAAACCGAGAGGGTGAATCGTATTCTAGAGGACCTATTGAGGTTGTGTGTCTTAGACTTCGAAGGTATATGGGAGGAACATCTTCCGTTGGTGGAGTTCGCATATAATAATAGCTTTCAGTCTAGCATTGGCTTGGCACCGTTCGAGGCTCTTTATGGACGGCCATGTCGTTCGCCTACATGTTGGTGGGAGACTACAGATAAGATCTTACTTGGGCCCGATATGATTAGAGAGACTTCGGAAAAGATCGATCTGATTCAAAGGAGGATGAAGACGGCGCAAGATAGGCAAAAATCTTATGCGGACAAGAGGAGGTCAGATCTTGAGTTTGATATTGGGGACATGGTCTTTGTCAAGGTGTCTCCATTACGGAATGTTGTTCGCTTTGGGTCCATTGGGAAGTTAACACCAAGGTTCATAGGGTCGTTTCCTATTAAGGAGAGGATTGGACAGATGGCGTATAGAGTTGAGATGCCCGAGAGACTTAGTGGTGTACACGATGTATTCCATGTATCACACTTGAGGAAGTGCTTGCATGAGACCACGGAAGTGGTAGAGCCGATCTTGCTTAGAGATGCAGAGATAGAGCGTGATGCAACGATTCGACGAGCTCCTATGTGCATTCTTGGGTCTGAGATTAAGAAGTTGAGGAATCGAGAGGTCAAGCTAGTCAAAGTGCAATGGGGAGATGATGAAAGCAATGCTACTTAGGAGACGGAAGAGAAGATGCGTTCATTGTACCCTTTTCTTTTCGAGGGTATGTCTTTTAATTTCTCCTTTATCCCTTAGCTTGTACTTGTTTTATCTTTTGTATGTCCTCTCGCTAGTATCTTTGACCTTTAGATAGGGTAGTCCTATGGTTGAAACATGTGTTTGTGACATGTTATGTATGATGGATGCAAGTGTTTGCTAGTGGTTGCTCGTGGATGCATATACGCACAATTTAGTCACTAGATCAGCTCAGTCACTTCATATTGCATATTGCATATAAATGTGTGTGCATATTTAAGTTAATGAATGTATAGTGGTTGTGCTATCATATGGATGTTGCATTTTGGTGAATGGTTGTGCATACATATAGAAATGATATGTATTGATAGGATTCTTTCGCATACATAATGGACGCATGGCACTATCATGGTTTGCATTAAGGAGGTCAACTGAATCAGTAGACCGCTTGATTCTGTATTAGATAAGGAACATATACACACACTTCTTGTATATGTTCATACAACATTAGGAATTTTATAAGGACAGTGGATGCCTATGTTTGATGGTTGAGTAGATGGTTGTTTGGATGTTAGGATATGCATTCTCCTTAACTTGGAGATTTCGGGGGCGAAATCCTTTAAGGAGGGGAGACTGTAACATCTCGTATTTTTGTTAACACTATAATAACAAATTAAAAAATAACTAATCTCAGATGTGAGAATTAAGAGAAACGGGTTGCTCCATTGTGTTCGTCTCGTAATTCTGGTTGAGATAGAGTCCGAGTTTGCGTGAATTGGACTTCGTATGAAGAAGTTATGGCCATCGGAAGTTTCAGAAAATTTAAAACAGATTTCGAAAAATTCAATTTCAGAGTCAGATGGGCTAGGCAGGATATTTCCCGCCAGGGCCAGGTCGACCATAGGATCGACCTAGGG
The DNA here is from genome assembly GCA_030737875.1 of Allium sativum. Lineage (NCBI taxonomy): Eukaryota > Viridiplantae > Streptophyta > Magnoliopsida > Asparagales > Amaryllidaceae > Allium > Allium sativum. The sequence continues at coordinate 766,669,189 of CM060913.1, read as the reverse complement.
GTCGACCTACCTGACTAGGTTGACCATAGGGTCGACCTGCACCCCCCCGGGCAGATTTGATTAGTGACCTGTTAATGACTGTATGCTGACTCATTAGGGTTTCTGATCTGGTCTGATTGGCTGGGATTAATTATGGGTTGATCGAACAGCTTAAACTAATCCTAAACTCTATAAAAAGACATGTAGACTCAAACCCTAAAATCAAATTAAAATTAGATTCATGGCCTCCATGCTGTCACCTTGTAATTCAGAATAGCCGCCACCAATTAGAGAGGAAGAAAGCTAATCAAATTCAATTCAATTCAACTCTAACAATGAATCTTCTTAGACGTAAATTAAATACGTGACAGTTGTAAAGACACGAGGTTAGGCTCTTTTGTGGCGTAAGACTGGCCGGACCTGCCCGGCAAATCCAGCTGCCACAAATGCCAGTCTAATGTGGGAGGTCTTTATAAGGTTACGGTTTTAATGAATTAAGAAACACTTAACCAGATAGACATGTAGTGGGACATGAGGGGGTTAAGTGGGTGCCTTGGGTGGCATTTGAAATACGATTAGAAACACTTAACCAAAATTGAAACATGTAAGTGAACATGAATAAGAAGAGGGTTAAGTGGGATGTACTAGAGGGGACCAAGCTTAGGTGGATAGCTTGTGTCAAGTAATGGGGGCCGTTTCAACCAGTAACCCATACGTATCTTTATGGGCTCGACCCAAGTCAAGGACGGGACACACATACTGGGCTTGACTGTAAGAGGCCAAAACGGGTTAGAGGTGGCAACGCAAGTCCAACGGGTTCATATGCGTGTGTGGGCCTGGGATGGTAGGTAAGACGTTGTTGTATCATGTAGGTATAAGCCATGCATCATTGGTGGCATCGGGTTGCCACTTTGGGGAGTGATACACCCCACTGTGGGGCCAGCACGGGTATCTACAAGTTAGGGAGCCGATCACATGGGGTAGTGGGTACACCTAGTGGAGATAGGGGCAGGCGGCACCTATGAAGGCAGCTAGGGGTGCACGAAACTGCCATTATCATTGTTAAAGTCTTGTAGGCGGGATTAACCTTAGGGTGACTAGTGGTGGTGTAGTATAGTAGTGGTGGTGCAGTATAGTAATTATCTCATAGTGGTTTAGGTGTGCTTTATCGTTATCTTTGTTCATCTTGTTTTCTAGTTTGCTCTGTCATACTCAATTGTTCACAGTCATTTCCTTATTTTCCAACTTATGCCTTAGCCTAGTTATTTTGGTAATTATATTGTTAAAGTTATCGTACTCGCCAGACTTTATGTCTGACCCCCTTTGTTTCCTCCTCTTTTCTTCCTTTCCCCCCAGGTTCTCAGGTTGGAACTAGCACCAATGGAGCTTGATTTTGGACAGTTGTATCTCTTGCTTTTAGAAGTTGCTTGGATCGCTGAAGTAAAGTTCAACCTCTCTTATTTATGGCTACTTTGTACTGGGGTTATGTCTTTCAATTTATGTACTTTGATTTAGTCAAGATGGATATTATGTACTTTGACTCTGGTTTTTGATGATGTAATCAAACTTATGTGTTTACCGCTGCAATGTATAAAGTTTAAATTTTTAAGCACTGTTTATGTCTTGTTGTTAAGTTTCTGTTCTATACTCACTTAAAATGCTCCATAGAAGTTAATGCATTCCCTTTGTGAGTGATATTAATGGACGTGGGGTGTTACAGTTGGGTTCAGATCGTAAGTAAGGGCGTGGGGATCGGATCGAAAACATGGGCATGGAGATCTGATCGGACTGAAGCTAGGGAGTGGGATCGGATCAACGTAAGTGGAGCTGGAAATGGAGGAACTGAACCAAACCACGATGGAGAATCCGAACTGAATCGGATGGGGATACCCGAGCAGAACCAGAGGATTCGAACCAAATGAGAAATCTGAAGATGATGTATAGCCGAACCGGACCAGACTTAAGCTACTTCTATGCAATGACACTTCTGAAGACTAACTCCAGTTCGACCAAATCCCGAGATGCAAAGGAAGTCCAGATAGGAAGTAGAGCTCAGTATCCAGATGGGAACCAATGAGTTAACTTCATGAGTTGGGCTTTGCTGCGGGACATGTGCAAAGGGGTTATCGACGTCCATAACTTTGAGTCACCACCAAGACGGATGTTAGGCAACGGATCAGTGTAGTGGGGTAGTTATTACTCCATGAGCAGAGTGATCGTAGCATGGCTCTGAGCCAGTGCAGTGGAGTCTTCATGACTTCATGGGGGCAGAGTGGACATAGCAAGGACTAGTGGCTATGGATCAGTGCAGTGGAGTCGCCATGACTCCATGGGGCAGAGTGATCATAGCAAGGAATAGGGTGATCAAAGTGGTGGATATCGTATGCTTTACGCACCGAGTGAGAAATGTGAGGATGGTTGCTATGATTAATTGTTTGCCATCACTATGTCATGCACACCCCCACCCCCATATTCTTCACACTGTATGTTAGTGGCACCTTAGAGTATTGTACAGTATGTAGTGCTAGCTCTTTGGTTGCATGTCCAGGTTCAGGTATGGTTTAGTATACCTGTTATTATTCTGTTTTGCCACTTATCGCTCAGACTAGACTTTTGTCTGACCTAGAGTTTTATGTCTCTTCTTATTACTCTGGGTGCTCTTAACAGGAAGACTAGAGACATGTTAGGTGGTATGCGCGAGTAGTTATATCGGAGACGAGCAGGAGGCTCCCACGTATGATATATATATATATGTATATTCTCCCTGTATCGCTGCTGGTCACTACTTTGGGCATTAGTAGTGTACATTTTTTATTTGCTTTAGAGATAGTTTTTCAAAAGTTGTAATAATGGTTATGGATCATAAGCTGTATTTTGGATTTCCGCTGCTATGATGATTATGGTTTATTTTTCAGCTTATGCACTGTCTCGCCTGTTTTATGTCAAATATGTTATTATTATATTTTATTCCTTGCGCTGTGAGACATTCTACAGGTTCCTTGTTAGTTCAATACCCTTCCTTTCCTTTCTTTGGCGACCGTCCCGTGCTGGTTAGACATTGCCACAACGCACTTTCATTGAAATGGTGGCTGGTGCGGGGCGAGCCGTCACAAGATAGAGATAGGAAAATTTCTGTAGAAGGTTTAAATTTCCTTATTTGATTATTGAGTTAAAACTCTTTTTGATTCTAGCACTTTGATTCTGTAATTGAGACTCTGCACTTTAATACTAGTCTTGTTTCTGATCCAGCTATAGTCTCAAACCCCATAAGGGTTACGACTCATCTGTTTGTGATAAGTTGGGGGTATCTGTGTTGGGCGTTAAGTTGACTATGACGTATGCATTCTGGGTTTTGATAATCTGATCTGTACCAGTAGTCTGTAGGTATCTGAATATTTCTGAAAAGGATAGGGGTTTTTACTCGAAGCGTGAAGTAGATTTCCAGTTTTGACATTGTTTAATGGGAGTAATTATCTGAGTGTCAATCTGATGTTGATTTTGGTCTTCGGGATTGATATTTAGAGATTTATTCTTTTAACTGATGTCTAATGGGAACAGAACTTTTGTTCTAATTGTACTTGCTTCTATCACTCGGCTGTATCCTATCGATCAATTCTTCGGCCTTTAGGTAGAAACTAATGGGTGTAAACATGTGTTTGAGGCATGTTATGTTTGATGGTTGCAAGTGGATGCAAGTGGTTTCTAGTGGTTGCTCGTGGATGCATATACACACGCTAGGCACTAGATCGGCTCAAAAGCACTCTCATACCGCATATGGATGTGTGCGTATTTTTTTCAATTTTTGTGGATGCAAAATGATTGAGTCATCACATGAATGTTGCATTTGGATGAATGGTTATGCACTCATATAGAAATGATGTGTATCAACTAGGATTTCTTGCATACATAATTGGACTCACGACACTAACAAAATTCGCATTGAGGAGGTCAACTGAATCAGTAGACCGCCCGATCTTTGCATTAGATAAGAGACATATACACACAATTTTGCATATGTCCATACAACATTAGAAGTTTTCTAAGGACAATGGATGCTTGTGGATGATGGTTAAGTAGATGGGTGATTGGATGGTAGGACACATTCTTCTTAACTTGAAGATTTCGGGGACGAAATCCTTTAAGGAGGGGAGAATGTAACACCCCTTATTTTCTATGAACTTAAAAGTAGCAAAACAAATATACCTAATTTTTAAAAGAAGAATTAAGGGAAATGGGCTACGCCATTGCGTTCGTCTTGGAATCCTTCTTGAGATAGAGTCCGAGTTTACGTAAATCGGGCTCCGTATGAAGAAGTTATGGCACCTAGAAGTTTCAGAAAATTTAAATAAATTAAAACAACTCAGATTTAAGTTCGAAATTCAAATCACACACCCGGGCTGGGCGGGAAATTTCCTGCCTAGGACCCAGGTTGACCAGGGGGTCGGCCTGGGGGTCGACCTGGGTCACATAGGTCGACCAGGGGGTCGACCTCCCCGTATTTCTAGATCCGAGGACAGGTTCATTTTTCTGCATTTGGACGCCGGTTCTGACTAGATTCGTTGATCCCTATGCTATTTAAACACCCCAAACCCCTCTTTCTCTCCACACCAACCATTGTAACGCTATGCTGCCTCAATTCTAATTAAAATAAATCAATGGCGTCTCTGCTCTGCTGAAACCTAAGCTAGAACTAGTGCTGCTGCTTCTTCTTCTAATGAATAGGATTAAAAGACAACAACTACAACCCTTTTTCTTTTAGAATCCAACCAAGGCGAGTACAGTTATTTTCAGATATGAAATTTAATTATGATCATGACATGTCAAACTACTAAAAGTAGACTTATTATGTCTGCTGGTGTGACTAATAAATACCGCTAATCTTAACTAAGAAGCCAAACATTAAGCAACAACCGCAAAAATGCAAAAAGGACATAGCACAAAAACCGTGCAGCTATTAGAAACAGGGAATTCAACTACTTAAATAGCTTGTCAGATCGTTAAGTGCAATATATACCCATTCAACTTCACACTAAAATTATTAAGCTTAACAAACACTAAAAAAATACCTCTAAGAAACCAAAGAGATCGTCGTTGGATATGAATCCATCTAGCGATGCCAATATTTCTTTTATAGTGTCTTCTAAATTGTTTTAACTATAAGCGATACCATAATTCTCAATATAAGCAGAAATTGTTTTAGCAATTGATTCACGGACGCAATCAACTCTAGAAGAATGCAAATCGAAGAACACAGATCTCATAAAAATAAGCGTAGTATCATCGAGCATAACTTTTGACATGATGGTACTAACCTATCTCGAAGAATACAAATCCGATAAAGTAACTATGCGATACCTTAGAATTTTGAGAAGATAAGAAGAGCAAGGATCGATTCAGACAAGAAGAAGCTCAATAACCGAAAAAGAATAATTAAGAGCAGAGCAAGAGCAAACGAGAGAGAGAGAGATCTAACTGGGAGAAGAGCGACCGGATTATAAATTTGGGAACGGTTTTGTTTTAGTAAGGTTTGCGGGTTGAGGCGGATAAGATAGTAGTATCTTCAGGGAGAATTAGAAATTCATTTAATTATTCCTATAAAATAATGCAATTAATATAGAAACACTTAATTTAGTAATGAAACACCACGTAACTGTTGCAGACCTAGAAACACCACACAACCGTTTCATGCTAAAAAAATCATGTGTTTCTAATTTATGCTTTTGGTGTAGTGATATATTAACATATCTCTAAAAAGTAAGAATCATGCCAACTAAAACTAATTGATATTAAATATAAGATTTGTATAGAGATTGTATCAACTTATATCCAATACCAATTCTTGTAATCAACGAATACAATAAACAGAATAATGATATAACGTCTTTCAGATTCCTCCAATAGTATACGTCTAACAACGGAATTCCATATCAAATATCTGAAGGTTATTTCTATCCAAACCAACTTTATCTGAATTTGAAAACCTTTATCTTAATGAAAAAGATTAATCAAAACAAGTTGATATTAAGAATAAAACTTAGATAGAAATTGTATCAACTAATATTTAATATCAATTCCTGTATTCAGCCAATACTATAAGCGAAATAATGGTATCTCTATCTTTTAAATTCCTCAAATAGTAAAAGTTCTATCTACGGTATTAATACTTAATGTTCAAAGATTATCTCCAACCATATCCAATTAATTTATAATTGAAAACATTTTAATCCCACGTAAATTGAATTTACTTATTCTCAAAATTAAATACTTTTGAATTCCAAAAATATTTCATTAATCATTAAAAAATGATTATTCAAGATTGGATAATAGTTAGTGAGTTTAAAACTTCAAAACATACAATTTTCATAAAAGCGTTTTAAAAGCGTTACAAATAAGCAAGTTTGATAAAAATAACCTTTTAGTTATCCAAAACTTAAGGATTCCAATTCAAATCACTTTTAATTAATTTATTATGATTTATCAAAAAAACATATTTTTAAATAATTTAAAATAGTCGTTTCCCCATCATGATCAACGAACTGCACTATTAAGATTTTATTTGAAAGTAGATTTGAACATAACTTGGAATCTATACATAGAAATTCAATTTTTCTATTTGAAAACTATTATTATTAGAGAGCAAACATTTCTCATTTGACATAAATCCGATTTAAATTGCATTAGTTATAAGCATTCAAAAGTTTATGGTCGAAATTCACGAACTACCGCAATGCGACTAGTCCTATTCAAACCGTGTTATAACTTCAACAGAACATTCATCTGAATTACTTCCCATATGATTATAAATTTTGTAAAACATGCGCAAACTTTTATTAGAAAAATATTTTCAATTTTTCACTCCAAATTCAATTTTAAATTGAAATTGAATATTTTAATAATATAATGTTAATAAAATAATATTACTTTTCAAAAATTAGTCCTTTAAACCCCCAAAATTTGTAGAACTTAAATTAAATATTATATAAAACAATCGGAATAATCGGTTTGAGTTTAGAACATCGTTTAAATACCTAACTCAAATTCAAATTTGGATTTCACCATTCAGGATCGATTTCTAAATTGAACAAGTCATTTATAGTCAAAACCTTTATCAAATCCGTTTCCTCCTTTTCAAAAGTTGTTTATAATCACCTTGATTCCATTTCCAAATCATTTTGGATATAAAATTCCAAATTTTATTTTTGGACCTTATTTCCATTTTAAATTATTATATAACCAATTTACATTTTCATATGAAAAAAGGGACTTAACCAATAACCTACACAGACCCATAATCCATATGTAACAGGTATGTGATGATATACAAGCAATAATTCAATCACGTGAACATCCATAATAAACATCAACAATATCACAAATGAATGTTAATAACTACGTGCAAGCGTTACGTTAATTAACAAATGCATATAAGTGTCACTAATTGTAACAACCCGAAAAATCAGAACCAATTTAAAAATTTTATTTTGGCAATTTTAATTAATTTTGAATATTTAAATGATTTATTTTTTAAATAATTGCGACTAGAAATTTATTTTGAATGTAATTAGAACGTATAAATTTATTTAAATCGAAGTTAGAATATAAATACTTATTTTAATTATAAAAGGAATTGGAAATGGCACGGTAGTTTGAAAATTCGATTTCAAATTTCAATTGAATGTACAAAATTCAAAATAAACTGGATTCTGGTAAAACCAGAAATATTTGAATCTGTTTGAAAATATCTTTCCAACGGATCTGAAAAATTGAAATTTCATAGCGGGAAAAAAGTTATGACCAGTTGAAAATTCAGAATAGTCGCTATGGAAATATAGCCGTTAAAAGTAGCGATTTTGCAAACAACCACCGTTTTCGACGAGACCACTTTTGTTGGATCCGGAATGTCAAATTATTGCTTGATTCCAATTTTTATAATTTTTGGAATAAATATGTGAGCCTAGTGAATTTAAACGTGTTTGGTCAATTCAGTTTGAATTTAATCGACTGAAAATGACCGTTTTTCAAACGGTCTCCACATTCGATGAAATTAGTTTTGTTAGGACCATATTGTCAATGCATAGCCAGGTTTATTTTTCTGGAATTTTTGGAGTCCGCATGTGATCCCGGTAAATTAAATTTTGTGCGTTTGAATTTAAAATATAATGATTTATATTTTAAATTTAGTGGAAACTAATCGTAACAGCCAAATTGGGTTACGAAACATAACCCATTGTGTTCGTGATGGGGGTAATTAGGTGGGGATGTCATTCGTTAGGTTCGATTTGGAGGTCGAAAATAAAAGTTAGTTTTTGGGAGTATAAAATAATAATTTAATAAATTATATAGCCCTAACCATCCCTCACAAACCCCAAACCCGTCGTTCCTCTTTCAGAGCTGCCCTCCCCCTTTTCCAGTCAATGCACACGGCTGCCCAACACCCTCCACCCCCGTCGCGACCCTTTTCCCCCACCTCCGATGTCCGGCCGCACCTCCTCCCTCTCAGATCCACCTCATCCTTCTCCCTCTCCACCTCGAAATATCCAAACCCCATAACCCACTGTAAAACCACCACCAAGACCACCAACCCACCACCACCGATTGGGCGCCACTCCCCCAGACTTCCCCGAACCTGCCGCCACTTCTGACCCCACCATCGCTAGCCCGAACCTCCCACTTACTAAAAACCGATTTTTATCTCTTTCCAAAGTCCGAAAACCCTTCTTCTTCGTCGCGAACCACCATCTCGAGCCAACAACACCCGTGTAACACCCCACGTCCATTAATGTCACTCTCAAAGGGAATGTATTATCTTTCATGGAGTATTATTGGTGAATAGAACAGAATATAACAAGACAGATACATATATTGGTACTTGAAAATTTTCAAAACAACATTTATTGCAGCGGAGAAATAGTTTATTATAACAACATCATAAACCAACAGAAAAAACCAAGTACACTTAGTAACCATCTTGAAAAATTATTTTCTGAGTACATAAAATAAAAAGCATAACCCCAACATAAGTAGCCATAAAAGAGATGAGTTGAACTTTACTTTCATCAATCCAAGCACTTCCAAAAGAGAGAGAAAGATCCTGATCAAGCTCCACTAGTACTAGTCCCACCGTGAGAGCCTGGGGGGGAAGGAGGAGAAAAGAGGCGAAAACAAAGGGGGTCAGACATAAAGTCTGGCGAGTACCATAACTTTAACAATACAATTATGAAAGTAATTAGGATAAGGCATAAACTGGAAAAATAAGGAATGACTGTGAAACAAGTGGGCAAGGCAAAACAAACAAGAGGAATATTCTAGCATTAACCTTGCTCTTAATCACTATAAGACAATTGCTATACTGCACCATTACTAGCCACCCTAAAAATTGATCCCGCCTACTGAACAAAATAATCATAATGGTAGTTTCGTGCATCCCTATCTGTCTTCATAGGTGCCACCTGCCCCATCTCCACTAGTTGTACCCACTACCCCCATGCGATCGGCTCCCTAACTTGTAGATATCCGCGCTGGTCCCACAGTGGGGTGTATCACTCCCCAAAGTGGCAACCCAATAACACTAAAGATGCATGACTTATATCTACACGACAATGTCTTACCTACCAGCCCGAGCCCACGCACGCACATGACCCGTTGGATTTGCGGTGCCACCGTTAACCCATTTTGACCTCTTACAATCAAACCCAGTAAGCGTGTCCCGTCCTTGATCTAACTCGAGCTCACAAAGATACTTAATGGGTTACTGGTTTGAAATGGGTCCCCCATGCTTGACACAAGCTTTCCACCTTTGCTTGGTCCCCACTAGAATTTTCCACTTAACCCCCTCTTATTCATGTCTTCTTTACATGTTTCAATTTGGTTAAGTGTTTCTAATCGTATTTCACAAGCCACACATGTCACCCACTTAACCCCCATGTCCTACGTGTTTATCTTGGTTAATGTTACTTAGTTCATTATAACCGTAACTTTGTAAGACCTCCCACATTAGACTCCCGTTTGCGGTTGCTGGATTTGCCGGGTGGGTCCGGGCAGTCTTATACCGCAAACGTGTCTAACCTCGTGTCATTACAACTGTTACACATTTAGTTAATGCCTTCGACCTCTCACATTAGACTACCATATGTGTTTGCTGGATTTGCCGGGCGGGTCCGGGCAGTCTTACACTACAAACGAGTCTAACCTCGTGTATTAGGCGTTTATTATTACAAAATTATTTCACCCCAATATGAATTTATTATCCCTATTCAAATTTTCAATAATTTTCCAAATTAATTATGTCCATAATTGTCACCTAAATTATGTCCATACTTTTTATGTATAAAATTATACCAATTAAGTCTCAATTTAATTATATGTTTTTAAATCCATTTTATGCCAATTCACAATTTACATAATTAGTATTTTCCCTTTTGTCCCCACGCTATTCGTACTTCAAATATGAAATACGTTAGACTCGCAAATAGTCGAACTTATATATAAAAAAAACATCATAACTTGCATAACACATAAAAACAGATCTAACTTGCAAGTGGGAATAAAATTGCATAGCCAACAATTTGCATAGACAATGTCATATAGAATCATATATTCGCATAAACTACCATGGATCAAAATATAAATCTAAACATGAAATTGTGAACTTGCATATATAAATTATGGGTCTCACTTAACTTGCATATGCGAATATAATTTCCCCCCAAAAATGTGAATACAGTTTTTCACCTAAACTTGCATATGGATTTCTACAACTTGCACATGAATTTCTCACATGATTTTGCATATAAACTAGCATATGTATATACTTGATTCACATATAGACATGCATAAGATTCATATTCAAACTAACATACAATTTAACATCCCAAACTTGCATAAGATTCACATATGAATCAACATATGATTTTACAACCCAACTTGCATAAGATTCACATATGAATTAACATATGACTTAACATCCCAAACTTGCATAAAATGAATCAAGTTAAATATGAAATAGATCTACAAAGTTAAACAACATCATGTGATTCAGCAGACATGTTCTCATAATCCAGTTACAACCTATCATAATTAATTTAATAATTATATTGTGAAAGAAATAGTACTCACAACCAAAAGAATAGTCTTGTTTTTCTGGGATCTGTATTCTGAAACTGAATTGCTCGCCTTTGATGTAGACTAATTGTTATTCTAATTTAGACTAGATTTGATTTTATCTTGCTTTTGAGTTGAAAGAGAATGACGGCTACTCCAGGTTCACCATTGACGGCATGATGGCTCTTGGTATGAATTAGTGTGATTTTGGGTTGAGGGTTAGGTTGTTTATATAGAATTTTAATTAATTCAGAGCCGTCGGATTAACCTAGAAGCAATCCAGACTATCTAGTTACCTTTCAGATATCGTCACCTTTCAGATCTGCCCGGGGAGGGGGGACAAGTCGACCCCCAGGTCAACCCCCTGGTCGACCTTTATAGGGAGGTCGACCCCTGGTTGACCTAGCCTTGGGCGTGAATTTTCCCGCCCAGCCCGCTTCCCTACTTGAAATTTGAATTTCAAATTTTCTGAACCTGAGCTGTTTTTAATTTATTTAAATTCTGAAACTTCGGAAGGCCAAAACTTCTTCATACGAAGTCCAATTCACGCAAACTCAAACTCGATCTCAAGTAGAATTCTAAGATGAACGCAATGGCGTAACCGCTTCCCTTAATCCTCACATTTGAAATTAAGTATTCATAAATTTGTTAATTTTTATTATTTAAAATCATGGGGTGCTACAACTCTTGAGCAACCCGTCCTTCGATCGAAAAATAATATGAGTTATATTTATTTATTTCTTAGATAAATATTAGATATTTATTCACATAAATATTTGATTTTTATTCACATAAATATTTGATTCTTTATGTTTAGAAAAGTTATGATTTTTAACTTTGGAAAGATATGATTTTTATGCATGAAAAGGGATGATTTTTATGAATATAAAAATATGATTTTTATCGTATGAAAAGATTCATAAAGATGTGATTTTCATATTATGAAGGTGCGGATTAAAAATATGATTTTTATAATGTATACATTGATATAAAAAAATACAATTTATATATATATGTGATTTTAGAATAAAAATATGATTTTTATTATATATGAAGCATTTTAAAAATATAATTTTTGTAATGAAGTAGCGATGTAAAGATATGTTTTTTATATATGTAGCATTGAAATAAAAATTTGATTTTTAATATAAAAATCGTGTGACATAGATTGCGATGGAACCGCCGGGAATCAAATCCAAATCTGAACCGTTCAGAAATATATAATGGAGGAGTGGATCCCAAATGTAAGAACTTCTCACTTTAATTTATTTTCTAGTTAGAAATATATACTAGGATGCAGACGGTGCTTAGTAGCACCCGACACCTTTGGTTGAAACCATGTTTGTTTGGTTGTTTGGTTTATTAGATTATTTTGTTGAATTTGGTTTGAGAAATGAAATGAATTGATTAGAATTGGTATGTACATGGCGCGGTCCATTAGTAGGCGGGGGATAAGGCTAGACCTTATTCTGGTTCTAGTATCGCGCCGTTATGCTGCCGAAATTTTCCAAAAGTATTAGAACAATAAAAATATCATTGTTATTGTATAAATGAACTATATAAAATATTCATGTGATGAAATAAATATTTTATAGTTAAAAATATAATTTTTAACGTGTATATGAATAAAATATAAATTCATTTACAAATCGGACGATTTGTTTATGTACACATATTTGACTGATATTGATTGGGACGGTATATTTTACACATCGCCCAACTGCACAAATAATAATCAGTGTTTGTTGTTTGAAAGCCCGACACGGGTATTGGGATGAAATTGGACATACACTAATCCCATTTGTTTAGTTGTATGTCAATCGATGGTTTGACAGACTATTGCAAGCGTTAATTACTTATATTTAACGCTTATATAATTGTGTAATGCACTCTGGATGATGGTTGACTGTGTTTGATTATTGTTGTGCACATGTGTGTATGAAACCCATATAAATAAAATTATGTGGTAATTGAATGTGTCTGATTCCAGTTTAGAACTAACGAATATTTTAAAATAATATTCAGTGAATATTGAAATGTGAAGCCGTGTTAAGTAGTTAAACGCCATTTTAACACGAACGGGAATTTTGTTGATTTTATTCATTTTATAATGAATATCGAAAAGTGATTTCAAAATTTGATATTTTGAAAATATTATCATTTTAATATTAAAATGATATGGAACATTCTAATTTGATTTAAAATTTGAAATGGAATTGAAATCGTTTTAATATGAATTAAAAACGGATTTGTTAAGGAATTTTCAAATTTGATTTGAAATTTGAAATGGAATTGAAATCGTTTTAAAATGAATTTGTAAAGGAGTATTCAAATTTGATTTGAAATTTGAAATGGAATTGAAATCGTTTCAAAATGAATTTAAAATGATTTTATTAAGGAAAATTCAGTTTTGATTTAAAACTAAAAATGAAGTTGAAATCGTTTTGAAAACGAGTTTAAAACGATTTATAAAATACGTTTTAAATGGAAATCGATGAAATATATATAATATATATTATATATTTAATTGCCTGAATAGAATGTGCCGCGCTGCGGTAGTTCGCGAATTTCGACCATTGAATTCGAATGGACATTACGAGAGATCCGACCATCGAATTCTCCTAAAACCGGAACATTTGGGTTCATATCGAAAAGGGCATTCCAACGAACATAAGGAATTTGAAATATAACGGTTGGAAAATCAAATTTGGAAAAGGTCGCTGTAAGTGCAGTTCGATGACCGTTTAAGGAAATCGAATGAATGGGCCTTGATAAAATTATTAAAAATATCAATAATTTGTGTAAAATCAAAACAGATGATTTGGAAAGAATTGGGATGAAAAATTCCATATTTGAAAAGATAAAAATATATTTTTATCGAAATGAACTAGTGATGAACTAGAATATGAAATCCAATAATTTTAAATAAATAAATTGGATTGAAATGGTTTTAGAAATAACTAGAATTTCCAATATATGAATTGGAATGGATTTGAATCGAAATTATCATCGGAATATTTCGATGTTGGATTTCGTGATTATATAGATATTGTTATGGGAATTTGAAAGATATATTTATATCGTTATTTCCAATACGATATTTGTTGGTTGTAAAATTTGATATTGAATATAAGCCGATATATTTTCTATTCAGAGCCTTGTGTTTAATATCAAATGGGATTCTGGGTTTGTCATGAACGGTGTCTTAAATAACACCATCCTTAAACCCAGTTGAGGAAAGAACAAATCTTTTTATTAAGATTTAGTGAAGTTTTCCAATTAATTAATATTTAATTGGAATTGAATAAAAGAATGGGATTTTGGGTTTTTCATGAATGGTGTCTTTAGTAACACTATTCTTAAACCCCGTTCAAAGAGAATAAATCTTCTAAGTAAGATTGTTAGAGTTTCCAATTATATTTAATAATTGGAATAAAATAGAATGTGAATTGGGTTTATCGTGAACTGTGTTTTTAACGACATTCGTTCTTTAACCCGATTTACAGTGAAATGTGATTTGGAATTTATAAATCTTTTTGTAAAAATTTAAAGGAGATTTTCCAAAGTAAAGTTTTCCAATTTAATACAATAAATTGGAATGGAATGGAATTCGATTGGATAATAATCGAAGTGAGCTTCTGTGGAGGAAGACTGTTAATATATAAATGGAATTTAAAAGGCTTTGCCGTTATTCCATTCATATTATCGGTTGGATATGGATGTTTATACCGATTATATATATTGATCTGTTTTCTGTGAAGATTCCATAATTAATGGAATGTGATTTGGGTTTATCGTGAACTATGTTTTAAATGACATTAGTTCTTTAACCCAGTTAAAGATAAGATTAATTTCTTAACTTTGAAAAATCATTAAGTAATGATTTTTGGGATCAAAACGGAATTAGAGTTTTAACGAATCTTTAATTAGATTGGAATGTGAATGAGATAATTAAATTTATCGAATTCATTGAATGATCAAGAATGAAGTATCACTAGTTTCGCTCCAAGCGATAGTTAAATTTTTAATTAGATTTGAACTGGAAATGGTAATTAATTTTACCAATAACACCATGGTGTTAGATATGAAGTATTACCAGTTTTGCTTCATGGGATGAATAGGTTGGGATTAGGAAATAATATAAATGATTACTTCGGTAAGGATCGCTAATCCCGACTGTTGGATCTAGAATAACCCTAGAGGGGGGGTGAATAGGGTTTTTCACAGTTTTTATCAAGAATTAAAACTTAATGATATAAATAATAATAATAAACTGATCACAGAATATAGCAGAAACAGAAATGCAGAAAATAAATCACACAAAGATATACCCAGCTTCGGCAAAACCCTGCCTACTGCTGCATTTCTAAGATTTCTACTAGGTGATAGAACAGTTCCCGCATACAAGACCTTGTACACTCGCAAACCCCTGCTCCTATTCTAACCCTACGCTCAAAATCCTAGACTGATTCAAACCCCTGAATCAGATTTTCCCCAGATTACAAGCCCGTAACCTGTATTCCTAGATTTTACAGATTCTAGTACTGTCAGTTAACTCCTAACTGAAACTCCCCTAGAGTTTTACAGACTCTATAAACTGTTCAGATTGGTTTACAGAAAAATTACAACAAAAACACAAAGAAATAAAAAGGAGAAACAAAAATTAAAGCCCTAGGAAATAAAATAAAGGGTCATCCCCTTTAATTCAAGCTTGAATGGGCCGGCCTCTTTGTCATTTGATTGCACCATTCTTCATTTGTTAGCCCGATCCTTTTTATTCTCTGGAAAATCAAAAATGGCGGCGGCTCCTCTCTTAATCTCCTAGGGTTTTCTGAAATCCTCCAAAACTCTGATCGATTGCTGAAAAAGAATTGAATCTCCGAGGCTCGACTTCTATGGCATGCTTGTCTATCGATTTGGATTTCTCTGATTTTAGGATTTACAGTGGCGACCGAAACCCTAAAATTGTGAGTGAAATAAATTTAATTCTCTGCTTGAATTTTTGATGTTTGGTTTCGATTTGCGTTGGGTTCGATACACACCTTAGCCGATGATGAACTGGTGTTATAAATAGGGATTACAACCCCTTAGAAATCTCTGATTTCAAAAACATTGATTCGACCTGAAATTTGCGGTTTCCTCTTTTTATTTTCTTAATGAATCGATGAATCTGGTCTTTGATTTGGCCTCCGATGTGGTTTGCAAAAATACTGAATTGCGTGATTTTGGCTTTGTATTCAGACATGAATTAGCCCCGATGACTTGTCTGATAATTGTGTGTTTCCTCTTTTGAAATTCTCTGCTTTGATTTGAATGATCCTAGCCTTGAATGAAACCTTGCGTGATTTATTGATTTTTCCATGGTTTCCTCTTTTAGTTCTTCGACTTAGCTGATGTCGTGACCCATTCCCATGACTTCGATTTGTTGATTGAGCACTGAATGATTCACATAAAGAAATCAAAACTATTTAAGCTCAAAAAATGATTTCTTTCCATATATTGCTTTGATGATTTTCTGGCTTTATTTAAAACGAGCCTTGATTGACAAAAATCTGTCGTGAATTCCATTGATTTAGTTCTGGAAATGCTAGAAACAAAATTAGCAGATTTATTGCCTAAAACACAAATCTGATTTCTGGAAAATACTTTCCCCTTTGACATGGTTTATTGCCTGATATATCACCTTGCTGTCTTTTGCTCAATTTCCTCTTTTGAATTTGCTTGACTTTAAATTGGTTGCTGTGAATTCTTGGCATTGAATTGCTTATTTGTTGCCATACTTTTTCTCTGATTTCTTGAAAGAATTTCTTGCCAATTTTTCCATGCTGATCAAAACTGATTTATTACTTTTAAATATAAGTCTGATATGAACAGATGTTGCACTTAGAAAGTTTTGCTTGACCTTGTAGGATTGATACTGCACTGGAAATGATTTGGATCAACTGTGTACACTTAATTTCCCACCATGATTTGTTTGATGTGTTATCTTGTAGCATGAAATTTAACATGCTCGACCATTCTAGAAAGAAAACTTGCTTTGTCCCTTTTCATGAGACATGCACACATTCAATCACATTGCTGTTGCATCATACATTGTAGCTGCACCTATTCTTGAGACACCACTTGATTTCGCTGCTTGTACATCCAAATGCCATGCATCATATTTGCATTTCAAGCTTGAATCTTCACCATATTTGCTTTGTATATTTCCAGTTTTGACATGTGATGTTGCCATGAATTTTGTGCTTGAAAAAATTGGCACTGCTTGTCTCGCCCATACAAATGTATAGACCGTTTGAATTCATGCAACACTAGATTGCACATGGCTTATGCACACTGCCATGCATCATGTTGATTTCACTTCTTGACCATCTACCATGCTGCCATGTTCATTGCATTTGTTGTTTACTGTTTGCTAGTTCCATGTACTTGTCATACTTACACTGCATCATTCATGAATCAAATACTTGCTGATTTCACTTCTTTGCAAATAACAACTGAACCATGTTGTGCCACTATGCATCCTCTTTGATCCATGTATGCTTGTGTGGTTATGCATGTATTTGCACTGTCTCTCTTCCTTGGCCAGGTGCTTGCTGTTTCATTCACCATTGCTGTTTGTATTTGCTTGCATGTACCATTCTCGACCATGCTGAAACGTGTATTTGCACACCATCTTGCTTCACACTATTTTGAGTTTGTTGAAGTTTCTTTGCTGATTTGAACTCCACTTCTTTATTGCTGGCTCGACCATGTTTGAGCTGCACTTGTTTGTGCACTTTGACTTTTTTTTTTTTTTTTTTATTTGCTGACTTGTTATTTGGCTTTCATGAATGCTGGTTTGTCCATGTTTGACTTGTCAGTTGCACTGAGTTGAGCAGGTCCTAGTGGCTACTCCTCAGTTGCGCGCTGATTGGCGAGGCAGTGCACACGTGTACACGTGTGTATATGCAGCCATCAAACGAGTTGTCCCTGTCCCTGCATTGAGATATATGTTGTCTGCCTTGTGGTATTTACAGTGTATCACTGTGAATATCACAAGCTGTCTAGACACAGATTGTTGGTTTTATAATTCAGATCAAGTCATGAAAAATGATGAGAAACACACCAGAAATCTGAGGCAAATAAAATTTTAAAAATAAAATTTAAATTTGCATGTATTCTGTTTTATTTCTATTGCAGTGTACTGTGTGTGTGTGTTTCATGTGTGACAGGTAAGCTGGGATGACTGGACTGACTGTGATGACAGGACTGACAAGCTGAAGACAAGAAGACAGTGTGTGGTGTCAATGAATGTATGAGTCTGTATATACAAGTGAAAATTGATATATATATGAAATGTAAACTGAATGAATGTATGAGTATTGCAGTGAGGAGCTGTGTATATATGAAATGTACTGATGTCTGTAATAAACAAGTTTGATTGAAATAAAATATCATTTTATTGTTGTCAAACGAACTTGTCTATTTTATTCTGTTTATACAAGTACAAATATTCTGTGAATGTATAAATAGTGGAGTTACAAATATTTGTACTGTTTGAATATTGATATAAAATATTCTATTTAAATAAAATACTGTGTTAATATTTGAATTTCTGTACAGTCGTATTTTATTTAAATATAAATATTATATTCATTGCTGTGATGTATATATATAACAGTACAGTACCAAACACATTTATAATAAAAAAATATATTTGGTTGTTATCATCAAACAAAAATCATATAATTGTGTATACAACACCGTTATATACAACAATCTCCCCCTTTTGATGATGACAAACAAATAAAAGATTTTGAGTATAATAAATGTGTTTGTTCGTGGATATTTGAACTCCCCCTATTTAAATGCTCCCCCTACAACAGAAACTCCCCCTATGACTATGCATGAGTGACAAACAAATAAATGATTAAATTTTCAAAATTAAAAATATTTATAAAATATTCACTCATGAATCAAAATCTAATCCATTCTCCCCCTTTTGTTATCATCAAAAGGATACAGATTTTAAAATACAGATGAAAATTGACTAAAAAAATTTCAGTTTAAGAGGAAGAACGATCATCATAAAATTCAATCAGTCAAACAAAAATCATAATAAACTGAGAACTAGTGACATATTTCATATTGCAGAAAATGACTGATTTATGATGGGTAAAAATGGAGAGAGTTTTATAGACAATTCATTTCCAAAGGATATTTTTTTTTTTTTGTTTTTTTTTTTTAAAAAAAAATGATGGATTTTGACTATAATTAATAATTCAATTTAAGTGACAAAAAACAAATAATCTCAAATCCCAATAGCTATCAATCAACAAATCATAATACTTCATAAGATTTCAATACATTTCACAAATTAGAATATGGATTGATAGGCTAGTTTTTATATACACCAAGGAGAATTTCATATAAATCTTTATTTTATCCAAATTATTTTCTCTTCTTTTTCTTTTAAATTTAAGAGCACACTGACCACGCATAACCAGATCTTGGATTTTTAAATGAGATCAGTTGCAGCTTAAATACAAGTAATCTCGTAACCATGCATAACCAGAGCTTGGATTTTTAAATGAGGTTGGAGAAATACTTATTATATTATTATCTTTTTCTGTTTCAAAAAGAAAAACTCCTTGAAAAAACAATATGGATGATAGAAAGTGTGGTAGGTACAGATATGGATTGTGAAATAAATTTCTAAATTAATTATATTATGAAATATGACCAACTGTACCGGGAATATTCCAAATTTTCAATTATCACTAATTCTGAATAATAATATAATCACAACTCCATCACAAATATTTTCACTGTTTATTTAAAAAACAATTTTATAAAAAAAATTAGACTCTCCACATTAATATAAAACATGATGGATGTCAGAAGGATGATAAGTAATGAAGATGGTCATGAAATAATTGCCAGTCCAAAGATATTATAATAAATATTCAACCATCATGAAAATCTAAATAAAATTCTCCTCTTGTTGTGAAATATACTGCAGTCACAATTCATCACAATTTCTAAATCTGGTTATAATTTTGATGGATTATAAATACAGTTTAATTCGGATATTGATTTCAATTTCTGAAAGAATAATCAATAAATAATTTTAAACTTGAAAATCAATTACAAGAGTAATATGCTGATCTATGCATTACAAGAAAAAAAAAATTCATATATACAGAAGAAAAAAAAATGCAGCACTTTTAAACTGATACCACATGGTGTCTCTACAAAGTGAAAAATTAGAACAGATGGATGTGACAAATATAAGGTGCTTCTGATACCAAATGTTCTTGCTTTCTCAAGGATTTTAATGACACCCCGGTGGCAAATAATGGTACCTCAGTCAACAGAAAAGACTTAAATACAAAGCAAGCAACTCAAGCACACAATTTCATTTATCAGAGCACGATAAATCTTTGATACCAAATCAAGCATTCCAAAAACAAAATATTTACAAATCAATTTCTTATAATCAGAGCAGCATGATTCCAAAACAAACATTTTTCAAAAACAGTATTAGAGCAGCACAGAAAAATCAATATCACAACAGACTTGTCAAACGATGTTTCTGAAGATCACAAAAAAAATAATATATTCCATGATCCATGATTATAAAATTTAGTTTATTTTAAATCATTTGAAGAAATGTGAATATATCAGGATTTAATGAATCAATCACACCAGGTTATATTTCAGATTCAAGATATGTGTGAGATCCAATAAATCAATAATTTCAAATGATTTTAAACAAACATATATTCAAATCAAATAATCATGAAATAACAATGATTTTCAAAGACCATTTTCAAAAAGAATTATCACAAGAATTTTCTGACAAGTCCTCAACAAATTTCAGATCATCTACATCAATTTTGTGAGATATTCATGATCCAAAGAATAAAAATAATTTATTTGAAATCATTTGAATAAATATCAAATTTTGAGATATAATGAATCAGTCACACAAGATTAATAATTTCAGATTTAAATGGTGTGTGAGATTCAAAATATCAGGAATTTCAGATGATTTCAAATTAAACTAATTTCAACCATAATAATCATGAATAAGGATGAAATTCAAGATGTATCACTGATTCAACCCAAATATTTTTCAAGTCAGAAATAATCAAGCCAATCTAAAAAATTAATGATATTATCACAACTGAGAAGTAACAGTGCTGTAATGAGTATAATACTTTAAGCATTTCCAAAAATGAATTGGAAGGAAACTCAAAACAGCATAAGTGTGTGAAATTTCATTAATTATTCAGATCTTCAAAAATTTAGAATTCTAGTTAACAGTGTTCAAGATATGATATGAATGCATCAACACTGTTATGAATTCAACAATCAGAAAATAAGCTTCAAAACACTTGCAGATATATACAAGTTCAAATTCAGGATATGGAAACGATTAACACATGATGATTTTATACAAGTAAGGCAAATTTCCAGAAAAAAAACATTAATTCTACAACTGGAAGTTTAAGAAGTACAGACAAAGAAGAATATGGCAGTGTCAAATAAAAAACAAAAAACAGAGGGAGATAGAGGAAGGAATAAAAACAGACAATAAAAACAAAGAGAATATACAAAGGTGAGTTTAGAGATCATACCAGAATCCAATGTAAAGTAGAATCTCTAACTCAACAAATGTTGGCCTAAGGAACTGTAAATGACAGAGAAATATAGACAATCTTGATTTCAAATTTCTTTTCAGCACAGCAGTTCCTCAGCCTTCACTGGTACCTAGCAGTTGAGTGAATTAAGTGGTCTAACAAAATTTGTAAAACCACTCTGAAATTCGTTTACCACTTTTGGTACCCAAACCTGTTTGTATAACAAACCATCAGAATTAACCTTTGTACCCTTTGGAACCCAAATCTGTTTGAATTTAACGAAGTTTGTTTTATTTCCTTTTTGGATCCAAGATTGTTTAGATGGATTATTATAAAACAAGTTTTCATCACGTTTATGATTCAAAAAACCTCCAAGATTATCAAAGTTTGAATTTTCAAGTTGATTCTTTCCAAAGCAGTTTGAAGAACTTTTCAAATCATTTGAATTCAGTCTTTCAAAAACATTATTCTTCCCAAAGCCAAGACCATATTTGTTTTTAGAAGAAAATTGATTTTTCAACAACATATTCAAAGATTTTTCACCATTAGAAAAATTTTTCAAAGTTGTTTCAAGTTGTTGAATTTTAAATATAAGATCACCATTTTCTTTTGTTAAATCTGAACAACGGCTTTTAGTGATCTTATTCCTTTCATAATCCGTTTTCAAAACCAAGTTTTCATCTTTAAGAAATTTAATTTTGGCTGGGGATTCCGAGATTTCAAATTCAAATCGTTTTTGTTTTTCAGACTCAAAAATCCTGGACTTTTCAATCTCATCTTCAAGTTCTTTCAAAATCAAATTACTTTTCACCAAATTTTCATTTTCAGCAATTTCAAATTTGGAATATATATCAGTCTTAAAAATTTCAAATTCCTTTTGTTGAAGATTGTTCAAATTTGATAACTCAATCTTGTTTTCTTTTAAGATCAGAATTTCCTTTTCAAACTTTTGAATATTTTTATTGAGATGAACAAGATTGGTTTTCAATTTTAAACAATTTTTGCAATTAGAATTTGAAGAATTTTTAATGTTTTTGAGTTTTGATTCCAAAACATTATTTTTGCAGATCAACTCAAGCTTCTCAGATTTCAGAAGTTTATTTTTAGATTTTAACTTCTCAACAGATTCAGTTAAACCATTTAAACGGTGAATCAAAGAAATATTTCCTGTTGAGTCTCCATCTGGATTTCCATCTGTACAACCTGTCAGGCACAACTCTGAGGCCGAGTTATCTTTCTGGGATTTTGAGCATTTGTCAATTTTTCCATATAGCGCGTTGAGAGTCTGCCAGATTTCCTGCGCAGTCAAACAATGAGAAATAAGGCTATATTGAATATCATCAATATACGAATATAAAATATGAGTAGCATGTAAATTAAATTCAATATCAACTCTACTTACAATATCATACCCATTTTTAATACTATTCCAACATTTCATATCAACAGATTTTAAATAAGATTTCATTTCTGATTTCCAATTTAAAAAATCTGTACCATTGAAAATAGATGGAATATGACTGGACTGACTCTCTATGGACTGACAACTAGGATTCACCATTTCTCTAGAGTTAAAGAAAACCAAGCTCTGATACCACTTGTTGGATCTAGAATAACCCTAGAGGGGGGGTGAATAGGGTTTTTCACAGTTTTTATCAAGAATTAAAACTTAATGATATAAATAATAATAATAAACTGATCACAGAATATAGCAGAAACAGAAATGCAGAAAATAAATCACACAAAGATATACCCAGCTTCGGCAAAACCCTGCCTACTGCTGCATTTCTAAGATTTCTACTAGGTGATAGAACAGTTCCCGCATACAAGACCTTGTACACTCGCAAACCCCTGCTCCTATTCTAACCCTACGCTCAAAATCCTAGACTGATTCAAACCCCTGAATCAGATTTTCCCCAGATTACAAGCCCGTAACCTGTATTCCTAGATTTTACAGATTCTAGTACTGTCAGTTAACTCCTAACTGAAACTCCCCTAGAGTTTTACAGACTCTATAAACTGTTCAGATTGGTTTACAGAAAAATTACAACAAAAACACAAAGAAATAAAAAGGAGAAACAAAAATTAAAGCCCTAGGAAATAAAATAAAGGGTCATCCCCTTTAATTCAAGCTTGAATGGGCCGGCCTCTTTGTCATTTGATTGCACCATTCTTCATTTGTTAGCCCGATCCTTTTTATTCTCTGGAAAATCAAAAATGGCGGCGGCTCCTCTCTTAATCTCCTAGGGTTTTCTGAAATCCTCCAAAACTCTGATCGATTGCTGAAAAAGAATTGAATCTCCGAGGCTCGACTTCTATGGCATGCTTGTCTATCGATTTGGATTTCTCTGATTTTAGGATTTACAGTGGCGACCGAAACCCTAAAATTGTGAGTGAAATAAATTTAATTCTCTGCTTGAATTTTTGATGTTTGGTTTCGATTTGCGTTGGGTTCGATACACACCTTAGCCGATGATGAACTGGTGTTATAAATAGGGATTACAACCCCTTAGAAATCTCTGATTTCAAAAACATTGATTCGACCTGAAATTTGCGGTTTCCTCTTTTTATTTTCTTAATGAATCGATGAATCTGGTCTTTGATTTGGCCTCCGATGTGGTTTGCAAAAATACTGAATTGCGTGATTTTGGCTTTGTATTCAGACATGAATTAGCCCCGATGACTTGTCTGATAATTGTGTGTTTCCTCTTTTGAAATTCTCTGCTTTGATTTGAATGATCCTAGCCTTGAATGAAACCTTGCGTGATTTATTGATTTTTCCATGGTTTCCTCTTTTAGTTCTTCGACTTAGCTGATGTCGTGACCCATTCCCATGACTTCGATTTGTTGATTGAGCACTGAATGATTCACATAAAGAAATCAAAACTATTTAAGCTCAAAAAATGATTTCTTTCCATATATTGCTTTGATGATTTTCTGGCTTTATTTAAAACGAGCCTTGATTGACAAAAATCTGTCGTGAATTCCATTGATTTAGTTCTGGAAATGCTAGAAACAAAATTAGCAGATTTATTGCCTAAAACACAAATCTGATTTCTGGAAAATACTTTCCCCTTTGACATGGTTTATTGCCTGATATATCACCTTGCTGTCTTTTGCTCAATTTCCTCTTTTGAATTTGCTTGACTTTAAATTGGTTGCTGTGAATTCTTGGCATTGAATTGCTTATTTGTTGCCATACTTTTTCTCTGATTTCTTGAAAGAATTTCTTGCCAATTTTTCCATGCTGATCAAAACTGATTTATTACTTTTAAATATAAGTCTGATATGAACAGATGTTGCACTTAGAAAGTTTTGCTTGACCTTGTAGGATTGATACTGCACTGGAAATGATTTGGATCAACTGTGTACACTTAATTTCCCACCATGATTTGTTTGATGTGTTATCTTGTAGCATGAAATTTAACATGCTCGACCATTCTAGAAAGAAAACTTGCTTTGTCCCTTTTCATGAGACATGCACACATTCAATCACATTGCTGTTGCATCATACATTGTAGCTGCACCTATTCTTGAGACACCACTTGATTTCGCTGCTTGTACATCCAAATGCCATGCATCATATTTGCATTTCAAGCTTGAATCTTCACCATATTTGCTTTGTATATTTCCAGTTTTGACATGTGATGTTGCCATGAATTTTGTGCTTGAAAAAATTGGCACTGCTTGTCTCGCCCATACAAATGTATAGACCGTTTGAATTCATGCAACACTAGATTGCACATGGCTTATGCACACTGCCATGCATCATGTTGATTTCACTTCTTGACCATCTACCATGCTGCCATGTTCATTGCATTTGTTGTTTACTGTTTGCTAGTTCCATGTACTTGTCATACTTACACTGCATCATTCATGAATCAAATACTTGCTGATTTCACTTCTTTGCAAATAACAACTGAACCATGTTGTGCCACTATGCATCCTCTTTGATCCATGTATGCTTGTGTGGTTATGCATGTATTTGCACTGTCTCTCTTCCTTGGCCAGGTGCTTGCTGTTTCATTCACCATTGCTGTTTGTATTTGCTTGCATGTACCATTCTCGACCATGCTGAAACGTGTATTTGCACACCATCTTGCTTCACACTATTTTGAGTTTGTTGAAGTTTCTTTGCTGATTTGAACTCCACTTCTTTATTGCTGGCTCGACCATGTTTGAGCTGCACTTGTTTGTGCACTTTGACTTTTTTTTTTTTTTTTTTATTTGCTGACTTGTTATTTGGCTTTCATGAATGCTGGTTTGTCCATGTTTGACTTGTCAGTTGCACTGAGTTGAGCAGGTCCTAGTGGCTACTCCTCAGTTGCGCGCTGATTGGCGAGGCAGTGCACACGTGTACACGTGTGTATATGCAGCCATCAAACGAGTTGTCCCTGTCCCTGCATTGAGATATATGTTGTCTGCCTTGTGGTATTTACAGTGTATCACTGTGAATATCACAAGCTGTCTAGACACAGATTGTTGGTTTTATAATTCAGATCAAGTCATGAAAAATGATGAGAAACACACCAGAAATCTGAGGCAAATAAAATTTTAAAAATAAAATTTAAATTTGCATGTATTCTGTTTTATTTCTATTGCAGTGTACTGTGTGTGTGTGTTTCATGTGTGACAGGTAAGCTGGGATGACTGGACTGACTGTGATGACAGGACTGACAAGCTGAAGACAAGAAGACAGTGTGTGGTGTCAATGAATGTATGAGTCTGTATATACAAGTGAAAATTGATATATATATGAAATGTAAACTGAATGAATGTATGAGTATTGCAGTGAGGAGCTGTGTATATATGAAATGTACTGATGTCTGTAATAAACAAGTTTGATTGAAATAAAATATCATTTTATTGTTGTCAAACGAACTTGTCTATTTTATTCTGTTTATACAAGTACAAATATTCTGTGAATGTATAAATAGTGGAGTTACAAATATTTGTACTGTTTGAATATTGATATAAAATATTCTATTTAAATAAAATACTGTGTTAATATTTGAATTTCTGTACAGTCGTATTTTATTTAAATATAAATATTATATTCATTGCTGTGATGTATATATATAACAGTACAGTACCAAACACATTTATAATAAAAAAAATATATTTGGTTGTTATCATCAAACAAAAATCATATAATTGTGTATACAACACCGTTATATACAACACCGACTAGTTTGGATAAACCTTAAGTTGGTTTGAATGATATCCAAAGGAAGATTAAAGAATAAATTAAAAGAATTTATCTTTGATAAAATTAATGGGAACCTTTCCCAAGTATAAGAATATTTGAATAAAGGAATATTCTAGATTGGAATGAGGCATATGTTGTGTTTTTATATCACTTGTTTATTATATACGCGAGTTATTCAGAAAGACCGGGTTTATTCCATTTTGAATAAGTGATTCGACGATATGTCGAGGATGAAGACGTTGGTTGAAGATTGGAGGTCATCACATCCTTTGGATGATTACTGATGTCTTGATTGGGCTGTACACCCAAGACGAGGTAATAAGTGGTGATCGTCTAGACGTACTTAGAGATTGATCGGATATGCGAGGATCTCTCTCCTGTATTGGACATATGGGACGAGGAATAAGGTGCCTCCGGTTTTCATTCAGACCCAGAACGAACTTGTAAATGGCTGCATGTCTGACATCGAATTTCATTCTGTGTATTGATAGACATCAGTTGCATAGCGTGAATTGCCTGTGTGACATGTAGAGATGCAAATGATCAAGGCTTCTGTTGAAAAGCAAAGTCTTGTGGTTGATGATCAAAGCATGGATTTAATATAGAATAGCTTTGTGTATAGCGTTAATTCGTGAGCCTCACACCCCGGTGTGAACCAGAAACGGGATAAGACATTAGGGAGGACATGCGTTTCTTTCTAGCTAGGAGTGGTGTAGGCATTTTGCAAGCCCAGACGTTTTACTTATGTAGATGATGGATAGCGAGGCGCCTCGTTTATATTGGTCACTACGGTGCCGATGGATGGTTTGGTCGATATACTGACCAGTTTTACGCCCCATAGGGCTGGAAAACACATTGTTCAGGCATTTTAATCCATCCGTATGGACCGGCCCTGACGATCCAAGCTGCAGTTGCGGCTATTCCTGAGGCTCGGGCTATAGAGTTTCGAAGCGGTAAGGACGATCCCTTGCCTTGGTTCGTAGATGGAAATCCAACTTCCAATATGTGACACTTCGGTTTTGATTGTAAAGCCTAGTATTGGCGACATGATATATGGTACCCATGCCGTCTAGGATTGATACATTTATATTTGAAGTTGTTCTGTACACTATGCACTTATAATAGTATCAAATGATTTGTTTTAAACGTACCAAGCCTGTTTGGCTAGAAAATCCTATCCTCCGGCTTGCAGTTCATTGTGTGATGGGACCTAGGTCTTATAATAGCTTCATTTTTCCAAAAAGCATTGCGCTGTTTGTTTTCTGCACTGGTATTCTTGGGAGGAAACCCGTTCTGTGTTATATGGCATGGTCCCTTGATTTACTTTATTTTTAATGTAAAGATTTAATAATTGTTTTAGTTCTCACACCAGTCACATGACTGGCCTGGAGTTTATTGTTTTAACATAAACTCTGAGTGCCCCTATTTTCCACACGGGCAGCTAGTAGTTTTGGTTTTGTAGATTTATATTCGCAGGATCCTGGTTTACAGCTGGAATGATATTCGGAAAGCTCTGTATCCGTGTATTCCTTTCAGTTGTGTTTTGTATTATTTTCCACTACATTGTAATTTGTAAATCTATGATATTTATCAAATGTATATTATTTGTTCATACTCTGTATATTCTTGTACTCTGTTGTAAATTGTTGTAATAGCAATGAAATGTTCTTCTGTTTGTGTTCTGATTTGTCGTGTTCTCAACTCAATCCGGGCTTTCTCGTAAGGGCAAGTTCGGGTCGTTTCAGTTGGTATCAGAGCTTTGGTTTACAGAGCTCGAGAACAGGACACATTAGAACCAAACGAAAGAATTCATCAGAGATTGGATTAGTAATATCCAATGAGAATGACTCGTTAGAGATAGGATCAATAGTATCCTAGAACGAGTGTGAAGAGTATTATTTTAAAATAAAAATGAAAACCAAATTTTGTTTTGAAAATTTAAAACCAATTATACGTACTAGAGTATATTATTTTATTTTGAATTTAGACAATCGAGTATATGAAGATTTTGCATGTACGCGTCATGAACATATATTCGAAGTCTCAAATATACTGCGTAGATATGGAATCACACGCTACTTGCCCGGGGTTGATACTGATGATAGTACGTACATCATCAGTATTTATGTTCGAGTTTCGAAAGTGGGATCTCTATATATTTCCAATTGACTGGTGTGAGAACCAAAACTAGATAGGGTTAATTGTTGTGAATTGGCATCAAAAATATGATTTTTTACTATGTATTAAAGTTATGTGTTCGAAACGTTAACCAACTAATTGATTGCTGATTGTGTTATCTCATTATTTATTAAACCAACATGTGAATGAAAGGCAAATTTAGCCAAATTGAAAATTGTTTGGAATTGCATACATCTATATACGTATATAATGAACATGTCATAACAAGGAAATTAAGAAGAGGAATAAAATTGTATGCCTTAGAAATAGGTATGTGCTTACTAGTTTTCTTTTTCTTTCAAAGATTTATGAGCCTAAGGCTAGCCGCTTAGCATTTTCTTTTTCTTTTAATGATTTTATGAGCCTAAGGCTGGCCGCTTGGCATTTTCTTTTTCTTTTGGATGAATGAAGGCCCTGCATGGCTAGTTGAGGTTTTAAATGTCTCCCCGTACAAACGAGGTTATGGCGAAATTTTTCAAAAATTTAGGGTGTTAGCCAAATTTTTGAAGAATTGGAAAATTCTCAGAAACTGAAAAGTTGAAGAATGAAAGCCAGAATGAAAGTTGAGTTGGTTTGTAAAACGACTTTCAGCTCCGTTCCTTTTCGAGGACGAAGAGATTTTAAGATCAGAACCAATTTAAAATTTTTATTTTGACAATTTTATTGAATTTCGAATATTTAAAATGATTTATTTTAAATAATTGTGACTAGAAATTTATTTTGAATGGAATTAGAACATATAAATTTAATTAAATCGATGTTAGAATATAAATATTTATTTTAATTATAAAAGGAATTAGGGCATGGTAGTTTGAAAATTCGATTTCAAATTTCCATTGAATGTACAGAATTCAAAATAAACCGGATTTTGGTAAAACCAGAAATATTTGAATCTGTTTGAAAATATCTTTCCAGCGGATCTGAAAAATTGAAATTTCATAGTGGGAATAAAAAGTTATGTCCAGTTGAAAATTCAGAATAGTGGCTATGGAAATATAGCCCTTAATAGTAGCGATTTTACAAACAACCACCATTTTTGACAAGACCACTTTTGTTGGATCCGGAATGTCAAATTATTGCTTGAATCCAATTTTCATAATTTTTGGAATCAATATGTGAGCGTGGTGAATTTAAACATGTTTGGTCAATTCAATTTGAATTTAATCGATTGAAAAATGACCGTTTTTCAAATGGTTTCCAAATTCGAGGATATTAGTTTTGTTAGGACCGTATCGTCAAAACATAGTCAGGTTTATTTTTCTGGAATTTTTGGAGTCGGTATATGACCCCGGTAAATTAAAATGTGCGTTTGTATTTAAAATATAATGATTTATATTTTAAATTTAGCGGAAACTAATCATAACAGCCGAATTAGGTTACGAAACATATCCCATTGTGTTCGTGATGGGGGTAATTCGCTAGGGTCATCAGTCGTTGGGTTCTATTTTGAGTTCGAAAATAAAAGTTGCTTTTTAGGAGAATAAAATATTAATTAAATTAATTATATAACCCTAACTATCCCTCACAAACCCCAAACCCGTCGTTCCTCTTTTAGAGCCGCCCTCCCCCTTTTCCAGTCAACGAACGCGGCCGCCCAGCCCCTCCAGCCCTGTTGCGACCCTCTCCCCCCACCTCCGACGTCCGACCGCCCCTCCTCCCTCTCAGATCCGCCTCCTTCTCCCTCTCCACCTCGAAATCTCCAATCCCATAACCCACTGTAAAACCACCGCCAAGACCACAAACCCACCACCGGCCGGGCGCCGCCCCCCCCCCCCCCCCCAGACTTCCCCAACCCTGCCATCGCTTCTGACCCCACCACCGCCAGCCCGGACCTCCCACTCGCTAAAAACCCAATTTTTATGTCTTTCCAAAGTCCGAAAACCCTTCTTCTCCGTCGGGAACCACCATCTCGAGCCTACAACACCCGTGAGCATCCCCTCTTTCGATCAAAAAACAATGTGAGTTTTATTTATTTATTTCTTAGATAAAAATTAGATTTTTATTCACATAAAGATTTGATTTTTATGTTTAGAAAAGTTATGATTTTTATCTTAGGAAAGATATGATTTTTAAAAAGAGATGATTTTTATGAATATAAAAATATGATTTTTATCGTATGAAAGGATTCATAAAGATGTGATTTGTATATTATGAAGTAGCGGATTAAAAATATGATTTTTATAATGTATACATCGATATAAAAAAATACAATATATATATATAAATCATTTTGGAATAAAAATATGATTTTTATTATATATGAAGCATTTTAAAAATATAATTTTTATAATGAAGTAGCGATGTAAAGATATGATTTTTATATATGTAGCATTGAAATAAAAATGTGATTTTTGATATTAAAATCATGTGAAACAGATTGTGATGGAACATATGGGAATCAAATCCAAATCCGAATTGTTCAGAAATATAGAATGGAGGAGTGGATCCCAAAGGTGAGAACTTCTCACTTTAATTTATTTTCTAGTTAGAAATTTATACTGGGATGTAAACGGTGCTTAGTAGCACTCGACACCTTTGGTTGAAACCATGTTTGTTTAGTTGTTGGGCTTATTAGATTATTTGGTTGAATTTGGTTTGAGAAATGAAATGAATTGATTAGAATTGGTATGTACATGGCGCGGTCCATTAGTAGGTGAGGGATAAGGCTAGACCTTATTCTGGTTCTAGTATCAAACCGTTATGCTGCCGAAATTTTCCAAAAATATTAGAACAATAAAAATATCATTTTTATTGTATAAATGAACTATATAAAATATTCATGAGATGAAATAAATATTTTATAGTTAAAAATAATATTTTTAACGTGTATATGAATAAAATAAATATTCATTTACAAATTGGACGATTTGTTTATGTACACATATTTGACTGATATTGAATGGGACGATATATTTTACACATTGCCCAACTGCACAAATAATAATCAGTGTTTGTTGTTTGAAAGCCCCACACAGGTATTGGGATGAAATTGGACATACACTAATCCCAATTGTTTAGTTGTATGTCAATCGATGAGTTGACAGACTGTTGTAAGCATTAATTACTTATATTTAACGCTTATACAATTCTGTAATGCACTCTGGATGATGGTTGACTGTGTTTGATTATTGTTGTGCACATGTGTGTATGAAATCCATATAAATAAAATTATGTGGTAATTGAATGTGTCTGATTCTAGTTTAGAACTAACGAATATTTTAAAATAATATTCAGTGAATATTGAAATGTGAAGCCGTGTTAAGTAGTTAAACGCCATTTTAACACGAATGGGAATTTTGTCGATTTTATTCATTTTATAATGAATATCGAAAAGTGATTTCAAAATTTGATATTTTGAAAATATTATCGTTTTAGTATTAAATGATATGGAATATTCTAATTTGATTTAAAATTTGAAATGGAATTGAAATCGTTTTAAAATGAATTAAAAACGAATTTTTAAGGAATTTTCAAATTCGATTTGAAATGGAATTGAAATCGTTTTAAAATGAATTAAAAATGAATTTGTTAAGGAATACTCAAATTTTATTTGAAATTTGAAATGGAATTGAAATCGTTTTAAAATGAATTTATTAAGGAAAATTCAGTTTTGGTCTAAAATTGAAAATGAAGTTGAAAACGAGTTTAAAATGATTTATGAAATACGTTTTAAATGGAAATCGATGAAATATATATAATATATATATTATATATATTTAATGGCCAAAATGGAACGCGCCGCGCCACGGTAGTTCGCGAATTTCGACCATTGGCTTCGAATGGACATTACGGGAGATCCGACTGTCGGATTCTCCTAAAACCAGAACCGTTGGGTTCTTATTGAGAAGAGATTTCCAAAATATAAGGAATTTGAAATCTAATGGTTGGATTTGGAATTATGTCCAAATCAAATTTGGAAAAGATCGTTGTAAGTGCAGTTTGATGTCCATTTATGGAAATCGACTGAACGCGCCTTGATAAAATTATTAAAAATATCAATAATTTGTGTAAAATCATAATAAATGATTTGGAAATAATTGATATGAAAAATTCCATATTTGAAAAGATAAAAATATATTTTTATCGAAATGAACCAGTGATGAACTAAGATTATGAAATCCAATATTTTTAAATAAATAAATTGGATTTGAAATGGTTTTAAAAATAATCAGAATTTCCAATATATGAATTGGAATGGATTTGAATCGAAATTATCATCGGAATATTTCGATGTTCGATTTCGTGATTATACAAATAATTTTATGGAAATTTGAAAGATATACTTATATCATTATTTCCAATAAGACATATGTTGGCTATAGAATTTGATATTGAATATAAGCCGATATATTTTCTATACAGAGCCTTGTTTTTAACATCAAATGGGATTTTAGGTTTGTCGTGAACGGTGTCTTAAATAACACCGTTCCTAAACCCAGTTGAGGAAAGAATAAATCTTTTTATTAAGATTTAGTGAAGTTTTCCAATTAATTTATATTTAATTGGAATTGAATAAAAGAATGGGATTTTGGGTTTGTCGTGAACGGTGTCTTTAGTAACACTGTTCTAAAACCCAGTTTGAAGAGAATAAATCTTTAATTAAGATTGTTAGAGTTTCCTATTATATTTAATAATTGGAATAAAATGGAATGTGAATTGGATTTATCGTGAACTGTGTTTTTAATGACATTCATTTTTTAACCCGATTTACAGTGAATGTGATTTGGAATTTATAAATATTTTTGTTAAGATTTTAAGGAGATTTTCCAAAGTAAAGTTTTCCAATTTAACACAATAAATTGGAATGGAATTCAAGTGGATAGTAATCGAAGTGAGCTTCTGTGGAGGAAGACTGTTAATATATATGGAATTCAAAAGGCTTTGCCGTTATTCCATTTATATTATCTGCTAGATGTGGACGTTTATGTCGATTATTTATATTGATCTGTTTTCCGTGAAATTTCCATAATTAATGGAATATGATTTGGATTTATCATGAACTATGTTTTAAATGACATTAGTTCTTTAACCCAGTTAAAGATAAGATTAATTTCTTAACTTTAAAAAATCATTAAGTAATGATTATTTGGGATTAAAACTGAATTAGAGTTTTAACGAATCTTTAATTAGATTGTAATGTGAATAGGATAATTAAATTTATCGAATTCATGGAATGATCGAGAATGGAGTATCACTGGTTTTGCTCCATGCGATAATTAAATGTTTAATTAGATTTAAATGTGGAATGGTAATTAATTTTACCGATAACACCGTGGTGTTAGATATGAAGTATTACCAGTTTTGCTTCATGGGATGAATAGGTTAGGAATAGGAAATAAAAATAAATGATTACTTCGGTAAGGATCGCTAATCCCGACTTGTTTGGATAAACCTTAAGTTGGTCTGAATGATATCGAAAGGAAGATAATAGAATAAATTTAAAGAATTTAGCTTTGATAAAATTAATGGGAACCTTTCCCAAAGTATAAGAATATTTGAATAAAGGAATATTTTGTATTGGAATGAGGCGTATGCTGTGTTTTTATAGCACTTGTTTAATATATACACGAGTTATTCAGAAAGACTGGGTATATCCCATTTTGAATAACTGATTCGACGATATGTCAAGGATGAAGACGGTGGTTGAAGACGGTGGTTGAGGACCGAAGGTCTTCACATCGTTTGGATGATTACTAATGTCTTGATTGGGCTATACATCCAAGATGAGGTAATAAGTGGTGATCGTCTAGACGTACTTGGAGATCGACCGGATATGCAAGGGCCTCTCTCCTGTATTGGACATATGGGACAAGGAATAAAGTGCCTTTGATTTTCGTTCAGACCCAGAACAAACTTGTAAATGGACGCGTATCTGACATCGGATTTCATTCTGTGTGATTGATAAACATCAGTTGCATGGCGTGAATTGCCTATGTAGTATGTTGAGATGCAAATGATTAAGGCTTCTGTTGAAAAGTAGAGTATTGTGGTTAATGATTAAATCACGACTTTAATATAGCATATCTTTGTGTATAGCGTTAATTCGCGAGCCTCACACCCCGGTGTGAACCAGAAACAGGAAAGGACATCTAGGAGGACATGAGTTTCTTTCTGAATAGGAGTGGTGTCAGGGTTTTGTAAGCCCAAACATTTTACTTATGTGGATGATGGATAGCGAGGCGCCTCTGTTATATCGGTCATTACGGTGCCAATGGATGGTTTAGTCGATATACAGACCCGTTTTACGCCCCACAGGGCGGGGAAACGCATTATTCAGGCATTTTAATCCACTCCGTGTGGACCGGCACTGACGATCCAAGGTGCAGTTGCGGCTGTTTCTGAGGCTCGGGCTAGAGAGTATCGGAGCGGTAAGGACGACCCCTTGCCTTGGTTCACAGATGGAAATTCAACTTCCAATATGTGACATTTCGGTTTTGATTGTAGAGCCTAGTATTGGCGACATGATATATGGTACCCATGCCTTCTAGGATTGATATTTTTATATTTGAAGTTGTTCTATACACTATGCACTTATAATAGTATCAAATGATTTGTTTTAAACGTACCAAGCATGTTTGGCTTTTATAAGGAAAAACCCTATCCTCCGACTTGCGTTGCATTGTGTGATGGGACCTGGGTCTTATAATAGCTTCATTTTTTTCAAAAAGCATTGTGCTGTTTGTTTTATGCACTGGTATTCTTGGGAGGAAATCCGTTCCATGTTATATGGCGTGGTCCCTTGATTTACTTTATTTTTAAAGTAAAGATTTAATAATTGTTTTAGTTCTCACACCAATCACATGACTGAACTGAAGTTTATTGTTTTAACCTAAACTCTGGGTGTCCCTATTTTCCACACGGGCAGTTAGTAGTTTTGGTTTTGCAGATTTATATTCACAGGATCCTGGTTTACAGCTGGAATGATATTCAGAAAGCTCTGTAACCGTGTATTCCTTTCAGTTGTGTTTTGTATTATTTTCCGCTGCATTGTAATTTGTAAATATATGATATTTATCAAATGTATATTATTTGTTCATACTCTGTATGTTCTTGTACTCTAATGTAAATTGATGTAATAGCAATGAAATATTCTTCTGTTTGTGTTCTGATTTGTCGTGTTCTCAACTCAATCCATGCTTTCCCGTAAGGGGAAGTTCGGGTCGTTTCACCAACTATACAACCATTTATCCAACAATAAATGCTTATAATTCAACTATAATTAGCTGTGTATACACATAACTGTATAGAGTTTTATTACCGACATTTCCACTCTTTCTATCTTCACGGTAAGTGAGCCTAGCTTACCGATATCACCTTGAACGAACAATTTTCCCACACCAACCTCTTCGAAACTCATATTATATTATATATATTTCTTTTTTTATAAAATAGAAAGGAGGAGGGGCATATAGTCGACAAGGAGGTGTTGATGGGGTGGCTCATGACCGAGAGTGGGGGGAGAGGATGGACGTGGGTTGGAGGTGGCATTGGTGGTTCAGGCGTGGGTTCGGCCGAGGGTGGAGGTGGTAGGTCGAGTAGGGGAAGGGGGAAAGAGTGAGGTAGGGAGGGGGTTTGGGTGGTAGAAGGTGGTGGAGGGTTGTGCGTTAGCCAATGTTTGTCGGAGGTGGGGAGGGCCTTTAGCCGTGGGAAGGAGGGGAGAAGCGGAAGGAAAATGTGACGACCTAAATTTCCGGTACCTTTTGAAAGAAAAGGATAATCGTAAGACCAAATCCACACATAAATACGGACGGTTTTTACCTTATGATAATCCAAAACATTTTTGAAATCATATATCTTTTCTGATTTATAGTAGTGTCTACATACAAGTAAATATCAATCTAGCGGAATGCTTGCATCTCACGCTCCACATATATAATATACAATCAAAACAGTAGGCGCTTACTAGAGATTGGATTTCAAATATGCCAAGGTATGAAACCACCTGCCGATAGTGTATCTCTAGAGGGGAATACACTGGGTCCAACAAGAAGGTCTTGCAACTCGGCCTACACATGATCGACCGCTCATTTCGCTTGAGTGTATCGAATGTATATCACCAACGGTTGGGATCAGCAACCGTTTCCCGAAAGAGACAGCATCGAAATAGATTAAAGAAGGAAAAGAATTTTCTCTAAATAGGTGATTATACACCCTAATGGAAGAGATCCACATAGCCATGTTTCCTGCCTGATTTTTGTCATTCCTCGGTTGTGGGGCATGAGGTTAGAATTTACCTTTAGAACATCTGGTCATCTTTTACTTTGAATGCCACATTGGCAGATCCATCAAATCACTAATTGACGTCCACAGATATAATATGGATTTAGAAGTAGTGCCCCTCTTTGCCACCACTTGGTATATTTGTAAAAATCAACGTACGTGGTTTCAGGGAATACTCTGTCAGACATTCGTCCATACAAGTCATCCAGGAACAGGATGAACCGAAGGCACTCTCCTACCACATCCTAGGAATCACCCTATAGATAAGTAGCAAGTAGTCCTTGCAAATCCGGAGATTTCAATCGCGATAGAATTATAGTATATCTTTGGCCGCTAAACTAGAGATTATAAGCAATTATATCATATTCTGAAGATCTGCGGTCTTCACTTTCTCCATCTCGATCAGTCTTTGATATCTTCAATGTGAACGTTTACTTGGCTCATTTAAATAAAAATAGTTAATTCAAAACTTCTAAAATATTCCATATTTTTAGTCCGGTATTCAATTCTCATTCCAATACATTAATCTTCTCAAAACCATTTCAATTTAATATTTAGAAAATTATTTAATAACCATGTCCAATTTCTGTTTTACTATTAAAACATTAATTACAACACCATTTATTATTTGTCATCGGTTTAACTTGTCATTCGTAAACAATCGTTACGAAATCTCCTTTGGTTTCGTTATTCGAACACTGTACTTGTCACTCATCTTTTTTAGAATAAACCCATTCTCTCATCTTCTTACTTTGAAAATATCGTTGTGTTTTCACATATCTCCTTTATTTCCTTTTTCTATGGAATATCATTTTATTTCCTCAAGCCTGTTTTGATTTCCCTTTTATTTTGGAATCTATTATATATATTTCCCAATTCTTCAAATAACATTACATTATTATTTCTCAAAATAAGTCTCTTTCTACATCTTCACTATTTCAATTAATATCATCTCTCGACAATCCTTACATCGTTCAAGTTAGGTATTTTAAATTACGTCTCAGACCTTGCTCCACAACGCTCTTATCTTAACTCATTATCAACCCATTATATTTAACCATTCTCCCCTTTGAAAATCTTGTTTCAATTTCCATTGTTAACTAACATTAAACTAAAACTTAACATTTCCACCTCACACCCTTTTTTTTATAAATATCTTTTAAAAACTCAAGTTAAATACACAACTCCTTTTTACCCCGCTTTCCTCTACTTAATTCCAATATTACAAACACATTCATTTAAGCAATCACATTGGCTTAAATTCTCTTTTTATAACTTTGTTATAAAACTGGGTTTCAATATAAAACTCGTCCATAACATCTTATCAAAATTCGACTAAATTTCATTGCAACTTTTATTGAAATGAATCCCATTTAAACACTTACCTCTTAAATTATTATTAATTAGAATAATAATATATTTTCCCGTTAACTAGAATAACATAGTTATTTTATTTAGTGATTAAATAAATAATAATTTTCTTTTTGTAATCTTGTTAAATTAAAAACAAATATTCAATAATCTATTTCATTAGATAGATTAGAAATAAATTAACCAAATAACCAATTCTAATTAAATTAGTTGACTATGTCAACTCAAACCATGATTATCTCATTAATCAACTCCAATTAATCCTTCGTCTAAACTAATAATATAATTAATTTAATTAAATCTCATTTAATTGTCTTTTGGAAATAATCCATCTCCTAACCGTTACTTCAATTTCTGCTCTTTTGAAATTAAAGCTTATTAAGAAAATATTTAATAACTACTTATAACTTAAATAATAAAGCATAAACATTTATTTACTTTATTAAAACATTTATTTAAAACAATAGATTTCAAATCTATCTTCAGTTGTAAAAATAATTTTTTTTCACTTCATTACCATCAATACATCTGACGGTAAATCACATTTATAAAATGATTTATTTTTGGGTCAACTGCTGCCAATTACTTAGCCGATACCGTCCTTTGGTTAGTATCAAATGACCGTTGAATTTAGATTTAAGGATCAACAAACAAATTCATCGTCTAATCACATTGATTAAACAGTTCATACAGTTGTAAATAATAAATTTGAGGAATCCAGTTGGATCCCTCCAGCCTATTTTCCCTGCATCCAAATACGTCATCTTAACAGTATCATTTATTTAGATAAACAAATATAATATTCAATAATCAAACAGCTATCCAAACATTTGTCTGTATATTTAACATGTTTATATTATTATAAACGCGACCAATGAGGTAAGTTACCGCCATCGGTTATAATCGTTACCAATCACGATTGATTTAAATGAAATTAAATGGATGTTAAATTTAAACGGTTCAATCACCGTATATGTTAGATCAAAATTTGGACCTAACACCCAAATTGTTCTGATTCGTAGAGAATTATAACTGGAGAATGAAGAAAAAGCGGAAAACACACAGAATTTATAGTGGTTCGGCGTTAAAGAGCCTACGTCCACTTTATATGTTATCGATTATACTTTGAATGCTAGTACAATCGATGATTTCTCTCAAACTCACTCTTACAATTATGATTTCTCTCAGTAATCTCGAAGTAAAACTGATAAGAAATAGTGGTATGACTGTAATGGTGGAATCAGTGCTCAATACTTCCAAAAAGATCCTCAAAAATGCCAATCTCTGGGCTATTTATAGCTGATTCTGTCAGGCGGATCGCGGTCACATGTGGCGCAAATCCCGAGAAAGTCGGATCAGATCGAGTAGTGAGGAAGAACTGATCAATATGACAGTTGTGGACAGGTGTAGCTGGATCCATGTATTTCGGATCGCTGAAGACCAGTTCGTGGTTGAACAAGTCAGGAGTTTCGCCACGTAGCAGGTTATCAGATCGGAGTGAGGTGGTGGCATAGGTGCGGATCGGGTCGTGCTCCCATGGGCGGATCGGGTCGTGCTCCCATGGACGGATCGGGTCGCGTTCTGCGCTGGCGATCCGAAGGGTGCGATCCGCGTGTGCGATCTGCAGGTGCGATCTGGCCTTTCATGAACTAGAGGAACAAAGCTTCATATTCTCTTCTTGTGTGTAAACCTTGGTGGCTTGGTCAAAAAGCTAGCCAACATTTTGCCCCCTCGAAGTATGTTTCATTGATGGAACATGCTTCGAAGTCGTTGAGGTATCTCTCCATGAGGTTACGTTATTTAATGGTTGCGTCTGTCTAAAATGTTGTGTCACTCTGGAAAGTTGTATCCTTTGGTAAGTATAAATATCAGACTAAATCATCATCATTTCTTTGTTCACTGAATAATTTTTATTTCTGGAATCTTAAGAGAAGTCGTTGTCGAATTG
This sequence comes from Allium sativum, assembly GCA_030737875.1. Taxonomy (NCBI): domain Eukaryota; kingdom Viridiplantae; phylum Streptophyta; class Magnoliopsida; order Asparagales; family Amaryllidaceae; genus Allium; species Allium sativum. The sequence goes on along the minus strand of CM060913.1, from coordinate 766,628,556 downwards.
CCAGGTAGATCTCTGAATTTTTTCCTCCCCTATTTTTTCCTTTTTTTTAGTCATCATCGGGATCGGATCGCCATCACGTGATACGGTTCGTGGGATGGAGGATCATTGCGATCCGCGATTCAATTGTGTCTTCAGCGAAGCGGGCCGCCCCCTTCTTTCTGATGGGCTTCATTGCGATTCGAGGTGGGCTACAGCCCGTGGGCCATTCGGTTCGAATAAGACAAGAAGTGGAAGGTTAACGGTCATGAAACCGTCTATAAAACCCGACCTCCCTCGTTCTCTTCCCTTTCTTCTTCTATTCGCTCCGTGCCGCCAACTCCTTTCGAGAAAAAACCCTATTACTTCGATAATTCTCTAAAATCTCGCTTGTTTCACCAAATTTTTAAAAAGGTAATCCCATTAAAACTTTCTCTGTTCGTGATTTCCGAGTTTTTCGCTGATTTGAGGAGGAAAAGGGAGGAATTTCGTGTTTTTTTGGGGTTTTGAAGGCGATGAAGCTGCCATAGCTGATGGGTCTCGGTCATTCGAGAGTGAGGAGAGGGAGGAAGGAGAAGGAGGGAAAGGGTTCGGTCAGTTTGGTTCGTTTTGTGAACGAGGCATAGGTTTGAAGTGATCGCGAGACGAGGGGAGAAAGGAAGGAACCGGAGTGTTGACTTATCTAGCGGATCAGGTCGTGAGTATAGCAAGACGATAGATCGTGGCGTAGACGGAAAAGAAGGGGAAGAGCAAGTAGCGGATCGTGGAGATGTGACGAGGGAAGGGATCGTGGGGAAGAGCAAATAGCGACCCGATCCGGAACTCTTCCGTGAATTAGCGCCTCCGATACTGATCCATGCTTGCTTAGCGATCCCAGTAATATGCCGCGATCCGATCCCCATCTCGCGATCCGAAGGGGTATCACGAACCAAACAATGAACGATCCAACAAACTTGTAAAATAAGCAGTGCAAATTAATTCCAGTACATCAATGGATAGTTAGGTTAGAGCCTTCACGACGGACTTCTGGACTGAACAAATGCATAATCTATTAGCGAACAACAACCAATGTCTTGATGATTTTGTTGACCCTCGTACTTTTCTTTAATGCACGCACAAGCACACACTGGCACTTGCACACACAGGGGGGATGGGTAATTATAATCTTATTTCTCATGTTTACTCGCCTAAACAGTAATGTCGGATAATCGTACCCCTTCAAGATCTGACACAGAGACGGATACCGAGGTGTATAAGCATCTCAACCCCGAGGTTCTTCCAATTAATCCAGAGTGTGCGGATTCTGGATCCGAATATGAGGCAGAAACCGAATCGAATCCGTCTGAGAGTACCTCGCTTGATGAAGAGTCAGAGGTAGATGGCCGAGCTCCCGACGAAGTCCCTAGTGCAATAGAAATAGAGAAATTCACAGACTCTCTAGCTTCCAAACTTGATGACATAAAGCTTAAGAGAATTTGCTTGAGACATGGGATCCCCTGGGATGATGTGAGGACACCCGACAGCGAAGATAAACCTCATTTGGCTCCAGAGGGGTATATGACAGTCAGCCGACTCATGTACTGGGTAGGAGCTATTCCTCCGTTTCCTCCAATTGTCATTGAGACCCTAAAATGATTGGGTATTGCTCCAATGCAGCTTCATCCCAATGCCTACGCAGCTTTATACACTCTATATATCGCATACGCAGAAATCCTGCATACTGAGCTCACATTTAAAGATTTGAAATTCTTTTACCTTTTCAAGCATCGCTCCTCGGCAACCCCAAATTTCACTTTCTTCGAATCGGTAGCAAATAGGAAGGTTCTGTCTGACGGACACAGCAACATAGGGGATGCCAAGGCCGATTGGTTCTATATAAAGAGACAGGCTGGGTGTTCGAGAAGATGGCTTAAATCAAGTAATCTTTAAACTTTTGACTGAATAACTTGTTTAAGAAATCGAAGCATTAACATTCCCCCCTTCTTTTTTTTTCTCTAAGCAGATCACGCCTTTCCTAAGACGGAAGGCTCGGTATACAATAATCGACCGTCTCTTCTTCTACAAAGCAAATCTGATTTTCTAAAAATCAAGAAGTACATTACTGACGAGAACCTTCACAAGCACCGCCTTCTGGATATAAGGTTTGGACTTGGTGCGGGCGGCAAACCCTACAAATTCGTGCCCCCAAAGGAGGGAGAAGGAACGTCACGGGCAGCAGAAACAATTAATTTTCGTGAGAGTCCCTCGCTGATAGTCATTCAGGACGACGAAGACCTAAACATATATAGAGGAGATGAGGCCCGTGGTGATAAGTCTAAGGAAATCCCAGTTTCTCCGGGGGGTTTCCCCTCAAGGGCCTCTCTTTCGGTTGAACCTGCTGCTCCCGATGATTTAACAGAAGGGCAGCTATTTAAAGAGCTGAGAAAAATTCCTTTGCCTGATGATGTATACACACAGGGAGACTTCGAAGGGGAGCCATTTTTCCCTGTTTTTGAGGAAACAACCGCTCCAGTTGGGGAACGAGAAACTACTCAGATGAGCCTAACTTCGGGCCCTGGTCTGTTGGGGGGAATTATATGGGATGCACAAATCACACGCACTGCTTGACCCCACACTTTTATGTCAACAGTATTCAAGGTTTTAATATGCTCTTTTTTCTTTTGCAGGAAAGATGTCTTGCAGGCGGTCTTATTCTTATCGCTCTCTTCGTGAAGGCACACCTAGCCTTCATCCAAATCCTGAGCGTGCTCGCGGCCTTTCTCACAAGCCTACTTCTTCACAATCCCGGTCTCCATCAAAACCAACCTCTGGCAAGCTTCCCAGTTATTCGGTGCCACCTACAGGGGGAAAACAACTTCCCAAAGACTTAACCCCTCCGAAGAGTGCACCCTCTCACAACAGGTTATCAAAAAGACACTACGAGCCCAAGGATAAAAGCAAGGATCCAATCAAGGATTCTGAGAAGGAGAAAATTGACATTGTCCCTTCTAGCCAACAAGATTTGGTTGCCCCCGGGTCACATGATTACATCCATGGTCCTGAGACTCAGGCTAAGCTGGAAAAGTTGCAAGAACAATTCCCTGACATCTTCTTCGAAAGGATGATGTTTGTTCCAGCCTTGGAACCAGTCCCTAGGAACTGGGATACTGAGGTCATCGGGCACATTCGCCATGTAGCCAGGCAGTATGAAGCGATGAATAAACATGCTGTTAATCTTTCAGAGGTCATCCGAACGCTTGAGATGGAAGCACATAGATCCAAAGTGAAGATAGATAACAATGAAAGGGCCATGGCAAAAATGGAGAAGGACTTAGAGGATGCACAATCTCTGCTTGCCTTGGCCCAACGAAACGCTAAAGCTTACAAAACAGAGCTGGAGGAGGCCAGGCAATGTTTCCATAATGAGCTTGATTCTAATAGCAAAGAGCGAGTGTTATTGAAGCAAGAGGTGGAAGATCTCAGGATGGCCAACTCCGAATTGAAAACAGCACAGGATCACTTCGAGGCCAAAAGAGCTGCTTGGGAGAAAGAAAAGGCAAGTTTGAAGGAGAGTTTAGCTTTGGCCGAAGGAGAGAAAGTAATTCTGAATGAGCAAGTCGCGGATGCAGAGAGGCGCGCGGCTCTCGCCGAAAAGAATGTAGAAAGTGCCATTGAAATGGCTACTGCTTCTAACGACAAGCTCCTCGAGAGAGAAAAGGATATCGAAGGGTTTGAAGAAACGATATTTGACTTCCTCGGCCACGTCCTCAAAACCCGTAACATCTCATGGATCCCGGACTACCACGTCACATTAGCCAACATATGGGATGCCATCGTCGAGGGTGAGAAGCGGAGATTAAGAGTTGAAGAGATGACGAAGATGAGATGATGAGGACCACTCTGAGGGATAACGAGCCCGAGTATTTGGCAGAAGGCCGGCGCCTAATTCAAGAAGAGACAGAGAAGGAGAGGACTCTGGCTAAGGGCAAAAACAAGATTGACGAAGGTTCAAGCTCAGCTGTAGAGCCCAAGGCCTCCGGAGTTGAGGAATACAATCCTGATGATCCATTAATTCCTTTGGGCCCGACTCCTTTGGTTGTCGGAGCTTCTGCAGCTAGCTTGGATGGAGGATCAGCGGAAGGTATCCCCATTTTTTCCCCACAATTTGTCAAATCAATTGTGAGTTGTCGTCGTCTGGCGGAGCAACCAACCGAATTAATAACACGTGTTCCTCATAATACAGGTGGCGGGCCCGTCGATAAGGATGTCGAGAAGAAGACAAATGCGGAGAAGATTGACGTCTCGCCTAGCGCCGGTGTTGATGCACCAAAGCAGGCTGAAGGTACAATAGCAGAGAAGGGCGTCCTGGCACCCAGTGCCGATGCCCCCAAGGATGACGAAACCATCGATGCCTTGAAAGATATGGACGGGCGCCATGTAGATGATGAGGAGGATGTCATTATCACCAAAGAAGTCAAAGGCGATGACGATGAGACCTTGGCTAAAAGAAAGGCTAGGCAGGAAAAGCAGCTGGCTTTAAGGAAGGAGGAACAAGAGCCTTTGAACGTAGCTCCTATCTCGGAGTTTGATCCCAAAACTGGGATGGTTCTGAAACTCCAGCCCAAATCGATCACTAAACAGCTTCATTTTGAGAATCCCGATGATTTCCCAGCTTCCCTTACTGATAAAAGAAAGAGAAAGAAGGAGGAGGAGGAGTCTTCGGATGAACCTTCAGCTCCTCTTATAGACAAAAGGAAGAGAAAGAAGGATGATCAATCTGATATTAACAAGGCGGAGCTGGAAAAGCAGAAGAAGGAGAAAAAGTCCAAACGTAAATAGGATACTGCCGCTTGTCTATGTTTTGTCTTTAAGATTCCCCACTGGCCATGAAATGTAGTTGTGAGACTGGCCCTCACTTTTGTTTTAGGTTGCTTTTTACGTTGTAGGCTTGCAGTTTATGAATGAAAGTTTATTTCTTTTGCCTCATCGTGTACCTGCATTTAATAAACTTTTCATGCTTAGTCATAAATTATTTGCTTATAACTACAAATCATTCAAGCAACAAAAAGACTTTAACAATACTGTATCGCATCAAGATACATGTATGCATATATCTGCCCCCAATTAATCATTAAAGATTGATTTGAGTTGTATGCATGTTGCCCCCTGTTTCTGAACATAGGGGACTTGGAAATTTTTGTAGAATTAGAGTTCTTGCGGTGCCAAGCTTTTGGCACTTCCATACTCTCCCGATCCATCTGCGGGTCAAAGTTTGAACTCGTGTCATAATCTACGCACCGATCCTTCAGCGGGGTAGACATCCTATGGGCGCTAAGTCTCCAGCACCGTTCTCAGCGCTTAATCATAGACGCTTTTATACTCTCCTAGCAGTCACCGAGGTTAGAGTTCGAGCTCAGCAGTTATGTCGCTCCCCGATCCTTCAGCGGGGTAAGAGCTCTTTCTCAGCGCTCAGTCGGAGACGCTTTTATACACTCCTGGCAGTCGCCGAGGTTAGAGTTCGAGCTCAGCAGTTCTGTCGCTCCCCGATCCTTCAGCGGGGTAAGAGCTCTTTCTCAGCGCTCAGTCGGAGACGCTTTTATACTCTCTTGGCAGTCGCCGAGGTTAGAATTCGAGCACAGCAGTTATGTCGCTCCCCGATCCTTCAACGGGGTAAGAGCTCTTTCTCAGCGCTCAGTCGGAGACGCTTTTACACTCTCCTGGCAGTCGCCGAGGTTAGAGTTCGAGCTCAACAGTTCTGTCGCTCCCCGATCCTTCAGCGGGGTAAGAGCTCTTCCTCAGCGCTCAGTCGGAGACGCTTTTATACTCTCCTGGCAGTCGCCGAGGTTAGAGTTCGAGCTCAGCAGTTCTGTCGCTCCCTTATCCTTCAGCGGGGTAAGAGCTCTTTCTCAGCGCTCAGTCGGAGATGCTTTTATACTCTCCTGGCAGTCGCCGAGGTTAGAGTTCGAGCTCAGCAGTTCTGTCGCTCCCTGATCCTTCAGCGGGGTAAGAGCTCTTTCTCAGCGCTCAGTCGGAGACGCTTTTATACTCTCCTGGCAGTCACCGAGGTTAGAGTTCCGTCAAGGCGGTTCCGATCATGGTACACCGCCATGACTTATGGACATCGCCTTCATGTCCGTTATGCTCTCTCTCGGCTCTGGAGAGTTAGAGCGTTATCAATGATATGATTTACTTTATCGCACCCTTAGAGCTTTGACTGTTGATTGCATTCCATTCTGATGGAAGGCACCTATAATTATATGCTTCTGTGATCGTTGCATGGTTCACAGCAATTTCCATAAAAATAGAAAGGCAGATAAATAATAGTGCAATAAAGGTAAACAACACACAATATTTTTATAGTGGTTCGGTCGAATCATGACCTACGTCCACTTTATAATTTTTTGCTTAAGAAATCGGACTATTCTTGGCAAGTCGTGCCTTGTACATGGTCCTTAATAAAGCAAAAGAACAGATCTGACATCTTTACATTAGATACGGCCGTAAATGTTGGGCATTCCACACTATGGGGATTTCCTTTCCATCTATGGTTGCTAGCTTGAAGGTTCCATTATCAAGCTTGCACAGAATGGAGTACGGTCCTTCCCACTTCGCACCCATATGAGTTGGGGGTGGAAAGACACACTTCAGAACCAAGTCTCCGGGGTTCAAAGGTTCGGGCTCGAACCTTTTTGTTGTAGTATCGGGCGACCTGTTGCTTGCATCTCAAGGCACACAGGTCTGCTTCGTCCCTCTTCTCTTCGATCATATCCAGGGATTCAAGGAGCAATTCGTTATTAGTCATCGGATCGTAATAAGTCACTCGGTGAGAAGGTACTTTTATTTCAACCGGGATGACTGCTTCTGCTCCAAAAGCAAGAGAGAAGGGGGTATGGCCTGTTGCTGATTTATACGTTGTCCTGTAGGCCCATAGTGCTAAGGGTAATTCATCAACCCACATGGCTCTGGCCCGCTTCAGTCTTCTTTTCAGAATGGACTTAATCACTTTATTCGCCGCTTCGACCTGTCCGTTCAACTGCGGATGCGCCACAGAGGTGTACCGTTTCTCAATATGGTATTTCTGGCAGAAATCTCTGAATTCAGTTCTATCGAACTGAGTTCCGTTGTCAGTTATAACGATCTTTGGAATCCCAAATCGACAGATGATGTTCCTTACGACGAAGTTGATCACTCTTTTGGTTGTGATTGTAGTCAGTGGCTCAGCCTCGACCCACTTAGTGAAGTAGTCTACAGCTACAATAGCGAACTTCGCTCCGCCCTTAGCTATGGGGAGACTTCCGATGATATCAATTCCCTGCATAGCGAAAGGCCATGGGCTTGTCATCGTTTTTAACTGACTAGGAGGTGCCCTAGGTATCTTTGAAAATCTCTGGCATGCATCACACTGTCGTGCGTACTTCGCCGCATCTTTGTTTATGGTAGGCTAGAAATAACCATGCCGCAACACCTTTTTTGCCAATGTTTGCCCTCCAGTGTGATCGCCGCATTCGCCCTCATGTAGCTCCTGCAGTACACGCTTGATGTCGTCATGAGCTATACACCGGAGAAGGGGCATCGAAAATCCCTGTCTGTAAAGGACTCCGCCTTGCAGAACGTATCGAGAGGCTTTACGAATTACTTTACGCCTCTCGCTCTTCTTGGTCGGAAGCGTTCCATTCATCAAGAAATTTTTTAGAGGGGTCATCCATGACTCCCTTTCTGGTTCCGTCTCTAGTACCGGATCAATTTCCATCTGATCTATACTAGGAGACCAAAGTACTTCAACTGGGGCTAGCCCGGTCTCTTCAGGATCGTCGGAACTAGCCATCTTTGCCAACTTATCCGCCTGTTGGTTCTCTGACCGCGGAATATGAGATATGCTGTAGTGATCGAAGCCGTTCAGCAACTCCTTCACTTTCTCTAAGTATAAAATCAATCTTGGGCTTTTGACTTGGAATTTCCCAGTGACCTGGTTTACAACTAACTTGGAGTCGCAAAATATGTCCAGCTTTGTGATTTGCAACTCCTTTGCGATTCTTAGCCCGGCTATCAGGGCTTCATATTCGGAGTCGTTGTTAGTGGTGTGAAACTCCATCCGGATAGCATAGGATATCGGCCGTTTCTCAGGAGTTTCAAGCACTACTCCAGCGCCGGATCTCTTGTCATTCCTAGCGCCATCAGTATACAATCTCCAGGCACTGGGATCGAGAAGTAACTTTGGGGGGTCAGCTTCTTCGTTCGCTATATCTTCCTCCGGGACAGTAAACTCTGCTATGAAATCAGCTATCACTTGCCCCCGTATTGACCGCCGGGGTTGAAAGTTCAGATCAAATTGACTCAACTCAATGTTCCATTTGAGTAGTCTTCCAGACGCTTCTAGTCTCTGTAGAACTTGCTTGAGTGGATGATCAGTGTACACGGTGATGGGATGAGCCTGAAAATAATGTCGAAGCTTTCTAGAGGCAATCAGCAAACTGTACGCTAACTTTTCTATCCTTGGATAATTACGCTCTGTTGCCGCCAATTTTTTGCTCACGTAATACACTGGTCTTTGAACTTTATCTTCTTCTCTCACCAATGCTGAGTTGATCGCGTGGGACGACACTGCCAAGTACACGAATAAGTCCTCATGATCCACCGGCTTAGATAATATCAGAGGTTTCTCCAGGTGACTCAGCAGGTTCTGAAACGCTTCTATGCAGTCAGGCGCCCATTTGAAGTGGCGTTTTCCTCGCTTTATCAATTCAAAGAATGGGATGCATTTGTACGTAGCCCTAGAGATGAATCTGCTTAGTGCTGCAACTTTCCCTGCAAGGCTTTGCACATCTTTGATTTGTTTAGGCTCCTGAATGTCTCTGATGGCTACAATCTGTTGTGGATTAATTTCAATTCCGCGCGAGCTGACAATGAATCCCAAGAATTTCCCGGATGCAACTCCAAATGAGCATTTCGTTGGGTTGAGTTTCATCCCGTACTTTCGAAGAATGCCAAACATCTCCGCCAAGTCTGTAGTGTGATTGGAGGATTGCCTGGACTTAATCAACATGTCGTCGACGTATACTTCCATTGTTTTCCCAATCTGGTTATAGAACATTCTGTTCACTAACCGTTGATATGTAGCGCCTACGTTCTTCAAGCCAAAGGGCATTACCATGTAGCAGTATAATCCCAGATCCATAATGAAGCTAGTGTGTTCTTGATCTGGAACATGCATTGGAATCTGGTTATATCCTGAATAAGCATCCATAAAGGAGAGAAGTTCATGACCCGCCGTTGAGTCCACCAACTGATCGATCCTGGGTAACGGAAAACTGTCTTTTGGGCAGGCTTTATTCAAATCCGAGAAATCGATACACGTTCGCCACTTCCCGTTGGCCTTCTTTACTAGAACTGGATTTGAAATCCAGTCTGGATAGGTTGAGTCTCTGATAAATCCATTACTCTTTAGCTTTCCAACTTCTTCTTTCAAGGCAGTGGACCTCTCTGGGCCCAGCATTTGCCTTTTTGTTTTACCGGAGGATGCTTAGGGTTAATGCTTAATGAATGGCTCATGATTGATGGAGATATCCCACACATGTCTGCGTGGGTCCAAGCAAATACGTCCAAGTTATCTTTCAAGAAATCCGTCAGTTCTTTAGCTAAATTCGGATTTAACTGGGATCCAATCTTAAGGACCATCTCTGGGTCACTATCGTCGATCGGTACATCCACAATTGTCTCGTTGGGAGTCGCCATTCTGCCCCCAGGTTCTTTGTCCTCTCTGGGATCTATATCCTTGGGCAACTCTCTGGGCGACTCACCTACGGTTATCCTCTTTAATTGCTATGAGGTCTCCGCCCTTGTGGGGGGAGAAGCGCCCTTGGTTTCTATGTCTCCTCCATTGCGGAGTAGCTTTAGCTCTGCAATATAACATGCTCGTGCGGCAACCTGATCTCCTCTGACAATACCAACACCAGCTTCTGTAGGAAACTTCAATAACAAGCACCAGGGGGCTATACAGGCTCTGAACTTTGCTAGGGCCGGTCGGCCCAAGAAGATATTATAGGGCGATTCAATACCCAAAACCACGAAGGGAAGAATTCTCACTCTCTGGCATTCTCCTTCCCCAAGTGTAAATGGTAGCTCTACATATCCCATTGGAGCAGTGGATGCTCCGTCAAATCCACGGATCCATCCCTCGCAGGGCTTCAAGTCTTTTATCTCGAAATTCATCTGGTCGAATGTCTTTTTGAAAAGAATGCTGACGGAACTCCCATTATCCACCAAGACTTTATGAACGGTGGCCGGGCCAATAGGAACTGTGATTACAAATGGATCTTCGGTCGGAGCATGGACTCCAACGCTTTCTCGTTCACGGAAAACGACGTCGTCGGACATCATCTTTTGTTGCTTTACCAGGACATTGTCCTCAGGATTGCTACACTCTCCTACCCCGAGGTGCTGCTTAGCTGCATTGACATACTGATCCAATGCCTTGGAATCGTGCCCGGCAAGATAAAGCCCTCCGATTATGGTATTGATAACAAGGTCTTTTCCCTTTTGCTGGGCAGTTGGCCTGACAGCAGGTTGATTCTGGTTCTGATTTGGGGCTGTACGGCTTGCCCCCTGTCTCTGGGTGTCACTCTGTATTCATCCAATTTTCCTTCTCGGAGAAGCTTCTCGACCACATCTCTTAGGTGACGGCATTCATTTGTTGAGTGGTCGTGAATCTGATGGAAGAGACAGAACTTCCCCGTTTCACGTTCTTTCTCCGTCGACTCTCTGGGAGGAGGCCTTTTATTTTGGAGGACGTTATACGAATCCATGAAGATATTCTCCAAAGTATCATTTATTGGAGTATAACTTTCAAAAGACCCGGGACGAGTCCTTCTTTGGGAGTCGTTCCCTCGGTTCCTCTTCCGGTTATTGCCATTACTGTTATTACCATTGTTTCCTGACTGGCGACCACCCTGGTTCCGGCTTCCGACATTAACTTCGACCTTCCCCGAGCTGTCTCCTGTCTGCTTAATGGCGACATTGCTCTGGATTTCCTCCTTATCGTCCATTTTTGCCTTTCGGTTAGCATATACCTCCTCCTGACGCAATCGTACATTAGCTTTCTCGTAGAACAACTCTCTAGTGTGAGGTGGCTTGCCGGCCAAGTATCTCCCAAATTCAGTATCCTTATCCACACCGTCTATTAGGGTTGCCACAACGGTTGGCTCATGGGGATCCTTGACTTCAGTAGCGGCTAGGTTGAAACGATCCAAATGCTCCCTCAGGCTCTCGCCTGGTCGCTGCTTGACTAGGAACAGGTCAATCACATTCTTTGTCCTCTGTGCATAAATGCGGAACTGATCCACAAACCTTTCACTCAATTCCTTGAAACTAGAGATTAATCGTGCTGGTAAACGGTTGAACCATAATAATGCTACTTCTTCCAAGAATATAGGGAATGCTTTGCATTTTACAGCGTCAGATGCCGCAGCTGCAGTCATTGACCAGGAATATCTCATTAGATGTTGAACTGGATCAGATCTACCCGCATAACGGTTCATCTGCGGCATGTTGAAGCGCCTCGGGAATGTTGCATCTAGGATGTCATCAGTGAAGGCGGTGTGACTGCGGTCAATTCCCTAATCTTCGTTCCTTTGTCCTCGGCTATCTGCCAGGATTTGTCTGACCATCGGCCCCAGGTTTGCAGCGGTTACAATAGGCTCGGGATCAGCACTTCTCGCTCTGTGGGCATCTTCAACTTCTCTTCTAGGAAAAGCCACGAAATTTGGAGCTCGAATAGGGCTTCGTTGCCCCCTGTTACCATGATTATTTATTCGGCGAGGGGGCTGAGGTGATCCGTTCTCGACAGGGCTATCAACAACTCGCGCTCTGGGAGTTGCCGCACGATTATTCAAATTGCGGTTCGAAGGTCCTGCACCGTGCGACTCTTCTTCCTGTGAGGGCAAAGTTCCAAATCGGAGCTGTTCTATGTTTTCAGCCCTCTCGTATGGTCGCCGTGGAGGTCTTGGCGATTCCTCCGACGAAGAGGAGTACTCTGGGGTAAGTGGACGAGCCGGAGGATGTGTTCTTTGCCTTACCAGATCATCCAGACGTCTGTCCGTAGCAGTCAAGTTCTGTCGCAGCACGGAGCTTTCCTGCCTTTGAGCAGCTATTTCGTCAAACAGCCTATCCCACATTTAGCAAAGCGAGAGAGATCTCCTTCAGTAAGTGGAGCAGAGGGATCATACCGATCATCAACATTTTCCCTTATGCGCAGAGAGCTTGAGCCAGGTCGAGCAGAGGGGCCAGGACGGTAAGAGCGAGCCATAGGCTCCTTTCTAGATCGAGTTGTAATCCGGTCATCACTTTGGATCGTGGTGGATCGGTGCCTGTGATTCGGTGCGCCCCCCTGGGGTTGGTTCGTGGTCACAGTATGCGGTGGATTCGGGGCGTTATCACGGGATCGAGTAACAACCCCTCCAGCTGCTCGGTTCGCAGTGCCTTCCTCAAGTCGGATCTTGGCGCCTCCATCAGACCGGTTCGTGACACCCTGATCGGTTCGGGTCGCCCCCCTATCCTCACGATCCGCGGTCCCCTCGACGACATGCTCGTGTGCACTTTCGCCAACTACTTCATTCGCGACTTCATTCGCTTGCGAAGCTCGTACTTCCTTAGACTTCTTTCCAGCCATGATATCAGGTACTGCTGGAATCTTCAAAAATCTGAACAGTGAAGTTTTGGGACTGTTTTCTTCGGACTTGAATATCCAAACAACGGAACAACAATCCAATATGTTGAGAAGTCAATTTCTCAGTGAAAGCACCAAAATGTTAGATCAAAATTTGGACCTAACACCCAAATTGTTCTGATTCGTAGAGAATTATAACTGGAGAATGAAGGAAAAGCGGAAAACACACAGAATTTATAGTGGTTCGGCGTTAACGAGCCTACGTCCACTTTATATGTTATCGATTATACTTTGAATGCTAGTACAATCGATGATTTCTCTCAAACTCACTCATACAATTATTATTTCTCTCAGTAATCTCGAAGTAAAACTGATAAGAAATAGTGGTATGACAGTAATGGTGGAATCAGTGCTCAATACTTCCAAAAAGATCCTCAAAAATGCCAATCTCTGGGCTATTTATAGCTGATTCTATCAGGCGGATAGCGGTCACACGTGGCGCAAATCCCGAGAAAGTTGGATCGGATCGAGTAGTGAGGAAGAACTGGTCAATATGACAGTTGTGGACAGGTGTAGCTGGATCCATGTATTTCGGATCGCTGAAGACCAGTTCGTGGTTGAACAAGTCAGGAGTTTCGCCACGTAGCAGGGGATCGGATCGGAGTGAGGTGGTGGCATAGGTGCGGATCGGGTCGTGCTCCTATGGGCGAATCGGGTCGTGCTCCCATGGACGGATCGGGTCGCGTTCTGCGCTGGCCATCCGAAGGGTGCGATCCGCGTGTGCGGTCTGCTGGTGCGATCTGGCCTTTCATGAACTAGAGGAACAAAGCTTCATACTCTCTTCTTGTGTGTAAACCTTGGTGGCTTGGTCAAAAAGCTAGCCAACAGCATATAATATATATTCAGCATCCATCAAAATTAACAATCATAGCACACAAAATATTTAAACCTAACTTATAAAATATAAGTGGGTTAAAACTGAGTGAGTTGTAACACCCCGCAATTTTTAAATCGGAACATAAGATATAATCAAAGAATAATTAATTTCAAATGCGAGAATTAAGGGAAACGAGTTACACCATTGCGTTCATCTCGGAATTCTGCTTGAGATAGAGTCCGAGTTTGCATAAATCGGACACCGTATGAAGAAGATATGGACGAACGAAGTTAGGAAGAAAACCAGAAGAAGAGAAGAGAAAAAAAATACACTGCACTGGCGCACTTGGGAAGTGCGCCAATACAAAAACTGCACGGCGCACCTGCCAAGTGCGCCCAGGTCGAGCTAAAAACCTGCATAGCTTTCTGGTGTGTCTGATCCGTACTGTGACTCATTGCTGAGTCCTTTCTAACTCCTTACTGAGTCATTAGGGTTGAGGTGTCACCCTATCCTGACTGAATGGTTATGATTAACTCTAGGGTCATCCGACGGCTCTAATAGATTTTGAAACTCTTTATAAACAAACTAACACTTAACCCTAAAATCACACTAATTCATTCTAAGAGCCGTCATACCGCCATACTCAACCTAGGACAGCCACCATTCTCTTTCAACTAAAAAGAAAACTAGAAAGCTACGAAGTGAATCAAATCTGAATTATAAGAACAATGATCTACATCAAAGGCGAGCATACCAACTTCAGAATTCAGATTCCAGAAATCAAGAATTCCTTCTTTGTAAGTTATTACTTAGATTTGAACGGGTAATTGGAATCGTGAATGTAATGAATCAAAATATAGAACTACACCAATTTGCAAGTTAATTATCTTTGATTCGTACTTATGTCAAATCGAAAGTTATCTATGCCTTTGTATCCGATTTACGACTATGACTGTGAGACTTTTCCCTAAAACTATGACTATGAAACTGTTGCCTATGAAGCTATTTCCTATGACTATGACTATGAATATAAGACCTTTGTCTAAGACTATGGCCATGAACTGTCGCCTATGAAATTATTGCCTACGACTATGAATCATGACTATGAGACTATTGCCTATGACGTTGATTAAGATATTATTGTGTTTAGTCGCCCATGACTATTGTGGTTAATTGCCCATGATTATTGTAGTTAGTTGCTTATGACTATTCCCATTGTTACAATTAACCGATCATGTTGTACCTTGAACTGGCATTATGTTGGACCAAATCACCTATGTCTATTCCCTTGATTACGTGGATCTCGTATTTAGTGTGTAACTTGGCTACTTTATTCCTATTCACTATTATGTACATCGAACCTGTTGGAGCCATCATTTTTGCATGCCTAATCTGTTATATCAATTCTTGTGCTTATCCCCTATTCCTTTTGATTAGTGCCATTTCATGCGTACATAGAAAACTTGTGAAATCATGTTATACGTACGATTATGATGCGAAAATTGGGCGTAGCTTAATTAAGTTATTTTGGCATAATAAATATGTTGGCATAATCTAAATTGGCTATAATAGTGAATGATTTACATGCATGTTAGACTTGGGCATAAGTTGATAAATTTAACTGGCCGCAAAGTGTGTAATTGGCGTGTAAACCAAGTTTTGGACATAAACAGTAAACTAGAATATTAAATCTAGTTTTGACATGAACCGTAAATTGGAATATTAATCTAGATTGGGCATGAATTGTAAAAGGGGAATATTAAATCTAAATTGGTATGAATTGCAAGTTGGGTTAATTGATTGGTAAACCAAGTTTTGAGCATAGAATATAAGTATGTTAATTTTCATGACAGATGAATATGATCTAGGCTAAATTGATTTACGGAAAATTTACATAAATAGTAAATATGTAAATTTAATAAAAGACGAATATGCCTAACCCGAGGTTAAACTGAGTTGTGGTGTAAAACTACCCGGAATTGACCAGCACATCCAGTGACCACAACAATACCTGTCTAATGTGGGTGGTTGGTGCATCAAGCCAAGAATGACCCGAGGTTAGACTGAGTTGTGGTGTAAACCTGCCCGGAACCGACCGGCGCATCCAGTAACCACAACAATATCTGTCTAATGTGAGTGGTTGGTGCTTTAATTAATTAATTAATTAAGGCTCATGGATAAATCAAGCTAGAAATGGTGGGGTTAAGTAATTAGGGAAACACTTAACCGTAATAACATGTTAACAAAGACAAGAAGGGTGGGGTTAAGTAATCGAGAAAACACTTAGCCAATTCAACATGCTAATTAGACTAGATGGTGAGGTTAAGTAAATTTAGAACACTTAACCGTCATAACATGTTAACTAGACAAGTGGGTAAGGTTAAGTAAGTGTTTAACATGCTAACTAGACTAGATGGTGAGTTTAAGTAAATTTAGAACACTTTACCGTCAGAACATGTCATAACATGTTAACTAGGAAAGTGGGTGAGGTTAAGTAAAATTAGAACACTTAACCGTCATAACATGTTAATTAGACAAGTGGGTGAGGTTATGTTAATGGGACACACTTGACCAATATATATATATATATATATATATATATATATATATATATATATATAACATGATGTGTGATACGGTTAAGTAACACAAGAGGAACACTTAACCAAAATATATATATATAACATGATATGTGACAGGGGTTAAGTAACACAAGGGGAACACTTAACAATATGTATATATATACACACATATGTATACGTATATATAACATGATGTGTGGGCAGGATAAGTTAACTTGAATGAATGGATAACACTTAACCAAGAATATATATCAACTTGAATCAGTGGGAGGGTTAAGTACATATCGGGATCGGTGGGTAATATTAGTACATATAGGCCCACAAACTTAACCATTAAATAGACATGTTTGAACCAGTGGAAGGGTTAAGTACATATCGGGATCGGTGGGTAATGTTAGTACATATAGGCCCACAAACTTAACATTTAAATAGACATGCTTGAATCGGTGGGAGGGTTAAGTACATCACGTGTAGGTGGGTAATATTGTATATATATATAGGCCCACAAACTTAACCATTAGGAAACCCTAGAAATGGGGACCCATTTCAGCAGTAACCCATATAGATGTATCACGGTACCCTGAGCCAGGCAAGGTGGGGCACGATTACTGGGGTGATTATAAGCGGTCAAAATAGCGGCAAGAGGTATGTCAGTGTATTTTCCGACGGTTTACGGGCGTGCACGTACTACGGAGTGGAAAAAAGCAGGCACTGGGTACAGTAGTTATACACTATGCATCTTGAATCGTGTCGGGTCGCTATCATAAGGCTTGATACACCTTATGGTGGGGTCAGCATAGAGTATCTACACGCAAGAGGGGGCCAACTGACACAGACACATGGAAAATTAATACATGTAGGTAGCATAATCCCTAGTGGACCTAGGTCGCGTAAACCCTGAATCCGAGAGGCGTTCAATAGGTAGCATAAACCCTAGTGTCCCTGGGTAGCGTAAACCCCGGTTGAATCCAGGAAGCAGTCGATAGTAAACCCTAGATTAGATCTAGGTAATAAATGGAATCCCCATAATAGCTGTACACCTGAAGGCAACCGCAAATACGGGGATTTGGATTACGCTATCATATGATCATAGGTTACAGGTTTGGCACCAGTTAGGTAGTGCAGAGATATAGAAATAAGTATAAACAGTGTAGTTGCGAAGTAGAGAAGGAGTAGAAGCGCATTCAGTTTATCAGTACATTCAGTTTATCGGTACATTCAGTTTATCTTGCCATATCCCATGCTTATCCCATGTTATCTTGTTACTATGGTTTAGTCTTATATTTAGTTTATTCATGTCATGACCCCTTTTCCTCGTTTAAATACTAAGAATCACTGGACTTACCAGACTTTATGTCTGACCTAGTTTGCTCTCGCCTCTTTTCTTCCGTTTCCCCCCTCCCCAGGTTGTCAAGGAGGGAAAAGCTCAGCTCATTTTGGGGCCGTTACTCTCAAAGAGCTTGAAGATTCTTTGGTGCATTGATTTGAACTCCATTTTCTACTGCTATGGTTGGCTCATGCTTTATTGGGGAATATCATTGTCAGTTTGTGCTTCTTATATATTAAACAAGACAAATGCTTTCTTGTAATAAGTATTGGTGTTGTAAAACAATCTTTGTACAAGCTGTTTTAATCAATAAAGTTTATTTATCTTCCGCTTCTTTATTTGTGTCTTGTAATTTTTCTGCATCTTGTACTAAAAAATGCTCCACCGAAGTTAAGGCATTCCCTTTGTGAGTGACCTTAACGGAGGTGGGTTGTTTCACTTAGTATCAGAGCCGAAGGTTACCAGATCAGATAAAAGGATTTGAAAAATTATTTTCAAAACGGTTTTAAAAGAACATTTTTAAAAGAAAAGTTTTGTTTTAAAGGCATATTCCCCAAAGCCATATGCACTATCTTTTGACCCTCTGCTTGAATCCTTGTTTTCTTCTTTCTTGAGTCTCTGGGGCTCCTGGCTTTATGGGAGGTAACCTCATCGCGACATGGTTCCGTAGGCTTGATGAGACTATGAAACTTGTCAAAGGGAAAATAAGTGCCTAACTTCCATCTGTAGCCGTAATTTTCTTTCGAGCTTTGTAGGATTCCCCATGTGATGGAGGGAACTTTCTAGAGACCTATCGACAAGTTATACAAGGATGGCAAAGATGAGAATGGGGGCGTTTGGCTAAGGATCACAACACAAGAATGAAGAACTCATGGATATGGACTTGGTTCACAAAGGAGGGGAGAAAAGAATAGTAAAACCTAAAACAAGAGGAAGTGTCTTTATTTTGGTATAACGGGTCGTATAATTAAGGGCAAGGGCAAGAACAAAAGACAGGATTTTCCAGAAGGCAAGTGCATGCTCTCACCACTAGCATACCTGAGAGAGAGGTAGTAAGGTTTCTGTTGAAAAGTTTAGTTTTTCTTCTTGATCATCCTGCTAGTACTCTTTTTGATTTTTGCGCTTCGCATTCGTTTATATCTGCTTCCATAGTTGAGTCTCTACACCCTAGTTATTGTGTAGTGGAGGATCCCATTATAGTCTTAAATCCAGTTGCTGGTTCAGCCCATTTATCTTTGACTTGTGAGGATTTGAGAATAGCTATATTTATTCTTATGTTTTTGGGCTATGGGTTGATTCTAGGCATTGATTGATTAGCTAGTAATTGTGAAGCAAGGGTAGTTAGACTTTCGACTTTCCTCGGGAATACCCTTGAGATTTCATACGATCCTAAGGGATCAGTTTGTCTTAGCTACCTAGAATCACTTTATTTACCTATCGATGATTTTCGATCTGTTGGAGTAGTCCATGAGTACGCAAGGTGTTTTTATTAGGGTAGGGGTTTCCCCCCTAAAACTCGGGACAAACTTCCGCATATATCTAGATGACACTGCAAAGCCAGTTATGCGATCAACGATAATTTTGGAGCAAGATTGGCGAGGATAGCCAGACTCGATAGAGTGCTCATTTGTTTGGTTGTATCATCTCACATAGATCGTCCAAATTCGGAGGAGTTATACCTTGGGTGCTTGTCTGATATTGGTTTAGGCCTTTGGGGTTTGTACATGAGGGATGTCGAGTTCGACTAGGATGGTTTGCGTGAGAAATAAATGGTTGGGGCTGGCACCCTAAGTTAGACTGACCTTAAGAGAGATAATAAGCTCATAGTAACCATTAGCTTTAGACCCTCAGACTTGCAGCATGATGGATAAGCTAAGTAGAGAAGAGACCTCTAATCATCTTAGGATATACACTTGATATCATGGTTAATATCTATTTATCTTGGAAAGATAGTTCGACTACATTGGATACCCTCTAGCATAGTAAGTGATCGAGGGCCTATCTTTATTAGTGGGTTTTGGAAATGGAGGTCAAGAAGCTTCACAACCATGAAGTTAAATTAGATAAGGTACAGTGGAGTGAAGCTCAAGAAGATGCGACTTAGAAGACTGAAGACTAGATACGCGCATCTTACCCTTTTTGAGGTATATCCCTGATTCCTCTTTTACTGTAAAATCTATTTGCATGCTAGTCTTTAGCTTTTAAGGATATCCTCTCGGTCTTATCCTCAATCCTTAGGTAGAATCCAATGGATGTAAACATGTGTTTGAGACATGTTATGTTTGGTGGATGCAAGTGGTTGTAAGTGTTTTCTAGTGGTTGCTCGTGGATGCATATGCACACATAGGGCACTAGATCATCTCAGTCACTTCCATATTGCATTTGCATATATGTATTTGTTTATGGATTGAACTTGATGTGTTATCCTGTGGACGTTGCATTTGAGTGAATGATTATGCACTCATATAGAAATAATATGTATCATTAGGATTGCATACATATTGGACGCATGACACTGACATGATTTTCATTAAGGAGGTCAACTGAATCAGTAGACCGCCTGATTTTGCATTAACTAAGGACATATACACACACTATGCATATGATCATGAAAGCATTAGAAATCTTTTAAGGACAATGGACACCAGTGATTGAATGGTTGAGTACATAGATGTTGGATGATAGGATATGCATTCTTCTTAACGTAGAGATTTCGGGGACGAAATCCTTTATGGAGGGGAGAATGTAACACCTCGCAATTTTTAAATTGGGACTTAAGATATAATCAAAGAATAATTAATTTCAAATATGGGAATTAAGGGAAATGGGTTACGCCATTGCGTTCGTCTCGGAATTCTGCTTGAGATAGAGTCCAAGTTTGCGTAAATCGGACACCGTATGAAGAAGATATAGACGAACGAAGTTAGGTAGAAAACCAGAAGAAGAGAAGAGAAAAAATATATTGCACTGGCGCACTTGGGAAGTGCGCCAGTACAAAAACTGCACTGGCGCACCTGCCAAGTGCGCCCAAGTCGAGCTGAAAACATGCACAGCTTTCTGGTGTGTTCTGATCCGTACTATGACTCATTGTTGAGTCCTTTCTGACTCCTTGTTGAGTCATTAGGGCTGAGGTGTCACCCTATCCTGACTGAATGGTTGTGATTAACTCTAGGGTCATCCGATGGCTCTAATTGAATTTGAAACTCTATATAAACAACCTAACACCTAAAATCACACTAATTCATTCTAAGAGTCGTCATACCGCCATACTCATCCTAGGACAGCCACCATTCTCTTTCAACTAAAAAGAAAACTAGAAAGCTACAAAGTGAATCAAATCTGAATTATAAGAACAATGATCTACATCAGAGGCGAGCATATCAACTTCAGAATTCAGATTCCAGAAATCAAGAATTCCTTCTTTGTAAGTTTGGTTATTACTTAGATTTGAACGTGTAATTGGAATCGTGAATGTAATGAATCAAAATATAGAACTATACCAATTTGCAAGTTAATTATCTTTGATTCGTGCTTATGTCAAATCAAAAGTTATCTACGCCTTTGTATCTGATTTACGACTATGACTGTGAGACTTTTCCCAAGACAATGACTATGAAACTGTTGCCTATGAAGCTATTGCCTATGACTATGACTATGAATATGAGACCCTTGTCTAAGACTATGGCCATGAACTGTCACCTATGAAATTATTGCCTACGAATATGAATCATGACTATGAGACTATTGCCTTTGACATTGATTAATATATTATTGTGATTAGTCACCCATGAATATTGTGGTTAATTGCCTATGACTATTGTAGTTAGTTGCTTATGGCTATTCCCATTGTTGCAATTAACCGATCATGTTGTACCTTGAACTGGCATTATGTTGGACCAAATCACCTATGCCTATTCCCTTGACTACATGGATCTCATATTTAGTGTGTAACTTGGCTAGTTTATTCCTATTCACTGTTATGTACATTGAACCTGTTGGAGCCATTATTTTTGCATGCCTAATCTTTTATATCAATTCTTGTGCTTATCCCCTATTCCTTTTGATTAGTGCCATTTCATGAGTACATAGAAAACTTGTGAAATCATGTTATACGTACGATTATGATGCGAGAATTGGGTGTAGCTTAATTAAGTTAATTTGGCATAATAATATGTTGTCATAATCTAAATTAGCTATAATAGTGAATGATTTACATGCATATTAGACTTGGGCATAAGTTGATAAATTTAATTGGCCGCAAAG
Organism: Allium sativum; assembly: GCA_030737875.1. NCBI lineage: Eukaryota > Viridiplantae > Streptophyta > Magnoliopsida > Asparagales > Amaryllidaceae > Allium > Allium sativum. Next base: position 766,606,891 of record CM060913.1, on the reverse strand, counting down.
TGTGAAATTGGCGTGTAAACCAAGTTTTGGACACAAACGGTAAACTAGAATATTAAATCTAGTTTTGACATGAACCATAAATTGGAATATTAATCTAGATTGGGAATGAATTGTAAAAGGGGAAATTAAATATAAATTGGTATAAACTGCAAGTTGGCTTAATTGATTGGTAAATCAAGTTTTGGGCATAGAATATAAGTATGTTAATTTGCATGACAGATGAATATGATCTAGGCTAAATTGATTTATGGAAAATTTACATAAATAGTAAATATGTAAATTTAGTAAAAGACGAATATGCCTAACCCGAGGTTAGACTGAGTTATGGTGTAAAACAGCCCGGAACCGACCAGCACATCCAGCGACCACAACAATACCTGTCTAATGTGGGTGGTTAGTGCATCAAGCCCAGAAAGACCCGAGGTTAGACTGAGTTGTGGTGTAAACCTGCCCGGAACCGACCGACACATCCAGTAACCACAACAATATCTTTCTAATGTGAGTGGTTGATGCTTTAATTAGTTAATTAATTAATTAAGGCTCATGGATAAATCAAGCTAGAAATGGTGAGGTTAAGTAATTATGGAAACACTTAACCTTAATAACATGTTAACAAAGACAAGAAGGGTGGGGTTAAGTAATCGAGAAAACACTTAGCCAATTCAACATGCTAACTAGACTAGATGGTGAGGTTAAGTAAATTTAGAACACTTAGCCGTCATAACATGTTAACTAGACAAGTGGGCAAGGTTAATTAAGTGTTTAACATGCTAACTAGACTAGATGGTGAGGTTAAGTAAATTTAGAGCACTTTACCGTCATTACATGTTAACTAGGCAAGTGGGTGAGGTTACGTAAAATTAGAACACTTAACCGTCATAACATGCTAATTAGACAAGTGGGTGAGGTTATGTTAATAGGACACACTTAACCAATATATATATATATATAACATGATGTGTGATACGGTTAAGTAACACAAGAGGAACACTTAAACAATATATATATATATATATATAACATGATATGTGATAGGGGTTAAGTAACACAAGGGGAACACTTAACCGATATATATATATATATATATATATATATATATATATATATATATATATATATATATATGCATACATATGTATAACATGATGTGTGGGAAGGATAAGTTAACTTGAATAAATGGATAACACTTAACCAAGAATATATATCAACTTGAATCAGTGGGAGGGTTAAGTACATATCGGGATCGGTGGGTAATATTAGTACATATAGGCCCACAAACTTAACCATTAAATAGACATGTTTGAACCAGTGGAAGGGTTAAGTACATATCAGGATCGGTGGGTAATGTTAGTACATATAGGCCCACAAACTTAACATTTAAATAGACATGCTTGAATCGGTGGGAGGGTTAAGTACATCACATGTAGGTGGGTAATATTGTATATATATAGGCCCACAAACTTAACCATTAGGAAACCCTAGAAATGGGGACCCATTTCAGCAGTAACCCACATAGATGTATCACGGTACCCTGAGCTAGGCAGGGTGGTGCACGATTACTGGGCTGATTATAAGCGGTCAAAATAGCGGCAGGGGGTACGTTAGTGTAGGTTCCGACGGTATACGGACGTGCACCTACTCCGGGGTGGAAAAAAGCAGGCACTAGGTACCAGTAGTTATACACTGTGCATCTTGACTCGTGTCGGGTCGCTACCATAAGGCTTGATAAACCTTATGGTGGGGCCAGCACAGAGTATCTACATGCAAGAGGGGGGCGACTGACACAGACACATGGAAAATTAATACAAGTAGGTAGCATAATCCCTAGTTGGACCTAGGTCGCGTAAACCCTGAATCCGAGAGGCGTTCAATAGGTAGCATAAACCCCAGTGGCCCTGGGTAGCGTAAACCCTTGTTGAATCTAGGAAGCACTCGATAGTAAACCCTAGATTAGATCTAGGTAATAAATGGAATCACCATAACAGATGTACACCTGAAGGCAACCGCAAATACGGAGATTTGGATCATGTTATCATATGATCATAGGTTACTAGTTTGGACACCAGTTAGGTAGTGCAGAGATATAGAAATCAGTATAAACAGGGTAGTTGCGAAGCAGAGAAGGAGTAGAAGCACATTCAGTTTATCAGTATATTCAGTTTATCGGTACATTCAGTTTATCTTACCATATCCCGTGCTTATCCCATGTTATCTTGTTACTTTAGTCTTATATTTAGTTTATTCATGTCATGACCCCTTTTCCTCTTTTAAATACTAATAATCACCGGACTTACCAGACTTTATGTCTGACCTAGTTTGCTTTCGCCTCTTTTCTTCCGTTCCCCCCCAGGTAGTCAGGGAGAGAAAAGCTCAGCTCATTTTAGGGCCTTTACTCTCTCCGAGTTTGAAGATTCTTTCGCGCATTGCTTTGAACTCCATTTTCTACTGCTATGGCTAGCTCATGCTTTTTTGGGGAATATCATTGTCAGTTTGTGCTTCTTATATATTAAACAAGACAAATGCTTTCTTGTAATAAGTATTGGTGTTGTAAAACAATCTTTGTACAAGCTGTTTTAATCAATAAAGGTTATTTATCTTCCGCTGCTTTATTTGTCCGTCTTGTAATTTTTCTGCATCCTGTACTAAAAATGCTCCACCAAAGTGAAGGCATTCCCTTTGGGAGTAACCTTAACGTAGGTGGGGTGTTTCATGAGTTGAGCTTACCTTGATTTCCATTCATTGTTAAAACGGATTGTTATACAAGCCTCCAACTGCGTTCAACTCTGTCTGTTCCACTTCTATAATATTACGTCCCTTGTTTCGTCCGTTCTCTGTCAACATATGAACGCATTATACAATTATAGGTTACGTCCCTAGTTTTGAACAAATTTTGAAACCCGCCGCCTTAACCTGAAGAGGAAGAAGAAGGTTATAGTTTCCCCTTTATTATTTAATTTAATTATTTTTAAAATATTATCAATCTAAATTAATTCATAACTAATGCATACGATCTCGGAATTGAAAATTTTCAGTAGCGTTGCGATCGTGAGTCCAAGATCTACATTTTTGGACTGATTAGAACGGATTCAAAGCAGATCATATTTTTGAAAAAAAAATTCAATTCTGAATTATTCAGAATTAAAACCACTGTGAGAAATTCTACATTTTCTTATAATTAAAATTTATTAATCATAATTGTAGTATTACTCATACGTTGTAATATTCTGTTGATTGTCATACGTGATTTGATATGTGATTGGTGTGTTATGTAGAAGTATTGAAATTATCATTTTTGTTTATTAGATTTGTTGAACCAAAAAATTAACATTTGTGTTAATTAGAAAATAGTTAAACAAAATTTATCTTTTTGTTTATTTGATTTGTTGAATAAAAAAAATTAACATTTGTGTTCATTAGAAAATAGTTAAACTAAATTTATCATTTTGTTTATTAGATTTGTTGAATCAAAAACAAAAATAACATTTGTGTTAATTAGAAAATAGTTAAACAAAATTTATCATTTTGTTTATTAGATTCGTGGAATAAAAAAAATTAACATTTGGGTTAATTAGAAAATAGTTAAACAAAATTTATCATTTTGTTTATTAGATTTGTTGAAATAAAAATTAACATCTTTGTTAATTAGAATTGAGTTAAACAAAAATTATCACTTTTGTTTAATAGTTTAGTTGAAACAAAAATTATCACTTTTGTTTAATAGTTTAGTTGAAATAAAAATTATCACTTTTGTTTAATAGTTTAGTTGAAACAAAAATTATCACTTTTGTTTAATAGTTTAGTTGAAACAAAAATTATCACTTTTGTTTAATAGTTTAGCTGAAACAAAAATTATCACTTTTGTTTAATAGTTTAGTTGAAACAAAAATATTCATTTTTGTCAAATAGTTTAGTTGAAACAAAAATATTCCTTTTTGTCAAAATAGTTTAGTTGAACAAAAATGAACATTTTGTCAATTCATAATGGTTGAAACAAAATATACATTTTTGTCAAATCATAATTGTTGAAACAAAATATACATTTTTGTCAAAACATAATATTTAAAACAAAATTTACCTCTTTGTAAAATTATAATTCTTGAACAAAATATACATTTTTGTAAAAATATAATTGTTGAACTAAAATATACTTTTTTTCAAATTAGAAAAATTGAATAAAATGAACATTTTTGTCAAAACACATTAGTTGAAATAAAATATTCATTTTTTTTAAAACACATTGGTTGAAATAAAATATTCATTTTTATCAAAACATATTAGTTGGATTAAATTTATCATTTTTGTCAAAATATAATTATTGAACAAAAATATACTTTTTGTCAAATTAGAATAATTGAATAAAATGTACACTTTTGTCAAAGTACATTAGTTGAAACAAAATATACATTTGTGTCAAAAACATATTAGTTGAGATAAAAAATTATATTTTGTCAAAATATGATGGTTGTAAACAAAAATTACATTTTTGTTAAATAAGATTTGAGTTAAACAAAAATTACATTTTTGTTAAATAAGATTAGAGTTAAACAAAAATTACATTTTTGTTAAATAAGATTTGAGTTATAAAAAATATATAACATTTTTGGTTAAAGAGATTTGTGTTTGAGCGAAAATATTAATTTTGTCAAACTAGGATTATCAACATAAATGCCACCATCACTTATATTCATTTTGTTAAATTATAATTGTTAACAAAATAAAATCACCACTTATAATCATTTTTTCGAAATAGAATTGTCAACAAAATGAATGAATCACCTTTTAATCATTTTGTTGAAATAGAATTGTCAACAAAAATGAAAATATCATTTTTATTGTCAATGCATACATTAGAATTTGTATGCAAGTCAAAGAATCATTTTTATTGTCAATGCATACATTAGAAATTGTATGCAAAGTTAAAATATCATTTTTATTGTCAATGCATACATTAGAATTTGTATGCAAGTCAAAATATCATTTTTATTGTCAATGCATACATTAGAATTTGTATGCAAGTCAAAATATCATTTTTATTGTCAATGCATACATTAGAATTTATATGCATAGTTAAAGAATCACTTTTATTTTCAATGCATACATTAGAATTTGTATGCAAAGTTAAAGAATCATTTTTATAGTCAATGCATACATTGGAATTTGTATGCAAATTTAAAATAAACATTTTATATGTTATGTTATACAATGAAATTATATAAATACACAAACAAAATATTTCTTTTTATTTGTTAAAGTTAAAAATAGAAAATGCATATAAATAATGAAAATAAAAACTATCTTTTTATTTTTCATTAGCAAAAATGTCATGTAAATAAAATATATTTTATTTGACATTATGAACATGTAGATATGATATGCCAATAAAACATTCTTTTATTTGGCGTGTTAAATACGTTAGTGGAACCGTCGAATGGTTTATAGTTATATGCAATTATATATATAAATATAAATTAAAATTAAACAAATCGCGCGCGGTATTTCGCGTTTCAAAATCGTAACTTTAAACGATTATACGGAAAGATCCGACCGTTGGATTTTTCCAAAACTGGAACCGTTAGGACTGCTTTGGGAAGATCTTTCCAATGATATAAATTTTGTTAAAATCCAACGGTTAGATTTCGAGATGTGTATATCAAATTTTGATAAAAACAGCGCCAGGGCCGCCTATTGACCTGAAGCGTCGTTAAATTAAATTGAGCTATTTTTATGTAAATAAAAACAGCAATAAATCGTTATAAAATAATATTAACGATATAAAATGGTTTAAATTATATATATGCGAGAATTATTTGAAAAGACCGAGTTCAATCTCATTTCAAATAGTTATACGACGATTTGAATCGAAGATTTTGAAGATGGTGATTGAAGACCGGTGATCTTCACATCGAATGGATGACTATTGACGCCCGACATTGGGTAGCTCCCAGTAAAGGGTTAAAGTGGTAGTTGTCCACATGTATTTGTTGATTGTCCAGATAATCGAGCACCTCTCTTCTGTATTGGATATACGTGACGAGGAAAAAGGTGTCTCCAGTTTCGTTCAGACCCAGAACGGACTTGTAAATGGATGGGTGTCTGATGTTGAATTTCATTTTATGTGAATTAATTTCTATTTAATATATATCTGTTTGGTGGCGGAGAATTTATTCTCTCGCTTAACACCCTTCTCTGAGACGCATGAGCTCAGAGGTTATATATTGATAGCTATTGATCGCATGGCGTGAATTGTCAATGTGGCATGCTAAGATGCAAATGATCGTGACTTTTGTTGAAAAGAAGAGCCTCATGGTTGGTGATCAAAGCACGTCTTGTTTAGGCGTAGCTTTGTGTATAGCATTACTTCGCGAGCCTCACACCCCGGTAAGAGTCAGAAACGGGACAAGGGGACTCAGGGAGTGCACACGTTTCTTTCTAGCTAGAAGTTGTATCACGGTTTTGCAAGCCTTGACATTTTACTTATGTGGTTGATGGATTATGAGGTACCTCAGATTTATTGGTCAATAGTGACCAAATTATAGGTTCAATAGGACTGGGAAACGTATGTTCAGGAATTGCAAATCCACAAAAGTAATTGTGGTCCAGCCTTGGAGGTTCCATGGGTTCGCCAACGTCCAAATCCTGAGACTTTTGCTAGAGTGCCTCGAATCGGTAAGGAGATCGTCTCTAGCCTTGACTCATGATGGAAACCCAATTTCCAATAAAACATTACGGTTTTGATTGTAAACCTATATATGGCGACATAGTATATGGTAGCTATGCCATATTAATATTAAAATATTATTTTCTACGTATCAAGCATGTTTGATCATTATAAGGTAAAACTCTATCCTCCATTTTGCGTTGCATTGTGTATTGGACTTGAGTCTTATAATGATTTCTTTTTTCTAAAAAGCATTGCGTTGTTTTGAATAAAAATTTATTTAACTTATGCACTGGCAATCCAATGGAGTAAACCCGTTCTGCTTTAGCGGCGTGGTCCTGTGATTAGCCATATTTGTAGATAAGTTAGGAAAGATTTCTCATACCTGTCCCACGACTGACTCGTAGTTTGTTTCACTTTGCAAGCTCGGTTGCCGTCTTTTTCACACGGGCAGCCAAATGACAGGTTCAGGTTATTATGGACATATGCTAGATTGGAGCATGCTTATTGAAGGAAGATGAAGAACATTTTTATCTTTTTATTTCTACTTTGAGACATTTAGACATCCTTTATCTATGATGTACTTGATGGAGTTTTAGACTTATTTCTATTTGCTGAGACTTTCTGTTTGCTAAGTTGTATCCTGTAACTGTGCCACTCTGATGTTCTGATGTTGTGATGTTGATGACATTTCTATTTCCGCTGCAATGATATATGTGTCATGTTATTATCTGATATCTGTTGTTGTTGTAATTATGTTATATTCCAATGATTATCCTTGCTTTCGTACTATGGAAGTTTGGGGTCATCACAGTTGGTATCAGAGCCAAAGGTTAACCTTAGCTTCGGAGTATAACATATTTAAAACAATTCATCTAGATAGAATCAGCAATATTCTAAGGCAAGTTGCTCATTAGAGATAGGATTTGTAATGTCCTAGAATGAGCACAGCAGAATAACACATATTAATCAGTCATCATCTTTCCATATGTCTTTGCTTTAACCTTCCCTTTAAAATTATCATTTCTGTTGTTCTGACTCTTTCCTTCATGGTACAGAACTGATTGAAAATGAGCATTAGAGCAAGAGCCCGAGGCAGAGGCGGAGCCAGAGGTCCCATAAGGGATGAAACCCCCATTGTTCAGGAACAGCCCAATCCCGAGGCTGTAACACCACCACCACCTCTACCCCCACATCCTTTTGACCTGGATAGGGTAGCCAAGAAGTTCAGGAAATTGGTTGATGTGTTGTTTACAGGCTGAGAGACGGTGATGGAAGCTCAAGCATGGCTAAAAACTTGTGAGAAAATATTTAGAGGCTTGGAGCTTGAAGACCATCGCAAGCGTTTTATGGCATCGTGGCTATTAATGGATGAGGCTCAAAACAGGTGGGAGACTGTCATAATGGAAATAATGAGGCCGACATATCTTGGGCCAAATTCAAGGAACTATTCAACGAGAAGTTTATTCCTTCGCAAGAAGTAGAGTGTCTTTAAGATCAGTTTGCCAACTTGCAGCAAGGAGATAAGACTGTTTCAGAGTATGTGCGGAAGTTTGGAGAGCTCTCACGTTATGCTTCTGAATTAATTTAGGACCCCTTCTAGAAGAATAAAAGATTCATTAATGGCCTTTAAAGGAAGTATCTGAACAGAGTGACAGCACACATTAAGCTTCCATTTAATGAGGTGGTCGAGATGGCTTGCCAATATGAACAAAATGACAAGAATTCGCAGCAAGATCGGGAGAAGAATCAAAATAACAACAAGAGGAAGAAGGCTGACAAGAAAACAGAGGTGAGCAACTCTATAGCCGCCAAGGAAACAAGAAAGCCAAGTTCAGGTGCTTTAACTGCCAAAAGATGGGACACTTTGATTATGAATGTCGAGCTCCAAATAGGCCAAGAAGAAATGAGTCGGGGTCCAAACATAATTATTAAAACACCAGGGAATGCTTTAATTGCCACAAGCCAGGACATCTTATCAAGAATTGTCCATTACTGAAGAAATCTGAGGTGGCTCATGTATCCGATGGAGCGGCTGCACCAGCTTCTTCCGAGGGAGCAGGTAAACCCGATGTTTTAGGAGATACTCTTACTATTAAGAACATTCCTATTACAATATTGTTTGACACTGGTGCATCACGTAGTTTCATTTCTAGTGAAACAATTAAAAAGTTAAAACTGAAACCACGAAAACTTAAAGAATCAATTAGAGCCCATAGTCCGATAGAAGGTTTACTTATTCTCGATCAGTATTGTAGAGTGCTTGTTTCTTATCCTTACTTCCAGTTCCCTTTTGACTTGATCGTTATGAGTTTTTCCAGATATGATATCATACTTGAACTGGATTGGCTAGCAAAGTATGAGGCTGAGTTACTATGCGCTGAAAGAATAGTCAAAATTAAAAACAAATTTGGAGATATTATTGTTGTACCATGCCACAAGTCAGCCACAGATAGGAAAGAATTCTGGTCATCTCTAGAAGTTACTCCTGCTTCTATTGGGGATAATCCTGTCATTAGAGATTATTCGGATGTGTTTAAAGAAGTTGATTGCTTAGCTCCAAGCAGAGAAATCGACTTCAGGATTGACTTAGTTCCGAATGCAAGGCCATTGTGCATCCTATTCGGAGAATTATGATGAAAGAAAAAGAGGAGCTAAGCAATCAAACTAAACAGCTTTTGTGGAAGGGTCTGATCAAGCCTAGCTTCTCAAATTGGGGTGCAGTAGTGGTGTTTGTCCCAAAGTCAGACGGTACTCTCAGGCTATGTGTGGATTACCGTGACCTCAATAAACAAATGCTGAAAAACAAATAACCATTACCGTGTATAAATGATCTGTTAGATCGCTTGAATGGAGCGCAAGTATTCTCTAGGATGGTCCTAGCTATGGGTTTCCATCAATTGCGCATTACCGAAGAATGTGTTCCTTTGACAACTTTTAGAGGGCAAGACTTATTCTATGAATGGGTAGTAATGTCGTTCGGCTTATGTAACAGTTCAGCCTACTTTGTCGATCTAATGAACAGAGTATTCCAGGATGTCTTAAATTAATTCGTGCTGGTTTTCATCGATGATATCTTAATCTTTTCTAAATCCACTGCAGAGCACGAAAAGCATATGAAAGAAGTTTTGGAAATCCTGAGAAAGAATGTGTTGACTAAATTCTCAAAATGCATATTCTGGTAAGAAGAAGTTAAGTTCCTCTATCATGTTGTATCAAAGAAAGGCATTTCAATAGACCCAGGAAAGATCTCAGCAATCCAAGATTGGAATCAGCCTAGCACTCCTATAGAAGTCAGAAGTTTCTTAGGATTGTCTAGCTATTATCGGAAATTCGTTAAAGATTTTTCGAAACTATCTTGTCCATTGACAAAGCTGACTAAGAAGCATACAAAGTTTATTTGGACGCCCGAATGTGAGGCAGCTTTCCAAGAGCTGAAACTGAGGTTGACCACTACTCTCGTGTTGACCATTATTGATGGCAACCAAGATTTGACGGTCTATACTGATGCTTCTATTGAGGGTATTGGTGCGGTGTTAATGCAAAGGGGCAAAGTAGTCGCATATGCTAGCCGTCAGTTGAAACCGCATGAGAAAAGATACCCCACTCACGATCTTGAGTTGATGGCCATCATGTTTGCTTTAAAGATATGGTGGCACTATCTTTTAGGTGAGAAGTTCGAATTATATACTGATATCAAATCCTTGAAGTATCTGTTCACCCAAAGAGACTTGAATTTGAGGCAGCAACGTTGGTCAGAATTTCTTGCAGCCTATGATCTGGACATCCTATATACTCCAGGAAATGCCAACGTTGTAGCGGATGCGCTTAGCAGAAAAAATGCGGATGCCGCCAATCTTATCATCGCCAATCTCATCATTACACCTACATTGATTGATAAGATCTCTATTCTTTAGAAGAATAATGAGTTTATTCAGAGAATTAGCAAGAGAGTTCGGTAAGGCGAACCTACGAGTTTCCAAATTGACACCAAAGAGGTTCTGAGGCTGTTAGGCCGAATTTGGATTCCAAACATTCTTGAGATCAGAAAGGAAGTAATGGATGAATGTCACAAATCTAAGCTTAGTATTCATCTAGGGGTGAGCAAGATGTATCATGACATCAAGCGCACATTTTTGTGGAGATCTATGAAGAGGGACATTTCTATATATGTTGCTAGATGTTCCACCTGTCAACAAGTTAAAAGCGATCAACAGAAGCTTGCAGGATTGTTGCAACCGCTAGAGGTTCCAAGTTGGAAGTGAGACCAAATTTCTATGGATTTCATTGATGGCTTGCCCCGAACCAGAAAAGGTAATGACAGTATATAGGTGATTGTAGATCGTTTCACAAAGACCGATCCCGTTAGATCAAATAGAACAGCTCGAAGTCTAGCGCAGCTTTATTTCAGAGAGTTTGTCAGAATACATGGAGTTCCCAGTAGCATTGTTAGTGATCGCGATTCAATATTTTCCAGTAAATTCTGGGAAGTGTTCTAAGAGGAGCTTGGGACCAAGTTGAATCTGAGCACCGCTTATCATCCTCAGACAGATGGCCAGACTGAGAGGGTGAACCACATATTAGAAGACTTGTTGCGAGCATGCATTCTTGATTTTGGCGGGTCATGGGAAGATCACTTGCATTTGGTTGAGTTCTCTTATAATAACAATTACCAAGCAAGTTTACAGATGTCGCCAATTGAAGCATTATATGGCAGGCCATGTAGATCTCCCGCATGTTGGGTGGAACCAGGCAATCGATCAGTATTGGGTCCCGACATGATTTGTGAAGCATCAGATAAAGTTGATTTCATCAAGAAGCGACTACTGACTGCTCAGAGCTGACAGAAGAGCTATGCAGACTTACGAAGAAGGGGTTTAGAATTCTCTGTTGGCGATTATGTGTACTTGAGGGTTTCCCTGCTGAGAAGTGTAGTTCGTTTTGGGAAGACTGAGAAGTTGGCGCCGAGATTCATTGGTCCATTTCCTATTCTCGAAAGGATTGGAACTCTCGCTTATAGGTTGCAGTTGCCTAACTGGTTGCCAGGGGTGCATGATGTATTCCATGTGTCTCAACTCCGGAAGCATGTACATGATCCAGACTTGATTATGGAGGAAGTAGCACAACAAGATTTGGAGATTACCCCGAGCTTAGCAGTAAGGAGGGAGCTCGTGAAAATTGTTGGCAAAGAGACCCAAGTTCTGAGGAACAAGAAGATCCACTTAGTCAAAGTGCAGTGGAGCGGGGATCCTAGAGACTATACATGGGAGACTGAGGATAGCATCAAACAGGCTTATCATAAGTGCAGAGTGAACATCTCCACATAACACTTGTGTAAAGGTACATTTACAATATTTTGCATTTTTCGTTTTGTTTCCTACTTTAATATTGTTTCCTTTTCGGGGACGAAAAGCTTCAAGTGGGGGTGATTATAACAACCCGAAAAATCAGAACCAATTTAAAAAATTTATTTTGGCTATTTCAATGAATTTTGAATAGTTAATATAATTTATTTTAAATAATAACGATTTAAATTTTATTTAAATCGAAGTTAGAATGAATATATGTATTTTAATTTTAAAAGGAGTTAGAAACAGCACGCCAGTTTGAAAATTTGAATCTAAACACGGATTGAATGTACAAGATTCAAAATAAATTGGATTTTAGTTAAACCAAAAATATTTAAATCTGTTTAAAATATCTTTCCAACGAATCCGAAAAATTGAAATTTCATAGCGGGAATAAAAAGTTATGGCCAGTTGAATATTCAGAATAGTCGATATGGAATTTAATATAATTTATAGCCCGCATAAAGGGCCATTATACAAACGACCTCCATTTTCGACGAAATCATTTTTGTCAGATCCAGAATGTCAAATTATTGCTAAGTTTAATTTTTAATAATTTTTGAAATTAATATGTGAGTGTAGTAAATTAAACTGTGTTCGGTAATTTCTATTGAATTTAATCGACTTTTAAAAAGGCCATTTTTCAATCGGTGTCCAAATTTGGCGAAATTAATTTTGTTAGGACCGTATCGTCAAAACATAGTTAGATTTATTTTTCAGGAATTTTTAAAATCCGTATGTGGCTCCCGTAAATTTAAATGTACAATCGAATTAAATAAAAAAATGATTTAAATTTTAATTTAAAGAAAACAGGCTGAAATCGATTGATTGGGCTGACGGGACCTAGCCCATTATGTCTAGAACGGGGGCAATTAGGTAGGAACAACTTTTATTGGGCTGAAATTGGAGCTGTTAAGGATTAATGGGCTAAAACTAATAATTAAGAGAATTTAATATTATTATATTATAAATAATAGACTAATACTAAACCCTAATGACAAACAACAGCCGCCGCCTTCCTAATATCCATGGCCGATTTACTCCGAATTTGATCGCTTAATCCCCTTCCATTCTTCATGAATTAGCAATTGATTCTTAAGACAAAATCAAAGAGAATTTTTCCCTTTTAACATCTATACGGTTGGATCCACCCTCGAGCAGTAAATGTCGAGAACCGAGCCCCTAAACCCACCGCCGTTCGTCGCCTGTACCCCCACCAGGCCGCCACCGTGTTCGACGCCGTCCATCCCCCAGGCGCGCCTCCCCTTGCGCTCCAACGTGGCAGCGCCTGATCTGCCTCCCCTCCACCGATCGGAAGTTAAACGGAGACCTAGTTTTGAACAAATTTTGAAACATGTGGCCTTAACCTGAAGAGGAAGAAGAAAGGTATATTTTCCCCTTTATTATTTAATTAATTTATTTTAAAAATATTATCAATCTAAATTAATTCATAACTAATGCATACGATCTTGGAATTGAATATTTTCAAAAGCTTGCGATCGTGAGTCTGAGATCTACATTTCTGGACTGATTAGAACGGATTCAGAACATATCAGATTTTGGGAAAAGAATTCAACTCTGAATTATTCAGAATTAAAACCATTGTGAGAAATTCTACCTTTTTATATATAATTAAAATTTATTAATCATAATTGTAGTATTACTCATAGGCTGTAATATTCTATTGATTGTCATATGTGACTTGATTTGTGATTGGTGTGTTATGTAGATCTGTTGAAATTATCATTTTTATTTATTAGATTTGTTGAACCAAAAAATTAACATTTGTGTTAATTAGAAAATAGTTAAACAAAATTTAACATTTCGTTTATTAGATTTGTTGAATAAAAATAAACTAACATTTGTGTTAATTAGAAAATAGTTAAACAAAATTTATCATTTTGTTTATTAGATTTATTGAATGCAAAATTAAATTAAATTAACGTTTATGTTAATTAGAAAATAATTAAACAAAATTTATCTTTTTTTTATTAGATTTGTTGAATCAAAAAAAATTAACATTTGTGTTAATTAGGAAATAGTTAAACAAAATTTATCATTTTGTTCATTAGATTTGTTGAAACAAAAATTAACATCTTTGTTAATTAGAATTGAGTTAAACAAAAATTATCGCTTTAGTTTAATAGTTTAGTTGAAAAAAAAATATCACTTTTGTTTAATAGTTTAGTTGTAACAAAAATTATCACTATTGTTTAATAGTTTAGTTGAAACAAAAATTATCACTTTTGTTTAATAGTTTAATTGAAACAAAAATTGTCACTTTTGTTTAATAGTTTAGTCGAACAAAAATTATCACTTTTGTTTATTACTTTAGTTGAAATAAAAATTATCACTTTTTTTAATAGTTTAGTTGAAACAAACATTATCACTTCTGTTTAATAGTTTAGTTGAAACAAAAATTATCACTTTTGTTTTATAGTTTAGTTGAAACAAATATTATCACTTTTGTTTAATAGTTTAGTTGAAACAAAAATTATCACTTTTGTTTAATAGTTTAGTTGAAACAAAAATATTTATTTTTGTCAAATAGTTTAGTTGGAACAAAAATATTCCTTTTTGTCAAAAAGTTTAGTTGAACAAAAATGAACATTTTGTCAAATCATAATGGTTGAAACAAAATATACACTTTTGTCAAAATATAATAGTTGAAACAAAATGTACATTTTTGTAAAAATATAATTGCTGAACAAAATATACATTTTTGTAAAAATATAATCGTTGAACAAAAATATACATTTTGTCAAATTAGAATAGTTTAATAAAATGTAAATTTTTGTCAAAGCACATTAGTTGAAATAAAAATGTACATTTTTATCAAAACACATTAGTTGAAATAAAAATGTACATTTTTGTCAAAATGCATTAGTTGAAATAAAAATGCACATTTTTGTCAAAATGCATTAGTTGAAATAAATATTCATTTTTTTTAAAACACATAAGTTGAAATAAAATATTCAGTTTTATCAAAACATATTAGTTGGATTAAAATTATCACTTTTGTCAAAATATAATTGTTGAACAAAATATACTTTTTGTCAAATTAGAATAGTTGATTAAAATGTACACTTTTGTCAAAGTACATTAGTTGAAACAAAATATACATTTGTGTCAAAAACATATTAGTTGAGATAAAAATTTACATTTTGTCAAAATATGATGGTTGTAAACAAAAATTACATCTTTGTTAAATAAGATTAGAGTTAAACAAAATTACATTTTTGTTAAATAAAATTAGAGTTAAACAAAAATTACATTTTTGTTAAATAAGATTAGAGTTAAACAAAAATTACATTTTTGTTAAATAAGATTTGAGTTATAAAAAAACATTTATGATTAAAGAGATTTGTGTTTGGGAAAAAAATATTAATTTTGTCAAACTAGGATTATCAACATGAAAGCCACCATCACTTATATTCATTTTGTTAAATTAGAATTGTTAACAAAATGATATCATCACTTTTAATCATTTTGTTGAAATAGAATTATCAACAAAATGAATGAATCACCTTTTACTCATTTTGTTGAAATAGAATTGTCAACAAAAATGAAAATATCATTTTTATTATCAATTCATACATTAGAATTTGTATGCAAGTCAAAGAATCATTTTTATTGTCAATGCATACATTAGAATTTGTATGTAAAGTTAAAATATTATTTTTATTGTCAATGCATACATTTGAATTTGTATGCAAGTCAAAATATCATTTTTATTGTCAATGCATACATTAGAATTTGTATGCAAGTCAAAATATCATTTTTATTGCCATTGCATACATTAGAATTTGTATGTAATGTTAAAGAATCATTTTTATTTTCAATGCATACATTAGAATTTGTATGCAAGGTTAAAGAATCATTTTTATTGTCAATGCATACACTAGAATTTGTATGCAAATTTAAAATAAACATTTTATATGTTACGTTATAAATTGAAATTATATATATACAAGTAAAATATTTCTTTTTATTTGTTAAAGTCAAAAATTGAAATTGCATACAAATAATGAAAATAAAAATAACCTTTTTATTTCTCATTAGCAAAAATGTCATGTAAATAAAATACATTTTATTTGACATTATGAATATGTAGACATGATATGCCAATAAAACATTCTTTTATTTGGCGTGTTAAATACGTTAGTGGAATCGTCGAATGGTTTATATTTATATATAATTATATATATAAATATAAATTAAAATTAAACGAATCGCGCACGGTAGTTCGCGTTTCGGAATCGTAAGTTTAAACGATTATACCGAAAGATCCGACCATCGGATTTTCCCAAAATTGGAACCGTTAGAACCGCTTTGGGAAGATCTTTCCAATGATATAAATTTTGTTAAAATCCAACGGTTAGATTTCGAGATACGTGTAAATCAAATTTTGATAAAACAAGCGTCAGAGCCGCCTATTGACCCGAAGCGTCATTAAATTAATTGAGCTATTTTTATATAAATAAAAATAGCTATAAATCATTATAAAATAATACTAACGATATAAAATGGTTTAAATTATATATATGCGAGAATTATTTGAAAAGACCGAGTTCAATCTCATTTCGAATAGTTATACGACTATTTAAATCGAAGATTTTGAAGACAGTGATTGAAGACTGACGATCTTCACATCGAATGGATGACTACTGATGCCCGGCATTGGGTAGCTCCCAGTAAAGAGTTAAAGTGGTAGTTGTCCGGACGTACTTGTTGATTGTCCGGATAAGCGAGCACCACTCTTCCGTATTGGACATACGGGATGAGGAATAAGGTGTCTCCGGTTTTGTTCAGATCTAGAACGGATTTGTAAATGGATGCGTGTCTGACGTTGAATTTCATTCTATGTGAATTAATTTCTATTTAATATATATCTGATTGGTGGCAGAGAATTTATTCTCTCGCTTAACACCCTTCTCTGAGACGCATGAGCTTAGAGGTTATATATTGATAGTTATTGATCGCATGGCGTAAATTGTCAACGTGGCATGCCAAGATGCAAATGATTGAGACTTTTGTTGAAAAGCAGAGCCTTGTGGTTGATGATCAAAGCACGACCTGTTTAGGCGAAGGTTTGTGTATAGCGTTACTTCGCGAGCCTCCCACCCCCGTAAGAGTCAGAAACGGGACAAGGGAACGCAGGGAGTGCACACATTTCTTTCTAGCTAGAAGTGGTCTCATGGTTTTACAAGCCCTGACATTTTACTTATGTGGTTGATGGATTATGAGGTACCTCGGATTTATTGGTCGATAGTGACCAAATTATAGGTTCAATAGGATCGAGAAACGTATGTTCAGGAATTGCCAATCCGTTGAAGTATTTGTGGACCGGCCCTGCAGGATCCAAGGGTTCGCCAGCATCTGAATCCTGAGACATTTGCTAGAGTTTCTCGAATCGGTAAGGAGATCGTCCCTAGCCTTGACTCATGATGGAAGCTCAATTTCCAATACGACATTACGGTTTTGATTGTAAACCTATATATGGCGACATTGTATATGGTAGCTATGCCGTCTAGGATTGATACATTTACTTTAAAGTATTTTTAAAACTGATTAAACACTAATATTAATATTAAAATATTATTTTCTACGTATCAAGCATGTATGATCATTATAAGGTAAAACTCTATCCTCCGGTTTGCGTTGCATTGTGTGATGGGACTTGAGTCTTATAATGATTTCATTTTTGTAACACCTCGGATTTTTGAATAATCGAATTAACTAAATTCAAGAACAATTAATCATAGATATGAGAATTAAGGAAAACGGGTTGCGCCATTGTTTTCCTCTCAGAATTCTTGTTGAGATAGAGTCCGAGTTTGCGTAAAACGGATACCTAATGAAGGAGATATGGATGAACGAAGTCAGACGGGAAAAAAAATTTGCACTGGCGCACTTGGGAAGTGCGCCAGTACAAAAGTGGCACTGGCGCACCTGCCAAGTGCGCCCAGGCCGAGAAGAAAGCCTGCACAGCTTTCTGGTGCAATCTGATCCATATTATGACTCATTGTTGTGTCATTTCTGACTGCTTGCTGAGTCATTAGGGCTGAGGTGTCACCCTATCCTGACTGAGTGGTTTTGCTTAACCCTAAAATCATCCGATGGCTATAATTAAATTGAAATTTTATATAAACCTAGGTAGACTCAAACCCTAAAATCAAATAAAAATCTGAATCATGGCCATTATGCTGTCATCTTGTAACCTGGAGTAGCCGCCACCAATTAGAGGGAAATCAAAGCTAATCAATTCAGTTCTATTTAACTCTAATCTAAACAATAACGAATCTACTACAAAGGCGAGCTAAATCAATTTCAAAACTCAGATTTCAGAACGCAAGACCTTCTTTTTGTGAGTTCGATTTCTTTAATAAGATAATTAACAATTTAATTGGATTGAGCTATGATTTGGATTATATGGTTATTGTAACACCCCACATCTGTTAAGGTCACTCACAAAGGGAATGCCTTAACTTCGGTGGAGTATTATGGGTACTGGAACAGAAATATTACAAGACAGACATATATATAAAACAACGGAAAATAAAGTGGAAGTACTTCAAACCATTTATTAAATATAAATGTTTACAAGAAAAGCCCATCAACTTCCAATACCCAATTTCATAATTAAAATATCTGTCTTGCTCAGAAACAAAGAAGCATAAAAACAAACTGCAGTATTCCCCAATAAAGCAAAGCAAGCCATCGCCAAGAGAAATCCAAGCCATACATGAAAGGGCCTTGGAGCTTGGTGAGATCCTAACTAAGCTGTATTCCCACCCTGTGAACCTAGGGGGGGACGGAAGAAAAAGAGGCGAAACAAAACGGGTCAGTCATAAAGACTGAGTAAGTCCTAGTGACTTTCAGCATAAAAATAGGTAAAGATAACATGGCATGAATAAACTGAAAGTAAACATAAGCATGATGACAAGGTAGGCAAGATAAACTAAGATAACAAGATAAACTAAGGTAACAAGATAAACTTCAGGCACGATGAAACGAGTATAACGTCCCATAATTCACATCAAGTATCCCACCGCATGGTTTCTATCAAGAGTAACATCGCAAGGTTTCTAAGCTTTACCATTAAAACGATATCGATTTGCTCTGCACCACTTAACTAGCATCCTCTTAAGTGTCTTACATTGAATGATCCGTATTCCTACTAGTGTCCCAACTAGTGTCCTGTGTAACAAGGATCTGCACCCCCTACTAGTGTCCCAACTAGTAGCCCGTGTTATATAGTAATTACAACGCGATCTCAATCCCCGCAATTATGGTAGCCTTCAGGTGTACATCGATTTTGAGGATTCCACCTCGATCACCCCAATGGCCATGTATATATATATTCGATGCACCCTTACTGCCTTATCGATCGGCTCCCTACTTGACCTAGTTCTCGTTTGTGTCACGCAGCCCCCTACTTGTAGGTACCTTTGCTGGTCCAACCATGGGGTGTATCAAATCCCATGGTGGCAACCCTGACATAATCAAGATGCACAACTTTATACCTACTGATGCCCAGTGGCTAAATTTTCTGCGTCGAAGTGTGTGCACGCCCGCACTCCGTTAGAACCTGCACTGCTGCACCAACCGCCGCTAATTTGACCTCTTATAATCAGCCCAGTAATCGTGCCCCACCCTGCCTAGCTCAGGGTTCCGTTGATACCTAATGTGGGTTACTACTGAAATGGGTCCCCGTTACTAGGGTTTTCTAATGGTTAAGTCTGTGGGCCTCTACTCTCTGATATTACCCACCAACCCTGATGTGTACTTAACCCCGCTATTGATTCAAGCATGTGTATTTAATGGTTAAGTGTATGTGGGCCAATATTTACTAATATTACCCACCAACCCGATATGTACTTAACCCTTCTACTCGTTATGTTACCATGGTTAAGTGTTTACCTTAGTTAACTTAACCTTTCTCGCTTATTATGTTTGATTGGTTAAGTGTGGTTTATTAACTTAACCCCGTTCGTCTATCTGGTTACATTGGTTAAGAATTTTCTTGTTAACTTAACCCCATGTGTTACTTAACCCTACTACGCATCACATCAGATTGGTTAAGTGCATGTTAACTTAACCCCATCCACTAGTCATATTATAATGGTTAAGTGTTATCAACTTATTCAAGTTAACTTAACCCACCCGCTTGTCCTGTTATGTTGGTTGAGTGTTACTACTTAACCGCAACCACTTGTCTAATTAACCCATTGTATTAGTTAAGTGTTCTCATTAACTTAACCTCACTCTCTAGTCCAGTTTAATCATGTTATAATGGTTAAACATTTGCTTAACCTTACCCACTCCCGTAGTCAACTTATTAAATTGGTTAAGTGTCCAGATTAACCTAATCATATTACTTAACCCACCCATTTATATCATATTGGTTAAGTGTTCTTATTTACTTAACCCTACCCACTGGTCTAATTACCATGTTACGTTGGTTAAGTATTACTATTCGTATTTCCACATGTCACCCACATGTCACCCACTTAACCCCCATGTCCCACCATATGTTTATCTGGTTAAGTATTTCTTAATTCATTAAGGTCGTAACCTTATAAAGACCTCTCACATTAGACTGACATTTATGGCAGCTGGATTTGTCGGGCGGGTCCGGGCAGTCTTACACCATAAAAGAGTCTAACCTCGTGTCTTTACAACTGTTATGCTTTTAATTTGGGCCTAGGACCTCTCACATTGGGCTGACATTTATGACTACTGGATTCGTCGGGCGGTTCCGGCAGGTTTACGTCACAAACGAGTCTAACCTCATGTCCTAAGCATTGATTATCACTTATAATCTTTTACACCAATTTGAATTTATTTCCCCTATTCAAATTATCAATTAATTCCTAATTTAACGATGTCCATAATTGACTCAATTATGTCCATCAATTAATGGTATGCAAAATCATACCAATTTTACCACAATTTATCTTAGGCCATTAAAGGCAACTTATCTCAATTTATGTTTATCCCTCTTTTAAGGCTATTACATACCAACTAATATATGTACCCAATTCTAGTCAGTTTACACATATACCAAGTTTCATGTTTTTTTTCATATGTCAAGATGTAGCCAAAATTACATGTATCAGGTTTCATACCCAATAAACCCAAATCCGATGACTCATGATGTAGTTATCCCAAACTATAATCTTTTTATTTCAATACATGCCAGTTGCCCAAGTTCATAATACATGTTTATGCCAATTATAAAGTTTACAATCGCTTTCATGCTCAAATTTCCAAGTCTACACATGCCTAATTAACATAAGCCCAATCTTTTGAATTAATTTACATAGGCTCCAAAACTCATAATTTTATTTTACATGCCAAATTACATTTATGTTATATATACCAAATTTCATGTTACATTACATAGATCCAATTGGTGTCGAATTCCATGTATATAATATTTATGCAAATTTTATCATAACAGGATTATACCAAAATTTACAAATCTACCCCAAACTTGCAAATAAAATGATAACATCCAGTTTCATGTTGCCAATTATTAATCATATTCTTATAGGCAATAATCCCATTATTCCCCCGTATACCTCTCGTATGCAAATCGCGACTTTAGGCCAAGTC
The DNA here is from genome assembly GCA_030737875.1 of Allium sativum. Classification (NCBI taxonomy): domain Eukaryota; kingdom Viridiplantae; phylum Streptophyta; class Magnoliopsida; order Asparagales; family Amaryllidaceae; genus Allium; species Allium sativum. The sequence goes on along the minus strand of CM060913.1, from coordinate 766,585,264 downwards.
CGAAGTTGACCAAGGTTCATCAAAAGAAAATAAATAGGGGAAGGTAGAAATTTGCATAATAAATAGATCAGAGAGAAAACAACATCATGATTGGCATAAAGATTACAACTTGATGATAACATCATTACGAATCAAGGAAACTGCTGAATAAATCACAAACTTGTCATGAGAATAAAGGTAGACAAGTCTCAAAACTAAAGATTCAAAAAGCAACAGGAATAGATCTGAATCAATAAACATACTTAGATCCAATTCCACTTTATTTCATGCCCATATTAAAATTAAATATTTAGATTTGAAAATAACTAGCACTTACAGAGAACGGCTAATGAATTAAGAAGTGAATTTGTCTTAGAAAGTTGCAGTGTCATCGATCTATCCCCTTGAATTTGTTGTAGAAGCATTGATCTTTGATTTGATTTGAGTTTGGACGCTTAAGCTTTGATTTGGAGACGGCAGCCATGGCTCAACAGAGATTCCAGCAGCATTTAGGTGTAAGAATATTTGTTATGAATTAGGTTAGGTCTAGGTGTTATTTTATAGGTGTAGCAATTCATTTCAGCCATCGGATTAACCCTAAAACCCATCCGGACCATCAAAACTCGTCCCGGGCCTCAAAAATGGGTTCTGGGCCACCCCTGGCTGACCAGGTCGACCTGTACAGGGGTGGAGTCGACACTACAGTCGACACGGGGGGGGGGGGGGGCAGGTCGACTTGGGTGTCGACACTACAGTCGACACGGGTAGTCTGCCAGAAAGTCTGCTGAAATCTTGTTTTGGCCATATCTTGGTCATACGGACTCCGATTTTCGAAAACTCAGACTCTATTTCACGTATTTTTCTGAGAGGAACGCAATGGTGATGTCCATTTTACCTAATTCCTGATTCTTGAATTAGTTATCCTTATTTTTCTATCTTTTTCGTTACATACGCCGTTATCGAACTAATTTTTCTTCTCTTCCATGTATTAATTAATTCTCCTTATGCATCACCATTATTTACCTATCATAAGCATATTATCATATATTTTATTTCATTTTTAATTATATTAAAAAAATATGGGGTGCTACATTCTCCCCTCCTTAAAGGATTTCATCCCCGAAATCTTCAAGTTAAGAAGGATGTGTCCTACCATCCATCATCCATCTACTCAATCATCAATCACAGGCATTCATTATACTTAAGAGATTTCTAATGCTGTATGAACATATGCAAGAAGTGTGTGTATATGTTCCTTGTCTAATGCAAATGATCAGGCCTGATTGATCTTCTAAATGCAAAATATGTTTAGTGCCATGAGTCCAACATGTATGCAAATAGTCTTAGTCACATAAACACTATATGTGTGCACAAACATCCATCCATATGCAACATTCACATGATAACACATTCAATTTCATCCATAAACAAGTATAAACACTCATGCATATGCAATATGAAAGGTGATTGAGCTGATCTAGTGCCTAATGTGTGTAAATGCATCCACGAGCAACCACTAGCAACCACTTGCAGCCACTTGCAACCATCAATCATAACATGTCTCAAACACATGTTTACACCAGATTGTTCCTATCTAAAGGTATAATCGAATGATAGAAGCAAGTAAAAACTTTGTGCCCATTAGGAAATGTCAAAACTGGAAATCTATGCCACATATATATTGATTAGGAGAAGAACTCTCTAAGCATCAGCCCCGAAGACCGAAATCAACATCAGACTGACACCCAAAGAATTACTCAACCCAACCACTATATATGATTCTAGGAAACTAAGCATGATGGACTCCTTTTAGGTCACAAGGAAATCCCTTCCTAAGACCAACCCGTATCATATAACACCCAAGAAAAAGTTTAGTCAACCCAACGAACACCCTCAAGCCCCAACATGTGTTACTAACAGATGAGTCATACTCCCTATGGGGTTTGCAATAGAAATTGGATTGAGAATAGGACCGAGAGGATATACACGAAAGATAGCATGCAAGTAAGCTCTATAGGAAAAAGGAATCAAGGATATACCCTTAAAAAGAGATATGATGCACGAATATAGTCTTCAATCTTCTAAGCCACATTCCCTTGAGCTTAACTCCGTTGTGCTTTGACCATCTTTAACTTCACAATTTCATAGCTTCTTAATTCTTGTTTCCAAAATATGAGTTGGAATCCATTTCGTTATTGCCTCCCGTTCCACTTTCACTTATTCACCTTTTTGTATACTCGGCTTACACATAACAGCGTACTCATGGTTTCACACAAGCTCTCCAAAATTTACTAGAAAAGTATTCCACATAGATGAATTATCTCTCGAAAATAAACAAATGTCGACCATGTTTCCCAATGTACTTACTTAGGTGACTCTCTATAACTCATGCATAAGCGAAATGACCCATCCGCCTTAGTGGCGAACACTACTCGAGCGGATCAACTAATGTATCAAGAGATTCTAGGTAACTAATCATAATAGAACCCTAAAGGTTACACGCGACTTCGAGGGTATTACCGAGGCAAGTCAAAAGTCTAACTACCCTCCTTTCGAAACCGAGAATGGCACCCTTATCGGATAAACACTTCATCCCTAGAATCAACCCATGGCTCACCAAAAACATGAGCATTCCTTCTAAACTCAACACTTATCATAGAAATTCTCAAATCCTAACAAGTCATAAATAAATGAGCCGATTCCCCAACAGGATTTGAGACAAAAATGGGATCCTCTACCATGCTAGTACTAAGGTGCAGAGACTCAACTTTCGAAGCAGAATTAAAAGGATGGATGTACAAAAAAAAAGTTCTAGTGGGATGATAGAAAAGAAAATCTAAACCTTTAACAGAAACGTTACCACTCTCTTAGGTACGCTAGTAGTGAGAGCATTCAATTGTCCTCTCGACGATCTTGTCCCTTGCCCTTGTCCTATAATACTTAACTACATGTCTCTTCTCACTAAAGATACTCTCTCTTGTCATGGGTTTTACTATTCTTTCACATTGGTCTCTTTCCTCTCACCTTTTTCCTCCTTCGTGGATTAAGCTATAACAACTAGTTTCTTGTTCTTACTGTCCTCGTATAGTTTGTTGACAAGTCTCTCGAAGCTACCTCCAATGCACGGCACTCTACCCAACTAGAAATAAGATTAGACGCAGATGGAACTACTACGGCTACAGATGGAGGTTGGGCACTCCTTTGCCCTCCGATCTGTGTCGGATGCCTACGAAACTATGGTGAAAAGAGAGAGAAGAGATTTCAAGAGAGAATCAAAAGATAGTTAATATGGCTTTGGGGAATATGCCTTTTAATCAAAACAAAGTTTTCTTGAAAATTTGTTTCTTTGTAAACGTTTTGAAAACTAGTTTCAGAAGGTTTTTGAAAACTAGTTTCAGAAGGTTTTTGAAAACTTTTTCCCAGTCTGGTAACCTTCTGCTCTGATACCAAATGTAACACCCCACATCTGTTAAGGTCACTCACAAAGGGAATGCCTTAACTTCGGTGGAGTATTATGGGTACTGGAACAGAAATATTACAAGACATACATATATATAAAACAGTGGAAAATAAAGTGGAAGTACTTCAAACCATTTATTAAATATAAATGTTTACAAGAAAAGCCCATCAACTTCCAATACCCAATTTCATAGTTAAAATATCTGTCCTGCTCAAAAACAAAGAAGCATAAAAACAAACTGCAGTATTCCCCAATAAAGCAAAGCAAGCCATCGCCGAGAGAAATCCAAGCCATACATGAAAGAGCCTTGGAGCTTGGTGAGATCCGAACTAAGCTGTATTCCCACCCTGTAAACCTGGGGGGGGGAATGGAAGAAAAAGAGGCTAAACAAAACGGGTCAGTCATAAAGACTGAGTAAGTCCTATTGACTTTCAGCATAAAAATAGGTAAAGATAACATGGCATGAATAAACTGAAAGTAAACATAAGCATGATGACAAGGTAGGCAAGATAAACTAAGATAACAAGATAAACTAAGGTAACAAGATAAACTTCGGGCACGATGAAACAAGTATAACGTCCCATAATTCCAATCAAGTATCCCACTGCATGGTTCCTATCAAGAATAACATCGCAAGGTTTCTAAGCTTTACCATTAAAACGATATCTATTTGCTCTGCACCACCTAACTAGCATCCTCGTAAGTGTCTTACATTGAATGATCCGTATTCCTACTAGTGTCCCAACTAGTGTCCTGTGTAACAAGGATCCGCACCCCCTACTAGTGTCCCAACTAGTAGCCCGTGTTATATAGTAATTACAACGTGATCCCATTCCCCGCAATTATGGTAGCCTTCAGGTGTACATCGATTTTGAGGATTCCACCTCGATCACCCCAATGGCCATGTATATATATATTCGATGCACCCTTACTACCTTATCGATCGGCTCCCTACTTGACCTAGTTCTCGTTTGTGTCACGCGGCCCCCTACTTGTAGATACCTGTGCTGGTCCCACCATGGGGTGTATCAAGTCCCATGGTGGCAACCCTGACACAATCAAGATGCACAGCTTTATACCTACTGATGCCCAGTGGCTAAATTTTCTGCGCCGAAGTGCGTGCACGCCCGCACTCCATTAGAACCTGCACTGCTGCACCAACCGCCGCTAATTTGACCTCTTATAATCAGCCCAGTAATCGTTCCCCACCCTTCCTAGCTCAGGGTTCCGTTGATACCTAATGTGGGTTACTGCTGAAATGGGTCCCCGTTACTAGGTTTTTCTAATGGTTAAGTCTGTGGGCCTCTACTCTCTGATATTACCCACCAACCCTGATGTGTACTTAACCCCGCTACTGATTCAAGCATGTGTATTTAATGGTTAAGTGTATGTGGGCCTATATTTACTAGTATTACCCACCAACCCGATATGTACTTAGCCCTTCTACTCGTTATGTTACCATGGTTAAGTGTTTACCTTAGTTAACTTAACCTTTCTCGCTTATTATGTTTGATTGGTTAAGTGTGGTTTATTAACTTAACCCCGTTCATCTATCTGGTTACATTGGTTAAGAATTTTCTTGTTAACTTAACCCATGTGTTACTTAACCCAACTACGCATCACATCAGATTAGTTAAGTGCATGTTAACTTAACCCCATCCACTAGTCATATTATAATGGTTAAGTGTTATCAACTTATTCAAGTTAACTTAACCCACCTGCTTGTCCTGTTATGTTGGTTGAGTGTTACTACTTAACCGCAACCACTTGTCTAATTAACCCATTATATTAGTTAAGTGTTCTCATTAACTTAACCTCACTCTCTAGTCCAGTTTAATCATGTTATAATGGTTAAACATTTGCTTAACCTTACCCACTCCCGTAGTCAACTTATTAAATTGGTTAAGTGTCCAGATTAACCTAATCATATTACTTAACCCACCCATTTATATCATATTGGTTAAGTGTTCTTATTTACTTAACCCTACCCACTGGTCTAATTACCATGTTACGTTGGTTAAGTATTACTATTCGTATTTCCACATGTCACCCACGTGTCACCCACTTAACCCCCATGTCCCACCACATGTTTATCTGGTTAAGTATTTCTTAATTCATTAAGGTCGTAACCTTATAAAGACCTCTCACATTAGACTGAAATTTATGGCAGCTGGATTTGCCGGGCGGGTCTGGGCAGTCTTACACCATAAAAGAGTCTAACCTCGTGTCTTTACAACTGTTACGCTTTTAATTTGGGCCTAGGACCTCTCACATTGGGCTGACATTAGTGACTACTGGATTCGCCGGGCGGTTCCGGGTAGGTTTACGTCACAAACGAGTCCAACCTCGTGTCTTAAGCATTGATTATCACTTATAATCTTTTACCCCAATTTGAATTTATTTCCCCTATTCAAATTATCAATTAATTCCTAATTTAACGATGTCCATAATTGACTCGATTATGTCCATCAATTAATGGTATGCAAAATCATACCAATTTTACCACAATTTATCTTAGGCCATTAAAGGCAACTTATCTCAATTTATATTTATCCCTCTTTTAAGGCTATTACATACCAACTAATATATGTACCCAATTCTATTCAGTTTACATATATACCAAGTTTCATGTTTTTTTTCATATGTCAAGATCTAGCCAAAATTACATGTATCAGGTTTCATACCCAATAAACCCAAATCCGATATTCATGATGTAGTTATCCCAAACTATAATCTTTTTATTTCAATACATGCCAGTTGCCCAAGTTCATAATACATGTTTGTGCCAATTATAAAGTTTACAACCGCTTTCATGCTCAAATTTCCAAGTCTACACATGCCTAATTAACATAAGCCCAATCTTTTGATTTAATTTACATAGGCTCCAAAACTCATAATTTTATTTTACATGCCAAATTACATACATGTTATATATACCAAATTTCATGTTACATTACATAGATCCAATTGGTGTCGAATTCCATGTATATAATATTTATGCAAATTTTATCATAAGAGGATTATACCAAAATTTACAGATCTACCCCAAACTTGCAAATAAAATGATAACATCCAATTTCATGTTGCCAATTATTAATCATATTCTTATAGGCAATAATCCCATTATTCCCCCGTATACCTCTCGTATGCGAATCGCGATTTTAGGCCAAGGTCCGAAGTTGACCAAGGTTCATCAAAAGAAAATAAATAGGGGAAGGTAGAAATTTGCATAATAAATAGATCAGAGAGAAAACAACATCATGATAGGCATAAAGATTACAACTTGATGATAACATCATTACGAATCAAGGAAACTGCTGAATAAATCACAAACTTGTCATGAGAATAAAGGTAGACAAGTCTCAAAACTAAAGATTCAAAAAGCAACAGGAATAGATCTGAATCAATAAACATACTTAGATCCAATTCCACTTTATTTCATGCCCATATTAAAATTAAATATTTAGATCTGAAAATAACTAGCACTTACAGAGAACGGCTAATGAATTAAGAAGTGAATTTGTCTTAGAAAGTTGCAGTGTCATCGATCTATCCCCTTGAATTTGTTGTAGAAGCATTGATCTTTGATTTGATTTGAGTTTGGACGCTTAAGCTTTAATTTGGAGACGGCGGCCATGGCTCAAGAGAGATTCCAGCAGCATTTAGGTGTAAGAATGATTTGTTATGAATTAGGTTAGGTCTAGGTGTTATTTTATAGGTGTAGCAATTCATTTTAGCCGTCGGATTAACCCTAAAACCCATCCGGACCATCAAAACTCGTCCCGGGCCTCAAAAATGGGTTCTGGACCACCCCAGGCCGACCAGGTCGACCTGTACAGGGGTGGAGCCGACACTACAGTCGACACAGAGGGGGGGGCAGGTCGACTTGGGTGTCGACACTACAGTCGACACGGGTAGTCTGCCAGAAAGTCTGCTGAAATCTTGTTTTGGCCATATCTTGGTCATACGGACTCCAATTTTCGAATACTCAGACTCTATTTCGCGTATTTTTCCGAGAGGAATGCAATGGTGATGTCCATTTTACCTAATTCCTGATTCTTGAATTAGTTATCCTTATTTTTCTATCTTTTCCGTTACATACGCCGTTATCGAACTAATTTTTCTTCTCTTCCATGTATTAATTAATTCTCCTTATGCATCACCATTATTTACCAATCATAAGCATATTTTCATATATTTTATTTCATTTTTAATTATATTAAAAAAATACGGGGTGTTACAGTTATGTTGTGAATCATTGACCGTATGTTATTATCTATGTTGTAAATCTATGATGTTATTATCTATGTTGTAAATCTATGATGTTATTATCTATGTTGTAAAGCTGTGATGTTATCATCTATGTTGTAAATCTATGTTAATTATTAGCTTATGTACAATCAATTCATAATGATGTTTCATATGCTAGTTTGGTTATGTTGTTGGAACTAATTCATATGTTAAATCATATGTAGGTATGCAAGTTTAGATGTTAATTTAGATATGAATCATATGCAAGTTAGTGAGAATCATATACAACCTTACATGTTTCATGACATCTATTTTATGTGTAAATTGGATCTAAAGTTAGGCTATAACATGTGTGAGTTAGATGCAAGTTTACATCATAGTTTATGTTGTATAAATCACATATGCAAGTATATATATATATATATATATATATATATATATATATATATATATATATATGTTGGAGTATGAATCCTGTAATGTAAAGTTTGTAACCATTGCCTATGCAAGTTTACACATTATGATTAGATCTATGACATCCATAGTTTATGCAAGTTTGTAACTTTTTCCTATGCAAGTTTTTGGATGAAAAACCTTATTCACACATGCAAGTTCACCCCTTATGTTTAGATCTATTTTTTATTCTATGCATGTTGTGATGTTTTCTCTTTATTCCATAAGTTAGACTATTCGAGTCTAACGTATATTTTACGCTAAACGAACGAACGTACAACGTGGGGCAATGGGATAATATTAAAAGATTTAATATTGAGAATGGGCATAAATGCCTTGGTATAATTTTATATACCAATAAATAGATGGACATAATTGAGTCAATTATGGATATAGTTAAATTTGTAATTGATTGGCAATTTGAATAGGGAAATTAATTCAAATTGGGGGTAATTAATTAGGTGTAATTAATCGCCTAAGACACGAGGTTAGAATGTTTTGTGGTGTAAGACTGCCCGGACCCACTCGGAAAATCCAGCTGCCACAAATGCCAATCTAATGTGGGAGGTCTTAGGCATAAATTAAATGCATAACAGTTGTAAAGACACGAGGTTAGGCTCGTTTGTGGTGTAAGACTGCCCGGACCCGCCCGGCAAATCCAGCTGCCACAAATGCCAGTCTAATGTGGGAGGTCTTTACAAGGTTACGGTCTTAATGAATTAAGAAACACTTAACCAGATAAACATGTAGTGGGACATGAGGGGGTTAAGTAGGTGCCTTGGGTGGCATGTGGAATTTAGTGGGTGCCTTGGGTGGTATTTGAAATACAATTAGATGCACTTAACCAAGATTGAAACATGTAAGAAGACATGAATAAGAATGGGGTTAAGTGGGGAAAAACCTTAGAGGGGACCAAACATAGGTGGAAAGCTTGTGTCATGCATGGGGGCCCTTTTCAAACCAGTAACCCATTAAGTTTCTTTTTGGGCTCGACCCAAGTCGAGGACGGGACACGCGTACTGGATTTGATTGTAAGAGGTCAAAACGGGTCAGCGGTGGAAATACAAGTTCAACGGGTTCATATGTGTGTATGGGCCCGGGCTGGTAGGTAAGACGTTGTTGCATCATGTAGATATAAGCCGTGCATTTTTGGTTGTATCGGGTTGCCATTTTGAGGAGTGATACACCCTACAATGAGGCCAGCACAGATATCTACGAGTTAGGGAGCCGATCGAATGGGGGTAGTGGGTACACCTAGTGGAGATAGGGGCAGACGACACCTATGAAGGTAGCTAGGGGTACATTAAAATACCATTATCATTATTAAGTTTTGTAGGCGGGTTCAACGTTTAGGGTGACTGGTGGTGGTACAGTGTAGTAATTATTTTATAGTGATTAGGGAGCGCCTTTAACGTTATCTTTGTTCATCTTGTTTCCCTGTCATACCCTATTGTTCACAGTCATTTCCTTTTTTTCTAGCTTATGCCTTAGCATAGTTATTTTGATAATTATATTGTTAAAGTTATCCCACTCACCAGACTTTATGTCTAACCCCCCTTTTCTTTCCACCTCTTTTCTTCCTTCCCCCCTCAGGTTTGCAAGGAGGGAATACTACAGCTTAGTGTCAATTTCTTTCAGTTGCTTGAAGATAGTAGATGTATCGCTTGGGACTCTCTCATCTTTATGACTTTGCTTATGCTTAGTGGGGATTTATGCATTTATGTTTTTAAGTATTTTCTTCTTTATGTACTTTGAAGTTTTTGGAAAAGACTACTGATCCTGTTGTAATGGTTTTGGAAACTACTTATGTAAACTCGTTTTGAGTTATGATGAAATAAAAACATGTTTTATCTTCTGCTGTGTTGTTTTATTTATTTATTCTTGTAATTTATTTGTTCTATACGAACAGTAACGCTTCATGGACATTGATGCATTCCCTTTGTGAGTGACATTAATGGACTTAGGGTGTTACATGTGGTATCCGAGCTAAGGTTACAAGAACATATAAAAACTTTTGAAAAGTGTTTTCAAAAGTATTATTTTCCTAGAAAGTATTTTCAAAAACTTGTTTTAAAGAAGATATTTTCAAGGAAAATTTACTTAAAAGAGCATAATCCCTGCAAGCCATGCATCTCTCTTTCGCTTCCCTTGTTTTAAAACTCTTTCGTTTTCTTTTCAGCATGTCTGGAGCATCTGAGATACCAGAGGGTGTTCATGTACCCGGTTGGTTTCGTCAATATCTCGAGGCTAGGTCCGCTTCCACGGGACCGGCCGACGTTCCTCCTCCTCCCTTAGCTCCAGTCATTCCTCCGCGTGGAGATACTTTCTCCAAGATATGTAAAGACTTTCGTTCGATGGGTGGTAAATCTTTTAGTGGGACTCAAACGTCCATTGAAGCTAGAAATTGGTTGAAAGAAGTGGAGGATCTGTTTGGCATCTTCGATTTGGACGATTGTAAGAAGGTCCAATTGGCTGCTTGGTTGATGAAGGACGAAGCTTCATTTTGGTGGGAAGTCACTAATGGAGAGCATCCAGTTGATACATAGCCGGATTTCAGGCATAGGTTTGAGGAAAAGTTTCTCTCACGGGCTGAAGGGAATCTATACATGGAAAGGTTTTTAGCATTGAAGCAAGGGAATCTATCAGTGAAAGAATACGTCAACAAGTTCAATCAGTTGGCAAGATTTGGCTTGGACTTGGTGAATACACCCGAAAAGAAAGCCCTGAGATTTGTTAAGGGTTTGAAAGAGCTGCTACATAGGTTAGCTATGACCCACATCCCTATGGGGGCCACCTTTGAGAGGGTAGTTGATATGGCGCTTATGCATGAAGAGGAGAAGGGCGCCAATGCTAATAAGGCACCCGAGAAGAAAGGGGATCAAAAGAAACCGCAACAACAACAACAAAACAAGAAAGGAGGGAAGAACAATAATGGAAAAGGAAAGAAGAAGTGCTTTAATTGTGGGACCCCAGGCCATTTAAGTAAAGACTGTAGGAAAAAGAAGAAGACTGGTTGTTCCCACTGTGGCGAGGCAGGTCATCTAGTTAAGGACTGCCCAAGGAAACAGGGGCAAGGGCAAAGAACTTCTGGAGGGAAGCTTCAGGCTCTCATGGCATCAGGGCAGGCAAGGGAGTAGGTCCAGGCTCTCGCGGTTCCACTGCTACAAGAACGAGGTAGAAACATTTCCGTTGAGAGTTTAGTTTTTCTGTTTGATCATCCTGTCCGTACTTTATTCAATTCTGGAGCATCACATTCGTTTATCTCTACATCATTAGTTGAGACACTGCACTTAAATACTAGTCTTGTTGTGGATCCCATTGTAGTCTCTAATCCTATTGGTGGGTCGGCTCATTTATCCATGGTCTGTAGGGATTTGAGATTGTCTATCTTAGGCGTTGGTTTTGAATGTAATGCTTTTGTGCTTGGTTTCATGGGCTATGGGTTGATTCTAGGGATGGATTGGCTAGTCCGATATGGCGCCATCCTAGATTGTGAACGAAGGGTAGTAAAATTGTTGACTCTTAGTGGAAAGACCCTTGACATTTCTTGTGACCCTAGAGGACCCATGATTCTTAGTTATCTTGAGTCACTTTACGCATCCAATCATGATTTACATTCTGTTCGTATAGTCCGTGAATATGTTGATGTCTTCGATGAGGTGAGGGGTCTACCCCCAAAATGTGAGATAGACTTTCGTATTTATCTCGTACACAATGCAAAATCAGTATTTCTGCCAGTGTGCCACATGGCTCCTCATGAGAGGAGGGAACTCAATAAGCAAGTAGGGGAGTTGCTTGAGAAGGGGTTCATAAGACGTAGTATATCGAAGTGGGGTGCTCCAGTAGTATTTGCCACGAAGGCAGATGGGTCCCCTAGACTTTGTGTGGACTATAGAGAGCTTAATAAAATTAATAAGAAGAATAGGCACCCACTTCCGAGGATTGAAGATCTCTTCGATCAGTTAGTTGGCACCTCAGTGTTTTCGCAGTTGGACTTAGCCACTGGTTTCCATCAGTTGAGAGTGGCTGAGGATAGCATATACAAGACTGCCTTTAGGACTCCGGACGGTTTCTATGAATGGCATGTGATGCCCTTCGGTTTGACAAACGCCCCCGCATACTTTGTTGACTTGATGAGTAGGGTGTTTAGGGTGTACCTTAATAAATTCGTGGTGGTCTTTGTGGATGACATATTGGTCTTTTCTAAGAGCGAGGAAGAGCATGCCCTACATCTTAGGGAAGTGTTGGAGACCCTTCAAGCGCATAACCTTAAAGCTAAATTTTCTAAATGTCACTTTTAGAGGAAGAAAGTGCGATTCATAGGGCACGTGGTTTCCAAAGAAGGGATAGTTGTGGATCCCGCGAAGGTGGTGGCCATCCAAGATCGGAAGGTCCCTAGTTTCTTGGGCTTGGCAGGCTACAATAGGAAGTTTATCAAAAACTTCGCAAAAATATTAGCCTCATTAACACGCTTGATGAAGAAGAACCTAGTTTTTATGTGGGATGTAGATTGTGATGATGCGTTCCAACGTTTAAAGAGAGCTTTGACCACAGCCCCAGCCTTAGCGTTGCCGGATGGGAGTAAGCCATTTACCATTTATACCGATGCTTGTGGGATAGGACTAGGCGCAGTCTTAATGCAAGAGGGAAGGGTAATAGCCTATGGAGGAAGGCAATTGAGAGTACATGAGAGAAATTACCCTACGCATGACCTAGAGTTGGCCGCTATTGTTTTCGTGCTTAAGTCTTGGCGACATTATCTTCTTGGTGAGAAATTCGAATTGTTCACTGACCACAAATCACTAAAATATTTATTCTCTCAAAAGGACTTAAACTTAAGGCAGCAAAGGTGGATGGAATTCTTAGCGTCCTACGATTTCAAGATAACATATACCCCTGACAAGAGTAACGTGGTGGCAGGCGCCTTAAGTAGGAAAAGATTTTCCTTGAGTCCGTTGTTTGTTGAGCGGCGAAGCTTAGAGATCATCTCTATGTTTGACTTCAGACCTTCCATTGACTTTGTACCCGATTTCTAGCATCCTTAGAGGTTAGACCTACGCTTTTGGGATTGATTGGTGAGGCACAGTGAGATGACCCACAGTTGGTTGAGTTAGTAGAGAAGCTCATAAGGGGGGAGTCATCGAGCCATCTCAGTATGTATACCCTAGATGATAAGGGTTAGTTACGTAGGGACGGTAGAATTTGTGTACCACGAGACGAGGACTTGAGGAAGACCATTCTTGATGATGCACATCGTTCGAAGATGACCATTCATCCCAGCGGGGACAAGATGTATATGGACATGAGACGAGTTTACTTTTAGGCCGATATGAAGAAGGATGTGGCCGAGTTTGTCGCTAGATGCTTGGTGTGCCAACAAGTAAAAGCAGAGAAAAAGAAGCCCAGTGGGTTGCTTCACCCATTGGAGATTCCACAATGGAAGTAGGAGAGTGTCTCGATGGACTTTGTTGACGAGTTACCGAGATCGAGGAAGGGTAATACGGGGATTTGGGTCATGGTAGACAGACTTACTAAGAGTGCCCATTTCATTCCCGTGAAGAGTAAGAGGACTTCTCCATGGTTAGCCTCCGTATACATTCGAGAGATAGTTTGTTTGCACGGTGTTCCTTCAAGCATAGTGAGCGATCACGATCCTATCTTTACTAGCGAGTTTTGGAAGAGCTTGCAAGAGGCGGTAGGGACTCATTTATGTTTGAGCACCGCATATCATCCTCAGACAGACGGCCAGACCGTGAGGGTGAATCATATTCTAGAGGACCTTTTGAGGCTATGTGTTTTAGACTTCAGAGGTACATGGGAGGAGCATCTTCCTTCGGTAGAGTTCGCATATAATAATAGCTTTTAATCTAGCATTGGCATGGCACCTTTCGAGGCTCTTTATGGACGGTCGTGTTGTTCACCTACATGTTGGTGGGAATCTACAGATAAGATCTTACTTGGGCCCGATTTGATTAGAGAGACTTCGGAAAAGATCGATTTGATTCGAAGGAGGATGAAGACGGCGCAAGATAGGCAAAAATCTTATGCGGACAAGAGGAGGACAGATCTTGAGTTTGATATTGGGGACATGGTCTTTATCAAGGTGTCTCCAATACGGAATGTTGTTCTCTTTGGGTCCGTTGGGAAGTTAGCACCAAGGTTTGTAGGGCCGTTTCCTATTAAGGAGAGGATTGGACAGATGGCGTATAGAGTGGAGTTGCCCGAGAGACTCAGTGGTGTATACGACGTATTCCATGTATCACATTTGAGGAAGTGCTTGCACGAGACCACAGAAGTGGTAGAGCCGAGCTTGCTTAGAGAGGTGGAGATAGAGCGTGATGCGATGATTCGACGAGCTCCTATGTGCATTCTTGGGTCGGAGATTAAGAAGTTGAGGAATCGAAAGGTCAAGCTAGTCAAAGTGCAATGGGGAGATAATGAGAGAAACGCTACTTGGGAGACGGAAGAGAAGATGCGTTCATTGTACCCTTTTCTTTTCGAGGGTATGTCTTTTAATTTCTCCTTTATCGCTTAGCTTGTACTTGTTTTATCCTTAGTATTTCCTCTCACTAGTATCTTTGACCTTTAGATAGGGCATTCCTATGGTTGAAACATGTGTTTGAGACATGTTGTGTATGATGGATGCATGTGGATGCAAGTGTTTGCTAGTGGTTGCTCGTAGATGCATATACACACACTTTAGGCACTAGATCGGCTCAATCACTTTCATATTGCATATTGCATATAAATGGATGTATTTAGTAAAATGAATGTACACTGAATGTGTGTATCATATGGATGTTGCATTTAAATGGATGGTTGTGCACATATGTAGTAATGATATGTATGGGATTCTTTGCATACATGATGGATACATGGCACTATCATTATTTGCATTAAGGAGGTCGACTGAATCAGTGGACCACTGGATTTAGCATTAGTATACGGGCATTTACACACACTATGCATATGTACATGAAAAGCATTTAAGGACCATGGTTGCTAGTGGTTGATGGTTGAGTAGATGGATGATTGGATGGTAGGATAAGTTCTTCTTGACTTAGAGATTTTGAGGACAAAATCCTTTAAGTAGGGGAGAATGTAACACCCCGGATTTTTGAATAATCGAATTAACTAAATTCAAGAATAATTAATCTTATATATGAGAATTAAGGGAAACGGGTTGCGCCGTTGTGTTCGTCTCAGAATTCTGGTTGAGATAGAGTCCGAGTTTGCGTAAAACGGATACCGGATGAAGGAGATATCGACGAACGAAGTCAGGCGGGAAAAATCAAAAAAAAAATATTTGCACTGGCGCACTTGGGAAGTGCTCCAGTACAAAAGTGGCACTGGCGCACCTGCCAAATGCGTCCAGACCTAGCAGAAAGCCTGCACATCTTTCTGGTGCAATCTGATCCATATTGTGACTCATTGCTGAGTCCTTTCTGACTCTTTGCTGAGTCATTAGGGCTGAGGTGTCACCTTATCCTGATTGAGTGGTTTTGATTAACCCTATAATCATCCGACGGCTATAATTAAATTGAAATTCTATATAAACATGGGTAGACTCAAATCCTAAAATCAAATAAAAATCTGAATCATGGCCGTCATGCTGTCATCTTGTAACCTAGAGTAGTTGTAACAAATTGGGGATTTCGACTCCAAAAATCAACACAAAACTAACATGTTGACTATTCAGACATCGGAAATACCTGATCATTAATAGAAAGAAGTTAGAGGGTGAGAATAGATAAGATAGAAAATTAGAATAGAAGAAGAAGTAGATCATCACAGAACAGAATCAGAGTAATACAAATCTCACAACGGAACGAATAAAATATATTATAACATAACTTTGAAATAAAACAGTATATATATACAATAACATTATTAGAGTACGGCATTTACACACAGCGGAAATAACAATAGCTATATAATCCTGAAGCCTCCTGCTTCAAGCTCCTCCAAGTATATCTGTAAAGACCTAAACTACTTGACTGCCCGTACAAATTTGGGCACCCAAGAGTTTAGGGAAAACAAAACAAAATAAACTCTGGGTCAGTCATGGGACTGGTGTGAGTAAACTCAAATCATTTGGTTTAACTTTTCAAAATCCTTTTTAAAAGAAAAGGTAATCGTAAGACCAATTCACACATAAACACAGATGGTTTTTACCTTACGATAACCAAAACACTTCTGGGAAATCAATACTTCTCTGATATTATAATAATGTCTAATCACAAGTAATTAACAATCTAGCAGAACGATTGCATCACATGTTCCATATATATAGTATACAAACAAAACTGTGGGTGTTTATTGGAGTTTGGATTCTGACTATGACAAGGTATGGGACCACCTGCCGATAGTGTATCTCTAGAGACGAATACACTGGGTTCAACAAGAACGTCTTGCAACCCGGCCCACACATGACCGACCACTCATTTCGCTTGAGTGTATCGAATGTATACCACCAACGGTTGGGAGCTACCCACCGTCTCCTGAATAGGGACAGCATCGATAATAGTTAAAAGAATGAAATGAATTTTTCTCTAGATATGTGATATACACCCAAATGGGAGTGACCCACTTAGCCATGTTGCCTGCCCGATTTCTGTCATTTCCCGGTTGATGAGGCTTGAGGTCATAACGTATCATTTAAAACACCTGATCGCCATTCACTTTGAATGCCACATCGTCATACCAGTCAAATTACAAATTGAATTCCCCAAAAATACCACAGGTATAAAGCTAAGAGAAACGAATTCCTCCACCACCAAACGTAAGTACGTTTGAAGAGATCAACTTACGCGATCCGTTAGATATACTCTGTCAGACATTCGTCCATTCACGTTTGTCCTGGGACTGGACAAACCGAAGGAACTATTTCTCTCCGTAATGACGCCAGAAAAATGGACAAAAACTTCGATAGTCGGTGATTTAATTATCAAAGAAAAACAGGTGTGCAAACAACGATATTATTTCCAGGTGGAAATTCTATCAATCAAACATCATTCAACATTTATCTCTTTTTAGATTAAATTATCCTTAATTTCTCCATCTTCCCATTTCTATATATTTGTAAATTCTTATTTTCTAAATTTAGAAAAAATTTATGGTTCTTATTGGGAAAACATTTCCAAACTTCTTTATCGGATTTAAACTAATGTTTAAATAAAAACATCTCTTGGCCCATTCAAGCCATTTTACTTACTAACTAAATTCTTTTAACCAATCTTCACTATCGAACCTTAGCTACCCCTTAGTTAAAAACAAAGTCAATCAAGTTGGGGTATTATTACCTCTTAGACCTTAACTGAACAACATTTCTAACCTCGAAATAGACAAAGTTCACCTTTTAAACCTTTAACAACTCCTTGCAAAACTCTCGGATTCTATTTACGAATCCTCTTTCTTTTACAGAAATCATTTGATTATAACGATAGTGTCATAATCCCATCCCTTTGAAATATAATAACTTAAATATACCCTTTAAATTATTAATTTGAATAATTAAACCAACATCTAATTTACTAATAAATAAAATCTCGATTTGAAAAAGGAAAGTATATAGTACTTTCCCAAATTCGATATAATCGAATTTCAACATATAATTCTCTCTTGAATAATCTCTATTCAATAACTCCTCTCGAATACCTATATTCGATTATCTTTCTTCGAATAACTTATATTCGATTATCTTACCTCTACGGATTTTTATTCAATCCTTTTTACATTTCGAATATCGAAATGGATTTCATCATTCCCCTTTTAAAACAACTCCTAATTTCCCATTTTACCTTCACTGTTGAATTTTCCATCTCAATTATCCACTAACAATTATCTTTTAGTTCATTTAAAAACTTTGTTTATAAATCACAACACTTGTTTCATTTTTAAACAAGTTCTTTGTTTCTTAACCATTCGGAATTTCATTACTGTTTGAATTCCTATTACGAAACCCAACTTCCTTTACACATGTTTTTATTTGCAAAAAACTTTGCTTATTTTCATTATTCACATCGAATGTGAATAATGTTTCCTTTATAGACTCTTTTCAGTTTGATTTCATATTTAAAACAATATTTCATTTTCAATTTATATTTCTATTTACAGAATTATTTGAACAAAATCTCCTTTTAACTTCTAACGCTTAAAATCTCATTTAAATATCCCTTTACAAATGCCGAATTCATATTCCGAAAAAATATCGGTGTTAAAACCCATTTCTTCTTCTCTAAATAAGTTCGACTTATATATTTCATTTATCAAAAGATAAATATTTTTATTTAATTTATAAAATATTATTTATAAATTAATCTTCTCAATCTATCGGTTAGAATAGATTTTATTTAAAATCTTTGCTTTAAATCCATATCATGTTGTACCCGTGTGCGAAGCACGGGTCTAAACCTTTCAAATGTAAAATTCTCCTTTTATACAATTCTACACACTTTTCAAGTATTTCCTTTTATAATCTATTTATTTACAAAATAAATGCCTTTTTGGTAATTCTATTTGTTTATAAAATATTTTCTTTTTATATAAAATCAATTGATTTTATAAGTAAATCCTTTGATAATCTAACTATTCTCTTTTCTATTTGTTTTACACATATTTCCCCTTTTTATTCTATTTATTTTTCAGATATATATCCCTTTTCAATTCTATTTGTAAATAGTTTACAAATATTTCTTTTTCAATTCTATCTGTAAATGTTTTACAAATATTTCCCTTCAATTCTATCTATTTGATTAATAAATAAATATTCCTTTTTAATCTATTTATTTTCTAAATAAATATTTTCTATTTATAAAAGCTTTTGATTTCATAAATATTTCTTTTTCAATATAACATTGAAAATTTCCTTTTTAACATTCCAGTATTTCTTATGGTATTTAACATACCATATAACAATGATCGATATCGCTCCAACATACAAAATCAACAGCAAATTTCATATCACATCATATAACATAATATATGAACAACAGTATAACAAATGTTGAGGAACCCAGTTGGGCCCCTCCGACCTGTTTCCCTGCATACACAGATGTTAAACAATAAAATTAACATCAATTTCATTTTACTATGAAATATTCTGCTAAACAGAATCAATATTTGATTAACGATTTATATTTATATCGTTATCTATATTTTCAATCAACTGACTAGTAGTTCAACCAAACAGCCAACACACAACAAACAACCATTATTTATCAGTTATAAAAATACATTATAAAAATATAACTGAGAAGAGTTAGTGAGTTTTACTCACATTGGTCTGTGATCGTTAAATATCGATTAACCATCTTTGATTCAAATGGAAAATTTATTTTGTAATAAATTGTAGCGAGCTCGGATTCGATTCCCGTCAGTCCCAGGATGTAGCCACCGTCCATACGATTCCAATGGGTCTGTCCGTTCGTTGATCTGACACAGTATGGTCAAGATATCATAAATACAAGTTAATACATTATTTATATTTAAATTAAACTAATATTTATTTCGTTTTATTTTATTAGGCCTTACCCTTCCATATTGGGCCCAATAGCCATTTCAAACCCGTGCCCCATAGAACCGACCCGCACCAACAGGTTTGTCTTCCACCATACACACACAGTAGCAAATTCGTTACTTCTCCAATAACAACCAGCAGCGCCCCCTTTTCTTCAATCCTCTTGCCTTCGTTGGTTTCATCTCACAAATCACCTACTATGCATAGTGTGCTTATAACGCATGCCATCTCCAGTCCTCTCTCCTCTTCACAGATCTCACCGTACCATTTGTACGCAACTCCCACTCCCTCCTCTTTAATTCTTGTTAATCTCATAACATTTTCACAGATCCCGGTTTCTCCTCTTGAAACCTATTCGCCAGT
Source organism: Allium sativum (assembly GCA_030737875.1). Classification (NCBI taxonomy): domain Eukaryota; kingdom Viridiplantae; phylum Streptophyta; class Magnoliopsida; order Asparagales; family Amaryllidaceae; genus Allium; species Allium sativum. The sequence continues at coordinate 766,565,240 of CM060913.1, read as the reverse complement.
TTTCAAAACCACATGCTACAGTATATATCACTTTCCTAGTACACGAATTCCTGTTGCTCACCTCGTTCTCTTCTTTAAAACATACCGCGCTTCTGTCCATTTTCCAACCCATGAACCTACTCACGTTTATAGTCTAAACCGCTCCTCACCTGTACGTGATCCATGCATTCAGAGACTTAATTATCAGTTCATCCTCCCTTGCAGTCACTTCACACATAAACCAAAACGGAAGAGGATAGCCTCCTCTTGCCTGTGTGCCAAAGCTCTTGCTGAACCCATTTCCGCTACTTCTTGGATCCGTCCTCTTGCGTTGATCTATGAGTCCACTACGCCATTTGTTTCTCCCTTGGCCACACTTAGCTTCGGTAGAAGCATCCCATCCCTTTTATTTCATTTGATTTTAATTTTGAACATAAACTATTTTTTTTGTTGAAAAGAAGGGAAGAATAGGGAAGTTGTGGAAGAATGAATGCTGATGGAAACCCGAATTGTCGTGTGTTTCTAAAATGAGAAAGTCAGAGGCATTCATTTATTGGTTTATATAGAGAAACAAAACTTATCAGTTAAGTCTCGTACATCATAGGGTATATTTTATTAATCCTAGACATGTGAGAATGTTGGATTTAGTCTGTAACTAGGACAATTCCGCCGAAAGACAATTCATGCTAAAGTTAGATAGTTGATATAGATAGACACTTCAATCTTATCAGGCACAGTATTGTCATTTTGATTTGTTTAAATTGTTAATTGGATTTTTGCTTCATTCTATAACATTTTAGTTGCATGTTAAGTGATTTTGCCATAAAGATAAGATTCATATTCTTAGTACTATATGAGCATAATGCGGTATCCTCTTTTCTTTTTCCTTTTCAGTATTGCTCTTGATGTTAACATAAATGTTTAACCTTAATACCTCAAAAGAATACCACACTATCCATGTCCATAGTCCCAAATTTTAAATTGGAGTTGGGATAATTTGAAAGTTCTATCCTGGTATAGAATATAATGACATGAATCTCAATGTATCAGATGTGCTTTCCTATTACTTTACTTGTGTAGTAATTATTCTTAAACGAGTGTTTAGTTGAGTCCCCATCCACCATTTTCACTTTTGTCGCTCGCGAGTCGCACACTTTTCTGATATCAGAGAATCAAGGGAAATAACCATTTAAATCTGTGAATCGGTATTTAAATAATTAAATTAATTAATTATTATACCGTAAAAATACGGGACGTTACAGTAGCCACCACCAACTAGAGAGAAATCAAAGCTAATTAATTCAGTTCTATTCAACTCTAATCTAAACAATAACGAATCTACTACAAAGGCGAGCTAAATCAATTTCAGAACTCAGATATCAGAACGCAAGGCCTTCTTTTTGTGAGTTCGATTTCTTTAATAAGATAATTAACAATTTAATTGGATTGAGCCATGATTTGGATTATATGGTTATGTTGTGAATCATTGACCATATGTTATTATCTATGTTGTAAATCTATGATGTTATTATCTATGTTGTAAATCTATGATGTTATTATCTATTTTGTAAAGCTATGATGTTATCATCTATGTTGTAAATCTATGTTAATTTTTGGCTTATGTACAATCAATTCATAATGATGTTTCATATGCTAGTTTGGTTATGTTGTTGGAACTAATTCATATGTTAAATCATATGTAGGTATGCAAATTTATATGTTAATTTAGATATGAATCATATGCAAGTTAGTGAGAATCATATACAACCTTACATGTTTCATGACATCTATTTTATGTGTAAATTGGATCTAAATTTAGGTTGTGACATGTGTGAGTTAGATGCAAGTTTACATCATAATTTATGTTGTATAAATCACATATGCAAGTACGTATATATATGTATATATATGTTGGAGTATGAATCATGTAATGTAAAGTTTGTAACCATTGCCTATGCAAGTTTACACCTTATGATTAGATCTATGACATCCACAGTTTATGAAAGTTTGTAACTTTTGCCTATGCAAGTTTTTGGATGAAAAACCTTATCCACACATGCAAGTTCACCCCTTATGTTTAGATCTAGCTTTTATTCTATGCATGTTGTGATGTTTTCTCTTTATTCCATAATTTAGACTATTCGGGTCTAACGTATATTTTACGTTAAACGAACGAACGTACAACGTGGGGCAATGGGATAATATTAAAAGATTTAATATTGAGAATTGGCATAAATGCCTTAAATGTGATGTTTAATTGGTATAATTTTATATACCATAAGTAGATGGACATAATTGAGTCAATTATGGACATAGTTAAATTTGTAATTGATTGACAATTTGAATAGGGAAATTAATTCAAATTGGGGGTAATTAATTAGGTGTAATTAATCGTCTAAGACACGAGATTAGACTCTTTTGTGATGTAAGACTGCCCGGACCCGCCCGACAAATCCAGCTACCGCAAATGCCAGTCTAATGTGGGAGGTCTTAGGCATAAATTAAATGCGTAACGGTTGTAAAGACACGAGGTTAGGCTCATTTGTGGTGTAAGACTGCCCGGACCCGCCCGACAGATCCAGCTGCCACAAATGCCAGTCTAATGTGGGAGGTCTTTACAAGGTTACGGTCTTAATGAATTAAGAAACACTTAACCAGATAAATATGTAGTGGGACATGAGGGGGTTAAGTGGGTGCCTAGGGTGGCATGTGGAATTTAGTGGGTGCCTCGGGTGGCATTCGAAATACGATTAGATGCACTTAACCATGATTGAAACATGTAAGAAGACATGAATAAGAATGGGGTTAAGTAGGGAAAAACCTTAGAGGGGACCAAGCATAGGTGGAAAGATTATGTCATGCATGGGGGCCCTTTTCAAACCAGTAACCCATTAAGTATCTTTCTGGGCTCGACCCAAGTCGAGGACTGGACACGCATACTGGATTTGATTGTAATAGGTCAAAACGGGTCAGCGGTGGCAACGCAAGTCCAACGGGTTCATATGCGTGTGTGAGCCCGGGCTGGTAGGTAAGACGTTGTTGCATCTTGTAGATATAAGCCGTGCATTTTTGGTTGTATCGGGTTGCCACTTTGGGGAGTGATACACCCCACTATGGGGCTAGCACGGGTATATACGAGTTAGGGAGCCGATTGAATGAGGGTAGTGCGTACACCTAGTGGAGATAGGGGCAGACGACACCTATGAAGGTAGCTAGGGGTACATTAAACTACCATTATCATTATTAAGTTTTGTAGGCGGGATCAACCTTTAGGGTGACTAGTGGTGGTGCAATGTAGTAATTATTTTATAGTGATTAGGGGTGCCTTTAACGTTATCTTTGTTCGTCTTGTTTCCCTGTCATACCCAATTGTTTACAGTCATTTCCTTATTTTCCATCTTATGCCTTAGCCTAGTTATTTTGATAATTATATTGTTAAAGTTATCGCACTTGCCAAACTTTATGTCTGACCCCCTTTTCTTTCCACCTCTTTTCTTCCTTCCCCCCTCAGGTTTGCAAGGAGGGAATACTACAACTTAGTGCCGATTTCTTTCAGTTGCTTGAAGATAGTAGATGTATCGCTTGGGACTCTCTCATCTTTATGACTTTGCTTATGCTCGGTGGGGATTTATGCATTTATGTTATTTAAGTATTTGCTTCTTTATGTACTTTGAAGTTTTTGGAAAAGCCTACTGATCCCGTTGTAATGGTTTGGAAACTACTTATGTAAACTCGTTTTGAGTTATGATGAAATAAAAATAAGTTTTATCTTCCGCTATGTTGTTTTATTTTTTATTCTTGTAATTTATCTGTTCTATACAAATAATAACACTTCATGGACATTGATGCATTCCCTTTGTGAGTGACATTAATGGACTTGGGGTGACCCGTTCTGCGTTAGCGGCATGGTATTGTGATTAGCCATATTGTTAGATAAGTTAGGAAGGATTTCTCATACCATTCCTACGACTGACTCGTAGTTTTTTTTCACTTTGCAAACTCGGGTGCCCTCTTTTTTGCACGGGCAGCCAAGTGACAGGTTCAAGTTATTATGGACATATGCTGGATTAGAGCATGCTTATGGAAGGAAGATGAAGAATATTTTTATCTTTTTATTTCTAGTTTGAGACATTTGGACATCCTTTATCTATGATGTATTTGATGGAGTTTTAGGCTTATTTCTATTTGCTGAGACTTTCTATTTGCTAAGTTGTATCTTGTAACTGTGCCACTCTGATGTTCTGATGTTGTGATGTTGATGACATTTCTATTTCCGCTGCAATGATTTTTGTGTCATACTATTATCTGAGATCTGCTGTTGTTGTAATTACGTTATATTCTAATGATTACCCTTGTTTTCGTACTATGGAAGTTTGGGGTCATCGCACGATCCCAGAACAAGGTTAGCACCAGAAAGCTCCCACTCCCCTGAACACGCTGTTTTGTATATATATATATATATATATTTACTTTACTATTGCGTTGACCGTACACCACCCTACTTAACTTCGAAACTACCTTGCATGCTCACCGCGGCCTGAACTCCTGTCCATTCTCCATCACGCTGCGTTACAAAACATCCCGCCTTCATTCTAAAACCACCACAGCTCTTCATTGTTTTGTTTCCTCCTTCCCATTTTCGGTTTTCCTTCTTCCTTTATTTTTTTTCATCTTTTCTTTTTTCTCTTTGAAGCTTGCGGTGTGATCTCAGAAAGGAGAAATAGATGCAATATAAATAGGGGATGAGCCTTGGCTCCCAAGCTTTAGACCCATAGGTACGCAGCGTATGATTAGTAGGTTGGATGAAAATCTGCGTCACCCTTCTGATTTGAGACAATAGGAGCAGGAAGGCGGTTCACTGTAATTCGCATGTGCCTATACTGTGTGGCTACTTTCATTTGCTTAGCTGTGAAGTTTACGGGTGGTACATATAGTCTGTGTTTTTATTAGCCATACGAATTGTTTGGTATATAGACAAGTAGCTGGAGGAGGGAACGTGTAGCTCGAAAGAAAGATTGGTTTGCATTAGTTTTCCTATCACACCAATGGCATGTACTTGCTGTTCATTAGGTAGGTATACAGAGAGATGTGATTAGGCTAAGTACGTGAGCCCAAATCAATAACCTGCACTAATTTTTTTAGAACTGCGTTGATTTGCTGAATAATACAGTAGTTTTAGATTTTTGTGCACTCCATTTACTTAGACACTAAGCTTTTATATTTTATGTTTTTATTTTATATTTATATAGTTAACCGCTAAATACCGCTAACCGTTGTGTACCATTAACCGTTTAATATATGTACCCCATACGCAAGCTCCAAACACAATGAAACTTGACACACCGCTACGACTCTCAACATTCCAGTCCTAACAAAATTAATTTCGTTGAAAATGGACCCCATTTGCACAACGTTATTGTAATGTCTTATATTTTATGTTGTCAAATATTCAATTTAATTTATTATTTTAAATATTTATTTGGAATTTGAAATGGATTTAATATATATATATGAGTATGTATATATATATATATGTGTGTGTGTGTGTGTGTCGATTATACAGCGAAATTTGAACGTTAAATTATATATAATATAGAACGATCTCAAAATGGCGCTGCAGTTCATAGTATGGAGTTTCGAACTTTGATTGGATATACGGGATCCAATATAAGTCGGATTTCTGTGAAACAAGAAATGTGTGAATCTTGTTGATTATAATTTTCATATAAAAGAGAAAAATTCAGATTTCGCGTTACAGATTGTTAGTTATGTCCAATTCAATTTTTAAAATAGTCGCTATGGAAATCGTTATTAAAATATAACGTTTATATAATATATTTAAAGGGGAAACTTAAACCATTTAACTCAAAATTGACGACATTGAGTTGTGTAAATTATATTTGGAATTGTATGTATATTCTGTTTAGATATATATGATAAAAAATTATTTACTATGATTTTTTGAATTAATTTCGAATTTAAATAATATTTTATTCAATATTATTTGAGCGCTAAAAATAGCCATTTTTGCAAACGGTCTCAGTTTTTGATGAAATTCGTTTCGTTGGAACCGTATCGTTAAATTATTGTAAGAAAATCAAATTTCGTGGTAAACTGAATCGTATGTGACTTCGGTGGCCAAAAACGTCTCTATTTCTATTTAATTGTTTAGATTGTTTAGACAGGGGTAACTTTTAACGAATAAATGACTACTAGTCAAACAAACTCCAAATTTAGTGAAACAAGATTCATTGGATCTGTTAGGAAGAGGTCTAGTAAAATGCCAAGGCCTTAGATTTATTGGATTTTTTTTTGTAATTATAGGAACTTTAAACGCTTGAGTTTTCATCAATTTTTATAGAGGACTTTTCACAAACGACCTCGGAATTCGAAGAAACCTATCCCATCGGGTCCAGCATATTTTTTTATGCTACCATTACACTTTTTGTCAAAAATAGAAGTCGTTCGTAGTGGTTTTATCGTGTTACTTTAGGATGAAGTTTCGTGTAATAATATTTAATTAGTTGGCACCCTATATATACCATATCTTCAGGTCAAACTCTAATATTATGTAACACCACACTTCCATTAATGTCACTCAAAAAGGGAATGCATTAACTTCCATGGAGGTTATAAGTGAATATAGAACAGAAAAATTACTACAAGATAGATAATGAGTAGTACTTGGAAATCTAAAACTTCATTTTATTGCAGCGGAAACATGTTTATTACATCACAAAACCATTAATCAGAGTCAAGTACATTATCCATCTTCATAAAACAAAATACATAATCCCATTACACAAATAGCCATTAAAAAGATAACAAGATGGACTTTACTTCAACGATCCAAGCTTTCCAAGAGAAAGAAAGAAATCCAATCAAACTCCACTAGAGCTGGGTCCAACCTAAGGACCTGGAGGGGGAAAAAAGGATAGAAATGGAGGGGGTCAGACATTAAGTCTGGCGAGTATGATAATTCTAACAATACTATTATCAAAATAACTAGACTAAGGCATAAGCTGGAAGACAAGTAAATGTCTATGAACTATTTGGAAGATAAAGATAGCGTTTAAGATAACGTTAAAGATAACGGTAAAGTCACACCTAATTACTAACGAATAATTACTACACTGCACCGCACATTACTACACTGCACCGCACCAGTCACCCTAAAGGTTGATCCCACTTGCTTTACACAGAAACATATAAATAGCCTTACGTACCCCTAGCTGACTACATAGGTGTCGTCTGCCCCTATCACCAATAGGTGTACCCCACTACCCACTTTCGACCGGCTCCCTACTCGTAGATACCCGTGCTGGCCCCACAGTGGGGTGTATCACTCCCCTAAAGTGGCAACCCGATACAACTTGAGAATGCACGGCTTATACCTACACGATGCAACAACGTCTTACCTACCAGCCCGGGTCCACACACGCATATGAAACCCATTGGACTTGCGTTGCCACCGCTCCCCGTTTTGGCCTCTTATAGTCAAACTCAGTATGCGTGTCCCGTCCTCGACTTGGGTCGAGCCCACAAAGATACGTTAGGGATACTGGTTGAAATGGGCCCCCACAAGCTGCCCACCTAAGCTTGTCATTAATATATCCCACTTAACCCTTTTAGTCATGTTCATTCACATGTGTGTTTGGTTAAGTCTTACTAATCGTATTTCACATGCCGCTAAGGGCACCCACTAGATTCCTCATGCCACCCAAGGCACCAACTTAACCCCCATGTCCCACTTTACATGTTTATCTGGTTAAGTATTTCTTAATTCATTCAGGCCATAACCTCATAAAGACCTCTCACATTAGACTAGCATTTATGGCAGCTGGATTTCCGGGCGGGTCTGGGCAGTCTTACACCATAAAAGATTCTAACCTCGTGTCTTTACAACTGTTATGCTTTAGTTTAGGCCTAGGACCTCTCACATTAGGCTGACATTTGTGACCACTGGATTTGTCGGGCGGGTCCGGGCAGGTTTACGTCACAAACGAGTCCAACCTTGTGTCCTAAGCATTGATTATCACTTATAATCTTTTACCCCAGTTTTAATAATTCCCTATCCAAATTATTAATTAAGTCCACTTTTATTGATGTCCATAAGTGACTCAATTATGATCATCCATTCATGGCAAGCAAAATCATATCAATTGCACCCCAACATCTTATTATTAAATCCTTAATATTACCCCTACCCCACGTTTATACATTCGCTTATTCAACGCATAACATACGTTAAACAACACATAAGAAAATAAAGTAAATCTAATCATAATAGGGGTGAAACTTGCATAAGTTACACATGTTAAGGATCTAAAGATGTCAACTTGTTAAATGTCACAATCTACATGATATGATCATAACCCAAATTTTGTGTATATACTTGCATATGGGGTTTTAGACATCAAAATGATGGTGTGAACTAGCATAGAATTTCACATATGTCATAGCATGATTCTAGATGTCATAATAGATGTCATGGCATATGTTCATAACTTTTCACTAATCAACTTAAACTTTCATACATGGTTTGTCACATAGATCAACATAACCCAAACATGATGATTTAATTAACATAAACTAACTAGCATAGATAACAACATGTATGATTCATCACAATTTAGCATAGAAAACTACAACTTATACAATATCATCATAGCATGATTTACAACATATAGGATATCATCATCACATAGCATAGGATTTATGACATACATGATAGTATAAGGTTTACAACAACATAGGTGATAATCCACATCATCTATTTATAATCCATTCATGACTTAATCGAATTAGTTTAACAATAATCTTGTTAAGACTATCATACTCGCTATTAGAGAAGAAAAGAGAGTCTTGATTTGCTTTAGAATTGAGTAGAGTTAGGATTTGATTAAACTTTTCTTCCTTCTTAGTTGGTGGCGGCTAGACTGAGTTCCATGGCGGCAGGATGACGGTAACTATTCTATTTTTCTTATGAATTAGGGTGAGAGACTACCTAGGTATTTATAGAGTTTAGGGTTTATTTAGACCGTCAGATCAACTCAGAACTAAACTGAACCGTTAAATTTGCCAACACAGCCCTAAAGACACATCAGCAGCTCAGGATTGGGCTCTGCCCAAACCCTAGCCGCCAGACCCAGGTCGACACCATAGTCGACCTGGGGGGGCAGGTCGACACTAGTGTCGACCCCCCAGTCGACCTGCCTGGGCGGGAAAATTCCCACCCAGCCCGCTTTTGCACTTTCAATTTGAATTTTTGAATTTCCTGCGAGCTGTTTTGAATTTTCTGAAACTTCCGATGGCCATAACTTCTTCATACGAAGTCCAATTCACGCAAACTCGGAATCTATTTCGACCAGAATTCCGAGATGAACATAATGGCGCAACCCGTTTCACACAATTCTCATGTCTGAGATTAGTTATTCTTTAATTTGTGAATATTAATATTAACCGAATTACGGGGTGTTACATCTTACATTTTTCTTGGTCAACAAAAAGGAGCCGACGTCTACATCAAATGAACAAACCGTATCATTCACTTTTTCCTCTAATTTTTACGCAAAAGTCATTGATCAAACCAAAACAATTACAACTACAAAACGATCCTCTTGGTCGAGATCTCGTTAGTGAACGGTGATGATTGGCATTGAACCCCTATGCTGGTAGGATTTAGGTGAAGAAGCCGTGTTGTTTGCAGCTTGTTTAAGAGAGATTAGGGGTGCCGAGTTAGGCGGATCTTCGGGCGGAGGCTAAAGAGTCGAAGGCGAGCAGGAGGGTGGGTTATGATGATCCTTCGATGAACGGATGTCGGCTCGGTGATCGACATATGGGAGGCGACATGGGTTCTTGTGTGAAATGAAGAGAAGCAGCGTAGTGCTTCGAAGAAGCAAACAAGGGGGATATGCCGATTTTCACTAATCAACGTAAATAGGTTTAATTTTTAACGTTAATTGGTTTAATCAAAATCATTATACTCATTGTAAATAAACGTATGTTCCAGGGTTGAAAAGGCGACAGCGTTTGTTTTGGATACTTGGAACTGAAATAAAGCCTTACCAACGGTAGAGGGATTCGAGGAAGGGGAACATCGAAGGATCAGACTGTTTTACTGTGTACTCAACATGATTATGTTTTTAATTTAAGCGATAAGTTTAATGTTTATTAAGTTAATCAAGAGAAACATTAAATTTTAGTAACTTTAAAATCTAAGGAACTCATTTCCTTTGGTTACAGAATGGAGATGACGACCGGGAGCGTACAAAAGGAAATAGAGAAGCAAAGAGTTTAAATAGTCCAATCGATTATTCATCTAAGACCCGTAATTAATTTTATATAATGATAATTAACTTAATTAGTTTTTATTTTAGGGCCTAACGTTTTTAATCTAAAATCCTATTGTGTTAAACGCAGAAGAAACCATAATGGAAACAAGAGGGAACGAAGGCCAAAACGGTATCCGCCTTAATTAGAAATTTAAAGAGTAATTATTTTCATTTAATATTATAATTAGGACTTTTCCATTTTAATTAATCTCGTGAACTAGAACGCGGCTTTTGCGTTGCAGGTGGCTTTGGTATTGATGGCAGAACGAAACACAAATTGTTACAGGGGAGATAATAGAGGAAATCAACGCACATTTTAAAGTGTAAGTAACCCAATATAAACTATAATTAAAGAATAATTGTTTAATTAATTTTGGTTATCTTATAAAATAATTATCTTGTGCGTATAATATCAGAATTGGATAAAACCAGGGACATTGGACTCGCATCGACGAAATCTACATCTTGGAACAGAACTGGACAAGATTGGAATCAACTGACATTTTTAATTAAATTGAACACCTATTTAATTTAATTAAAACCAACTATTCCAATGATAAATCAAATCAAGGTGAGTTAAAATCACTCAGTTCTTCCCACTTATATTTTATATAAGTCAGGTTTTTATTTTGTGTGCTATGGTTGCTAATGGTTGATTGTTTGTTATATATATATCGATTGAACTAATGGAATTAAACCATTGTTTAATTTTAGTGAAATACCAAATCGTTATTTTAATGATTGGACCCAATGAAGGTAACTTACCGTGTTAAACACGTTTATAAAAATAAACGTGTTAAATTGTTTGAATTGTTGTGTTAATTGGGTGATGTTAAATAGTTATTATTTACTATTATAGAAATTATCAGTTAAATGAAATAGAATAATCTGATCTGAGATAACCGATTTGAATATAGGGAAGAACGGGTTGGAGGGATCCAACCGGATTCCTCAAATATATATAATGTTGTTTATTTTCATATTGTCATTATATGAACTGATTTGGTTGAATGATTGATTTGATTTGTTGACCATTGATCTGAATTCAACATTTATTTTGTTTAAACCAATGGGTGATATTGGTTGAGTAATTGGCAGTATATGGCCTAAAAATCAATCATTTTCCAAGTATGGATTTTACCCTCAAGTGAATCGATAAAAGTGAAGTTATAAAAATTATTTTATAACTAAAATAGATTTTGAAATCTATTATTTTAAATAAAAGTTTATTAATGGAAAATATATAGTTATTATTTATTAGTTAAATTTTTAATTAATTATTAATTTATTTTATTAATTAAATTCTGATGTTAATCAGATCTATAAGCAAAAGCATAGAAAATTAACCCAACGGTCAAAGAGTTGATAATCGTTTTTAAGAAAATAATTAAATAAAATTATTTAAATTAATTATATTATTAATTAATTTAAAGGTATGACTAATTGGAATCTGTTAACGAAATAACTGTATTTGGGTTGACTAAGTCAACTATTTTAAGTGACAGTGATTATTAATTAGTTTATTTTAAATTAATCTAAGGAAATGGTTTAACGTATATTTGGTTTAATTTTTATAAGATTTTAAAAAGGGAATTTATTATTTATTCTAGTTAATAAAGAAATTAACTACTTCTATAGTAGTTAATGATTAAGTAAATTATTATTCTAATTAAAAAAAATTAGAAGGTTACTTTATTTGAAATTCATTTAAAAGTAATCAAAGTTGAAATGGAATTGAATTGAATTACAAAAAAAATTATGAATGGGTTTTATATTTTAAACCCGAATTTTATAACAAAATTATAAAGGGAATTTTAAGCAAATACGATAGATGAAATTAATTATTTACTTAATAGTAAAATTAAGTAAAAAGGGAAATGAAATAATTAAAAGTTATTATATTAAACCCCAGTTGTAGATACGAAATTTATAAAAGTAAATGAGGAGCTAAAATGTTAATTTTAAATTAACATTATTTAATAATAATGAAATTAAGTAAAATGGGGATTTGAAATAAAATTTTCAAAGCGGAAATTGGGTGAAATGGATTAGAAAAGGAATTGTTAAAAGTGAATTTGGTAAAGGAGCAAGTGATAGGATTTTGTAAAAAAAATCCGTGTTATAAAATGAATTGTTAAGGAAGCAGAAGTTAAAGGTGATATTTTAGTAAGCAATTACTTAATTAGTGAATTAAGGAAAAACGATTATATTTGAGAAGAAAATTCCAAAAGCAAGAAGTTTGTTAAAACCATATTTTAAATAAATAGTAAATGAGATTTGTTTCGATATTATGATGAAATATCGGATTTTGAAATTATAACTCATATCTATCTTCAGATAAGAACGTTGCTGATCTAGGTCTGAGAGGTAATTAAAATACCCCAGCTAGAACGACTTCAGGATTATCTGAGATGATATTAGTTGCAATGGTAAAGAGGAGTAATAATTTATTGTTTCCATTGGAGAAATAATAATGCAACATTATTGGTGAAAATGTAAAGAATATGTGATAAGAATTCTGAAGTAATGGAAATTAGTGAGATTGGAGAATAATATAAGATGCTCGAAAATAAAAGAAAAAAGGGATTGCATGAAGGTAATGATATTTCCGAGTTAAAAGGAAATATAAAGTTGAGTTTTAAAATAGGTTTATTCCTTGAGAATAAGCATTGGTTATTGTTTCCAAGTAACAAAACAAAAGGAATTTCGTAATATTAATTAATTTCCTAATTAAACATAATGGAGAATGGTGGAGCAAATGTTTGAAGGAGAGTTAAATGGAAATTGAATATGGTTATAAGATATTTTTCTTAAGTATTAAAATGAAATAGTCTTGAGAATCATTAGTATGTTAAGATAAGAAGTAAATATAGGATTTTAACCACCACATATATATTGACTGGTTTAACCATCAACCACCATTTTTGTACCAAAAATCTACCGTGTGCGAAGCATGTGCCTTAGTTTTTAATTAACCATACGTTAATTATTTTTAATTAAAAAGTCGAAGTGATGTTGAATACTGGACCAGTGAACTCATTCTAATTCCATGATTGAAAAACTGTTTTATTTTGATCGTTAAATAACCGACTGGGATCGAATTTATATTTGAAAACCATTCCGACCAACAAATACGTGAAGATATCAGAAGATGATCGAGATAGAGCATTGAAGACTGTAGATCTTCATAAACGGAAGAACTACTAATAATCTCTGGTTTAGCGGCCAGAGATATACTATGATTCTGTCATGGTTGGTATCTACGGATTGCAAGGACGTCTCGCTACCGATCTATAGGGTGATACCTAGGATGTTGTAGGAGGGTACCTTCGGTTCATCCTGCTCCTAGATGACTCATATGGACGAGTGTCTGACATAGTATTTCCAAAGGGATCACGTACGTTGATTTCTTCAAACTTATTTCTGTTGATGTCGGAGGAGGCAGTACTCCTTCTCTTAGCTAAACACGCAGAGTATTTTTGTGGACGTCAATTAGTGATATCTGGGAGATTTGACAATGTGGCATTCAAGTGAATGGAGATATACTGATATGAAGAATAAGCTTAACCTCTAGCCTCATCAACCGGGAAATGGCACAAAATCGGTAGGTCGCATGGCTATGTGGGTCGCACTCATCAAAAGGGTATATCATTACCTGATCTGGTGAAATTAAATGTCTTCGGTTGTCCCTTTTTATTAATGTATGTATGCTATCGGCTCGGTTGGCGGCTCCTAACCGTGGTAATGATATATTCGGTACTCTCAAAGTATAGTGAGGGGCCGACCATGTTTAGCCTGGGCTGCAAGATGTTCTTGTTGAACCCCAATGTATTCATCTCTAGAGGGACATTGTCCGGAAGGTGGTCCCGTACCTTGCCAGGAAATCCATTCTCCAATAAGCGCCAGCGGGTTTGATTGTATACAATATATGTAGGGCGAGAGATGCAAGTGTTCTGCTAGATTGATATTTATTTGTATTTAGACACTATTATAATATCACAGAAGATATTGACTTCAAAAACATTTTGGGTTATCGCAAGGTAAAAACCATCCGTATTTACGTGCGGGTTTGGTCTTACGATTATGTTTTTCTTTCAAAAGGATATTGAATTTAAAATCAACTTGTGTGATACCTTTAAACTTAGTGTGTTTTTCTCACTCTGGTCCACCAGATCGACCCATTGTGTGTAATGCTCGAGTTAGATCGAGGTGTACAGGTCTAGGTTATCGGACGTTGCGAAGTCCAGAGACGAGCTGAATATGCTCAGACGTATGATATTATATACTATATTTTTCCGCTGTGTGTTATATATGAGGACAGGTTATTATAACTGTCCAGATGTGTTGATGTACTCTGATGATTGTGAGTTTTGAATTTTTGTAACGACCTGGGGAATTTGCGACCTTGGTTATCGACATAAACTCAATGTCGACTATCCAAGCATCGGAAATACTAGATAGTTAATAGAAAAATGTTAGAGGGTGAGAATAGATAAGATAGAAAATTAGAATAGAAGAAGAAGATCACAACAACAGAATCAAAGTAACATGAATCTCACAACGGAACGAATAAACTATAACATAACTTTGAAATAAAACCAGTATATGTATACAATAACATTTATCAGAGTACATCACTTACAATACAGCAGAAATAAACAATTGCTATAAAATCCTGAGGTCTCCTGCTCCAAGCTCTCAGTATATCTGGAAAATCTTGACTACTTGACTGGCCGTACAAATTTGGGCACTCAAGATTTTAGGGAAAACAAAACAAACTCCGGGTCGGTCATGGGACTAGTGTGAGTAAACAATTTGAGAAAATAAACGATATCTCATAAGACCACGCCGTATAACACGGAATGGGTTTTTCCCTTTTGAGAATCCAAAGCATTAGATTTAACATCAAATACCCTTTTGCAAGAAACAATGATCTTTTATATCATAACTCCCTTGATATTATGATAGTGTCTATCAACCACAATATATTAATCATCTAACAAAACACTTTCATATCACGTTCCATATACATAATATATAATCAAAACCATGGGCGCTTATTGGTTGATGAATTCCAACTGGCAAGGTATGGGACCACCTTCCGACAGTGTATCTCCAGGGAGGAATACATCGGGTTCAACAAGAACACCTTGTAACCCAGGCTAAACATGATCGGTCACTCATTTTGCTTGAGTGTACCGAATGTATTATCACCAATGGTTGGGATCAGCAACCGTTTCCCGAAAGGGACAGCATCGAAATAGATTATATAAGTAAATGGAATTTATCTAGATCAGGTGACAATACACCATAATTGGAATCTAACCACTTAGCCATGGGACCTACCCGATTTTATACCATTTCGTGGTTGTAAGGCTAGAGGCCATAACTTATCCTTTTACAAACCACGCCTCGCTTCACTTTGAATGTCACATTGTCAAACCCGCCAAATCACAAAATGATTTCCCCAAAAATATCATGGGTATACAGCTAAGAGAAATGAATTCTTCCGCCACCAAATGAAAATACGTTTGAAGAGATCAACTTACGCGATCTATTAGATATACTTTGTCAGACATTCTTCCATACTGGTTGTCCCGGGACTGGACAAACCGAAGGCACTATTCTATAAACCCATCTTAGGAAATTTCTTCCTAGGATTTGCCAGAACAGCCCTTGCACAAACTCTGTCTTCAATCATTTTCATCATATTTTATTCCAAATGCTAATGTCCATACGGAGTGGTTTTCAGATAATAAATCTGATCCCGGTATCTCCGTATTGACAACAGAAATGGTCATAAACTTTGATAGTCAGTTATTTAACTATCAAAGGAAAACATGTATACAAACAACGGTCGTGTTTCCAAAGGGAAATCTTACTGTTCAATCATCATTTTATTTCCCAATTTCCCATTTATCGTTTCCATATATTCATAAATTCCTTATTTTCTAAAATTAGAAAATATACGCTATTAACTTTGGAAAACGTTTCCATTTCTGATTCACGCATTAATATCTTTCCACTCTATCAGCCTCTAACTGTAAACTAGTAAGAGAACAACTTCCCAATTATAAACCCTGAAGGCCATTCAACTCAACTAATTTCCAGTCAGTTTCTACTTTCAGTAATTCCATTTAAATTCCTAATTCAAACCCCAAATTCCTTTATAATAATTTTGTAATAACCCGGAAATTCGAGCCAATTTAGAATTTTTATTTTGGCAATTTTGATGAATTTTGAATATTTAAAAGGAATTAATTTAAATAAAAATGAAAAGAAATTTATTTTGAATAGAATTCGAACGTATATATTTATATAGATCGTCGTTAGAATATAAATATTTATTTTTAATTATAAAAGGAATTGAAAATAGCGCGGTAGTTTGAAAATTCGATTTCAAAGTTCAAATGAATGTATAGGATTCAAAATAAACTGGATTTTAGCGAAACCAAAAATATTTGAATCTATTTGAAAATATCTTTCCAACGAATCCGAAAAATTGAAATTTCATAGCGGGAATAAAAAGTTACATCCAGTTGAAAATTAAGAATAGTCGCTATGGAATTCTGGCTCCTAAAAATGGAAATTTTGCAAACAACCTCTGTTTTCGACCAAACCACTTTTGTTGGATCTAGGATGTCAATTTATTGCTAGATTCCAAAAGTCATAATTTTACAAATCAATATGTGATCATGGCAAAGGAAAACGCGTTTGACCAGTTTTAGTCAATTTCGATCGACTGGAAAATGACCATTTTTCAAACTGTCTCAGAATTTGATGAAATTAGTTTTGTTAGGACCATATCGTTAATACGAAGATAGAAATTATTATTTTGGAAATTTTAGAGTCCGTATATGGCCCCAGAAATTAAAATGTGCGTTCAAATTCAATATATTCATTTATAATTTAATTTGAACGGAAACTGATCGTAACAGCCGAATTAGCTTATGAAACATATTCCATTGTGTCCGTAATAGGGGTATTTGGCTAGGGGCGACATTTGTTGGATTTGATTTAGAGTTCAGATGCAAAACCCTAATTTCGAATTAAATAATATTATATATTTGTATATAAACAACAAAATAGGAACAACAAAATAGAAACCCTAGATTCTAATTTTCATTGGTCCACAAATATCAGCCACATTCTAAAAGAAAAAGAACGCTGACGCCTTCTGTCCTTCCCTCTCCTCTAATTCTCAACCCAAGCCAAATTGATCAAACTCAATAAACGAAAATTGTAGTCCTTTGGATCTTCTTTAAATCCATTGCATTTTCGAGAATTATAATGGAGAAATGGAGGAGCAGGGGCCCCACGACCTACTGTCGTTCGGGCTGCTGTCTGGAGATGATGGGCCCATCGTGACTGACGTCACCACCGGCGCAGAGGGAAGAGGCTCCGGCCTTCCTGGAGGCGTTGTATGATCGGGTGTCGGACATCTGAATTGCGTGCGTGAGTGGATCTAGAGGAGATTTCTTTACCCGTCAACCTGGATGGAGAACGAAGGCTGATTAAGCCTTAGTGAGGTAATTAACGTTAATGTGGTAATTAGTGCTAATTAATTTAATAATTAATTAATTTTAATGATAAAATGTGTAAAAATTTGATTTTCAAATATGTAAGAATTTGATTTTCAAGTATCTAAAGAAATGATCATTATTTGTCTAAACAAATGATCTTTATTTGTCTAAAGAAATGATCTTTATCTGTAAAAAGAAATAACATTATATTTGTAAATGTAAATAGCATAATTTAAAAATATAAGTTAGCATTGTTTTAAAATTTATAAAATTGAATTGCTTTTAAAGAATATGAAAAGCATGGTGTAAAGTAGTGTTTTTTTTAAAATAAAAAGATTGAATTTTTATAACATAAAAAGATTGAATTTTTATAAAGAAAAAGGGTTGTTTTTTTAATATGAAAAAGATTGGATTTTTATTATATGAAAAGTGTGATAAAAATGTGATTTTTATTTACGTATGAAGTGAATATAAAATTTTGATTTTTATACATATGAAGTGAAGATAAAAATTCGATCTTTATATAGGAAGTAGCATTGTTAAAAATATAATTTTTAACATATACCGCGTGAAACAGATCTCGTTGGAGACACGATGAAGATTTCCTACATATGAAGAGTCGCGGCGTTTGGTTTAGCTAATAGGTGAGAATTCCTCACTTTTATTTCTATTTCTAGTTTGAAATATATACGAGGATGCAGACGGTGCTTAGCAGCACCTGACACCCGTCGTCCACAGACCATGGATGACTTGTTTGTTTGATTTCTGTGTAGTGAAATTTGATAGTGTGACGTGGAATGAAATAAAATATATATTCATGTGTTGAAATAAAATATATATTCATGTTTTGGAATAAATTATATATTCATGTGTTGAAGTAAAATAAATATTCATTTACAAGTCGAACGATTTGTTTATGTACACCGATTTGACTGATATTGATTGGGACGATAAATTTTACACATCGCTTAACTACACAAATAAAAGTCTGTTTGTTGATTTGAAACCCCACACGGGTATTGGGATGATATTTGACGTACATTAATCCCGATTATTTAGTTGTATGTCAATCAATGGGTTGACAGACTGTGTAAGTTTTAATTATTGATATTCAATGCTTATGCAGTTGTGTGGTGCACTCTGGATGATGGCTGTTTATTTATCGTTGCTATTATATACATGTGTTGTATGGAATCCATATAATTAACATTATATGGTAGTTGATTGGGTCTCATTCCAATTTGGAAAATAAGGAATATTATAAAAGAAAATTCTTGTGTTGAACAGAATAAAAATTCAAGCGTTGAATAGAAAGAAAATTCATGTGTTGAATAAAATAAATATTCATGTGTTGAATAAAAATAAATATTCATGTGTTGAATAAAAATAAATATTCATGTGTTGAATAAAAATAAAAATTCATGTGTTGAAATGAAATATATATTCATGTGTTGAATAAAAATATATATTCATGTGTTGAAGAGAATATTCATTTGTTGAATAGAATAAAGAAGTTATTGAAATATATAAAGCCGTGTTGATTAGATATGCGCCATTTTGACGCGAACGATATTTATATCGATTATATTCGTTTTTATAATGAATATAGAAAAGTAAGTGATTTCAAAATATAACGTTTTGAAAATATTATCATTTGTATATCGATGATGTGGAATATTCAATTTTGATTAGAAATTGAATATGAAGTTGAAATCGTTTTGAAAACGAATTTAAAACGATTTATAAAATACGTTTAAAAGGAAATCGACGAAATATATATAATATATATATTATATATATAATGGCTTGAATAGAACGCACCATGCCGCGGTAGTTCGTGAATTTCGACCATTGACTTCGAATGGACGTTACGGGAGATCCGACCGTCGGATTCTCCTAAATCTAGAACCATTGGGTTCGTATCGAAAAGGGCTTTCTAACGAACATTAGAGATTTGAAATCTAATGGTTGGATTTGGAATTATGCCCAAATCAAATTTGGAAAAGGTCGTTATAAGTTCAGTTCGATGGCGGTTGATGGAAATCGACTGTACGGGCCTTGATAAAATTATTAAAAATAGTAATAATATGTGTAAAATCATAAGAAATGATTTGTGAAGAATTGAGATGAAAAATTCTGAATTTGAAAAGATAAAAATAGATTTTTATCGAAATGAACTAGTTTTGAACTAGAATAATAATTTATTTATTTTTAAATAAATAAATTGGATGTGAAAGGGTTTTAAAAGTAACCAGAATTTCCAATAATTGAATTGGAATGGATTTGAATCGAAATTGTCTTTGGAATATTTTGATGTTGTTATACAGATATTTTTATGGAAATCTGAAAGATATATTTATATCGTTATTTCCAATACGATATTTATTGGTCGTAGAATTTGATATTGAATATAAGCCGATATATTTTCTATTCAGAGCCTTATATTTAACATCAAATAGGAATTGGGTTTATCATGAACTGTGTTTTAACGACATTTGTTCTTTAACCTGATTTACAGTGAAATGTGATTTGGAATTTATAAATCTTTTGTTAAGATTTATACGAGGTTTTCCAAAGTAAACTTTTCCAATTTAATAAAATAAATTGGAATGGAATGTGATTTTGGGTTTATCGTGAACCGTGTTTTGAATGACATCCGTTCTTTAACCCAGTTAAAGACAGGATATGGTTTCCCAAGTTAAACAATCATTAATATTGATTTTTGGGAAGATTAAAACCAAGTGGAGTTTTAATTAATCTTAAATTAGAGTGAAATGATCGAGAATGGAGTATCACCAGTTTTACTCCAGGCGATAGTTAAATCTTTAATTAGATTTGAACGTGAAATGGTAATTGAATTTACCGATAACACCGTGGTGTTAGATATGAAGTATTACCAGTTTTACTTCATGGGATGAATAGGTTGGGATTAGAAAATAAAATAAATGATTACTTCGGTGTGGTTCGCTAATCCCGACTAATTTGAATTGATATTTAAAGGAAGATTAAAGAATAAATTTAAAGAATTTATCTTTGATAAAATTAATGGGAACCTTCTCCAAAGTATAAAAATATTTGAGTAAAAGAATATTCTGAATTGGAATGAGGCGTATGTTGTGTTTGTGTAACACTTGTTTATTATATACGCGAGTTATTCAGAAAGACCGGGTTTATCCCATTCTGAATAACTGATTCGACGACGTGTCGAGGTAGAAGACGGTGGTCGAAGACCGGAGGTCTTCACATCGTTTGGGTGATTACTGATGATCTTGATTGGGCTCTACACCCAAGAGGAGGGAATCAGTTGGTGATCGTCCAGACGTACTTGGAGATCAATGGATATGCGAGGTACACGGTGCCTCCGGTTTCGTTCAGACCCAAAAAGAACTTGTAAATGGGCTGTGTGTCTGACATTGGATTTTATTCTCTGTGATTGATTTCTGTTAGACATATATCTGTTTGGCGGCGGAGAATTTATTCGCTTGCTTAACGCCCTTCTCTGAGACATACGAGCTCAGAGGTTATATATTGATGGATATCAATCGCATGGAGTGAATTGCCTGTGTGGCATGCCTAAGTGGCAATTGATCAAGGCTTTTGTTAAAAAGAAAAGTCTTGTGGTTGATGATCAAAGCACCGCCTATGTGGCATAGCTTTGTGTAACGTTGATTCGCGAGCCTCACACCTCGGTTGTGAACCAGAAACGGGAGAGGACAGTAGGGAGAGCTTGCGTTTCCTTATAGATAGGGTGGTGTCAGTGACCTACAAGCCCTGACATTTATATTATTTTCACCTGTGTGGTTGTTGGATTGTGAGGCGCCTCGGATATATCGGTGACTGTGTGGATCCGATGGAGTAATTTGGCTCATTTATGCCCCAAAGGGCGGGAAACGCATGTTCAGGGTTTAAGTTTAATCCACATCGGTGGACTGGCCCTGCATGTTGACTAGGTACAATTGCGGCTGAGTCCCGAGGCTCGCGTTAGAGAGTCTCGAAACGGTAGGATTGCGCCTTGCCTTGGTTCACAGATGGAAATCCAATTTCCAATACGACACATTTCGGTTTTAGTTGTAATCCTATATATGGCGACATAGTGGTATGGGGCACTTATGCCGTCTTTGATTGATACTTATGACTGAAATTGTTTTGACACTATACACTTATAGTAATAATAAAACATGAAATTTCACGTACCAAGCATTCTTGGATATTATAAGATAAAAACCCTATCCTCCGGCTTGCGTTGCATTGTGTGATGGTACCTCAGTCTTATAATAGCTTCATTGTTCTTTATTTAGCATTGCGCTGTTGTTTTATGCACTGGTATTCTTGGGAGGAAACCCATTCCGTGTTATACAGCGTGGTCCCTTGATTTACCTAACTTTAAAATAAAGATTAAGCTATTTTAGTTCTCACACCAGTCACATGACTGACCTGGAGTTTATTGTTTTAACCTAAACTCTGGGTGCCCTTATTTTCCGCATAGGCAGCTAGTAGTTTTGGTTTTACAGATTTATATTCACAAGATCCTGATTTACAGCTGGAATGATATCCGGAAAGCTCTGTATCCATATATCTCCTTCAGTTGTGTTTTGTATTATTTTCCGCTGCTATGTAATTTATTGTAATCTTTGATATTTATCGAATGTATTTTATTCATTCATACTCTGTATATTCTTGTAATCTGATGAATTGTTGTAATTAACAATGAAAAGTTCTTTTGTTTGCGTTCTAATTCGTCATGTTCTCAAAACAATCAGGGGTTTCGAACGGTCTTGGTCGGTTTAGCGATCAGTTCGGATCAAGCAAAATTCCTTATTGTCATATCTAGTATCAGAGCATTGGTTTACAAAGCTCGAGAACAAGAAACGTTAGAACCAAACGAAAGAATTCATCAGAGATTGGATTAGTAATATCCAATGAGAATGACTCGTTAGAGATAGGATCAGTAGTATCCTAGAACGAGTGTGAAGAGTATATTTTTAAAAGTGAAAACAAATTTGTTTTGAAAAATTTAATTCAATTATTCATATTTGATATTTATTTCAAATTGATTTGGACAATCAAGTATATAAAGATTTTGTATATACGTCTGATCCACGTGTATTTGAGGTTTTAATATACTGGATAGATATAGAGTCACACTCTAGTTGCCCGAAGATGATTTTGATGATGGAGCTCCATCATCAGGATTTATGTTCGTGTTTCAAAAGTGAGATATCTATATATTTCCATTAGACTGATGTGAGAACCAAAACTTACATAGGATTATTTGTTGTGATTTGGCATCAAAAACGTGATTTTCTGACTATGTATCAAAATTATGAGTTTGAAATGATAATCAACTAATTGATTGATGATTGTGTTGGTTGATTATTGGTGATTAATTAAATGTTGAACCTTTTGCCAAATTGGACCAAATAGTGAATTGTATTGAAAATTTGTCGCATTTGCATACATATACATGTACTTACATTGAACAGGTCATAGCAAGGAGGCTAGAGAAGAGGAATAAAATTGTTTGCCCGACAAATGGGTACATGTTTATTGTATTTCTTGGGTTTTTGATGATTTTATGAGCCAATTGGCTAGCCGCTTGGCTGTTTCTTTTTCTTTTTGGATTGGTGAGGGCCATGGGAGGCTATTTGAAATATCCCAAAGCTCCCGGTGCAGGGGAGGTTATGGCGACATTTATCGAAAATTTAGGTTGTTAGCCAAATTTTTGAAGAATTTGAAAAGTTCTTAGAAACTGAAAAGTTGAAGAACTTAAGCCATAATGAAAATAATGAAAGTTGAGTTGATTAGTTAAACAACTTTTAGCTTCGTTCCTTTTCGGGGACAAAAAGTTTTAAGTGGGGGAGATTGTAATAACCCGGAAATCCGAGCCAATTTAAAATTTTTATTTTGGCAATTTTGATGAATTTTGAATATTTAAAATGAATTATTTTAAATAAAAACGACGAGAAATTTATTTTGAATAGAATTTAACGTATATATTTATATAGATCGTCGTTAGAATATAAAAATTTATTTTTAATTATAAAAGGAATTGAAAATGGCGCAGTAGTTTGAAAATTCGATTTCAAAGTTCAAATGAATGTACAGGATTCACAATAAACTGGATTTTAGCGAAAACAAAAATATTTGAATCTATTTGAAAATATCTTTCCAACGAATCCGAAAAATTGAAATTTCATAGCGGAAATAAAAAGGTATGTCCAGTTGAAATTTCATAATAGTCGCTATGGAATTCTGGCCCTTAAAAATGGAAATTTTGCAAACGACCTCTATTTTCGACGAAACCACTTTTGTTGGATCCGAGATGTCGAGTTATTGCTAGATTCCAAAATTCATAATTTTTCGAATCAATACGTGAGCATGGCAAAGGAAAATGCGTTTGACCAGTTTCTGTCAATTTCGATCTACTGGAAAACAACCATTTTTCAAAGGTCTCAGAATTTGATGAAATTAATTTTGTTAGGACCTTATCGTTAATACGAAGCTAGAAATATAATTTCTGGAATTTTTAGAGTCCGTATGTGGCCCCAGTAAATTAAAATGTGCATTCAAATTCAATATATTGATTTATATTTTAGTTTGAACGGAAATTGATCGTAACAGCCGAATTGGCTTATGAAACATATTCCATTGTGTCCAGAATAGGGGTATTTGTCTAGGGGTGACATTTGTTAGATATGATTTAGAGTTCAGATGCAAAACCCTAATTTTTGAATTAAATAATATTATATATTTGTATATAAATAACAAAATAAAAACCCTGGATTCTAATTTTCATTGGCCCACAAATATCAGTCGCGTTCTAAAAGAAAAAGAATGGCTGACGTCTTCAGTCCTTCCCCCTCCTCTAGTTCTCAATCCAAGCCAAATTCGATCGAACTCAATAAACAAAAATTGTAGTCCTTTGGATCCTCTTTAAATCCATGGCATTTTCGAGATTTATAATGGAGAAATGGAGGCGCAGGGGCCCTACGATCTGCTGTCATCCGAGCCGCTGTCTAGCGATGGTGAGCCCATCGCGACTAACGTCGTCGCCGGCGCAGAGGGAAGAGGCTTCGACCTTCCTGGAGGCGTTGTCTGATCGGGTGCTGGACCTCCTGAGTTGCGTGCGTGAATGGATCTGGAGGAGCAATCTTTACCGATCAACCTGGATGGAGAACGAAGGCTAATTAAGCCTTAGTGAGGTAATTAACATTAATGTGGTAATTTATGCTAATTAATTTAATAATTAATTAATTTTAGTGATAAAATGTGTAAAAATTTGATTGTCAAATATGTAAGAATTTGATTTTCAAGTATCTAAAGAAATGATCTTTATTTGTCTAAAGAATTGATCTTTATTTGTAAAAAGAAATAACATTATATTTGTAAGTGTAAATAGCATAATTTAAAAATATAAGTTGGCATTGTTTTAAAATTTATAGCTTTGAATTGTTTTTAAAGAATATGAAAAGCATGGTGTAAAGTAGTGATTTTTTAAAATAAAAAGATCGAATTTTTATAAAGAAAAAGCTTTTTTTACTATGAAAAAGATTGGATTTTTATTATATGAAAGGCGTGATAAAAATGTGATTTTTATTTACATATGAAGTGAATATAAAAATTTGATTTTTATACATATGAAGTGAAGATAAAAATTCGATCTTTATATAGGAAGTAGCGTTGTTAAAAATATAATTTTTAACATATACAGCGTGAAACAGATCTCGTTAGAGACACGATGAAGATTTCCTACATATGAAGAGTCACGACATTTGGCTTGGCTGATAGGTGAGAACTCCTCACTTTTATTTCTATTTATAGTTTGAAATATATACTAGGATGCAGACGGTGCTTAGCAGCACCTGACACCATCGTCCACAGACCATGGATGACTTGTTTGTTTGATTTCCGTGTAGTGAAATTTGATAGTGTGCTGTGGAATGAAATAAAATATATATTCATGTGTTGAAATAAAATATATATTCATGTGTTGGATTAAAATATATATTCATGTGTTGAAGTAAAATAATATTCATTTACAAGTCGAATGATTTGTTTATGTACACCGATTTGACTGATATTGATTGGGACGATAAATTTTACACATTGCCCAACTACACAAATAAAAGTTTGTGTTTGTTGATTTGAAACCCCACACGGGTATTGGGACGATATTTGACGTACACTAATCCCAATTGTTTAGTTGTATGTCAATTGATGGGTTGACAGACTGTGTAAGTTTTAATTATTGATATTTAATGCTTATGCAGTTGTGTGGTGCACTCTGGATGATGGTTGATTATTTATCGTTGCTATTATATACATGTGTTCTATGGAATCCATATAATTAACATTATATGGTAATTGATTGGGCCTCATTCCAATTTGGAAAATAAGGAATATTATAAAAGAAAATTCATGTGTTGAATAGGATAAAAATTCATGTGTTGAATAGAAAGAAAATTAATGTGTTGAATAGAATAAATATTCATGTGTTGAATAAAAATAAATATTCATGTGTTGAATAAAAACAGAAATTCATGTGTTGAAATAAAATATATATTCATGTGTTGAATAAAAATATATTTTCATGTGTTGAAGAGAATATTTGTTTGTTGAATAGAATAACAAAGTTATTGAAATATATAAAGTCGTGTTGATTAGATATGCGCCATTTTGACGCGAACGATATTTATATCGATTATATTCGTTTTTATAATGAATATAGAAAAGGAAGTGATTTCAAAATATAATGTTTTGAAAATATTATCATTGGTATATCGATGATGTGGAATATTCAATTTTGATTAGAAATTGAATATGAAGTTGAAATCGTTTCGAAAACGAATTTAAAACGATTTATAAAATACGTTTTAAAAGGAAATCGACGAAATATATATAATATTATATATATATATATATATAATGGCCTGAATAGAACGCGCCGCGGCAGTCCACGAGTTTTGACCACTGACTTCGAATGGACGTTACGGGAGATCCGACCGTCGGATTCTCCTAAAATCGGAACCGTTGGGTTCGTATCGAAAGAGCTTTCTAAAGAACATTAGAGATTTGAAATATAATGGTTGGATTTGGAATTATGTCCAAATCAAACTTGGAAAAGGTCGTTGTAAGTGCAGTTCGATGGCCGTTGATGGAAATTGACTGTACGGGCCTTGATAAAATTATTAAAAATAGTAATAATTTTTGTAAAATCATAAGAAATGATTTGTGAAGAATTGAGATGAAAAATTCCAAATTTGAAAAGATAAAAATAGATATTTATCGAAATGAACTATTTTTGAACTAGAATAATAATTTATTTATTTTTAAATAAATAAATTGGATGTGAAAGGGTTTTAAAAGTAACCAGAATTTCCAATAATTGAATTGGAATGGATTTGAATCGAAATTGTCTTTGGAATATTTCGATGTTGGATTTCGTGATTATACAGATATTTTTATGGAAATTTGAGAGATATATTTATATCATTATTTCCAATACGATATTTGTTGGTCGTAGAATTTGATATTGAATATAAGCCGATATATTTTCTATTCAGAGCCTTATATTTAATATCAAATGGGAATTGGGTTTATCTTGAACTGTGTTCTAACGACATTTGTTCTTTAACCCGATTTACAGTGAAATGTGATTTGGAATTTATAAATCTTTTGTTAAGATTTAAAGGAGGTTTTCCAAAGTAAAGTATTCCAATTTAATAAAATAAATTGGAATGGAATGGAATGTGATTTTGGGTTTATCGTGAACCGTGTTTTAAATGACATTCGTTCTTTAACCCAGTTAAAGACAGTGTAACACCCCGCATTTTTAAGTATAATTAAAAATGAAATAAAATATATGAAAATATGCTTATGATAGGTAAATAATGGTGATGCATAAGAAGAATTAATTAATACACGAAAGAGAAGAAAAATTAGTTCGATAACGGTGTGTGTAACGGAAAAGATAGTAAAATGAGGATAATTAATTTAAGAATCAGGAATTAGGTAAAATGGACATCACCATTGTGTTCCTCTCTAAATTTTACATGAAATAGAGTCTGAGTTTTCGAAAATCGGAGTCCGGATAAAGAAGTTAAGGCCTGTAGAAGATTCAGAAGGTTTCGGTCAGCACAGAACTGGGCAGGTCGACCTGGGGGTCGACCTGGGTCCAGGTCGACCAAGGGGTCGACCTGGGGGTCGACCTCCCCCATGGGGGTCGACTATAGTGTCAACCTCCCCCCTACAGGTCGACCTGGTCGGCCTGTTTCGGTCCAGAACACGTTTTTGAAGCCCAGGGACGATTTTTGATGGTCCAGATTGGTTTTAGGGTTAATCTGATGGCTGAAATGAATTGCTACACCTATAAAAACAACCTAAGACCTAGCCTTCACTACACACAATTCTATTCTGCTTCTTCTCTACCTCTGTTTTAAATAAAAATAAAAATGGCGTCGCTACCCTGCGGAATCAAAACTAGAAGCTAATCATCATCAACCTAAGCAACTCAATTCAAATTAGAGATTAAAGCTTCTGCAACGATTCTACATCAATTAAAGTTCTTTCTTTAATCCAGCCAAGGCAAGTACAGTTATTCTCCGCTATAAACGTTAATTCTGATTGTGACATGAATTGTAAATCTGAATCTGAGATTATATTTGTTCTGTTCTGTTTAGACTATCTTATTTTGTATCTCTTTCCTCTTTCTGTTCTATAGCCAGGCTACCACGAGCCTGAGCCAATCTCATAAGAGATTAACATACGCTAAAATGTTTGGGACAATAAAATGAATGATGCATAAATTGGGCATGACCAATAGGTGACTGATTTGAGGAAAGAACATGGACTATAGCCGGAACGTAAATCAAAGACATATGACTGAACATGTTATATTTATAACATAAATGGGTATTGAACATATGATTTGTGATAAAGAGAATATGGCTTAGGTATAAAGATTTACATGGGAGTAGGGTATCTATTAATGTAAATAAACACCTAAGTAAGGGATCTTTGGGGATATATGACATGCATAGTAATCGATGGCTATATTTGGTATAATTTATATATGGATCTTCTGTACTATGCAAGTTTAGTAAAAATTGAAACATATGATATATGGTAAATTATGACCATAGTCCGAGCTATGTAAATTTAATGCAAATATGGGATATATGATCATATTGTGAATCATGACTATTATTTATGCATGTGAACTTAGGCAAGATTTATAATTAGGCAAGATGGGCCAATGAAACCTTAGGGAATAATAAAATCTGTTATATTTGCCTAATTTAGTTCTGCTATATTTGCCTAATCTGCTAGTCTGTTACATTGCTTAATCTGCTAGTTCTGCTCTACTGCCTAGTCTGCTAGATTTGTTCATCTGCCAAATCTGTCATCTGTTAAATCTGTTGAAAATGCCAAATCTGCTAAACTAAATCTGTTGAGATGCCTAATCTGTTATCTGCTAAATCTGCTAGTTTGCTTAATCTGCTGAATCCGTTAAGACGCCTAATCTGTGAAAATCTGTTATCTACTATATCTGTTAAGTTGAGATATTCAGTCTGTTATTGACAAAATCTGAATTAGCTATGAATAATTGACATACATATTAGGCATGGGCATAAATAGTAAATTATTAATTAATTGGCCGCAAAGATAAACATGGCTAACTCGAGGTTAGAATGAGTTTGCGGCGTAATTTTGCCCGGAACTGCCCGACATATCCAGTGGCCGCAAACAATAGGTTCTAATGTGAGAAGTTAGTCATAACGTGCTTGAAACCCGAGGTTAGACTCAGTTTGCGATAGAAACCTGCCCGGAACCAACCGGCCTAACCAGTAGCCGTAAACTGTCAGTCTAATGTGAGAGGTCTAGGCATTAATAATTAATGAAAATCTAAGATAAATATGATGTCTAAAACGTGTTGGGTAAGGTTAAACCAATGGGACAAATGAATCTGATAAACCCGTTTCGTGGATCCGTAGGCCCAATACAAAGTTAGATAATTTGTAATCGGTTAATCTGTAAGTCTGTTAATCTGTAACCAGTTAATCTGTAAGCTTGTTAATCCAAACATCTGATCCATTAACCTGTTAACTTGATTGTCTGATCTGTGAACTAGTTGATCTAAACTCTTCATGTCTGAACTTGTAAACAAGTAAATTTGAAAACTGTTAGTCTGGGGACACAAGGTTAGGAGGGGAATTACTTGTGTCATCTGTTGTTTGGGACCCATATTAGTCAGTAACCCTTTCTGGTATCAAAACTTTGACTCAACAGTAGGTAGGATCTGGGCACGCTTACTGAACTAATTATAAGCGGTTCATTCTGATAATGGCGAGGGGTGTTGATGGTGCGTTCCAACCGGGTCATGTGCGTGCATGGATCCTGGTCTTCCTCTGAGGATGTAAGACGCCGTGACATCTGTAAATAGGTCTATGCCAATTGGTTGTCACTTTAGGGAGTGATACACCCTACTGTGGGGCCGACACAGGATATTTATGTATTAGTGAGCCGATCGCTTGGGGTAGGGTATTAGGGTACACTTAGTTCTGTCTGTTTCTGTTGGTACCGTCTATTTCTGTTGGGTGGTAACACATGTCTGTTTCTGTGTGGTACCGTCTGTTCGGGTGGTAAAGGCCCATTACTAGTGTACACCTAATTCTACATTCTGTTTCCGTAGGGATTAATCTGTTTCTGCTTCTGTCTGTTTCTGTTCGGGTGGTAAAGGCCCATTACTAGTATTCTCTTCTGTGGAAATTATTCTGTACCCGTTTCTGTTTCAGTTTAGACATTAGGGTGACACCTAATCCTGTTAAACTAGTATTAGTGCAGAGAAGTAAGATATAAATAAGAAGCATGGCTTAGTCTACATCATTCTGTTTCCGCTGTTTTATCTGCTGCTCATGTAACTGTCATCTCTTATCCAGTTTTGCTTTCATGTCATTATTATTATTATCTGTTCATATGCTGAAAGTCACTGGACTTGCCAGACTTTATGACTGACCCTTGTTGTTTCGCCTCCTTTTCTTCCGTTTCCCTCCCAGGTTTTGTAGAAGGGAATACTCTAGCTTGATCTAGATTTCTTCCGCTTGCGGTGCTTAAAGTATGGCTTGTCTTCTTCTGTGGGGATTGTGATTTTAAACTATGCATTCTGAAGACAAGACTGATATTTTGTACTTGAATTCTGATATTGTGATTTGAAAGGATGTAACCAAGCTTCTGTTGAAATAAAATTATAATTTTTTCAAGTACTGTTTTATCTGTCTTGTAAGTTTCTGTTCTGTTTACTAAAATGATCCACCAAAGTTAAGGCATTCCCTTTGTCAGTGACCTTAACAGAGGTGGGGTGTTACACTTGGTATCAGAGCTGAAGGTTACCAGATTGGGTAAAGTTTTTGAAAACTATTTTCAAAAAGGCTTTAAAAAAAGTATTTTCAAAAGGAAAGTTTATTTTGAAAAAAACATAATCCCCAAAGCCATATATCTATCTTTTGATTCTCTGTCTGAATCCTTGTTTCCTTCTTTTTCTGAGTCTCCAGGGCTCCTGGCTTTCTAGGAGGTAACCTCATCGCGGCATGGTTCCGTAGGCTTGATAAGACTACGACACCTGTCAAAGGGCAAATAAGCGCCCGACTTTCATCTGTAGCCACAGTAGTTTCACCTACGGCTAATTTTCTTTCGAGCTTTATAGGATTTTTCCGTGCTATGGAGGCAGCTTTCGAGGGACTGGTCAACGTGTTACACAAGCATAGTAAAGATGAGAATGAGGGAGTTTGGCCAAGGAGCACAACCCAAAGATAAGAAACCCATGGATATAAACTTGGTTCAAAAAGGAGGCAAAAAGGGAACACAAAAGAAGGAAGAAAAGTCTAAAGATAAAGGAGGAGAAAAGTACTTTACTTATGGAAGCTTGACTCAAGATGAAGGACAGAGGACATGACCTACTTCGGGAAGGCAGGCGAATGCTCTCATAGTTGGTGGATAGGATAGAAGTAGGAAAATTTCTGTAGAAAGTTTAGTTTCCTTATCTGATTATTGAGTTAGAACTCTTTCCGATTATGGCACTCTGATTCTGTAGTCGAGTCTCTGCACTTTAATACTAGTCTTGTTTCTGATCTGGTTATAGTCTCTAACCCCATAGGGGTTACGACTCATCTGCTGGTGATAGGTTGGGGTTTGAGAGATATTTGTGTTAGGCGTCAAGTAGGACGCATACATTCTGGGTTTTATCATGCTTAGTTTCCTAAGAATCATTCGGTAATCTGATCTGTACTAGTAATCTGTAAATATCTGAATATTTCTGATAAGGTTAAGATTTCCAGTTTTGACATTGTCTAAAGAGGGTAATCCTCTTAGTGTCAATTTGATGTTGGTTTCGGTCTTCGGGGCCGATACT
Organism: Allium sativum; assembly: GCA_030737875.1. Taxonomy (NCBI): domain Eukaryota; kingdom Viridiplantae; phylum Streptophyta; class Magnoliopsida; order Asparagales; family Amaryllidaceae; genus Allium; species Allium sativum. The sequence continues at coordinate 766,532,997 of CM060913.1, read as the reverse complement.
TAGGACCCATGTCTAATGGGAACTAAGTTTTTGTTCTATCTGTACTAGCTTCCATCATTCGACTGTATCCTATCGATCGAATCTTCGAACTTTAGGTAGAAACTAATGGGTGTAAACATGTGTTCGAGACATGTTATGTTTGATGGTTGCAAGTGGATGCAAGTGGTTGCTAGTGGTTGCCTGTGGATGCATATACACACACTAGGCACTAGATTGGCTCGAAAACACTCTCATACTGCATATGTATGTGTGAGCATTTTTAATTTTTGTGGATGCAAAATGATTGACTCAGCACATGGATGTTGCATATGACTGAATGGTTGTGCACTCATATAGAAATGATATGTATCAGTAGGAAAATTGCATACATGTTGGACTCATGGCACTGGCATAATTCGCATTAAGGAGGTCAACTGAACCAGTGGACCGCCTGATCTTTGCATTAGACAAGGAACACATACACACACCTCTTGCATATGTTCATACAGCATTAGAAATCTCTTAAGGACAATGAATGCCTGTGATTGGTGATTGTGTAGATAGATGATTGGATGGTAGGACATATTCTTCTTAATTTGAAGATTTCGGGGACGAAATCCTTTAAGGAGGGGAGAATGTAACACCCCGCATTTTTAAGTATAATTAAAAATGAAATAAAATATATGAAAATATGCTTATGATAGGTAAATAATGGTGATGCATAAGAAGAATTAATTAATACATGAAAGAGAAGAAAAATTAGTTCGATAACGGTGTGTGTAACCGAAAAGATAGTAAAATGAGGATAATTAATTTAATAATCAAGAATTAGGTAAAATGGCATCACCATTGCGTTCCTCTTGAAATTTCACATGAAATAGAGTCCGAGTTTACGAAAATCGGAGTCCGGATGAAGAAGTTATGGCCTGTAGAAGATTCAGAAGGTTTCGGTCAGCACAGAACTGGGCAGGTCGACCTGGGTCTAGGTCGACAAGGGGGTCGACCTGGGAGTCGACCTCCCCCATGGGGGTCGACTATAGTGTCAACCTCCCCCCTACAGGTCGACCTGGTCGGCATGTTTCGGTCCAGAACACGTTTTTGAAGCCCAGGGACGATTTTTGATGGTCCGGATTAGTTTTAAGGTTAATCTGATGGCTGAAATGAATTGCTACACCTATAAAAACAACCTAAGACCTAGCCTTCACTACACACAATTCTATTCTGCTACTTCTCTACCTCTGTTCTAAATAAAAATAAAAATGGCATCGCTACCCTGTTGGAATCAAAACAAGAAGCTAATCAACATCAACCTAAGCAACTCAATTCAAATTAGAGATTAAAGCTTCTGCAACGATTCTACAACAATTAAAGTTCTTTCTTTAATCCAGTCAAGGCAAGTACAGTTATTCTCCTCTATAAACGTTAACTCTGATTGTGACATGAATTGTAAATCTGAATCTGAGATTATATCTGTTCTGTTCTGTTTAGATCTATCTTATTTTGTATCTCTTTCCTCTTTCTGTTCTATAGCCAGGCTACCACGAGCCTGAGCCAATCTCATAAGAGATTAACATACGCTAAAATGTTTGGGACAATAAAATGAATGATGCATAAATTGGGCATGACCAATAGGTGACTGATTTGAGGAAAGAACATGGACTGTAGCCGGAACGTAAATCAAAGACATATGACTGGACATGTTATATTTATAACATAAATGGGTATTGAACATATGATTTGTGATAAAGAGAATATGGCTTAGGTATAAAGATTTACATGGGAGTAGGGTATCTATTAATGTAAATAAACACCTAAGTAAGGGATCTTTGGGGATATATGACATGCATAGTAATCGATGGCTATATTTGGTATAATTTATATATGGATCTTATGTACTATGCAAGTTTAGTAAAAATTGAAACATATGATATATGGTAAATTATGACCATAGTCTGAGCTATGTAAATTTAATGCAAATATGGGATATATGATCATATTGTGAATCATGACTATTATTTATGCATGTGAACTTAGGCAAGATTTATAATTAGGCAAGATGGGTCAATGAAACCTTAGGGAATAATAAAATCTGTTATATTTGCCTAATTTTGTTATGTTATATTTGCCTAATATGCTAGTCTCTTACATTGCCTAATCTGCTAGTTCTGCTCTACTGCCTAGTCTGCTAGATTTGTTCATCTGCCAAATCTGTCGTCTGTTAAGTCTGTTGAAAATGCCAAATCTGCTAAACTAAATCTGTTGAGATGCCTAATCTGTTATCTGCTAAATCTGCTAGTTTGCTTAATCTGCTGAATCCGTTAAGACGCCTAATCAGCGAAAATCCGTTATCTACTATATCTGTTAAGTTGAGATATTCAGTCTGTTATTTACAAAATCTGAATTAGCTATGAATAATTGACATACATATTAGGCGTGGGCATAAATGGTAAATTATTAATTAATTGGCCGCAAAGATAAACATGGCTAACTCGAGGTTAGAATGAGTTTGCGGCGTAATTCTGCCCGGAACCGCCCGGCATATCCAGTGGCCGCAAACAATAGGTTCTAATGTGAGAAGTTAGTCATAACGTGCTTGAAACCCGAGGTTAGACTCAGTTTGCGACAGAAACCTTCCCGGAACCAACCAGCCTAACCAGTAGCCGCAAACTCTCAGTCTAATGTGAGAGGTCCGGGCATTAATAATTAATGAAAATCAGAGATAAATATGATGTCTAAAACGTGTTGGGTAAGGTTAAACCAATGGGACAAATGAATCTGATAAACCCGTTTCGTGGATCCGTAGGCCCAATACAAAGTTAGATAATTTGTAATCGGTTAATCTGTAAGTCTGTTAATCTGTAACCAGTTAATCTGTAAGCCTGTTAATCCGAACATCTGATCCGTTAACTTGTTAACTTGATTGTCTGATCTGTGAACTAGTTTACCTAAACTCTGTATGTATGAACTTGTAAACAAGTTAATCTGAAAACTGTTAGTCTGGGGACACAAGGTTAGGAGGGGAATTACTTGTGTCATCTGTTGTTTGGGACCCATATTAGTCAGTAACCCTTTCTGGTATCAAAACTTTGACCCAACCGTAGGTAGGGTCCGGGCACGCTTACTGAACTAATTATAAGCGGTTAATTCTGATAATGGCGAGGGGTGTTGATGGTGCGTTCCAACTGGGTCATGTGCGTGCATGGATCCCGGTCTGCCTCTGATGATGTAAGATGCCGTGACATCTGTAAATAGGTCTGTGCCAATTGGTTGTCACTTTAGGGAATGATACACCCTATTGTGGGGCCGACACAGGATATTTATGTATTAGGGTGCTGATCGCTTGGGGTAGGGTTTTAGGGTACACTTAGTTCTGTCTGTTTCTGTTGGTACCGTCTGTTTCTGTTGGGTGGTAACACCTGTCTGTTTCTGTGTGGTACCGTCTGTTCGGGTGGTAAAGGCCCATTACTAGTGTACACCTAATTCTACATTCTGTTTCCGTAGGGATTAATCTGTTTCTGCTTCTGTCTGTTTCTGTTCGGGTGGTAAAGGCCCATTACTAGCATTCTCTTCTGTGGAAATTATTTTGTACCCGTTTCTGTTTCAGTTTAGACATTAGGGTGACACCTAATCCTTTTAAACTAGTATTAGTGCAGAGAAGTAAGATATAAATAAGAAGCATGGCTTAGTCTACATCATTCTGTTTCCGCTGTTTTATCTGCTGCTCATGTTACTGTCATCTCTTATCCAGTTTTGCTTTCATGTCATTATTATTATTATCTGTTCATATGCTGAAAGTCACTGGACTTGCCAGACTTTATGACTGACCCTTGTTGTTTCGCCTCCTTTTCTTCCGTCCCCCCCAGGTTTTGTAGAAGGGAATACTCTAGCTTGATCCAGATTTCTTCTGCTTGCGGTGCTTAAAGTATGGCTTGTCTTCTTCTGTGGGGATTATGATTTTAAACTATGCATTATGAAGGCTTTTGTACAAGACTGATATTTTGTACTTGAATTCTGATATTGTGATTTGAAAGGATGTAACCAAGCTTCTGTTGAAATAAAGTTATGAATTTTTCAAGTACTGTTTTATCTGTCTTGTAAGTTTCTGTTCTGTTTACTAAAATGCTCCACCAAAGTTAAGGCATTCCCTTTGTGAGTGACCTTAACAGAGGTGGGGTGTTACAGACAGGATATGGTTTCCCAAGTTAAACAATCATTAATATTGATTTTTGGGAATATTAAAACCAAGTGGAGTTTTAATGAATCTTAAATTAGAGTGAAATGATGGAGAATGGAGTATCACCAGTTTAGCTCCAGGCGATAGTTAAAACTTTAATTAAATTTGAAAGTGAAATGGTAATTGAATTTACCGATAACACCATGGAGTTAGATATGAAGTATTACCACTTTTACTTCATGGGATGAATAGGTTGAGATTGGGAAATAAAATAAATGATTACTTCGGTGTGGTTCGCTAATCCCGACTAATTTGAATTGATATTCAAAGGAAGATTAAAGAATAAATTTAAAGAATTTATCTTTGATAAAATTAATGTGAACCTTTCCCAAAGTATAAGAATATTTGAATAAAAGAATATTCTGAATTGGAATGAGGCATATGTTGTGTATGTGTAACACTAATTTATTATATACGCGAGTTATTCAGAAAGACCGGGTTTATCCCATTATGAATAACTGATTCGACGATGTGTCGAGGATGAAGACGGTGGTCGAAGACCGGAGTCTTCACATTGTTTGGGTGATTACTGATGATCTTGATTGGGTTGTACACCCAAGAGGAGGGAATCAGTTGGTGATCGTCCAGACGTACTTGGAGACCGATTGATATGCGAGGTACACGGTGCCTTCGGTTTCGTTCAGACCCAGAACGAACTTGTAAATGGACTGTGTGTCTGACATTGGATTTTATTCTGTGTGATTGATTTCTATTAGATATATATCTGTTTGGCGGCGGAGAATTTATTCTCTTGCTTAATGCCCTTTTCTGAGATGTACGAGCTCATAGGTTTTATACTGAAATCGCATGGAGTGAATTGCCTGTGTGGCATGCCTAAGTGGCAATTGATCAAGGCTTCTGTTGAAAAGCAAAGTCTTGTGGTTAATGATCAAAGCACTGCCTGTGTGGCATAGCTTTGTGTTACGTTGATTCGCGAGCCTCACACCCCGGTTGTGAACCAGAAACGGGAGAGGACAGCAGGGAGTGCATGCGTTTCCTTCTAGTTAGAGTGGTGTCAGTGACCAACCAGCCCTGACATTTATATTATTTTCACCTATGTGGTTGTTGGAATGCATGGCGCCTCGGATATATCGGTGATTGTGTGGAACTGATGGAGTCATTTGGCTCATTTACGCACCAAAGGGCGGGAAAACGCATGTTCAGGGTTTAAGTTTAATCCACATCGGTGGACTAGACCTGCATGTTGCCTAGGTAAAGTTGCGGCTGAGTCCTGAGGCTCGGGCAAGAGAGCCTCGAAACGGTAGGATTGCGCCTTGCCTTGGTTCACAGATGCAAATCCAATTTCCAATACGATACATTCCGGTTTTAGTTGTAATCCTATATATGGCGACATAGTGGTATGGGGCACTTATGCCGTCTATGATTGATACTTATGATTGAAATTGTTTTGACACTATACACTTATAGTAATAATAAAACATGAAATTTCACGTACCAAGCATTCTTGCCTATTATAAGGTAAAAATCCTATCCTCCGGCTTGCGTTGCATTGTGTGATGGGACCTGGGTCTTATAATAGCTTCATTGTTCTTTATTTAGCATTGCGTTGTTGTTTTATGCACTGGTATTCTTGGGAGGAAACCCGTTCCATGTTATACAGCGTGGTCCCTTGATTACCTAACTTTAAAATAAAGATTAATAACTGTTTTAGTTCTCACACCAGTCACATGACTGACCTAAACTCTGGGTGCCCTTATTTTCCGCATGGGCAACTAGTAGTTTTGGTTTTGCAGATTTATATTCACAGGATCCTGATTTACAGCTGGAATGATATCCGGAAAGCTCTGTATCTGTATATCTCCTTCAGTTGTGTTTTGTATTATTTTCCCATGCTACATAATTTATTTTAATCTCTAATAATTATCGAATGTATTTTATTCATTCATACTCTATATATTCTTGTAATCTGATGAATTGTTGTAATTAACAATGAAAAGTTCTTCTGTTTGCGTTCCAATTTGTCGTGTTCTCAAAACAATCAGGGGTTTCGAATGGTCTTGGTCGGTTTGGCGATCGTTTCGGATCGAGCGAAATTCCTTATTGTCACAAATTTATTTGCAAAATATTTACTTTAAATTAATATCATGTTATATCCGTGTGCGAAGCACGAGTCTAAACCTTCCTAATGTAATATTCTCTTTTTATAAAATTCTATTCATTTTCCAAATATTTTTTTTCCTTTTATAATTATATTTATTTTCCAAATAAATATTCCATTTATAGTTATATTTATTTCCCAAATAAATATTCATTTTATAATTTTTATTTATTTTCCAAATAAATATTTCATTTTAAAATTACACTTTGAAAAATCCCTTTTTACATTCCAGTATTTCTTATGGTATTTAAAATACCAATTAAATATATCAGTGTCATCATAATCAATCACAGGTTATATATATCATATCATATATCAAAATATTGAGGAATTCAGTTGGATCCATCCAACCTGTTTTCCTGCATCCACAGATGTTAAACAATATAAATAACATCGATTTCATTTCAATATGAAATATTCTGATAAACAGAATCAATATTTTATTAACGATATATATATCATTATCTATAATTTTAACCAATAAATCAGCAATTCAACCAAACAATCAACACATAGCAATAAATCATCATTTATCAATACTAGACTATATTTATAAACTGTACAAAGTTAGTGAGATTTACTCACTTTGGACGGTTATCATTAAATAACGAATAACGATCATTGATTTGGATCCCGCAATTTATTTTGCTATAAATTGCAACGAGCTCCGATTCATTCCCAATCAGTTCCACTGTGTAGCCCTGGTCCATACGATCCCACGGATCTTGTTTCGCTGAATTCTGTAATTGTATGGAAAAGTTATAATATTTACAACTTACTATTATTTAAATATTTTATTAATCTGCTAATTACTCTTAATTATTATTCACTTAAATCAATACAATTTAAGCTTAATGCTTCTTCCCCTTACACTAGCTGCAGGCACTGCTTACGACCATAGTCGATCATTTTGATCGATTCAAACCCCCTTTTCCCTTTTTGATAAAAATCCAACTTAAATCGTTAATGATTATACCCTTAATTGCAACTTTTAACATCCATCTTTAAGGCCACTAAACTATCTTTTTCCATCAGACACAGATACTCGAAATACCCTACTCCAAACCTTCCCATGATCGCACATTTCATGACTCATCTCCTTCATTCATTATTAAACTTAATTCCATAATTACACACAAACATCTCTACTCAATCACCATCTTGCCGTCAGCATGAAAACAGTCGACACCCCACCTATAATTCGCACCACGCACAGCAACTTTAACAAAGCTGCAAGTTTTTCTTTTCTTTTCGTATATTATAACAACGCTTTCCCCCTCCTTCTCATTTCCAGTTTGTACACCCCATATCCACTACTACACCATTCGATGAAAGCCATCACCATCAGTTTCCCCGTCGTACAATACATCTCCTCCATGCCGTGATAAATTCAACAAAATCTTCATCTTCAACGTAACTTCCCGTAACCTACAGTACCACAGCCATTGGCGCCACTTTACCCGTATGTTTCTCCTTATATACCGCATGATTTTCAGAATTAATGATGTCTTCCTCTTCCTCGTCGAATCACTATCTAATCCCATCGCCCTTCCCCATTCGAAGTCCCCTTCCAATATCCATCCTCCGGTCAGACTTCATGCTTCAGGAGAGACGCGCAAACAAAATTACAAGGGACTTGCCCCAAAGTTCGCCCACACCTGTGCCGTGTTCCCGTGTACACCACTGCGCCGACCAATGCACTTAATGACGACCTAGTTGCCTCGAACTCTTGAAAACCCGATCAAAATAAAATACCCTACTGCCTAATCTCGTGCGTCATAAAATTTTCAGGAACCCTAAATATGTTATACTGCAGTGAAGCTTACGAAATCGTGGTTTCAATGAACTCAACTTCATTTATTTGGTTAAGTAATTGATTTCTAATTTGATTTTGAAGTGGGAATTTTTTTTCGTGTATTACTGAAAGAAGATGGGAGGGGCAGAAGGAAATTGACCACGGGAGTTTAAATAACAATGACGAGAAATTTATTTTGAATAGAATTAGAACGTATATATTTATTCGAATCGTCGTTAGAATATAAATAATTATTTATAATTATAAAAGGAATTGAAAATGCCGCGGTAGTTCAAAAATTCGATTTCAAATTTCAAGTGAATGTACAGGATTGAAAATAAACCGGATTTTAGAGAAACCAAAAATATTAGAATCTACTTGAGAATATCTTTATCCGAAAAATTGAAATTTCATAGCGAGGATAAAAAGTTATGTCCAGTTGAAAATTCAGAATAGTCGTTGTGGAATTCTGGCCCTTAAAAATGGAAATTTTGCAAACGACCTTGGTTTTTGACGAAACCACTTTTGTTGGATCCGGGGATGTCAAATTATTGCTAGGTTTCAAAATTCATAATTTTCTGAATCAATATGTGAGCGTGGCAAAGAATAACGCGTTTGACCAGTTTTAGTTGATTTTAATCGACTGGAAAATGGCCATTTTTCAAATGGTCTCAGAATTTGACGAAATTAGTTTTATTAGGACTGTATCGTCAATATGATGCTAGAAATAATTTTTCTAGAATTTTTAGAGTTCGTATGTGGCCCCGGTAAATTGAAATGTGCGTTCAAATTCAATATATAGAACTATATTTTGGTTTTGACGGAAACTGATCGAAACAACCAAACTGGCTTACGGGACATATCCCATTGTGTCAGGCATAGGGGTAATTAGCTGTAGACGACAGTCATTGGGTCTCGTTTAGAGTTCGAATAAAAAGTCAACTTTTTATTGAAAATTAAATTAAATAAATTATTTATAAAAACCCACTCCCCCTTATCTCTCTCTCTCCTTTACCCTTCAGATCCGCCGATTTAAAAGGAAAAAAATGGGGAAATGTGATTCTTCCCAGCGCCGCCATTGAGGCCAGCGCCGCGCGTTCCATCGCCGTCGGTCAGCCCCCCTCCTCCGCCGCACCCCCTTCTTCGCTCCAGCCTTCCTCCGTTAACACCCCAACCCCTAAACCTACCCCCTCCCCCCCGATCCTCAAATCAGTTGCGCCCCTCGTGAATAGGACCGCCGCCACCACCCATTTCTGGCCCTCCTCTCCTCGACGCCAGCAGCCGCACCGCCAAAGGGGGGACCTGCCACCTGAGCTAACCCCGGCCGAGCATCCTCCTCCCCGACTGACACACCAGCAACACCCCTAAAACCCAAAAATAGTAAGTTTTATTTTTATTTATATTAATTTTATTTCGGTTTATTTTATGTGTAATGATCTTTGAAAAATATATTCGATCTATATGTATAAAGAGGTGAATTTATTCTCAGTTTTAAAGCTATAAAAATTAGATTTTTATCATATAAGAAGAGTTATAAAGATTAGATTTTTATGGAGTAAGGATTTGTTTTTTTTCAGAAGTAAAGGTTTGATTTTTCAAGAAGAAAATGACTAGATTTTTAAAAGCAAAAGGATTAGATTTTTTTTAAAATAGAAAGAAGTGTTTTTACTTTGTAAAAAGAAGTGATTTTCAAAATATAAAGATTTGATTTTTTAGAATTATAAAGATCTGATTTTTATATATTCATGTAGCAAAGTTAATGATTTGATTTTTTTATAAAAATATGAAGTTAGCGAATTGAAAATATAATTTTTGTTTATGTAGAACAATAAAAATATGATTTTTATATATTAGAGAATATAAAAATGTGATTTTTTATATGTAGTGAATGCGGGCGAAAAAAGTAACAAAAGACGAGCACAGCAAGATTTCCTACATATGAAGAGTCACAGTGTTTGGTTTAGCTAATCGGTGAGAACTTCTCGATTTAAATCTTGTTTTCTAGTTAAAAATATATACTAGGATGTAGACGGTGCTTCGCAGCACCCGACACACGTCGTCCACAGACCATGGACGACTTGTATGCTTGTTTGATGTGTTGTGAAGTTTGTTTGTGATGTCGATTTGAAATGGATAATAAAACATTCATGTGTTGAAATAAATTAATTATCGTTAAAAATATAATTTTTAACGTGAATAAATAAATATTCATTTACAAACCATACGGTTTGTTTATGTACACCTATTTGAAAGATATTGATTGGGACGATAAATTTTACGTATCGCCCAACTGCACAAATAATATTCAGTATTTGTGGATTGAAACCCTACACGGGTGTTCGGATGATATTTGACGTACACTAATCCCAATTGTTTAGTGGTATGTCGATCGTTTGATTGACAGACTGTATGAGTGTTAATTAGTTATATTTAATGCTTATGCAGTTGTGTGGTGCACTTTGGATGATGGTTGATTATTTATCTTTGCTATTATATACATGTGTTGTATGGAATCCATATAATTAACATTATATGGTAATTGGTTGGGCCTCATTCCAATTTGGAAAATAAAGATTCATGTGTTGAAACTTATCATGTGTTGAATAGAATAAATATTCATGTGTTGACGATAGTCATGTGTTGACGATACTCATGTGTTGAGAATAGTCATGTGTTGAAACTTATCATGTGTTGAACGAAATATTTTGACAATAAAATTTACATCTTTATCATATATAAAATTAGAAACTAACTGAAAACCAGATAAGATGAGTGGTTTCCTGGGTATTGATCTGATGTTGGTTTCGGCCTTCGAGGTTAATACTTAGGGAATCGTTCTCTTACTAATTTACGGTTGGATTCTGATTAAGAATTAAACGATAGAAATCATAATTTTATGAAATATATTAAATAACAAAAATAGTCATGTGTTGACGATGCTCATGTGTTGAGAATATTCATGTGTTGAGAATATTCATGTGTTGAAAGAAATATAGATTCATGTGTTGAAAGAAATATAGATTCATGTGTTGAATAGAATAAATATTCATTTGTTGAATAGAATAACGAAGTTATTGAAATATATAAAGTCGTGTTGATTACAGATGCGCCATTTTGACGTGAACGATATTTATATCGATTATCTTCGTTTTTATAATGATTGTAGAAAAGAAAGTGATTTCAAAATATAACGTTTTGAAAATATTATCATTTGTATATCGACGATGTGGAATATTCAATTTTGATTCGAAATTGAACATGAAGTTGAAATCGTTTCGAAAACGAATTTAAAACGATTTATAAAATACGTTTTAAAAGGAAATCGACGAAATATATATAATATTATATATATATATATAATGGCCTGAATAGAACGCGCCGCGCTGCGGCAGTTTGCGAATTACGACCATTGACTTCGAATTGATATTACGGGAGTTCCGACCGTTGAATTCTCCTAAACCTAGAGCCATTGGGTTCGTATCAAAAAGAGCTTTCTAACGAATATTAGAGATTTGAAATCTAACTGTTGGATTTGGAATTATTCCCAAATCAAATTTGGAAAAGGTCGTTGTAAGTGCAGTTCGATGGCCGTTGATGGAAATCGACTATACGGGCCTTGGTAAAATTATTAAAAATAGTAATAATTTGTGTAAAATCATAAGAGATGATTTGTGAAGAATTAGGATGAAAAATTCCAAATTTGAAAAGATAAAAATAGATTTTAATCGAAATGTACTAGTTTTGAACTAGAATTACAATCCCATTTATTTTTAAAATAAATAAGGTGGATTTGAAATGGTTTTGAAAATAACCAGAATTTCCAATATATAAAGTGGAAATGGATTTGAATCGAAATTGTCTATGGAATATTTTGATGTTGGATTTCGTGATTATACAGATATTGTTATGGAAATTTGAAAGATATATTTATATCGTTATTTCCAATACGATATTTGTTGGTCGTAGAATTTGATATTGAATATAAGCCGATATATTTTCTATTCAGAGCCTTGTATTTAATATCAAATATGATTTGGGTTTGTCATGAATGGAGTCTTCATTAACACTGTTCTTAAACCCAGCTGAGAAAAAGATTAAATCTTTCTATTTAGATTTAATGAAGTGTACCAATTAAATAATATTTAATTGGATTTGAATTTGAATTGATTTTGGGTTTATCGTGAACGATGTTTTAAATAACACTTGTTCTTTAACCCGATAATTAATGGAATGTGATTTTGGGTTGTCGTGAACAGTATCTTCAATAATACCGTTCTTAGACCCAACGGAGTTAAGAAAATCAGAAACTAACTGAAGATTAGTTAAGTTGAATGATTTCTTGGGTATTGATCTGATGTTGGTTTCAACCTTCGGGGATATTACTTAGGGAAATGTTCACTTGCTAACTTACGGTTAAAGGCTGATGGAATAGAATGTGATTTTGGGTTTATCGTGAACCGTGTTTTTAACAACATTGGTTCTTTAACCCGGTTAAAGACAGGATATGATTTCCCAAGTTAAACAATATTAATATTGATTTTTGGGAAGATTAAAACCAAGTGGAGTTTTAATGAATCCTTAATTAGATTGAAATGATCAAGAATGGAGTATCACCAGTTTTGCTCCAGGCGATAGTTAAATCTTTAATTAGATATGAACGTGAAATGGTAATTGAATTTACCGATAACACCGTGGTGTTAGATATGAAGTATGACTAGTTTTACTTCATGGGATGAATAGGTTGGGATTGGGAAATAAAATAAATGATTACTTCAGTGTGGTTCACTAATCCCGACTAATTTGAATTGATATTCAAAAGAAGATTAAAGAATAAATTTAAATAATTTATCTTTGATAAAATTAATGGGAACCTTTCCCAAAGTATAAGAATATTTGAATAAAAGAATATTCTGAATTGTAATGAGGCGTATGTTGTGTTTGTGTAACACTTGTTTATTATATACGCGGGTTATTCAGAAAGACCGGGTTTATCCCATTCTGAATAACTGATTCGGCGATTAGTCGAATATAAAGACGGTGGTTGATGACCGGAGGTCTTCACGTCGTTTGGATAATTACTGATGATCTTGATTGGGTCGTACACCCACGAGAAGGGAATCAGTTAGTGATCGTCCAGACGTACTTGGAGATCGATGGATATATGAAGTACAAGGTGCCTCCGGTTTCGTTCAGACCCAGAATGGACTTGTAAATGGACTGTGTGTCTAACATTGGATATCATTCTGTGAGATTGATGGATATCGGTTGCATGGAGTGGTCGGCCTGTGTGGCATGCTAAGATGCAAATGATCAAGGCCCCTGTTGAAAAGTAGAGTCTTGTGGTTGATGATCAAAGCACAGCCTGTGTGGCACAGCTTTGTGTAGCGTTGATTCGCGAGCTTCACACCCCGGTTGTGAACCAGAAACGGGACAGGACCTCAGGGAGGGCATGCGTTTCTTTCTAGCTATAAGTGGCGTCAGTGGTTTGACACGCCCTGACGAGTTTGACTTATGTGGTTGTTGGGTTGCGAGGCACCTCGGATATATCGGGGACTGTGTGGAGCCGATGGAGTCATTGGACTCATTGACACCCCATAGGGTGGGGAAACGTAGTGTTCTGGCATTATAATCCACATCGGTGGACCGGCCCTGACGATTCAAGGCTTGCCTGCGCGCTTGCCTGAGGGGCGGGCTAGAGCGTCTCGAATTCGGTAAGGACGATCCCTTGCCTTGGTTCACAGATGAAAATCCAACTTCCAATACGTGACTTTGCGGTTTTAATTGTAGAACTAGTATGGCGACATGATATATGGTACCCATGCCGTCTATGATTGATATTTATGATTGAAATTGTTTTGACACTATACACTTATAGTTATAATAAAAGTTGAAAATTAGCGTTTCAAGCATACTTTGGCTATTATAAAGCAAAACTCTATCCTCCGGCTTGTGTTGCATTGTGTGATGGGACCTGGGTATTATAATAGCTTCATTTTTCTTTATTTAGCATTGCGCTGTTTTGTTTTATGCACTGATATCCTTGGGAGGAAACCCGTTCCATGTTATACGGCGTGGTCCCTTGATTTACCTAACTTTAAAATAAAGATTAATAACAGTTTTAGTTCTCACACCAGTCGCATGACTGACCTGGAGTTTATTGTTTTAACCTAAATTCTGGGTGCCCCTATTTCCACACGGGCAACTAGAAGTTTTGGTTTTGCAGATTTATATTCCCAGAATCCTGATTTACAGCTGGGATGATATTCGGAAAGCTCTGTATCCGTATATTTCTTTCAGTTGTGTTTTGTATTATTTTCCGCTGCTATGTAATGAAATTGTAAATCTCTGATGTTTAGTAAACGTGTAATATTTATTCATACTCTGTATATTCTTGTATTCTGATGAAATTGTTGTAATAAGCAATGAAATGTTCTTCTGTTTATGTCCCGATGTGGCTTGTTCTCAAAGTATCCGCTCTTTCCTTCACGGAGAAGTTATGGGTCCTTACAGTGGTATCAGAGCTTTGGTTTACAAAGCTCGAGAACAAGACACGTTAGAACCAAACGAAAGAATTCATTAGAGGTTGGATTAGTAATATCCAATGAGAATGACTCATTAGAGATGGGATCAGTTGTATCCTAGAACGAGTGTGAAGAGTGATATTTTGAAAATAAAATTGAATACAAATTTTGTTTTGAAAATTTAAATCAATTATTCGTATTTGAATATCTTATTTTTATATTGATTTGGACAATCAGGTATATAGAGATTTTAATATACGTCTGATCCACGTGTATTGGAAGCCTCCAATATACTGGATAGATGTAGAATCACATTCTAGACACCCGGGGATTATTCTGATGATGTGGCCACATCATCAGTGTTTATGTTCGAGTTTTGAAAGTGTGATATCTATATATTTCCATTAGACTATTGTGAGAACCAAAGCTAGATAGGTTTATTGTTGTGATTTGGTATCAAAAACATGATTTTTTGTACGTGTACCAAAATTATGTGACTGAAAAGATAATCAATTAATTGATTGATGGTTGTGTCGTTTGATTATTGTTTGATTAATTATATGTTGAACCCTTTAGCCAAATTGAACCAAATAGTGAATTGTATTGAAAATTTGTAACATTTGCATACATATACCTGTACTTACATTGAACAAGTCATAGCAAGGAGGCTAGAGCAGAAGAATAAAGATGTTTGCCCGACAAATAGGTACATGTTTATTGTATTTCTTTGGGTTTGGATGATTTTATGAGCCAATTGGCTAGCCGCTTGGCTGTTTCTTTTTCTTTTTGGATTGGTGAGGGCCATGGGAGGCTATTTGAAATATCCTGAAGCTCCCGGTGCAGGGGAGGTTATGGCGAAATTTTTTGAAAATTTAAAGTGTTAGCCAAATTTTTGAAAAATCTGAAAAGTTCTTAGAAACTGAAAAGTTGAAGAACTTAAGCCGTAATGAAAATAATGAAAGTTGAGTTGATTAGTTAAACAACTTTCGGCTTCATTCCTTTTCGGGGACAAAAAGTTTTAAGTGGGGGAGAATGTAATAACTCGGAAATCTGAGCCAATTTAAAATTTTTATTTTGGCAATTTTGATGAATTTTGAATATATAAACTGAATTATTTTAAATAACAACGACGAGAAATTTATTTTGAATAGAATTAGAACGTATATATTTATTCGAATCGTCGTTAGAATATAAATAATTATTTATAATTATAAAAGGAATTGAAAATGGCGGGTTGGTTCGAAAATTCGATTTCAAATTTCAAGTGAATGTACAGGATTGAAAATAAACCGGATTTTAGCGAAACCAAAAATATTAGAATCTATTTGAGAATATCTTTCCAACGAACCCGAAAAATTGAAATTTCATAGCGGGGATAAAAAGTTATATCCAGTTGAAAATTCAGAATAGTCGTTGCAGAATTCTGGCCCTTAAAATTGGAAATTTTGCAAAAGACCTCGGTTTTGGACGAGACCACTTTTGTTGGATCCAGAATGTCAAATTATTGTTAGGTTTCAAAATTCATAATTTTCTGAATCAATATGTGAGCGTGGCAAAGGAAAACGCGTTTGACCAGTTTTAGTTGATTTTAATCGACTGGAAAATGGCCATTTTTCAAACGGTCTCAGAATTTGACGAAATTAGTTTTGTTAGGACCGTATCGTCAATATGAAGCTAGAAATAATTTTTCTAAAATTTTTAGAGTTCGTATGTGGCCCCGGTAAATTGAAATGTGCGTTTAAATTCAATATATAGAACTATATTTTGATTTTGACGAAAACTAATCAAAACAGCCAAACTAGCTTACGGGACATATCTCATTGCGTCCGGCATAGGGGTAATTAGCTAAGGACAACAGCCATTGAGTCTCGTTTAGAGTTTGAATAAAAAGTCAACTTTTTATTGAAAATTAAATAAATTATTTATAAAAACCACACCCCCTTATCTCTCTCTCCTTTACCCTTCAGATCCGCCGATTTAAAAGGAAAAAAAGAAGAAAAAAGGGAAATGCAATTCTTCCCAGTGCCGCCATCGAGGCCAGCGCCGCGCGTTCCATCGTCGCCGGTCAGCCCCCCTCCACCGCACCCCCCTTCTTCGCTCCAGCCTCCCTCCGTTAACACCCCAAGCCCTAACGACCCCTCCCGATCCTCAAATCGGACGCGCCCCTCGTGAATAGGACCATCTCCACCACCCATTTCCACCCCTCTTCTCCTCGACCCCAGCAGCCGCACCGCCAAAGGGGGGACCCGCCACCTGAGCTAACCTCGACCGAGCATCCTCCTCCCCGACTGACGCACCAACAACACCCCTAGAACCCAAAAACAGTAAGTTTTATTTTTATTTTTATTTGTATTTATTTTATTTCAGTTTTTTTTATATGTAATGATCTTTGAAAAATATATTCGATCTATATGTATAAAGAGGTGAATTTATTCTCAGTTTTAAAGCTATAAAATTTAGATTTTTATCATATAAGAAGAGTTATAAAGATTAGATTTTTATGGAGTAGGGATTTGTTTTTTTTTCAGAAGTAAAGGTTTGATTTTTCAAGAAGAAAATGACTAGATTTTTAAAAGCAAAAGGATTAGATTTTTTAAAATAGAAAGAAGTGTTTTTACTTTGTAAAAAGAAGTGATTTTCAAAATATAAAGATTTGATTTTTAGAATTATAAAGATCCGATTTTTATATATTCATGTAGCAAAGTTAAAGAATTGATTTTTTACAAAAATATGAAGTTAGCGAATTGAAAATATAATTTTTATTTATGTAGAACAATAAAAATATGATTTTTATATACTAGAGAATATAATAATGTGATTTTTATATATGTAGCGAATGCGGCCGACAAAAGTAACAAAAGACGAGCACAGCAAGATTTCCTACATATGAAGAGTCGCGGTGTTTGGTTTAGCTAATCGGTGAGAACTTCTCACTTTAAATCTTGTTTTCTAGTTAAAAATATATACTAGGATGCAGACGGTGCTTAGCAGCACCCGACACCCGTCGTCCACAGACCATGGACGACTTGTATGCTTGTTTGATGTGTTATGAAGTTTGTTTGTGATATTGATGTGAAATGGATAATAAAACATTCATGTGTTGAAATAAATTAATTATCGTTAAAAATATATTTTTTATCGTGAATGTGAATAAATAAATATTCATTTATAAACCGGACGGTTTGTTTATGTACACCTATTTGAAAGATATTGATTGGGACGATAAATTTTACACATCGCCCAACTGCACAAATAATATTCAGTGTTTGTGGATTGAAACCCCACACGGGTGTTGGGATGATATTTGATGTACACTAATCCCAGTTGTTTAGTGGTATGTCGATCGTTTGATTGACAGACTGTATGAGCGTTAATTAGTTATATTTAATGCTCACGCAATTGTGTGGTGCACTTTGGATGATGGTAGATTATTTATCGTTGCTATTATATACATGTGTTGTATGGAATCCATATAATTAACATTATATGGTAATTGGTTGGGCCTCATTCCAAGTTGGAAAATAAAGATTCATGTGTTGAAATTTATCATGTGTTGAATAGAATAAATAGTCATGTGTTGACGATAGTCATGTGTTGAGAATATTCATGTGTTGAAACTTATCATGTGTTGAACGAAATATTTTGACAATAAAATTTACATCTTTATCATTTATAAAATTAGAAACTAACTGGAAATCAGATAAGATGAGTGGTTTCCTGGGTATTGATCTGATGTTGGTTTCGGCCTTCGGGGTTAATACTTAGGGAATCGTTCTCTTACTAATTTACGGTTGGAGTCTGATTAAGAATTAAATGATAGAAATCATAATTTTATGAAATATATTAAATAACAAAAATAGTCATGTGTTGACGATGCTCATGTGTTGAGAATATTCATGTGTTGAAAGAAATATAGATTCATGTGTTGAATAGAATAAATATTCATTTGTTGAATAGAATAATGAAGTTATTGAAATATATAAAGCCGTGTTGATTAGAGATGCGCCATTTTGACGCGAACGATATTTATATCGATTATATTCGTTTTTATAATGATTATAGAAAAGTAAGTGATTTCAAAATATAACGTTTTGAAAATATTATCATTTGTATATCGATGATGTGGAATATTCAATTTTGATTCGAAATTGAACATGAAGTTGAAATCGTTTCGAAAACGATTTATAAAATACGTTTTAAAAGGAAATCGACGAAATATATATAATATATATATATTATATATAATGGCCTGAATAGAACGTGCCTCGCCGCGGCAGTTCACGAATTTCGACCATTGACTTCGAATTGATATTACGTGAGATCCGACCGTTGGATTCTCCTAAAAATGGAGCCATTGGGTTCGTATCGAAAAGTGCTTTCTAACGAATATTAGATATTTGAAATCTAACGGTTGGATTTGGAATTATGTCCAAATCAAATTTGGAAAAGGTCGTTGTAAGTGCAGTTCGATGGCCGTTGACGGAAATCGACTGTACGGGCCTTGATAAGATTATTAAAAATAGTAATAATTTGTATAAAATCATAAGAGATGATTTGTGAAGAATTAGGATGAAAAATTCCAAATTTGAAAAGATAAAAATAAATTTTTATCGAAATGAACTTGTTTTGAACTAGAATTGTAGTCCCATTTATTTTTAAAATAAATAAGGTGGATTTGAAATGGTTTTGAAAATAACCAGAATTTCCAATATATAAAGTGGAAATGGATTTGTATCGAAATTGTCTTTGGAATATTTCGATGTTGGATTTCGTGATTATATAGATATTGTTATGGAAATTTGAAAGATATATTTATATCGTTATTTCCAATACGATATTTGTTGGTCGTAAAATTTGATATTGAATATAAGCCGATATAATTTCTATTCAGAGCCTTGTATTTAATATCAAATGTGATTTGGGTTTGTCTTGAATGGGGTCTTCATTAACACTGTTCTTAAACCCAGTTGAGAAAAAGATTAAATCTTTCTATTTAGATTTAATGAAGTGTACCGATTAAATAATATTTAATTGGAATTGAATTTGAATTGATTTTTGGGTTTATCGTGAATGGTGTTTTAAATAACACTAGTTCTTTAACCTGATAATTAATAGAATGTGATTTTGGGTTGTCGTGAACGGTATCTTCAATAATACTGTTCTTAGACCCAACGGAGTTAAGAAAATCAGAAACTAACTGAAGATTAGTTAAGTTGAATGGTTTCTTGGGTATTGATCTAATGTTGGTTTCGGCCTTCGAGGTTATTACTTAGGGAATTGTTCACTTGCTAATTTACGGTTAAAGGCTGATGGGATAGAACGTGATTTTGGGTTTATCGTGAATCGTGTTTTAAACGACAATGGTTCTTTAACCCAGTTAAAGACAGGATATAATTTCCCAAGTTAAACAATCATTAATATTGATTTTTTGGAAGATTAAAACCAAGTGGAGTTTTAATGAATCTTTAATTAGATTGAAATGATCGAGAATGGAGTATCACCCGTTTTGCTCCAGGCAATAGTTAAATCTTTAATCATATTTGAATGCAAAATGGTAATTGAATTTACCGATAACACCGTGGTGTTAGATATGAAGTATGACCAGTTTTACTCCATGGGATGATGTAACAAACTGGGATTTTCGACCCAGAAAATCAACATAAAACCCATGTTAATTGTTCAGGTATCGAACATTCCAGATCATTAATAGAAAGAAGTTAGAGGGTGAGAATAGATAAGATAGAAAATTAGAATAGAAGAAGAAGAAGAACACAATCAGAGTAAACACGAATCTCACAGCGGAATGAATAAAATATAATATACAACATAACTTTGCAATATAACAGTATAATAACATTATCAGAGTACAACACTTACACATAGCGGAAATAACAATAGCTATATAATCCTGAAGCCTCATGCTTCAAGCTCCTCCAAGTATATCTGTAAAGAGCTGAACTACTTGCCTGCCCGTACAAATTTGGGCACCCAAGAGTTTAGGGAAAACAAAACAAAATAAACTCTGGGTCAGTCATGGGACTGGTGTGAGTAAACTCAAATCACTTGGCTTAACTTTTCAAAATCCTTTTCAAAAGAAAAGAAAATCGTAAAACCAATCCACACATAAACAAGGACGGTTTTTACCTTAGGATAACCCAAAACACTTTTGGAAAACCAATACTTGTCTGATATTATACTAATGTCTAATCACAAGTAATTAGAATCTAGCAGAACGCTTACATCTCACGTTCCACATATATAGTATACAAACAAAACCGCGGGCGCTTATTGGAGATTGGATTCCAACGATGACAAGGTATGGGACCACCGGCCGATAGTGTATCTCTAGAGGCGAATACACTGGGTTCAACAAGAACATCTTGCAACCCGGCCCACACATGACCGACCACTCATTTCTCTTGAGTGTATCGAATGTATATCACCCACGGCTGGGAGCTACCTACCGTCTTTCCGGAAGGGACAGCGTCGATAGCAGATAAAAGAATGAAATGGACTTTCTCTAGATAGATGATATACACCCTAATGGGAGCGACTCACTTAGCCATGCTGCCTGCCCGATTTCTGTCATTTCTCGGTTGATGGGGCTTGAGGTCATTATGTATCTTTTGAAACACTTGACCACCATTGAACCTTACCCATTCCTTAGTTAAAACGAAGTCAATAAAGTTGGGGTATAGTTACCTCTCAGACCTTAACTGAATGACATTTCCAACCTCGAAATAGACAAAGTTCACCTTTTAAACCTTTAACAACTTCCTCACGAAACTCTCGTATTCTTTTCACGAATCCTCTTCTTTTACTAAAATCTCTTAACTATAACAATAGTGTTATAATCCTTTATTTTGAAATAAAATATTTAAATACAACTTTTCTCTACTAGTTTAAATAAATAAAAATAATTACTTTATTAGATAAATGAATCTTGCTTTAAAAACCAGAAAGAAATAGTATTTTCCCCTATTTGATATAATCGAATCCCAATGTATGATTCACTCTCGAATAATCACTATTCGATAACTCTCTTTCGAATAAACTATATCTGATTACTTTCTCTTTCGAATAACCATATTCGATTTAACTCTTTTCCGAATAACCATATTCAATTTACCTTTCTTTCGAATAAACTATATTCGATTAACTATCTCCTTCGCATAACTTGTATTCAATTTAACTTACTTCTCGAATAAACTATATGCGATAACTCTACTTTGAATAGGTGATATTCGATTAATTCCTTTTTACTAACCCTTTTCAATTTACTAATACTCGATTAACTCGAACTTTATTAACACCATTGAATAATTCTGATTCGATTTAACTCCAATCGATTAACTCTAATTGATTAACCATAACAGGTTAACTCTAACTGATTAACTTTAACTGATTACTCTAATTTAACTAACTCGACTTATTTAACTCAACTCTAACTTGACTAACTCGACTTGATTAACTCCTATCGATTAACTAATACTTGACTTAACTCTAGATCGCAGCGATCACAATGGTTACGCCTGATTCGCTCAGGAAACATCCGACCGCCGTAGGCTATTTACAGCCCTGCGAATTTCGCTAGCAGTCGTACGCAATGGCAACTCTCCCTGAATAACTATGTTTGACTAAATCTATCTCCAATAACTATATTTGATCAACTCTAATTGAATAACCAATATTCAATTTAAATCCTAATTCGATTAACTAAGTTCAATTAACTCTATCTGGTCAACTCTTTATTCGAATAACTAATATTCGATTAACTCTAATTGACTAACTAATATTCGATTTACTTTATTCGACTAACTCTATTCGATTTACAAATATTCCCTTTTCTGTTTGTCTATATTTATTTCATATAAATGTTTCTTTTATATATAACTCTATTTATTTTCTAAATAATTATTTCCTTTTGAATCTATTCGTAAATATTTTACATCTATTCCCCTTTAAATTCTATTTGCAAAATGTTTTACAAATATTCCTCTTTCCAACCCCATTTGTAAATGGTTTACAAATGTTTGCCTTCCTATTTTATATGTAAATGTTTTACAAATATTTTCCTTTTATTCCTTTTTATAAATACTTTGATTTTATAAACTTCCCCAATTCTATAACCATTTCAAATTTTCCTTTTATATAAAATCAAGGATTTTATACAAATATTTTATTTCAAATTATATTTTGAAATTTCTCTTTCCACATTCCAGTATTTTCTTTTGTATTTAAAGTTATCAAATAACCACGATCAACACACCAAATCAACAACGGATTACAATCACATCATATATCACAATATATGAGAATCAGAAAAATAAATGTTGAGGAACCCAGTTGGGTCCCTCCGACCTATCTCCCTGCATCCACAGATGTCAGTCAACATAAATAACACGAATGTAAAATATTATGATGAACAGAATTAGTATTCGATTAATGATTTCTATATATATATCGTTGTCTATATTTTCAACCAATTGACCAACAGTTCAACAAACACACAGCAACCACCAGTATTTATCAGTTTTAAAAATACATTATAAAAATATAGGTTGAGCAGAGTTAGTGAGAGTTACTCACCTTGGACGGTGATCGTTAAATAATGATATATCGGTCATTGATTTGATTCAGGAATTTAATTTCACCATAAATCCAAACGAGCTCTAATTCATACCCGGTCAGTTCCATAGTGTAGCCCTCGTCCGTACGATCCCAACGGATCTGACCGTTTGAAATTCTGATACAGTATGATCAAGATATTTAATTTACAAGATTTTATAACATTAAATATTAATTAAATTTAATTTAACTTAATAAACAGGCTTTACCCATTTAGTTCTCAGCCCAATACCAGTTGATACCCATACCCGCATGTTATATCCTTCTTCTCCACTTCAGTACCAACCGAACACACTTCATCCCATCTCCACCATTTTGAAATTCTCACTCCACAAATCTTTCTTCTCCCATCGCTTAAAAATTGAATTGATTATACCATTAAGATCCTCTTCGTTTCCTCCTTACCATCAACCCATCGCGGCTTCACTTGCACCAACCCCGTAAAACCCGTCGTCGATCCCTTACTGTTGCTCACAAAAAAACACACGACAGAAATTCATTCCAACTCCCTCAAAAAAAATCACAGAGGTGTGATTTCATCTATTAAATCCCAATATAACCTTAATTTTTCAAACTGAAGCACCAATTTCCCCAAAACTGAAAACCCTAGGCTGCCGTTACTAATGTCGAACTTCCCTAACACGAATCGCAAGTCTCGAAATGAGTACTGGGTGGAAGATAATCACATGCTCTCCTCAAATAAATATGTTTTGAGATTAGTAGAAATTGATTCGATTTGTTTTTTAATTTAGAAGAGGGTTTACTTTCACGTTTATTTTTCCTGGAGAGAATATGGTGGCGACTATCACTATTTTTGACCGAAGAAAATTTTGTGAGGGTTAGGGTAAGTGGAGGTATTATATAGGATGACTTATATTATTTTTTTATTTGATTTTTATATTTATTTTAGTCAATCGCTGTTTGTATAAGCTATTTAAAAATCACTGTGAGCATATATAATACCCAAAAATCACGAAAATGGGCATGCAGCTACAGTTTAACATTGCGGACCCAACGAAACTGGTTTCGTCGAATTTCGACTCCGTTTGCTCAAACAGCATATTTTTAAGGGTCAATTTATCGACTGTATTTCACATTAAAATCGCCCATGGACACATACTGACTTCAAAAATTACGGAAATTGAAATCTAACAATAATTTGATATTACGAATCCAACAAAATTGGTTCCGTCGAAAACCGAGTTTGTTTGCAGAAGTGGCTATTTTAAAGCTCAAAATAAACCATATAAATATATAAATATATTTATAAACATTTAAATTTAATATATAAAGTTAAATATTATCGTATATATTCACAACAGAATATCATACTGCTACACTGGGATTTATAACTCGATATTTCAAATCCAGTGTTACATCGATATTCGATTTATATTTAAAAATCCATTTTAAAATATAAATAAATCGATATAAATTATAAAGGAATTCCATTGCAACTTTTCTAAAATTTGATTTGGACATAACTAAAAATCTACACGATGCAATCCTGATTTTTCTCTTCCACTAGAAACATATACTTCACCAGCTCCTAGCGTTTCTTGTTTTATAGAAATCCGATTTAAAATGGACCCTGTACATTCAGTTGAAGTTCAAATCGCCAAATAGCGAACTGCAGCGCCATTTCCAACTCGATTATAATTATATTATAATTTATACGTCCAACTGCCGTTAAAATAATATATTCATTATTCTAATTCAATTCTAAACTGAATTATATATCGCAGATGATCCAGTTCACACCATATTGTGAATTCCACTATTTCTGACTATTTTCAGAAATTAAATATATTATTATATTATTTATTTTAATTAAATATTCAATATTATTTAATTTTGGTCATTTTAGATAACCAAACCATTATTTAAATAATTAAATAAATTAATTATATCGCTAAAAAATGCGGGTCGTTGCATTCTTCCCCCCTTAAAATAATTTCGTCCTCGAAATTGTTAAGGTAGAGAACAAAACCTATTGACTAGTACAAATTTATTGGGTTTACTTACCAATCTCAATTTCAACTGAACCAATTTAATTTCAATTAAAATATTAATTAACTCTTATCAACGAAAATTTTCTAAAATCCTGAAAATTTTCTAACACCCGAAATTTTCGAAAAATTTCTCCGGCACCTCCTTGTACCGGTTAATAGTTCAAACCCCAACTCGTCCCTCTCTAGGCCCTTTCCAATCCAAAAGAAAATCAAATAGCCAAGCGGCTTGCCAAATCGACCCATAAATCACCAAATCTATAAAAATAAACATGTACCTTTTTGTCGGGCATATCATTAAATCCTTTCATTCTGCTGCCAATTCAACATTTACCAAAGTCATCCCAATCAATCTCTGATCAATTTATCCTCAACACAGCTATTCGCTTAAACAAGCCAATTACCATTTCAAACTCAAGTTTTATTCTCGATTCCAACTCCTAACTCATCAATCTAGTACCATTTCAGATTCCTATCTCATAATTCAAAATGTGATTCCATTTGATATATTATATTCCAATTAAATTTCCAGTTAATTGGTTTCAATTCATATTTGCTTTCACAAATTCTTTAATTTGTTTTTAATTCATACTATCTCTCCTAGGAATTTTTAAATAGCTTAGCTCTTTCAAATGTCAAATATCCCTTTTCAGGATTCAAAACAACCTCCTTTTTCTTAAAACAATTCAAAAACACTCTCTTTGCTAGTAATCCGTCACTTACAACTCGAAAATGGACACTGATGATGTGGCCAGCATCATCAGAGTTATTTCCCAGCTATCGAAGTGAGTTCAATACTGTATCACTTTCAAAACCATATTAAACACTTCCATTTGAAATTTATTTCAAAATACCATTCCCAAAGCTTGTAAACAATTTAAAATCTCCCAGGATTTTAAAAATTTCTTATACTTAACTCAAGTCCACTTACAATAACTTTTTCCCCAGTTTCGGACTTTTAGTTCCAATTCTGATTTTATTCAGATTTAATTAATCTGCTTTTATATTATACGAACTCAAATTGGTTATTTATATAACCATTTCAATTATAATCAATCACCACATCCAATATATTATAATACTTCAAATATAAATATTTTCTTTTATATCCAAATATAATTTGGGTAAAATTATTTCATTTACCCTCTTTCAAAACATACTGGGTCGGTTTATCGTATTCAAGTGTTTGGTAACCCCTATCGATACAGTGGATCAAACTGATCGACCAAAATTCACAAAC
This sequence comes from Allium sativum, assembly GCA_030737875.1. Taxonomy (NCBI): domain Eukaryota; kingdom Viridiplantae; phylum Streptophyta; class Magnoliopsida; order Asparagales; family Amaryllidaceae; genus Allium; species Allium sativum. The sequence goes on along the minus strand of CM060913.1, from coordinate 766,506,472 downwards.
AACTCAACCAATAAATCTCCATAATACAAAACGATTTTATAAAAATCTACAAATACGTTCACTCGTATATATACACCCAACTCAATATAAGGTATTACTAACCCCATCTCTATTGAGCCACGCCACAGACCCAAGGTAATCACTTAACCTTCAGCTCTGATACCACTGTAACGAACTGGGATTTTCGACTCATAAAATCAACATAAAACCCATGTTAATTATTCAGGTATCGAACATTCTAGATCATTAACAGAAAGAAGTTAGAGTGTGATAATAGATAAGATAAAAAAATTAGAATAGAAGAAGAAGAAAAACCCAATCAGAGTAAACACGAATCTCACAGCGGAATGAATAAAATATAATATACAACATAACTTTGCAATATAACAGTATAATAACATTATCATAGTACAACACTTACACACAGCAGAAATAACAATAGCTATATAATCCTGAAGCCTCCTGCTTCAAGCTCCTCCAAGTATATCTGTAAAGACCTGAACTACTTGCCTTCCTGTACAAATTTGGGCACCCAAGAGTTTAGGGAAAACAAAACAAAATAAACTCTGGGTCAGTCATGGGACTGGTGTGAGTAAACTCAAATCATTTGGCTTAACTTTTCAAAATCCTTTTCGAAAGAAAATAAAATCGTAAGACCAATCCACACATAAACACGGACGGTTTTTACCTTACGATAACCCAAAACACTTTTGGAAAACCAATACTTGTCTAATATTATACTAATGTCTAATCACAAGTAATTAGAATCTAACAAAACGCTTATATCTCACGTTCCACATATATAGTATACAAACAAAACCGCGGGCGCTTATTGGAGATTGGATTCCAACGATGACAAGGTATGGGACCACCTGCCGATAGTGTATCTCTAGAGGTGAATACATTGGGTTTAACAAGAACATCTTGCAACCTGGCCCACACATGACCGACCACTCATTTTGCTTGAGTGTATCGAATGTATATCACCAACGGTTGGGAACTAGCCACCGTCTTCATGAAAGGGATAGCATCGATAACAGATAAAATAATGAAATGGACTTTCTCTATATAGGTGATATACACCCTAATGAGAGCGACTCACTTAGCCATGCTGCCTGCCCGATTTCTGTCATTTCCCGGTTGATGAGGCTTGAGGTCATTACGTATCTTTTGAAACACTTGACCACCACCCACTTTGAATGCCACATCGTCATACCCGCCAAATCACAAATTGATTTCCTCAAAAATACCACGGGTATAAAGCTAAGAGAAACGAATTCCTCCGCCTCCAAACGTAAGTACGTTTGAAGAGATTAACTTACGCGATCCTTTAGATATACTCTGTCAGACATTCGTCCACTCACGTTTGTCCTGGGACTGGACAAACCGAAGGCACTATTCTGTAAACAGGATAGCCCTTGCATAACTTCATCTTCAATATTTGATCGCAACGCTAACGTCAATACAGAGTGGTTTTCAGATAATGAATCTGATCCCGGTCTCTCCGTATTGACGACGGAAAAATGGTCAAAAACTTCGATAGTCGATGATTTAACTATCAAAGAAAAACAGGTGTGCAAACAATGATATTATTTCCAGATAGAAATTCGATCGATCAAATCATCGATCCACATTTATCTCTTTATATTAAATTATCTTTAATTTATCCATTCCCCCATTTCTATATATTTATAAATTCTCATTTTCTAAATTTAGAAAATGTACATCATCAATTATTGGAAAAATATTTCCATCTCTGTTTCACGTATCACGGTTATTCCAGTATTCTTTCTCATCAACATTTCATTTTCTATGATTAGAAAATATCTCTGGTTATATTTGGAAAATGTTTTCCAAACTGTATCCATTTGATTTAAACCAGATGTTAAATAAAACATCACTAAGCCAATTTAAACCATTACACTCATTAATTAGATTCACTAAATCAATCTTCACTATCGAACCTTACCCATTCCTTAGTTAAAACGAAGTCAATCAAGTTGGGGTATAGTTACCTCTCAGACCTTAACTGAACGACATTTCCAACCTCGAAATAGACAAAGTTCACCTTTTAAACCTTTAACAACTTCCTTACTAAACTCTCGTATTCTTTTCACGAATCCTCTTCTTTTACAAAAATATCTCGATTATAACAATAGTGTTATAATCCTTTATTTTGAAATAAAATATTTAAATACAACTTTTCTCTACTAGTTTAAATAAATAAAAATAAATACTTTATTAGATAAATGAATCTTGCTTTAAAAACCGGAAAGAAATAGTACTTTCCCCCATTTGATATAATTGAATCCCAATGTATAATCCACTCTCGAATAATCACTATTCGATAACTCTCTTTCGAATAAACTATATTCGATAACTTTCTCTTTCAAATAACTATATTCGGTTTAACTCTTTTCCGAATAACCATATTCGATTTATCTTTCTTTCGAATAAACTATATTCGATTAACTATCACCTTCGCATAACATGTATTCAATTTAACTTACTTCTCGAATAAACTATATGCGATAACTCTACTTCGAATAGGTGATATTCGATTAATTCCTTTTTACTAACCCTTTTCAATTTACTAATACTCGATTAACTTGAACTTGATTAACTCCATTGAATATCTCTAATTCTATTTAACTCCAATCGATTAACTCTAATTGATTAACCATAACTGGTTAACTCTAACTGTTTACTCTAATTTAACTAACTCGACTTATTTAACTCAACTCTAACTTTTCTAACTCGACTTGATTAACTCCTATCGATTAACTAATACTTGACTTAACTCCATTCGCTTGACTCTAAATCGCAGCGATCACAATGGTTACGCCTGATTCCCTCAGGAAACATCCGACCACCGTAGGCTACTTACAGCCCTGCGAATTTCTCTAGCAGTCGTACGCAATGGCAACTCTCCCTGAATAACTATGTTTAACTAAATTTGTCTCCAATAACTATATTTGATCAACTCTAATTGAATAACCAATATTCAATTTAAATCCTAATTCGATTAACTAAGTTAAATTAACTCTATCTGGTTAACTCTTTATTCGAATAACTAATATTTGATTAACTCTAATTGACTAACTAATATTCGATTTACTTTATTCGACTAACTCTATTCGATTTACAAATGTTCCCTTTTCTATTTGTCTATATTTATTTCATACAAATATTTCTTTTATATATAACTCCATTTATTTTCCAAATAATTATTTCCTTTTGAATCTATTCGTAAATTTTTTACAACTATTCCCCTTTAAATTCTATTAGCAAAATGTTTTACAAATATTCCTCTTTCCAACCCCATTTGTAAATGGTTTACAAATGTTTGCCTTCCTATTTTATTTGTAAATGTTTTACAAATATTTTCCTTTTATTCCTTTTTATAAAATACTTTGATTTTATAAACTTCCCCAATTCTATAACCACTTCAAATTTTCATTTTATATAAAATCCTTCGATTTTATACAAATATTTTATTTCAAATTATATTTTGAAATTTCTCTTTCCACATTCCAGTATTTTCTTTTGTATTTAAAGTTATCAAATAACCACGATCAACACACCAAATCAACAACGGATTATAATCACATCATATATCACAATATATGAGAATCGGTAAAATAAATGTTGAGGAACTCAGTTGGGTCCCTCCGACCTATCTCCCTGCATCCACAGATGTCAGTCAACATAAATAACACGAATGTAAAATATTATGATAAACAGAATTAGTATTCGATTAACGATTTATATATATATATCGTTGTCTATATTTTCAACCAATTGACCAACAGTTCAACCAAACAACCAACACACAGCAACCACCAGTATTTATCAGTTTTAAAAATACGTTATAAAAATATAGGTTGAGCAGAGTTAGTGAGAGTTACTCACCTTGGACGGTGATCATTAAATAACAATATATCGGTCATTGATTTGATTCAGGCATTTAATTTCAACATAAATCCAAACGAGCTCTAATTCATTCCCGGTCAGTTCCATGGTGTAGCCCTCGTCCGTATGATCCGAACGGATCTGAACGTTTGAAATTCTGATACAGTATGATCAAGATATTTAATTTACAAGATTTTATAACATTAAATATTATTTAAATTTAATTTAACTTAATAAACAGGCTTTACCCATTTAGTTCTCAGCCCAATACCAGTTGATACCCATACCTGCACGTTATATCCTTCTTCCCCACTTCAATATCAACCGAACACACTTCATCCCATCTCCACCATTTCGAAATTCTCACTCCACAAATCCTTCTTCTCCCATCGCTTAAAAATTGAATTGATTATACCATTAAGATCCTCTTCGTTTCCTCCTTACCATCAACCCATCGCGGCTTCGCTTGCACCAACCCCGTAAAACCCGTCGTCGATCCCTTACCGTTGCTCACAAAAAAAACACGACAGAAATTCTTTCCAACTCCCTCAAAAAAAATCATAGAGGTGCGATTTCATCTATTAAATCCCAATATAACCTTCATTTTTAAAAATGAAGCACCAATTTCCCTAAAACTGAAAACCCTAGGCTGTCGTTACTAATGTCGAACTCCCCTAACATGAATCGCTAGTCTCGAAATCAGTACTGGGTGGAAGATAATCACATGCTCTCCTCAAATAAATATGTTTTGAGATTTGTAGAAATTGATTCAATTTGTTTTTTAATTTTGAAGAGGGTTTACTTTCACGTTTATTTTTCCTGGAGAGAATATGGTGGCGGCTACCACTATTTTTGACCGAAGAAAATTTTGTGAGGGTTAGGGTAAGTAGAGGTATTGTATAGGATGGCTCATATTATTAATTTTATTCAATTTTTATATTTATTTTAATCAATCGCTATTTGTATAAGCTGTTTAAAAATCACTGTGAGCACATACAATACCCAAAAATCACGAAAATGGGCATGCAGGTACAGTTTGACATTGCGGACCCAACGAAACTGGTTTCATCGAATTTCGACTCCGTTTGCTCATACAACATATTTTTAAAGGTCAATTTATCGACTGTATTTCACATTAAAATCATCCACGGCCACATACTGACTTCAAAAATTACGGAAATTGATATCTAACAATAATTTGATATTACGAATCCAACAAAATTGGTTTCGTCGAAAACCGAGTTTGTTTGCAGAAGTGGCTATTTTTAAAGCTCAAAATAAACCATTTAAATATATAAATATATTTAAAAACATTTAAATTTAATATATAAAAATAAATATTATCTTATATATTCACAATAGAATATCATACTACTACACTGGGATTTGTAACTCGAGATTTCAAATCCAGTGTTACATCGATATTCGATTTATATTTAAAAATCCATTTTAAAATATAAATAAATCGATATAAATTATAAAGGAATTCCATAGCGACTTTTCTAAAATTTGATTTGGACATAACTAAAAATCTAAACGACGAAATCCTGATTTTTCTCTTCCACTAGAAACATATACTTCACCTGCTCCTAGCGTTTCTTGTTTTACAGAAATCCGATTTAAAATGGACCCTGTAAATTCAGTTGAAGTTCAAATCGCCAAATAGCGAACTGCAGCGCCATTTCTAGCTCGATTATAATTATATTATAATTTATACGTCTAACTGCCGTTAAAATAATATATTCGAAATTCTAATTCAATTCTAAACTGAATTATATATCGTAGATGATCCAGTTCACACCATACTGTGAATTCCACTATTTCTGACTATTTTCAGAAATTAATTATATTATTATATAATTTATTTTAATTAAATATTCAATATTATTTAATTTTGGTCATTTTAGATAACCAAACCATTATTTAAATAATTAAATAAATTAATTACATCGCTAAAACAATGCGGGTCGTTACAGATGAATAGGTTGGGATTGGGAAATAAAATAAATGATTACTTCGGTGTGGTTAGCTAATCCCGACTAATTTGAATTGATATCCAAAAGGAGATTAAAGAATAAACTTAAAGAATTTATCTTTGATAAAATTAATGGGAACCTTTCCCAAAGTATAAGAATATTTGAATAAAAGAATATTCTGAATCGGAATGAGGCGTATGTTGTGTTTGTGTAACACTTGTTTTTTATATACGTGGGTTATTCAGAAAGACCGGGTTTATCCCATTCTGAATAACTGATTTGACGATTAGTCGAAGATGAAGATAGTGGTTGAAGACCGGAGGTCTTCACATCGTTTGGATAATTACCGATGATCTTGATTGGGCCGTACACCCAAGAGGAGGGAATCAGTTAGTGATCGTCCAGACGTACTTGGAGATCGATGGATATGCGAGGTACAAGGTGCCTCCGGTTTCGTTCAGACCCCGAACCGACTTGTAAATGGACTGTGTGTCTGACATTGGATATCATTCTATGTGATTGATGGATATCGGTTGCATGGAGTGGTCTGCCTGCGTGGCATGCTAAGATGCAAATGATCAAGGCTTCTGTTGAAAAGCAGAGTCTTGTGGTTGATGATCAAAGCACAGCCTGTGTGGCACAGCTTTGTGTAGCATTGATTCGCGAGCCTCACACCCCGGTTGTGAACCAGAAACGAGAGAGGACCTCAAGGAGGGCATGTCTTTCCTTCTAGTTAGAAGTGGTGTCAGTGGTTTGACACGCCCTGACGAGTTTGACTTATGTGGTTGTTGGGTTGCGAGGCGCCTTGGATATATCGGTGACTGTGTGGAGCCGATGGAGTCATTGGACTCATTGACACCCCATAGGGTGGGGAAACGCAGTGTTCAGGCATTATAATCCACATCGGTGGACCGACCCAGACGATCCAAGGCTTGCCTGCACGCTTGCCTGAGGGGCGGGCTAGAGCGTCTCGAATTCGGTAAGGACGATCCCTTGCCTTGGTTCACAGATGGAAATCCAACTTCCAATACGTGACTTTGCAGTTTTAATTGTAGAACTAGTATGGCGACATGATATATGGTACCCATACCGTCTATGATTCATATTTATGATTGAAATTGTTTTGACACTACACACTTATAGTAATAATAAAAGATGAAATTTAGCGTATTAAGCATTCTTTGGCTATTATAAGCTAAAACCCTATCCTCCGGCTTGTGTTGCATTGTCTGATGGGACCTAGGTCTTATAATAGCTTCATTTTTCTTTGTTTAGCATTGCGTTGTTTTGTTTTATGCACTGGTATCCTTGGGAGGAAACCCGTTCCGTGTTATACAGCGTGGTCCCTTGATTTACCTAACTTTAAAATAAAGATTAATAACTATTTTAGTTCTCACACCAGTCACATGACTGGCCTGGAGTTTATTGTTTTAACCTAAACTCTGGGTGCCCCTATTTCCACACGGGCAACTAGTAGTTTTGGTTTTGCAGATTTATATTCCCAGGATCCTGATTTACAACTGGGATGATATTCGGAAAACTCTGCATCCGTATATATCTTTCTGTTGTGTTTTGTATTATTTTCCGCGGCTATGTAATGAATTTGTAAATCTCTGATGTTTAGTAAACGTGTAATATTTATTCATACTCTGTATATTCTTGTATTCTTATGAAATTGTTGTAATAAGCAATGAAATGTTCTTCTGTTTGTGCCCCGATGTGGCTTGTTCTCAAAGTATCCGCTCTTTCCTTCACGGGGAAGTTATGGGTCCTTACGCTTATGATGGGCACGCTTTATATGTATATGTACATATTATGATACATGGTAGTTTGGTAGATGGGATTGATACTTAGTGCTTTAGTGGATTTGGTTGGCTTTTGATGGTGTTAGTACTTGATATGTACTAGTTTTTGTGTGTATGTCATGTGGTTTGGTTTGGTGCATTTTTATATTTGGTTCTATTAATTTTCTTATACAATTTTGTGAATATATATTGGAATATGCGATATTTGATGACTGGATGTATTGATATTGATTATATGGTAAGATGGAATGATATTATATGTGCGGAACGATGGAATCACAATTTTTGGATTGATTGGAATTGAGGGTTGAAGGTGTTGTTTAGTTCCAGCAAATATTGCCCAGATTTGCAATGGCTAGCAACGATAATTGGCTCACACATAGCGACGACTTGCAATAGCTAGTGATGGAGAAATTGCAACGCCTTGTAATGGCTTGTATCAACAACTAGGGAAGCCAACTAACTGCAACAGTGGCTTCCACATGGACACATTACCGTTGCAAGCCGTTGCAAAAAACACAATGGAGCCATCGCTAAAGCCGTCAGTTTGTTGATGGCAACGAGCTTTTTTGCAATGGTGTTTTGCAATAGCTTGCGACGCCGAGCTACGACCGCCGATGCCAAAATGTCATTGCTAAACAGTACGTCTTTTGTAGGGAGAATGCTACATTTATCTCTAGTTTAACTAGTTTCTAGATTTGCTTGTTAACCGCCCAGTGTGAGATGGTACACACAAAGAATACGACATCTTCCAAGAATCTCCTACATATTAATTATACATCAAAAATAACGTACATTTATGGAATATGTGTTGGTATAAATTTTCAAATAAAACAGAAGAAAGAAAGTGAACAGTCAATTCCCAAGTTGTAGAGAGGGCGAAAATATACTTGTATAGTATATGAAATTTTGGTTGGGGGTAAGATGCACCGAGTACCCAATTGTTTTCACTTCTATTAAAGAGAGAGACCATGCATGTTAACATATGCACGCATCCGTCTGAGTCGGGTTTGGGTGTGGGTCAAGAATACATCGAAAAAAGGCATTCGATCCAAAATATAAATTGCTTATTTGCCAAGGGACTTATGCGTTTGAATTCAAATGAAAGAACTATTGGAAATAACATGTATTTGGTTGTGTATATTACATATGCAACATGAATGAATTCACTATGCATACCATCCGCTACTGATTGGGCCTATTACAGCTGAAGCTCAATTACAATTATTCAGTTATATATACATGTTACATTGCAATTTTGTATATGCTTTTCTTCTCTATAAAAATACAATAAGTTGAAATAAAACACCTTATACATTTATGTAAGAATTCTTAAATGGTATTGGAGCAATATCGCTAAGCGACATAAAATTTCTTACCATCTCTGTGAATAAGGAGAGATGCATTATGTTTCTCCTCGGTTAAACTTCATCATCGGAAAATATACCCCTCTCTATTCAAGAAATCGGTGTTCTTATCAATTTTATGCCTCGCCTAGGTGGAATTTGATCCATCTTGTTAGTTTCCCATGGCTTCAACCATTTCTTATCATCAGAGTTCATCCAACTCCTCATATGATCCATGTTTCCCACCATGTGACAGATCTTCCTTATTGAAGAAACAAGAACTGACACATTTTCTCTTTTTTTAAACCTTTTTGCACTTGGCTGCACACTTTTCTTGCAAAGTTGCCACGTCAATCGAGCACCCTCTGAAGCCTTTCTTCATCCAGCATTGCGTCCATCGGATCTTCTTAACCATCCATGGCAAGAAATGATGACGGTGTTACATCTGCAGCATCAAGAATTACTACTGCAAAGCCAATTTCATCGAATCAGTGCCTTGTCAAGCCAAAAAGCCAAGTGATAACTATTCCACTGGACGAAGACAACTTCCTTTTATGGAAATTTCAAGTTGAAACCGCCTTGAAAGGGTATGATCTCCAAGACCATGTCAGAAGGATCAAACCATTCTCACCTCCAATGATAATCAATAAAAATGGGAATACTGTCAATAATCCAAATTATATCATGCATCAAAAATTAGACAAATAATTGTCTTCTTAGCTTCTATCATCCATTAGTGCAAATATTTTATCTTAAGTGACTGGATGCAATTCATCACAACCACACAACAAATATTCAATTCACAATCTTCGGCAAGGATTATGCATTTTAGAAGAGAATTGCAATGTGCAAGAATGGGAGAAATGACTATGATAGATTACATCACGAAAGTCAAGACCTTTTGTGACAAGTTAAATGCGGTAGGACATAAAATTTCAGGCAGTGAACAGATTCTCACACTCACCAACGAGCTTGATGAAGAGTATGAATCATTAGTTATGCACATAGCCTCACAACCAGTTTTACCAGATTTACAATTTGTACATTCATCATTGCTTGCACATGAGGGTAGAGAGGAAGATAGTGCAGAATGAGTTTAGTGTCAATTATGCATAAAGTTTAAGAAATCCAAACCAACCAAAGAATGCTTCCAATTATGGAAGGGGAGAAACTCAAAATCAGAAGAGGAAGATATAACAACAATAATAGAGTGAAGTGTCAAATTTGTGAAAAAGCCTGGGCATATGGCTAATCATTTCTACTTCAGATTTAATTCAAATTTTAACGTTGTTTAAAAAAATCAATAAAGTCAGAGGAGGCATAATGTCAACATGGCTCAACTGAAGCATCAAAATAGAACAAATAGCACATAGGCTCAATCTGATGGCAATGATGATGTCGACATCAATGAATGGTTTCCAGACTCTGTAGCAACCAATCACATGAAACAACCTTCAAAACTTGAATCTTGGTAATAAAAACTACTCATGTATGCAAGTTATTCATATGGGTAATGATTAAGCCGTAAACATATCACGTGTTGGAGCTAATTATTTTAAAGGCAAAAGGCAACTATATATTAGTAACCTTCTTAGAGTGACAAGAATCGAGAAAATTTTAATTAGTGTCTCACAATTTTTCAATGGCAACAATGTGTATTTTGAGTTTCACCAAAAAATTTGTTTAGTTGAACACTTGCTAAATAAAAATGTGTTGTTATAGGGTAGTTTGTATAAGGGATTATACAAATTTAGCAAATTGAGGTCAAGATTTGCCACTGAAAAGGAAATATGGTGCAATAATGTTAATTCAAGAACAAATAATGGATGTAATGATTTTTACCCAAGTATAAGTAATAATAAAAATATTCTAGATTTTAGCATTGTAAACTAGGACATTCCAGTACTGATATTGTAAAACAAGTATTAAGAGATAATAATATTTCTTTTCAAATCTCACTTATTACTAGCATTTGTACCCACTATTAGCTTGGAAAAAGCCATAAGCTGCCTTTTAGTAGATCGAGCACTATTTATATTAAGCCTCTTGAACTAATTACGACAGACATATGGGGTCCAACACCACTTAACTCCATACATAGGCACAGGTACTATCTCTCACTTGTAGATTCATATGCTAGATATACTTGGATATATTTCCTTAAGAAAAAACCATAGACATGTGATGTAGTGATTCACTTTATCACACTTATAGAAAAACAAATCAACTACAGTGTCAAAACTGTGCAGACAGGTGGTGGTAATGAATTATTTCCCCTTAGAAAATATTTCCACAAAAGGGGGATTGTTCATAGAACTAGCATACCATATATATATTTGAACAAATTGGGATAGTGGAAAGAAAACATAGGCATATTGTAGAAATTGGGTTAACCTTGTTATCCATGGCATCATTGCCTATGAAATAGTGGAGTAAGGCTTTTGCCATATATGTTTATTTGATAAACAAGCTACCTACTAAAGTTCTAGACCACAAATGCCCTCATGAAGTTTTATTTGGAGTTAAAAAAAATCATAGTTTATTGAGAACATTTGGGTGCATGTGTTTTCCTTGCCTCAGACCCTATAATAGTTATAAACCGTCCTTAAGGTTCAGCCCATGTACATTTTTGGGTTATGCAAGTAACCAAAAAGGTTATAAGTGCATGGACAAAAATGGTAGGTTTTTTATATCCTAGCATATGGTTTTTAATGAAAGTAATTTTCCTTTTGTAGAAAGGGAAAATAGAAATAACCAAAAAGCTAATGATGGAACAATGACTATGAGGACCATACCAATTCTATCTAAATGGATTGTTCAAGAAAACACTAATGATACACAACAACAAGCATTAGATACACCAACTATTTCTGGCACTAGATCAGGATATAGTTTAAGTGGATCTATGGATGACACTGCCCAATCTCAACATGATGACAGGGGAGATGAAAGCACCAAAGAATCAAAAAAAATGATTAAAAACCCAATCAACACTGAGAGTGATCATGGATAGGACCAGCATAAAAAACAACCCAACACTGGACATCACATTACACTAGAACAAAGAGTAGGATTTTTAAACCCAAGATTTATAGTGCAATGATGAATGACACAACCCCAACCACTTAACTAGTCACATATGAACAAGAAGTCAAACATGTGCAATGGTGTAAGGCTATATATGAAGGATATGATGCTTTAATTAAAAACAAGATATGGAGTTTGGAGGTTCCACCCAAACATAAAAACGTTATAGGATGTAATGGACATACAAGATATAAAGGAATGCAGATGGAAGCATGTCAAAATACAAGGCAAGGCTTATGGCAATGGGTTACTCTCAGCAATATGGATTTGATTATAATGAGACATTTCCATCAGTTGTGAATTAACCTACTACCATTAGAGTTATCCTAACCATTGCTATGCATAAAAAGTCGATCATTAGACAACTAGATGTATGCAATGCATTTTTGAATGGTGAACAGCAAGAGAAAGTCTACATGCATCAACCAAAGGGATATATCAATGGAGACAATAGTGAGTATGTATGCAAAATACACAAAGCCATATATGGTTTGAAGCAAGCATTCAGGGCCACGCTCACTACCATGGGGTTCAAAGGGACTAAATCTAATAATTTTCTATATATTAAGGTTAGCAAGAAAGCTGAGATATACATATTGGTATATGTGGATGACATTCCCATCACAGGAAGAAATTTTGAGCAAATTAAAAAAGTAATACTTCTCTTGGATCAGACATTTGCAATAAATGGTATGGGTAAATTAATCTATTTCCTAGGCATATATATGGTAAGGAAATCAGAGACTGAAATGTTCATGTCACAAAAGAAATACATATCAGAAATTATTGCTAGAACCAACAAGGAGAAAGTCAAGCCATCACCAACACAAATGTTTTGCAACCTACAGCTATCTAACATGGGGGAGCCATTGACATTGTAAAACATTACAGAAGCACAGCTGATGCACTACAATACATGTCCACTACAAGACCAGAGATAAATTTCAGTGTGAATAAAGTTTGTCAGTATATGCAGAATCTGTTAAGTAATCACTAGAGAGTGGTCAAGAGAATATTACGATATCTATAGGAGACTCAAAGCTAGGGTTTACTAATTAAATTAAGCAATGATATTAAGCTACATGCTTACAATAATGATGATTCATAAAATGACCCCAGTGATAGAAGATCGACGTCTGGTTACTACATCTACGTGGGGCTAAATCTGATATCCTGGTGCATGAAAAAGAAATCCACCATCTCTAGGTCGATCATCAAAGAATAGTATAGTGCAATTATTTGTACCACAGCTAAAATCATCTAGGTTAAAACCCTGGTTCGTGAATTAGGGTTCGAGTTCTCAAAGAAACCAAGCTTGTGATGTGACAATACAAGCACAGTATCCCTTTCAATAAACCTAGTTCAACACTCTAGAACAAAGCACATCAAGATTGATCTTCACTTCGTTAGAGAAAGGACAGACAGTGACAAATTGATTGTTTTCCACAAACCTGCGTTTTATCAAAAGGCTGATATTCTTACTAAAGCTCTCTCAAACAAGAATTTTGAACGATTAAGGGAGGAACTGAGACTTTTTAATGGCGGCACAAAAGGGAATGAAGAAGCAAAATCTTAGCTTGTTTTGAGGCGGGGTATTAGAAGTAACATGAATTCGGATGTGTTTATTGCATATGCAAGATGAATGGGCTCACTGCACATACTATCCACTACTGATTGGGCCTAATGGAGCCGAAGCCCATTTACAATTATCCAGTTATATATACATGTTACATTGCAGTTCTGTATATGCTTTTCCTCTATATAAAAAATTAACATGTTGGAATAAAACACCTATTACATTTCTACAAGAACATGACTGTTACTGCGTGATGTGACTGTTTGAATTCAAAACGAAATACGTTCACCCTGAATTGATACAACCTTTGGTTAGATATAAACCACTGTCTCGGTTGGGCTCGGCATGGGTCAACAATATATTGAACAACATTGTCTTAATCCCATTTTAGAAATCACTATGCATAAAAATTTGAATTCATCTTCTCCTTCCTCACAACTTCTTTTGCCATTTTTCACAATAAAATTATAGTAGAGTCATTGTTCTGTAAGTTATAACTCTCATAGCTTGTAAATGCAGTATCGTGGATTAGAAAATCTCTTACACTTATGCAAAAGTTGTTCAGTGAAGATACTAAAAATGTATTTGCTTCATTGTATCTTAGAAACAGGCTTAACATTATTCTTGCAATAAGATTATGGAGATTGCAGATATTGATTTTAGGATAACGAAAACTACAGCAAGCCTTGCAGAATTCATCGCAGCAACTGCAAAAATTAGCCATTGTAATTAATAATCTAAAAATATAATTCACAATCGTGACTCCGCGCAGCCGCAAGGAGTTTGCTGCAAATATTACAAAATTAGAAAGATCCGTTAGTGTCAATTTTGTATGCTGGCAAAAGAAGATGCACCCTAGAAATCATAAGACACGGATTACCAAATGAGGCATTATGGAATGGATCTTAAGGCAAAACAAACACTAGAGGGGCGGTGAATAGTGTTTTTGAGAATTTAAATAAAATCTAAAACTTATGTGATAAACTATATGAAACAAAAACCATAGAAACAATCAAAGAATCAAACAAAAATGCAAAGATAAACAAAAATAAAGTGTAGAAAAGGAAATAACACACCGGATTTTATACTGGTTCGGAATTGCTCCTATATCCAGTCTCACGCAACGCTGGATTGTGCAGAGTTTTATTACTATATCAATATCCAATTACAACCCTCCTTGATTTCACGGCCACAGATGATACCACCAATTCCACCCACACACTTGATCAAGTATACCTTCCTTGATTTCAACACTATAAGGGATAGCACCGATTACCCGTCCTTGATTTCACAGCTACAAGGGATACCACCGATTACTTTACTCTAGTCAAACAATTACAAGCATCCCTATAACTCTTCTATAGCACTTGATTCAGAGAGTAATGAGTAGAGAGTAGAGAGAAGAAGATTAGTGAAAACAGAATTGAATTTGGTAGAGTATAGGTGTAGAAATCTTAAAAATGATAAGAAATAATGGTGTAACGAAAGAGAGTGAAAGTGGAGAAGAAGAAGCGGTTAAAAGTTCGAAATTAACCCCTTTTTATAGTGTGTGAAAGGTTGCAATGCTTCAGAACCGTCACAAATGGTGAAAACACACTTCCTTTTAAGTTTGAAAAAGTGACAGTTATATGTCGACATGTATATATATGTATGTCAACATATATGTGTAAAATTGAAATTTGAACATTTTTTCAAGTGTTTTGATATAAATATAATTATGGAAATTCTTGTATTAAAATATAGTGTTATAAATAAATATTATAAAGTAGAAAATCATATAAAAACATAAATACAAACTATATAAACATATTTATAAAATTATAGAGTTTAAAACTATATAAATATAAAGTATATAAAATATAAATCTATAAAACTTATAAAGTATAAATCTATAAAACATATAAAGTATAAATCTACAAAACTTAAGTTTAAAATCAAATAAAAATAGAAAGTAAAACAGAGAAGAAAGAGATTGAAGATAGGATTTGAAAACAAGATTTGAAAAACAGAATTTGAAATTATTTTGTATTTGAACCTAGAGTACTATTCATAGTCCTACTTAATCTAGACTCTATAACTATATTTATCTTGAACTCTTGAAATCTTGAATACTCATGAGTCTTGAAATATCTCTAAATTCTGAATCTCTAACATCTTTAAACTGTACAGTCTTCAGTAATAATTCCTGTATATAAATCATGCATATGTGTGTGTATATATATTCTAGATAGAGGTGTTAGTATATATTTTATAATCAATTAATATTAAAATAAGTTTGTTGTCATCAAAACTCGATTCTCCAGCAATCTCCCCCCTTTTGATGATGATAACCTTAGTTTATAAAATATCATACCTGTATATACATGTTGATGATGATTCTTCAAATACTCCCCCAATCTGTATGAATCCTATAAAATGTGTCTATATTTTATAATTTCTCCCCCTTTGGCATTATTAAAAAGAAATTTTAAAACTACTCCCCCTAAATCGTATAACATTTCTAAATAATATTTATGCTAAGATACAATCCTAAATATCTTCTTATTTAAAGTAAATATTCCTTTAATAATTCTTATACTCCCCCTTAATTTTATATCCATGTTACTTTATGCTAAGAGTTATAAATGTATAACTTATCTTAGACTTATGATAAACATAAACAATTATTATATTAAAATTGAATTTGTACAAGCGACAGCACATAGATTTATATAAGCACGATACATCAAAAGAACGAAAACTGAAGAAAACCTTAAATACAAATTATTTTTGACAATGAGAGGTTTGTGAATTATACAATTTGGATAATGGAGACAAAAATCCCCATTCTGTTCAATTACATTCCCATCTTGGTCGAATTACACCTCTCCTACATATATAACTCGTAACGTCCCGTATTTTTACGGTATAATTATTAATTTATTTAATTATTTAAATAGTGATTTAGAAATTTAAATGGTTATTTAATTAAATAATAATGAATATTTATAACATAATATATATTATAACGCCGAAACAGTCGGGAATAATTGAATTCACAATACTGTGTGAATTGGACCATTTATAATATTTAATTCAGTTTAGATATGAATTAGAATAACGAATATATTATTTGAACGGTAGTTCGACGTATTAATTATAATATAATTATAATTGAGCCCGAAATGGCGTGGCAGTTCGTAATTTGGCGATTCGAACTTTAAATGAATATACAGAATCCGTTTTAAGTCAGATTTCTGTGAAACAAGAAACGTTCGGAGCTGGCGAAGGATATTTTCTAATGGAAGATAAAAATTAGGATTTCGTCGTGTAGATTGTGAGTTGTTTCCAAATCAAATTTTCGAAAAGTCGCTATGGAATTCCTTTATAATTTATAATGATTTATTTATATTATAAATGGATTTTTAATATAAATTGAATATCGGTTTAATCTAAGATTTTCAATTGTCGAGTTATAGATCCCGATATGTTTATCTTGGTGTCGGATTATATTCTGTGTGAATATATATACGATAATATTTAATTATTATTATTTAGTTAAATTGTTTTTAAATATATTAATATTTAAATGGGTTTATTTAGAGCTTTAAAAATAGCCAATTTTGCAAATGACCTCTGTTTTCGACGAAACTAATTTTGTTGGATCTGGAATATTAAATTATTGCTAGATTTCAATTTTCGTAATTTTTGAAGTCCGTATGTGGTCATACGGGATTTTAATGTGAAAAATAGTCGATAATTTGACCTTTAAAAATACGTTATGCGAGCAAACGGACTCGGAATTCGATGAAACAAGTTTCGTTAGGTCCGTAATGTCGAACTGTAGTTGCATGTCCATTTTCGTGATTTTTGGATATCATGTGTGATTATATGAATTTTTAGAAGACAAATACAAGCAGCGGTTGATTAAAAACAAATAAAATAATCAATAAAATAATAATAAAACCTACCTATATATATACCCCTTTACATTCCTAAACCCTAACAATTCACTTCTCTGGTCAATTTTATTTTCCGCCGCTACCTCTACGGAAACCGTGAGAAGAAAATCAAAGAGGAAAATCAAAAGAAATAGGGATTTAAAATGGACTTAAAGGAATTAGAAACTGACTAGAAATTAGTTGATTTTAATGGCTTTCGGGGTATCGATCTGATGTTGGTTTCGGCCTTCGGGGTTTATGCTTGGGAAGTTGTTCTCATACTAGTTTACATTTAAAGACTGATAGAGGTGGGAAGATATTGATGCGTGAATCAAAAATGGAAACGTTTTCCAAAGTTAATAACATATATTTTCTAAAATTAGAAAATAAGGATTTGACGAATATATGGAAACGAGAAATAGGGAAATGAATAAATGTTGATTAATGATTGATCGATAGAATTTCCATCTGGAAATAATATCGTTGTTTGCACACATGTTTTTCTTTGATAGTTAAATCACCGACTATCAAAGTTCTTGACCATTTTTCCATCGTCAATACGGAGAGACCGGGATTAGATTCATTATCTGAAAAACACTCTGTATGGGCGTTAGCGTTGCGATCAAATATAATGAAGATAATTGAAGATGGAGTTATGCAAGGATTGTCCTGTTTACAGAATAGTACCTTCGGTCTGTCCAGTCCCAGTATGACCTATATGGAAGAATGTCTGACAGAGTATATTTAATAGATCGCTTAAGTTGATCTCTTCAAATGTATTTACGTTTGGTGGCAGAGGAATTGGTTTCTCTTAGCTGTATACCCGTAGTATTTTTGGAGAAATCGATTTGTGATTTGGCGGGTATGACGATGTGACATTCAAAGTGAATAATTGTGTGATCTGTTAGAGATAAGCGTGGCCTCTAGCCTTACAACCAGGAAATGGTATAAAATCGGGTAGGTTGCATGGCTAAGTGGTTAGCTACCAATTATGGCATATTGTCCCCTGGTCTAGAGAAATTCCATTTACTTCTATAATCTATTTTGATGTTGTCCCTTTTGGGAAATAGTTGCTGATCCCAACCGTTGGTGATAATACATTCGGTACACTCAAGCGAAATGAGTGACCGGTCATGTTTAGCCTGGGTTACAAGATGTTCTTGTTGAACCCGGTGTATTCCTCTCTAGAGATACACTGTCGGAAGGTGGTCCCATACCTTGCCAGTTGGAATTCATTAACCAATAAGCGTCTGCGATTTTTGATTATATATTATGTACGTGGAACGTGAGATGAAAGCATTCTGCTAAATGATTATTTAGTTGTGGTTGATAAACACTATTATAATATCAAAAGGATTTTGATATAACGTTTATTTCAAAAGGATTTTTGAATGTTGGACCAAGTGTTTTGGATTCTCATAAGGGAAAAACCCGTTCCGTGTTATACAGCGTGGTCTTATGAGATATCGTTTATTTTCTCAAACTATTTTAAATTGTTTTACTCATATCAGTCCCATGACTGACCCGTAGTTTGTTTTGTTTTGCTTTACCCTAAACTCTTGGGTACCCAAATTTGTACGGGCAGTCAAGCAGTCATGATTTTACAGATATACTTGGAGAGCTTGGAGCAGGAGGCTTCAGGATTATATAGCTATTGTTATTTCCGCTGTGTAGTAAGTGTTGTACTATGATAATGTTGTTATATACATATATTGGTTTTATTTCAAAATTATGTATCTATTATATTTTGTTTGTTCTACTGTGGGATTCGTGTTACTCTGATGTTGTATGTTCTTCTTCTCCTTCTTCTATTCTAATTTTTTATCTTATCTATTCTCACCCTCTAACTTCTTTCATTAACCATCTGGTATTTCCGATGCTTGGATAGTCGACGTTGAGTTTATGTCGATAACCAGGATCGCGAAAACCCGGGTCGTTACAGTGGTATCAGGGCTGAAGGTTAAGTAATTACCTTGACTCTGTGGCGTGATTCAGTAGAGATAGGGTTAGTAATGCCCCAGATTGAGTTTGAGTGTATATATACTAGTGAACGTATTTGTAGATTTTATAAAACTTGTTTTATATTGTGGAGATCCATTGGTTAAGTTGTTTATGGGTTATGATCGATCAGTTTGATCCACTGTATCGGTAGGAGTTTATAAACAATCGAATACGAAGAACGAACACAGTGTGTTTTGAAAAGAGGGTAATGAAATAATTTTACCCAAATATATTTTGATATAAAGAAAATATATATATTGGAAATATTATAATATTGGATGTGTTGGTTGTTATTATAATCGGATAAGATTATAATTGAAATGGTTATATAAATTACCAATCAGAATTCATATAAGTGTAATGTATGTAATCAGATGAATTAAATCTGAATTTAAATCAGAATTGAAATTACAACCCTGGAAAGTTGGAAAGGTGTTTTTAAATGGACTTGGATTAAATATATGAGAATATTTAAAATCCTAGGAGATTTTAAATTATTTACAGGCATTGTGAATAATATTTTGAAATGTATTTCAAAATGGAAGTATTTAGAAATAGTTTTAAAAGTGATATAGTATTGAACTCACTTCGATAGCTGGGAAATAACCCTAATGATGAATCGCGACATCATTAGTGTTCATTTTTGAGTTGCTAAGTGACAGATTACTACCAAAGATTTTGTTTTTGAATTGTTTTGTGGAAAGCAAGTTGTTTTGAATCCTGAAAGGGGATATCTGGTTTTAGAAAAGCTAAACTTCTTGAATATTCCCTGGGGGAGATTGGTTGAATAAAAACAAATTAAATTAGAATTTGTAAAAGCAAATAGAAATCGAAATTAAATTGAAACTAGTTAAGTGGAAAATGAATTGAGATAGAAAATATCGAATTAGATTGGATTAGAGACAATCCGAAATGAAATTGGACTGGTAAGTTAAGAGTTGAAATTAAAAATGGAATCTGAGTTAAAAACAGAATTCGACTTGGGTATAACCAAATAATTGGGATGACATTGGTATATAACGAATTGGTAACACATGGAATGGATATATTGATATGCTCGACAAAAAAGTACCAGTTTATATTTATATATGGGTTTGAGATTTTGATGAGCCGAATTGGTAAGCCGCTTGGCTATTGATTTTCTTTTGGGTTGAACAAGGCCTAGAGAGGCGAGTTGGAGTTTGAGCTATTGACCAGTACAAAGGAGGTGCTGGCGAAATTTTTCAAAAAGTTAAGGTGTCAGAAAATTTTCAGGATTTTTGAAAATTTTCGTTAATAGGAATGAATAAATATTTAATTGAAATTATGGTTTAGTTGAAAATGAAGTTAAGAAGTGAACAAATAAGTTATAACCAGTCAATAGGGTTTGTTTTCTACCTTGGCAATTTCGAGGACGAAATTATTTTAAGTAGGGAAGAATGTAACGTCCCGTATTTTTATGGTATAATTATTAATTTATTTAATTATTTAAATAGTGATTTAAATATTTAAATGGTTTTTTAATTAAATAATAATGAATATTTAATTAATATTTATAACATAATAATATATTGTAATGCCGAAATAGTCGAGAATAAATGAATTCACAATACTGTGTGAATTGGACCATTTATAATATTTAATTCAGTTTAGAATTGAATTAGAATAATGAATATATTATTTGAACGATGGTTGGACGTATTAACTATAATATAATTATAATTGAGCCCAAAATGGCGCGGAAGTTCGTAATTTGGCGATTCGAACTTTAAACGAATATACATAATCCGTTTTAAGTCGGATTTCTGTGAAACAAGAAACGTTCGGAGCTGGTGAAGGATATTTTTCTAGTGGAAGAGAAAAATCAGGATTTCGTCATGTAGATTGTGAGTTGTGTCCAAATCAAATTTTCGAAAAGTCGCTATGGAATTCCTTTATAATTTATAATGATTTATTTATATTATAAATGGATTTTTAATATAAATTGAATATCGATTTAATCTGGGATTTTTAATTGTCGAGTTATAAATCCCGATATGTTTATTTTGGAGCCGAATTATATTCTGTTTGAATATATATACGATAATATTTAATTATTATTATTTAATTAAATTGTTTTTAAATATATTAATATTTCTATGGGTTTATTTAGAGCTTTAAAAATAGCAAGTTTTGCAAATGACCTCCGATTTTTATGAAACTAATTTTGTTGGATTCGGAATATTAAATTATTGCTAGATTTAAATTTTTGTGATTTTTGAAGTCCGTATGTGGCCATACGGGATTTTAATGTGAAAAATAGTCGATAATTTGACCTTTAAAAATACGTTGTGTAAGCAAACGGACTCAGAATTCGACGAAACAAGTTTCGTTAGGTTCGTAATGTCGATCTGTAGTCGCATGTCCATTTTCGTGATTTTTGGATATCATGTGTGACCATAGGAATTTTTAGAAGACAAATACAAGAAGCAGTTGATTAAAAACAAATAAAATAATCAATAAAAAATAATAAAACCTACCTATCTATATACCCTTTTACATTCCTAAACCCTAACAATTCAATTCTCTGGTCAATTTTATTTTCCGTCGCTACATCTACGAAAACCGAGAGAAGAAAATCAAAAAGAAAAATCAAAAGAAATAGGAATTTAATCCTATAAATCTCCAAACATGTATAAATGAATTCGTGGCATGTCCCTCTACATTCCTAGAGATATAGGAACTCCAGTGCATGTATTGAAGGTCGTTTTTGGAATCGGAGAGTGATTTAGCATTATATTGCGAAATATGGATGGATTCTAGAAAGATCGACGTCGCGACTGTCATGAGGAGGACGCAGAAAGGCTGAAGGTCGTGAAGACCATAGCTGATGCGAGTTTGAAGTAGACGAGATGAGTGGATCGAGATTCGGATATAGAGGAAAATGGCAGTTTCAGTTTGTAACATCGTGGAGTAACAGAGGAGTTAGAATCAAAGGGAAGTAGCAGAAACGGTTTTGTAAAGACCCGTAACTTTTCTGATGAGGAAAGCGCGGATAGTTCGAGAACAAAAAGGACGTAGACAGAAGAACATTTCATTGTTTATTATAACAACTCATCAGAATACACGAATATACAGAGTATAAATGAATAAATATTACACAGAAAATATCAGAGATTACAATACATTACATAGCAGCAGAAAATAATACAAAACACAACTGAAGGAGATATACGGATACAAAGCTTTCCGGATATCGTTCCAGCTGTAAACCAGGATCCTGTGAATATAAATCTGCAAAACCAAAACTACTAGCTGCCCGTGTCAAAATAAGGGCACCCAGAGTTTAGGTTAAAACAATAAACTCCAGGTCAGTCATGGGACTGGTGTGAGAACTAAAACAGTTATTAATCTTTATTTTAAAGTTAGGTAAATCAAGGGACCACGTCGTATAACACGGAACGGGTTTCCTCCCAAGAATACCAGTGCATAAAACAATAGCGCAATGCTAAATAAAGAACAATGGAGCTATTATAAGACCCAGGTCCCATCACACAATGCAACACAAACCAGAGGATAGGGTTTTTCCTTAATAGCCAAAGAATGCTTGATACGTTAAAACAAATCTTTTATTATTGCTATAAGTGAAGAAATCAATTTCAAATCATAAGTATCAATCATAGGCGGCATGAATGCCCCATACCACTATATCGCTATATATAGGTTATACAATCAAAATCGCAAAGTCACGTATTTGGAAATTGGATTTCCATCTATGAACCGAGGCCAGTGATCGTCCTCTACCGATTCAAGACAATCTATCCTACCATGTCTCAGGCAAGTACTCAGTCAAGCCTTGGATCGTCAGGGTCTGTCCACTCGATGTGGATTAAACTTAAACCCTGGACAATACGTTTCCCCGCCCTATGGGGCGCAAATAAGACAACGAATGACTCCATCGGCTTCACATAGTCACCGATATATCCGAGGCGCCTCGCAACAGCAACAACCACATAAGTCAAACTCGTCAGGGCGTGTAAAACCACTGATGCCACTTCTAGCTTGAAAGACACGCATGTCCTCCTTGATGTCCTCTCCCGTTTCTGGTTCACAACCGGGGTGTGAGGCTCGTGAATCAATGTTATACAAAGCTATGCCACACAGGCTGTGCTTTGATCATCCACCATAAGACTTTGCTTTTCAACAGAAGCCTCGATCAATTGCCACTTAGGCATGCCACACAGGCAATTCACTCCATGCGATTGATATCCATCGATATATAACCCCTGAGCTCGTACGTCTCAGAGAAGGGCGTTAAGCAAGAGAATAAATTCTCTGCCGCCAAACAGATATATATTTAGTAGAAATCAATCACACGGACTAAAATCCAATGTCAGACACACAGTCCATTTACGAGTTCGTTCTGGGTCTGAATGAAACCGGAGGCACCTAGTACCCCGCATATCCATCGATCTCCAAGCACGTCTGCACGATCACCAACTGATTCCCTCCTCTTGGGTGTACGGCCCAATCAAGATCATCAGTAATTGTCCAAACGACGTGAAGACCTCCGGTCTTCGACCACCGTCTTCATCTTCGACACCACGTCGAATCAGTTATTTAGAATGGGATAAACCCGGTCTTTCTGAATAACTCGCGTATATAATAAACAAGTGTCACACAAACACAACATACGCTTCATTTCAATTCAGAATATTCTTTTATTTAAATATTCTTACACTTTGGGAAAGGTTCCCATTAATTTTATCAAAGATAAATTCTTTAAATTTATTCTTTAATCTTCTTTGAATATCAATTCAAACTAGTCGGGATTAGCGAACCACACCGGAGTAATCATTTATTTCCCAATCCCAACCTATTCATCCCATGAAGTAAAACTGGTAACACTTCATATCTAACACCGCGGTGTTATCGGTAAATTCAATTACCATTTCACGTTCAAATCTAATTAAAGATTTAACTATCGCCTGGAGGAAAACTGGTGATACTCCATTCTCGACCATTTCAATCTAATTAAAGATTCATTAAAACTCCACTTAGTTTTAATCTTTGCAGAAATCAATATCCTATCTTTAACTGGGTTAAAGAACCAATGTTATTTAAAACACGGCCCACGATAAACCCAAAATCACATTCTATTAATTATCGGGTTTAAGAACCAGTGTTATTTAAAACACCGTTCATGATAAACCCAAAAATCAATCCCAATTCAATTCCAATTAAATATCATTTAATTGGCACACTTCATTAAATCTAAATAAAAAGATTTAATCTTTTTCTCAACTGGGTTTAAGAACAGTGTTAATGAAGACACCATTCACGATAAACCCAAATCACATTTGATATTAAATACGAGGCTCTGAATAGAAAATATATCGGCTTATATTCAATATCAAATTATACGACCAACAAATATCGTATTGGAAACAACGATATTTATATATCTTTCAAATTTCCATAACAATATCTGTATAATCGTGAAATCCAACATCGAAATATTCCGAAGACAATTTCGATTCAAATCCATTCCAATGCAATTATTGGAAATCCTGGTTATTTTCAAAACCATTTCAAATCCAATTTATTTATTTTTAAAAATAAATAAATTATTATTCTAGTTCTAAACTAGTTCATCTCGATAAAAATCTATTTTTATCTTTTCAAATATGGAGTTTTTCATCCCAATTTTTCACAAATCATTTCTTATGATTTTACACAAATTATTGATATTTTTAATAATTTTATCAAGGCCCGTACAGTCGATTTCCATCAACGGCCATCGAACTGCACTTACAACGACCTTTTCCAAATTTGATTTGGACATAATTCCAAATCCAACCATTAGATTTTAAATTTCTAATATTCGTTAGAAAGCTCTTTTCAATACGAACCCAACAGTTCCGGTTTTAGGAGAATCTGATGGTCGGATCTCCCGCAATATCCATTCGAAGTCAATGGTCGAACTTCATGAACTGCCGCTGCGCGGCGCGTTCTATTCAGGCCATTATATTATATATATAATATATACTTCGTCGATTTCCTTTTAAAACGTATTATATAAATCGTTTTAAATTCGTTTTCGAAATGATTTCAACTTCTTTTCAAATTCAAATCAAAATTGAATTTTTCCTTATAAATTCGATTTAAATTCTTTTCAAATTGATTTCAATTCAAATCGATTTTTAATTCAATTTCAGTTTGTCTTCAATTCCATTCAATTTCAATTCGAATTCATTTCTATTCAATTTCAATTCGAATTCATTTCTATTTAATTTCAATTCGAACTCTAATTCTTTTCAAAATATCAGATTTTGAAATCACTTTCGATATTCATTGAAAAATGAATAAAATCGATATAAATATCGTTCGCGTCAAAATGGCGTCAATCTAATCAACATGGCTTCATATATTTCTATTTTCAAATATTCTATTTCAAATATTTCTTTTCAAATATTTCTATTTCAGAACTGGAATGAGGTCCAATCAATTACCATATAATGTTAATTATATGGATTTTCTACAATACATGTAAATAATAACAACGATAAATAATCAAACATCATCCAGAGTGCACCACACAACTGCATAAGCATTAAATATAAATAATTAACGCTTACACAGTCTGTCAATCCATCGATTGACATACAACTAAACAATCGGGATTAGTGTACGTCAAATCTCATCCCAATACCCGTGTGGGGTTTCAAACAATCAAACACAGATTTAATTTGTGCAGTTGGGCGATGTGTAAAATTTAACGTCCCAATCAATATCAATCAAATTAGTGTATATAAACAAATCTCCGATTTGTTTATAAATATTTATTTTATATACACGTTAAAAATACTATTTTCAACTATAAAATATTTTTAACTATATAAATATTTTATTTCATTTCACATCACATCACAAAATCAACTACACATCAAAATCAAACAAACAAGCATACAAGCCGTCCATGGTCTGTGGACGACGGGTGTCGGGTGCTACTAAACACCGTCTGCATCCTAGTATATATATTTCAAACTAGAAATAAATTAAAAGTGAGGAGTTCTCACCGACTAGCTAATCCAAACGCCACGACTCTTCTTATGTAGAAGTCTTCGCCGTTCTCGCCTTTTGTCAGTTTCGTTGCCCGTAGCCACTACATATATAAAAATCGCATTTTTATATTGTTTCTATGTATATAAAAACCACATTTTTTTATACTACTACTATATAGATAAAAATTCTATTTTTACACCGCTATTATATACATAAGAACTCTATTTTTATCTTGCTAGTGATATAATAAAAATTATATTTTTATTACTCTACATGAATAAAAATCATATTTTTAATACTTCTACTTTATAAAAAAATCACATTTTTATATTTGACATATGATAAAAATCATATTTTTATTATTTTTATAATATAAAAATCATATCTTTATTATTTTCATAATATAAAAATCATATCTTTCCTTCTTCAAAGATATAATCTTTTCGCTATTTCATTATATAAATCGAATTTTTTTTCACAATCGAAAATCACCACTTACGATCAATAAAAATCTAATCTTTACCTTAACCGAAGATCTAAAATCTCCTAAACAAAGGTCTAAACTTTATATAGGAAAAATCTTAACTTTACAATCACAAAAACTGAATTTAAAAGCATGATTTAACCATATAAACTGAAGTTAAAATAAATAGATTAAATAAAAAGGGGCTCACCGATTTCGTTGCTCGGAGGAGGAGAGGGGAGAGAGAAGGGATCGGTGGTGGATGTCCTAAGTGGAAGAGGGTTTGGGGGGCGCTGGAGCGTGGGATCGGCGGAGAGAGGCAAGGCGGAGGGGGGCCCAGCGCAGGTGGCACGGTGCATGACAGGAGGGGGTCTTCCAGGTGGTCGACGTCCGTGGGTTGGGCTTAAGCGAGTTCGAATTGGGTCAGAGGAGGAGAAAGGGGATGGAGGAGACGAGAGGAGGGGGGCGACGCTGCCTCGCCGGAGGCGGCGATCACCTGGCGGAGGGCGTCGATCGAGGGGCGCTAGGTTTTTTTATCTGTATCGATTTGAACGTAAGAAGGTGTAGGAGGAAGAGAGAGAAAGGTGAGGGGGAAGAGGTTTACAATTATTTTAATTTTATTTTATATTCATTTCCTTAAAGTTGACTTTTCGTTCGAATCCCAAATCGAACCCAACGACTATCGCCCCTAGCTAATTACCCCCATTCCGAACAAAATGGGATATGTTTCGTAAGCCAATTTGACCGTTACGATCAGTTTCCGTTGAATTTAAAATATAATTCTTTATATATTCAATTTAAACGCACCTTTCAATTTACCAGGGCCACATACAGACTCGAAAAATTACAGAAAAATTATTTCTAACTTCGTATCAACGATACGGTCCTAACAAAACAATTTCATCAAATTCTATGACCGTTTGAAAAATGGCCATTTTCCAGTCGATTAAAATCAACTGAAACTGGTCAAACGTGTTTTCCTTTGCCACGCTCACATATTGAATCGAAAAATTACGAAATTCGAAACCTAGCAATAACTTAACATCACAGATCCAACAAAAGTGGTTTCGTCGAAAACCGAGGTCGTTTGCAAAATGGCTATTTTTGAGGGTCAGAATTCCATACCGATTATTCTGAAATTTCAACTGGACATATCTTTTTATCCCCGCTATGAAATTTTGATTTTTCGGATTCGTTGGAAAGATATTCTCAATTAGATTCTAATATTTCTGGTTTCATTAAATTCCGGTTTATTTTGAATTCTGTACATTCATTTGAAGTTTGAAATCGAATTATCGAACTACAGCGCCATTTTCAATTCCTTTTATATATATAAATAAATATTATATTCTAACGACGACGTATATAAATATATACGTTCTAATTCTATTAAAAATAAATTTTTCGTCAATATTATTTGAAATAATCCATTTTAAATATTCTATATTCACTAAAATTGCCAAAATAAAAATTTTAAATTGGCTCGGATTTCCGGGTTATTACAATCTCCCTCACTTAAAACTTTTCGTCCCCGAAAAGAACGAAGCCGTAAGTTGTTTAACTAATCAACTCAACTTCCAGTATTTTCACTACGGCTTAAGTTCTTCAACTTTTCAGTTTCTAAGAACTTTTCAAATTTTTCAAAAATTTGGCTAACACCCTAAATTTTTGAAAAATTTCGCCATAACCTCCCCTGCACCGGGGACTTCGGGATATTTCATATAGCCTCCCATGGCCTTCTTCAATCAAAAAGAAAAAGCCAAGCGGCTAGCCAATCGGCTCATAAAATCATCATCACCCAAACAAAACAGTAAATTATGGTAAATATGTACCCATTTGTCGGGCAAACAATTTTATTCTTCTGCTCTAGCCTCCTTGCTATGATCTGTTCAATATAAGTACATGTATATGCATGCAAATGCGACTTATTTTCAATACAACTCACTATTTGGTTCAATTTGGCTAAAGGTTCAACATTTAATTAATCAAACAACACAATCAGCAATCAATTAGTTGATTAGCTTTTCAAATTCATAACTTTGATATATAGTTAAAAAATCAGATTTTTGATGCCAAATCACAACAATAGGCCCTATCTAATTTTGGTTCTCGCACCAGTCTATAGGAAATATATAGAAATCTCACTTTCGTTACTCGAACATGAATACTGATGACGACTAGTCAATCATCAGAATCATCTCCGGGATACTAGAGCATGATTCTATATCTATCCAGTATATTAAAACTTTGAATACCCATGGATCAGACGTATATGCAAAATCTATATATACTGGATAGTCCAAATCAATATAAATAAATAATCAAATATGAATAATTGATTTAAATTTTCAAAACAAAAATCATTTTCATTTTAAAAATATACTCTTCACACTCGTTCTAGGATACTACTGATCCCATCTATAACGAGTCATTCCATTGGATATTACAAATCCAATCTCTGATGAATTCTTTCGTATGGTTCTAATGTGTCTTGTTCTCTAAGCTTTGTAAACCAAAGCTCTGATACCAAATGTAAAGACCTGTAACTTCCCCGGTGAGGAAAGCGCGGATAGTTCGAGAACAAGCCACAAAAGGATGCAGACAGAAGAACATTTCATTGTTTATTACAACAATTCATCAGAATACACAAATATACAGAGTATAAATGAATAAATATTACACAGAAAATATCAGAGATTACAATACATTACATAGCAGCGGAAAATAATACAAAACACAACTGAAGGAGATATACAGATACAAAGCTTTTCGGATATCGTTCCAGCTGTAAACCAGGATCCTGTGAATATAAATCTATAAAACCAAAACTACTAGCTGCCCGTGTCAAAATAAGGGCACCCAGAGTTTAGGTTAAAACAATAAACTCCAGGTCAGTCATGGGACTGGTGTGAGAACTAAAACAGTTATTAATCTTTATTTTAAAATTAGGTAAATCAAGGGACCACGCCGTATAACACGGAACGGGTTTCCTCCTAAGAATACCAGTGCATAAAACAACAGCGCAATGCTAAATAAAGAACAATGAAGCTATTATAAGACCCAGGTCCCATCACACAATGCAACGCAAACCAGAGGATAGGGTTTTACCTCATAATAGCCAAAGAATGCTTGATACGTTAAAACAAATCTTTTATTATTGCTATAAGTGAAGAAATCAATTTCAAATCATAAGTATCAATCATAGGCGGCATGAATGCCCCATACCACTATGTCGCCATATATAGGTTATACAATCAAAATCGCAAAGTCATGTATTTGGAAATTGGATTTCCGTCTATGAACCAAGGCCAGGGATCGTCCTCTACCGATTTGTGACAATCTAGCCTACCATGTCTCAGACAAGTACTCAGTCAAGCCTTGGATCGTCAGGGCCGGTCCGCTCGATGTGGATTAAACTTAAACCCTGGACAATATGTTTCCCCGCCCTATGGGGCGTAAATGAGCCAACGAATGACTCCATCGACTTCACATAGTCACCAATTTATCCGAGGTGCCTCGCAACAGCAACAACCACATAAGTCAAACTCGTCAGGGCATGTAAAACTACTGACGCCACTTCTATCTAGAAAGAAACGCATGTCCTCCCTGATGTCCTCTCCCGTTTTTGGTTCACAACCGGGGTGTAAGGCTCGCGAATCAACGTTACACAAAGCTATGCCACACAGGCTGTGCTTTGATCATCCACCACAAGACTTTGCTTTTCAACAGAAGCCTCGATCAATTTCCACTTAGGCATGACAAACAGGCAATTCACTCCATGCGATTGATATCCATCGATATATAACCCCTGAGCTCGTACGTCTCAGAGAAGGGCGTTAAGCAAGAGAATAAATTCTCCGCCACCAAACAGATATACATTTAATAGAAATCAATCACACAGACTAAAATCCAATGTCAGACACACAGTCCATTTACAAGTTCGTTCTTGGTCTGAACGAAACCGGAGGCACCTAGTACCCCACATATCCATCGATCTCCAAGCACGTCTGCACGATCACCAACTGATTCCCTCCTCTTGGGTGTACGGCCCAATCAAGATCATCAGTAATTGTCCAAATGACGTGAAGACCTCCGGTCTTTGACCACCGTCTTCATCTTCGACACCACGTCGAATCAGTTATTCAGAATGGGATAAACCCGGTCTTTCCGAATAACTCTCGTATATAATAAACAAGTGTCAAACAAACACAACATACGCTTCATTCCAATTCAGAATATTCTTTTATTTAAATATTCTTACACTTTGGGAAAGGTTCCCATTAATTTTATCAAAGATAAATTCTTTAAATTTATTCTTTAATCTCCTTTGAATATCAATTCAAACTAGTCAGAATTAGCGAACCACACCGGAGTAATCATTTATTTCCCAATACCAACCTATTCATCCCATGAAGTAAAACTAGTAATACTTCATATCTAACACCACGGTGTTATCGGTAAATTCAATTACCATTTCACGTTCAAATCTAATTAAAGATTTAACTATCGCCTGGAGGAAAACTAGTGATACTCCATTCTCGACCATTTCAATCTAATTAAAGATTCATTAAAACTCCACTTAGTTTTAATCTTTACAGAAATCAATATCCTGTCTTTAACTGGGTTAAAGGACCAATGTTATTTAAAACACGGCCCACAACAAACCCAAAATCACATTCTATTAATTATCGGGTTAAAGAACCAGTGTTATTTAAAACACCGTTCACAATAAACCCAAAAATCAATCCCAATTCAATTCCAATTAAATATCATTAAATAGGCACACTTCATTAAATCAAAATAAAAAGATTTAATTTTTTTCTCAACTGGGTTTAAGAACAGTGTTAATGAAGACACCGTTCACGACAAACCCAAATCACATTTGATATTAAATACGAGGCTCTGAATAGAAAATATATCGGCTTATATTCAATATCAAATTCTACGACCAACAAATATCGTATTGGAAATAACGATATTTATATATCTTTCAAATTTCCATAACAATATTTGTATAATCACGAAATCCAACATCGAAATATTCCGAAGACAATTTCGATTCAAATCCATTCCAATGCAATTATTGGAAATTCTGGTTATTTTAAAAACCATTTCAAATCCAATTTATATATTTTTTAAAAATAAACAAATTATTATTCTAGTTCAAAACTAGTTCATCTCGATAAAAAACTATTTTTATCTTTTCAAATATGGAGTTTTTCATCCTAATTCTTCACAAATCATTTCTTATGATTTTACACAAATTATTGATATTTTTGATAATTTTATCAAGGCCCGTACAGTCGATTTCCATCAACGGCCATCGAACTGCACTTACAACGACCATTTCCAAATTTGATTTGGACATAATTCCAAATCCAACCGTTAGATTTCAAATTTCTAATATTCGTTAGTAAGCTCTTTTCGATACGAACCCAACGGTTCCGGTTTTAGGAGAATCCGATGGTCGGATCTCCCGCAATATCCATTTGAAGTCAATGGTCGAAATTCACGAACTGCCGCAGCGCGGCGTGTTCTATTCATGCCATTATATTATATATATAATATATACTTCGTCGATTTCCATTTAAAACGTATTATATAAATCGTTTTAAATTCGTTTTCAAAACGATTTCAACTTCTTTTCAAATTCAAATCAAAATTGAATTTTTCCTTATAAATTCGATTTAAATTCTTTTCAAATTGATTCCAATTCAAATCGATTTTTAATTCAATTTCAGTTTGTCTTCAATTCCATTCAATTTCAATTCGAATTCATTTCTATTCAATTTCAATTCGAATTCATTTCTATTCAATTTCAATTCGAATTCATTTCTATTCAATTTCAATTCGAATTCATTTCTATTCAATTTCAATTCGAATTCTAATTCTTTTCAAAATATCAGATTTTGAAATCACTTTCGATATTCATTGAAAAATGAATAAAATCGATATAAATATCGTTCGCGTCAAAATGACGTCAATCTAATCAACACGGCTTCATATATTTCTATTTACAACTATTCTATTTCAAATATTTCTTTTCAAATATTTCTATTTCAAAACTGGAATGAGGCCCAATCAATTACCATATAATGTTAATTATATGGATTTTCTACAACACATGTAAATAATAACAACGATAAATAATCAAACATCATCCAGAGTGCACCACACAACTGCATAAGCATTAAATATAAATAATTAACGCTTACACAGTCTGTCAATCCATCGATTGACATACAACTAAATAATCGGGATTAGTGTACGTCAAATCTCATCCCAATACCTGTGTGGGATTTCAAACAATCAAACACAAATTTTATTTGTGTAGTTGGGCGATGTGTAAAATTTATCGTCCCAATCAATATCAATCAAATTAGTGTATATAAACAAATCTCTGATTTTTTTATACTACTACTATATAGATAAAAATTCTATTTTTACACCGCTACTATATAGATAAGAACTCTGTTTTTATCTTGCTAGTGATATAATAAAAATTATATATTTATTACTCTATATGAATAAAAATCATATTTTTAATACTTCTACTTTATAAAAAATCACTTTTTATATTCACATATGATAAAAATCATATTTTTATTATTTTTATAATATAAAAATCATATCTTTATTATTTTCATAATATAAAAATCATATCTTTCCTACTTCAAAGATATAATCTTTTCGCTATTTCATTATAAAAATCGAATTTTTTTCACAATCGAAAATCATCACTTACGATCAACAAAAATCTAATCTTTACCTTAACCAAAGATCTAAAATCTCCTAAACAAAGGTCTAAACTTTATATAGGAAAAATCTTAACTTCACAATCATAAAAACTAAATTTAAAAGCATGATTTAACCATATAAACTGAAGTTAAAATAAATTAATTAAATAAAAAGGGGCTCACCGATTTCATCGCTCGGAGGAGGAGAGGGGAGAGAGAAGGGATCGGTGGTGGCTGTCCTAAGTGGAAGAGGGTTTGGGGGGCATTGGAGCGTGGGATCGGGGGAGAGAGGCAAGGCGGAGGGGGGTTCAGCGCAGGTGGCGCGGTGCGTGACAGGAGGAGATGGAGGGGGTCTTCCAGGTGGTCGGCGTCCATAGGTTGGGCTTGTGAGAGTTTGAATTGGGTCATAGGAGGAGAAAGGGGATGGAGGAGACGAGAGGAGGGGGGCGACGCTGCCTCGCTGGAGGCGGCGATCGCCTGGAGGAGGGCGGCGATCGAGGGGCGCTAGGTTTTTTTTTATCTGTATCGATTTGAACGTAAGAAGGTGTAGGAGGAAGAGAGAGAAAGGTGAGGGGGGAAGAGGTTTATATTTATTTTAATTTTATTTTATATTCATTTCCTTAAAGTTGACTTTTCGTTCGAATCCCAAATCGAGCCCAACGACTATCACCCCTAGCTGATTACCCCCATTCCGAACAAAATGGGATATGTTTCGTAAGCCAATTTGACCGTTACGATCAGTTTCCGTTGAATTTAAAATATAATTCTTTATATATTCAATTTAAACGCAACTTTCAATTTACCGGGGCCACATACAGACTCGAAAAATTACAGAAAAATTATTTCTAACTTCGTATCGATGATACGGTCCTAAAAATATTAATTTCGTCAAATTCTGAGATAGTTTGAAAAATGGCCATTTTCCAGTCGATTAAAATCAACCGAAACTGGTCAAACGCGTTTTCCTTTGCCACGCTCACATATTGAATCGAAAAATTGCGAAATTCGAAACCTAGCAATAACTTGACATCACGGATCCAACAAAAGTGGTTTCGTCTAAAACCGAGGTCATTTGCAAAATGGCTATTTCTAAGGGCCAGAATTCCATAGCGACTATTCTGAAATTTCAACTGGACATATCTTTTTATCCCCACTATGAAATTTTGATTTTTCGGAGTCGTTGGAAAGATATTCTCAATTAGATTCTAATATTTTTGGTTTCACTAAATTCCAGTTTATTTTGAATCCTGTACATTCATTTGAAGTTTGAAATCGAATTATCAAACTACCGCGCCATTTTCAATTCCTTTTATATATATAAATAAATATTTATATTCTAACGACGATGTATATAAATATATATGTTCTAATTCTATTCAAAATAAATTTTTCGTCGATATTATTTAAAATAATCCATTTTAAATATTCTAAATTCACTAAAATTGCCAAAATAAAAATTTTAAATTGGCTCGGATTTCCGGGTTATTGCAGGTTTGGGATTGTAGACCGGACATTTCCGGGTTTCAGAAATCGATGGGGAAGAAGGTTGTGGTAGGCTGGGTTTTAACTAGTGGGATGTGGGCTTGAAATAAAGGTGAAAGCCCATGTAATAAATATATATAGTTATGTTTAATTTAAATTCAACCAAACTTGTAAATCATATAACTTGATCATACGTTATCGAAATTCAGCGAAACTGGATTCGTTGGAATCGTATGGACAAACACTACACAATGGAACTGACCGGGAGTGAATTGGAGCTCGTTTCAATTTATAGTGAAATAAATTGTCGGATTTGAATCAACCGACAGTTATCGTTATTTAACGATGATCATCCAATGTGAGTAAATCTCACTAACTCGCTATAGTTTATATTTTTATAAATATAATCTAATGTTTATAAATGATGATTGATTGTTATGTGTTGATTGTTGGATGAATTACTGATTTATTGGTTGAAATTATAGATAATGATATATACATATATATATATATAAATCGTTAATCAAATATTGATTCTGTGTATCAGAATATTTCATATTGAAATGAAATCGATGGTGTTTGTAGTGTTTAACATCTGTGGATGCAGGGAGACAGGTTGGAGGGATCCAACTGGATTCCTCAATATGATAATACTGTTTGTTTTCATATGTTGTGATATATGATGTGATATATAATCTGTGATTAATTATGATGACACTAGTCATATTATTTGGTATTTTAAATACCATATGAATTTCTGGAATGTATAAAAGGAAATTTTCAAAGTGAATATTGAAAATGAAACATTTTTATATAAAATGAATAAAATTATATAAAAGGATTTATAAAAAATGAATAGAATTATATAAAAGGATTTATATAAAATGAATAGAATTATATAAAGGGAATTATAAATGAGATTTAAGTGTTAGAAGTTAAAGACAGGATTTTGTATAAATAATTCTATAAATACAGATTAAATAGAATTTGGAATTTGGATATTATTTTCAAATATGGAATCAGATTGTTTGGAGTATATAAAGAAATATTGTTCCCATTCAATGTGAATAATGGATTAAAGTAAATATTTGAAATTAAAACCTTTATAAAGGAAATTGGGTTTTGAAATAGGGATTTAAAATGGACTTAAAGGAATTAGAAACTGAGTAGAAATTAGTTGAGTTGAATGGCTTTCGGGGTATCGATTTGATGTTGGTTTTAGCCTTCGGGGTTTATGCTTGGGAAGTTGTTCTCTTACTAATTTACAATTAGAGACCGATATAGGTGGGAAGATAGTGATGTGTGAATCAGAAATGGAAACATTTTCCAAAGTTAATAACGTATATTTTCTAAAATTAGAAAATAAGGATTTGATGAATTTATCGAAACGAGAAATAGGGAAATGAATAAATGTTGATTGATGATTGATCGATAGAATTTCCATTTGGAAATAATATCGTTGTTTACACACATGTTTTTTTGATAGTTAAATCACCGACTATCAAAGTTCTTGACCATTTTTCTGTCGTCAATACGGAGAGACCGGGAACAGATTCATTATCTGAAAACCACTCTGTATGGGCATTAGCATTGCGATCAAATATGATGAAGATAATTGAAGACGGAGTTATACAAGGGTTGTCCTATTTACAGAATAGTACCCTCGGTCTGCCAATCCCAGGACGACCTGTATGGAAGAATGTCTGACAGAGTATATTTAATAGATCACGTAAGTAGATCTCTTCAAACGTATTTAAGTTTGGTGGCGGAGGAATTCGTTTCTCTTAGTTGTATACCCGTAGTATTTTAGGAGAAATCAATTTGTGGTTTGGCAAGTATGACGATGTGACATTCAAAGTGAATAATTGTGTGATCTGTCAGAGATAAGCGTGGCTTTTAGCCTCACAACCAGGAAATGGTATAAAATCTGGTAGGTCGCATGGCTAAGTGGTTAGCTGCCAATTAGGGTGTATTGTCACCTGATCTAGAGAAATTCCATTTACTTCTGTAATCTATTTCGATCTGTCCCTTTCGGGAAACGGTTGCTGATCCCAACCATTGGTGATAATACATTCAGTACACTCAAGCGAAATGAGTGACCGGTCATGTTTAGTGTAAAGACCCGAAAATTCCCACCCTTTGAATCGATCATAAACCACACAGGTCTGAACCAAAGGTTGGAAATCCTCGAATACTTGGGAATACAATACATTAGCACAAATAAGAGCAGACTTTTATTACATCATGATAATATAACATCAGAGTACATTGAGAAATAATACAGCGAAGATTAATTTACAATATATATAATACAAATCAGCGGAAAACAAATAAATTAATATAGTGGAAGACTATCATGCTCTGGACACAGCTTTGAGCTTCGATCCAGAATCCTGCTCAAAAAAAATATCTGCAAAACAAGCTACTCGACTTCCCGTGAGGAAAATAAGGGGCACCCGAGTTTGCAAGTGAAACAAACTATGGGTCAGTCATGGGATTGGTATGAGAAATCTAACTTATCTAATAATAAGGCTAATCACAGGACCACGCCGCTAACGCGGAACGGATTTACTCCATTGGATTGCCAGTGCATAAATAAAGTAAATCGTTAAACAACGCAATGCTTTTTAGAAAAATGAAACCATTATAAGACCCAAGTCCCATCACACAATGCAGCGCAAACCGGAGGATAGAGTTTTACCTTATAATGGTCAAAAATGCTTGATACGATAAAACGAATTTGATATTATTATTAGTGTATATATGTTTCAAAAACATTTCAATCATAATGCATCAATCATAGACGGCATATTACCCCATTCTACTATGTCGCCATACTAGTTATACAATCAAAACCGCATGAGGTCGTATTGGAAGTTGGGTTTCCATCATGAGTCAAGGCTAGGGACGATCTCCTAACCGATTCGAGACACTCTAGCAATGTCCCATGATTCGGACGCTGGCAAACCCTTGGATACAGCATGGCCGGTCCACAAATACTTTAGTGGATTGGCAATTCCTGAACACACGCTTCCCGATCCTATTGGACCTATAAATTGGCCATTGCGGCCAATAAAATCCGAGGCGCCTCAATCCATCAACCACATACGTAAAAATGTCGGGCCTTGTAAAAACCCAAACACCATTTCTAGCTAGAAAGAAACGTGTGCACTCCCTGCGTTCCCTTGTCCCGTTTTTGACTCTACCGGGGTGTGAGGCTCGCGAGGTAACGTAATACACAAAGTTATGCCTAAATAGGCTATGCTTTGATCATCATCCACAAGGCTCTGCTTTTCAACCAAAGCCTTGATCTATGCATCTTAGTATGCCACATTGTCAATCCCTACCATTGATTTCTACCAATATATAACCTCTGAGCTCATACGTCTCAGAGAAGGGTACTAAGCAAGAGAATGAATTCTCCGCTACCAAACAGATATATATTAACAGAAATCAACAGATACAATGTAAAGGAATACAACGTCAGACATATCATCCATTTACAAGTCCGTTCCAGGTTTGAACGAAACCGGAGGAACTTAATTCCTCGCATATCCGAACAATCAACAAATACGTATGGACAACTACCACTGTAGCCCCTTCAACGTAGCTACTCCAATCACGGGCTTTAGTAGTCCTCATCCATTCGATGTGAAGATCGTCGGTCTTGCACCGTCTTCATCTCTTCGACTATTAGTCATCATATTCATTATTCAGAATGGGTTAAAACCGGTCTTTCCAAATAACTCACGTAATTTATAATTAAGTGCTATAAAAACACATCCAACGCCTCATTCCAATTCATAATATTCTTTTAATAAAATATTCACAATATTAGGGAAAAGTCCCCATTAATTTTATCAAAGATAAATTTTTTAAATTTATTCTTAAATCTTTCAAAATCATAACTTAAAGATTATTCAAGTTTAAGAGATTAACCTTATCTTTAACTGGGTTAAAGAACTAATGTCTCTTAAAAACATCATTCACGATAAACCCAATTCACATTTCACTTTATTCCAATTTCTAAATATACTTTGGAAACTCTATTAATCTTAATTAAAAGATTTATTCTTTTTACATGGGGTTTTAAGAATAGTATTATTTAAGACACCATTCACGATAACCCAAAAATTCAATTTGTTTATTTTAAAACATTGGATTTTCTTTCTAGTTAATAACTAGTTCATTTTGATAAAAAAATGTTTTACCTTTACAAAATTGGAATTTTTCATCTTAAAAACTTTTTAAATCATATCAGATGATTTTACATAATTTTTCCTATATTTTAAATAATTTTATTAAGGCCTTTACAGTCGACTTCCATAAACGGTCATCGAACTGCATCCATAGTGACCTTTTTTGAAATTGATTTGGACATAACTCCGAATCTAACTGTTAGATTTCAAAACTCTTATATTCCTTGGAAAGCTCTTTTGGATACAAACCTAACGGTTCCGGTTTTAGGAGTATCCGACGGTCGGATCTCCCGTTACGTCAATTTGAAGTTAATGGTCGAAATTCGCGAACGGTCGCTGCGCGGCGCATTCTATTCAGGCCATTATACAAATATATATATACATCGTCGATTTCTAAAAGTATTTTATAAAATATTTATAAAAATTTATTCATAATGATTTTATCTTCATTTTCAATTTTAAAGCAAAAATTGAATATCCTATATTTTTATCATATAAAAATATTTATATTTTCAAAATATTAGATTTATAAATCACTTCTTTTTGTATTCATTTTAAAGTGAATTAAATCGATCGATAAACCTGTTCGGGTTCAAAGTAGCGTCCCTACATAACACGTCTTCATATTTTATTTTATTTGTATCCATTCTAAAACAAACATAAAAATCATAGTTTATTTTACACTGAATATTATTTTAAAATATTTAGAATTTTAAAATATTCTTTATTTAAAAACTTCTTTACTTCAAAATACTCTTTATATAAAGATGTTCTTCATTTATAAAAAATTTAGTTTATTAAAAATATTCTGAAACGGGATGTGACTCAATTAATTACCATATAAATTCAGTTATATGGTTTTCATACATTGTATATATCCAACTATAATGACAAACAATCATCAAACAATACATTCACATCCAAAGTGAGATTTATAACTGTGTGAGCATTAAAACAAGTAAATAAGTAATGTTCGACACAGACTGTCAATTCATCGATTGTCAATTAATTAAATATTGGGACTAGTGTATATCAAATGTCGTCCCAACACTCGTGTGGGGTTTCAACCAACAAACAATAATAGATTATTTGTGCACTTGGGCGATGTGTGAAAAATTATCGTTCCAATCGCATAAACAAGTCGGATAACTTGTAAATGGAAGTGAAACATTTCAACATCACAAATATATATTTCAAGGCATCGCTACATTATATTTTCAACACATGAATTTCATATAATCTCTTTTTAAAATATGTGCACTTTTATAGTTAAACATTTTCATGCAACAATGAATCATTTTCATATACAATAAAAATGTAGGTTCTCATGTTAACATAATTTATCAAAAACAATGAATCTTTTCTACTGATTCATTTGCATTAAAAATGTGAATTCTAATGTTGACTCATTTACAATGAAATGTAATCTTTTTATTTTACATGAAAATGATATCTTTATTACATTGTAAAAAAAATGTAATCTTTATATTACATAAGAAATGTAATCCCTTTTTGCATTGTATAAAATGACATTAAAAATGTACCCGTAATTCTACTCTTTTTATCGTTTCGAAAGTGGCAATAAAAATGTACATTATATTCTATTCTTTTTATTGTCTCTAAAATGACAATAAAAATATTACTTTTAATCCTATCATTTTTATTACAGCTAAAATGTAAATAAAAATGTAACTTTTTATTTTATTCCTTGACTTACATCTAAAATGCAAATCAAAATGTCACTTTTGATCTAATCTTTTTATTTACATCTAAAATATAAATAAAAATGTAACTTTTAATCTAATGTACATTTCTTTAACAAAAATGTAACTTTTAATTTAAAAAGAAAATGACAACAAAATATGTTTCTTTTTATATGAAAAGAGAATGACCCAAAATATGTTTCTTTTTATCCTAAAAGGAAAATGATAATAAAAATATTATTTTTAAATCTGACAAATAAAAATGTAACTTTATTTGCATACAAATTTCTATCTTAATCATGATAAATAAAATGTAAAATTTATTGGCATACAAATGTCTATCTTTCACTAACAAATAAAAATGACTACTTTTATTTGTTTACAAACTCAATATTAAATTTGACCAATAAAAATGAATGCTTTTATTTGTAAACAATCCAATGTTAATTTGACAAATAAAAATTAATGTTTTTATTTGTAAACAATTCAATGTATATTTTACATCAAAGGATGCAAATAAAGAACAACTCTTTTATTTCAATGTTTATTTGCATCAAAGAATGCAAATAAAGAACAACTCTTCTATTTCAATGTTTATTTGCATCAAAGAATGCAAATAAAAGAATAACCCCTTTTTTATATCGAATTGACAATATAATCCAATTCAACCAAATATGAACAAAACAGACATTTTCATTGAATTGACAATTCTATTTCAATTCAACAAAAATGATAAAAATGATATTTTTTGATACTGAATTGACAATCTAATTTAACTCAACAAATATGACAAAATAATATTTTTGATCTTGAATTGACAAACTAATTCAACTCAACAAAAGTGATAAAATAACATTTTATATTGAATTATGAACTAAATCAATTCAATAAAAGTGACCAATTAATATTTTATATTAAATCGATGAACTAAATCAATTCAATAAAAAGTGACAGATTAATATTTTATATTGAATTGATAAACTAAATCAATTCAATACAAAAAGTGATAAATTAATATTTTATATTGAATTGACGAAATAAA
This sequence comes from Allium sativum, assembly GCA_030737875.1. Classification (NCBI taxonomy): domain Eukaryota; kingdom Viridiplantae; phylum Streptophyta; class Magnoliopsida; order Asparagales; family Amaryllidaceae; genus Allium; species Allium sativum. The sequence goes on along the minus strand of CM060913.1, from coordinate 766,464,200 downwards.
TCAATTCAATAAATATAAGAAAAAAAAAGATATTTCATTTTTGACTAATATACATGCTTCACAAAATATTGGCAAAGGAAAAATGATTTGTTTTAATTAAATCAACATATACAGATCCATGATTTAACCAACAGATCTATCATTCATACATACAAAATAAACAGATCAATCATCAAAAATTTCATCACATCACATAACTAATTCATTAACATACATACAATTATTTAACAGTGAGAAAAATAATTAAATTGATTTATTAATTAAGATCAGAAATCTCACATCGATTTGACTAAATTCCTGTTCGCGTTCAAATTTGGCTGAATTTCCAAAGTGTTCCCTTTCAGATCTGGTTGGTTTCATCATGTAGATCTCAGAAAGACGATTCCAACGCACCACTGTTTGCGCGATTCTGTTTTGAATTGGAGAAGATATGATTGTTTAAACGTTTGATTCATTAACGATTAATTTAAAATAATTAAATAACTTCAATTACATCCTTAATCACATTGATTACTGAAGAGAATAACAGGTCGCCCTTCTCCTCTTCCTCGTTGCCAAATTAGGAAGCCGAACCCATTTGTCCTGTCCTAGGTCTGAAAATCGTAGCCACCAGAAGCCACTTCCCGTCGATCCGACTGTGCCTCATCAAAGGCCGCGGCATCACCTTCCACCGCCCGGAAGGCCGTCGAACTCGCCGCCCCCTGGAGGACTCGGTTTGCGTGCGAACGGTGGACGATTGGGCGTGTAATCCGAGAGTAATACAACACCATATGTAATCATCACCATATAGATTCGAAGTTCATGAAAATCTCTGTGATGTTGGCTTTGGATTTGGATTATAATTTGTAGTGGATTGGACGATATTAAAGTTTGAAAATCGAACGATTTCAGCCATTTTTTAGAAGTGGCGGCGGCCGTATCTTTTAAAATTAGGGTTTTGATATGAATTAAGGAATATTTATAATATTTAATTATCAATTTTGCAAATAAATCCGTAACTACTTAACAGTTCCATTTTCAACCCAACAAGAGTTGATCCTACCCAATAGCCCCCGTCTCGGATCCAATGGGCTAGGTCTCATCAGCCTAAACGACAGTTTATGACCTGAATTCTTCAATTTAATATTTAAGTTCTTTATTAAATTAATTTGATCGTATATTTATATTCATCGGGGCCACATACAGACTCAGAAAATTCCAGAAAAATTATTTCTGGCTTTGTTATGACGATATGGTCCTAACAAAACAAATTTCGTTGAATTGTGAGACTGATTGAAAAATGGTCATTTTCAAGTCGATTAAATTTGACTGAAATTGACAAAACACATTTTCTTTTTCCACGCTCACATATTAATTTCAAAAATTATGGAAAATTAAAATTAGTAATAATTTGACATTCCGGTTCCAACAAAAGTGGTTTTGTTGAAAACGGAGGTCATTTGAAAAATGGTCTTTCATACGGGCTATAAATTATACTATAGCGACCATTATGAATATTCAACTGGCCATATCTTTTGATTCCCGCTATGAAATTTTGATTTTTCAGGTTCACTGGAAAGATAATTTCAAACAGATTTAGATATTTTTGGTTTCACTAAAATCCGTTAAATTTTGAATCTGGTACATTCGGTCAAAGTACAGGTCTGACTTTTCAAACTACCGTACTATTTCTAATTCCTTTTATAATTAAATTAGATTTATTTGTTTTAACTTCGATTAAAATAAATTTTTAGTCGTTATTATTTAAAATAAACAATTTAAAATATTAATTTTTCAATAAATTTCCTAAAATAAAAATTTTTAATTGGTTCAGAATTTGCGGGTTGTTACATTTAGCCTGGGTTACAAGATGTTCTTGTTGAACCCGGTGTATTCCTCTCTAGAGGTACACTGTCGGAAGGTGGTCCCATACCTTGCCAGTTGGAATCCATTAACCAATAAGCGCCTGCGGTTTTTTATTATATATTATGTATGTGGAACGTGAGATGAAAGTGTTCTGCTAAATGATTATTTAGTTGTGGTTGATAGACCCTATTATAATATCAAAAGGATTTTGATATAAAGATATCGTTTCTTTTAAAAGGATTTTTGGATGTTGCACCAAGTGTTTTGGATTCTCATAAGATAAAAAACCTCGTTCCGTGTTATACGGCGTGGTCTTATGAGATATCGTTTATTTTCTCAAACTGTTTTAAATTGTTTTACTCATACCAGTCCTATGACTGACCCGGAGTTTATTTTGTTTTGTTTTACCCTAAACTCTTGGGTGCCCAAATTTGTATGGGCAGTCAAGTAGTCAGGATTTTACAGATATACATGGAGAGCTTGGAGCAGGAGGCTCAGGATTATATAGCTATTGTTATTTTTGTTCTGTAGTAAGTGTTGTACTCTTATAATGTTACTATATACATATACTGGTTTTATTTCAAAGTTATGTATTTATTATATTTTGTTTGTTCCGCTGTGAGATTCGTGTTACTCTGATGTTGTATGTTCTTTTTCTCCTTCTTCTATCCTAATTTTCTATCTTATCTATTCTCACCCTCTAACTTCTTTCATTAACCATCTGGTATTTCCGATGCTTGAATAGTAGACATTGAGTTTATGTCGATAACCAGGATCGCGAAAACCCGGGTCATTACATAACTTTATCGTCATCTTCCATAATCGTTTGTTGAGTCTCTTGATGTTCTTCTTCCTCCATCATTTCTTCTTCCTCTAGTTCTTCCTCCTCTTCCATGGCTTGATTATCATCGTCAATGATAATCGGATTAGCCTGACTATCCATTATGAATTCAAGAAGACTTCTATTTACTTTCCTACGCTTATTTTGCTCTTGACTCATTCTAATTTGAAGGACTTGTATTTAAGCCATCATTTGAAGAGCATACTTGTAACACCCCACACCCGCTATGGTCACTCTCTAAGGGAATGCCATAACATCGGTGGAGTATTTTAAGTGAATATAGAACAGAAAAATTACAACAAGACAGATATAAGTAATACTTGAAAATGTAAAACATCATTTCATTGCAGCGGAAAGTAAAACATGTTTGGTTACATCACAAAAACCATAACAAGAGTCAAGTACAAAATATCCATCCTGATAAAAAAAATACATAATCCCAATACATGAACTGATAGCCATAAAAGAAAAGGATAAGCTGAGCTTTACTCCTACGGTCCAAGCTCCAAAAGAGAATAAAGCAGCCTGATCAAAGCCCACTCATACTGGGCCCACTCTGAGAACCTGAGGGTTGGGAAAAAGATAAAAACAACGGGGTCAGACATAAGTCTGAGCGAGTCCTATAACTTTAACAATACAATCATTAAAGTAACCAGAGAAGACATAAGCTTGATATACGGTAATGTCTGGGGATGAATGGCTACACTAAGCAGCTTGGTAGGCTTAGGATAAACTAAGATAACCGTAAAGACGCATCTACCCACCCAAGGATAATTACTACACTGCACCACACCGGTCATTCCTAATTTTAAAGGTTGATCCCACTAAGTGTACTTAGTAAATCTTAATGGTAGTTTCGTGTACCCCTAGCTGACTATATAGGTGTCGTCTGCCCCTATCTCCGCTAGGTGTACCCACTACCCCCCCCATTTGATCGGCTCCCTAACGTAGATATTCGTGCTGGTCCCACAGTGGGGTGTATCATTCCCCAAAGTGGCAACCTGATAACAACACTGATGCACGGTTTATACCTACACGATGCAACAACGTCTTAGCTACCAGCCCGGGCCCACACACGCATATGAAACCCGTTGGACTTGCGTTGCCACCGCTAACCCGTTTTGGCCTCTTATAGACAAACCCAGTACGCGTGTCCCGTCCTCGGCATGGGCCGAGCTCACAAAGATGCGTATGGGATACTGGTTGTAATGGGCCCCCACAAGCTACCCACCTAAGCTTGTCTCTCTATCTAGTGTATCCCACTTAACCCATTTAGTTATCATGTCCACTTACATGTTTAAAATTTGGTTAAGTCATCTAATCGTATTTCAATTGCCACACAAGGCACCCACTAGATTTCCTCATGCCCCCCCAAGGCACCCACTTAACCCCTCATGTCCATCTACATGCTAATATGGTTAAGTGTTTCTTAATTAATTAAGACCGTGATCCTCATAAAGACCTCTCACATTAGACTATCTTTTATGACCGCTGGTTAAGCCGGTTGGGTCCGGGCAGCCTTATGTCATAACCGAGTCTAACCTCGTGTCTTTACATTAATCACGTATTTAGTTTGAGCCTAAGACCTCTCACATTGGGCTAACATTTGTAGCAACTGGTTAAGCCGGTTGGGTCCGGGCAGTTTTACGCTACAACTGAGTCCAACCTCGTGTCTTAGTCGATTAATTACACCTAATTAATCACCCTCATAATTTATATTAATTATCCCTAATTAATATTCAAGTTTTCAAGAATATGGGTAGACCTAACTCAATAGGTAAATTCCCAATTCCATAGTATGGGTAGACCTAACTCAATAGGTAAATTCCCAATTCCATAATATGGGTAGACCTAACTTAATAGGTAAATTCCCAATTATGTTAATCCACTTAATGGTATTTTTACACAATTTTATTAAGTGTATATTAACCCCATCGTTCCCCATGTACTATGCTAACATGACATATTTCATAAGGGAAGATTCATCACAAATATCATGGGTTTCACTTAACATACTTTAGCGTTAACATGGGTTTAAGGGGTGTCAATTTGCATCATGATATTAAACCCAACTAGCATCATTAAATAACCCAACTTGCATGAATACACATATGTCATATAAAGGTAACTTGCATAAGTGTTCATAGGTTATACAAAGGGTGAACTTGCATATGTGACTTGCATCATAAATAGGGTAAACATGCATATGTATGCATAGCATACAAAGGTGTCATCTCGCATATGTATGCATCTTATTTAAAAAGGGTAAACTTGCATGTCATAATGTATGCATAAAACCAAACACTTAGCATGCATAAAATCAAATACTTAGCATGCATAAAACCAAACACTTAGCATGCATAAAATCAAATTCTTAGCATGCATAAAACCAAACACTTAGCATGCATAAAATCAAATACTTAGCATGCATAAAACCCAACACTTAGCATGCATAAAATCAAATACTTAGCATGCATATAACCCAATACTTAGCATGCATAAAATCAAATACTTAGCATGCATAAAACCCAATACTTAGCATGCATAAAATCACATACTTAACTTGCATAAAACCCAATACTTATCATGCATAAAATCACATACTTAACTTGCATAAACCCATATACTTAACTTGCATAAACCCATTAACTTGCACAAACCCATAGGGTTAACATTACACATAGATTAGCAAACTAACATCATATCATATGACTTAAAACCCATTTATCCACAAGCAAGACCATAGATCTCATCATGCCTCATCTACTTAATTTAGCAATTGGTTACTAAAGTGATAGAAACTCACCAAAACCAAGATTAGCAAACTTATGAAGTAGAACTAGTTGCTATATATGAAGAAGATGATGATTAGAGGTTGATTAGCTTGCAACTTTCTTCATAAACTAGTGGAGGCTCCTCCTAAGTTTGATTTTGGCGGCATGATGGTATCAATTCTATTTTTAGTATGGATTAGGCTTGCATTAGGGTGTATTTATAGGATTAGGGTGTGTTTTAGACCATAGGATTAGCCCTAGGTTAGATTAGGTCCGTCAGATTTAGGAAGTTTCTAGAGAATAGCCCAAAACACAGCCAAACCCTAAAATGGTGCACCAGGTTAAACTGGCCGAGCACCCCCTGTCGACACCCAAGTCGACAGGGCTGTCGACTTGGTCCTAGCCAAGTCGACTGCCCAGTCGACAGGGCTGTCGACTCGGGTAGCTAGGCGGGAGTTTTTCCCTCCTGCGCCCAATGGCCCCAATTTCGAATTTTAAACCTGAATTTTAAATCTGTTTTGAACTTTGAATTTTCTGCAAACTTCATTGGGCCATGACTGGGCCATACGGACTCCGATTTACAAAATTTCGGACTCTATTTTGCGTATTTTTCCGAGACGAACGCAATGACGCAGCCCGTTTCCCCCAATTTCTCACATCTGAGATTATTTATTCTGCAATTAGTGAATTTTAGCATTAACTGAAATTCGGGGTGTTACATTCTCCCATCCTTAAAGGATTTCGTCCCCGAAATCTCTAAGATAAGGAGAATGCATATCCTACCCTCCAAACAATCATCTACTCAATCCATCAAACACGGGCATCCACTGTCCTTAAAACAATTTCTAATGATGTATGAGCATATGCAAAAAGTGTGTGTATATGTTCCCTATCTAATGTATGAACATATGCAAACCATGATAGTGCCATGCATCCAATATGTATGCGAGAGAACCCTATCGACATATGCTGTATCTATATGAGTGCACAATCATTCACCAAAATGCATCATCCATATGATAATTCAACCATTATACATCCATAAATATAGCTATCTACACACAATTATATGCAATATGCAATATGAAGTGACTGAGCCGATCTAGTGTCTAAAGTGTGTGTATATGCATCCACGAGCAACCACTAGCAAACACTTGCATCCACTTGCATCCATCAATCATAACATGTCTCAAACACATGTTTCAACCATAGGTTTACCCTATCTAAAGGTCAAAGGTACTAACGAGAGGACATACTAAAGATAAGATAAGTACTAGACAAACGATAAAGGAGGAGTTAAAAGACATACCCTCAAAAAGGAATGGGTACAATGAACGCATCTTCGCTTCCGTCTCCCAAGTTGCGTTGCTCTCATCTTCTCCCCATTGCACTTTGACTAGTTGAACCTCCATGTTTCTCAACTTCCTAGTCTCTGACCCAAGGATGCGAGTAGGAGCTCGTCGAATCGTTGCATCACGCTCTACTTCCACTTCTCTAAGCAAGCTCGGCTCTACCACCTCTGCAGTCTCATGTAGGCACTTCCTCAAATGTGACACATGGAATACATCATGTACACCACTAAGTCTGTCGGGCAACTCCACTCTATATGCCATCCGTCCAATCCTTTCCTTAATAGGAAACGGCCCTACGAACCTTGGTGCTAACTTCCCAACAGATCCAAAGCGAACCACATTTCTTAACGGAGACACTTTGACAAAGACCATGTCCCCAACTTCAAACTCAAGATCCGTCCTCCTCTTGTCCGCATAAGATTTTTGCCTATCCTGCGCTGCTTTCATCCTTCTTCGAATCAAGTCAATCTTCTCGGAAGTCTCCCTAACCATATCAGGCCCAAGCAAAATCTTATCCGTAGATTCCCACCAACATGTAGGTGATCGACAAGGCCTTCCATAAAGAGCTTCGAAAGGAGCCATACCAATACTGGACTGAAAGCTGTTATTATATGCGAACTCCACCAATGGAAGATGCTCTTCCCATGTACCTCCAAAATCTAAGATACAAAGCCTCAAAAGGTCTTCTAGGACACGATTCACCCTCTCAGTCTGGCCGTCCGTCTGAGGATGATATGCGGTGCTCATACATAATTGAGTCCCCACTGCTTCTTGCAAACTTTTCCAGAACTCGCTAGTGAAAATAGGATCTCGATCACTCACTATGCTAGAGGGTACCCCATGCAACCGAACTATCTCTCGAAGATATACTGAAGCTAGCCATGGAGCAGTCCTCTTGCTCTTCACAGGTATGAAATGGGCGCTTTTAGTAAGTCTGTCTACCACAACCCAAATTCCCGTATTACCCTTTCTCGATCTGGGTAACCCGTCAATAAAATCCATCGAGACGCTATACCACTTCCATTGCGGAACTTCCAATGGGTGAAGCAACCCACCTGGTTTCTTTTGCTCCGCTTTCACCTGTTGGCACACCAAGCATCGAGCGACATACTCGGCCACATCTTTCTTCATACCGGCCCAGAAGAAAACCCGCTTCATGTCTTGGTACATCTTGTCCCCACCGGGATGAATGGTCATCCTAGAACGGTGTGCATCATCAAGAATAGCCTTCCTCAAACCCTCGTCTTGCGGTACACAAAGTCTACCGTCTCTACGCAAGCACCCCCTATCGTCTAGGGTGTACCTACTCAAATGGCTGGACGACTCCCCCCTTATGAGCTTCTCTACCAACTCAACCAACTGTGGGTCGTCCCTCTGTGCTTCTCCAATCCGCCCCAAAAGAGTAGGTCTGACCTCCAAGGATGCTAGCAAACCGGGTATATAGTCAATGGAAGGTCTGAAATCAAACATCGAGATGAATTCCAAGCTTCGTTGTTCCACGAACAATGGGCTCAAGGACAACCTTTTTCTGCTCAAGGCGTCCGCCACCACGTTACCCTTGCCAGGGGTATACGCTATCTCGAAATCATAGGATGCTAAGAACTCCATCCACCTTTGCTGTCTCAAATTCAAATCCTTTTGAGAAAACAAGTACTTCAATGATTTGTGGTCAGTGAACAATTCGAATCTCTCACCAAGAAGATAATGGCGCCAAATCTTAAGCGCAAAAACAATAGCGGCCAACTCCAAATCTTGGGTAGGGTAATTTTTCTCATGCACTCTCAACTGCCTTCCACCATAGGCTATTACCCTTCCCTCTTGCATTAAGACCGCGCCTAATCATGTTCCACAAGCATCGGTGTAAACAACAAATGGCTTACTCCCATCTGGCAACACTAAAACTGGAGCAGTGGTTAAAGCTCTCTTTAACCGTCGGAACGCATCATCACAATCTACGTCCCATGTGAAAACAAGATTCTTCTTCGTCAAACGGGTTAATGGGGCTGATATCTTCGCGAAGTCCTTGATAAACTTCCTATAGTAGCCAGCCAACCCCAAGAAACTTCTCACCTCGGTAGCATTCTTCGGAACCTTCCAATCTTGAATTGATACTACCTTCGCGGGATCCACAGCTATCCCTTCCTTGGAGACCACGTGCCCCAAGAACCGCACTTCCTTCCTCCAGAAGTGGCATTTAGAGAATTTAGCCTTAAGGCTATGTGCTCGAAGAGTCTCCAACACCTCCCCAAGATGTAAGGCATGCTCTTCTTCACTCTTAGAAAATACTAAGATATCATCCACAAAGACCACCACGAACTTATTAAGGAACTCCCTGAACACCCTACTCATCAAATCAACAAAGTATGCAGGGGCGTTCGTCGACCCAAATGGCATCACCAGCCACTCATAGAAACCATCCGGAGTCCTAAAGGCAGTCTTGTCTATGCTATCCTCAGCCACCCTCAACTGATGAAACCCCGTGGCTAAGTCCAACTGAGAAAATACTGAAGCGCCAACCAACTGATCGAAAAGATCATCAATCCTCGGCAATGGGTGTCTATTCTTCTTTGTGAGCTTATTGAGTTCTCTATAGACTACACAAAGTCTGAGGGACCCATCCGCCTTCGTAGCAAAAACTACTGGAGCACCCCACTCCGATATACTTCGTCTTATGAACCCCTTCTCAAGAAACTCCCCTACTTGCTTATGGAGTTCCCTCCTCTCACGAGGAGCCATGTGGCGCACTGGTAAAGATACAGGTTTAGCATTATCCACCAGATATATTCGGAAGTCAATCTCCCGCTTCGGAGGTAAGCCCTTCACCTCCTCAAACACATCCGAGTATTCCCGGACCACTCTAACAGATTGCAAACTCTCGACCGAAGCGTCAAGCGATTCAAGATAACTTAGCATAACAGAATCCATGGGATTACAAGAAATCTCGAGAGTGTTACCCAAGCGGGTCATGAGCCTAACAACTCTCCTTTCGCAATCAAGAACGGCACCATTACTGGATAACCAGTCCATGCCCAAAATCAACCCATAGCCCGTGAAGCCCAAAACAAAAGCATCACATCTAAACTCAATGCTAAGTATAGAAATCTTCAAACCCAAACATATCATGGACAAATAAGTGGAGCCCCCAATTGGGTTTGAAACAACCAAGGGATCATCTACTAGACTGGTGTCTAAGTGCAGTGACTCAACTAATGATGATGAGATAAACGAATGCGATGCGCCAGAATCAAACAATGTACGGACAGGATGATCAAATAGAAAAACCAGACTTTCCACGGAAATAGTTCTACCTCTTTCTCGAATCGGTGGAGCTGCGAGAGCCTGAACTTGCCCCTTGCCTGAGCTGGTGCCACAAGAGCTTGCACCTGTCCTCCTGAGGTAGACCCCGTCCTTTGCCCCTTCTTAGGACAGTCTTTCACTAGATGTCCTGCTTCGCCACAGTGGAAGCAGCCAGTCTTCTTCTTCTTGCGACAATCCTTGCTTAGGTGGCCAGGTGTCCCACAATTGAAACACTTCTTCTTGCCCTTGCCACCGTTGCCTTTCCCATCTTTGTTTTGCTGTTGTTGCTGAGGTCTCTTTTGATCTCCCTTCTTCTCGGGTGCCTTATTAGCATTGGGACCCTTCTCTTCTTCATGCATGAGTGCCATGTCAACTAGCTTCTCGAAGGTGGCCCCCATAGGGATATGAGTCATAGCCAACCCATGCATCGGTTCATTCAAGCCTTTCACGAACCTCAAAGCCTTCTTCTCCGGTGTATTCACCATTTCTAGGCCAAACCTTGCCAATTGATTAAACTTGTTGACATATTCCTTCACTGAGAGATTTCCTTGCTTTAGAGTCAAGAATCTTTCCATATACAAGTTTTCCTCCGCCCTTGAGAGAAACTTTGCCACAAATCTTTGCCTAAAATCCGCCCAAGAGTCAACGGGGCGTTCTCCATTAATGACCTCCCACCAGAATGAGGCCTCTCCCTTCATTAACCAAGCGGCTAACTTGACTTTCTTTCCTTCTTCCATCTCAAAGATATCTATCAACTCTTCCACCTCCTTAAGCCAATCTCTAGCCTCCACAAAAGTTTCAGATCCTTGAAAAGGTTTCCCTCCCATAGCTTTAAATTCCTTGCAAGTCTTAGCAAAAGTATCCGTGCGAGGAGGAGGGGGAGGAGGAAGATCGGGTGCTACGGTTGGTAGAGGAACATTTGCTGGACCCGCAGTGGTGGCCCTAGCCTCCATCAATCTCCTATACCATACTGGTACCGTCACACCCTCCGGAAAGTTAAGATCCTCAGCCATGCTGAAACGAAAAAGGAAAGATTCAAAACGGAGAATTCGAAAGATAAAGATATGGCTATTGGGGATTATGCTTTTCTTTCAAAAACTTTTCTCTTTAAAGACATGTTTTTGAAAATATCTCTTCCAAAAATGTTTTTAGAAAAATAGTTTTCCAAAAATTTTATCTGTTCCGGTAACCTTTGCTCTGATACCACGTGTAACACCCCACACCCGCTATGGTCACTCTCTAAGGCAATGCCATAACATCGGTGGAGTATTTTAAGTGAGTATAGAACAGAAAAATTACAACAAGACAGATATAAGTAATACTTGAAAATGTAAAACATCATTTCATTGCAGCGGAAAGTAAAACATGTTTGGTTACATCACAAAAACCATAACAAGAGTCAAGTACAAAATATCCATCCTGATAAATAAAAATACATAATCCCAATACATGAACTGATAGCCATAAAAGAAAAGGATAAGCTGAGCTTTACTCCTACAGTCCAAGCTCCAAAAGGGAATAAAGCAGCCTGATCAAAGCCCACTCGTACTGGGCCCACTCTGAGAACCTGAGGGTTGGGAAAAAGATAAAAACAACGGGGTCAGACATAAGTCTGAGCGAGTCCTATAACTTTAACAATACAATCATTAAAGTAACCAGAGAAGACATAAGCTTGATATACGGTAATGTCTGGGGATGAATGGCTACACTAAGCAGCTTGGTAGGCTTAGGATAAACTAAGATAACCGTAAAGACGCATCTACCCACCCAAGGATAATTACTACACTGCACCACACCAGTCATTCCTAATTTTAAAGGTTGATCCCACTAAGTGTACTTAGTAAATCTTAATGGTAGTTTCGTGTACCCCTAGCTGACTATATAGGTGTCGTCTGCCCCTATCTCCGCTAGGTGTACCCACTACCCCCCCCCCCCCATTTGATCGGCTCCCTAATGTAGATATTCGTGCTGGTCCCACAGTGGGGTGTATCATTCCCCAAAGTGGCAACCTGATAACAACACTGATGCACGGTTTATACCTACACGATGCAACAACGTCTTAGCTACCAGCCCGGGCCCACACACGCATATGAAACCCGTTGGACTTGCGTTGCCACCGCTAACCCGTTTTGGCCTCTTATAGACAAACCCAGTACGCGTGTCCCGTCCTCGGCATGGGCCGAGCTCACAAAGATACGTATGGGATACTGGTTGTAATGGGCCCCCACAAGCTACCCACCTAAGCTTGTCTCTCTATCTAGTGTATCCCACTTAACCCATTTAGTTATCATGTCCACTTACACGTTTAAAATTTGGTTAAGTCATCTAATCGTATTTCAATTGCCACACAAGGCACCCACTAGATTTCCTCATGCCCCCCCCAAGGCACCCACTTAACCCCTCATGTCCATCTACATGCTAATATGGTTAAGTGTTTCTTAATTAATTAAGACCGTGATCCTCATAAAGACCTCTCACATTAGACTATCTTTTATGACCGCTGGTTAAGCCGGTTGGGTCCGGGCAGCCTTATGTCATAACCGAGTCTAACCTCGTGTATTTACATTAATCACGTATTTAGTTTGAGCCTAAGACCTCTCACATTGGGCTAACATTTGTAGCAACTGGTTAAGCCGGTTGGGTCCGGACAGTTTTACGCTACAACTGAGTCCAACCTCGTGTCTTAGTCGATTAATTACACCTAATTAATCACCCTCATAATTTATATTAATTATCCCTAATTAATATTCAAGTTTTCAAGAATATGGGTAGACCTAACTCAATAGGTAAATTCCCAATTCCATAGTATGGGTAGACCTAACTCAATAGGTAAATTCCCAATTCCATAATATGGGTAGACCTAACTTAATAGGTAAATTCCCAATTATGTTAATCCACTTAATGGTATTTTTACACAATTTTATTAAGTGTATATTAACCCCATCGTTCCCCACGTACTATGCTAACATGACATATTTCATAAGGGAAGATTCATCACAAATATCATGGGTTTCACTTAACATACTTTAGCGTTAACATGGGTTTAAGGGGTGTCAATTTGCATCATGATATTAAACCCAACTAGCATCATTAGATAACCCAACTTGCATGAATACACATATGTCATATAAAGGTAACTTGCATAAGTGTTCATAGGTTATACAAAGGGTGAACTTGCATATGTGACTTGCATCATAAATAGGGTAAACATGCATATGTATGCATAGCATACAAAGGTGTCATCTCGCATATGTATGCATCTTATTTAAAAAGGGTAAACTTGCATGTCATAATGTATGCATAAAACCAAACACTTAGCATGCATAAAATCAAATACTTAGCATGCATAAAACCAAACACTTAGCATGCATAAAATCAAATACTTAGCATGCATAAAACCCAACACTTAGCATGCATAAAATCAAATACTTAGCATGCATATAACCCAATACTTAGCATGCATAAAATCAAATACTTAGCATGCATAAAACCCAATACTTAGCATGCATAAAATCACATACTTAACTTGCATAAAACCCAATACTTATCATGCATAAAATCACATACTTAACTTGCATAAACCCATATACTTAACTTGCATAAACCCATTAACTTGCATAAACCCATAGGGTTAACATTACACATAGATTAGCAAACTAACATCATATCATATGACTTAAAACCCATTTATCCACAAGCAAGACCATAGATCTCATCATGCCTCATCTACTTAATTTAGCAATTGGTTATTAAAGTGATAGAAACTCACCAAAACCAAGATTAGCAAACTTATGAAGTAGAACTAGTTGCTATATATGAAGAAGATGATGATTAGAGGTTGATTAGCTTGCAACTTTCTTCATAAACTAGTGGAGGCTCCTCCTAAGTTTGATTTTGGCGGCATGATGGTATCAATTCTATTTTTAGTATGGATTAGGCTTGCATTAGGGTGTATTTATAGGATTAGGGTGTGTTTTAGACCATAGGATTAGCCCTAGGTTAGATTAGGTCCGTCAGATTTAGGAAGTTTCTAGAGAATAGCCCAAAACACAGCCAAACCCTAAAATGGTGCACCAGGTTAAACTGGCCGAGCACCCCCTGTCGACACCCAAGTCGACAGGGCTGTCGACTTGGTCCTAGCCAAGTCGACTGCCCAGTCGACAGGGCTGTCACTCGGGTAGCTAGGCGGGAGTTTTTCCCTCCTGCGCCCAATGGCCTCAATTTCGAATTTTAAACCTGAATTTTAAATCTGTTTTGAACTTTGAATTTTCTGCAAACTTCATTGGGCCATGACTGGGCCATACGGACTCCGATTTACAAAATTTCGGACTTTATTTTGCGTATTTTTCCGAGACGAACGCAATGACGCAGCCCGTTTCCCCCAATTTCTCACATTTGAGATTATTTATTTTGCAATTAGTGAATTTTAGCATTAACTGAAATTCGGGGTGTTACAATACTCCATCTTTTCTTCTTTTTTGATGACATGAAGAGTGTAGATCGTTGAAAAGGACCCTCGGATGGTCCAGCAAGCGATTCAGAGTTGATTTGGCATTTAGATTAGTGGAGGTCGTTGTATATTTTAATTTAGAGTTTTTAAAGAGAAGATAAATGAAAATGAAGAAGAAAAGTCGAAGTAGAATGTCTAAATAATTGATATAACTAACTTTTGGTGGGAATTAAATTTAAAATTCTGGCAGTTATATGTCGACACATGCATAAATGTATGTCGACATACTTATGTTTTAAAAAAAATCTGATTTTTTATGTTATTTTTATATATGATAGTATATTTAATTATTCTAACTCACTTAATGAACATATATGCCTAATTCTCTTCTAAATTTAGTGAATGTTGCTTCGTTTAATGGTTTTGTTAATATATCCGCTATTTGTTTATTATTTCTATAAATTCAAGTGAAATTTTCTCTTTACTTACGTTATCTCTCAGAAAATGATGTCTTATATCAATATGTTTAGTTCTTGAATGATGAGTTGGAGTTTTAGAAATATTTATAGCACTCGTATTATCGCACTATATCGGTGATTTATTTATTTTTTATCCAAAATCATTTAGAGTTTGTTGCATATATATCACTTGTGAACAAGCCAAAGCAGCAGAGATATATTCTGCTTCATTTGTTGATAGAGACACATTATTTTGCTTTTTACTAAACCATGAGACCCGTGAATGTCCTAAGAAGTGACATGTTCCACTAGTACTTTTACGATCAAATTTACATCTTATGTAGTCAGCATCACAGTAAGAAACTAAATCGAACGAATCATCCTTAGGGTAAATAAACCAAAGTCTGATGTATGCTTTGCATTACGTAGAATATGTCTTATGGCTTTTAAATGTGTTTCCTTAGGTTGCAATTGATATCTTGCACAGAGACATACACTATGCCTTATATCTGGTCTACTAGCAGTTATTTATAATAACGACCCTCATTCCTTTATATAGTTTTTGATCCACATCTTTAGACGTATCATCTTTACTTAATGCTATATTAGTGTCCATAGATGTTGGTCTCCCATTTATAGTTGTTAAATTATATTTATTATTTAGATCTTTTGTGTATTTTTCTTGATTAATAAATATTCCACTCTTTAATTGACGAATTTGTAATCCTAAAAAGAATGATAGTTCTCCCATATGACTCATTTCAAATTCTTAGGTCATAATGTCTGAAAATTCTGTATTCATCTAATCGTTTGTTGATCCAAAAATATATGGTCAACATATATTTATACTAATTGAATATCCTTTTTATTTTTCTTGATGAACAAAGTATTATCTAATTTTCCTATTTCAAATTTGATTGTAACAAATAATTTCTTAATCTATCATACTAAGCCCTAGGAGCCTGTTTTAATCCATATAACGCTTTCTTTTAACTTATATATGTGATCTCATAATTTTTCATATTCAAATAGTGGTGGTTGCTCTACATATACGTCTTCTTTAACAAATCCATTTAGAAAAGCACTTTTGACATCCATTTGATATAATTGGAAATTATTATGGTTTTCAACGGCTAGTAAAATCCTAATAGCTTCTAGTCTTGCTACGGGGGAAAAAGTTTCCTTGTAATCTATTCCTTCTTCTTGAGTATAACTTGTGCTACTAGTCATGCCTTATTTCTTATGACCTCACCGTGTTCATTCATTTTATTTTTATAAACCCATTTGGTTCCTATTATAGTCTTATCCTTTGGTCTAGTAACAAGTTCTCATACATCATTCCTAGTAAACTGATTTAGTTCTTCTTGCATAGCAAGTATCCATGAATCATCGGAAGATGCTTCCTTTGGATTTTTTGGTTCAATAGTTGAAATAAATGCAGTACTACTCATATTATTTTATTTATTACGAGTTTTAATAACAGATTCAGTATCTCCTAGGATATTTTCAATAGGATGATCTCTGAGTAATCTAATTCATTTATTTGGTTGATTATCTTCATGGTTTATCTCATTCATTTCATTTTCACATTCATCTTCATTTTTTTGAGTTATATTTTTATAATTTTCGTCGAAAGATACGTTTAATGTTTCTTCTATGGCATGGGTTCGAGTATTGAAAACTCTATATGTTTTACTTCTTTCTGAATACCTAATAAATACTCCTTTATCGGATTTCGAGTCAAATTTTTCTAGATTGTCTTTAGTATTAAGTATAAAACATTTACTTCCAAATATTTTAAAATATGATACTTTTGGTTTCTTGTTATACAAAAGTTCATATGGATTTTTATGAGTTAAAGGTCTCGTTGAAATTCTATTTATAATATAGCAAGCTGTTGCTACTGCCATAGTCCAAAAATTTCTTGGTAAATGACTATCAGATAACGTAGTTCTCGCACATTCTTGTATTGTCCTATTTTTAAGTTCAACTACTCCATTTTGTTGAGGAGTTCTCAGAATTAAAAATTTATGGATTATTCCCTTTTTGTTACAATATTTTTCAAAATTTTTGCTTTCGAATTCTCCACAATGATCACTTTGTATTGTTTTGATTTTTACTGATAATAAATTTTAGATTCTTTTAGAAAATGTTTTAAATTGATCAAAAGCATCACTTTTATGTTTAAGAAACAAAGTCCAAGTAAATCTTGAAAAACCGTCGACTATTACGTAAACATATCTATTATGATTTATCGATTGAACTTGAGATGTACCAAATAAATCCATATGAATTAATTCTAATAGTTTTGAGGTAGTAATTTCCTCTTTTGATTTAAATGAACTTTTCTTTAATTTTCCCAGTTGACAAGCATCACATATGTTATTAACTTTAAATTTGATTTTGGGTAATCCACTAATTGAATCTAATTTAGAAATCCTAGAAATGTGTTTGAAATTTATATGACCAAATCTATTATGCCAGATCCAGGGGTCACTTGTATTGGCCGTAAGACATAGGTTATCGCTAGAGATTTTCATACTCAATATATATATATTTTTCTTTCTATCTCTTTCAAATATTACATTTGAACTCCTATCTTCTATAAAACGTTTATCCTTTTCAAAACTTATTTTATAACCCTTATCGAAAAGTTGACTTATACTTAGCAAGTTGTGTTTTAAATTCCTAACAAGTAAAATATCAGAAATAGCAGGAGTTTCAGAATTACCGACATTGCTGATTCCAATAATGTATCCTTTAGAGTTATCTCCGAAGTTCACCATTCCACCATCTTCATATTTCAGATTATTGAGTATTTCTGGATTTCCCATCATATGTGTTGAACAACCACTATCCATTATCTATTTGTCCTTTTTCATTTCTACCAATTGCTTCCCAGAATTTGAATTCTCAACAGCTATGTAACACACCAGCTCGGGATTTGAATTTCCAAAAGCCACCATTTCAGAATTTGAATTGCCAACAGCCACTTTACCCATCTTTTCAACTTTTGAATTTTAAAAAGTCATAGAACATATCTTGTCCTGAATTGAACAATATTTCGGTAGCCACATGCCTTTTCAATATGATTATATGGAGTCTCTTTCAATATTGATACAATGCATGAATTGACACTAGTATTAACATAAATTCCAAAATTTTCCATTTAATTTTGTTTTTCAAAAATCAAATTAGGAACTTTTTGAAAGACCTTGCTCTGATACCAATTGCTAGGGATTGCGGAATGGATCGTTAAAGCAAAACAAACACTAGAGGGGGGTGATTAGTGTTTTTGAGAATTTAAACTAAATCTAAAACTTATGTGATAAACTTTATGAAACAAACACCACAGAAACAATCACAGACACAGAATCAAACACAAATGCAAAATAAACAAAAATAAAGTGCAGAGAAGGAAAGAACACGCTAGATTTTATACTGGTTCAGAATTGCACCTACGTCTAGTTCCATGCAACGCTGGATTGGCAAAGTTTTATTACTATATCAATATCCAATTACAACCCTCCTTGATTTCACGGCTAGAAGGGATACCACCGATTCCACCCATATACTTGATCAAGTATACCTTCCTTGATTTCACGGCACCAAGAGATACCACCGATTACCCGTCCTTGATTTCACGGTACAAGGGATACCACTGATTACTTTACTCGACCCAAACAATTACAAACAGCTTTATAACTCTTCAATAGCACATGATTCAAAGAGTAATGGGTAGAGAGTGTAGAGAGAAGAAGATTAGTGGAAACATAATTGAATTTGGCAGAGTATAAGTGTAGAAATCGTAAAAATGATAAGAAATAATGGTGTAATGCAAGAGAGTGGAAGTGGAGAAGAAGAAGTGATTAAAAATTAAAAATCAACCCCTTTTTATAGTGTGTGAAAGGTTGCAACGCTTCAGAACCGTCACAAATGGTGAAAAACACTTCCTTTCAAATTTGAAAAAGTGATTGTTATATGTCGACATGTATATATATGTATGTCGACATGTATATGTGTAAAATTGAAATTTGAACATTTTTTCAAGTGTTTTAATATAAATATAATTCTGGAAATTCTTGTGTTAAAATATAATGTTATAAATAAATATCATAAAGTAGAAAATCATATGAAAACATTAATATAAACTATATAAATGTATTTATAAAATTATAGAGTTTAAAACTATATAAATATAAAGTATATAAAATATAAATCTATAAAACTTATAAAGTATTAGATCTATAAAAATTATAAAGTGTAATCTATAAAACTTAAGTTTAAAATCAAATAAAAATAGGAAGTAAAATGAGAAGAAAGAGACTGAAGATAAAATTTGAAAAACAGAATTTGAAATTATTTTGAATTTGAACCTGGGTGCTATTCAGAGTCTTACATAATCTAGACTCTATAACTATATATTATCTTGAATTCTTGAAATCTTGAATACTCATGAGTCTTGAAATATCTCTAAATTCTGAATCTTTAACATCTTTAAACTGTACAGTCTTCAGTAATAATTCCTGTATATAAATCCTGCATATGTGTGTATGTGTGTGTATTTTAGATAGAGGTGTTAGTATATATTTTATAATCAATTAATATTGAAATAAGGTTGTTGTCATCAAAACTCCATTCTCCAACACCAAATTCATCGCCTTCTTCCTTGCACTCTCTTCTGCCATTCTCTACTGATGGAGTTACAGTTCTACAGTTTTATGTATATGTTGTTACTTCTCTTTTATTTATTGAATGTGAATATGCATATATATTCCATGCGATGAAGTTATGGAAATAAACTTGTATACCATGATTGTATTGTTAGGATTGACGTTTCAAACGAATTGGGACATTTATTCATGTGCACTTGATTTATGTTTATTACTATTATTTATTAGCGTAATTTACGTATCGTTAATGCGTATTAAATTTGTATTAAATGCATTGGAATAGGAAAGTAGAAATTAAATGTCCCCATAGGAAATTTGTATGTATGTGAGTATCGGTAGCTTTTATTTGTATTAATGAAACATAGAAAAAAGGTTAATCCCTACTTGTAGTAGAAGCCTGGCCAGAACCAACCGTCATATCCAACATCTACAAGTTAGTCAGGTTAATGTGAGAGGTCTAAATGTCGTGAGTCATTATAATTATTACACCAAGATGCAAGGTTAAGCCCAACTTGTAGTAGAAGCATGCCCGGAATCGTCTGGAAAATCCAGCATTCACAAATAGTCGGTTTAATGTGAGATGTTATGTGTGTGTGTGTGTGAAGTATGCCTGCCTCGAGAAGATATTAAGTGGCTGATCTACCTTATTTGGGTATTAAGTGCCTAGGTCATTAGGCCTCTTCTAATGTTTATTCTTCAGAAATGATGAAGCCATTGGACCCGCCCTCATTAGGTCTTAAATGGTCATTGGGTCCGCCTTTCTCTTATAAACTTACGAGGTGTTAAATGGTCCTTTGTAAAACGTAGACGTATGAGTAAGGTAGTTCTCCTGAAAATTGTCTGCTTCTCATCTAGGGGCTATGTGAGGGCGAACATAGGAATGTGTACATAAGAGTTCCTAAGGAATTGCCTGTCTAAGGGAATTATTAAGTGCTTAGGAGTTCACCTGTGATGACAACTAGATAGTAATGTGTAAGTCCGCTAAGAGGATCATAAATGGCGAAGAGTGTCTACCTAAACCTAGTATTAAATAGTAGATTACTATCTCTCGATTTACATGAAGAGCATGTTTAATAGTGTTGATGATTATAAGACGAGGCCTTAAGTGACTAGGGTCCGCCATAGGGACTTAAGTGATCAAAGGAATCCGTCCATAAATATATACATATAATGGCTTTAGGTTACCAATTGATAGTCACCTTGTAGGATATTAAGTAATTATAAAGAATTCGCCCTTAAATAAATAACGTGTAGACCTTAAGTGACTACAGGGTAGGCCGCGTTATCACTGCATATGTATGATTGTGTGTTGGATTTCGTAGACATAATTTGATGAATTCATACTGCCAAGTATAGGAAATAATTATTCCTTAAACTTATGTGATTTTCATTCACCATAATTTATTGTTTTGACCTTCCACCACGTAACAATTAAACATGTTAGTAGATGGGAACGCATGATTAATGCAAATATGGAGATTAAAGCCCGACGAAGGAGGGTCTATAGTTACTATTATCATGTTTGAAAAATTATTGTAGTTCGTAATATAATATTATTATTGATGTACCTGGATATGACAGCTAGAATTGGATATGATTCACATAATTACGGTTTTAATAAATGGTACATCTATTTTCAGTTATTTCTGTTGCTGTGAGATTCTGATTTCGTTTTTAGTTGGTTCAGTTTATGTAATTTTTATAGGAAACAACGTTCCGTTTAAAGTGACTCTAAGTTCCGATGGGTCAATTCTGGATTGGAATTTAGGTCCATTCCAAGCAAGTTGTGTACAGTATCTTTATGTGCACATTACTACAAAAGTGGGCTTATTCAACACTAGTTTTATGTGGCCGTATATCAAAAAAGCATTGTTGTAGGACATTTTTTCAAATAAGCAACACCAGAGGGGCGTGACATCCGCGGAAGTTCCTTCGCCCTCTAGGACAACACTTTTGCCCATCTACTGCCACGGAAAGAAAGCATTGGATTATAACCCTATTGCAACAGCACTTGCAAGTAATGCAACAATATACAGCGCTGCCTTAAGCAGAAGCCAAAGCATGGCTTCCAGGTCACGGTAGTAGGGCCCACATGAAATTTCCACTTCAGCGGCCAACGTGTCACATGCCACGTCAACACTCCACATCAGCTGCCTATGTGTTGCATGTCACGTCAGCTATCCACGTGGCCCCACATCAGTTGTGAGCCTCACGTGTCGTACCATGGTGGAATTAATAATATTGTACTTAATGCAACACCACAACACTATGTAATGTAATACCACTATCCTGTAATGCAACACCAGAAAAAAAATCTACTGCAATAGTAAAGAAGGCAAATGCTACATTGCAAGAAGGCAAATATAACCCTGTAATTACAAATTCTGCAGTACAAATATGCAATCCAAAACATTGTACCACATTCAAACATATATACCAAAATATTCATACAATTAATCCACCCAAAACTTTCATCACCACAATCAGACCAACCAATTCTACATACCAAACAACAAGTGTCATCACCAATACATACCATAAGTTCCATCACCAACAAATACCGCAAGTGTCATCATGAACACATACCACAGGTGCCATAATTTAAAAGTACAATTCAAATATACCACAAGTGCTAACACATACCATCCAAATACTTCATTCAGCTGCTGGGGTTGCAGGAGTACTAATGTCATCTTCATCACTTGTTGTGGTGACAGAAAGTTTCCAACATCTAAAATAAGATCTGCATTAGCTTCACCTAGCATTTTCAACACCCATGGCACGTTCTCTTTCACTTTTATGTTCACCTTTGCTTCCAGATCAGCTTCAAGCTCTTGCCTTATTTTTTTGGTCAGCTCTTGCACATAACTGTCTGAAGAACCAGGCATTGTTGGAGACTTATCAGCCATTTTACCTCGCCTCCCCACAAGCCAGTTCCATGTGTGGATCTTCCCACCAGAGACAAGTGCATCTGCCTCAGCAATATTTCCTGCATCCACCATTTCTTGAATCTTCGCCTACAAAATGAAAACTGGGCAAGCATATAAACAGGCAACTGGCAGGAATGAATTTATTAACAGAACTGGCATTCTATCAAACTAACTATTTGTTCGATTTAATAAGAAGCTCCAACAAACGTACAATGTGCCAATTATACTGACATAACTATTGATTCATAATTGATCTTGGGTCAAATAATTTATATAAGCTACTCGAATTTTTTTATTAACAGAACTGGTTATCTTTAAAACATCTAAATTAAAATATGGAAGTTTTAGCTGTAATGTGGTCATCTTTCAAACTAACTATTAAATTTCTATTTCAGTATCTAATGTACTTACGTATTTGGATTTTAGTTCATCCGTGTTTGTCTTGTAAGTTATCCCCGGCTCTCGTTTATACGTTTCCAAATAGACCAAGCCAGCAGATGGGCTAGCTTTTTTCGGGTCCTTCTTTCTCTGTCAAGAACTAGGATTATCAAAAATTAAAAAGAATTCTTAACATTCAATCTTAAGAATTTACAAATCTAGCTGCTGCCTAATAACAAATTGAAATTATCATGTGCCAATTCAACTCAATCACAAAAAAAAAATTAACTTAAGTTCAAAAAAACACATACTATCTGTTCTTTGGCTACTGCATGATGGCATCTCAGTTACGATGTGCGGAATTAGTCTCAACTAGGGCCTGAAAATCCAAAAAAAAGAAAAGATTAGCACTAAACGAGATAATGCGAACTACTAAAGAAAATATTAGCACTAAACAAGATAATGTGAACTACTAATGAAAAGATTAGCACTAAATAAGATAATGTGAACTACTAAACATTATCTGTTGCATGATTATTAAATTAGCTCTAAACAAGAAAAGATTAGAACTAAACAAGAAAATGTGAATATCGTTAATTTATTTTATTTATTTTTTCCATCTGTTGCATGATTATTAAATTAGCATTATACAAGTTTTTTTTTTCTTTTGGTCATATTTAAGTCGTACCTGAACTGCTTCATCCCCCAGTATTCCAAGAGCATTTTAAAATCCTCCAACGGAATTGTACTAGGCCTATTTGCAAGCTTTTCCTCATTAGTTGAATATTTTTTATAATACCTTGCTTTCGTATGAGCCTTTTGTTGCCTCTAAGAGTCATTAAGCATGTTCAAGGCCCACTTGTATCCTTCTTCCGGAATGACATACCTAGCCTATAATATATCAAACAAAAAATTTAGGAAATAAGCTAATTAATTAAAACCAAACATTTAGGAAGTCGGTTGAACTATGGTTTAGGGTGATAGATTTTACTAGAGCTTATTCCAACATTTGTCGCTTTAATTGATCATGAACAACATGCCAATTGATGTAAGTAAGAGACACGTTATTCTTTTCTATTGTCCTAAGAAAACTGCTTAACACCGTAATATTATCATAAACTGGCTACCTATCCTCATTCAACTCCATGACTACTTTATCATCGGGTATTCTAGCATGCACCTTGGTCATTTTTGGCTTCCCTCTAGGTTTTTATGGACCTTGTACTTTATACACCAAGTTCAAAAAAATGAATAGAAAATTAATGTATGGGATTACAGAAACATGATATGTGTGCAGAACTTATAATAAACACACTCAACAGTGCAGTGCACAGATAAAAAAACATTGCACCTGCTTCATCTTTATGCGCAATCCATTCCTGCTCTAATCGATCATTAACATTTTTCATTGTTGGAGGCGCTGCAACATTCTGCATTTGACGTTTCCGCATCACTAAATAAGCATCGACTGAACCAGCAGCTTCACAGTTGGTTGATTGTTTGAACATTTTGCTACATATAGGTTTTAAAACTAGTTTACGAGACATTGTAGGTTTTAAAAGTCCTGAATGAGACAGTATAAGTTTCGTCAATTTCTTAAACGTTTCTGCAGTTTTCTCCTGGTTACTGACTTTCTTTGGTGTGGGAGTGTGTGTCATCACTTCCTTGTTGGAGCCAGCTTTCTTTGGAGGGGGTATGGGTCATCGCTTTCTTCTCAATTTCCATGGCTGCATTGGCTCGTGGCCGAGTTCTTGGTCCAGGTAAAGGATCCTTTGACTTAATAACTTTTATTCTCCACAATTAAGTCGAAGCTCAAGATTTTTTACGTTCATAAAGGTAAAGACAATAACTAGTAAACAAATAACTTTTTTATACCTTCGAATCCGATGAATCATCAGTGGCATCTTCACCATCATTTTCTAGGTTGTATTCATCACATCCATCAATATCTTTATCTTTTTCTTTCCTATTTCGTGTTGCAGCCTCTTGCATACTACTAACCAATGAAGACACCACAAGTGATCTGGTAACTGCATCATTTTCTTGCATTCGCGCGATTCGCTCTTGTTCTACTTCATCAAAACTGATGGTTGTGAGAACTACAAGCAGATTAGCATTATTACTCACCATCAATGATAAATTTAAGCTAGTAAACCAAATAGAGTCGACGTATAAACAATTATTTTATTTTCAACAGAATATTGGCACAAAGAACCAATAGCTACTTGAATTAGCTGCAGCCTTCATAGTCGGAATAGGAAATTGACATAATAATAGAAAACACTAAAATGCAGTTCTTGCTTTTACGTACAAAATTTTAATAAAAAGTAGTTTGAAATACAATATTTCAACATGATTAGTAAATTAAAATGATAACTGAAACTGAAATGATAACTGAAAAATACCTTAACATCAGCTTCATTTTCTTGGGTATCATCATCATTATCTATTTCATTTTCTACATTTAATTTCCTCTTGGTTACTTTGTCCGTCACAATAAGATCTTCTTCACCATTATTTAAATCAGGCTCTGGTGATAGTTTCTTCTAACCCACTTAAGTTGGATTGTTTTTCATCATTTGGCATTGCTGTTGAAATCTATGTGCAGTCATATATTTGCGCTTTACAACCGGTTTCTTAGTAGAACTTGTATCAATAAAAATAATAATGATGGCATTCATAGTTCTTTACACACACACAGGTGCGTATATATATATATATATATATATATATATATATATATATATATACAAGAATGAGTCTATATTACGTATACACATATACCTTGAATTATGTTTTTCCTCGGCCATATGACTACATGTGGCTGCAGTTAAATCAACGGCTCACTGTCTTTGTCAACGGTATTGTCAACGTAAAAATCCACTTCTTCTTCCTTATTGCAGCCGTGTACGTACTCGTTTACATCCTTATTATCAGCTGTCAGCCACCCCTCTTTCCTTTGCTGACATAAAATCCTCCTATTTCAGTGTACTAGAGGCAATCTTTAACAAAGTCCATAAGCACAATGTAAGGAAAGCGGTCTACATCATATTTTGTTACTAAGAAAGATTTTCCACCCACGTAACTTGTCCTTCGAAACTCTTCGTCATGGTGTAGCCGGATATTAATAAGTTCATCCATTCTATACAAAATGAATTCATTAGAACAAGGTATATGCATGTTAAAGTGGACAAAAAACAACAATTAACATGTTGGACTATAACAAATTTAGATGACAGTAAAAAAAGACATTAAATCATAAAATATGTAAACAGTGTAGATTTCATTATGAGAAAAGAGTGACAAATACATTCATCAAAGATAATAATTTACAGCTAAAACAAAAAGTGTCAAATACATCATAAATTAGACAACAGATTAGACCAAAATAAAGCAATAACAAAGGATTTTTTTTGTCCTAACGAGACGGAACAAGATCAGAAACTTCTGTTTCTAGTTGTATTATAGGGACATCATCCCTAATCCAACCCCCATCAGTAACTTCTGGTTCTAGTTCACCACCTATGCTAATATCATGTGAATGCAGATTGCTCATGTCTTCTTCCGTTGCATTCTAATTTTCAGTATCACACCAATCTCTTGGCAATTTTTTAATAATGTAATGACTGTTCCTTTCAACTGTATCTTCCACATAAAATACTTGTTGCACTTGCGAAGACAGGACATAAGGATCATTTTTATGGCACTTACTAAAATTTACTCGAGTAAGACCATATGAATCTTTTTCCTCTTGGTACCAGCAACACTTAAAAAGGACCACTGTGAAAGCTCACCAATAATCAAGCTCAAAAATTTCTGATCCGTAGTAATTGACATCACCCACTATTGGGTTTTGGTCTTTCGAACTTGCAAAGCTGGTGGTCTTGGCAGTCAAAGATACACCACTATTTTGTGTGGTGCATCGAGAATCTCTAAATTTTATGTGAAATCTATATCCATTTACTATATAACCGATAAACTTCCTAGCTACTCGATTAGGACCTGATGCAAACACCTTTAAATTTCTTGAAATGTTGTCCTTTTTCAGAACCTCTTTTTTTAGCCAATTCCAAAATACTTTTAAATGTTCTCATTCCTTCTTGTATCTTCTTAGATTTGCAAACACATCCACAAAAGCTCGATGAACCCCAAATAATTTAGGTCAAAAAACTACGAAATGCAGATATTAATTTATAATTAAGGAAAATGATATAGGAACTTAAGAACTTACTCGATCAAACTCTCAATTTCTTTATTACTGGAATTGAACAGAATATAGCGATGTGTTGCCTTCCAATCTGCATCTTTCAAATTAAACATCTTTCCATCTTTATTCTTTTTTGTTCCAATATGATATTCCAAATATGTTGGACATCTTCCAAAATCAATCGACATTTTTACTGTTCCTCCATCAATGCTTAAAAATCTTGAGCAGAAGGTTACACACTATTCTGCCAAGTAACTTTCTGCAATTGAACCTTTTGGTCTGTTTCTATTTCGCACATAAGATTTCAACTTTCCTAGATATCGCTCAATTGGATACACGCATCTAAGGTGTTCAGGCCCGACGTATTCGATTTCTCTACATAAATTAACAGGCAAGTGTACCATTATATTGAAAAAAGCCTATGGAAAACCATTTCAAAATGACAAAGTATCTCAACAATTTCTTTTTGCAGCCTCTTAATATCATCCACTTCGATACCCTTGCTCCATAGTCCTCTAAGGAATGCACTAAATTTGATCATTGATAACGCAACCTCGGGTTTTGACGCTTTCTTCACGGCCAATTGTAACAAATATTGGAGTATGAAATGAGCATCATGGCTCTTATATCCCACAACCGTTCTCTTTTTTATGTGCACGTACCGACTAACATTCGAGGCACAACCGTGGGGTAGTTTGGCGTTCTTCAATGCAAAGCAAAAAAAAATCTTTTTTCTTATTTGTTATATCAAATATTGCAGCTCTAATTTCAACATGCTTTCCTTCACCACATTCAACAGGATGAAGGGCCTTCCTTATGTCCGATTCCTATAAATCCAAACGAGCGTTTAGGTGATCCTTCGACATGCGATCTATATTGAGTAAAGTACCTAATATTTTGTCGCATATGTTCTTCTCTATGTGCATGACATCCAGGTTATGTTGAAGGGGATTATGGCACCAATATGGTAAGTCAAACAGTAGTGACTTTTTTTTTAAAAGGGCCATCATTTTTACCTGTTTTTCTTGTTCGTATCCCCAAACTGATTTTTGAACCCCCTCAATAACTCTTCAATATATGTTCCTGATAATATTTCTGGAATGCTCCCCATATCAGTTTCGCCGTTAAATATTCTCTTATCCAGCCACCACTTATGTGTCGGATTAAAAAACTTTCTATGGTGCATGTAACACATTTTTTGTTATGCTTCAAATAATTTGAAGAAGTTTCATAATGGCATACTGGACACGCTAGTTTCCCCTTCGTGCTCCAACCTGACAACATGGCATATCCCGGAAAACCACTAATGGTCCATAAGATGCTTGCACGCAAATTAAAATTCCCATCAGTCAAGGAATCATAAGTTTCGACGCCAACATTCCATAATGCTTTCAATTCTGCAATTAAAGGCTGCATATATACATCCATACTGTTTTTTGGAGAATCTAAACCAGATATTAATGTTAAAAGAATCAAATTCTCTTGTTTCATACATAACCAAGGCAGAAGATTGTAGCTTACCAACACAATTGACCATTTGTTATAACTTGAATACATTGAACGATTTGGATTAAATCCATCAGATGCTAGACCCAATCTAACATTACGATTTTTTGATGAAAAACAAGATAGTGAGCATCAATCATCTTCCATGCCTCACCATCAGCCGGATATCTTAGTTTTCTATCTTCTTTTCGTTCAACTTGGTACCATCTCATAAGTTGGAAAATTCTTTGCACATAATCATCCTTTGTAACCTTGGTCTTAGTGGAAAGTACCTCATAACATTTGACGGCACTTTGCGAATCAACTTTGGTGGATCATTATTATCAACGATGTCTTATTTTTCTTTAACAACCCACCTCGAATAACCACAAATGTCACAAGCCTCTTTATCTTTATTCTCTACCCAATATAACATGTAATGGTTTGGGCATTATAATAATCAAGACCTAAATCCTTAGTGACACTCTTCGCAATGTAGGAAGACAAAGGCAGTTGGGCATCAGGAAAGGCTTCTTTTATAGGCTTTAGTAATTCCCCAAACGCAGACTCGTTAATCCCATAGGCACACTTTAAATGGAGCCTGATTAAGAAACTTGGTCGAGAAAATTTAATGCAGCCAGGATATAACGGTTTTTTTCCTTCTTTAAGATGCCGATAAAATTTCTCAACCTCTGGATTTGGTTCTACTTCAAAGTCCCCGGGATTTTGATCGAATTTGTAACCCGCACATTTGAACATCACATGTAAATTATTCTCAAAATCCATCTTCGTTTCACAATCCATATGGTCATCGGAACCTATTAATTTAGTCTGTGAAACCTCACAAATCCACTCGGTATGTATTGGAGAAGGGCCACTAATAATAAGATGATCGTATATGACATTTTCACAATACCAATTACGTTCGGTACATTTTTGGCAAGGGCACTTCATCATATCACCTACTTTACAAATGGGAAATGCATTTCTTAAAAAAGCTTTTACCCGCTCTTACTTATTCAGCACTCGATCTCAGAAGTGATATCCATATATAATACTCACTATCCATTGCCACAATCTAACCACGACCTAGTAGGACTAAATTTGATACCACTTACAGTTTCAAGACACGAACATGGGCTATCCTGTAAGGTTTGATTAAATTAGAAATTAAAACATAACAAGTTAATAGTTTACAAACATACATAATCAGTGTGGTGAAATTAGTGTGTGACAGAATCAACAATTGTTTTGATATGAATTATCACTAACTTTTGGAACTGAATTATCAGGAGAATACATAAAACAAGCAACTAAGGATACCGAACACAAGTTCATAACATTACATGGTTGCACCAAAACAAAATAGTACATATACAAAGAATATACATATGATACGAAGAAGATACAGTTGTACCTAATACAAAGAACGATACAATAATTTAATTTTGTCTTAGCCCTTGAAGCTGGTAGTTAAGTTTACTAATTTCAGTTCGAAAACCAATAAATCAATTTTGCAGCTTTATAGGTTGATGTTGTAATTCATTTGCATACTCAGCGGCTCGACTTGGAAACTGATGGTCAATCCACTGCCAAAAGGTACACTTTGCGGGGTAAACACGACATCTAAAATAACGACGACCAACGTTAAATCCAATCAAAATAACATCTTCTACAGCGGCATACCCACACCCACACATTATGATTGGTGAGTCAACTTGTTGGTCGTTAACCACTTGGTTGTTTTGAGGCTGACGACACAAGGCAGCACAACTTTGTCATCGCATTGCCCTTTCTTCACATCGTTCTTGTTCTCGCCTTTCTCTTCGGAGTTCTTCTTGTTCTAGTTTATACTCACGCAAATCATTGTAGTGCCTTTCTTGCATCTCTATATAGAAATCAATTGGAGTTTCTGGTGATGGTGGGTTTGACAGTCCTAGATCACCCATGCCCAGGGTATATTCATAGTCATATAATGTAGGAAGAGAAACAAGCATTATTTAAGTACAAAAAAAATAGACATTTAAACATTTAAATTGGAGTTCTTTTTTCTTTTGTCCTCTAAATTTTGTTTTCATTTTTCGCAGTTTGACATTTAAACATATTAAGTCAGTGTTAATTTATTTACCAATACATCAATGGTTTGACAAATATAAAAATACAGAACTTGTACAATTTCAACACATGCAAACATATAAATACAACACTTCAAGAAAATCCGAAATATTCAGATAAAGAACCCAAAACATATAAACATTCAAATAAAAATGAGCAGCAAAATTCTAATTTAAGGCAATCGATATACCCAAATCACACAGAGACTTTGAATGTGGACCAAAATAAGTTAGAGATGAAATCAACTAAATAAAACCCAAATGATGAAGCTCTAACTACCTGTAATTGTCTTAAATGATCCAAATCGGAGGAGTAAAGTTTGTAAAATAGGAACACTCGAAGGTATACAGTTTGTAATCGGAGGTAGAGTAGAAATCAGAGGTGTTTGTGGATGGATTTGTCGAGAGACAAGAGTACAGAGGGAAGAGTAAGAGGGAGAAATTTGTTTTGGGGGGAAGTATTTCGTGAATGGGGAAAACGTCGCGCCAAACTTCCACATAACTGAAGCGGGGATCGGCTTGAACCGTTGGATTAATCAACATATATGGTTATTTATTTGTTTAAACTGATAACGCGGATCCCTGACCTGAATTGTATTTATGTAAAGCTACGCTTTGAACTGGTGTTGCATGTCACAGTATAAGAATTCCAACCGCAACAGTGCATTCACGTCTAATGCAACAATATATGAATATTGTTGCAGAAGATCAAAGAAAGCATAGCTTTCACCACACTTTTCATGCAACGCATACAAATTAGTGTCGAATATGCCCACTTTTGTAATAATGGCATTTCAACTGTCATGACTTGATTTATCACCTATCTTCCAAGGTAGAAACCACAAAACTGAGTGTTTTTGTTACACTCACCCCAATTTGTCCTCCATAGACGATATTATAGCAACGTTGCATGTTGAAAGGTTTACTGTTGTGCTCAGCCAAGTATAATGCATATCCTTGATTAAGCTGTATGTGATACAATACATTATAACTAAAGCATTTATCCAAGATATATAAATAAACTAATATAAGAGCATTATCATATCCATGTCGTTAGCCCCACTTTGATGTCTTGCATGTAAACCCACCATTATTCTTTTCAATGTTGGCAAGTGGAATTTATTCTTTTTCAAGAATTCTTCAAAAAATCAACCGTTCTAGATAGACAATTTGAACGTCGTTCGTTAAACAAAGTGCAAACAGAAACCCAAAAAGAGCTTTCGCTTTGGTTCATACTTTTTCTCTTATCTTTTGAACATTTAACCAACCAACAGAAAAGTTCGGTTTGCTCGCCCGACGATCATTTATAGAATTTTGAAGAATTGGGAGCTCAATTTCCAAATTCTTTTACACGAACTTCATTGATGTTGATTCCAGAAGTTTGTTTTCTTCTAAATGGTATTAAAAATGTATCAGCATTCGTGCTATCATCTTCTACTGCTTCGACATTTTCGAACTGTGTTCCTTCGATTCCCCATTCGCTATATCCAAATTGATTATTTAAATTTCTATTTAAATTCTAAGCAGGATAAGGAGGCGGCCTTCGCTGTTGGCTATTAGAAAGAATATACTCTTATTCATAACTGGAATTTTGCTGAAAAGAAGCATTTCGAGAGCAATTTGAATAACCGACTATTCTTTTTCGGTTAATACTATGTTGGCCAAGCAACCCCTACTAACTCCACCAACTTCTGTTGGAGTCGGTTGCTTTCCAACACAACCCAGGGTTGAGAATGCTCTTGCAACATATAGTGATGACAGAGTGAGAGCGAGAACCATGAAGGTATATAAAAAAACCACAGACAGAGCAAGAGGTACTAGACAGCAGACATTCAGAAATCTATGGATATTTTCATCATCATCAATATCTGGGTATTATGAATTTTTAACTGGTACTAACATAAAGCTACTCAATAGTGGATCATACCAGTAAAACAAGTGCACCCTACATGCACTATTACAAAACCATACTTATCCATATAAATCATTGAAGACGCTCCAAATATCTCCATACAATTAGCTATTTCGGTTATGGTGTTGTAACGTCATTGTTTAAGGGTAATATGGACATGGAAGCTCTGTAATGTTTACATATATTACAAATTATAGTCTGCTGTTTACATGGATTTAAAAAGGTACAGGACATTCAGAAGTCCGGCACTCCGTTGCTGTTTTTCGTTTGCGTTCCTAGAATAGTGAATACTAGGACTTTTCATAAGAGATCAAAAGGAGGGAAGAAAATCCACGCAGAATCAAAGTTGTGATGCTCACTTTTCAGCTTCATTGATGCGAAGATAACTCACTTGAACCCTGAAGGTCTTCTAATGCTTTTTTCTGTCATCAACAATGCAGCCAATGAAATATGTCTTTAAAGTTTATACAACTTGAGTTATGATAAACGGTAAATACATTATCAAATATCATTCCAAACTAAAAATAACAGCTAACAGACCTTATAGGAAAAACTATTAAGCTCACTAAGCGAAAACATGAAACAGGTTGACATCATAAAAGCCAGCTACTATTTTAAATACAAGAATTTGAAACCAAGGTATACATATTAAAACATAAATTCTTCTTGGAATATGCTTCTATCCATGAGCATGAAGGTATATAACTGGACGTACAGCCCTAAGGCCAATATACAAAACATCGCTGGTACTGGTATAGTGTTATGGTGCAGCAGAATCGACTCGGAAAAAGAAAAGGATAAAGATGAATAAAGAACCTTTACTAATGTGCACTACAATTGGGGTTGAGACAGATATAAATCAAGAACCATTACCTTTTCTTGCAGTAGGCGTTTCACAAATATTTCATGTTCATTTGTAGGTAATGTAGATGGCCAACCAACCTGAACTCGCACAATTATTAAAAAAAGAACACTATGAATTCATAAATAAAATAGAATAAAAGTCAGGAAAATAGCATCCCCAAACATTTTTTTAACCATAATGACACCAACTTTATATTTGAGTATCAAGGACTGACAGATTAAAAATAGGCCAAATTTTCGTGTTAGACCCAAAAAAAAACATATCTCAATTTTTAAGCCTCATTCAGAAATTATTTACAGAAAATAGCCCTAATTTCGCACAATCCATATTTGAGCAAGTGTAATTTTTTTAAAAAAGAATTGTGTTTGCGCAAATATGGACTGTGCAAGTGTATTTTTCCAAAAAAAAAAAAAAAAAAAAAAAAAAAAAGTTTGAGCATTCCATATCTGTGCAAGTGTAATTTTTGAAAGAAATTGTACTTGCGCAAATTTGGAATGCACAAATATAAAAACTCTTTTATATGTTTTAAAAAAAAAAAAAGGAAGACATATTTTTGTGATAAGTTTAGATACATGCGTAAAGCTGCAGGTTTTTGGGGACCTAAAATGAAAATGTATCCTTAAAGATATTGTATCAATCTATTTGTTTTTTCTAAAGGACACAGGCACTTTCTCATGCTAAATTATGGTTTCTTAGTTTTCAGGCGAAGAAAGGAAGCGATGTTCTTCGATGGTGGTGCAACAAGCCTCGAAGATAGTCCAAAAAGTGTCTGCGGTGGTGTGGTGGTTGACGGTGTTGAAGGGGGTCCATTAAGGACACACGGCTGGAGGAGGGCTGAACGACTGGGGAGGTGAGAAGGATATGGAGGCAGCGTTGATAAGGGATGTTGCAGCGGTGATGGAGTAACATCCTATTTGATTAGAGGTGGAGGTAGTGGTGGAGCAACATGGAATTGCGAAGAATATATTAGGATTCAATGCTAATATCAGTTGTGTTCTATAAGTTTAGGATCATTTATTTGCTGATGAAGAGAGTTGATGACTGGGAGGAAGAAGACGGTCAAGAGCGTGGCGTGAGGTTAATTGTTGATGAGAAGGGTTGAGTGTAGTTGGGGAAGAAGATGCATATTTGTTCTTAATGCTACTGTGAGTGTCAGTTTATGAATTCTATTTTAGAAAAAGGTGTGCTTTTTAATTTATAAGACACATTATTTAAATAGAAATTTATGGCTGAAATAAGAAGGCAATTGGATGCTGCAAAACATGGATGTCATTGAGCACCCTTATGTATATATACGCGCGCACGTGTGTGTATATATATAGAAAATTATATATATATGTGTGTATATATATATGTATATATATGTATATGTATATATATATGTATGTATGCCGGTTATTTGAATATACAAAATAAAACAAAAATGGTGACACAAAAGACCTAAACAGTTGGATTTTTTTTGTCATTCATAACGGCTGAATTCAGGAATGTATGCCGGTTATTTGAATATACAAAATAAAACAAAAATGGTGACACAAAAGACCCAAACAGTTGGATTTTTTGTCATTCATAACGGCTGAATTCAGGAGGCAATCCAAAATTGGAGATGCATTATATCACAATTTGTTTCTCTAACCTCATATAGATCCTTACACATATAATATATATTATATAGACTGTCCCATTATACATACATACATACAAGGTTTTCAAAATAAAATTCAAATCGTAAAATTCAAGCTTCAAATCGGAACGGGATTTAAATCGTAAATCGTAGATTCAAAATTTCCATATTTTAAAGATTTGCACACATTTTGAAATTTATTTTGATGTTTGAACATCTGTCTCTAGACCTAAACTTTATTTTTTTTCCTCTTGTTTCGGTTTTATTTTGAAATGATTAGAATCGGGATCGTAGATTCAAATAAGTATGTCGAATGTATCAATTTAGATTGAATGATTTTTCTAATATGTGGTATTAGCTAGATTTGAATTAGAATATGAATCGAATCGTAAAGGGAGAGATTAGACTTGAAACGAGATTCAAATCGTAGGATTTTAAGATTTTTGACAACAATGCATACATACATACATACATACATACATACATACATATATATATATATATATATATATATATGCATTGTAATTGTAGTAGCATGAATGCTACTTGCTATAATAGTTTGAATTAAAAAAAGATAGCCTTTTCTGATAATTTTTAACGACATATCATAATTATTTTAATAAAGCTTTTATATAATAATTTTCAGCCAAAATGGTCATATTATTTTAAAGTTGCATTTAATTTTTTATTTAGCATTTCATATTGTTTTATTATTATTTTATAAATTACATAATGTTATTTTTCATAATTCTTTACGATGCTACTGTAAGAACAAAAAAGATAATAGCTCAAAGTTGTGAAAACGAAAAAAAAAAAAAACCAAATTTTTTTTTTAAGGACGACGTTACGATAATTTCAGAGTAGAAATCGGCTCAATTTTGGACTGAAAACAAAAATATTTTACACCCCCAAAACGGAATATAACAACAACAAGAAGAAGAAGCCTTCTCATTGTTTTAGACTTTCTAGCGCTTTCCTCGCCTTTATGGTGCCTCGAGAATGAACAGCACCTCAGGCCCTCAACAAGCAAAAAAGCCCAAGCTGCCGCCCAGCACCTTTTGGTGCCTAGGCGACCACCTTGACAACACTGAAAGAGCTGCGAGATGATGATGGTAAGACTGAAATTCAGTTAGGACTGAGATTAGCACCTAGGAGATGATGCAGTGATGTGATAAGGGGAGGAGACAAGGGTTTGTGGTTGAGAAGGATTAGTGCAGCTAGGTTTTGAGACGGGTGTTGATGATGTGACCACAGTGGAAGGCGGAGATGGAAGGTTGAAGAGAGGCGGCAGCAAGGAGGCATGATTAGATTATTGTCATTAAGTATTGCATTTCTTAGTTTTCCCTTAGAAAAAAGACTGGTCATCAAATCATTTGATCATTTACATCTTCAAACCAGAAATCCATTTTAAATTTACTTTGCAGGTCAAAGTCTAAAGGCTAATTCTATTAAAACATCACCTTTTGCATTTCCCACCCCACTAAAAATTAAAGAAGTGAAATGCCGAATTTATTCTTATATGTTATTAAAGTTACCATATTCATTTTTCCATTCTATAGTGCACTTTACCCATAGGAAAATAGGATGAGAACGAAACGACAAATGAATCTGAAGGCGGCAATAATATTTTGTAAGAAAATGATGATGCTTTATTTCAGATTTTCCCTTTTTTCCTTTTCTTTAACATCTTTTTGTATTAACATTGTTTGATTTTAGGATTCTTCTTTTTCTATGCCTTACTGTCACGCAAATAGGAACTGAGACAACCTTAGTTCTTAGGTAGCTTAGAATGTTGAAAAATCCAGCGTGCAATGTACTACAAATGTTAAACTAACCTAGTTCTAATATAATGCACAATGTAAAATTTAATTTACAGTTAACTGAACTGAAATGTATGTTTCTTTTAGATTGCACTACTGTTGAAAGAAATGAAAAAAAAAAAAAAAACGGATTACAATTTCCTTGTTTTTGGATCTCATCTTTAATCCCCTCTTCCGTAGTGAATATTAAATTATTGTCTTGAAAGGGTAAAATGAAGGACAGTTTTATATAATATTTTAGGTGAGAAAAGAAAAAAGTGGGGTGTGATTTTTTTTTTTTTTTTTTAAATAGAGGGATGAAAAAGACAAAAGGTGGGGTTTGAATAGATCTTGCCAAGTATAAATATCTTATGTTGAGAAAGTCCTTATTTCTCATAATCACTAGAGCGTTTACATCTTCGAACTAGAAATTGACTTTAATATTTGCTTAAAGGTCAGAGTATAAACATATTATACAGCAAAAGCATCAACCAGATTTTTTCATCATCTTAAATGTCATTGATTTGGTAGAACAGACTTTATAAAATATCTTTTAACACGTTTTATAAAAATATATTTTCAGCCAAGTTCAAAATGACAGTAGAGAAAAGAGTGAAATTGCAACTTAACTCGTAAATTTGAGATGCCATGAAATATAAATAGTTTTTTCATTTATGTAAAACTTTTAGACTATTAACTCGAAAATTAGTAACTATGTTACTGTTTTTGGTACACAAATGCATGCATCAAATTATCTGCTTTCTATGCGAAAGCACTAACCTGGTTAAAATACAAGGTAATCATCTTTTCTTCAACACCGACAGCCTTTCTGGAAAATATATTTTCAAACAAGTGTTATAACACTCGGTATAGAAATTTATCATCATAGGCAGTATTGCTTGCAGTGGCAAAAATAAAATACAATGAATTATATGAGGCAATTTCTAATAACACTAGCAATGATGTAAAAGGGTTTCCCAACTCCAGGCATGGAATTCATAATAGCAACATCTAACCTCTCAATTTGTTTGCTCGATTTCCAAATTGTCATAATACCATTTTACCACCAATTTCCTTGCTTAGTTACTCGTATTGTCAAGGGTGACGCCTTAATTTTGTGTTTGATGTGGTATGCTTATTGTTTAATTTATATTGGACAGGTCACAGTAACAATTTGGTTGATAGTTAATATAGCACAAATAACATGTGAAACCTACTTAATCGTCAAAATTTAAGATAGTTATGATTATGCTTAACGTTTGTCGTAAGACATCATCAATATCCATCAAAGGATGGACAATTTGTGTGGCTTCCACCTAGATTTCAGGTGTTTTTAAAATGCTTTGCACCAAGTAGTCTGCCGTATTACAAGAGACTACAAATGATATAATGTTACATCAGAGGGTGTGTTTAATGTCATAGTAGTTTGAGCCTATCAAGTTATGATTTGAAACCTAGCAAAGCCCTCAGAAATAATTATTAATTGAAGAAATATCAGTTCCTCTGATAACCCTTCCATATACTCTCCATGTACACATTTTTTGGGGATTGGAACAGACCGACTAACTAAAAGTATTAGGGTACCTTGTCAAATCAGCATAGATTGGTTCCGTCCAATTCGCACAATCCAAACCAAGTTTCTGAAATGCTAGTAGCACAAAGAAACATGATAGTTAGTAAACAAATTTCTGAAACTATCAAGGTAAAATTAATGGATGCAGTTATATCAATTATTTAAGGAAAAACCACGAAGTTCTGCTTCTTGTCAGAATGAGATTCATATATAACTAGCTATGTAAATCTGTTATCAGGATAACCATTTTCAAGATAATAAGTTTCAAATTTGTTTATGTAAAATATCTCTATAAATGAAAACAGGGTTGGTTAATAACCCTATAGCAGCGAAAAAATTTAACATCCTTTTAAGTAATCTTAGAAAACAATTTTGACAATCAACTATAAAAAAAGATGGTTTCTGCCCAATTACTTCCAAATTCCCAATTTGCACAATCCAAAACAAGTACCTGAAAGGCTAGTAGCATAAATAAAGAAACATAACTGTTAGTTAACAAATTATTGAAGCTATTAAGATAAAAACAATGGATGTGGCTAGTTATATTAGAATTAATTAAAGAAATAGCATGAGGTTTTGTTTCTTGTCAAAATGAGATTCATATATAACTTAGCTGTGTAAGTTTGTCATTTTGATATTCATTTTTTATATAATAAATTTTATATATTCCCATAGATGTGAATAAGGTCAATAATTATACATAATAATGCATTATATAGCGGTAAAAAAGCATTAACGTCTAAATTTGACAGCCCACTATAAATCAAAAGATAGCTCGCGCCTTATCACTTCCAAATTCCCAATATATTCTGGTTCTTTTTTCTGTAACAACTCTTTTAATAAGAGATTTCCCTATCAATTTATTATTTGACAGTTGATTTTTAAGGTAAAATATAAATAAATTTTAGCACTACAATGGGTCTTCATAATACAGTTGAAACGAAATCCATTTT
This sequence comes from Allium sativum, assembly GCA_030737875.1. Classification (NCBI taxonomy): domain Eukaryota; kingdom Viridiplantae; phylum Streptophyta; class Magnoliopsida; order Asparagales; family Amaryllidaceae; genus Allium; species Allium sativum. Next base: position 766,424,670 of record CM060913.1, on the reverse strand, counting down.
CACCGTTACAAACATGCACTTTGTAATTTGTACAATGATATCCAATCAACCTAAGTGTATACGTATCATACTATGTTATTTAAATCACACTTAAGTGATACTTAAACAAATGACACTTTCAATGCTGTGTTTATCTGAATGGCTTAAAAAAGTTATTAAGAAACTTTTTTATGGATGTACCAGTCCTCTGGTGTGAATCTTACCAAATAAGTTATTCATTGCATAATATTTAATCTCTATGAACAAAAAAGAAATATCATAGGATTTACTTTGCCCGATCAAAAAACAATTATTATGTCCAGCTGTACGACCGTAATGTGTGACTTTTTTGAAGGATTTAGCATCTTGACATAAAGAGTTAAATTGTAAATTTTATATTCCCCGATTTTGGTTCCATGTTTTGTTTGAATTCTTAATTTTTTTTATAGAAACAATGCAGAATGAAAGGTTTTAAAGTAAAAAATAAGTATATATGAAATTATGTGTATGTGTAAATGTATATGAATGTGGGTGTTATACAAAGAACTGGTAAATTCCACACTGCTTAACCAGTGATTAAGAGACGCTTAAGCTTGTTAAGCTAGATAAATAAAAGGTTAATACAGCCACCGGTATATATGCATGTCCATGTGGATTTGCATCTAATCATCGGATTATTTGGACTACTTTGCACATGAGTAATGTGGTTACTCTGTTCGCTTTGTCGAAAGAATTAAAAAGTGAAAACTGTCATTTTCCATGCCTTTTGAGTATGAATATTTAGCATACAATAATAATCTAGTGAATTAACCATCAACTATAAGATAGATCAAAACACATTAAAACTATATTAAAAAAAAAACTTGTGAAATAAATTGCAAACATTTTTCGTTCTCAATCAATAATAATGTAAGCAGTTTTGTTGAATAACATTTGGAACATGTGATGTACGGTATACATTCAAATCATTATAGCATAACAATACATATTGTATTGTACAACATAAAAACAATACCCCAAAATAAAAAAATAAAAATAAAAAAACGCTTGCAATGCAAATTTGTCACACACGTAAATTTTTATATCTTTGTCAATCTTATATTTTAATAAATGTTGTATAAAAAATATATTGGATTGCAAATAGAATGCATAAAAAAAGAAAAAAAAACTCGATTTTTTGTTCGGACTTTACTAAAGTCCAATAAGATATTAAAAGGTATCTCTATTGTTGCATGTTTGTGTTAAAAGTGGTTAACACCATACATAACTAACAGAGCATTAGAATATTTTTATGATCACCATGCAAGCACTGTATCTTAGTATTGTACTAAATACCATGATTTACCAAGGCTGCTCAATCTCAATCTAAATTAGAAATTTAGCACAACAAATGATCAAGAATAATGCAACAGTTATAGATGTCAAAGTGAATGTTACATGTATTAATGGTCTAAGGAGGAACTGGGAGCACGGGAAGTAGAAACAAACTGTAAAACTATAGACAACGATATTACTGCATCCCTGTATTTTCTTTTTCTTTTGTGACTTGTTCCACATCACAAAAAAGGAAGAAGGAAATAGAAGGATATATGAGAAGAAATGCATGTGAGCTGATGAAAAACATTATTCCAACATTAATGGCACTCTTTTTTTGTCTTACTTTTACTTGAAGTATAAACATTAACCGGCACAAGTCCTATACTTTGAATCCATTGTTTTTTTCTAAAATTGGACACATTATATGTAGAGGGGACCAAACTAAAAAAATTCAGTTATCAAATCCAAGTGCTTTACTAGGATGAATAATGATTACTCCCTTTGAATTGTTACGGGATAGTAATCCAAAATTTATTGGCTTTCATAATCGAAAAATGAAAACATGTCCAACATTTAAAAAAAGGATACAAATGTAGATACAATGTTACTCGTATTCAAAAATTATCCATTCGTTTTAGCATCAAAATAACAGTTAATGTCAAGTTTACTTTGGTAGAGTGAATAAGTGGTACCTATTGTTTATCAAGAGGATAGTATGTGTTATAATTATAACATAATATCAAACTTTTAATTAAACATGCATCGAACCTTGGTTGAAAGCAAGAAGATTGCCTGACGAGTGCGCATCCGCAGGAACTCTATAAACAAACAACAATCCCAATGAGCTTTAACAGTGTCAGTATTACACATATACAAATAAATATGGGCAATTTAAAAATGCAAATCAAAGAGATAGAGGGCACAAACCCTTCTACTTCAAGAAGAGTAATGAGTTGATCATTAACAGACGAATTATCATTGCTGTTCCGTATTTCTTGGAAATCGGTAGACGAGCAGAAGGTGACGAACCTTGATTTATATTGTGGAACTGATCGACAAATAAATTTTCGATTTAGAGAAGAAAGGTGATTAGCGCTGGCAAAAGGGGTAATTTGTACGGACTTAGAGGGCGGAAGAGAAGAAGAGAGAAAACGTGTTGGGTTCGGAGAGAAAGGAGGAGAAACCATCGCCACCATCGTCGTCTACTGTTCAATAATGGCTGATCTGGTCAACACAATAGTTCAGGGTGAAGTAGGTTTTGTTCTTATTTAGTTTTGATTCTTCGTCATATAGACAACAAGACGCCGCCTCAGCAGTCGTGAATGCGCTTTATTCCATGTATAGCCGTGTAGTTCCAGACAGCTAAAAATATATATATTTACAGTAATGTTATAACGACCGTGCGGTTATTTTATTTGGCTGACGCGGATATTATTTCTTGTCTAAATTTGGCAAACTTTCTCTTTTATAGTATAATCGCTTATGCGACTTTTGGCTAGTGTAATCCATCTTTATAAACCAATCTGAGCAATTGCTTAAGATTGAAAATATTTACACTTTTCTTCTGATGGAAAACGGACTGAAGGACAAAGTTTTAAATTTTTTTGATCCAAAAAACGCGGTTTAGATAATTTCTTGTGAAGGTCAAACTTTGGTTTAATTTTATACATAAATAAATAATGCTCTGTTTTTAAATTCTTTCCTCTCTTTCGATTTTCTTTCAATTCAAATGGAAAATCGAATCATTCATTGATTACGTGCATTTTACATCGTTAATTGGATTATTTCGATTCTTTTGTTGAATCGATCTCAGTAGGTAATTTTACCCTAATTTACTTTTGCATTTTCGATCGATTCAATTTATTTTTTACTGTTTCTTTGTTATGTTTTGTCCATCTTATTTGCTTACGAATTTAGAGGTTATTTGCGTCAATATGTCTGATTTGGTTTCAATCACTAGAGAAGAACAAGGGTATGTTTTTGGATACGCTGTTATGATTTTTTTAAATTTTAATGTTATGTGCATTTAGCATTTTCTTGCTGTTTAATATTTAATTTGACCGTACATGATTTTTTGACATTTCATAATATCATTTGTTATTTATATCTAAATCTGTATAATTTTTTGCAGTAGCAGTCTTAGGAATAGTATTTTGGTTTTATTTGTACTTGATGAGTGTAGTTACTCTATTCGATTGGACATGAGTTGTTCTTTAATTGCTGTTAAGAATAGCATATGTGAATATTGGACACATCTTACTCCTTGTTCTATTGAAATATCATATAATTTGGAAGTAAGATTATCAAAGTTGATACTGATTCGGATTTGCATATAATATTGTGCTTTCAAATTTATAAGAAGAGTCCTTTTTTTTGTTTTCATTGTTAAGTCGTGCCATCATGCCTGGAGCTCAATGTTGACAGTAGTTTTTCAGTTAATTCTAATCAGCAGAGTATTTCAGCTTGTTCCGGTTCTTATAGCATCAAGTCTTGTGGTGAATCAAGTTCTTATTTGAAAGATATTATGAAGAAAAAGTGTCAACTGAATATTATGGATTTTATTGGTTATTGTTTTAGTGGCGCTGAAGATTTTAGGGAGTTTTTAATGGCTTATCAAATAAAAGAAGGACATGAATTGATTTTTGTAAAAAACTGTCCTGAAAGAATATCAGTCATATGCTCTTGGAACATAGAAAGTTGTAAATTCAATTTAAATGCTTCTTCGAATCCTAGGCAGTCTCTTCGATTCTTTATTAGAACTTATAACTTTGAGCATTCGTGTGGTGCGGGATTAAGGGATGTTAAGAAAGTTCATATTTCTAGTAGATTTATTAAATCTTTGATTATTGATCAAATTAGAGATGTCCCTATGAAGAAACCGAAAGATATTATGGCTGAATTTAGAAAAGAGTTTAATTTTAATCTTTCTTATTATTATTCATATTTCGGAAAACAATTGGCTTTGAAGGAAATTTATGGAGATGATGCTTTGTCATATAATGAATTAAATTGGTATTTGGAGACTCTGAAGAAAACTAATCCAAGAAGTCATGTTGCATTGGATTTAATGCTTGCTTAGTTGGTTTTCGACATTGCCGTCCTCTTATATTTCTAGATGCAGCATTTTTAAAGGGTAGACTAGGAGTTTTATTAGCAACCACTACAAAAAATAAAAACCAAGGTTTGAGTTTTAGTCTTTGTCTTTTATTTATTTAAGTTGTTTAGTATTTTGTTTTTGAATTCTTTAGTATGCTAATGTTGTTTAGCATTCTAATCTTTATTTCTTATAAGAGTGTATTTTGAAAGAAAAAAAACACTGCTGTGAATCCGAAGCACATTATGTGTTTTTTTTATTTTTTTTATTTTATTTTATTTTTTTATTTTTTTGCAGGGATTGACATAGAAATTTTATGTTGAGGTGATTCAACTTTGAATTAGATTTTCATATATGATAAGACTGCTTTTTTCCTATTTATTTAACAGTTGCAATCCTAAAGTACATGATACTCTTTTTCCTTTAGCAATTTTTTGTGTTTATCATATTGTTTCATATTTTTGTATTTGCTTCATTAATTTGGTCATGAAATTCATTATGCTAGGTTACATTAGCATTTTTAACTCCATGTGTATTGTAAGACTCCTGTGTATCATATGGCTGCAATTTTTTCATACTTGTTTCTCGGTTCTTATCCTAAGATACATTGTGGTTTTTTGCTTTACCTTTTTTTTGTTTTGCATCATATTGCTGCATTTTCTTTTTTATTTGTTTCAGTGATTTAGTCATGACATATATTATGATAGTTTACTTTAGCATTTTTTAATTACATATAGCATGGTATATGTAAGATGTTGAATTGATTTATTTTTTGATATAGTTATGCTACATCAGATTTATTTATTTTTTATGTTAGCATTTTAAATTTGTAATGCATTTTTTCAGGTTTCTTTCCACTAGCTATGGGAATCGTCTCACATGAAAATGAATCAATTTGGACTTGGTTTTTAGAGAATCTAAAAGAGATGCTTCATGAAGATCGTGAATTAGTTTTTATGTCTGATCGTCAAACGGGTTTGCTCTTAGGTGTTCCGAAAGTGTTTCCATCTTCTTTTCATAGTTACTGCACATTTCATATGGAGCAAAATATTGGTTCAGTGGTTAAAGCTTGCAAGGGCGATACATCAATTGTTGATTTGGTTAAACTTATAACTCGAGCTTCCAATTTATTTGATTTTGAGCGTTATATGTTAAAATTTAAAGAAATTGGAGGTGCTGCCGCAATCAACTTCCTTAATGATAAACCTTTAGAACATTGGGCAGATTTGTTTTTTCAAGGTAGAAGATATGGAGAATATTCTTCTAACGTGGCTGAGAGCTTTAACTCTTGGATTGTGTATGATAGATTTATGCCGATTACATCTTGTCTAGATGGAATTCGAGTGAAAGTAATGGAACAAATGGCAAAGCGGAGGGAAGAATGTCATAAGTGGACTACTGTTTTATGCCCAGTCATGGAGCAACGATTGTCAAAGTTAGTTGAAGATGGGTTTGGATGGAATGCATATAGGTCTACCGAAAATATTTTTGAAGTTAGATCTCCTATTTCACATCATGTTGATCTTGAAAAAAGATTGTGTAGCTGTAATCAGTGGAAAGGTACCGGTTTTACATGTGCACATGCTGTTAAGTGTACGAATAAATCAAGACTATCGGTACATGAATTTGTGGAATATTATTTTGCAACTAATGCTTTTAGAGCTAGTTATGCACATGCTATTAATCCAATTCCAACTGTCGGTAAGCAAATTGTTACTGAAGATGAAATTGTAATTAGACCGCCTAAAGAAATTCGAGGTGCTGGAAGACCTTCTACTAAAAGACATGGTGGCTTTTCTAATTCTCAGAATAAGTGGAATAAATGCAGTAAGTGTGATCAAGTTGGACATAACAAGAGGAATTGTCAAGCTTCAAAGAAGATTTAAATTTGAATTTGTTTTTCAGTCTTTTTTTCCATTGGATATGTTACTATATACTTAGTATGTTGTGGTTATTTTTTATTGGTTATTGGGACATGTTACATGTTGAGTTGTTATTTTTAATATAAATTTGACTTTTATTTCTGAATTTTATTTTTCTGCTTTCATTTATTATGTTTTGTATCTTTTTTTTTTAAATTATGAAGTGTTGTGTCTGTGGTTGCTGGCATTTTATCACCTGTTATTATTTACATTAATTAAACAGGATAATGCTATATTAATTTAGCATTTTGTTTTGTATATCACAATAGTGATTGGCTGATTAGATTATTAGCTGTATAAAGTAAAAGTGGTTAGGTAACTTTATTAATATAAAATTTACTTGTATTTGTGAAACTTATGTGGTTACTTTCATTTTTTTTATTTTTTTTGCATATTTTGTTTAAAATATGCACTGTTGTGTTTGTGACTGCTGGTATTTTATTATCTGCTCTTTGCGATGTCATTTATAAAGACTAATGCCTTATTTATGGGCTTGCTTTCATTTATTTTGTTTTATGTATTTTATTTTTAAAGCATGCATAGTTATGTTTGTTGTTTGTGGCATGTTTTTACCAGATATTTTCTACATTAATTCAACAGACTAAAGCTATATTGATTTAGTGTTTCGTTTTGTATTATGTTAAACTGATTGACTAACTTGATTAGTAGTTGTGTAATAATAAATTATGTGATGCTACTTTATGTGGTATTTGGGTAATGTCGTATGCTAATTCAATATAGCATTTTCTGCTAATTAATTTTTGAAATATAGTTATTTTCTAAAACAATTATAGTATGATATTTGAAGCTAATGCAAACAATTACGTACATTATAAAATTTGTTGATCAATCTTTTATAAGAGTACATTTTGTTGTCAAAATTTGTTGTTTTGTGTACATGCATAAGCGCCTAACTACATTTGTCATTTGTATATATTTTATATTTTATACTTGACTAAAAAATATATCTTGAATATCGATCAATTATCATTGACATTTTGTATTTTATCATTTTCATGTTATAGGTACCCGATTAGGTCTTGCGTCTAGATGTCTTTTACGTGTCATAGGTACCCGATTAGGCCTTGCGTCCAAAAATCTTTTACATGTCATAGGTATCCAATTAGGCTTTGTGTCCGGATGTGTTTTACGTGTCATTGTACCCACTTCGTTAAACAATCCTTACTGGGTGCAGAATCGTTGCTGAACGACCCGATCATGCCTTGCGTCTGGAAGCTTTGTGTCTGATTATCTTTTACGTGTCATGGGTACCCGCTCGGTTAAACAATCTCTACTAGGTGCAGAATCGTTGCTGGAGTACCCGATTAAGCTTTGCATCCAGAAGTCTTTTACATGTCATAGGTAACTGATAAGGCCTTATGTTCGAATGCGTTTTACATATCGTTGGTACCCGTTGTTTTAAATAATCCTTATTGGATGCAGAATCGTTGCTGAACGACCCGATTAGGCCTTGCGTCCGGAAGCATTTCACGTGTCATAGTTACCTGATTAGGCCTTGTGTCTGAATGTCTTTTACATGTCATATATACCTACTCGGTTAAGCAATACCTACTGGGTGTAGAATCGTTGCTGGAGTACCCAATTAAGCCTTGCATCCAGAAGTCTTTTACGTGTCATAAAATGAAACGACCCAAACTTCCCCGTAAAGGAAAGCCTGGATTGAATTTGAGAACACGACAAATCAGAACATAAGCAGAAGAACATTTCATTACTTATTACAACAATTCTATCAGAATACGAGAATATAACAGAGTATGAATAAATATTATACATTTGATAAATATCAGAGAATTACAATTTACAATGCAACGGAAAATAATACAAAACACGACTGAAAGAAATAAACGGATACAGAGCTTTTCGAATATCACTCCAGCTGTAAACCAGGATCCTATGAATATAAATCTACAAAACCAAAACTAGTAGCTGTCCGTATGGAAAATAGGGACACTCAGAGTTTAGGTTAAAACAATAAACTCCAGGTCAGTCATGTGACTGGTGTTGTAACACCCCGTGTATTCTATAACAGTGAAATTCACAAATTAAAGTATAATTAGTTTCAAATCAAAGAATTAAGGGAAACGGGATACGCCATTGCGTTCGTCTCGGAATTCTGCTTGAGATAGAGTCCGAGTTTGCGTAAAATGGACTCTGTATGAAGAAGATATGGCCTCCGGAAGTTTCAGAATTCAGTTTAAAATTCAAACAGACGAAAACAGCTCAGAAAAACAAATTTAAAATTCAAAATCGGGCCCAATTGGCCAGGGCGGGAAAATTCCCGCCCAAGGCACCCAGGTCGACTTGGCAGTCGACCTGGGGCTAGCCAGGTCGACTGGGCAGTCGACCTGGGTAACCCGTGTCGACTGCCAAGTCGACACGGTGTCGACTGGGGTGTCGACCTGGCCCCTGAGCCAGGTCGAACCCAGCCCACCCTGGCTGGCTTGGTCTGTGTTTGGTCGATTTTCTGAGCCTTTCCTTGTCACTAGGGCTAGGTGTCAGCTCCTGGTTGGTCTCTCCTTTGAACGAACGGCTATTATCAAACCAAGCTCCATCGACGGTCCGAATCAACTCAAAAACACTATAAAAAGAACCTAAGACCTAGCCTAGATCATACTATTTCATTTTAGCCTCAAGCCGCCGCCATTAAACCTAGAGCTCTAAATTAAAAATACAAAGAACAAAATTATAGAAGACGAAGGACGATTCTTGAAGGCTACAACAAGAAGCTACAACAACTAGACGCTTTAGACAACGGATTTAGGGCTATTTGATTTGGAATTTTCTATTTTGATTATTTGCTTCATATTGTAAGTTCTATGTCACTTTTTAGGCAAAAACGCTAAAATAACATGGACATGCCATGAATTGAAACCGGATTTAGGAACTATTATTAATCCATGTTTATATTGTTTAACTTTGAATCATAATTTGGGAATATTGCTATGTCAACGTTGCAAGTTAAACTTATCATGATTTTGATGATGTTATGAATCACTTGGGCTTAATTGTATGGCAAGTTGGACTAATACATGTCAATGGAATCACTATGTTTATTGAAATCTTTATGTTGATTAAACCATGCCTATGATGCTAATTAAACCATGTCTATGATGTTGATGGTACTATGCCTGTGATGTTAATATACCTATCATGTTAATGACAAATTGGGAATTGCTAGGTTATGATGAAAAGTTGGAATCATTATGTTTATAATGCTAGATGAGAATCATTATGTTAAAATGCTAAATTGGAATCCACTATGCCTATTAGAATTACCACGCCTTTAATGTTTCATGTTTGTAATAAAATTATTATTACGCCCGCAATGATTATTATGCCTATGATGTAAAGTTGAAATTATCATGTTAAACTAAGTTGGAACCATTACTATGCCAAGTTATCATCATGCTAGTATTGAAACCATGTGATATGTTATAGCCTATTTATTATGCAAGTGATGTTGGAATTGTCACATATGCCTATCACATGTTTGGTGTTATTCCCCTTTATCTCTTGAATTGCTTATGCTTGTGAACGAAGTACGTTTATATACGTTGGGGGTACGATTGGGTAGAATAGGGAAAAAACTTGAATTGATTATAATCATAAACCGTGAAATTTGGCATAAGTAGAACATGAAATATGGCACGAAAACTTGACTTGAACATGCCATAACTTGACTTGAAAAACATGCCTTAGTTGGGCACGAAGTTGACATATGAACATGCTATGGAAATAGCACGAATCTGATAAGGACATGGGCATGACTTTAGAAAACAAGAAAGTGGCCAACTCGAGGTTGGGTTGAGTTTGTAGTGTAAATCTGCCCGGAACCGCCCGGCAAATCCAGTTGCTACAAACAATAGGATCCAATGTGGGTAGTTGGTCATATCGCGCTTGAAACCCGAGGTTGGGTTGAGTTCGTAGCGTAAACCTGCCCGGAACCGCCCGACAAATCCAGTGGCTACGAACAATAGGATCCAATGTGAGTGGTTCGGTGCATTAACGAATCAATTAATGCCAATTAGGGTTAAGTCATGAACATGTAAAGACAACTTAACCAACTTGAACACGATTTGTAGGGCTAAGTCATGAACTTGAAACGACAACACTTAGCCAACTTGACATGACATGTAGGCGGGTTAAGTCGCGAATTTAAACGACATACTTAACCCTCTTGACATGACTAGACGGGAAGAGGATTAAGTCACGAATTACATGACTTAATCGGTTAGGCGGGTTAGGTCACGAATTACATGACCTAATCTGTTAGGCGAAACCCTAGACACGACCCTTTTCAGCAGTAACCTTCTAGATGTATCAAGGTACCCTGGGGCTAGGCCGGGTGGGGCACGATTACTGGGCTGATTGTAAGAGGTGAACGACGGCAGTGGGGTACGCCAGTGTAGGTTCGGTGGACTACGGTCGTGCACGTATTCCGGGGCAGACACTGGGTATCGGTAGATTTATCTATGCATCTTGAATCATGTCAGCGGTTGACATCCTAGGGCCGATACACCCGAAGGTGGACCCAGCACAGGTGACTACATTCGTGATTAGCCGTATGACACGGACACTTGACGAGCTAGAACTTGTAGGGAGCCGATCGACTAGATAAGCGCTCCGTAGGACCCCGTACTTGGGTCAGACCCCATTTCAGGGTCGTTTCACGATATTGGGCCGTGGGATTTATTTCGTGATTAACTCGTGACATGGGCTTAGTATACTAGTACAGTCGATGCAACGAATCTTGAACATGTGATGCTTTATTTGACTTATCTTGACGTATCATGATCACCTTAGTCTACTATGTCCACCTTGACACCCTTCTTGAGTTTAGTTCCAGTTCATACATGACATGTTGTTTTAACCGTTTTTATACTGAAAGTCACTAGGACTTACTCAGTCTTTATGACTGACCCTTTTCCTTTCGCCTCTTTTTCTTTCGTCCCCCCAGGTTCACAGGGAGGGAATACCGCAGCTTGACCAGTTTTCACATCCAGCTTGAAGAGAAAGAATGTATTGCTTGGGTCTTTTCCGTTTTGGACTATGACTTTAGACAGCAATTAGGGGACTTTTGCAGTTTATTTATGTTTTCTTTATGCTTCTTTAAATAATGTAATCAAGACAGTTATGATTTTGGAAGTATTGTAAGACAAATTATGACATGGTTTGTGAACACGTATTATGTTGAAATAAAAGTTGTTGTTGTTTTTCCGCTGTTCAAAAATATGTGCTTTTATATCTGTCTTGTATATCTGTGACTTATACTTACAAACCTCCACCAAAATTAGGGCATTCCCTTTGAGAGTGACCCTAATGGAGGTGGGGTGTTTCACTTGGTATCAGAGCGAGGTTTACCAGATAAGATAAAAAGTTTTGAAAATTTATTTTTCAAAAAGAAATTTAAAGAAGCATTTTTAAAAGATAAAATATTATTTTATTTTAAAAGGGCAAAGTCCCCCAAAGCCATAGGTACTATCTCTTATCCTTCGTTTTGAATCTATCCTTTTTGTTTCAGCATGTCCGAAGAACTTAACTTGCCATAGGGGGTACCAATACCTGGTTGGTTTAGACGTTTCTTAGAAGCAAGGGCCACTCATCCAGGTCCTACCGTTCCTCCTCCCCCAGCTGCAGGAAATCATCCAGCTGTAGCAGCACCTCTTCCTCCACCTACTCCGCGGGGAAATACTTTTGCTAAGATATGTAACGATTTTAAAGCTATGGGAGGAAAGGACTTCCATGGAACTGAGTCCTTCGTGGCAGCTAGGAATTGGCTGAAGAAAACCGAGTACCTATTCGTCATCTTTGAGGTAGAAGATAGGCAGAAAGTACAACTAGCGGTATGGCTACTTAAAGGCGAGGCTTCCTACTGGTGGGAAGTCACCAATGCAGAAAGACCAGTGGAAACATGGGAGGACTTTAGGGCAAGGTTTGAGGCTAAATTTCTCTCAGAAGATGAAAGGAGTTTGCAGTTGGAAAAATTCTTATTTCTTAAGCAAGGGGATATGACAGTCAAAGAGTATGTTAATCAGTTCGATGAGCTGGCTAGGTTCAGACTGGACCTAGTCAACACCCCGCACAAGAAGGCTCTCTGCTTTGTCAAGGGGTTGAATGAGACATTACACAGTTTGGCCATGACCCATATACCCATGGGAGCTACGTATGAAAGGTTGGTGCAGATGGCATTGCTGAACGAAGAAGATAAGGGCAAGAAGGAGACAAAGGCAGAAAACTCTCAAGGGAAGAAAGAGGTCAAGCCCAACGATTCTCAGAATAAGAAGGTAGGCTTCGAGAAAGGAGGCAAGAACGACAACTCACGTGATAAAAGGAAATGCAATTTCTGTGGTACGGAAGGGCACATAGCCAAGGATTGTAGAAAGAGGAAGAGAAAGCAAGGTGAATGTTTTCATTGTGGGGAGACTGGACACATCAGCAAAGACTGCCCTAAGAAGCAGACCGGACCTTCTGGGGGTACATCGTTAACTTCTTCTAGATGCTTTGTTTTATCTTGTTTCTCTCCTCGATCCTATCTTGAGAACCATAGGTGGAATCTTTTTGGATGTAAACATGTAATTGAAACATGTTATGATTGCGAAATGGTTGCAAGTGGTCGCAAGTGGTTGCTCGTGGATGCATGAATACACATTAGGCACTAGATCGGCTCAGACACATTTTTCATGTTGCATATGCATAAATGTATGTATTCGTATAGGGATGGAGTTTAGTGTGTTGTCATATGGATGTTGCATTTATATATGAATGGTTGTGCACTCATGTAGAATCATGAATAGGAAAATTCGCATACATAATGGATTCACGGCACTTACATAATTCGCATTAAGGAGGTCAACTGAATCAGTAGACCGCCTGATCTTGCATTAGATAAGTACATGTACACACACACTTTGCATGTGATCATGAAGCATTAGAAGTCTTTTAAGGACAATGGATGCTCGTGTTTGATGGATGAGTAGATGGATGTTTGGATGTTAGGATATACATTCTTCCTAAACTTGAAGATTTCGGGGACGAAATCCTTTTAAGTGGGGGAGAATGTAACACCCCGTGTATTCTATAACAGTGAAATTCACAAATTAAAGTATAATTAATTTCAAATCAAAGAATTAAGGGAAACGGGATACGCCATTGCGTTCGTCTCGGAATTCTTCTTGAGATAGAGTCCGAGTTTGCGTAAAACGGACTCCGTATGAAGAAGATATGGCCTCCGAAAGTTTCAGAATTCTGTTTAAAATTCAAACAGACGAAAACAGCTCAGAAAAACAAATTTAAAATTCAAAATCGGGCCCAATTGGCCAGGGCGGGAAAATTCCCGCCCAAGGCACCCAGGTCGACTTGGCAGTCGACCTGGGGCTAGCCAGGTCGACTGGGCAGTCGACCTGGGTAACCCGTGTCGACTGCCAAGTCGACACGGTGTCGACTGGGGTGTCGACTTGGCCCCTGAGCCAGGTCGAACCCAGCCCACCCTGGCTGGCCTGGTCTGTGTTTGGTCGATTTTCTGAGCCTTGCCTTGTCACTAGGGCTAGGTGTCAGCTCCTGGTTGGTCTCTCCTTTGAACGAACGGCTATTATCAAACCAAGCTCCATCGACGGTCCGAATCAACTCAAAAACACTATAAAAAGAACCTAAGACCTAGCCTAGATCATACCATTTCATTTTAGCCTCAAGCCGCCGCCATTAAACCTAGAGCTCTAAATTAAAAATACAAAGAACAAAATTATAGAAGACGAAGGACGATTCTTGAAGGCTACAACAAGAAGCTACAACAACTAGACGCTTTAGACAACGGATTTGGGGCTATTTGATTTGGAATTTTCTATTTTGATTATTTGCTTCATATTGTAAGTTCTATGTCACCTTTTAGGCAAAAACGCTAAAATAACATGGACATGCCATGAATTGAAATCGGATTTAGGAACTATTATCAATCCATGTTTATATTGTTTAACTTTGAATCATAATTTGGGAATATTGCTATGTCAACGTTGCAAGTTAAACTTATCATGATTTTGATGATGTTATGAATCACTTGGGCTTAATTGTATGGCAAGTTGGACTAATACATGTCAATGGAATCACTATGTTTATCGAAATCATTATGTTGATTAAACCATGCCTATGATGCTAATTAAACCATGTCTATGATGTTGATGGTACTATGCCTGTGATGTTAATATACCTATCATGTTAATGACAAATTGGGAATTGCTAGGTTATGATGAAAAGTTGGAATCATTATGTTTATAATGCTAGATGAGAATCATTATGTTAAAAATGCTAAATTGGAATCCACTATGCCTATTAGAATTACCACGCCTTTAATGTTTCATGTTTGTAATAAAATTATTATTATGCCCGCAATGATTATTATGTCTATGATGTAAAGTTGAAATCATCATGTTAAACTAAGTTGGAACCATTACTATGCCAAGTTATCATCATGCTAGTATTGAAACCATGTGATATGTTATAGCCTATTTATTATGCAAGTGATGTTGGAATTGTCACATATGCCTATCACATGTTTGGTGTTATTCCCCTTTATCTCTTGAATTGCTTATGCTTGTGAACGAAGTACGTTTATATATGTTGGGGGTACGATTGGGTAGAATAGGAAAAAAACTTGAATTGATTATAATCATAAACCGTGAAATTTGGCATAAGTAGAACATGAAATATGGCACGAAAACTTGACTTGAACATGCCATAACTTGACTTGAAAAACATGCCTTAGTTGGGCACGAAGTTGACATATGAACATGCTATGGAAATAGCACCAATCTGATAAGGACATGGGCATGACTTTAGAAAACAAGAAAGTGGCCAACTCGAGGTTGGGTTGAGTTTGTAGTGTAAATCTGCCCGGAACCGCCCGGCAAATCCAGTTGCTACAAACAATAGGATCCAATGTGGGTAGTTGGTCATATCGCGCTTGAAACCCAAGGTTGGGTTGAGTTCGTAGCGTAAACCTGCCCGGAACCGCCCGGCAAATCCAGTGGCTACGAACAATAGGATCCAATGTGAGTGGTTCGGTGCATTAACGAATCAATTAATGCCAAATAGGGTTAAGTCATGAACATGAAAAGACAACTTAACCAACTTGAACACGATTTGTAGGGCTAAGTCATGAACTTGAAACGACAACACTTAGCCAACTTGACATGACACGTAGGCGGGTTAAGTCGCGAATTCAAACGACATACTTAACCCTCTTGACATAACTAGACGGGAAGAGGATTAAGTCACGAATTACATGACTTAATCGGTTAGGCGGGTTAGGTCACGAATTACATGACCTAATCTGTTAGGCGAAACCCTAGACACGACCCTTTTCAGCAGTAACCCTCTAGATGTATCAAGGTACCCTGGGGCTAGGCCGGGTGGGGCACGATTACTGGGCTGATTGTAATAGGTGAACGACGGCAGTGTGGTACGCCAGTGTAGGTTCGGTGGACTACGGTCGTGCACGTATTCCGGGGCAGACACTGGGTATCGGTAGATTTATCTGTGCATCTTGAATCGTGTCAGGGTTTGACACCCTAGGGCTGATACACCCGAAGGTGGACCCAGCACAGGTGACTACATTCGTGATTAGCCGTATGACACGGACACTTGACGAGCTAGAACTTGTAGGGAGCCGATCGACTAGATAAGCGCTCCGTAGGACCCCGTACTTGGGTCAGACCCCGTTTCAGGGTCGTTTCACGATATTGGGTCGTGGGTTTTATTTCGTGATTAACTCGTGACATGGGCTTAGTATACTAGTACAGTCGATGCAACGAATCTTGAACATGTGATGCTTTATTTGACTTATCTTGACGTATCATGATCACCTTAGTCTACCATGTCCACCTTGACACCCTTCTTGAGTTTAGTTCCAGTTCATACATGACATGTTGTTTTAACCGTTTTATACTGAAAGTCACTAGGACTTACTCAGTCTTTATGACTGACCCTTTTCCTTTCGCCTCTTTTTCTTTCGTCCCCCCAGGTTCACAGGGAGGGAATACCGCAGCTTGACCAGTTTTCACATCCAGCTTGAAGAGAAAGAATGTATTGCTTGGATCTTTTCCGTTTTGGACTATGACTTTGGACAGCAATTAGGGGACTTTTGCAGTTTATTTATGTTTTCTTTATGCTTCTTTAAATAATGTAATCAAGACAGTTATGATTTTGGAAGTATTGTAAGACAAATTATGACATGGTTTGTGAACACGTATTATGCTGAAATAAAAGTTGTTGTTGTTTTTCCGCTGTTCAAAAATATGTGCTTTTATATCTGTCTTGTATATCTGTGACTTATACTTACAAACCTCCACCAAAATTAGGGCATTCCCTTTGAGAGTGACCCTAATGGAGGTGGGGTGTTTCAGGTGTGAGAACTAAAACAGTTATCAATCTTTATTTTAAAGTTTGGTAAATCAAGGGACCACGCTGTATAACACGGAACGGGTTTCCTCCCAAGAATACCAGTGCATATAACAAAACAACGCAATGCTTTTTCGAAAAATGAAGCTATTATAAGACCAGGTCCCATCATACAATGCAACACAAGGCGGAGGATAGGGTTTTCCCTTGTAATAGCCAAACATGCATGGTACATTTAAAACAAATCATTTGGATACTATTATAGTGTAAAGTGTATAAACCAACTTCAAATATAAATGTATCAATCCTAGACGGCATGGGTACCATATATCATGTCGCCAATACTAGGCTCTACAATCAAAACCGCAATGTCACGTATTGGAAGTTGGATTTCGTCCATGAACCAAGGCAAGGGATAGTCCTTACCGCTTTGAGACTGTATAGCCCGAGCCTTAGGGTCAGAACGCATCGACCCTTGGATCGTCAGGGCCGGTCCACTCGATGTGGATTAAAATGCCCGAACACTACATTTCCCCGCCCTATGGGCGTAAAATTGGTCTGTATAAAGACCATACCATCCATCGGCTCCGTAGAGACCGATATAACCCAGGCGCCCCGCTATCCATCATCGACATAAGTAAAACGTCTAGGCGTGCAAAACCCAGACACCACTTCTAGCTAAAAGGAAACGCATGTCCTCCCTGATGTCCTCTCCCGTTTCTGGTTCACACCGGGGTATGAGGCTTGCGAATTAACACTATATACAAAGTTATGCTATATTAAAGCCGTGCTTTGATCATCAACCACAAGACTCTGCTTTTCAACAGAAGCATTGATCCTTTGCATCTCAACATGCCACACAGGCAATTCACGTTATGCAACTGATGTCTATCAATCACACAAAATGAAATCCGATGTCAGACACACATCGTTTTTACAAGTTTGTTCTGGGTCTGAACGAAACCGGATGCACCTTATTCCTCGTCCCATATGTCCAATATAGGAGAGAAATCCTTGCATATCCGGTCGATCTCCAAGTATGTATGGAACGATCATCACTTATTACCTTGTCTTAGGTGTACAGCCCAATCAAGACATCAGTGATCATCTAAACGATGTGAAGACCTCCGGTCTTCAACCATCGTCTTCATCCTCGATATATCGTCGAATTAGTTATTTAGAATGGGATAAACTCGGTCTTTTTGAATAACTCATGTATATAATAAACAAGTGCTATAAAAACACAACATACGCCTCATTTCAATCCAGAATATTCTTTTGTTTAAATATTCTTATCCTTTGGGAAAGGTTCCCAATAATTTTATCAAAGATAAATTCTTTAAATTTATTCTTCAATCTTCCTTTGGATATCAATTCAAACCAAATTATGGTTTATCCAAACTAGTCGGGATTAGCGAACCCTACTGAAGTAATCATTTGTTTAATTTCCCAATCCCAACCTATTCATCCCATGAAGTAAAACTGGTAATACTTCATATCTAACACCACGGTGTTATCGGTAACTTTAATTACCATTTCACGTTCAAATCTAATTAAAGATTT
Organism: Allium sativum; assembly: GCA_030737875.1. Lineage (NCBI taxonomy): Eukaryota > Viridiplantae > Streptophyta > Magnoliopsida > Asparagales > Amaryllidaceae > Allium > Allium sativum. Next base: position 766,406,385 of record CM060913.1, on the reverse strand, counting down.
AACCATTACTTGGAGCAAAACTGGTGATACTCCATTCTCGATCATTTCTTGAATTTGATAATTTTAGTTATCAAATTCACCTTTCAATCTATTTAAAGATTCATTAAAACTCTAATTCAGTTTTAATTTCCAAAAATCATTACTTAATGATTATTCAAAGTTAAGAAATTAATCTTATCTTTAACTGGGTTAAAGAATTAATGTCATTTAAAACACAGCTCACGATAAACCCAAAATCACATTCCATTAACAATGGAATCTTCATGGAATACAGATCAATATATATAATCGATATGAACTTCCATATCCAACCGATAATATAAACGGAATAACGGCAAAGCCTTTTAAATTCCATATATATTAACAGTTTTCCTCCACAGAAACTCACTTCGATTATTATGAATTCAGATTCCATTCCATTCCAATATATTAATTGGAAAATTTTACTTTGGAAAATCTCCACTAAATCTTTAATAAAAAGATTTATAAGTTCCAAATCTCATTTCACTGTAAATCGGGTTAAAGAATGAATGTCGTTAAAACACAGTTCACAGTAAACCCAATTCACATTCCATTTCAAATCTAATTAAATGTTAATTAATTGGTAATTATTCTTTAAATCTTAGTTAAAAGATTTATTCTTTACACATGGGGTTTAAGAACAGTGTTACTGAAGACCCCATCCCATCAGTCTCTAACCGTAAATTAGTAAGAGAACAATTACCTAAGTATTAATCCCGAAGGCCGAAACCAACATCAGATCAATACCTAAGAAACCATTCAACTTAGCTAATCTCCAGTTAGTTTCTAATTTTATTAACTCCATTGGGTTTAAAAACATCATTATTAAAGATATCATTCACGACAAACCCAAAATCTCATTCCATTGTTAATCGGGTTAAAGAACAAGTGTTATTTAAAACACCGTTCACGATAAACCCAGAACCAATTTCAATTCAATTCCAAATAAATATCAATTAATTGGTAAACTCCTTTAAATCTTATTTAAAAGATTTATTCTTTTCTCATTTGGGTTTAAGAACAGTGTTAATAAAGACACCGTTCACGACAAACCCAAAATCCAATTTGATATTAATACAAGGCTCTGAATTGAAAATATATCGGCTTATATTCAATATCAAATTCTCAAATCAACAAATATCGTATTGGAACAACGATATATATATCTTCCAAATTCCTCCACAATATCCGTATAATCATGGAATCCAATATCGAAATATTTCGAAGATAATTTCGATTCAAATCCATTCTAATTCATATATTGGAAATTCTAGTTATTTTTAAAACCATTTCAAATCCAATTTATTTATTTAAAAATATTGGATTATAATTCTAGTTCGTAACTAGTTCATTTCGATAAAAATATATTTTTATCTTTTCAAATATGGGATTTTTTATCCTAATTCTTTCCAAATCATTTATTATGATTTTACACAAATTATTGATATTTTTAATAATTTTATCAAGACCCGTACAGTCGGTTTCCATAAATGGCCATCGAACTGCACTTACATCGACCTTTTTCAAATTTGATTTGGACATAATTCCAAATCCAACCATTAGATTTCTAATTTCTTGAATTCTTTAGAAAGATCTTTTCGATACGAACCCAACGGTTCCGGGTTTAGGAGAATTTGACGGTCGGATCTCCCGTAATGTCCATTCGAAATCAATGGTCGAAATTCGTGAACTGCCGCAGCGCGGCGCGTTCTATTCAAGCCATTATATATATAGTATATATATATTACGTCGATTTCCATTTAAAACTTATTTTATAAATCGTTTTAAATTCGTTTTCAAACGATTTCAACTTCATATTCAATTTCAAATCAAAATTGAATATTCAATATCATTAATATATAAATGATAATATTTTCAAAATATTTTATTTTGAAATCATTTCATTTTCGATATTCATTATAGAAATGAATAAAATCGATATAAATATCGTTTACGTCAAAATGGCGTATAACTAATCTACACGGCTTTATATATTTCAATATATTGTCGTGTCCATCCAAAATCGGACATCAAAATCAGATTTTGATCTTTTACTCAATATTATTTTAAAATATTAATTATTTTAAAATATTCGTTATTTTAAAATATTCATTTTTTCTGAACTAGAATCAGACACAGTCAATTACCATATAATGTTATTTATATGGATTTCATACAACACATGTATAGAACAACAATGATAAATAATCAACCATCATCCAGAGTGCATTCTACACTGCATAAGCATTAGATATAAATATTTAACGGTTATAATAGTCTGTCAACCAATCGATTGACATACAACTAAACAATTGGGATTAGTGTACGTCGAATATCATCTCAATACCTGTGTGGGGTTTCAAACAACAAACACTGATTATTATTTGTGCAGTTGGGCGATGTGAAAAATATATTGTCTCAATCAATATCCATCAAATGTGTGTACATAAACAAATCGTCCGATTTGTTTATGAATATTTATTTTATTCATATATATGTTAAAAATTATATTTTTAACTATAAAATATTTTATTCAACATATGAATATTTTATTCCATTCCACTTCACAATCAATTTTCACAACACAATCAAATCAAACAAGTCGTTCATGGTCTGTGGACGACGAGGAGCAGTTCATATATGCAGTTATAAAATAAATAACTGTATAAAGAAAATTATAGTGAGGAGTTCTCACCTTTAGGATCCACTCCTCCAGTTCCTTCTTTTTGAACAGTTCGGATTTATTTCCTATGCGTAGCTTTCTTCACCGTGCTTCCAACGCAGTCTATTTCACATATTTGTATTAAAAATCAGATTTTTATTTCGCTATAACATAAATAAAAATCATATTTTTGATTCGCTATTCATATAATAATAAAAATCACATTTTTATTATGCTACTCGTATAAAAATAATATTTTTTTATATCGCTACTCATTTGAAAATTATATTTTTTATAAGTTCTCCCTCATTATAAAATCGTGTTTTTATAATTCCATTTTAAACTATAAAAATCTTATTTTTATTATATCGTTATATATAAAAAAATCAAATTTTTACCTCCGCTATATACATATAAAAATCAAATTTTTATCTTCGCTTTATACGTATAAAAATCTAATCTTTTTAAAGTTAAAAATCAAATCTTTTCATTTTCAAAAATCATATCTTTCTTCGTGTAAAAATCTAGTCTTTCTTTGCTATTCTTATATATAAAAAATCTATTTTTTATATAATAAAAATCATATCTTTGTTTTATAAAAATCATCTCTTTATGTTATACGAAAAATATTATTTACATACGATAAAAAACATATTTTTACCTTTCGAAAAATAATTTCAAGGCATACTCTAGTTAAAAATCATAACTTTATTCTATTTATAAAAATCATATTTTATTTTATCTACATATAAATCCGATTTTTAACTACATAAATAAAATAAAAATAACGTAAAAACTCACTTTTTTCAGTTTTCTGAGGAAGGGGGGCCCACAGCGGAGATGACGGTCGAGGGTGGTCGCGGCTACGCGGAGCTGGCCTGTGGTGGCCGACGATGGATGTTTTGGGCGCGGAAGGGCTTGAATTGGAGGGAGAGAGAGTGTCGGGGTCGGGGGGGGGTGCGGTGAGGCTGAGGCGGGTTGGGGGGAGGTCGCGGTGGGGAGGCGGACGTCAGCCTTGGAGGCGCGACGGACGGCGATGGCAGGAGGCCATCGATTTTCTCCGATCGATTTTGGAGGGTGGGGGTATCGGTTTCTGTAAATGAGAAAAGGGTTGGGGCTTTAAACGTATATATAATATTTCTATATTATTATTATTTTCTCCTTAAAAGTTGACTTTTCATACGAGCTCTGAATCGAGTCCAACGACTGTCATCCCCAACGTAGTACCTCCATTCTGAACACAATGAGATATGTTTCGTAACCCAATTCGGCTGTTACGATCAGTTTCCATCAAAATCAAAATATAAATATATATATTGATTTTGAACGCATATTTCAATTTACTGGGGCCACATATTGACCCCAAAAATTCCAGAAAAATAAATCTGGCTATGTTTTGACGATACGGTCCTATGTAAACTAATTTCGTCTAATCTAGAGACTGTTTGAAAAACGGTCATTTTCCAGTCGATTAAATTCAAACTGAATTGACCAAACACGTTTAAATTCACCACGCTCACATATTGATTAGAAAAATTATGAAAATTTGAATCAAGTAATAATTTGACATTCCAGATCCAACGAAAGTGGTTTCGTCGAAAACAGAGGTCGTTTTAAGGGCTATATTTCCATAGCGACTATTCTGAATTTTCAACTAGACATAACTTTTTATTCCCGCTATGAAATCTGGATTTTTCAGATTCTTTGGAAAGATATTTTCAAATAGATTCAAATATTTTTGGTTTCACTAAAATCCAGTTTATTTTGAATCCTATACATTCATTTGAAATATGAAATCGAATTATCAAACTACCGCGCCATTTCCAATTCCTTTTATAATTAAAATATATATTTATATTCTAATTTCGATTTGAATAAAGTTATACGTTCTAATTCTATTCAAAATAAATTTCTGGTCGTTATTATTTAAAATAAATCATTTTGAATATCCAAAATTCATTAAAATAGCCAAAATAAAATAAATAAATTGGTTCTGATTTTCCGAGTTGTTACAATCTCCCCCACTTAAAATCTTTTCGTCCTCGAAAAGGAACGGAACTGAAAGTTGTTTAACTAATCAACTCAACTTTCATTTTGGCTTTCATTCTTCAACTTTTCAGTTTTTAAGAATATTCAAAATTTTCAACAATTTGGCTAAAACCCTAAATTTTCGAAAAATTTCGCCATAACCTCTTTTGTATGGGGAGCACCGGGAAAATCCCCAAACCGCCACATAGACACTCTCATCTCAAAAAGAAAAAGAAAAAGAAAAAGCTAAGCAGCTAGCCAATCGGCTCATAAAATCATCCAAACCCAATAAATTAGTAAACATGTACCTATTTGTCGGGCATACAAATTTATTCCTCTGCTTAGCTTCCCTGCTACGACCTGTTAAATGTATATACATGTATATGTATGCATTTTCAAACAAATTCCAATTTAGTTCAATATTTGATACAATTTGGTTATATGTACCGTTCTTTCACATAATGGTTTTATTAGATAACAAATAATCATACAACACAATCAGCAATCGATTTGTGAATTAGCTTTTCAAATGCATAATTTTAACATATATTCAAAAATCATTTTTTTGATGCCAAATCACAACAATAAACCTATCTAGTTTTGGTTCTCACACCAACCAATTGGAAATATATAGATATCCCACCTTCAAAACTCGAACACAAACTACTGATGCTGACATGTCAATCACCAGTATCATCAGAGTCATCTCCGGGCGTCTAGGGTGTGATTCTATATATATCTAGTGTATTAAAACTTCGAATATACGTTCATGATGCGTATATGCAAAATCTCATATACTCGATTGTCCAAAATAAAATAATATACTCAAATACGTATAATTAGATTTAAATTTTCAAAACTGAATTTGATTTTAAAATTTTCACTCTTCACACTCATTCTAGGATACTACTGATCCTATCTCTAACGAGCCATTCTCATTGGATATTACTAATCCAATCTCTGATGAATTCTTTCATTCGGTTCTAATGTGCCTTGTTCTCGAGCTCTGTAAACCAAAGCTCTGATACCAAAATGAAACGACCCACACTTCCCCGTAAAGGAAAGCCCTGATTGAATTTGAGAACACGACAAATCAGAACACAAACAGAAGAATATTTCATTGCTAATTACAACAATTCCATCAGAATACGAGAATATAATAGAGTATGAATAATATTATACATTTGATAAGTATCAGAGAATTACAAATTACAATGCGGTGGAAAATAATACGAAACACAACTGAAAGAGATAAACAGATACAGAGCTTTCCGAATATCATTCTAGCTGTAAACCAGGATTCTGTGAATATAAATCTGCAAAACCAAAACTACTAGCTGCCCGTGTGGAAAATAGGGGCACCCAGAGTTTAGGTTAAAACAATAAACTCCAGGTTAGTCATGTGACTGGTGTGAGAACTAAAACAGTTATCAATCTTTATTTTAAAGTTCGGTAAATCAAGGGACCACGCCGTATAACACGGAACGGGTTTCCTCCCAAGAATACCAGTGCACATTACAAAACAGCGCAATGCTTTTTGGAAAAATGAAGCTATTATAAGACCCAAGTCCCATCACACAATGCAACGCAAGCCGGAGGATATGGTTTTCCCTTATAATAGCCAAACATGCTTTGTACGTTTAAAACAAATCATTTGGATACTATTATAGTGTAAAGTGTATAAACCAACTTCAAATATAAATGTATCAATCCTATACGGCATGGGTACCATATATCATGTCGCCAATACTAGGCTCTACAATCAAAATCGCAATGTCACGTATTGGAAGTTGGATTTCCGTCTGTGAACCAAGGCAAGGGATTGTCCTTATCGCTTCGAGACTGTCTAGCCCGAGCCTCAGGGTCAGAGCGCATCGACCCTTGGACCGTCAGGGCCGATCCACTCGATGTGGATTAAAATGCCTGAACACTATGTTTCCTCGCCCTATGGGGCGTAAAATTGGTCTGTATAAAGACCATACCATCCATCGGCTCCACAGAGACCGATATAACGGAGGCGCCTCGCTATCCATCATCCACATAAGTAAAACGTCTGGGCGTGCAAAACCCAGACACCACTCCTAGCTAGAAGGAAACGCATGTCCTCCCTGATGTCCTCTCTCGTTTTGGTTCACACCGGGTTGTGAGGCTCGCGAATTAACGCTATACACAAAGCTATGCTATATTAAAGTCGTGCTTTGATCATCAACCACAAGACTCTTCTTTTCAACAGAAGTCCTGATCCTTTGCATCTTAGCATGCCACAAGGCAATTCACGCTATGCAACTGATGTCTATCAATCACACAGAATGAAATCCGATGTTAAACACACATCCTTTTACAAGTTCGTTCTAGGTCTGAACGAAACCGGAGGCACCTTATTCCTCGTCCCGTATGTCCAATACAGGAGAGAGGTCCTCGCATATCCGGTCGATCTCCAAGTACGTCTGGAACGATCACCACTTATTATCTTGTCTTGGGTGTACAGCCCAATCAAGACATCAGTAATTATCCAAACGATGTGAAGACCTCCGGTCTTCAACCACCGTATTCATCCTCGACATATCGTCGAATCAGTTATTCAGAATGGGATAAACCCGGTCTTTCTGAATAACTCGCGTATATAACAAACAAGTGCTATAAAAACACAACATACGCCTCATTCCAATTCAGAATATTCTTTTATTTAAATATTCTTATCCTTTGGGAAAGGTTCCCATTAATTTTATCAAAGATAAATTCTTTAAATTTATTCTTCAGTCTTCCTTTGGATATCAATTCAAACCAAATTATGGTTTATCCAAACTAGTCGGGATTAGCGAACCCTACCGAAGTAATCATTTGTTTAATTTCCCAATCCCAACCTATTCATCCCATGAAGTAAAACTGGTAATACTTCATATATAACACCACAGTGTTATCGGTAACATTAATTACCATTTCACGTTCAAATCTAATTAAAGATTTAACCATCGTTTGGAGCAAAACTGGTGATACTCCATTCTCGATCGTTTCTTGAATTTGATGATTTTAGTTATCAAATTCACCTTTCAATCTATTTAAAGATTCATTAAAACTCTAATTCAGCTTTAATTTCCAAAAATCATTACTTAATGATTTTTCAAAGTTAAGAAATTAATCTTATCTTTAACTGGGTTAAAGAATTAATGTCATTTAAAACACAGCTCATGATAAACTCAAAATCACATTCCATTAACAATGGAATCTTTACGGAATACAGATCAATATACATAATCGATATGAACTTCCGTATCCAACCGATATTATAAATGAAATAACGACAAAGCCTTTTAAATTCCATATATATTAACAGTCTTCCTCCACAGAAACTCACTTCGATTATTATCAAATCGGATTCCATTCCATTCCATTTCAATATATTAAATTGGGAAACTTTACTTTGGAAAATCTCCACTAAATCTTTAATAAAAAGATTTATAAGTTCCAAATCTCATTTCACTGTAAATGGGGTTAAAGAACGAATATCGTTAAAACAGAGTTCACAATAAACCCAATTCACATTCCATTTCAAATCCAATTAAATGTTAATTAATTGGTAATTCTTCTTTAAATCTTAGTTAAAAGATTTATTCTTTTCACATGGGGTTTAAAAACAGTGTTACTGAAGACCCCATCCCATCAGTCTCTAACCTTAAATTAGTAAGAGAACAATTCCCTAAGTATTAATCCCACTACACCAAAACATGAAATTTCTAACAAAAGTATTTTCTCAGTACTAACACTCAATTGCCGTTATAATGTAACAACGCTTAAATTCGTTACAATCATTTAAAATATCGGTATAAAACAAGCAAACATATATTATAACCGGATTGCACCGTTACAAAATTTAATGAAAATCACAACCGAGGGGTAAACGTGGAAAGCAATAAAAATTAACCTTCCCACGCTCCCGTTACCTCAACACAGCCGCCTCTTCCCAAAAAAATTCACGAAATAGAAGCGGGAAATCATCATATGCGATATCGAAGCGGGAATCGAAAGGAAAACTTCTCAAATCGGAATCGAAGCGAGAATCGAAAGCGGAGCTTCTGCTTCAAAGATTTTACCAATGGATTATCACGGAGGAGGTAAGGGAGAATAAAGGTACTGCGATTTCTGATCGTTTGTTAAAGTAGTGTTAAAAATTTAATGCGATTTCTGATCAGTCAGGGTTAGTATTTCCGTTTGAAACATTATAATGATATTATTAGAAGATAGAATAGCAGTTGAGACAATAATATGGTATATTAATTTATGTATAAATAATACAATTTCTTATTATTAATTTTATACATTTGGAAACATTGCATACAATTTTATATCTGAGAAGTTGGATTTATTAAGCATTAACTTTTACATCCTTTTGAATATTAATATGGTGAATAAATGTATAATCTTGTCTTATGTTGTAACTCCTTCTCAAAATCATGTTTTGCAATTCCACTTTTAATGTTCAAGTTAGTAACTATGCATCCACACACTATAAATTTCAGTGAACATCATTCTATTGTTACTCATCAAAATGCTTATAAAGATGTTGAAGTTTGTATGGTGCTAGTGAAGGTTGTGGTTCCTTCTGAAAATGCTTGAGTTGCTGCCCCATCAGCTGCAAATGCTTAAGGAATAAGGATCTTCATTTAAATTTGATATAATTGGCTAATATAATACTGTGTGGATTAGAACATACCCATGCATACCCTACAACTTCTGATGTGTTTCAGTCTATTATAGAAACTTGTGCATCATCTTATGCATCATCAAATTCTAAAGCAACCGACATGCACCTCATCCCTATGCCAGAGCTACTGTTGAATTTCATTTTGATGCTATGTTACTTAATTTCCTGATGATGTATGCACATTCCTTTGCCAACCATGATGTAATCCCTACATCTATCTGTTCACACAACACAGTTGTGTCAACTGGTAACACCTGGTTTTTGAACCAAATACTTCTATAGTTTACTGAACTGAAATTTCTTACAGTTTAAGACCGCATATAATTCATGTTTCTACTCTAATGATAAACCAGTTTTCTCTTATTCTTGCTTTAGCTTCTACATCCTCTTTCGTTCATCATCTGATTTAATTGGATGCACATATGGATGACTATCCCGATCCTGATCTGTTTACTCATTTTTAGTTATAATACCATGAGACTGTTAACAGTGCAGTCTGTTTTCGTTCTGTAGTATGTTACTGGGTTATAGGAAAAGGATTTTTGTTGTATACTTTTAATTATGTTTAATTTTTTTACCTTTATATAAGGATTATCCATCCTGTTACATGAAACTAAATCTAGAAGAGTATACAGATGTGATCGGGTAGCATCTTATTGTAAATAACATTATTGAACTTTGGGTGCATCTTGTGTGGTACTGATATCTTTTATGAATATGACCTAGTGTAAATGATAAATGAACATGAATTTAGATTTTGTTATTTTACTATTGTTTTCCTTTTAACCTTCACATTTGCTTTTATGTTTTAATACACATTCACCGTTTGTAAAGTATTTGCATTGTAGATGTCGGGCAGTTGTAATCCCACATCATTACATACAAATGACGCAGAGGAAGATGATGTTCGTCCTCCTCCTTCAAATAAAAAATATTGAATACTTGTGGATTTGGAAGGTGCAAAAGGTAGTAATGTGAAAAAGTGGGCCTCTCGTTCTGGCATTTGGATTCTCTCTCTCATTCCCGTTGGATACGAAGGATGGAATGATGTAGACAGTGTTTTCAGAGATAACTTATGGAAGGCACTAACGGTACATAGCTGTTTATTTCTAGTATATTTAAATGTCTATTATTAGTTCATGTTTACTGATATGTTGATATGCTAGCAATAGTTAAGGTCCGACTTGGTTTGTTTTTGCATTGTGTCGATTATACATGTGTTATTTTAGGTTTGAGCATAGGACATTCATTTCTAACAAGGTTATGGCTCATAGTTTTATAAACGGTAAAAGAATACTGAATTTGTGTTTTGTGAGATGACCTGATGTGAATATCGCTTTCTGTAAATGATGTATTCGCATTTATTTGACTGTGGGGCTTCGTCTAACTATAAGTAGACGTTTACATAGGCTCTAATAAGCTAATGCCTTTTATCAAGCAATTATTTGTATATATTCCAGAGCTGTAGCATAGGTGGAAACGCTTCAACACTTCAAAAAACTGCCATTCAGAAATGCAATGTGCCATTCATAAACACCCTAATTTATATTTGGACAATTTAATTTTCTGATGCTTACTTGGCATTTTCACTGATATTACCATGCAATAAAATTATATAATTGTAGGTTTGTCAATTTTTTTATCCAAATATACATTAGTTGTGACAAATAGGATAACTTAGTCTGAGAATTTGAAATGTATAATTATCAATGCTTGTAAATGAGTAAAGCTTCCTCTTAATAATGTTATATTAATTACATATTATAGCTAGGAGTTCATGATTAACCATTTTAGGAGGGCAAAGCTTCCTTTTAGTGTTTATTTTATAAAAAACATATACACAATGCATAACCAGAAAACATCTATAATCCGTATGATTAAGACAATACTTATAAGTTATAACCATTGCAGTTTTAATATTTAGTTATCCATTAGATTAATGAAGTTTAGTACTGTTAAATGTAACTACTAAATATGCTTGCAAATAAATCGTAAACTGTTAAGGGAATAATATATTTTCTATTAGTTAACCATAAAATTTCCATTTGATTCAGGGATTTGTTAACAAATTCTGAAACAGAGTAGTTAGTGGTAGTACCTTAATTCTTTGATGATTGTATTTGGTAATGGTTTGATATATTTACACGTACAAATATGTAAGATAATTACTAGTGAAATTTGTGTGATATATTTAACCAATGCGTTTGTTTAAAATGGAAAGCTGTCTAGAATCTCCGTTTAACAAGTAAACCTGAAGAGGAACATAGATGATGATGATTGTGAAGATGATGAAAACCTTGTTGATGACTATAGAATTCTGCTTCCTATCGCACAAGGAATGGTAAGAACTCGAGATCCTATTCTCATCTTCCATATGCAAATAAATAGTTTTTAAAAAAAAAATGTAAAACCAAAAGTTCCAGTAAAACTTCTGTGCATAGGAACTATGGATAAATAATGCATGATAGCATCTCCAACAGTTGATTATGGTTGCAATTCCGGATTTGTAAAATTACATCCCTAATTGAGATTCTTCTCCGACAAAAATTACAAATAATAACTATTGGGAGCCTAAACAATGAATAAACGTTCAATTTACAAGTGTCTATTCAACAGACATTTAGATGGTGAGTAAGAGCTATCATCGAAATTTCATATTAGTCTTGACAAGCCATCTAGTTAGTCATTGACTACAGTAGAAACATTTATTGCCAACTTAATTACTATTTTCAGTTGTCATAAGCCAGATTGCAAGACAGTTAAACTTTTTGTTGCTCCCGAGCCATGATAGGACCATATATGCTTAAGCTAGTCTCAGTGTTTAAGAGTAGCCTGAGTGTAACAATATTAAACTAGTTAATATATGAATTGTTACTCTATACTAGATTGGAGCGTTGAGTGTGATTGAGAGTTAATTTCTAGGTGAAGAAATTTTCCCCTTCTTTTCTGTAAAATAAGGGTTTGCTTTATAGTTTGTTCGGTGAATTTTCTCAGGACTATTTACATATATAAAGGGAAGTAACTGTCTGTCCAAGATTTCTTTAGCTAAATCTCACTCTGCTGAGCCTCTCTATTGCGATGTATGGATGACTCAACTACATCCTATAATCGCTTTTGGTCTTGCTGATCCGGGTGTCAGTTGAATTAAACGACTTGGAAAAGGTTATATTTGGCACATCTTGCTAATATTCTGGATCTACAAGAAAGGATAAACACATGTAAATATCTCATTTATTTTGTTTAAAGGAACTTTTCGGTCATCATACAACACTTGAGCTTAATTTGTTCTCTCCTTTATTTCAAAAATCTAAGCATTGCAACCCAAAATTATAACAAGGACGGTATTAGAATAACATAAAGGAGATATAGATCTCATTAATGATTGAACCACTAAATAAAGTGTGTTTCTTACCTTTTTTTTACTTTTTTTTCTTCTGTTTTTTCTCCTATTTGATTCTTTTGTTATTTGGGTTTATTTTGTTTGTTAGCATATAAATTCAGCAATTAACAGAGGCTTGTAGCATTAACTTACAATTACATTCTGGATCACAAGATCTCCCTTAACCTCTATGGCGTGCTTGCCCAAATTTGGTGCAAACACCAATGATTTACAAATTTTCAACCGGGTTCAAACAATGCATCCATAGTTGGGGAAAATATGAATAAATAGTAGAAACAATTCTGAAAAATATAGTCTTAAGCTAAAAATAATATATATGATACATCAATTATTTCTTCCCATGGAGCATGTATTGCTAAACACAAACGATAATCACTTTTTTTATACTGATGGTAGCTGGAACTAGATGAAGAGGTCTTATCTTTGCTCATCGACAAAATTAAGAAGAAAAGATGAGCGTATCAGCAAAATAATCTATCAGTCAATATCAATATAAGAAAAACTAGAATGAAAAATGGCCTTAAATTCAATTGTCAAACATTCCAAAAGGAATCCAGAATTACTCAAAATCCATTAGGAAATAACATAAATCAATGAATACTTGCCTCAAATCATCATCTTATTGATATTATAATCATTAGTTGACAATGTTAGTCACTGTAATGTCCAGTTTCGTTGAATAAGTACGACACTTCATATAGTTTCTTGTATAATTTTACAAATTATCACTTCACTTAAAACTGTTGTTTCATATCAATGTTGTTGTAGGCATTTGAAGACGCATACAGATCCCCACTGAGCATTATAATTCTTGATGACATCGAAAGGTGGACACTTCATTTCATAGTTTTAGTTATAGTTCTAGACTCATATCTATAACAGAACCTGAAGCTTTATCTACCTGTACTATGTGCATATGCTCATATGTGATGACTATAGTTTTGTTTCAAGTTGATATATCTATATGAATTTCACTTCAGGTTAACAGAGTATGTTGCGATTGGGCCTCGCTTTTCTAATGTGATTTCTCAGACGTTGCTTGTTCTCTTGAAACGTCTGCCTCCAGAGGTACATTTAAACTGATGTTATAACACTCTTTCTAGGATATTGGATAAACCATACTCAAAATTCAGATAATCTATTATTATATTCGTTCGGTTTGTTCCTGATTCTGAAGTATACGCGTACTTCAACATTTTATTTTCACTGGTAGTATTATGAAAATATTGATCAGATGGTAAGGGCATACCCTTTTCTATGCAGGGGAAGAATATGCTTGTAGTTGGTACAACAAGTGAAGTTGATTTTCTGGAGTCTCTTGGGATTTGTAATGCCTTCTCTATTACCTATCATGTTCCTACACTGGATAAGGAAGATGCCAAAAAGGTAAATGGTTATGAACCCTGTCCTGAAAAAGTGAATAATCATTGGTAGTATTATACGTGGTTAAATGTAACAACCCGGAATTTTAGGGCCAATTTAAAATTTTATTTTAAGGAAATTATGATAGAAAATGCGTCAGAATTTAAAAATTCCATTTCTAAATTAAATTTATTATTAAAAAAAAAATAAAAAAAAATAAAAAAAAAAGAAGAAGAAGAAGAAAAGAGTATGAAATAATAAGGATATAGTTTTGCCAATAATGTAATAAGGTTACATGATATAAAAATGTAATACAAATGTAAAGGTATTAAAAACAATGCATATAAATTACCTAATAATAATATGGAAAGGAACATTAGTATTTGGTTCAGAAGAAGGGTATGAAATGTAGGAATTAACATTTATTTCAAACGCAGAATACAAAGAGATGGTTATGGTCATTTATTTGCGCTAGAATATAAAATTGTTAAAATTAATACATATAGAATGATAAGAAATAAATATGGGTAATAAGTGCATTAATTCACAAACATACATACTTTATTCATCCAAAGCATGTGTAACAAATGCTAGTTATTGATACTAAATAGGTAAAGGTTTAGGTTAGGTTGGAATTTGAAATGTCCTCCATTTATTACTATTACATATAATAAATGGAATATTAACAATTACAACCATGTAGTTTTGAGGGAAGTAAATGTACTAATAAATTAGTATGGAATTAGTGTGTTTAGTTTTATATAATTTTATTCTTTCCTTGTTCGTGCTCCTTTGTATTTATGCCTAACATTCTGGCTTTCGATTTCATTACTTGTATTTGACAAATTTGAGTATTTTAAATTTTGCTGTCTTACTTAACATATTTATCTATTTCAACTCAAATCTATTTGCGTTGTAAACCATTGTATTTACCGGTTTTATATTAGAAATATCTTATTTTGAACATAGTATTCACTTTGGAATTAAAATTACTTTTGTAAATTTATTTTTCTAATGTAATGTTCTAGCGTAATTTACATCATTAACAAATTTGAATATTCAATATTAGAATTCTTTAATGATAAGAATATTTCTTAAATATAATACTTTCCCTAGTTATTCAAACTATAAGGTTCATTAATGTGGAAAGTTGCAGCAAGTTTTCAATGCGTTTTCCATTCCTTATTGCAAGCGCATGCATCCATGCTATATATTTGGTGTCATTTTATGAACAAAAATAAATAGAATTTCTTTTTTTTTTTTTTTTTTTTGCAATTAAATTTAATGTAATAAATGGTAATATGTGATTATAGCTATAGCAAATGTGAACGTGATTTGAAATTCAAAAGGTTACAATCAATTTGAACATAATAAATGTTTTCAACTTTAAAATAAACGGAAATTTAATTGAGAACAATTAAACATACAAGGGGGTAAAGGGAAAATTCATCTCCACTATAGAATATCCTAAACTCCTCCCATAACCTAACACAAACTCTCATTCACCTCCTCCTTCTTATCAATGGCCACGACTGCTCTTTTCTCCTCTTTTTTTTTTTCCACGAAATGAAATTAGAAACTCATATAGGAAAGATCGAAGAGATTTTTAGGAGCTTCAAGATCATACGGATGTGATCATATTTCGTGAACTGTGGAGGGTGAATTCGAAGCTCAAAACGGCGGAGTTCGTCGCCATTTTCAAGCGCAAGAAACCCCCTCACCTCCTCTCCAGCGTGCCATTTTCTGATTGCCTTCAAGCTTCATCGATTTGGAGAAAATAGAAACCCCAGATCTGAAATCGTCTTGAATTGGAACACCGAACCTGAATCACCTCCTCTGACCAAACACAGTGAGAGTTTCAAACCGCAAATTTTTTTTTTTCTAATTGAATAAATTGTTGAGTGTTTATGTGGATAATAATTGGGCATCATAATTATATGCTATGCTATGACGATGAAATTGTCACCATTATTTTTGTGATGCTATAACGATAAAATTTGACACCGTTTAATTTGCGATGTTATGACATGATAAAAATTGTCACCATAAATTGTTTGATGTTATGACATGATAAAATTTGACACCGTTTAATTTGCGATGTTATGACATGATAAAAATTGTCACCATAAATTGTTTGATGTTATGACATGATAAAATTTGACACCGTTTAATTTGCGATGTTATGACATGATAAAAATTGTCACCATAAATTGTTTGATGTTATGACATGATAAAATTTGACACCGTTTAATTTGCGATGTTATGACATGATAAAATTTGACACCGTTTAATTTGCGATGTTATGACACGATAAAATTTGACACCGTTTAATTTGCGATGTTATGACATGATAAAATTTGACACCGTTTAATTTGCGATGTTATGACACGATAAAATTTGACACCGTTTAATTTGCGATGTTATGACATGATAAAATTTGACACCGTTTAATTTGCGATGTTATGACATGATAAAAATTGTCACCATAAATTGTTTGATGTTATGACATGATAAAATTTGACACCGTTTAATTTGCGATGTTATGACATGATAAAAATTGTCACCATAAATTGTTGGATGTTATGCCACAAGGAATTGATACCATATATTGTGCGATGCTATGACATGTAAAATTTGACGTTGTATGTAGCGTAGTGTTGACAGTAAGTTTTGGGAACAAATTGGCAATGTAATTTGATTGACATTTTTTTTTGTCAATGTTTATATAAGAAAATAAACACCGTATGATGATTGACATTTTTTTTTTGTCAATGTTTATATAAGAAAATAAACACCGTATGTTGATTGACATTTTTGTCAATATTTTAAAATAGAATTTGTCGCCATTTGAGATAAGTATATTTTTGTTCATTTACAAAATAGAATTGGCCGCTATATGTAATGAACTAATATTTTGTTCATTATCAAAATAAGAAAACATCGTATGTAAGTAAATATATTTTGTTCATTATCAAAATAAAGAGCACCGTATGTTGAATGAACAAATTTGTGTTATTATAAAATTTGCATTGCATAAAATAGTATTTTGTCATGATAGAAAAATAGAAATTTGCTTTGCATAAAATAGTATTTTGTCATGTTAGAAAGAATAGAAAATGCATTGTATGTATATCATCGTTTTTTGTCAAGTTAAAAGCATAAAATGCATTATATGTAAAATAAGTAAATAATGCATTGTATGTAAAATATTATTTTATCAAAGTTAGAAAATAATGCATTGTATGTAAAATAATGCATTGTATGTATGCATATTATTTTATCAAAGTTAGAAAATAATGCATTGTATGTAAAATAATGCATTGTATGTATGCATATTATTTTATCAAAGTTAGAAAATAATGCACTGTATGTAAAATAATGCATTGTATGTATGCATATTATTTTATCAAAGTTAGAAAATAATGCATTGTATGTATGCATATTATTTTATCAAAGTTAGAAAATAATGCATTGTATGTAAAATAATGCATTGTATGTATGCATATTATTTTGTCAAAGTTAGAAAATAATGCATTGTATGTAAAATATAAAAAGAATAAAGCATTGTATGTTAATGAATATATTTTGTTCATTATATAAAAAGGAGAAAGCATCGTATGTTAATGAATATATTTTGTTTATTATAAAAGTTAAAAATAAGAAAGCACCGTATGTTGAATGAATATTTTTTTTTTGTTCAT
Organism: Allium sativum; assembly: GCA_030737875.1. Lineage (NCBI taxonomy): Eukaryota > Viridiplantae > Streptophyta > Magnoliopsida > Asparagales > Amaryllidaceae > Allium > Allium sativum. Next base: position 766,388,509 of record CM060913.1, on the reverse strand, counting down.
TATAAAAGTAAGAAAAGCACTGTATGTGAATGACTATATTTTTGTTCACTATAAAATAGAATATGGCATTATATGAAATGAACAATATTTGTCATAAATAAGAAATATTTGTATTGTATGAAAATAGCATATTTGTTAATATTAATATAGAAAATTTGCATTGCATGAAAATAGTGATTTTGTCAATTTAGAAAAAAAAATCAAATGCATTGTATGTATAGTATTTTTGTCAATTTAGAAAAGTACTAAATGCATTGTATGTATAGCATTTTTGTCAAGTTAGAAAAATATCAAATGCATTGTATGTAAATAGTATTTTGTCGAGTTAGAAAAGTATCAAATGCATTGTATGTAAATAATATTTTGTCATGTTAGAAAATATTAAATGCATTGCATGTGAAAATAGTGTTTTTGTAATGTTAATAAATAGAATAAGGCACCGTATGTAATATTAACATTATCTTTAATGTTAATAAATAGAAAAAGCACCGTATGTAATATTAACATTATCTTTAATGTTAATAAATAGAAAAAGCATCGTATGTCAAGAAGGATAGTTTAATCATAGGATTCATATACATTTATTTTCAATGTTATTAAAAAGAAAATGAAGTGTATGTAAATTTGACATCATTTACAATGTTATTTTACAAGAGGATTCACCGTATGATTGATTAACATATTTTTAATGTTAAAATAAAAATATCTACACCATATGGTATTAACATCATCTTTAAATGTTGAAAATAAGAAAAACTTTCATCGTAGGAAAATTTCATTTTTGTTAACGTAATAAAAAGAGAAATCCACCGAATGCTATTTACATTATTTTATAAGTATAATATAATTGAAATTCATAGCATGATGAAATTAACATTGCTAATGTTAATGTAATAAAGGTAATTTCATCGTAGGATGTAATTAATATTTTTTTTAAATGTTAATATAAAAAGAAATTTATGCCGTAGGATAAGATGTTCATTATTTTATAATGTATATAAAAGAGAAAAATGCATCGTAGGAAATGTACATTATTATTATTTTTATGTTAAATAGAAAGGTAATCTACATCGTAAGATGAAGTGTACATTATTTATAATGGGAATAGAAAGGGAATTCCATCGTAAAATAAAATTTCATTTTAATGTAATTGATATTGAAAATGCATTTAAAAAGAGAATTAACTGTAGGATGAGTTACATTATTTTATAATGTGAATTAAAAGAAGAATTGCACCGTAGGATGAGAATAACCTTATTTTTAATTTAAATATTAAAAAGAGTTTAACGATAGGATTAATATACATTATTTTTAATGTAGATAATAAAAGAAAGTTTAATCAGAGGATAAGTTACATTATTTATAATGAAAATTAAAGAGAATTGACCGTAGGATTGAATTATATTATTTTAATTAAAAGGTAATTTAACATAGGATGAGTTACATTATCTTAATGTAAATTAAATGTAATTTACATCGTAGGAAGTTAACTTTTATGTTAAATGATTAACATTAAAGAAGGATTACAACGTAGAATGAGTTAACATTATGTTTGATGACAATATATAAGAATGCGACATGTAAATGCAAGTTTACATTTTATTCATTGTAAATAAGTAATAATGTGACATGTAATTGCAAGTTTGCATTTTATTAAATGTAAAGAAAACAAGAATGCGATATGTAATGAAAGTTTACATTTTAATTAATGTAAATAAAAATATGATTTTGAGAATGCATCGTTGAATAAGAAGTTTGACTATTTTAAATAATTAAAATAGAATGAATTGTTAATAAAAATAATTATTAACAAATAAGGAGGATTTTCAAAAATATATATATGTATATATATACGAGGATTGTTTGGGAAGTCCGAGATATTCTCATCCCAAATTAATCCAGCGGCGTTAAAGATCGAAGTAAGAAGACGAAGCATGAAGACCGTAAACCTTCCCTCGAATGGACAGCAATCGAGACCCTGAATTGACTTGCTACCAATTCATGGGTCAAGGTCATTGCCCAAACGTACGTGTTCGTTTCACGGATTTGACTTTCGTTCAGACCCAGAGCATAAGTTTAAATGGATGGTGTGTCTGACATCGTACTTCGTTATATATCATATTGTTGATTTTCTGTTAATATATAAATATTGGTGGTGGAGAATTTATTCTCTACTTAACACTCATTTATGTATTGATGGAGAAGCAATGGTATGGTATGGAGTGACAGTGTGGCATACTAAGATGCAATGATCAAAGTTTATTGTTGAAAAGCAGAACCTTGTGGAGACGATCAAAGCATGGCCTGTTTAGGCGTAGCTTTGTGTATTACGTGACTTCGCGAGCCTCACACACCGGTTGAGTCAAAAACGGACGAAGGGAACGCAGGGAAAGCAGCACGTTTCTTTCTAGCTAGAAGTAGTGTCAGGGACCTCCCAGCGCTGATACTTTACTTATGTGGATGATGGAATGTGGCGCGCCTCGGATAGGTCCTATAGGACCGGGAAACGTGTGCTTAGGAATAACTAATCCTCTAAGCTGTATGTGAGGACCGGCCCTGCCATTTCCAAGGGTTAACTGCGGGTAATCCTGAGGCACTAGCTAGAGTGTCTCGAATCGGTAAGGAGCTCCGCTCTAGCCTTGACTCATGATGGAAACCAAAATCCAAATACGAACCGACGAATTTGATTGTATTACTAGTACGGAGGCATAGTATATGGTACCTATGCTTCCTAAGATTAATACATTTACTTTGAAATGCTTTCATATACACTAATAATAATATTAGATGCGTATTTGCCGTATTTAGCATGTTTAATCACCATAAGGTAAAACCCTATCCTCTGGTGTGCTTTGCATTGTGTGATGGGACTTGGGTCTTATGGTGATTCCATTTTTCCAAAAAGCATTGCGTTGTTTACGATGTTATGACACTTTAAATTATGCACTGCAATCCATTAGAGTAAACCCGTTCCGCATTAGCGGCGTGGTCTTTGGATTTGCCTTATATCTACTAGTATTTTACTTAAGAATTCTCACACCAGTCCCACGACTGACCCATAGTTTGTTTCCCTTTTTGCAAACTTGGGTGCCCTCTTTTCCACACGGGCAGCCAAGTAGACAGGTTCATTCTTTGCTTGGAGTCTTTTCTTTGGAGCTGCTTATTCTATCTCTTGGATTTGCTTTTGTGGAGAGGTGATGACTTGGAGCTTGAAGACATTTATCTTTTGTTTTCTATGGCATCTTTTCTTTTCTTTTTAGTCATCAAATTTATTTCTTTTCTGCAACTTGTTGTAATAGCTTAGTTTCGGCGACTGTGGATTTTCTGTGATTGATGACATTATATTTTTCCGCTGCTATAATGTTATTACACTATGAATTTCCTTTGCTATATTGTATCTGTGTTCTGTTTTATTGTATTTATGTTGTATTCCAAAAATGATCACTCCTACTTTCACCCGTGGAAGTTTGGGGTCGTCACAGTTGGTATCAGAGCTTTGGTTTACAAAGCGGAATATAACATATTTATAATAATTCGTTTACGTAGAATCACTATATTCTACGGCGAACAGTTCATGAGATACATAATAGCCAGTCACTTTATCGTCATCTTTTTCATTCATCCTTCGATCTTTTCTATCTCTTAAATCACCATTTCAGTTGTTTTGACTCTTCCCTTAATCGTGCATTCGAAGAAGACTAAGAGAAGTGGCGATGCTTAATTGGCACACGTTTACGAATGAGCGAAAGGACCAACTTCTTCAGTGCCAGCTTTTACTGAAGGAGGAGGAAAGCCTGTTGTCTCTAAAGGTACGCCTAGAATAAGTTACGTTCTCCATGTTTCTTTCTATTCTTTTTTTTTATGAGCCGTTGCTTGGCTTTCTCTCTCTCTTATCCTCTTTCTTCTTTCTCTTTCTCCTTTTCGAGGACGAAAAGTTCTTAAGTGGGGGAGACTGTAACAACCCGGAATTTTAGGGCCAATTTAAAATTTTATTTTAAGGAAATTATGATAGAAAATGCGTCAGAATTTAAAAATTCCATTTCTAAATTAAATTTATTATTAAAAAAAAAAAAAAAAAGAAGAAGAAGAAGAAAAGAGTATGAAATAATAAGGATATAATTTTGCCAATAATGTAATAAGGTTACATGATATAAAAATGTAATACAAATGTAAAGGTATTAAAAACAATGCATATAAATTACCTAATAATAATATGGAAAGGAACATTAGTATTTGGTTCAGAAGAAGGGTATGAAATGTAGGAATTAACATTTATTTCAAACGCAGAATACAAAGAGATGGTTATGGTCATTTATTTGCGCTAGAATATAAAATTGTTAAAATTAATACATATAGAATGATAAGAAATAAATATGGGTAATAAGTTCATTAATTCACAAACATACATACTTTATTCATCCAAAGCATGTGTAACAAATGCTAGTTATTGGTACTAAATAGGTAAAGGTTTAGGTTAGGTTGGAATTTGAAATGTCCTCCATTTATTACTATTACATATAATAAATGGAATATTAACAATTACAACCATGTAGTTTTGAGGGAAGTAAATGTACTAATAAATTAGTATGGAATTAGTGTGTTTAGTTTTATATAATTTTATTCTTTCCTTGTTCGTGCTCCTTTGTATTTATGCCTAACATTCTGGCTTTCGATTTCATTACTTGTATTTGACAAATTTGAGTATTTTAAATTTTGCTGTCTTACTTAACATATTTATCTATTTCAACTCAAATCTATTTGCGTTGTAAACCATTGTATTTACCGGTTTTATATTAGAAATATCTTATTTTGAACATAGTATTCACTTTGGAATTAAAATTACTTTTGTAAATTTATTTTTCTAATGTAATGTTCTAGCGTAATTTACATCATTAACAAATTTGAATATTCAATATTAGAATTCTTTAATGATAAGAATATTTCTTAAATATAATACTTTCCCTAGTTATTCAAACTATAAGGTTCATTAATGTGGAAAGTTGCAGCAAGTTTTCAATGCGTTTTCCATTCCTTATTGCAAGCGCATGCATCCATGCTATATATTTGGTGTCATTTTATGAACAAAAATAAATAGAATTTTTTTTTTCTTTTTGCAATTAAATTTAATGTAATAAATGGTAATATGTGATTATAGCTATAGCAAATGTGAACGTGATTTGAAATTCAAAAGGTTACAATCAATTTGAACATAATAAATGTTTTCAACTTTAAAATAAACGGAAATTTAATTGAGAACAATTAAACATACAAGGGGGTAAAGGGAAAATTCATCTCCACTATAGAATATCCTAAACTCCTCCCATAACCTAACACAAACTCTCATTCACCTCCTCCTTCTTATCAATGGCCACGACTGCTCTTTTCTCCTCTTTTTTTTTTTCCACGAAATGAAATTAGAAACTCATATAGGAAAGATCGAAGAGATTTTTAGGAGCTTCAAGATCATACGGATGTGATCATATTTCGTGAACTGTGGAGGGTGAATTCGAAGCTCAAAACGGCGGAGTTCGTCGCCATTTTCAAGCGCAAGAAACCCCCTCACCTCCTCTCCAGCGTGCCATTTTCTGATTGCCTTCAAGCTTCATCGATTGGAGAAAATAGAAACCCCAGATCTGAAATCGTCTTGAATTGGAACACCGAACCTGAATCACCTCCTCTGACCAAACACAGTGAGAGTTTCAAACCGCAAATTTTTTTTTTCTAATTGAATAAATTGTTGAGTGTTTATGTGGATAATAATTGGGCATCATAATTATATGCTATGCTATGACGATGAAATTGTCACCATTATTTTTGTGATGCTATAACGATAAAATTTGACACCGTTTAATTTGCGATGTTATGACATGATAAAAATTGTCACCATAAATTGTTTGATGTTATGACATGATAAAATCTGACACCGTTTAATTTGCGATGTTATGACATGATAAAAATTGTCACCATAAATTGTTTGATGTTATGACATGATAAAATTTGACACCGTTTAATTTGCGATGTTATGACATGATAAAAATTGTCACCATTAATTGTTTGATGTTATGACATGATATAATTTGACACCGTTTAATTTGCGATGTTATGACATGATAAAATTTGACACCGTTTAATTTGCGATGTTATGACACGATAAAATTTGACACCGTTTAATTTGCGATGTTATGACATGATAAAATTTGACACCGTTTAATTTGCGATGTTATGACACGATAAAATTTGACACCGTTTAATTTGCGATGTTATGACATGATAAAATTTGACACCGTTTAATTTGCGATGTTATGACATGATAAAAATTGTCACCATAAATTGTTTGATGTTATGACATGATAAAATTTGACACCGTTTAATTTGCGATGTTATGACATGATAAAAATTGTCACCATAAATTGTTGGATGTTATGCCACAAGGAATTGATACCATATATTGTGCGATGCTATGACATGTAAAATTTGACGTTGTATGTAGCGTAGTGTTGACAGTAAGTTTTGGGAACAAATTGGCAATGTAATTTGATTGACATTTTTTTTGTCAATGTTTATATAAGAAAATAAACACCGTATGATGATTGACATTTTTTTTTTGTCAATGTTTATATAAGAAAATAAACACCGTATGTTGATTGACATTTTTGTCAATATTTTAAAATAGAATTTGTCGCCATTTGAGATAAGTATATTTTTGTTCATTTACAAAATAGAATTGGCCGCTATATGTAATGAACTAATATTTTGTTCATTATCAAAATAAGAAAACATCGTATGTAAGTAAATATATTTTGTTCATTATCAAAATAAAGAGCACCGTATGTTGAATGAACAAATTTGTGTTATTATAAAATTTGCATTGCATAAAATAGTATTTTGTCATGATAGAAAAATAGAAATTTGCTTTGCATAAAATAGTATTTTGTCATGTTAGAAAGAATAGAAAATGCATTGTATGTATATCATCGTTTTTTGTCAAGTTAAAAGCATAAAATGCATTATATGTAAAATAAGTAAATAATGCATTGTATGTAAAATATTATTTTATCAAAGTTAGAAAATAATGCATTGTATGTAAAATAATGCATTGTATGTATGCATATTATTTTATCAAAGTTAGAAAATAATGCATTGTATGTAAAATAATGCATTGTATGTATGCATATTATTTTATCAAAGTTAGAAAATAATGCACTGTATGTAAAATAATGCATTGTATGTATGCATATTATTTTATCAAAGTTAGAAAATAATGCATTGTATGTATGCATATTATTTTATCAAAGTTAGAAAATAATACATTGTATGTAAAATAATGCATTGTATGTATGCATATTATTTTGTCAAAGTTAGAAAATAATGCATTGTATGTAAAATATAAAAAGAATAAAGCATTGTATGTTAATGAATATATTTTGTTCATTATATAAAAAGGAGAAAGCATCGTATGTTAATGAATATATTTTGTTTATTATAAAAGTTAAAAATAAGAAAGCACCGTATGTTGAATGAATATTTTTTTTTTTGTTCATTATAAAAGTAAGAAAAGCACTGTATGTGAATGACTATATTTTTGTTCACTATAAAATAGAATATGGCATTATATGAAATGAACAATATTTGTCATAAATAAGAAATATTTGCATTGTATGAAAATAGCATATTTGTTAATATTAATATAGAAAATTTGCATTGCATGAAAATAGTGATTTTGTCAATTTAGAAAAAAAAATCAAATGCATTGTATGTATAGTATTTTTGTCAATTTAGAAAAGTACTAAATGCATTGTATGTATAGCATTTTTGTCAAGTTAGAAAAATATCAAATGCATTGTATGTAAATAGTATTTTGTCGAGTTAGAAAAGTATCAAATGCATTGTATGTAAATAATATTTTGTCATGTTAGAAAATATTAAATGCATTGCATGTGAAAATAGTGTTTTTGTAATGTTAATAAATAGAATAAGGCACCGTATGTAATATTAACATTATCTTTAATGTTAATAAATAGAAAAAGCACCGTATGTAATATTAACATTATCTTTAATGTTAATAAATAGAAAAAGCATCGTATGTCAAGAAGGATAGTTTAATCATAGGATTCATATACATTTATTTTCAATGTTATTAAAAAGAAAATGAAGTGTATGTAAATTTGACATCATTTACAATGTTATTTTACAAGAGGATTCACCGTATGATTGATTAACATATTTTTAATGTTAAAATAAAAATATCTACACCATATGGTATTAACATCATCTTTAAATGTTGAACATAAGAAAAACTTTCATCGTAGGAAAATTTCATTTTTGTTAACGTAATAAAAAGAGAAATCCACCGAATGCTATTTACATTATTTTATAAGTATAATATAATTGAAATTCATAGCATGATGAAATTAACATTGCTAATGTTAATGTAATAAAGGTAATTTCACCGTAGGATGTAATTAATATTTTTTTAAATGTTAATATAAAAAGAAATTTATGTCGTAGGATAAGATGTTCATTATTTTATAATGTATATAAAAGAGAAAAATGCATCGTAGGAAATGTACATTATTATTATTTTTATGTTAAATAGAAAGGTAATCTACATCGTAAGATGAAGTGTACATTATTTATAATGGGAATAGAAAGGGAATTCCATCGTAAAATAAAATTTCATTTTAATGTAATTGATATTGAAAATGCATTTAAAAAGAGAATTAACTGTAGGACGAGTTACATTATTTTATAATGTGAATTAAAAGAAGAATTGCACCGTAGGATGAGAATAACCTTATTTTTAATTTAAATATTAAAAAGAGTTTAACGATAGGATTAATATACATTATTTTTAATGTAGATAATAAAAGAAAGTTTAATCAGAGGATAAGTTACATTATTTATAATGAAAATTAAAGAGAATTGACCGTAGGATTGAATTATATTATTTTAATTAAAAGGTAATTTAACATAGGATGAGTTACATTATCTTAATGTAAATTAAATGTAATTTACATCGTAGGAAGTTAACTTTTATGTTAAATGATTAACATTAAAGAAGGATTACAACGTAGAATGAGTTAACATTATGTTTGATGACAATATATAAGAATGCGACATGTAAATGCAAGTTTACATTTTATTCATTGTAAATAAGTAATAATGTGACATGTAATTGCAAGTTTGCATTTTATTAAATGTAAAGAAAACAAGAATGCGATATGTAATGAAAGTTTACATTTTAATTAATGTAAATAAAAATATGATTTTGAGAATGCATCGTTGAATAAGAAGTTTGACTATTTTAAATAATTAAAATAGAATGAATTGTTAATAAAAATAATTATTAACAAATAAGGAGGATTTTCAAAAATATATATATGTATATATATACGAGGATTGTTTGGGAAGTCCGAGATATTCTCATCCCAAATTAATCCAGCGGCGTTAAAGATCGAAGTAAGAAGACGAAGCATGAAGACCGTAAACCTTCCCTCGAATGGACAGCAATCGAGACCCTGAATTGACTTGCTACCAATTCATGGGTCAAGGTCATTGCCCAGACGTACGTGTTCGTTTCACGGATTTGACTTTCGTTCAGACCCAGAGCATAAGTTTAAATGGATGGTGTGTCTGACATCGTACTTCGTTATATATCATATTGTTGATTTTCTGTTAATATATAAATATTGGTGGTGGAGAATTTATTCTCTACTTAACACCCATTTATGTATTGATGGAGAAGCAATGGTATGGTATGGAGTGACAGTGTGGCATACTAAGATGCAATGATCAAAGTTTATTGTTGAAAAGCAGAACCTTGTGGAGACGATCAAAGCATGGCCTGTTTAGGCGTAGCTTTGTGTATTACGTGACTTCGCGAGCCTCACACACCGGTTGAGTCAAAAACGGACGAAGGGAACGCAGGGAAAGCAGCACGTTTCTTTCTAGCTAGAAGTAGTGTCAGGGACCTCCCAGCGCTGATACTTTACTTATGTGGATGATGGAATGTGGCGCGCCTCAGATAGGTCCTATAGGACCGGGAAACGTGTGCTTAGGAATAACTAATCCTCTAAGCTGTATGTGAGGACCGGCCCTGCCATTTCCAAGGGTTAACTGCGGGTAATCCTGAGGCACTAGCTAGAGTGTCTCGAATCGGTAAGGAGCTCCGCTCTAGCCTTGACTCATGATGGAAACCAAAATCCAAATACGAACCGACGAATTTGATTGTATTACTAGTACGGAGGCATAGTATATGGTACCTATGCTTCCTAAGATTAATACATTTACTTTGAAATGCTTTCATATACACTAATAATAATATTAGATGCGTATTTGCCGTATTTAGCATGTTTAATCACCATAAGGTAAAACCCTATCCTCTGGTGTGCTTTGCATTGTGTGATGGGACTTGGGTCTTATGGTGATTCCATTTTTCCAAAAAGCATTGCGTTGTTTACGATGTTATGACACTTTAAATTATGCACTGCAATCCATTAGAGTAAACCCGTTCCGCATTAGCGGCGTGGTCTTTGGATTTGCCTTATATCTACTAGTATTTTACTTAAGAATTCTCACACCAGTCCCACGACTGACCCATAGTTTGTTTCCCTTTTTGCAAACTTGGGTGCCCTCTTTTCCACACGGGCAGCCAAGTAGACAGGTTCATTCTTTGCTTGGAGTCTTTTCTTTGGAGCTGCTTATTCTATCTCTTGGATTTGCTTTTGTGGAGAGGTGATGACTTGGAGCTTGAAGACATTTATCTTTTGTTTTCTATGGCATCTTTTCTTTTCTTTTTAGTCATCAAATTTATTTCTTTTCTGCAACTTGTTGTAATAGCTTAGTTTCGGCGACTGTGGATTTTCTGTGATTGATGACATTATATTTTTCCGCTGCTATAATGTTATTACACTATGAATTTCCTTTGCTATATTGTATCTGTGTTCTGTTTTATTGTATTTATGTTGTATTCCAAAAATGATCACTCCTACTTTCACCCGTGGAAGTTTGGGGTCGTCACATTAAATCACACTCTTTTCTTATTATTAAAGTGGCTAGTCAGGGGTGGATATGTGGGATTGACACCATAGGCAGGAAACCTAAATTTTGATAAAGAAATTAGTTCCCAGTACAGAGGTTTTCATGTCCTGCTTATCATGATATAATTATTGACACCATAGGCAGGAAACCTAAATTTTGATAAAGAAAGAAACTAGTTGGCCCAGTACAGAGGTTTTCATGGCCTGCTTACCATGTTATGCTTGTAAACAAGAGAAATTAGGACTCCTCACTGGCATTGTTTTCAAAAGGGCGCTCATCTCACCTTTCCCTCCTTCGTCCCCACACCTCTTTCCCCCTCACCCTCAATATTCAGGTTTAGTTATGTATTGTTTTTCACAAAGCGAATTCCTGCAGGTACTGCAATTGCTGGGTGTATTTCAACCGGAGGATATCGAGTCAACTGCTGAAGCATTGCATAATGTAAGTATATACTGCTCTTGTTCTCACTATTATCACATTGTATAATTCTACTGCTGTTGCAGTTCCACTTAAATTTATACTCGTTCTTCTCCAAATATAAGTATCACATCATATAATTCAACTGTCGTTGATCATGTAAATCTCATATTTTACAGTTATGGTTGCCTATCTTGCGAATCATAATAACAAAAATGGTACAGTCAATTTCCAAACTTATTGCCCTTGAGCTAATTAATTCCAGAAATGATAAGATGTCATAAATCATCAGTTATTACTGAATTTGCAAACTCCAGTCTAAAGTAACGACAGTATAAAAACTGCATGTAATTTTGACGAATGGATTAATGATCTTTAAGGGATATTCTATATTCAAAACTTATAAAGTCCTGAAATAAATAAACTTCATGAAAAGCACCGACTTTAAGCATGTCTCTGAAGAATTTGGCATATGAACGGTTGTGATTTCAAATGTGAATAGATGCATTCATGTATGAGTTATCAAGTAGGAGCAATTCGATGTTTTGTTAGAATACAAAGCTCATTTGTTTGCATGTATTTTTATAGGTTTATCCCACACATGCATAATCAATTTCATGAATAGGATATTGAGGAAGTTTTAAATGAATTTTGAAAAGTCTTGTCTATGCTTTATTTTTGAAAGATTTCAAACTTTAAAGTAAACTCCCTCATATACAAAATTTCAGGGAACTTTAGCATCATGAATTCATTCCCAATATGTGAAATTTTATGCATATATACAGTAAAATCTTATTATTTGACATATTTCCTAGAAACTTAAGTATGTGGATTTCCGAAATATAGCTGTTCTAATACACATTCTAAAAGCATTTAAGTTTTAGGCTTTTTATGTATGATAGTGCATGGGAACTATTTCATACTCTTTGGTTATCAATATATTCATATTTTCGAAATTTGTATGATAGTGTATTAACATACTTAATATATTTTGTCTGCACATAATACATGCGGATACGAGTTTTTCTTTTGTGCTCTTTCCCTGTATACAAGTTAATAATGAACCATATACATATATATTTGATCCCCATATTGGTATCGCATGTGTTATGAAATATACATTGGTATACAAGCTATCATATAATAAATTGATATACAAGTTTGTATGATATTAATTGTCCTATTAAGACCACATAATTTTGTCTGCACAGGACTCTGAATCCGGAAGCACCTATTTATGTATGATAGTGCATGGGGAAAGAGTTGCATGGGTGGAGAAAGTGTTTGATCCAGAAACACCTATTTATGAAGCACCACAAGATGGTAATTACAAGATATTTGATATAATTGATGGAGGTTTTGTTATTTGGCCTGAGTGACATATTCGCTATCTGTAGGATCTAGAATTTATTTCAAAGTTATGTTAGAAGTTGTAATATTTTGATTTCATACTCTTTGTTTATGTATGATGAACATGTGAAATTTTGAATCTTCCTTCAATTTGTTGTCAATTATTTATGCAATTTAAGGTACATGCTTACATGTGTAATCGTTTATTATTATCGAAATTATGTAATTTTTAATATACATATATACCTGTTGTATTATAGTAGACAGATATGTAGTGAATGCTAGCGGAAATTTAGTAATATATTGTTTAGTAATTGTAACGAGCATATACGTTGCAAATGAATATATTTATAACGAACATATTCGTTGCAAATGAATATATTTATAACGAACATATTCGTTGCAAATGAAAATATTTATAATGAACCTATTGGTTGCAAGTAAAGATATTTATAACGGATATAGTCGTTATAATTAGTATCGCAACGCCTACCTAACCATGATAGAGGAAATTTGGTAACGAAAACTAGCCGTTACAAAACGGTGATATTAATAACGAACTATTTCATTATAAAATTTCATCTTCCCAACGAAGCAGTCCGTTGGTAGGTTATAACGTTAATAACGGGTACATGCCATTACGAATATTGGTAATGACATTCCCCACGCCTGTACCGCTCACGACTATGTTTGTTATAAATTTACTTTGTAACGACTATGTTCGTTACAAATACACTATTTTGGTGTTGTGTCCTGAAGGCCGAAACCAGCATCAGATCAATACCCAGGAAACCAATCAACTTAGCTAATCTCCGGTTAGTTTCTAATTTTCTTAACTCCATTGGGTTTAAGAACAACATTATTAAAGATACCATTCACGACAAACCCAAAATCTCATTCCATTGTTAATCGGGTTAAAGAGCAAATGTTATTTAAAACACCGTTCACGATAAACCCAAAACCAATTTCAATTCAATTCCAATTAAATATCAATTAATTGGTAAACTCCTTTAAATCATATTTAAAATATTTATTCTTTTCTCATTTGGGTTTAAGAACAATGTTAATAAAGACACCGTTCACGACAAACCCAAAATCCAATTTGATATTAAATATAAGGCTCTGAATGGAAAATATATCGGCTTATATTCAATAACAAATTCTCAAATCAACAAATATCGTATTGTAATAACGATATATATATCTTCCAAATTCCTCCACAATATCCGTATAATCACGGAATCCAATATCGAAATATTTCGAAGATAATTTCGATTCAAATCCATTCCAATTCATATATTGGAAATTCTGGTTATTTTTAAAACCATTTCAAATCCAGTTTATTTATTTAAAAATATTGGATTATAATTCTAGTTTGTAACTAGTTCATTTAGATAAAAATATATTTTTATATTTTCAAATATGGGATTTTTCATCCTAATTCTTTCCAAATTATTGATATTTTAATAATTTTATCAAGGCCCTCACAGTCGGGTTCCATAAACGGCCATCGAACTGCACATACATCAACCTTTTCCAAATTTGATTTGGACATAATTCCAAATCCATCCATTAGATTTCTAATTTCTTGTATTCTAAAAAGCTCTTTTCGATACAAACCCAACGGTTCCGGTTTTAGGAGAATCTGACGGTTGGATCTTCCGTAATGTCCATTCGAAGTCAATGGTAGTAATTCGTGAACTGCCGCAGCGCGGCGCATTCTATTCAGGCCATTATATATATATAATATTACATCGATTTCCATTTAAAACGTATTTTATAAATTGTTTTAAATTCGTTTTCAAAACGATTTCAACTTCATATTCAATTTCAAATCAAAATTGAATATTCCATATCATTAATATATAAACGATAATATTTTCAAAATGTTATATTTCGAAATCATTTCCTTTTCGATATTCATTATAGAAATGAATAAAATCGATATAAATATCGTTTGCGTCAAAATGGCGTATAACTAATCTACACGGCTTTATATATTTCAATATATTGTCGTGTCCATCCAAAATTGGACATCAAAATCAGATTTTGATCTTTTACTGAATATTATTTTAAAATATTCATTATTTTAAAATATTCGTTATTTTAAAATATTCGTTATTTTAAAATATTCATTCTTTCTGAACTGGAATCAGACACAGTCAATTACCATATAATGTTATTTATATGGATTTCGTACAACACATGTATAGAACAACAATGATAAATAATCAACCATCATCCAGAGTGCATTCTACACTGCATAAGCATTAAATATAAATATTTAACGCTTATAACAGTCTTTCAACCAATCGATTGACATACAACTAAACAATTGGGATTATTGTACGTCAAATATCATCCCAATTCCCGTGTGGGGTTTCAAACAACAAACACTGATTATTGTTTGTGCGGTTGAGTGATGTGTAAAATATATCGTCCCAATCGATATCCGTCAAATGTGTGTACATAAACAAATTGTCCGATTTGTTTATGAATACTTATTTTATTCATATACACGTTAAAAATTATATTTTTAACTATAAAATATTTTTTTTAACACATGAATATTTTATTCCATTCCATATCATAATCAATTTTCACAACACAATCAAATCAAACAAGTCGTCCATGGTCAGTGAACGACGGGGAGCAGTTCATATTTGCAGTTACAAAGTAAATAACTGTATAAAGAAAATTATAGTGAGAAGTTCTCACCTTTGGGATCCACTCCTCCAGTTCCTTCTTTCTGAACCGTTCGGATTTATTTCCTATGCGTAGCGTTCTTCATCGTGCTTTCAACACGGTCTGTTTCACGTATTTGTATTAAAAATATGATTTTTATTTCGCTACAACATAAATAAAAAACATATTTTTGATTCGCTATTCATATAATAATAAAAATCACATTTTTATTATGCTACTCATATAAAAATAATATTTTTTTTATATCGCTACTCGTTTAATAATTATATTTTTTATAAGTTCTCTCTCATTATAAAATTGTGCTTTTTATAATTCCATTTTAAACCATAAAAATCTTACTTTTGTTATATCGTTATATATATAAAAATCAAATTTTTACCTCCGCTATATACATATAAAAATCAAATTTTTACCTTCGCTTTATACATATAAAAATCTAATCTTTTTAAAGTTAAAAATCTAAACTTTTCATTTTCAAAAATCATATCTTTCTTTGTGTAAAAATCTAGTCTTTCTTTGCTATTCTTATATATATAAATCTAATTTTTATTTGCTACATATAAAAAAGCATATTTTTATATTATAAAAATCATGTCTTTGTTTTATAAAAATCATCTCTTTATGTTATACTAAAAATATTATTTACATACGATAAAAATCATATTTTTACCTTTTGAAAAATAATTTCAAGGCATACTCTAGTTAAAAATCATAACTTTATTATCATTCTATCTATAAAAATCATATTTTATTTTATCTACATATAAATTCTGTTTTTAACTACATAAATAAAATAAAAATAACATAAAAACTCACTTTTTTCAGTTTTCTAAGGAAGGGGGGCCCACATCGGAGATGACGGTCGGGGGAGGGGCGTGGGTGGTCGCGGCTAGGCGGCGTTGGCCTGTGGTGGCCGACGATGGATGTTTGGGCGCGGAGGGTCTTGAATTGGAAGGAGAGAGTGTGTCGGGGTCCGGGAGGGAGGGTGCGGTGAGGCTAAGGCGGGTTGGGGGGAGGTCGCGGTGGGGAGGCGGACGTCGGCCTTGGAGGCACGACGGACGGCGATGGCAGGAGGCCATCGATTTTCTCCGATCGATTTTTGTGGGGGGGGGGGGTATCGGTTTCTGTAAATGAGAAAAGGGTTAGGGTTTTAAACATATATATAATATTTTATTATTATTATTTTTTCTCCTTAAAAGTTGACTTTTCATACGAGCTCTGAATCGAGTCCAACGATTGTTGTCCCTAACGCAATACCTCCCTTTCGAACACAATGGGATATGTTTCGTAACCCAATTCGGCTGTTACGATCAGTTCCCATCAAAATCAAAATATAAATCTATATATTGATTTTGAACGCACATTTCAATTTACTGGGGCCACATACGGACTCCAAAAATTTCAGAAAAATAAATCTGGCTATGTTTTGATGATACAGTCCTAAGAAAACTAATATCATCTAATTTGGAGACCGTTTGAAAAACGGTCATTTTCCAGTCGATTAAATTCAAATTGAAATGACCAAACACGTTTAAATTCACCACGCTTACATATTGATTCCAAAAATTATGAAAATTGGAATCAAGCAATAATTTGACATTCCGGATCCAACAAAATTGGCCTCTTCGAAAACGGAGGTCGTCTGCAAAATTGCTATTTTTAAGGGCTATATTTCCATAGCGACTATTCTAAATTTTCAACTGGACATAACTTTTTATTCTCGCTATGAAATCTGGATTTTTCAGATTCGTTGGAAAGATATTTTCAAATATATTCAAATATTTTTGGTTTCACTAAAATTCGGTTTATTTTGAATTGTGTATATTCATTTTAAATTTGAAATCAAATTTTCAAACTACCGCGCCATTTCCAGTTCCTTTTATAATTAAAAAATATATATATTTATATTCTAGTTTCGATTTGAATAAATTTATACGTTCTAATTCTATTCAAAATAAATTTCTAGTCGTCATTATTTAAAATAAATCATTTTAAATATCCAAAATTCATTAAAATAGCCAAAATAAAAAATTTATATTAGTTCTGATTTTCCAGGTTGTTACAGGTACCCGATTAGGCCTTGTGTCCGGATGTGTTTTACGGGGTCATTGATTCCTACTCGGTTAAACAATCCATACCGGGTGCAAAATCGTTGCTGAACGACCGATTAGGCCTTATGTCTGGAAGTTTTTTGCGTGTCATAGGTACCCAATTAGTTCCTGTGTCTGAATGTCTTTTACGTGTCATGGGTACCCGCTCGGATAAACAATCCCTATTGGGTGCAGAATCATTGCTGGAGTACCCGATTAAGCCTTGCATCCTGAATCTTTTACGTGTCATAGGTACCCGATCAGGCCTTGTGTCCAGATGTGTTTTACGCGTCATTGTACCCGCTCGGTTAAACATCCTTACTGGGTGCAGAATCGTTGTTGAACGACCCAATAAGAATTTGCGTCTGGAAGCTTTTTACATGTTATAGGTACCCGATTAGGCCTTCTGTCCGAATATCTTTTCCGTGTCATGAGTATCCGCTCAGTTAAACAATCTCTACTAGGTGCAGAATCGTTGCTTGAGTACCCGATTAAGCCTTGCATCTAGAAGTCTTTTACGTGTTATAGGTACCCAATTAGGCCTTGTGTGCAGTTGTGTTTTATATGTCATTGTACCCGCTCGGTTAAATAATCCTTTCTGGGTGCAGAATCGTTGTTGAACGACCCGATTAGGCCTTGTGTCTGGAAGCTTTTTACGGGTCATAGGTACCCGATCAGGCCTTGTGTCCGAATATCTTTTACGTGTCATGGGTACCCGCTCGGTTAAACAATCCCTACTGGGTGCAGAATCATTGTTGGAGTACTCGATTAAGCCTTGCATCCAGAAGTCCTTTCCGTGTCATAGTTACCCGATCAAGCCTTGTGTTCCGATGTGTTTTACGTGTCATTGATTTCTTCTCAGTTAAACAATCCATATTGGGTGCAGAATCGTTCCTGAATGACCCGACTAGGCCTTGCGTCCGGAAGTTTTTTACATGTCATAGATACCCGATTAGGCCTTGTGTCCAAATGTCTTTTACGTGTCATATATACCTGCTTGGTTAAGCAATCCCTACTGGGTGTAGAATCATTGCTGGAGTACCCGATTAAGCCTTGCATCCAGAAGTCTTTTCCGTGTTATAGGTACTCAATCAGGCCTTGTGTCTGGATGTGTTTTACGTGTCATTGATTCCTGCTCGGTTATACAATCCATATTGGGTGCAGAATCGTTGCTGAACGACCCGATTAGGCCTTGCGTCCGGAAGTTTTTTACGTGTCATAGGTATCCAATTAGGCCTTGTGTCTGAATGTCTTTTACGTGTCATAGGTACCTGCTCGATTAAACAATCCCTACTGGGTGCATAATCATTGCTGGAGTACATGATTAAGCCATGCATTCAGAAGTCTTTTACGTGTCATAAGTACCCGATTAGGCCTTGTGCCCATATGTGTTTTACGTGTCATTGTACCCGCTCGGTTAAACAATCCTTACAGGGTGCAGAATTGTTGTTGAACGATCCGATTAGGCCTTGCGTCTGGAAGCTTTTTACATGTCATAGGTACCCGATTAGGCCTTGTGTCTGAATATCTTTTCCGTGTCACGGGTATCTATCTTTTCCGTGTCATGGTTATCCGCTTGGTTAAACAATCCCCACTTGGTGCAGAATCGTTGCTGGAGTACCCGATTAAGCCTTGCATCCAGAAGTCTTTTACGTGTCATAAGTACCCAATTAGGCCTTGTGTGCGGATGTGTTTTCATGTCATTGTACCCGCTCGGTTAAACAATCCTTACTGGGTGCAGAATCATTACTGAACGACCCGATTAGGCCTTGTGTCTTACGTGTCATAGGTACCCGATTAGGCCTTGTGTCTGAATATCTTTTACATGTCATGGGTACCCGATCGGTTAAACAATCTTACTGGGTATAGAATCGTTCCTGAACGACCCAATTAGGCCTTGCATCCAGAAATTTTTTACGTGTCAAAGGTACCCGATTAGGCCTTGTGTCTGATTGTCTTTTACGTGTCATGGGTTCCTGCTCCGTTAAACAATCCCTACTGGGTGCAGAATCATTGTTGGAGTACCCGATTAAGCCTTGCATCCAGAAGTCTTTTACGTGTCATAAGTACCCAATTAGGCCTTGTGTGCGGATGTGTTTTACATGTCATTGTACCCGCTCGGTTAAACAATCCTTACAGGGTGCAGAATCATTGTTGAACGACCCGATTAGACCTTGCGTCTGGAAGCTTTTAACGTGTCATAGGTACCCATTAGGCCTTGTGTCCTAATATCTTTTACGTGTCATGGATACCCGCACGGTTAAACAATCTTTACTGGGTGCAAATCGTTGCTGAACGACTCGATTAGGCCTTTCATCTGGAAGTTTTTTACATGTCATAGGTACCCGATTAGGCCTTGTATCTGAATGTCTTTTACGTGTCATGGGTACCCGCTCGGTTAATCAATCCATACTGGGTGCAGAATCATTGTTGGAGTACCCGATTAGGCCTTGCATCCAGAAGTCTTTTACGTGTCATGTGTACCCGATTAGGCCTTGTGTCTAGATGTGTTTTACATGTCATTGTACCCGCTCGGTTAAACAACCCTTACTGCGTGTAGAATCTTTGTTGAAATACCCGATTAGGCCTTACGTCCGGAAGATTTTTACGTGTCATAGGTACCCTATTAGGCCTTGTGTCTGAATGTCTTTTGCGTGTCATGGGTACTCGCTCGGTTAAACAATCCCTACTGGGTGCAGAATCATTGTTGGAGTATCCGATTAAGCCTTTCATCCAGAAGACTTTTACGTGTCATAGGTACCCGATTAGGCCATGTGTCCGAATGTGTTTTGCGTGTCATTGTACCCGCTCGCTTAAACAGTCCTTACTGGGTGCAGAATCAGTGCTGATCGACCCGATTAGGCCTAGTGTCCAAAAGCTTTTTACGTGTGATAGTCACTCGATTAGGCCTTGTGTCTGAATGTCTTTTACGTGTCATGGGTACCCGCTCGGTTAAACAATCCCTACTGGGTGCAGAATGTTGCTGGAGTACCAGATTAAGTGTAAGGACACGTAACTTCCCCGGTGAGGAAAGTGCGGATAGTTCGAGAACAAGCCACAACAGAACGCAGACGGAAAAATATTTCATTGTATATTACAACAATTCATCAGATTACAAGAATATACAGAGTATAAATGAATAAATATTACACAGAAAATATCAGAGATTACAATACATTACATAGCAGCGGAAAATAATACAATACAATACACAACTAGAAGTAATACACGAATACAAAGCTTTCCGAGTATCGTTCCAGCTGTAAATCAGGATCCTGTGAATATAAATCTGCAAAACCAAAATTACAAGCTGCCGGTGTCAAAATAAGGGCACCCAGAGTTTAGGTTAAAACAATAAACTCCAGGTCAGTCATGTGACTAATGTGAGAACTAAAACAGTTATTAATCTTTATTTTAAAGTTAGGTAGATCAAGGGACCACGCCGTATAACACGGAACGGGTTTCCTCCTAAGAATACCAGTGCGTAAAACAAACAGCGCAATGCTGACTAAAGAAAGATGAAGCTATTATAAGACCCAGGTCCTATCACACAATGCAACGCAAGCCGGGGGATAAGGTTTTACCTTATAATAGCCAAAGCATGCTTGGTACGCTAAATTTCATGTTTTATTATTACTATAAGTGTATAGTGTTAAAACAATTTCAGTCATAAATATCAATCATAGACGGCATGGGTACCATATATCATGTCGCCATACTAGGCTCTACAATCAAAACCGCAAATGTCACGTATTTGGAAGTTGGATTTCCATCTGTGAACCGAGGCAAAAGATAGTCCTCTACCGAATTCGAGACTGTCTAGCCCGAGTCTCAGGCAAGCACGCAGGCAAGCCTTGGATCGTCAGGGCCGGTCCACCGATGTGGATTATTATGCCTGAACACTACGTTTCTTCGCCCTTTGGGGGCGTAAATGAGCCAACGAATGACTCCATAGGACCCGGATCATCCGATCAAACCGAGGCGCCTCGCAACAACAACAACCACATAAGTCAAACTCGTCAGGGCGTGTAAAACCACTGACGCCACTTCTAGCTAGAAGGAAACGCATGCCCTCCCTGATGTCCTTCTCCAGTTTTTAGTTCACAACCGGGGTGTGAGGCTCGCGAATCAACGTTACACAAAGTTATGCCACACAGGCTGTGCTTTGATCATCACCACAAGACTTTGCTTTTCAACAGAAGCCTTGATCATTTGCATCTCAGCATGCCACACAGGCAATTCACGCTATGCAACCGATGTCAATCACACAGAATGAAATCCGATGTCAGACACATAGTCCATTTACACGTCCGTTCTGGGTCTGAACGAAACCGGAGGCACCTAGTACCCCGCATATCCATCGATCTCCAAGTACGTCTGGACGACCACCAACTGATTCCCTCCTCTTCGGTGTACGGCCCAATCAAGATCATCGGTAATTATCCAAACGACGTGAAGACCTCCGGTCTTCGACCACCGTCTTCATCTTCGACACCACGTCGAATCAGTTATTCAGAATAGGATTAACCCGGTCTTTCTGAATAACTCGCGTATATAATAAACAAGTGTTACACAAACACAACTTACGCCTCATTCCAATTTAGAATATTCTTTTTATTCAAATATTCTTACACTTTGGGAAAGGTTCCCATAAATTTTATCAAAGATAAATTCTTTAAATTTATTCTTTAATCTTCCTTTGAATATCAATTCAAACTAGTCGGGATTAGCGAACCACGCCGAAGTAATCATTTATTTCATTTCCCAATCCCAACCTATTCATCCCATGAAGTAAAACTGGTCATACTTCATATCTAACACCATGGTGTTATCGGTAAATTCAATTACCATTTCACGTTCAAATCTGATTAAAGATTTAACTATCGCCTGGAGCAAAACTGATGATACTCCATTCTCGATCTTTTCAATCTAACTAAAGATTCATTAAAACTCCACTTAGTTTTAATCTTTACTTGGGGTAAAGAATCAGTGTCATTTAAAACACAGTTCACGATAAACCCCAAAATCACATCACATTTCAATCAGTCCCTAACCGTAAATTAGTAAGTGAGCAATTCTCTAAGTATTAACCCCGAAAGCCGAAACCAGCATCGGATCAATACCCCAGAAATCATTCAACTTAACTAATCTCCAGTTAGTTTCTGATTTTCTTAACTCCTTTGGATCAAGGAACAGTATTATTGAAGATACCGTTCACGACAACCCAAAATCACATTCCATTAATTATCGGGTTAAAGAACAAGTGTTATTTAAAACACTGTTCACGATAAACCCAAAAATCAATACCAGTTCAATTCCAATTAAATATTATTTAATTGGTACACTTCATTAAATCTAAACAAAAAGATTTAATCTTTCCTCATCTAGGCTTAAGAACAGTGTTAATGAAGACACCATTCACGACAAACCCAAATCACGTTTGATATTAAATACAAGGCTCTGAATAGAAAATATACCGGCTTATATTCAATATCAAATTCTACGACCAACAAATATCGTATTGGAAATAACGATATTAATATATCTTTCAAATTCCCATAACAATATCTGTATCATCACGAAATCCAACATCGAAATATTCCGAAGACAATTTCGATTCAAATCCCTTCCAATTCAATCATTGGAAATCCTGGTTATTTTCGATACCATTTCAAATCTAATTTATTTATTTTAAAAATAAACAAATTATTATTCTAGTTCAAAACTAGTTCATTTCGATAAAAATCTATTTTTATCTTTTCAAATATGGAGTTTTTCATCCCAATTCTTCACAAATCATTTCTTATGATTTTACACAAATTATTGATATTTTTAATAATTTTATCAAGGCCCGTACAGTTGATTTCCATCAACGGCCATCGAACTGCACTTACAGCGACCTTTTCCAAATTTGATTTGGACATAATTCCAAATCCAACTGTTAGATTTCTAATTTCTAATATTCGTTAGAAAGCTCTTTTCGATACGAACCCAACGGTTCCGTTTTTAGGAGAATCCGACGGTCGGATCTCCCGCAATATCCATTCGAAGTCAATGGTCGAAATTCGCGAACTGCCGCGGCGCGGCGCGTTCTATTCAGGCCATTATATTCTATATATAATATATATAATACATACTTCGTCGATTTCCTTTCGAAACGAATTTTGTAAATCGTTTTAAATTCGTTTTCAAAACGGTTTCAACTTCATATTCAATTTCTAATCAAAATTGAATATTCCAATATAAATTCGTTTTAAATTCATTTCAAATTGATTTCAATTCAAATTGATTTCAATTCAAATCGATTTTTAATTCAATTCAATTTCAATTCGTTTTCAATTCAATTCAATTTCAATTCGAATTCATTTCTATTCAATTTCAATTCAATTCGAATTTCAATTCATTTCAAAATATCAGATTTTGAAATCACTTTCGATATTCATTGTAAAATGAATAAAATCGATATAAATATCATTTACGTCAAAATGGTGTCAATCTAATCAACACGACTTCATATATTTCTATTTTCAAATATTCTATTTCAAATATTTCTTTTTCAAATATTTCTATTCAAATATTTCCTTTCAAATATTTCTTATTTCAAATATTTCTATTCCAATATTGGAATGAGGCCCAACCAATTACCATAGATTTTATTTCTATGGATTTCCATACAACGCATGTATATATCAACAAGGACAAATAATCAACCATCATCCAAAGTGCATTCTACACTGTATAAGCATCAAATATAAATATTTAACACTTATAACAGTCTGTCAATCAATCGATCGACATACAACTAATTATTGGGATTAGTGTATGACATATATCATCCCAATACCCGTGTGGGGTTTCAAACAATCAAACACAGATTTTATTTGTGCAGTTGGGCGATGTGTAAAATTTATCGTCCTAATCAATATCAATCAAATCAATGTATATAAACAAATCTCAGATTTGTTTATAAATATTTATTTTATATTCACGTTAAAAATTCTATTTTCAACTATAAAATATTTTTAACTATATAAATATTTTATTTCATTTCACATCACACAATCAACTACACATCAAAATCAAACAAACAAGCATACAAGCCGTTCATGGTCTGTGGACGACGGGTGTCGGGTGCTACTAAACACCGTCTGCATCCTAGTATATATTTTAACTAGAAAACAAATTTAGAGTGAGAAGTTCTCACCGATAGCTAAATCCAACTCCACGACTCTTCATATGTAGGAAATCTTCACCGTTCTTGCCCTTCGTCACTTTCGTCGTCCGTATTCACTACATATATAAAGATCGCATTTTTATATTCTCTAGTATATATTTCATATTTTTAACACGCCACTAGTATAACAATTATATTTTTAATCTTCCACTAATATAAAAATTATATTTTTAATCTCGCTACTTCATGATAAAGATGAAGTTCATATTTTTATTTCACTTCTTTTATAAAAGATCATATTTTTATTTCTATACTTAAATAAAAATCAAATTTTTATTATTCTAAAAATATAAAAACCATATTTTTAATACTTCTACTTTATAAAAATTATATTTTTATATTTCACATATGATAAAAATCATATCTTTATATCTTCTATAAATTAAAAATCGAATTTTTATTCTTTCTAAAATATAAAAATCATATTTTTATAATCTATACTATATGAAAATTAGATTTTAATTCTTTACATACAATAAAAATTTTTCCTTTACATGTTAAAAATCACTTCCTTGTCATGTTAAAAATCTCTACTTTCCTTCAACAAAAATCGAATTTTTCTTCATGTTAAAAATCGCTTCTTCGCATGGTCATTTATTCATGTAAAAATCAAATCTTCGAACACTAAAAACCCTAGCTTTTCTATCTTCTTCAAATCAGATATATTTTTTCTTAAAACAATGTTCTAATACATTATTAAAAAGAAAAAGAATAAATAAACAAATAAGAAAAACGTACTGTGTTGAGGGGGGTTTTCTTCGCGAGCTCGCGCGTGAGGGTCTTCAGAGTAGGGAGGGAGAGCGAGAAAGGAGGGAGGAAGAAGGGAGGAGGGTGGCGCAGAAGGGGGCGGCGCCTGGACCTGCCGCGGTGGATGCTTCCGCCGCGATCTTTTTTTTTTCTAAATCTGTCGGGTTCAAAGAATGAGGGAGAAAGAGGGATTGGGGGGGGGGGGGTCTTAAGTGAAAAATATTTATTTATTTATTATTAATTTTATTTCAATTCTCCTTTAAAGTTGACTTTCCATTCAAACACGAAATCAAACCCGCTGACTGTTGTCCCTACGTAATTACCCCCATTCCGAACACAATGGGATATGTATCGTAGGCGGATTCGACCGTTCCGATCAGTTTTCATCAAAATCAAAATATAACTCTATATATTGAATTTTAAACGTACATTTCAATTTACTGGGGTCACATACTAACTCGAAAAATTCCAGAAAAATATTTTCTAGCTTCGTATTGACGATACGGTCCTAACAAAACTAATTTCATCGAATTCTGAGACCGTTAGAAAAATGGCCAATTTCAGGTCGATCGAAATTGACAAAACACATTTTCCTTTGCCACTCTCACTTATTGATTCGAAAAATTATGAAAATTGGAATCTAGCAATAACCTGACATCACGGATCCAACAAAAGTGGTATCGTCGAAATCCGAGGTCATTTGCAAAATTTCCATTTTTAAGGGCCAGAATTCCATAGCGACTATTCTGAAAATTCAACTGGGCGTATATTTTGATTCCCGCTATGAAATTTCAATTTTTTGGATTCGTTGGAAAGATATTATCAATTAGATTCTAATATTTTTGGTTTCGCTAAATTCCGGTTTATTTTACACCCGGTATGTTCAATTGAAATTTGAAATCGAATTATCGAACTACCGCGCCATTTTCAATTCCTTTTATATAATTATAAATAAATATTTATATTCTAACGACGATCTATATAAATATATTCGTTCTAATTCTATTCAAAATAAATTTCTCGTCGACATTATTTAAAATAATCCATTTTAAATATTTAAAATTCATTAAAATTGCCAATTTAAAAATTTTAAACTGGCCCAAATTTTCGGGTTGTTACATTTAGCCTTGCATCCAGAAGTCTTTTACGTGTCATAGGTACCCGATTAGGCCCTTTGTCCTGATGTATTTTACGTGTCATTGTACCCGCTTGGTTAAACAATCATTACTGGGTGCAGAATCTTTGCTGAATGACCCGATTAGGCCTTGCGTCTGGAAGCTTTTTACATGTGATAGGTGTCTGATTAGGCCTTGTGTCCGAATGTCTTTTACGTTTTATGGGTACCCGCTCAATTAAACAATCCCTACTGGGTGCAAAATCGTTGCTGGAGTACCCGATTAAGCCTTGCATCCAGAAGTCTTTTACGTGTCATAGGTACCCAATTAGGCCTTGTGTCTGGATGTGTTTTACGTGTCATTGTACCCACTCGGTTAAACAATCCTTACTGGATGCAGAATCATTGCTAAACGACCCGATTAGAGCTTGCGTCTGGAAGCTTTTTACGCGTCATAGGTACTCGATTAGGCCTTGTGTCCGAATGTCTTTTACGTGTCATGGGTACCTGCTTGGTTAAACAATCCATATTAGGTGCAGAATCGTTGTTGGAGTACCTAATTAAGCCTTGTATCCAGAAGTCTTTTACGTGTCATAGGTACCCGATTAGGCCTTGTGTTCGGATGTGTTTTACATGTCATTTTGGTACCCGCTCGGTTAAACAATTCTTACTGGATGCAGAATCGTTGCTGAACGACCCGAGTAGGCCTTACGTCCGGAAGTTCTTTACGTGTCATAGGTACTCGATTATGCCTTGTGTATGAATGTCTTTTACGTGTCATATATACTCGCTCGGTTAAGAAATCCCTACTGGGTGCAGAATTGTTGCTGGAGTACCTGATTAAGCCTTGCATCCAGTAGTCTTTTACGTGTCATAGGTAGCCGATTAGGCCTTGTGTCCAAATGTGTTTTATGTGTCATTGGTACCCGCTCGGTTAAACAATTCTTACTGGGTGCAGAATCCTTTTTGAACGACCTAATTAGGCCTTGCGTCTAGATATGTCAAAGGTATCGGCTTAGGCTTGAGTCCAGCAATCTTTTGAATCTCATAAGTACTGGCTTAGGTTTGAATGCGGTCGTACTTTAAAATTAATTAGATTGTTCGATCAACCAATATATTTTCGGTATAGATTGGTTATCAAAGATACCCAACCAAGCTTGAGTTCGGCCGTCCTTTGAATGTCGTAAATACTCGCTTAGATTTGAGTCCAGATGTCCTTTACAGTCATTTAAATTGTTCGGTTAACCAATTTGTTTTTGGTATAGTTTGTTTTTAAAAAGTACATGACCAAGCTTGAGTCTGACCATCCTTTGAGTCTCGTAAGTAACTGCTTAGGTTTAAATCCGGATGTCCTTTACAATCGTTTATATTATTCGATTAACCATTATGTTTTCGGTATAAATTGGTTTTCAGAGGTTTCTGCTTAGCGTTGAGTCCGGCGGTCCTTTGAGTTTCGTATGTAGCCTTTACAATCATTTATATTGTTTGGTTAACCAATATGTTCTCGGTATAAATTGGTTTTTAAAGGTGCTTGCTAAGGGTTGTGCCCTGCTGTCATTTGAATCTCGTATATACCTGATTAGGTTTGAATTTGGTTGTCCTTTACAATCGTTTATATTGTTTGGTGTATATTTATTTGCATGGGTATCTGATTAGGTTTTGAATATTGTTTTCTTTTATATCCATACGTACCCGATTGACCTTGGAGTCTGAATGTCGTTTGCTTTTATGTGTTTGGTCAGTTGAATGATATATTTTGGTTATAGGCTCATTTATGGTAATTTTGTTAAAATAATTTATTTTTATTTTAGATTGATATGCATAAACAATTAGTTATAAAAATGTTATTTGTTATAGCGTTTTTAATTTAGGATACAATAGATTCATTTATGGTTATTTTGATTAAATAATTCATTTTTTTAGATTGGTATGCCTAAACAATTCTTTATAATAATGGTATTTGTTTATAAATTTTTAATTTATACATTTCATCATATAACATCAGACATAACCCAACCCATATACATAACAATTCTCTCAAAGCATCACAATCTCAAAGACATACGCATAACCCAAACTATACACATAACAGTAACAACCAAACCATCACAAAGATATCAAACAGCCACTATATAGTTGCCGTAAACCAACAATTCTCCCAAAATTCTTATTGCACAAAAACATCAGACATAACCCAATCTGAACAACAGGCTACAACCTGAATTTTCATTAAAATAGCAAGTCACAATCAATTCAGCTTCAACTACTATGTATGAAATTAAAACAGAGCAATTAACAACATGTAGGTATGAAATTTGTACAGGTACAATTCTGTCCATACCACTATTTTTTATCTAGGTTCAACGACTACTTTAACATCAATTCAAATTACAATTAGCAACTAAATGTCTAACCAGCAAATTCAAATTGAATTAAAACAGGCGCTACTTCAATAATTCAGTATTTCCTTCGTTCACATTCTTTCTTCTTCACAGAGTTTTCAATTTCTTCTGGGGACTAGTTTGCAAAGTAACTCATAATATCCCAACTTCTTGGTGGGGCATTCAGTATGTTGAACACTGTGTCAGAACGGAGAAGATTGATATCTTCCTTTTTATATTCCTCTAGTAGATTTTTGTCTCTGTCCAATTTTTCGATGAATTTCATCACAAATAATGCACAGTCGACACTGCAAATTAATAAATAAATAAAGATTGGTATAAGAAATGCGATGCTATGATCATTTGGCTTTTTGCCAACAGATTATTTGGAAAAAACCATGTACTGTGTTCATGGCAGAAAACATTCAGCATAAGATTACTGTTTCGATGATAAGCACTAAGAGGAAAAATGTATGTTGTTTCTTCTTATTATAATATTACTAAGGTTACTACCTTAAGAATAAAACAAAAATGCTATAACAGTTTAGCTTTATATTTACAATTGAAATTGACGTTATAAAGATTTCACTCTAACATGGTAAAAGGCAGGTTTGGTACAAAGATATGAAAAATGCAAGGTGTTGTATAGATATTTAAATAGTAATTAAGTTCCTACCTTAAGAATAAATAAAAATGATATTACAGTTTAGCATTTATATTAACGGTTGAAGTTGTACATGTAAAGGACAATGTGAAGGTGTTTTCACTGTATTATGGTAAAAGGCAGGCAGTAGTGGTACAAAGATACAAAAAATGCAAGGTGTTGTTTGAATATTTAAATAATAATAAGGTTCCTACCTTAAGAATAAAACAAAAATGATATTACAGTTAAGCATTTATATTAACAGTTGAAGTTGCGCATGTAAAGGACAATATGAAGGTGTTTTCACTGTATTATGGTAAAAGGCAGGCAATATTGGTACAAACATACAAAAATGCAAGGTGTTGTATGAATATTTAAATAATAGTAAGGTTCCCACCTTAAGAATAAAACAAAAATGATATTACAGTTTTGCATTTATATTAATAGTTGAAGTTGCGCATGTAAAGGAAAATATGAAGGTGTTATCACTGTATTATGGTAAAAGGCAGTAGTGGTACAAACATATAATGGTTTGAGCATTTAGTATCTATTAAAAAATAAAACTGTTAATGCTTACTTATGAGTCAAAATCTTGTTGTCGGCATGGTGGCCGTTTCATCTGCTTTGTTCCAATATTTTTGTTTATAATGTTGTTTTCAGCCAATTTTTGAAAGATGATTATTTCAATCTTTTTTCTCTGTATCAAAAAAAATAAAAAATACATAGCTTTTTTCTAATATACATCCAAATATATATTTATATATGATAATAACAATCTTACCATCGTCAAAGCTTCCTTATAGTGAATTTATTTGATACAGAGGTTGATCTTTAGGGCCTCAATGAATCATAGTGGTTCCTTTGCATTTTAACATAGTCCAAAGTTAGTAAAGTCCAATGGTTGATGTAATGCAAGGGAAAGAATATGGTTTCTGCATATTCGTCTGTGAATTTTTTTTGGACCATTGGGTTAACCAATGTTTGAACAACATTTTCAACACATGTTTGTATGGCATGCTGCAAATAAACATGCAAAATATTAATTTGTTTTTGATATTTACAATTTTAAAGTAAAAGTTTTGTTTACCGTCATGATTGTACTGAATATGTAGTTGTGTTTGTATGTATTTGCATTTGAAGTAAACCAGTCAATAACCTGCATTATAAGAATAATGTTAGTTTAGTATATTATTTTAACATGAAATTTGCTTGTATATAAATTTGTTACCAGTACGTTGCATTGTACATAAATAATGCTAGGGGGAGATAGCATTTGATTACCAGTGTGTTGTTTAATTAAAAAACATCATAATGCTATGATACTTTAGCATTTTATTAAAAACAAATTGCTTAAATATAAAAATCAAAATAATAGGAGAATTTAGCAATTTTGTAATAGCATGTTGACTTCCCAATTAAAAATCAAAATGGTGGTAGAAGCTAGCATTTTTTGAACAACATTTTGTATTATCAAAAATATTATTATAATGCTAGCAGAATTTAGTATTTTTCAATCACCATGTTATTAAAAAATTCATAATGTTAGGAGAATTAGCATTTCACAAATAGTGTGCTATTTATTTAAAAGTTATCATAATGGTAGCAGAAAAAAGTCTTTTGGGAACAACATGCTGGTTTATAAAAAAAATTCCAAAATGCTAGTGAAGGCTAGCATTTTAAAAAATAACAATCACAATGCTACAAATTAGCATCTTTGGAACAGAATATTGATTAATAATAAATAAATAAACCTATTACAATTTACACTTACCTGACCATCTGTAAATTCTTCAGATAGCAGTGCTTCTAGCATGGACTGTACAATCGTTATCCCTCCTCTTTCAGTATCATCATTTCGCCATGCTATTGTGCTATATTAATATTATAATTTAAAAATATTAAAATAACATAGATTCATTTAAATAAATTTAGATTTTAACGAGTGCAAAAAACTTACTTTGCTTTGTCTCTGCATGCAAAGAATGCCCTGATTATGTTTTGTTTGTGTGAATCTAGGAGTTGTAATATCAGACTCTTTGCAATTTTTCTTTGGCAATATACTTTCCTTCGTGGAGAATATTTGTCAACATACATGTAACAACCCGAAAATCTGGGCCAGTTTAAAATTTTTATTTTGGCAATTTTAGCGAATTTTGGTTATTTAAAATGGATTATTTTAAATAATATCGACGAGAAATTTATTTTGAATAGAATTCGAACGTATATATTATACGCGGCGTCGTTAGAATATAAATAATTATATATAATTATAAATGGAATTGAAAATGGCGCGGTAGTTCGATAATTCGATTTCAAACTTCAATTGAATGTACCGGGTGCAAAACAATCCGGATT
The DNA here is from genome assembly GCA_030737875.1 of Allium sativum. NCBI lineage: Eukaryota > Viridiplantae > Streptophyta > Magnoliopsida > Asparagales > Amaryllidaceae > Allium > Allium sativum. The sequence continues at coordinate 766,356,432 of CM060913.1, read as the reverse complement.
TTAGTGAAACCAAAAACATTAGGATCTATTCGTGAATATCTTTCTATCGAATCCGAAAAATCGAAATTTCATAGTGGGAATCAAAAGATATGTCCAGTTGAAAATTCTGAATAGTCGCTATGGAATTCAGGCCCTTAAAAATGGACATTTTGCAAATGACCTCGGATTTCGACGAAACCAGTTTTGTTGGGTCCGTGATGTTGAATTATTGCTAGGTTTCAAATTTCGTAATTTTTCGAATCAATATGTGAGCGTGGCAAAGGAAAACGCGTTTGACCAGTTTCAGTTGATTTTAATCGACTGGAAATTGGCCATTTTTCAAACGGTCTCAGAATTCGACGAAACTAGTTTTGTTAGGACCGTATCGTCGATACGAAGCTAGAAAATATTTTTCTGGAATTTTTCTAGTTAGTATGTGACCCCGGTAATTTGAAATGTACGTTTAAAATTCAATATAGTGATTTAAATGAAAATTCAAAAGGAAACTGATTGTAACGATCAAATCAGCTAGCGATACATATCCCATTGTGTTCGGAATGGGGGTAAAACGCTATGGACGACAGGCGGTGGGCCTCGTTTCGAGGTCATAAGTAAAAGTCAACCCTTTTGCAAAATTTAATAATTAAATAATAATAAAATAAATAAAAAAATTACCTTCCCCCCCTTTTCTTCTTCGTTGGCCCCCCCCCCGAATCACTTACCAGAAACCGAATTAAAAAAAAAAGAAAAAAAGAAAAAAAACCTAACCCTAAGTCCAATCGAGCGCCGCCTGGACCCTTGCCGCCGACGAACTCCTCCCATCACCGAACAACCCCTCGACGACCTCCTCCTTCCAGCGAAGACCTCGAACCGCATCTCGAAGTCGCCGACCACCCCGCAGCAACACCGCAGCTCCCTGAACCACACCACACCGCCGACGCTCCTTCTTCCCTCCTCCACTTCGAAGATCGGTGAGCCTTTTTTTTTTTATTTATTTAAAAACTGTTATTTTTTTTTTAAAGATTAAAACTGTAGTTTTTTCTTTAGAATAAAACTGTTATCTGTTTTAAAAGAAATCAAAAACAGAAATTTAAAAAGGAGATTTAAAAACTGTTTTAAAGGAAATCAAAAACAGAAATTTAAAAAGAAGAAATCAAAAACTGCATTTTTTTTTTTAAAAAGGTAAAAACTGCATTTTTTTTTAAAAAGGATAAAAACAGATTTTATAAAAGGTAAAAACTGATTGGTTAAAGCTTTAAAAACTGTTTTGAAAATAATTTAAAAACGGTTTTGAAAAGAAAATAAAAACTGTTTTGAAAATAATTTAAAAACGGTTTTGAAAAGAAAATAAAAACTGATTTGAAAAGGAAAAGAAAACTGATTTTATTTTAAACTTTGAAATTAAAAAGATTTAATCTTTCAGTAGAAAAAGATTTGAACTTTTAAAAATAAAGATCATATTTTTAAAAAAAGAGAAAAGACAGAATTTTGTTAAGTAGAAGAAGTAAGATGTGATTCTTATATTTTTAAAGCAATAAAAATATAATTTTTACATCATAAGAATATTAAAAATATAATCTTTGTTTTTAAAATATGATCTTTATATATTGAATAACATAGTAAAAATTCGATTTTTACTTATGTAGAGAATACGGGAAACGAAAGCGACAAGAAGACGAAATAGACGAAGATTTACATAAAGGAAGAGTCGTGTGAGTGGATAGCTATTGGTGAGGATTTCTCACTCTTCAATTTCTTTTTATAATTTTATATATATGTGTTGAAAGTGGAAGTGAATTGCTATATATAAATATCTATATATATATATATACGCCCCTCGTCCACAAACCATGGACGATATTTATTGGTTGAAATTGTTGTGAAAAATTGATTGATAGCGAAGTGAAATAACATATATATGAAAAGTGAAATTTATATATATAGCGAAGTGAAATAACATATATATGAAGAGTGAAATTTATATATATAGCGAAGTGAAATAACATATATATGAAGAGTGAAATTTATATATATATAGCGAAGTGAATATTGAATATATTGAAAGTGAAAATATCGAATATATTGAAAGTGAAAATATTCGAATTGAAAACAATGTATATGAAATATTCGAATTGAAAACGATATATATATCGAAAGTGAAAATATTATATATATCGAAAGTGAAAATATTATATATATCGAAAGTGAAAATATTGAATATATTGAAAGTGAAAATATCGAATATATTGAAAGTGAAAATATCGAATATATTGAAAGTGAAAATATCGAATATATTGAAAGTGAAATTATCGAATATATCGAAAGTGAAAGTATCGAATATATTGAAAATGAATATATCGTATATATTGAAAATGAATATATCGTATGTATTGAAAATGAAAATATCGTATATAGTGAAAGGTGAATATATATATATATATATGAATTGAAAACGATGTATATGAAATATATATATGAATTGAAAACGATGTATATGAAATATATATATGAATTGAAAACGATGTATATGAAATATATATATGAATTGAAAACGATGTATATGAAATATATATATGAATTGAAAACGATGTATATGAAATATTCGAATTGAAAACGATGTATATGAAATATTCGAATTGAACTGAATAGAAAACGAATTCGAATTGAATTGAATAGAAAACGAATTCGAATTGAATTGAATAGAAAACGAATTCGAATTGAATTGAATAGAAAACGAATTCGAATTGAATTGAATAGAAAACGAATTCGAATTGAATTGAATAGAAAACGAATTCGAATTGAATTGAATAGAAAACGAATTCGAATTGAATTGAATAGAAAACGAATTCGAATTGAATTGAATAGAAAACGAATTCGAATTGAATTGAATAGAAAACGAATTCGAATTGAATTGAATAGAAAACGAATTCGAATTGAATTGAATAGAAAACGAATTCGAATTGAATTGAATAGAAAACGAATTCGAAATGAATTGAATTGAAAACGAATTCAAATTGAATTGAAATTTGAATTGAATAGAAATGAATTTTAAAACGAATCTATAAAGAAGAATTCAATTGTGATTTGAATTGAAAAGGAAGTTGAAAATGTTTTTGAAACGAATTCAAAACTATTTATATAATTCGTTTTAAATAGAAATCGACGAAATATATATTATATATATTATATATATAATAAATGGCCTGAATAGAACGCGCCGCGCTGCGGCAGTTCGCGAATTTCGACCATTGACTTCGAACGGACATTACGGGAGATCCGACCGTCGGATTCTCCTGAAATCAGAACCGTTGGGTTCGTATCGAAAAGAGCTTTCTAAGGAATATTAGAAATTTGAAATCTAACGGTTGGATTTGGAGATACGTCCAAATCAAATTCGAAAAAGGTCGCTGTAAGTGCAGTTCGATGGCCATTGATGGAAATCGACTGTACGGGCCTTGATAAAATTATTAAAAATAATAATAATTTGTGTAAAATCATAAGAAATGATTTGTGAAAATTTGGGATGAAAAACTCCATACTTGAAAAGATAAAAATAGATTTCTATCGAAATGAACTAGTTTTGAACTAGAATTATAATTCTATTTATTTTTAAATAAATAAATTGAATTCGAAAAGGGTTTTAAAAATAACCAAAATTCCAATGATTGCATTGGAGTGGATTTGAATCGAAATTGTCTTCGGAATATTTCGATGTTGGGATTCGTGATTATACAGGTGTTGTTATGGAAATTTGAAAGATATATATATTTATATCGTTATTTCCCATACGACATCTGTTAGTCGTAGAACTCGATATTGAATATAAGCCGATATATTTTCTATTCAGAGACTTGTATTGAATATCGAATGTGATTTGGGTTTGTCGTGAATGGTGTCTTCACTAACACTGTTCTTGAACCCAGTTGAGAAAAGATTAGATCTTTTTATTTAGATTTAATGAGGTGTACCAATTAAATGATATTTAATTGGAATTGAATTGGTATTGATTTTTGGGTTTATCGTGAACAGTGTTTTAAATAACACTTGTTCTTTAACCCGATAATTAATGGAATGTGATTTTGGGTTTATCGTGAATCGTGTTTTAAATGACACTGATTCTTTAACCCAGATAATGATTAAAACTAAGTGGAGTTTTAATGAATCTTTAATTAGATTGAAAAGATCGAGAATGGAGTATCACCAGTTTTGCTCCAGGCGATAGTTAAATCTTTAATTAGATTTGAACGTGAAATTTAGAAACTAACTGTTGGTTAGCCAAGCAGAATGGTTTTCTGGATATTGATCTGATGTTGGTTTCGGCCTTCGGGGTTAATATTTGGGGAATTATTCTCTTGATTAATTTACGGTTAGTGACTAATGAATTGGAATGAGGCGTATGTTAAATTTGATTGATTGATGGTTTGGATTGTGCTCGACCAGTTTATGAGCAGAATATGCCTTTACATTTAGCATTGGGTTGGGTTGAAAATATCTGTGTGCTAACGCCTTGTGAAAGACTTCACGATTTGACGATAAGGTGTTTAGCGATGTTGTGTTCATTTCAAATTTAACGAATGATTGTGAAATGATATTTTCCTTAAGTGAAAAGAAATGTATTCCCGATTTTGGACAGGGAATGTTTTATAAAAATGTTTTATAAAACAGAAAGGATTTCGAGGCCCAAAAACCCGATGATTTCTAAAGTGATTTAGAAATGTATTATATGTTACATTGTGATTATTATGTTGTGAAATGATTTTCCCTACTTCGGGATATGAAATGATTTAGTATGTGACTAAAGATTCGGGTAACCCTGAGACTAAAAGTATGGGTGAGAGGGCGGTGTATGCTCCCCTGAGTGGGAGGTGCATCGTCGGTGTAGCCTACTCCTATGTGGGGTAGGTGCACATATATATATCGAGTTGCGAGGTGCGTACCCTTTGCCTTGTCGATGGGGAGCACGATATTTGGTTGCATACTTGTTTGTATGCATTGTTATGTTTTGGAATTCACATTTCCAAATGATTTGATTTGAGATCCCGAAGTGAAATCTACTTTGATATAGAAAGTTAGATATGTATTTCAAATGATTTGAAATAAGAAATCGGGAATAAAATCCAAAGGAATAATTTCTGTAAATTGAATTGGATTTAGAAAATCTAAGTGTGGTGATTAATCTAAATGGGTAGATTGGGATATTGCATGTTGATTGATGCATAGTAGATCCATATATCTATATTGATTGTTGTTTATACACTGGCTTTCATGGGGGTAAACCCGTTCCGCGAAAGTGGCGTGGTCCCGTGATTTGCCTTATTTTTGAACAAAGTTAACAACTGTTTTTGAGTTCTCACACCAGTCCCATGACTGACCTGTAGTTTGCTTTTCCCTTGCGAACTCGGGTGCCCCTATTTTCCACACGGGCAGTCGAGTAGTTTTATTTTGCAGATGTATTGAGCAGGATTCTGGATTGAAGCTTTAAGCTGTGTCCAGGCAATTACAGTCTTCCGCTGTGTAGTTTATATTTCCGCTGTGCACTGTTTTACATTTATGTAAATTTATCTTCCGCTGTGTATTATTTTCGATATACTCTGATATTCTGTACTCTGATGTAACATTATTATGATGTTTATTGAAGTCTTCTGTTATTTGTTCTGATGTGTTGTATACCCAAAGTTAGCGTATGCGGGATTCGAACGGTCTTGGTCGGTTTAGCGATCGATTAGGTCCGGGCGAAATCCGTGTCGTTACAACGTGGTATCAGAGCTTTGGTTAAACTCAAATCTTTGGGGTACAACTCGTTTGAACAGAATAAAAGACTCATCAGAGGTAGGATTAGTAATGTCCTATAAAAGAATCCTCATTAGAGATAGAATCAGTAGCATTCTAGAATGAGTGACTCGTTAGAGATGGGGTTAGAAATGCCCTAGAATGAGTCGAGAGTTATTTGTTTATGAATAACGTATTTGTGATTATATATATAATCTGATTTTAGAAAATATGATTTTAAATATATAAAATTATATATTTGAAAATATAATCAATTAATTGATTGATGTTTGTGTTGTTTGTTTACTTGTTTGATAATTTTTAACCATTTAGCCAATTGAACCAAATAGTAAACTGTATTGAAATTTGGTTGCAAATGCATGCATATACTTGCACTTACATTGAACAGGTCATAGCAAGGAGGCTAGAGCAGAGAATAAAATTTGTTTGCCCGACAAATAGGTACATGTTTACTACATAATTTCCTGTTTTGTTTGGGTGATGATGATTTTGTGAGCCTATTGGCTAGCCGCTTGGCTTTTTCTTTTTCTTTTTGAGATCTGAAGGACCGGGGAAGCTATTTGAAATTCCCCGATGCTCCCGGTGCAGGGGAGGTTATGGCGAAATTTTTCGAAAATTTAGGGAGTTAGCCAAATTTTTGAAATTTTGAAAATTCTCAGAAACCAAAGGGTTGGAGAATGAAAGCCAAATCGAATATAGAGTTGATTATTCAAACCACTTTCGACTTTGTTCCTTTTCGGGGACGAAAAGTTTTAAGTGGGGGAGATTGTAACAACCCGAAAATCTGGGCCAGTTTAAAATTTTTATTTTGGCAATTTTAGCGAATTTTGGTTATTTAAAATGGATTATTTTAAATAATATCGACGAGAAATTTATTTTGAATAGAATTCGAACGTATATATTATACGCGGCGTCGTTAGAATATAAATAATTATATATAATTATAAATGGAATTGAAAATGGCGCGGTAGTTCGATAATTCGATTTCAAACTTCAATTGAATGTACCGGGTGCAAAACAATCCGGATTTTAGTGAAACCAAAAACATTAGGATCTATTCGTGAATATCTTTCTATCGAATCCGAAAAATCGAAATTTCATAGTGGGAATCAAAAGATATGTCCAGTTGAAAATTCTGAATAGTCGCTATGGAATTCAGGCCCTTAAAAATGGACATTTTGCAAATGACCTCGGATTTCGACGAAACCAGTTTTGTTGGGTCCGTGATGTTGAATTATTGCTAGGTTTCAAATTTCGTAATTTTTCGAATCAATATGTGAGCGTGGCAAAGGAAAACGCGTTTGACCAGTTTCAGTTGATTTTAATCGACTGGAAATTGGCCATTTTTCAAACGGTCTCAGAATTCGACGAAACTAGTTTTGTTAGGACCGTATCGTCGATACGAAGCTAGAAAATATTTTTCTGGAATTTTTCTAGTTAGTATGTGACCCCGGTAATTTGAAATGTACGTTTAAAATTCAATATAGTGATTTAAATGAAAATTCAAAAGGAAACTGATTGTAACGATCAAATCAGCTAGCGATACATATCCCATTGTGTTCGGAATGGGGGTAAAACGCTATGGACGACAGGCGGTGGGCCTCGTTTCGAGGTCATAAGTAAAAGTCAACCCTTTTGCAAAATTTAATAATTAAATAATAATAAAATAAATAAAAAAATTACCTTCCCCCCCTTTTCTTCTTCGTTGGCCCCCCCCCCCCCCGAATCACTTACCAGAAACCGAATTAAAAAAAAAAGAAAAAAAGAAAAAAAACCTAACCCTAAGTCCAATCGAGCGCCGCCTGGACCCTTGCCGCCGACGAACTCCTCCCATCACCGAACAACCCCTCGACGACCTCCTCCTTCCAGCGAAGACCTCGAACCGCATCTCGAAGTCGCCGACCACCCCGCAGCAACACCGCAGCTCCCTGAACCACACCACACCGCCGACGCTCCTTCTTCCCTCCTCCACTTCGAAGATCGGTGAGCCTTTTTTTTTTTATTTATTTAAAAACTGTTATTTTTTTTTTAAAGATTAAAACTGTAGTTTTTTCTTTAGAATAAAACTGTTATCTGTTTTAAAAGAAATCAAAAACAGAAATTTAAAAAGGAGATTTAAAAACTGTTTTAAAGGAAATCAAAAACAGAAATTTAAAAAGAAGAAATCAAAAACTGCATTTTTTTTTTTTAAAAAGGTAAAAACTGCATTTTTTTTTAAAAAGGATAAAAACAGATTTTATAAAAGGTAAAAACTGATTGGTTAAAGCTTTAAAAACTGTTTTGAAAATAATTTAAAAACGGTTTTGAAAAGAAAATAAAAACTGTTTTGAAAATAATTTAAAAACGGTTTTGAAAAGAAAATAAAAACTGATTTGAAAAGGAAAAGAAAACTGATTTTATTTTAAACTTTGAAATTAAAAAGATTTAATCTTTCAGTAGAAAAAGATTTGAACTTTTAAAAATAAAGATCATATTTTTAAAAAAAGAGAAAAGACAGAATTTTGTTAAGTAGAAGAAGTAAGATGTGATTCTTATATTTTTAAAGCAATAAAAATATAATTTTTACATCATAAGAATATTAAAAATATAATCTTTGTTTTTAAAATATGATCTTTATATATTGAATAACATAGTAAAAATTCGATTTTTACTTATGTAGAGAATACGGGAAACGAAAGCGACAAGAAGACGAAATAGACGAAGATTTACATAAAGGAAGAGTCGTGTGAGTGGATAGCTATTGGTGAGGATTTCTCACTCTTCAATTTCTTTTTATAATTTTATATATATGTGTTGAAAGTGGAAGTGAATTGCTATATATAAATATCTATATATATATATATACGCCCCTCGTCCACAAACCATGGACGATATTTATTGGTTGAAATTGTTGTGAAAAATTGATTGATAGCGAAGTGAAATAACATATATATGAAAAGTGAAATTTATATATATAGCGAAGTGAAATAACATATATATGAAGAGTGAAATTTATATATATAGCGAAGTGAAATAACATATATATGAAGAGTGAAATTTATATATATATAGCGAAGTGAATATTGAATATATTGAAAGTGAAAATATCGAATATATTGAAAGTGAAAATATTCGAATTGAAAACAATGTATATGAAATATTCGAATTGAAAACGATATATATATCGAAAGTGAAAATATTATATATATCGAAAGTGAAAATATTATATATATCGAAAGTGAAAATATTGAATATATTGAAAGTGAAAATATCGAATATATTGAAAGTGAAAATATCGAATATATTGAAAGTGAAAATATCGAATATATTGAAAGTGAAATTATCGAATATATCGAAAGTGAAAGTATCGAATATATTGAAAATGAATATATCGTATATATTGAAAATGAATATATCGTATGTATTGAAAATGAAAATATCGTATATAGTGAAAGGTGAATATATATATATATATATATGAATTGAAAACAATGTATATGAAATATATATATGAATTGAAAACGATGTATATGAAATATATATATGAATTGAAAACGATGTATATGAAATATATATATGAATTGAAAACGATGTATATGAAATATATATATGAATTGAAAACGATGTATATGAAATATTCGAATTGAAAACGATGTATATGAAATATTCGAATTGAACTGAATAGAAAACGAATTCGAATTGAATTGAATAGAAAACGAATTCGAATTGAATTGAATAGAAAACGAATTCGAATTGAATTGAATAGAAAACGAATTCGAATTGAATTGAATAGAAAACGAATTCGAATTGAATTGAATAGAAAACGAATTCGAATTGAATTGAATAGAAAACGAATTCGAATTGAATTGAATAGAAAACGAATTCGAATTGAATTGAATAGAAAACGAATTCGAATTGAATTGAATAGAAAACGAATTCGAATTGAATTGAATAGAAAACGAATTCGAATTGAATTGAATAGAAAACGAATTCGAATTGAATTGAATAGAAAACGAATTCGAAATGAATTGAATTGAAAACGAATTCAAATTGAATTGAAATTTGAATTGAATAGAAATGAATTTTAAAACGAATCTATAAAGAAGAATTCAATTGTGATTTGAATTGAAAAGGAAGTTGAAAATGTTTTTGAAACGAATTCAAAACTATTTATATAATTCGTTTTAAATAGAAATCGACGAAATATATATTATATATATTATATATATAATAAATGGCCTGAATAGAACGCGCCGCGCTGCGGCAGTTCGCGAATTTCGACCATTGACTTCGAACGGACATTACGGGAGATCCGACCGTCGGATTCTCCTGAAATCAGAACCGTTGGGTTCGTATCGAAAAGAGCTTTCTAAGGAATATTAGAAATTTGAAATCTAACGGTTGGATTTGGAGATACGTCCAAATCAAATTCGAAAAAGGTCGCTGTAAGTGCAGTTCGATGGCCATTGATGGAAATCGACTGTACGGGCCTTGATAAAATTATTAAAAATAATAATAATTTGTGTAAAATCATAAGAAATGATTTGTGAAAATTTGGGATGAAAAACTCCATACTTGAAAAGATAAAAATAGATTTCTATCGAAATGAACTAGTTTTGAACTAGAATTATAATTCTATTTATTTTTAAATAAATAAATTGAATTCGAAAAGGGTTTTAAAAATAACCAAAATTCCAATGATTGCATTGGAGTGGATTTGAATCGAAATTGTCTTCGGAATATTTCGATGTTGGGATTCGTGATTATACAGGTGTTGTTATGGAAATTTGAAAGATATATATATTTATATCGTTATTTCCCATACGACATCTGTTAGTCGTAGAACTCGATATTGAATATAAGCCGATATATTTTCTATTCAGAGACTTGTATTGAATATCGAATGTGATTTGGGTTTGTCGTGAATGGTGTCTTCACTAACACTGTTCTTGAACCCAGTTGAGAAAAGATTAGATCTTTTTATTTAGATTTAATGAGGTGTACCAATTAAATGATATTTAATTGGAATTGAATTGGTATTGATTTTTGGGTTTATCGTGAACAGTGTTTTAAATAACACTTGTTCTTTAACCCGATAATTAATGGAATGTGATTTTGGGTTTATCGTGAATCGTGTTTTAAATGACACTGATTCTTTAACCCAGATAATGATTAAAACTAAGTGGAGTTTTAATGAATCTTTAATTAGATTGAAAAGATCGAGAATGGAGTATCACCAGTTTTGCTCCAGGCGATAGTTAAATCTTTAATTAGATTTGAACGTGAAATTTAGAAACTAACTGTCGGTTAGCCAAGCAGAATGGTTTTCTGGATATTGATCTGATGTTGGTTTCGGCCTTCGGGGTTAATATTTGGGGAATTATTCTCTTGATTAATTTACGGTTAGTGACTAATGAATTGGAATGAGGCGTATGTTAAATTTGATTGATTGATGGTTTGGATTGTGCTCGACCAGTTTATGAGCAGAATATGCCTTTACATTTAGCATTGGGTTGGGTTGAAAATATCTGTGTGCTAACGCCTTGTGAAAGACTTCACGATTTGACGATAAGGTGTTTAGCGATGTTGTGTTCATTTCAAATTTAACGAATGATTGTGAAATGATATTTTCCTTAAGTGAAAAGAAATGTATTCCCGATTTTGGACAGGGAATGTTTTATAAAAATGTTTTATAAAACAGAAAGGATTTCGAGGCCCAAAAACCCGATGATTTCTAAAGTGATTTAGAAATGTATTATATGTTACATTGTGATTATTATGTTGTGAAATGATTTTCCCTACTTCGGGATATGAAATGATTTAGTATGTGACTAAAGATTCGGGTAACCCTGAGACTAAAAGTATGGGTGAGAGGGCGGTGTATGCTCCCCTGAGTGGGAGGTGCATCGTCGGTGTAGCCTACTCCTATGTGGGGTAGGTGCACATATATATATCGAGTTGCGAGGTGCGTACCCTTTGCCTTGTCGATGGGGAGCACGATATTTGGTTGCATACTTGTTTGTATGCATTGTTATGTTTTGGAATTCACATTTCCAAATGATTTGATTTGAGATCCCGAAGTGAAATCTACTTTGATATAGAAAGTTAGATATGTATTTCAAATGATTTGAAATAAGAAATCGGGAATAAAATCCAAAGGAATAATTTCTGTAAATTGAATTGGATTTAGAAAATCTAAGTGTGGTGATTAATCTAAATGGGTAGATTGGGATATTGCATGTTGATTGATGCATAGTAGATCCATATATCTATATTGATTGTTGTTTATACACTGGCTTTCATGGGGGTAAACCCGTTCCGCGAAAGTGGCGTGGTCCCGTGATTTGCCTTATTTTTGAACAAAGTTAACAACTGTTTTTGAGTTCTCACACCAGTCCCATGACTGACCTGTAGTTTGCTTTTCCCTTGCGAACTCGGGTGCCCCTATTTTCCACACGGGCAGTCGAGTAGTTTTATTTTGCAGATGTATTGAGCAGGATTCTGGATTGAAGCTTTAAGCTGTGTCCAGGCAATTACAGTCTTCCGCTGTGTAGTTTATATTTCCGCTGTGCACTGTTTTACATTTATGTAAATTTATCTTCCGCTGTGTATTATTTTCGATATACTCTGATATTCTGTACTCTGATGTAACATTATTATGATGTTTATTGAAGTCTTCTGTTATTTGTTCTGATGTGTTGTATACCCAAAGTTAGCGTATGCGGGATTCGAACGGTCTTGGTCGGTTTAGCGATCGATTAGGTCCGGGCGAAATCCGTGTCGTTACAATACAGAGGTTGTTCATCTTGAACTTCATTATCTGTACTGACTTCTTCTTTCTCTTCTTCGGTTTCTTCAACTTTTGTATCGGTTTCGTCACTTTCATCTTCATCCTCATCTTCATTGCTTGTTTTTTCAATATCTACTTCACCATCTGTTTCATCTTCTTTTTTATTCTCCTCTACTTCACCTTCATCTTCATTCTCTTCATCATGTGTTTTATCTTCTCTTTTATTCTCTTCACTTTCTTCTTCATTCTCATTTTCTATTTCATCATTTTGTTCCTCCACCATTCCACTGTCTTTTTCATTATTTTTGGTTTTTTTGTGGTATACTACTTTATACTGAAATTTAGAATCAACTTTTGGCTTCCTCTTTTTCTCTTTTAATCTTTCAATCATTGAACTTGGTGTTTCTTTTTTAAGCCGTTGGCTTCTTCTCACACCCTTCTTTTCTTGATTTTCCACATTTTTGTACTCTTCCTCAGTCTCATTATCTGGTGTGCTTGGAAGGTCGAAAGAAGGAGGGGTAAGTTGCTCTATAAACTTCCGAATAATCAGATTTTGCTGTTCCTTATCAGATTCTTGGAGCACTGATTTTAGCATGCGAATTTCTTTTTCTTTCTGAGCTAATTCTTCTTCTCTTTTTTCCTTAGCTTCTTTTCTTCCTCCAACTTTGTTTTCACATCCTTCAATTCATTTTCTAATTGTCTAATTTGAAACTTTTGCATTTCAATTTGTCTGTCTTTTTCATCGATTCCTAACCCTTCATCTTCACCTTCACTTGTAATCTCTTTTATTTGCAAAAGTGCTTTATTCTCTGATTCATCAAGCAACATCTTCTCTTTAGATGTTATTTTCTTAATTCCAAGTGAAATCTGTAATAGGCGAACATAAGAAGTTTTTCAGTCATAAATTCATATATCATTTCTAATATTATGAAATGCTAGGATGTTCTAGCATATTAATAAATACACATAAATAAATGTAAAATTATTTACTGAATTATGACTACTAAGTTTTGAGTAATAAAGGGATCGTTACAAAACCAATAGCATTATTGAAATGCTAGCAGAATTTAGTATTTTTCAATCACCATATTAATCACAAAAAAAAAAATCATATTGCTAGGAGAATTAGCATTTCACATACAGTGTGCTGTTTATTTTAAAAGTTATTATAATGGTAGGATAGTTTAACATTTTATTAACAACAAATTGCTTAAATAAAAAAATCAAAATGATAGGAGAGGCTAGCATTTTTGTAATAGAATGTTGACTAGTCAATTAAAAATCAAAATGCGGGTAGAAGCTAAGCATTTTTTGAACAACATTTTTTAATCATAAAAAAAAATCATAATGCTAGGAGAATTAGCATTTCACGTACAGTGTTGTTTATTTAAAAAATTATTATAATGGTAGGATAGTTTAGCATTTTATTAACAACAAATTGCTTAAATAAAAAATCAAAATGATATGAGAGGTTAGCATTTTTGTAATAGCATGTTGACTACAGAATTAAAAATCAAAATGCTTTTAGAATCTAAGCATTTTTTGAACAACATTTTGTAATCACAGAAAAAAACTAATGCTAGAATATTAGCATTTGGCATACAGCGTGTTGTTTATTTAAAAAGTTATTACAATGATAGGATAGTTTAGCATTTTATTAACAACAAATTGTTTAAATAAAAAAATCAAAATGATAGGAGAGGTTAGCATTTTTTTAATAGAATGTTGACTACTCAATTAAAAATCAAAATGCTTTTAGAAGCTAAGCATTTTTTGAACAACATTTTGTAATCACAAAAAAAAAAAATCATAATGCTCGGAGTATTAGCATTTCGCATACAGTGTGTTGTTTATTTAAAAAGTTATTATAATGGTAGGATAGTTTTGCATTTTTTTAACAACAATTTTCTTAAACAAAAAAATAAAAATGATAGGAGAGGTTAGCATTTTTGTAATAGAATGTTGACTACTCAATTAAAAATCAAAATGCTTTTAGAAGCTAATCATTTTTTGAACAACATTTTTTAATCACAAAAATTAAAAAAAAATCATAATGCTAGGAGTATTAGCATTTCGCATACAGTGTGCCATTTATTTAAAAAGTTATTATAATGGTAGCAGAAAAAAGTCATTTGGGAATAACATGCTGGTTTATTAAAAAAAAATCAAAATGATTGTGGAGGTTGGCATTTAAAAAAAAAACTATCACAATGCTACAAGTTAACTACTATGTTTCCAGTATTAAACAGAAAATTACAAAAGCAATTGCATTATTATAATTTTAACAACATAAAATATTATCATACCTTTTTATCATCCATATTGGCTAGGATTTCCTTTGACACAATGTTTTTCATTAAGTTTAGCGACCATTTTGCAAATCTTGGAGAATCGCTTATCCACTCTTTTCTTGGCTTAAGTATGTCAACATGTTCACATAGAAAATATTAAAAAAAGAACAAAATATTATTTAGAATAAATTATCATATGTCTTATCATACTATATTAAAATTTAATATTATGAAGAACAAATTATCATTGATATTTTCTTACCAGCGGAAGAATGGAACAGCCAGACATATTTCTTGGTTTATCCTTGAATTTTTTTAATGATTTAGTTAAATGATAATGAATACTTAATGGCCAAGAAATTTGATTCATTTTTTTTTGGATCAACGGTGTATTGAAGATAACCCCAGTTAAGCATTCTTTGGTTATCAGGGAAAAGAATTGTTATAAAGTGAAGAATAAGAATAAATCTTGGTAAATCATTTTCTTCTTCTGGATTTTTT
Source organism: Allium sativum (assembly GCA_030737875.1). Classification (NCBI taxonomy): domain Eukaryota; kingdom Viridiplantae; phylum Streptophyta; class Magnoliopsida; order Asparagales; family Amaryllidaceae; genus Allium; species Allium sativum. The sequence goes on along the minus strand of CM060913.1, from coordinate 766,341,102 downwards.
TTTTCAATTTCTATTTCTATTCTTTTAATAATAAGTTCTTTGGTTATATGATCTATGTTAATAAAATTTCTTGAAACAGACCTTTGACAATTTTCAGGGGTGAATGATAAAGAAACTTTAGGTAATGGAAAAATATTTCTCCCATTCATAGGAAAACCAAAAATTAACGAAACATCTTCCAATGATAATTTTATTTTTTTCCCCCAACAGAAAAACATTCCTCCTCAATTGAATAACAACTGATTAAATCATCTAAAATTTTAAAAGATTTTCTAATTTGCTTTGCTCCAATATTACTTGGAAAAAAGCATTTATAAATTCATAAAAAGGAGTCTGTTTTAAAAAATTTAATTGATTAATTGAAAAACCATTTTTTTATTTGTTCAAGAATTTTAACCAATGATACTAGACTGTATTGGTACTGGACAGTCTGCTTTTTCTTTTTTTGGCTCGCAGTTTTTTTTCGCTTTTTGCTGTTTTTATTCTCTGGAGAAGAATCTGATATTTCCTGCAAGACAGAAATAACAAAACAATATAAAATATATTAAAATGTAGAACTGTATTATAATACAATATTAAAGAAATCATTTTGTGCAATATAATGTTAGATTAATTTAGCATTTTCATACATTATAATGCTAGGTTAAACTTGCATTTTCATATGCTGGTTAAGGCAGGGTAATGCCCTATATTGGTAGGTTAACCTAGCATTTTCATATAATTTTCAAGGGCTCGGCCACTCGTTGTAGTGCTAGGTTAACCTGACATTTTCATATGTCGGTTAAGGGCTCGATCATGCCATGTAATGACAGGTTAACCTAGCATTTTTAATAAAATTTTCAAGGTCTCTGCCACTCACTTTAGTGCTAGGTTAACCTGACATTTTTATATGTCGATTAAGGGCTCGGTCATGCCATGTAATGGCAGGTTAACCTAGCATTTTCGTAAAATTTTCAAGGGCTCGGCCACTCGCTATAGTGCTAGGTTAACCTGACATTTTCATATGACGGTTAACGGCTCGGTCATACTATGTAATGACAGGTTAACCTAGCATTTTATTAAAAAAATTCAAGGTCTCGGCCACTCGCTTTAATGCTAGGTTAACCTGACATTCATATGTCGGTTAAGGGCTCGGTCATGCCATGTAATGGCAGGTTAACCTAGCATTTTCTTAAAATTTTCAAGGGCTCGGCCACTCGCTGTAGTGCTAGGTTAACCTGACATTTTCATATGATGGTTAACGGATCGGTCATGCCATGTAATGACAGGTTAACTTAGCATTTTTTAATAAAATTTTAAAGGTCTTGGCCACTCGCTTTATTGCTAGGTTAACCTGACATTTTCATATGTCGGTTAAGGGCTCGGTCATGCCATGTAATGGCAGGTTAACCTAGCATTTTCATAAAATTTTCAAGGGCTCAGCCACTCGCGTAGTGCTTGGTTAACCTGACATCTTCATATGTCGGTTAAGGGCTCGGTCACTCGCGGTATTGCTAGGTTAACCTGACATTTTGATATGTCGGTTGAGGGCTCGGTCATGCCATGTAATGACAGGTTAACCTAGAACTTTTGTAAAATTTTCAAGGGCTCGGCCACTCACTGTAGTGCTAGGTTAACCTGACATTTTGATATGTCGGTTGAGGGCTCGGTCATGCCATGTAATGACAGGTTAACCTAGAACTTTTGTAAAATTTTCAAGGACTCGGCCACTCACTGTAGTGCTAGGTTAACCTGACATTTTCATATGTCGGTTAAGGGACCGGTCATGCCATGTAACGACAGGTTAACCTAGCACTTTCGTAAAACTTTCAAGGGCTCGGCCACTCACTGTAGTGATAGGTTAACCTAACATTTTCATATGTCGGTTGAGGGCTCAGTCATGCCATGTAATGACAGGTTAACCTAGCATATTTTAAACTTATCTAGAATATTCTGCACTTAATTAACTTAACACTTTCATACACTGGTTAAGGGCTCGATCATGCACTAAAATGCTAAAGTAACCTATCGCTTTCGTACACTGGATAAGGGCCCGGTCATACACTCTAATTCTAGGGTAAACTAGCACTTTTATACAATGGTCAAGGGCTCAATCATGCGCTCTAATACTAGGTTAACTTGGCACTTTCATACACTGGTCAAGGGCTCGGTCATGCGCCATAATGCTAGAGTAACCTAGCACTTTCATACATTGGTCAAGGGCTAGGTCATGTGCTCTAATGCAAGGATAAACTAGCACTTTCATACAGTGGTTAAGGGCCCGGTCATATGCCATAATGATAGGGTAACATAGCACTTTCAGCACCAAATACAGACAAATGCCAAATTAATGCTATAAATATAGTTCAATGAATAAACGGATCAATTCTATAATTCTAAATTAACTTAAAATATTCTACACTAAATTAATTAGCAAATTTTGCACTATATATCAATGCTAAATTAAACTATAATATTATGCACTAAATTAAACTAGCATATTGTGCACTACACATCAATGTTAAATTAATATAGTATTTTATAATAGATTTTTGTTCGTTTTCCCCAATTAACTGATATAGAATTTATAACTACAGCTACATCAACTATACACACTCAATTTAAGCAATTAAGTTTAATTTTGTCAAAATATTCTTATACCTGATCTCGTTTTTCCTTCTCCTTCTCCATCGTCTTTCTAGCCTTTATCGTTGTGAGTGATAATTTCGACGAAGCCCAAGTTTCTTTTGTCGGTGGCGAATTTGGCGATTTATCTGATGACGGTGACCTTGAACGATGACTTTCCATTATTCCTAATGCATATTTCCAAATGTGGTGAATTTCACCGCAAAATTTTCGGTCGTTCTAGCATTATTCTATTGAAAACCACTTACATTCAGATACTCAGTATGCGATACTTTAGAAAACACGTTGGTGGAACATAACTCATACATTTCGCTTTAATTTTAGAGAGTTGGATTTGATCCCCTTTGTAACACCCCAAATTTTCTGTTAACTTTAAATTAACAAATTAAAGTATAATTAATTAAGGGAAACGGGTTACGCCATTGCGCTCGTCTCGGAATTCTGCCTGAGATAGAGTCCGAGTTTGCGTGAATCGGACCCCATATGAAGGAGTTATGACCTCCGGAAGTTTCAGAATTAAATTTAAAATTCAAACGGTTCAAAATTCAGTTCGAAATTTGAAAACAGACCCAAACAGGGCTGGGCGGGAAAATTCCCACCCAGGACCCAGGTCGACCAAGGGGTCGACCTGCCCAGTCGACATGGTCAGGCCCTGGCTGGCCTGGTCGGGTTCTGGTCGAATTCTTGAGCTCTTGTGTGTCACTAGGGCTGATTTGTCACTTTCTGATTGGCTCCTCTTGGTATGTATAGTCTGGATTCACTCTATGATCATCTGACGGCTCAAATCAATCTGAAATTCTGTAAATACAACCCAACACTCAACCTAAATTCACACAAATAAAATAGAACTAGAGCCGTCATGCTGTTGGGAGGAAACTAAGAGTAGCCGTCAGTTAGAGAAAGCTTAGAGACGAGCAAAACTAAAGTAAAAACAAGAATCAAACAACGTTTGTCTACCCAAAGGAAAGCATTTCAAATTCAAAACTCAGAATCCAGAATTCAAGTTCGTCGTTTGTTGTAAGTATCGTGATTTTTCCGATGTGAATAAAATTAAGACTTGATTCGATGTAAAATGGAAATGGAATTGTGCTATTGTATAACGACGATGTTAATTCATATCTATGTATTGAAATGATTGTGTTGTGAATGGTATTGGGATGTTTGTGGTATAATTGAGTTGATGTTGATCCTATTGTACATTTAGAAGAAAACAACATCACATGCAAGTTGTATAGTTCATGTTATAATCTACACCTATATGTTATGTGATTATATGGGTTGTATGTGATTAAGATCCCATGTATATACTTTATGCTAAACCTCTGTGCCTAAATGATTAAGTTCATATACATGCTCATATGTTTATACAAAAGTTGCAAGTTCATAATTGGATCCATGCCAAGATCCATTTTAATGCAAGTTTCATGTTATAGTAGTAAACATGATTGGATCTAGTTCACACATGTGATAAAATTATACATACTTTATGGACATGTTATATTCTTGTCATATGCTAGTGATGTTCGATGTTATGCCTAGATCTAAACATGTTTAGGCTTATGTTGTCTAAATCATATGCTAATTCATGTGACACCTATTCAGTTAGATCCCTATTTCAATGCAAGTTCACATATATGTATGTTGATTTAGTCTACGTTGCAAGTTCACACCTATGATATTCAAATTGACTATTTTGCAAGTTCACACCTATGATGTTCATAATGACTATGCCAAAAATGCCAAGTTTACACCTATGTCACGTTTATGAAATTCTTTATGCCAATTTTGTGTATGCTAAATTAGGCTAAGTTTTTAGCCTAATATTATATGTTAAAAATCATGCGGACGAAAAGTTAGGCTAAGATTTGTTAGCCTAATATTTAGACGGGGTAACATTGGGAAAAATTGGTAATTATAGGAAACTTGACATAAATTGGTGAAAATATATGAAATTGGCATGTTTGTCACATGCCAAAATTGGTGGCACTTAAATGGTATAAATTCTTATACCAAAAATGATGAACTTGGAATGTGGGCCATAGCATTTGATTGAAAACAAATTTACATATAACAAGTAAAATAGACAAATATGTAAATTTAGAAAATACGAGTATGCTTAACCCGAGGTTAGATTGAGTTGTGATATAAACATGCTCGGACCCGCCCGGCTGTCCAGTAGTCACAACAATACCTATCCAATGTGGATGGTTAAGCATTGAGCCCAATAAGGACCCGAGGTTAGACTGAGTTACGGTGTAAACCTGCCCGGAACCGACCGACACATCCAGTAACCGTAACAATACCTGTCTAATGTGAGTGGTCGGTGCTTTAACTAATTAAGGCTAAGGACAGACAAGTCAGGATGGTCGGGTTAAGTTAACTAAAACACTTAACCAGTTCAACATGTTAATTAAACTGATGAGTGGGATTAGGTAAATACAGACACTTAACCACTTAACATGTTTGACTAGAAAACCCTAGTAGCGGGGACCCATTTCAACAGTAACCCAATTAGGTATCATGGTACCTTGAAACTAGGCAGGGTGGGGCACGATTACTGGGCTGATTGTAAGCGGTCAAAAGCGACGGCGGTGGGTGCAACAGTGTGGGTTCTAACGGAGTGCGGGCGTGCACACATTTCGGAGTAGACAAACAGGGCACTAGGGGCACCAGTAGTATAACCTATGCATTCCAGAATTGTGTCGGGCCGCCACCATGGGACTTGATACACCCTATGGTGGGACCAACATAGGTACAATCTTTGGGGGCCGAATGACACATATGATTTTGGGAGTAGGAGCCGATCTTTAGAAAAAGGAGATCACTTCACCCTAACCATGGAGTGCCAGTTGAGACAGTACAAGTAGGTGCAGAGATATAGTGTGGGGGTGCGGTAGTATATTCGTTTCAAAACTGCTTTATCTTAGTTTATGATACTTTCATGTTTCCAGTTTATACCTATCATGCCCTTATTCTTATTCTCATACTGAAGAGTCATTAGACTTACCAGGCTTTATGTCTGACCCTACTTTTCTTTCGTCTTCTTTTCTTCTGTCCCCCCCTCCTGGTCCACAGGGAGGAAACAACTCAGCTTAGTCAGACTCTTTGCAAGCTTCAAGATAGTAGATGTATGGTTTGGACTCTCTTTCCTTGGCTCTGGCTGTTGGACACGTTCTATGGGGATTGATGCAGTTTTAATCATGTTTAATGCTTCTTTATTTAATAATCAAGACATAAATGATGATGTAATGTTTTGGAAGTTATTGTAAGACAATTATGGAAATGTTTTGTATGAACATGTTTTTATGAAATGAAAGTCTGTTTGTTTTCCGTTGCTTATATATACATGTTTTTATATCTGTCTTGTGTTTTATCTGTGACTTCTACTTATAAACCTCCATTGAAATTAAGGCATTACCTTTGTGAGTGACCTTAATGGAGGTGGGGTGTTTCACTTGGTATCAGAGCACAGATTTACCAGACTAGATAAAAGTTTTTGAAACTATTTTCAAAAAGAAGTTTAAAGAAGCATTCTTTTTCAAGAAAAAGCGTTGTTTTTAAAAGGCATAATTCCCAAAGCCATATGCACTATCTCTCTATCCTTTTGTCTTGAATACTTTCCTTTTTGTTCCAGCATGTCTGGAGATCTTAACCTTCCAGAAGGGGTACCGATACCTGGATGGTTCCGAAGGTACCTAGAGGCTAGGGCCAATGGTACGGGCCCAGCGGACATTCCTCCTCCCACAGTGGCAGCAGTTCCTCCACCTCCTCCTCCTCCTCCTCGTGGAAATACTTTCGCTAAGACGTGTAGAGACTTCAAAGCTATGGGTGGAAAGGACTTTTATGGAACTGAATCCTTTGTGGTAGCTAGGAACTGGCTGAAGGAGACCGAAGATTTGTTCGTCATCTTCGAAGTTGACGACAGACAAAAGATACAGCTAGCAGTATGGTTGCTTAAAGACGAAGCTTCTTATTGGTGGGAAGTTACCCATGCTGAGAGGCCAGTAGAGACTTGGGAAGATTTCAGGATGAGGTTTGAGATGAAATTCCTCTCCCAAGCTGAAAGAAGCCTGCAAATGGAGAAGTTCCTAACTCTTAAACAAGGAAGTATGACGATCAAGGAGTATGTCAATCAGTTTAATCAGCTGGCCAGATTTGGGCTGGATTTAGTAAACACCCAACACAAGAAGGCCCTTCGCTTCGTCAAAGGTCTGAATAAGCCTCTACACAGCCTTGCTATGACCCATATGCCCATGGGAGCGACCTATGAAAGCTTGGTGAACATGGCGCTGCTACACGAGGAAGATAAAGGCAAGAAAGAGGCAAAGGTGGAAGTGCCTCAAGAAAAGAAAGAGGGTTTACAGGCTAAGAAAACAGACTTCAAGAAAGGCGGGAAGAACAACAAATCCAGTGAAAAGAGAAGGTGTAATTTCTGTGGCATTGTTGGACATATAGCGAAAGACTGCAGAAAGAAGAAGGCAAAGATGAATGGTGGTTGTTTCAATTGCGGCGAAACTGGACACTTGGCTAAGGACTGCCCAAAGAAGAGGGGGCAGGGACAGAGGACTGGATCCACCTCAGGAGGACAGGTTCACGCACTGGTGGCACCTCCACAGGAATGAGGTAGAAATATTTCTGTAGAAAGCTTAGTTTATCTCTATGATCAACCAGTTCGCACTCTCTTTGATTCTGGTACATCACACTCCTTTATTTCATCTGCTTTAGTAGAATCTCTGCACCTAGACACTAGTATGGTAGAAGATCCCTTGGTTGTTTCAAACCCAATTGGGGGCTCGGCTTATTTGTTGATGGTTTGCTTGGATTTGAAAATCTCTACTCTAAGTGTTGAATTTAGATGTTGTGCCTTTGTTTCGGGTTTCTCGGGATATGGATTGATTTTAGGCATGGACTGGTTATCCAGTAATGGTGCCATTCTTGATTGTGAGAAAAGAGTGGTTAGGCTCTTGACTCGGCTCGGTAACACTCTAAAAATTTCTTGTAATCCCTTGAATGATGTTATGCTTAGTTATCTAGAGTCGCTTGATGCTTCTGTTGAGAATTTGCAGTCGGTTAGAGTGGTCCGGGAATATCCGGATATCTTTGAAGAGGTGAAGGGCTTACCTTCGAAGCGGGAAATAGACTTCCGCATATATCTTATTGATAATGCAAAGCCTGTAGCTCTGCCTGTTAGACACATGGCTCCAAAGGAGAGAAAGGAGCTTAGTAAGCAAGTTAAGGAGCTTCTCGAGAAGGGGTTTATAAGGCGGAGTATCTCGGAATGAGGTGCTCCAGTGGTGCTCGCCACCAAAGCAGATGGTTCACTACGTCTTTGTGTGGACTATAGGGAGCTAAACAAGCTGACTAAAAAGAATAGACACCCGCATCCCAGAATAGGCGATTTGTTTGATCAGCTTGTAGGTGCGTCGGTCTTCTCCCAACTTGATCTAGCTACTGGGTTCCATCTGCTAAGGGTAGCTGAAGATAGCATTGATAAAACGACGTTCAGAACCCCAGACGGTTTCTTCGAGTGGCTTGTCATGCCTTTCGGCTTGACAAACGCACCCGCTTATTTCGTAGACCTAATGAGCAGGGTGTTCAGAGAATTCCTCAATAAGTTCGTGGTGGTCTTTGCAGATGATATTTTGATCTTCTCAAAGAATGAGGAAGAACATGCTCAGCATCTGAAGGAGATCATGGAAACTCTTCGAGTTCATCATCTAAAAGCCAAATTCTCCAAATGCCACTTTGGAGAGGAGAAGTAAGATTTCTTGGACATATAGTGTCCAAAGAGGGGTTAGCTGTGGACCCCGTGAAAGTGGTGGCAGTGCAAGATTGGAAGACACCAAGAAATGCAACCAAAGTCCGAAGCTTTCTCGGGCTAGCAGGTTTTTACCGAAAGTTCATTAGAGATTTCGCGAAAATCTCAGCTCCACTCACAAGGCTAACAAAGAAGAATCTAGCATTCACTTAGGATTTGGATTGTGATATTGCTTTCCAACGCTTAAAAAGGGCTCTTACAACAACCCCACTTCTGACTTTGCCTGATGGAAGCAAGATGTTCACAGTATATACGGATGCTTGTGGTATGGGGCTAGGCACTGTTCTGATGCAAGAAGGGAGGGTAGTAGCTTATGGTGGAAGACAATTGAAAGTTCATGAAAAGAACTACCCAACCCACGATCTTGAGTTGGCCGCCATCGTCTTTGCTCTTAAGTCTTGGAGCCATTATCTCCTAGGTGAGAAGTTCGAATTATATACTGACCATAAATCGTTGAAATATCTTTTCTCGCAGAAAGATCTTAATTTAAGGCAGCAAAGGTGGATGGAGTTCCTTGCCTCGTATGATTTTGAGATTTCCTATACTCCTGGAAAAGGCAACGTAGTAGCAGACGCCTTGAGTAGAAAGAAGCTGACCTTAAGCCTCCTCTTTGTAGAAAGTCAAAGCTTGGAGTATATAGCCAGTTTTGACTTTAGGCCCTCCTCTAATTTTGTACCTGGTTTGTTGGCATCACTAGAAGTACGGTCCACTCTTTTAGACTCAATAGGGGCCGCACAAAGTGAAGACCCTCAGCTTGTGGATGTGACTGATAAGCTAATTAGGGGTGAAACTTCCAGTCACCTCAATAGGTACTCCATCGATGATAAGGGATGGCTAAGGCGAGATGGAAGACTGTGCGTCCCACAAGCAAGAGATTTGGTAAAGAAGGTTCTCGAGGAAGCACATCATTCCAAGATGACAATACACCCAGGTGGAGACAAGATGTACAAAGACGTAAAGAGAGTTTTCTTTTGGAGCGGCATGAAGAAGGACGTGGCAGATTTCGTTTCTAAATGCGTGACATGCCAACAGGTCAAGGCGGAACAAAAGAAACCTGGAGGATTGCTTCATCCTCTAGTAGTCCCGCAATGGAAGTGGGATAGCATTTCAATGGACTTCATTGATGGGTTGCCTAGGTCAAGAAGTGGCAATACTAGCATTTGGGTAATAGTGGACAAGCTCACGAAAAGTGCCCATTTTACACCTATCAAGAGTAAAAGGACTGCCTCATCTCTAGCATCTCTTTATCTCAAGGAAATAGTTCGACTCCATGGAATACCCTCCAGTATAGTGAGTGACCGAGATCCCATCTTTACGAGCGAGTTTTGGCGGAGTCTGCAAGAAGCTGTAGGCACACAGTTATGCCTGAGCACGGCCTATCACCCCCAAACTGATGGTCAGACGGAAAGGGTGAGCAAAGTATTAGAAGATCTTTTGAGACTATGCTTTCTTGACTTCGGAGGGACATGGGAGGATCATCTTCCTTTAGTGGAATTCGCCTACAACAACAGCTACCAAGCCACCATCGGCATGGCGCCCTTCGAAGCTTTGTATGGAAGACCGTGTCGATCACCAACTTGTTGGTGGGAGTCTACGGACAAGGTTATACTTGGGCCAGACATGATTAGAGAGACTTCAAAAAAAGTGGACTTGATACGAAGGAGAATGAAGACTGCCCAAGATAGACAGAAATCCTACGCAGACAAAAGAAGGACCAACCTTGAGTTTGAGGTTGGGGACAGGGTTTTCCTTAAGGTATCTCCATTAAGGAACGTCGTTCGCTTTGGATCCGCAGGAAAGCTAGCACCAAGATTTGTAGGACCGTTCCCTATCATCGAGAATATTGGGAAAATGGATTAAAGAGTAGAGATGCCCGAAAGGTTGGCCGGAATTCACAACGTCTTTCGCGTTTCTCATCTCCGGAAATGTCTACATGAATCTGCGGAAGTGGTGGAGCCAAGCATTCTAGAAGAAGTTGAAATAGAATGAGAAACAACTGTGAGGAAAGTTCCAACTCGAATCGTAGGAACTGAAATAAAAAAGCTATGCAACCGCGAAGTCAAGCTCGTCAAAGTTCAATGGAGCGATGCCGAGGAAGACGCGACTTGGGAAACTGAGGACAGAATAAGCGCGGCTTACCCTTTTCCTTTTGAGGGTACATCTTTGATCTCTCTTTTTCCTTAAGTTATGATTGTATCTATCTTTTTAGGTATATCTCCCCGGTCTTACCCTTTTATCCTTAGGTAGAATCTAATGGATGTAAACATGTAATTGAAACATGTTATGGTTGATGGTTGCAAGTGGTTGCAAGCGGTTGCTAGTGGTTGCTTGTGGATGCATAAACACACACACCCTATGTATTAGATCGGCTCAGTCACTTCCATATTGCATATGCATATATGTATTCATATTTGTATGTGGTTGAAACTTGATATGTTGTCATATGGATGTCGCATTTGTATGAATGGTTGCGCACTCATGTAGAATTATGAGTAAGGACAAATTTGCATACATAATGGATTCGTGACACTTACATGATTTGCATTAAGGAGGTCAACTGAATCAGTAGACCGTCTAATTTTGCATTAGATAAGGACATGTACACACACTATGCATATGATCATGAAGCATTAGAAGTCTTTTAAGGACAATGGACGCTTGTGTTTGTTGGTTGAGTAGATGGACGATTGGATGTTAGGATTTACATTCTCCTAGACTTGAAGATTTGGGGGACGAAATCCTTTAAGGAGGGGAGAATGTAACACCCCGAATTTTCTGTTAACTTTAGATTAACAAATTAAAGTATAATTAATTAAGGAAAACGGGTTACGCCATTGCGCTCGTCTCAGAATTCTACTTGAGATAGAGTCCGAGTTTGCGTGAATCGGACTCCATATGAAGGAGTTATGACCTCCGAAAGTTTCAGAATTCAATTTATAATTCAAATGGTTCAAAATTCAGTTCGAAATTCGAAAACATACCCAAACCAGGCTAGGCGGGAAAATTCCCGCCCAGGACCCAGGTCGACCAGGGGGTCGACCTGGGTAACCAGGTCGACCAGGGGGTCGACCTGGGTAACCAGGTCGACCATAGGGTCGACCTGGGGGTCGACCTGCCCAGTCAACCTGGTCAGGCCCTGGCTGGCCTGCTTGGGTTCTGGTCGAATTCCTTAGCTCTGGTGTGTCACTAGGGCTGATTTGTCGCTTTCTGATTGGCTCCTCTTGGTATGTATGGTCTCGATTCACTCTATGATCATCTGACGGCTCAAATCAATCTGAAATTCTATAAATACAACCCAACACTCAACCTAAATTCACACAAATAAAATAGAACTAGAGCCGTCGTGCTGCTGGGAGGAAACTAAGAGTAGCCGTCAGTTAGAGAAAGCTTAGAGACGAGCAAAACTAAAGTAAAAACAAGAATCAAACAACGTTTGTCTACCCAAAGGAAAGCATTTCAAGTTCAGAACTCAGAATCCAGAATTCAAGTTCGTCGTTTGTTGTAAGTATAGTGATTTTTCCGATGTGAATTAAATTAAGACTTGATTCGATGTAAAATGGAAATGGAATTGTGCTATTGTATAACGACGATGTTAATTCATATCTATGTATTGAAATGATTGTGTTGTGAATGGTATTGGAATGTTTGTGGTATAATTGAGTTGATGTTGATCCTATTGTACATTTAGAATGAAAACAACATCACATGCAAGTTGTGTAGTTCATGTTATAATCTACACCTATATGTTATGTGATTAAGATCCCATGTATATACTTTATGCTAAACCTCTATGCCTAAATGATTAAGTTCATATACATGCTCATATGTTTATACAAAAGTTGCAAGTTCATAATTGGATCCATGCCAAGATCCATTTTAATGCAAGTTTCATGTTATAGTAGTAAACATGATTGGATCTAGTTCACACATGTGATAAAGTTATACATACTTTATGGACATGTTATATTCTTGTCATATGCTAGTGATGTTCGATGTTATGCCTAGATCTAAACATGTTTAGGCTTATGTTGTCTAAATCATATGCTAATTCATGTGACACCTATTTAGTTAGATCCCTATTTCTATGCAAGTCACATATATGTATGTTGATTTAGTCTACGTTGCAAGTTCACACCTATGATATTCATATTGACTATTTTGCAAGTTCACACCTATGATGTTCATAATGACTATGCCAAAAATGCCAAGTTTACACCTATGTCACGTTTATGAAATTCTTTATGCCAATTTTGTGTACGCTAAATTAGGCTAAGTTTTTAGCCTAATATTATATGTTAAAAATCATGCGGACGAAAAGTTAGGCTAAGATTTGTTAGCCTAATATTTAGAAGGGGTAACGTTGGGAAAAATTGGTAATTATAGGAAACTTGACATAAATTGGTGAAAATATATGAAATTGGCATGTTTGTCACATGCCAAAATTGGTGGCACTTAAATGGTATAAATTCTTATACCAAAAATGATGAACTTGGAATGTGGGCCATAGCATTTGATTGTTACAAATTTACATATAACAAGTAAAAGAGACAAATATGTAAATTTAGAAAATACGAGTATGCTTAACCCGAGGTTGGATTGAGTTGTGATGTAAACCTGCCCGGACCCGCCCGACTGTCCAGTAATCACAACAATACCTATCCAATGTGGGTGATTAAGCATTGAGCCCAATAAGGACCTGAGGTAAGACCGAGTTACGGTGTAAACCTGCCCGGAACCGACTGACACATCCAGTTTCCATAACAATACCTGTCTAATGTGAGTGGTCGGTTCTTTAACTAATTAAGGTTAAGGACAGACAAGTCAGGATGGTAGGGTTAAGTTAACTAAAACACTTAACCAGTTCAACATGTTAATTAAACTGATGGGTGGGATTAGGTAAATACAGACACTTAACCACTTAACATGTTTGACTAGAAAACCCTAGTAGCGGGGACCCATTTCAGCAGTAACCCAATTAGGTATCATGGTACCCTGAAACTAGGCAGGGTGGGGCACGATTACTGGGTTGATTGTAAGCGGTCAAAAGTGACGGCGGTGGGTGCAACAGTGTGGGTTTTAACGGAGTGCGGGCGTGCACACACTTCGGAGTCGACAAACAGGGCACTGGGGGCACCAGTAGTATAACCTATGCATTCCAGAATTGTGTCGGGCCGCCACCATGGGACTTGATACACCCAATTGTGGGACCAACATAGGTATCTACAATCTTTGGGGGCCTTATGACACATATGATTTTGCGAGTAGGAGCCGATCTTTAGAAAAAGGGGATCACTTCACCCTGACCATGGGGTGCCAGTTGAGACAGTACAAGTAGGTGCAGAGATATAGTGTGGGGTGCGATAGTATATTCGTTTCAAAACTGCTTTATCTTAGTTTATGATACTTTCCTGTTTCCAGTTTATACCTATCATGCCCTTATTCTTATTCTCATACTGAAGAGTCATTAGACTTACTAGGCTTTATGTATGACCCTATTTTTCTTTCGTCTTCTTTTCTTCCGTCCCCCCCAGGTCCACAGGGAGGAAACAACTCAGCTTAGTTAGACTCTTTGCAAGCTTCAAGATAGTAGATGTATGGTTTGGACTCTCTTTCCTTGGCTATGGCTGTTGGACACGTTCTATGGGGATTGATGCAGTTTTAATCATGTTTAATGCTTCTTTATTTAATAATCAAGACATAAATGATGATGTAATGTTTTGGAAGTAATTGTAAGACAATTATGGAAATGTTTTGTATGAACATGTTTTTATGAAATGAAAGTCTGTTTGTTTTCTGCTGCTTATATATACATGTGTTTATATCTGTCTTGTGTTTTATCTTTGACTTCTACTTATAAACCTCCACTGAAATTAAGGCATTCCTTTTGTGAGTGACCTTAACGGAGGTGGGGTGTTTCACCCTTAGACTTTTTTATACTTATAGCATAGACATCGGTCGAAGGGAGACCTTACCATATGACTAATAGGGTTAATTGTATGTCTTAGGGGTAATTATTTAGTTTGTTATATATATATATATATATCTAATTTATTGACTAATTTTCTTCAAAACAAAAACTATTTTCATTCTCTAATTGTAACACCCCATTACCCAAGACCGAGAGTACAACCCTATAAATGTAGCAGTCATCCCTGGTGTTTGCTTCTGGTGATAGAAAACTGAATGTTAATACACCATAACTTCAGAAAACATGAGTATGAAAACTTCATAAAATAAATATTGATATAAACTATTATTCATACAACCTCATTTGCAAACCCATTCAAGGAATATATAAATTATTATAAAATATATCCTGAGAGCAACATATGAAATTGCCTGTGACACCCCACGTCCGTTAATGTCACTCACTAAAGGAATGCATTAAGTTTCGTGAAGTGTTATAGGTAATCAGAAACATAAATATTACAAGACAGATATAAAAACAATAGCGGAATTTAAAATTTTATTTCAAACATAAATCATAACATCATGGTCCAAAATACCATAACTTTGAAACTATATAAAACCCACTACAATAATATAAAACTTCTATCATGTACCATCAGAGTACATAAAATACATAAAAAGTGTAATTCCCCAAAAGAGACAAAGCCATGGTAGTTAAAGATAGAAACTGAGCAGCAGTACTTCAAAAGCTGCTCCAAGCAAGATGATAACTGAGTCCTGACTAAGCCTGAGAATTCCCACCATACGAACCATGGGGAAGGGGGAACGGAAGAAGGAAAAGGAAACAAAAAGGGTAAGACATAAAGTCTGGTGAGTCCATTTACTTTAAGCATGTTAATAAGTAAAAGTATCATGACAGACATATAAGATGGACAAGAAAGAGAACATCAAGTATGACGAGGTAAACATGATAGAGTATATTGCGCTTCTAGAGATTTCTCTGCACCAATACCAGTATAACAGATATGTAACAGGATTACATACTCCCTAATTGCTTAACAGAAACAGGATGATCCCAACAAAAATATAATGGTAGTTTTGGGTGTACTCTAGTAACGGTTTTATCCCAAACAGAATTATCCGGTACCAAAGTAGAAATAACGGATGTTAGCCCAGACAGAAACACAGGTACCCCACAGAAATTGTAATGACCCGCATTTGCAGAGGTATTATAATTAATTTATTTAATTATATAAATAGTGATATAGTGAATTTCATGGTCATTGAATTAAATAATGGTGAATATTTAATTTAAATTAATAAATTAAATAATATATTTAATTCTGAAATAATCAGAATTGGCCGAAATGGCGATATGGTGTGAACTGGATCATCTGTGATATTTAATTTAGCTTGGAATTTGATTTAAATAACGAATATATTATATAAACAACAGTTTGAATGTAGAGTTATAATATAATTAAAATCGAGCTCGAAATGGCGCTCAGTTCGTAAATTGGCGATTCGAACTTCAACTGAATGTACATGATTCGTTTTAAGCCGGATTTCTGTGAAACAAGAAACGTGTGGAGCTGGTGGAGTATATCTTTCTAGTGGAAGAGAAAAATCGGGATTTCGTCGTGTAGATTTTGATTTACGTCTAAATCAAATTCTAGAAAAGTCGCTATGGAATTCCTTTATAATTTATAAAGGAATTATTTATATTTTTAAAAGGAATTTCAATATAAATCGAATATCGGGTTGACCCAGAAGTGAATATCGAGTTAGAAATTCATATAGGAATATTCTAGAGCTGTATGGTATTCCACTGTGAATATAGACGATAATATTTATTTATTTATTTTAAAAATATATTAATTAAATCATATTTAAATATATTTATATATTTAAATGGGTCATTCAGAGATTTAAAAATAGCCAGTTTCGCAAACGAAGTCGGAATTCGACGAAACTAATTTTGTTCGATCCGCAATGTTAAATTATTGTTAGATTCCAAGTTCCGTGATTTTTGGGGTCACTGTGTGGCCGTATAGATTTTTAAAGTGAAAAACAATTAGTATTTTGACGGTTAAAAATACGCTGTGTGAGCATACGAAGTCGGAATTCGACGAAACTAGTTTCGTTGGGACCGTAATGTCGAGCTCTAGCTGCATGTCAGTTTTCATGATTTTTGGGTGTCGTATGTGATCACAGGAATTTTAGAGGATAAGTAAAAATAACGTTTGCTTAAAATTCAATATAAAAATCGATTAAAAATATATATTATATTTACCCTATATAATACCCTTAACTTCCCTAAACCCTAAACTACTTCACTCTCTAATCAAACACATTTCCGCCGCTGTATTTTCCTCCCTTCAGTAAACTATCGATCTTCAAAAATTTCTAGGAAATCAAAACAAATACTATAAATTATAAAACATATATACTTTGGTTCCATGAGGGATTCTCTTTCAGTTTGGTACTGTTTTGTGGTGTGCGATGCAAGCACGTTGGTGCTGAAAGAAGGCCAGCGAACTTAGGGTTCAACCAATCGACGAGATGGATTCATAATTTGGATTTCGAGTAGTGTATTTGAGTTCGGGGAGTTGAGAGGAGGGTATTGGCAAAGTTTGGTGAGGTTCGGTGCACAAAACCATCGGCCGTCCACTATACTGTTCACGACAAGGCTGAAGTCGCGATGAGCAAGAAGGCGGCGAGCTGGTTATGGTGGTGAGGGAAAGGGGCGGCTCGGGAAGAGGAGAACAATGGTGGTGATGGTTGGTGATTCGGTTGAATATGGAGGGAGAACGAGGTGGAGTTGTATTCGGTGATGGCTGTCGAATTGGGTTACTGGAGTTGCGTTGATTTATTGGGGAAGACGGGTAGAAATGGGAGCGGGCCAAGTTAAGGGTATGGGCCGATTGCAAGAGGGGTGAGGCCCAAAAGTTTAATTCGGTTAAGTTTTAATTTAATTTAAAATTTGTGTGAACTGGTTAATTCAATAACTTATTCATATGAAATCAGAATCACGAACCGTAAGTTGCGTTGGGACCGTATGGACGAGAGCTTCACAATGAAGATGACTGGAAGTGGATTGGGGCTCGTATGAATTTAGGGCGAAATAAACTGTTTGATTCAAATCAAATAACAGTTTACCGTTCTTTAACGATGAACTGCCAAAGTGAGTAAATCTCACCAACTCTGAACAGTTTATAATTTCATGTTGTATTTTTAGAACTATTAAATATTGGCTGATTGACTGTGTGTTGACCGTTTTGATTGAACTGCTAGTTAGTTAGTTGAATTTCTATATTGATTCTGTTTAACAGAATATATCATATAGAACTGAAAGTGATGTTGATTTTATTGTGTAACATCTGTGGATGCAGGGAAACAGGTTGGAGGAATCCGACTGGATTCCTCAACAGTTATTTTATTGTTTTCATATATTGTGATATGTGACGTGGTTTATAATCCGTTGTTGATTTTATGTGTATGGACGATATTGGACATCGTGACTTGACGTGTTAAACCCCATAACATGCCGGAATATTGAAAAGAGAATACTTATAAAATCAGAGGATTTTATAAAAGAGAATATTTATAAATAGAATATTTGTAAATAGAAATATTTATAAATGGAATATTTATAAATAGGAAATATGTTTAAGTGGAATTATAAATGAAGGGAAATCTTTATAAATGAAATATTTATAAAGTGAATTATTTATTTAGAATAAATAGATAAGATACTATAAAATGGATTATTTATTTGTTAAATAAATAAAATATTAAATAGGGATTATTCACTTAGAAATAAATAGAAAAGATAAAGGGGATATTTATTTGTTAAATAAATAGAAAAGATAAAGGAGATATTTATTTGTTAAATAAATAGAAAAGATAAAGGAGATATTTATTTGTTAAATAAATGAAAAAGATAAAGGAGATATTTATTTGTTAAATAAATAGAAAAGAAGATAAAAGAAATATATAATTGTAAATAAATAGGATTGAAAAGGGAATAGTTATTTGTTAAGTAAACAAACAGAAAGGGGATAGATCAAAGGAGTTAATCGAATATTAGTTATTCGAATAGAATTAAATAGAGTTATCGATTAGTTTAATCGAAGTGAGTTATAGAATATTGGTTATTCGAAGGAGTTATCGAATTTAGTTATTCGAATGGAGTTAATCGATTAGAGTTAAATCAAATGTGTTAATCGAATATAGTTTATTCGAATAGAATTAAATGATTTAATCGAATATTAGTTTATTCGAAGAAAGGAGTTAAACGAATATAGTAGATATTCGAAGTGAGTTAATTGAATCAGAGATATTCGAAGGGAGTAAATCGAATCTAGTTATTCGATAGGAGTTAAATCATATATAGTTTATTCGAAGAAGAGAGATTATCAAATACAAGTTATTCGAATAAGTTATTCGAATAAGAGTGTAAC
Organism: Allium sativum; assembly: GCA_030737875.1. Lineage (NCBI taxonomy): Eukaryota > Viridiplantae > Streptophyta > Magnoliopsida > Asparagales > Amaryllidaceae > Allium > Allium sativum. The sequence goes on along the minus strand of CM060913.1, from coordinate 766,322,286 downwards.
GACCTGTATTCTACACATCATAGGATTGTAGAATATTTATTTCTTTCCCGTGTGAAGTCGTATGGTCATGTAACTTTGGGGAACATCTATTAGAGTCATTTCCCATGTCCATGATTTTTGTCGATTTTTAAATGACCATTTTGCCCCTAGTTGGTACTGTTTTGGCCATAACTTTTGATTGGAAAGGAATTTTGACCTGAAATCACTTCCATTTGATTCGTTTGATAGTTTCTCTTTCCGTAGAGTGGTCATAATGGCCAAACGGACTTACCGTTTGGGAGATATGGCTGAAACAAGGTTTGGAGGGTGAAAAAAACTGCTTAACCGGGCCAAATCGGGTGATTAGTGAGTAGGCCCATAACCCATTTCGGAATTAGGGTTATGGGAGGGCTGAAATGAGATGGAGAATCATTCCATTTCAGTTTTCTAGCCTCCACTTATCACCAAGGATCCCTAAAAATGGCCTCCAACCTCTAAATCATCTCCAAATCATCTTTTGGTCAAGGATTTGGCTTAGCAGCCCCTAATCAAGGAAGATCTTCACCAAAGCAACTAAGGAGCTGCTGTTTGGCATTAAGATTCACATCAAATCAGAGAATTATTTCAGATCTTAGTTTATTTTGTGGCTAAGGTGAGTGATTTGCATAGTTTTGCACTAATTATGGCTAATTAGGGTTGATTAGTGTTAATTAGCGAATTTAAACATGATAAAATTCTGGAAAAATGTTTATAAAATTCGGAATGATGTTTTAGACCTCTGTTAGAAATTTGGTTCCATTTGGTTAAGTTTTGCTAATCATATCATTAGTTTTGCTTAAAACACGCTTAAAGGGAAATATGGGGTTTTGGTCATGTTTGATCCATTTTGATATGTCATATTGTTGTTTTGGTGTTTGTGGTTGATTCCCTATGTTCCTATGATTGTATGGTATGCTTTGTGATTGATTAGAAGTGTTAGATTGGTCGAAAACGCCGTCGAGAGGCGAAAATAGCTTGCTGGAATGGTGCAGGTTTGAGGACAGGTTTTGGACCGACCAGAGGAGCTTCGACCGACCATGTTTTGGACCGACCAGAGGAGCTTCGACCGATCAGGTTTTGGACCGACCAGAGGAGCTTCGACCGACCATGTTTTGGACCGACCAGAGGAGCTTCGAACGACCAGGATTGAGGCGATGAACCAGTATCGAGATGAGGGAAAAAACCGACCAGGGTGTTTTGACCGACTAGGCGGAGAAACTCAGCACGACCGATCCGAACCGGAAGCTGAAGGTTGACCGAGATGAACTGATGACGTTTGACCGATCCGAAGCAAGTGGAGTGAAGAAGACCGATCCGGTGAAGACCAACAACCCGAGATGCAAAGGTAGTCCAAATGGAAGTTAGAGCTCAGGATCCCGGAACCAGTTGGGAACCAATGAGTTCACTTCATGGTTGGGCTTTGCTGCGGGACGTGTGCTAAGGGGTTGTCGACGTTCATAACTTCGATTCACCACTAAAAAGGAGTGATGGCTACTTATCAGTGCAGTAGGGTCATTATGACCTGAGGGGCAAAGTGATGGTTGCAAGACTACATTATCAGTGCAGTAGGGTCATTATGACCTGAGGGGCAAGGTGATGCGTAGTAAGACTATGAGCCAGTGCAGTGGGGTTCTTGTGACTCCATGGGGCAGAGTGGACATAGTAAGGATTAGTAAGGCTATGAGCCAGTGCAGTGGGGTTCTTGAGACTCCATGGGGCAAAGTGGACATAGCGAAGGATTTGTGGCTACGTTATCAGTGCAGTGAAGCCATTTATGACTTCATGGGGCAAAGTGATCGTAGCAAGGTATGTTGGGTGATCGAAGTGGTGAATATCGTATGCTTTACGCACTGAGTGAGAGATGTGAGGATGGATGCTATGCTTGATTGTTTGCCATCATTATGACATGCACACCTCCCCCACCTCCGTATCTCTATATTGATTGATATGATACCTCAGAGTGTTGTACAGTATGTAGTGCTAACTCTTTGGTTGCAGGTCCAGGTTCAGGTATGTTTTAGTCTACCTGTTATTGTTCACTTAGATGCTTATCGCTCATACCAGGCTTTATGTCTGACCCAGAGTTTTATGTCTCCTCTTATTACTCTGGGTGCTCACACGAGCAGACTAGAGACAGGTTAGCTGGTGGTGCGCGAGTAGCTGATTCGGAGGCGGGCAGGAGGCTTCCACGTATTATATATATATACACATTCTCCCTGTGTCGTTGGTGGTCGCTACTTGGGCATTAGTAGTGTACCTCATTTATCTTGCTTTGCTTTGAGACAGTTTGAAAAGTTGTAATAAGCTGTATTTTGGATTTCCGCTGCTATGATGTTTAGTTCTGATTTTCAGCTTATGCACTGTCTCTCCTGTTTTATGTCAAGTATGTTATTATTATATTTTGTTCTATGCGCTGTGAGACATTCTACAGGTTCTTTGTATGTTCATTTCCTTCTTCCCTTTCCTTCTCACGACCCGTTCCGTGCTAACTGGACATGTGTACAGCGCACTTATGGAGTAAATGTTGGTTGGTGCGGGGCGGGCCGTCACACTTGGTATCAGAGCTCTAGGTTGTGTAGTTAACCTAGGGAAAGACACTAGGGAGAGTTAGTACGTATATGAGAGCGCGTATTTGTGATTACTTTGGTTTTCAAAAGCTATCTATATGCATATACTATTAGTAGTATAAAGAATGAAGTTGCACTGCACTAGTACCACTATGGGGTCGTTAATCGTTTCCCTTTTACAGATTGACGATGAGCCGATATGTTAGAGGTACCGGTAGAGGGGCCAATAATGGGAATGCCGCTGACATGAGGGAGATGTTTACCAACCTCATGAGAGACATGCTTAGAGAAGTGCAAGGGGCAGTTCCCAATCCCGGAGCTGGTGTTGGCCCAGTAGTGCGGGCGCCTAGGGTCGATTTCGCCAAGTTGTGCAAAGATTACACTAATCTTGGTGGGAAGCCGTTCCACGGAACGGAGTCGGCCACAGATGTTCAAGATTGGATGGATAGCTGCGACCGTATCTTCGATGACTTGGGTCTTGAGGATGCGATGAAGAGAAGGCTAGCGTCTCGTCAGCTGCAAGGGCGAGCGATGAATTGGTGGAATGCTATTAGAACAGCTACTCCAGAGGACCAGGTTACTTGGGTTCAGTTCAAGGCTCGCTTTAGCGAGAAGTTCATTCCAGCTGCCCAGAAGTCAGTGTTGTTCAAGAGGTTCTTGGAACTCAAGCAGAATGGGAGGGCAGTTTCTGATTATATTGCTGAGTTCGACGCTTTGTCGAAGTATGGACTGTCTCTCATTGATACTCCTGAAAAGAAGAATGAGAAGTTCATTACTGGTTTGGATGGATACTTGGGGGAAAGGCTTATCAACCACATCGATGAGACTTTTGAATCGATCGTGGGGAAAGCTTTGAGATCAGAGAGTCTTTACCCTAAGTCAAAGACTGAGGCTGCATCTGCAGAAGGGCCAAAGTCGCAAGCAGGCGGTGGAGGCAAGAATAGCTCTCAGAATAAGAGGAAGCAGGACCAATCTAAGAGTGGCCAGAAGAAGAGCAAGAAGGATGTTGAGTGCTTCAGCTGTGGAAAGAAAGGCCATTATGCTAAAGAATGTCGGGCCAAGCCAGCGGAAAGGAAGTGCTACAACTGTGGTCAAGTGGGACATCAGAAGGACAAGTGTCCGCAACCTCTTAAGGAGAAGCAGATTGTGAAAGCATATGCTCTTGATGCTATTCCTTCTTCATCGAATGCCCCAACTGCGGCGGAGAAAGGAAAGAATGTTGTTATTCAAGGTATGCTTTCTATTTATGATGTACCAGTTCGAGTTTTGTTTGATACTGGGGCTTCCCGTTCCTTCATATCTAGTGACCTGGTAGATAGGTTGGGACTGGAACCCGAGATAGTCGATAGACCATTGATTGTGACGAACCCGATTGGTGGTTCGACTAGCCTTAGTATGATTTGCAAGAATTTGGTCTTATCGAGTCATGGATGTATGTTTGTATGTGATTGCTTTGTTTTGGGCTTTACTGGGTATGGCATTATATTGGGAGTCGATTGGCTCCAAAGATACGGGGTGGTGGTAGACTGTGAGGGCTTTTTGGTGACAGTGAGGGCGGATGATGGGCGGAGGGTAGTGTTTGGTAGTCTACCTAGTGATGGGGTTATGGCTAGTTTTGTAAATTCCCTCGACATCCCGCAGGATGAGTTGTCAGATGTTCCCGTGGTTGGCCAGTATCCGGACTCTTCGAGGAGGTGACCGGGCTTCCACCACACCGAGAGATTGAGTTCCGTATTGATTTAGGGAAAGATGCCAGACCTATATCGATGCCACTTCGTCGTATGGCACCAAAGGAGCAGCGAGAGCTCGGGGTGCAAGTCAGCAATTTTTTGAAGAAGGGATTGATTAGAAGAAGTGTCTCCGAGTGGGGAGCACCAGTTGTGTTTGCCACTAAGGCAGATGGTTCCCTTCGTTTGTGTGTGGACTATCGCGAGTTGAATAAGGTGACGAGGAAGAATAAGTATCCTCTACCGCGTATAGATGATTTGTTTGATCAGCTGGAAGGAGCTAGAGTGTTCTCCCAGTTGGACCTCGCGACAGGATTTCATCAGCTTCGAGTAGCGGATGAGAGTGTTCCGAAAACGGCATTTAGGACGCCGTCTGGATTTTATGAGTGGTTGGTCATGCCGTTTGGGTTGACCAATGCACCAGCCTATTTTGTGGATCTTATGAATCGAGTATTCAGAGATCAGCTGAATAAGTTTGTTCTTGTGTTCGTGGATGATATCCTTGTTTATTCAAGGACAGAGGAGGAACACAAGGGGCACTTGAGGATAGTGATGGAGGTGTTGAGGAAACACCAATTGAAAGCGAAATTCTCTAAGTGTCATTTTTGGAGAAGGGAAGTAAGATTCTTGGGTCATGTTGTTTCAGAGTGTGGTATTGCCGTGGACCCTGCGAAGGTGGCTACGGTACAGGATTGGCCTACGCCCAAGAATGCAACAGATGTAAGAAGTTTCTTGGGATTAGCTGGATATTATCGTAAGTTTATCCAGGACTTCTCCAAGATAGCAGCACCGTTGACTCAGTTGACTAAGAAGAATCGGTCCTTCATCTGGGACGAAGTGTGTGAGGATGCCTTCAAGAGTCTAAAGGAGAAGTTGACGCGTGCGCCAGTGTTAGTCATTCCTAAAGGGAATGAAGAGATGACGGTATACACGGATGCTTGTGGTACCGGACTGGGTGCAGTATTGATGCAAGGAGGTAGGGTTGTAGCTTATGCTAGTCGACAGCTAAAGCTGCATGAGAAGAAGTATCCTACCCATGATTTGGAATTGGCAGCGATTGTATTTGCGCTGAAGATGTGGAGACACTATCTCTTGGGAGAAAGATTTGAGTTGTTTACCGATCATAAATCGTTGAAATATCTCTTCTCTCAGAAAGATCTGAATCTCCGTCAGCAGAGATGGTTAGAGTTCTTGGCTTCGTATGATTTTGATATCGCATACACACCTGGGAAGGGTAATGCGGTAGCCGATGCCTTGAGTAGGTGACATGCCAGCTTAGGGGCAATGTTTCTTGAATGGAAGCAACTGAAGTATATCGCGGGGTTTGATTTCAGACCAAAGTGCGAGTTGGATCCAGTTATGCTAGCTAGTTTGACGATCAGACCCACTTTGATAGAGCGGATTGGTTCTAATCAGAGGGACGATCCTAACCTATTGGAAATCATCTCCAAGTTAGAGATGGGTATCGATGAGGAGATGAATGTGTATGGGCTTGATCGAGATGGATGGCTTCGGAAGAATGGAAGACTAGTTGTGCCCAACGTGAATGGTTTGAGAGATGAAGTGCTTAGAGAATGTCATCACTCAAAACTAACTATACATCCCGGTGGTAATAAGATGTATCGAGACATGAGACAGACTTACTACTGGGAAGGGATGAAAAGAGACGTTGGGAAGTTTATATCCAAATGCATGAATTGCCAGCTAGTTAAAGCCGAACAAAAGAAGCCTAGTGGGTTGTTGCAACCATTAGAAATTCCCGAATGGAAATGGGAGCAAGTCTCGATGGATTTCATCGATGGTTTACCAAGGACTAGATTGGGACATGATAGCATTTGGGTAATTGTGGATCGATTGACTAAGAGTGCAAGATTTATACCAGTCAAATCGACCAGAACGGCAGCCAAGTTGGCAGAATTGTATATGAAGTGGGTAGTGAGATTTCATGGAGTACCCAAAAGCATTGTGAGTGACCGAGACCCGTTGTTCACTAGTGGGTTTTGGAAGAGCTTACAAGAGGCTCTAGGGTCAGGATTACATCTCAGTACCGCATATCATCCTCAGACCGACGGTCAGACGGAGAGGGTGAATCGTATATTGGTAGATCTCATGAGAGCGTGTATATTGGATTTTGGTGGATCTTGGGATGACCATTTGCATCTAGTAGAGTTTACATATAATAATAGCTAGCAATCCAGTATCGGTATGGCTCCATATGAAGCTTTATACGGAAGACCGTGCAACTCACCATCATGTTGGATAGTTTGTGCTTGGACCAGATGTGGTGAGGGAAACTTCAGATAAGATTAAGATCATTCAACAACGAATGAAAGCTGCTCAAGATAGGCAGAAGAGTTATGCTGATAAGAGGAGAAGAGACTTGAAATTCTCCGTTCGTGACTTGGTGTTTGTTAAGATCTCTCCGTTGAAGAGCGTGATACGATTTGGCAGGAGAGGCAAGTTGGCACCAAGATTTGTTGGCCCGTTCCCCGTTCTTGAATTAGTCGGGAATCTGGCATATAGAGTTGGCTTACCAGAGAAAATGGCGGGAGTTCACAATGTGTTTCATGTTTCCCAACTAAGGAAGTTCGTTCACGACTCAGATATGACTATTTCACCTGATCAGTTGGAGGACTTCGAAGTAGAACCCGAGGCGGTTGGGAACCGCAAGCCGATTCGTATTGTGGGGCACGATACAAAGCAACTTCGAAGGAAGTCGGTGAAGCTAGTCAAGGTTCAGTGGGGCGAGGACGAGAATGATTGTACTTGGGAGACAGAGGAGAGCATTAGGAAGGCATATCCAGAACTCTTTGCCTGGTAAGATTTACTTTGCGATTTAGTTATTCCGCATGCTAGGATAGACTTGTTTTGCTTGTTTTGCATGTTTGATGGTTGTTTTATGATTGATAAGCATACGGGACCTTTGTGTGTGTTTGGATTAGAGAATTTCGGGGGCGAAATTTCTTAAGGGGGGGAGAGTGTAACGACCCGTATTCTACACATCATAGGATTGTAGAATATTTATTTCTTTCCCGTGTGAAGTTGTATGGTCATGTAACTTTGGGGAACATCTATTAGAGTCATTTCCCATGTCCATGATTTTTGTCGATTTTTAAATGACCATTTTGCCCCTAGTTGGTACTGTTTTGGCCATAACTTTTGATTGGAAAGGAATTTTGACCTGAAACCACTTCCATTTGATTCGTTTGATAGTTTCTCTTTCCGTAGAGTGGTCATAATGGCCAAACGGACTTACCATTTGGGAGATATGGCTGAAACAAGGTTTGGAGGGTGAAAAAAACTGCTTAACCGGGCTAAATCGAGTGATTAGTGAGTAGGCCCATAACCCATTTCGGGATTAGGGTTATGGGAGGGCTGAAATGAGATGGAGAATCATTCCATTTCAGTTTTCTAGCCTCCACTTATCACCAAGGATCCCTAAAAATGGCCTCCAACCTCTAAATCACCTCCAAATCATCTTTTGGTCAAGGATTTGGCTTAGCAACCCCTAATCAAGGAAGATCTTCACCAAAGCAACTAAGGAGCTGCTGTTTGGCATTAAGATTCACATCAAATCAGAGAATTATTTCAGATCTTAGTTTATTTTGTGGCTAAGGTGAGTGATTTGCATAGTTTTGCACTAATTATGGCTAATTAGGGTTGATTAGTGTTAATTAGCGAATTTAAACATGATAAAATTCTGGAAAAATGTTTATAAAATTCAGAATGATGTTTTAGACCTCTGTTAGAAATTTGGTTCCATTTGGTTAAGTTTTGCTAATCATATCATTAGTTTTGCTTAAAACATGCTTAAAGGGAAATATGGGGTTTTGGTCATGTTTGATCCATTTTGATATGTCATATTGTTGTTTTGGTGTTTGTGGTTGATTCCCTATGTTCCTATGATTGTATGGTATGCTTTGTGATTGATTAGAAGTGTTAGATTGGTCGAAAACGCCGTCGAGAGGCGAAAATAGCTTGCTGGAATGGTGCAGGTTTGAGGACAGGTTTTGGACCGACCAGAGGAGCTTCGACCGACCATGTTTTGGACCGACCAGAGGAGCTTCAACCGATCAGGTTTTGGACCGACCAGAGGAGCTTCGACCGACCATGTTTTGGACCGACCAGAGGAGCTTCGAACGACCAGGATTGAGGCGATGAACCAGTATCGAGATGAGGGAAAAAACCGACCAGGGTGTTTTGACCGACCAGGCGGAGAAACTCAGCACGACCGATCCGAACCGGAAGCTGAAGGTTGACCGAGCTGAACTGATGACGTTTGACCGATCCGAAGCAAGTGAAGTGAAGAAGACCGATCCGGTGAAGACCAACAACCCGAGATGCAAAGGTAGTCCAAATGGAAGTTAGAGCTCAGGATCCCGGAACCAGTTGGGAACCAATGAGTTCACTTCATGGTTGGGCTTTGCTGCGGGACGTGTGCTAAGGAGTTGTCGACGTTCATAACTTCGATTCACCACTAAAAAGGAGTGATGGCTACTTATTAGTGCAGTAGGGTCATTATGACCTGAGGGGCAAAGTGATGGTAGCAAGACTACGTTATCAGTGCAGTAGGGTCATTATGACCCGAGGGGCAAGGTGATGCGTAGTAAGACTATGAGCCAGTGCAGTGGGGTTCTTGTGACTCCATGGGGCAGAGTGGACATAGTAAGGATTAGTAAGGCTATGAGCCAGTGCAGTGGGGTTCTTGAGACTCCATGGGGCAAAGTGGACATAGCGAAGGATTTGTGGCTACGTTATCAGTGCAGTGAAGCCATTTATGACTTCATGGGGCAAAGTGATCGTAGCAAGGTATGTTGGGTGATCGAAGTGGTGAATATCGTATGCTTTACGCACTGAGTGAGAGATGTGAGGATGGATGCTATGCTTGATTGTTTTCCATCATTATGACATGCACACCTCCCCCACCTCTGTATCTCTATATTGATTGATATGATACCTCAGAGTGTTGTACAGTATGTAGTGCTAACTCTTTGGTTGCAGGTCCAGGTTCAGGTATGTTTTAGTCGACCTGTTATTGTTCACTTAGATTCTTATCGCTCATACCAGGCTTTATGTCTGGCCCAGAGTTTTATGTCTCCTCTTATTACTCTGGGTGCTCACACGAGCAGACTAGAGACAGGTTAGCTGGTGGTGCGCGAGTAGCTGATTCGGAGGCGGGCAGGAGGCTTCCACGTATTATATATATATATACACATTCTCCCTGTGTCGTTGGTGGTCGCTACTTGGGCATTAGTAGTGTACCTCATTTATCTTGCTTTGCTTTGAGACAATTTGAAAAGTTGTAATAAGCTGTATTTTGGATTTCCGCTGCTATGATGTTTAGTTCTGATTTTCAGCTTATGCACTGTCTCTCCTGTTTTATGTCAAGTATGTTATTATTATATTTTGTTCTATGCGCTGTGAGACATTCTACAGGTTCTTTGTATGTTCATTTCCTTCTTCCCTTTCCTTCTCACGACCCGTTCCGTGCTAACTGGACATGTGTACAGCGCACTTATGGAGTAAATGTTGGTTGGTGCGGGGCGAGCCGTCACAAAGAGTAAATCCAGAAAGAGTTAAATAGAATAAAAGTTCATCGAATAAGAGTTATAGATTAGAGTTAACCGAATAGGAGTAAATGAATTAATTGTTGTTATATTATTCGAGTTTGGAAATAAAAGTCATATTAAAGATAACATATTTCGGATGCAGGAGATTATAACACCATTGTTATAATCATGTAAACTTGTAAAAGAAGGGGGTTCGTAAGGAAGTGTTAAAAAGTTAAATAGGTGAATCTTACCTATTTCGAGATTTGAAAGGTGGTTCAGTTAAGGTCTGAGAGGTAGCTATACCCCAACTTGATTGACTGCGTTTTTAATTAAGAAATGGTTACGGTTCGAGTGTGAAGTGGTTAAGTGAATTTAGTAAATGAGTATAGTGGTTCGAGTTGTTGTCGCGATGTTGATTTAAACATATGTTTAAATCCAAGTAAAGAAGATTTGGAAATGTTTTCCCAATAGAATCAGAAACGTAATCAAATATTGAAATTGGAAATATGGATTAGAAATGGAAATGTTTTCTAGTGTTAACATATATTTTCTAAACATAGAAAATAAGGAAATATGTATATATATATGTATATGATTGATGATTGATCAATATAATTTCCTCCTGGAAATAATATCGTTGTTTGCACACCTGTTTTTCTTTGATGGTTAAATCACAGACTATCGAAGTTTTGGACCATTTTAACGTTGTTAATATGGAGAGACCGGTTGGATTATTATCCAAAGGACCACTCTGTATTGGCATAAGCGTTGCGAATCATATATGCCAAGGATAATTGAAGACGGAGTAAAGTGCAAGGGCTATTGTATAAGTCTTAGATAACAGTGCCTAAGATGGATGTACTGAATAGTACCTTCGGTACATCCGGTTCCTGGATGACTTGTATGAATGAATGTCTGACAGAGTATTTCCAGACGATCACGTATATTGATTTCTCCAACCGTACTAAGAGTGGAAGCGGAGAAGGAAACTTCTTTTTGCTAACACATAATGTATTGTTGAGGACGTCAATCGGTGATTTGATGGATTTGATGATGTGGCATTCAAAGTGAATATGATGTGATGATGAAGCGTAACCTCAAGCCTCATCAACCGGTAAATGACAGAAATCGGGCAGGCAGCATGGCTAAGTCGGTCGCTCCGAAGTAGGGTGTATAATCACCTGATCTAGAGTTTCATTTATTTCTAAAAAATCTATTGTTGATGCTGTCCCATTCGGGAAACGGTTGCTGATCCCAACCCTTGGTGATATATATTCGATACACTCAAGCGAAATGAGTCGTCGGTCATGTGTGGCCGGGTTGCAAGATGTTCTTGTTGAACCCAGTGTATTCCTTTCTAGAGGTACACTAGCGAAAGGTGGTTCCATACCTTGTCATAGTTGGAAATCCATTACCTAATACGTGCTTGCGGTTTTGATTGTATACTATATATGTAGAACGTGAGATGAAAACGTTTCTGCTAGATGATTATTATATTGTGGTTGATAAACATTATTATAATATCAAAAGGTTTTTGATATAAAGATAATTTGGATTCTCATAATGGAAAAACCCGTTCCGTTATATGGCGTGGTCTTATGAGATATCATTTACTTGTCCAAACTGTTTTAAACTGTTTTACTCATACCAGTCCCATGACTGACCCGGAGTTTATTTTGTTTTGTTTTTCCTAAACTCTTGGGTGCCCAATTTTGTACGGGCAGTCAAGTAGTCGGGATTTATAGATACTTGAAGAGCTGGAGTAGGAGGCTTCAGGATCATGTAGCTATAGTTATTTCCGCTGTGTTGTAAGTGTTGTACTTTGATAATGATATATATTCAAGTACAAATGTATATTTCAAGTTATGTTATATATATTATATGTTATTCGTTCCGCTGTGAGGTTCGTATTACTCTGATGATGTGTTCTTCTTCTTCTCCTATTCTAAGTTTCTATCTTATCTTTCCTCACCCTCTATCTTCTTTCTATTAATTTCCTGGTTTCCAGTGCAATTTGGGGTTGGACTTGTGTTATTTTGTCAGATCAAATTAGACCGGATTTTTTGGTCATTACAGTTGGTATCAGAGCAGAAGGTTAAGTAATTACCTTGGCTCTGTGGCGTGACTCAGTAGAGATAGGGTTAGTAATACCCTAGATTGAGTTTGAGTGTATATATATACGAGTGAACGTATTTGTTATTGATATAAAAATTTGTTTTATATTGTGGTGATTTATTGGTTGAGTTGTTTATGAGTTTTGGTCGATCAGTTTGATCCACTGTATCGGTAGGGATTTTGTAAACACTTGAATACGATGAACCGTCATGGTATGTTTTGAAAAGAGGGTAAACGAAATAATTTTGCCCCAAATTATATTTTGATATAAAGGATTTATATTGGAATGATTATAATATATTGAATATATTGGTTGTTATTATAATCGAGTAAGATTATAAATTAAATGGTTATGTAAATAACCAATCAGAATTCATATAAGTGTAATACGTGAAATCAGATGAGTTAAATCTGAAATTTAAACCAGAATTGAATTAAAATTCTGGAAAATTGGATAAGTGTTTATAAATGAATTTGGATTAAAAATAAGGAAAATTTAAGATCCTGGGAGATTTTAAATTGTTTTACAAGCAGTGTGAATTATATTTTGAATTGAATTTCAAAGTGGAAATGTTTAGAAATGGTTTTATAGTATTGAACTCACTTTGATCGCTGGAAAATAGATTCCGATGATGACAGCTGCATGATCAGTATTCATTTTCGAGTTGTAGGTGACGAATTACAACCAGAGATACTGTTTTGAATTTGTTTTGGGAAAGACAAGTTGTGTTGAATTTCAAAATGGGATTTGATATATAGAATTTGATATATAGAATTTGAATATATAGAACTTGAATATAGAAATTAAAATGGGATTTATAATATAAAATTTGAATGGAATTTGATATATAGAATTTGATATATAGATTTGAATAATAGAAGTGATATAAAATTTGAATAGAAATTGAATAGAATTAACTAAGTCGAAGAGGGATTAGTTAATCGAGTTTTGAATTTGAAGTTGAACTTTGAAAGGTGAATTGGATTTGTAAATGGATATTCGAAATCGAATATAGAACTTAAATTTGAAATTTGGATTCAAATTAGTCAATAAGCAAGTTAAAATATATTTGAACATGTCATGTTCAAATATAAAAGTGAAATAGACTAAAGAGTTAATTAACAAATTAATTAACGAATTGAGTTAAAACGATCAGGTATAGTTAAAATAGATTGGGCAGGTATAAATATACATGAGATAGGTATGGATAAGGTATGAAGGTATATAAATAGAATGCTCGACGAAAAGGTATGTATTTAATTCATATATGAGATTTTATGCGCCGTATCGGCTAGCCGCTTGGCTTTTTCTTTCTTTTGGATTGGTGAGGGCCATGGGAGGCTATTTGAAATATCCCGATGCTCCTGGTACAAAGGAGGTTATGGAGAATTTTTCCGGGAATTTAAGGAGTTAGAATATTTTTAAGATAATTTGATAGTTAGAAATTAACGTATCGATATATATATAGAAGTCGATAAGGAAACGAACTTAGAAATAGAGTAGTAAAATAAAAAAGGAAGACTAAGAATAAAATCTAGTAAGAATAGAAAGAGGAAGCGTATACGTGTTTAAAAGTGAATAAATAGTTGTATGGTATTGGTTATTCGAATAAGTAGTCATGTCTGTTTTGATGTTATAAATGTTATTCAGTCAAGGTCTGAGAGGTAGTTATACCCCAACTTGATTGATTTCATTATTACCAAATAAATAGTAAGATTTCAGGCTCGAAGATCAATGTTGAATAAGAGTTAGTTGAATATAGTATTTGGGTTGTCGTAACGATTTTTTACACAACATCCGTTTTAACCCAAATAAGTGTAAGCTTGGAAATATAATAAAGAATATTTCCTAAGTATAGAAATAAACGAGATCGGAAAAGAGATAAGTAATTGGAATATTTTCCAATTATAAATAGTATATATTTTCTAAAGTTTGGAAAATAAAGGAAGGCGATATTCAGAAATGTTTTCCAAATACCATAAAAGGCCAATATGGTTATTGAAAATATTTGGTTAACAAATATTGATAAAGAAATAGAGAAGTGATTTAACTAATGGAATATTAATTAAGGGCTCAGTGACATGTTCAAAAGGAAAATTTGATTTTTGAAAAGAGTAAACTGTTTAAAAACTCCCAGGGAAAGACTGTTTGAATTAAAAACAAATTTAACAGAAGTTTGTGAAAGCAAATTTGAATTAAAGTAAAGCTAGTAAAGTGGTATCTGAGATTAAATTAGAATGATATCAAGACAAATTGGATTGTGAGATTCAAATTTGAAGTGTAATGTGACAATCAAGTTAAGAGTTGGAAATCGAGAAGAAACTCGAGTTGAAATGATATTTGGCTTGGATATAAACAAAGGGTTGTGTTGTGGATAAAAGTAAATTGGAATTTGATTGGGATGACCCTTGTATCCGCTAAATTGACAGCAGGTGAAAGTGATAGAGTTGATATGCCCGACAAAAAGGTACAAGTTTATATTTGATATAAGCATGAGATTTATGAGCCGAATTGGCAAGCCGCTTGGCTGTTTGATTTTCTTTTGGGATGGAGATGGCCCAGAAAGCGAGTGGGAGTTTGACCGATTGACCAGTACAAAGGAGGTGCTGGCGAAATTTTTCGAAGAGTTAAGGCGTTAGAAAATTTTCAGGATTTTTGAAAATTTTCGTTGATAAGAATTAAATAAAATTTTAATTGAAATTAAATTGGTTCAGTTGAAACTGAAGTTAAGAAGTGAACAAATATGTTCTAACCAGTCGATAGGGTCGTTCTCTACCTTAGCAATTTCGAGGACGAAATTATTTTAAGTGGGGAAGAATGTAATGACCCGCATTTGCAGAGGTATTATAATTAATTTATTTAATTATATAAATAGTGATATAGTGAATTTCATGGTCGTTGAATTAAATAATGGTGAATATTTAATTTAAATTAGTAAATTAAATAATATATTTAATTCTGAAATAATCAGAATTGGCCGAAATGGCGATATGGTGTGAAATGGATCATCTGTGATATTTAATTCAGCTTGGAATTTGATTTAAATAACGAATATATTATATAAACAACAGTTTGAACGTAGAGTGATAATATAATTAAAATTGTGCTCGAAACGGTGCTGCAGTTCGTAAATTGGCGATTCGAACTTCAACTGAATGTACAGGATTCATTTTAAGCCGGATTTCTGTGAAACAAGAAACATGTGGAGCTGGTGGAGTATATCTTTCTAGTGAAAGAGAAAAATCGTGATTTCGTCGTGTAGATTTTGATTTACGTCCAAATCAAATTCTAGAAAAGTCGTTGTGGAATTCCTTTATAATTTATAAAGGAATTATTTATATTTTTAAAAGGAATTTCAATATAAATCGAATATCGGATTGACCCAGAAGTGAATATCGAGTTAGAAATTCATATAGGAATATTCTAGAGCTGTATGGTATTCCACTGTGAATATAGACGATATTATTTATTATTATTTTTTTAAAATATATTTATATATTTAAATGGGTCATTCAGAGATTTAAGAACAGCTAGTTTCGCAAACGAAGTTGGAATTCGACGAAACTAATTTTGTTGGATCTGCAATGTTTAATTATTGTTAGATTGCAAGTTCCGTGATTTTTGGGGTCACTGTGTGGCCGTACGAATTTTTAGAGTGAAAAACAGTCAGTATTTTGACGGTTAAAAATACGCTGTGTGAGCATACGAAGTCGGAATTCGACGAAACCAGTTTCGTTGGGACCGTAATATCGAGCTCTAGCTGCATGTCAATTTTCATGATTTTTGGGTGTCGTATGTGATCACAGGAATTTTAGAGGATAAGTAAAAATAACGTTTGCTTAAAATTCAATATAAAAATCGATTAAAAAAATTATATTTACCCTATATAATACCCTTAACTTCCCTTAACTACTTCACTCTCTAGTCAAACACATTTCCGCCGCTGTATTTTCCTCCCTTCAGTAAACTATCGATCTTCAAAAATTTCCAGGAAATCAAAACAAATACTATAAATTATAAAACTTATATACTTTGGTTCCATGAGGGATTCTCTTTGAGTTTGTACTGTTTTGTGGTGTGCGATGCAAGCACGTTGGTACTGAAAGAAGGACAGCGAACCTAGGGTTCAACCAATCGACGAGATGGATCCATAATTTGGATTTCGAGTAGTGTATTTGAGTTCGGGGAGTTGAGAGGAGGGTATTGGCAAAGTTTGGTGAGGGTCGGTGCACAAAACCGTCGGCCGTCCACTGTACTGTTCACGACATGTCTGAAGTCGCGATGAGCAAGAAGGCGGCGAGCTAGTTATGGTGGTGAGGGAAAGGGGCGGCTCGGGAAGAGGAGAACAATGGTGGTGATGGTTGGTGATTCGGTTGAATATGGAGGGAGAACGAGGTGGAGTTATATTCGGTGATGGCTGTCGAATTGGGTTACTGGAGTTGCGTTGATTTATTGGGGAAGACGGGTAGAAATGGGAGCGGGCCAAGTTAAGGGTATGGGCCGATTGCAAGAGGGGTGAGGCCCAAAAGTTTAATTCGGTTAAGTTTTAATTTAATTTAAAATTTGTGTGAACTGGTTAATTCAATAACTTATTCATATGAAATCAGAATCATGAACCGTAAGTTGCGTTGGGACCGTATGGACGAGAGCTTCACAATGAAGCTGACTGGAAGTGGATTGGGGCTCGTATGAATTTATGGCGAAATAAACTGTTTGATTCAAATCAACCAACAGTTTACCGTTCTTTAACGATGAACTGTTAAAGTGAGTAAATCTCACCAACTCTGAACAGTTTATAATTTCATGTTGTATTTTTAGAACTGTTAAATATTGGCTGATTGACTATGTGTTGACCGTTTGATTGAACTGCTAGTCAGTTAGTCGAATTTCTATATTGACTCTGTTTAACAGTAATATATCATATGGAACTGAAAGTGATGTTGATTTTATTGTGTAACATCTGTGGATGCAGGGAAACAGGTTGGAGGAATCCGACTGGATTCCTCAACGGTTATTTTATTGTTTTCATATATTGTGATATGTGACGTGGTTTATAATCCGTTGTTGATTTTATGTGTATGGACGATATTGGACATCGTGACTTGACGTGTTAGACACCATAACATACCGGAATATTGAAAAGAGAATACTTATAAAATCAGAGGATTTTATAAAAGAGAATATTTATAAATAGAATATTTATAAATAGAAATATTTATAAATGGAATATTTATAAATAGGAAATACGTTTAAGTGGAATTATAAATGAAGGGAAATCATTATAAATGGAATATTTATAAAGTGAATTATTTATTTAGAATAAATAGATAAGATATTATAAAATGGATTATTTATTTGTTAAATAAATAAAATATTAAATAGGGATTATTCACTTAGAAATAAATAGAAAAGATAAAGGAGATATTTATTTGTTAAATAAATAGAAAAGATAAAGGAGATATTTATTTGTTAAATAAATAGAAAAGAAGATAAAAGAAATATTTAATTGTAAATAAATAGGACTGAAAAGGTAATAGTTATTTGTTGAGTAAACAAACAGAAAGGGAATAGATTAAAGGAGTTAATCGAATATTAGTTATTATAATCGAATTAAATAGATTTATCGATTAGTTTAATCGAACTGAGTTATAGAATATTGGTTATTCGAAGGAGTTATCGAATTTAGTTATTCGAATGGAGTTAATCGATTAGAGTTAAATCAAATGAGTTAATCGAGTATAGTTTATTCGAATAGAATTAAATGAGTTAATCGAATATTAGTTTATTCGAAGAAAGGAGTTAAACGAATATAGTAGATATTCGAAGTGAGTTAATCGAATCAGAGATATTCGAAGGGAGTAAATCGAATCTAGTTATTCGACAGGAGTTAAATCAAATATAATCTATTCGAAGAAGAGAGATTATCAAATACAAGTTATTCGAATAAGAGTAAATCCAGAAAGAGTTAAATAGAATAAAAGTTCATCGAATAAGAGTTATAGACTAGAGTTTACCAAATAGGAGTAAATAAATTAGTTGTCGTTATATTATTCGAGTTAGGAAATAAAAGTCATATTAAAGATAATATATTTCGGATGCAGGAGATTATAACACCATTGTTATAATCACGTAAACTTCTAAAAGAAGGGGGTTCGTAAATAGAATCCGAGGGTTTGTAAGGAATTGTTAAAAAGTTAAAAAGGTGAATCTTACCTATTTCGAGATTTGAAATGTGGTTCAGTTAAGGTCTGAGAGGTAGCTATACCCCAACTTGATTGACTGCGTTTTTAATTAAGAAATGGTTACGGTTCGAGTGTAAAGTGGTTAAGTGAATTTAGTAAATAAGTATAGTGGTTCGAGTTGTCGTCGCGATGTTGATTTAAACATCTGTTTAAATCCAAGTAAAGAAGATCTGAAAATGTTTTCCCAATAGAATCAGAAATGTAATCAAATATTGAAATTGGAAATATGGATCAGAAATGGAAATGTTTTCCAGTGTTAAATATTTTCTAAACATAGAAAATAAGGAAATATGTATATATATAGATATATATATATGATTGATGATTGATCGATATAATTTCCTCCTGGAAATAATATCGTTGTTCGCACACCTGTTTTTCTTTGATGGTTAAATCACAGACTATCGAAGTTTTGACCATTTTAATGTTGCTAATATGGAGAGACCGGTTGGATTATTATCCAAAGAACCACTCTGTATTGGCATAAGCATTGTGAATCATATATGCCAAGGATAATTGAAGACGGAGTAAAGTGCAAGGGCTATTGTATAAGTCTTAGATAACAGTGCCTAAGATGGATGTACTGAATAGTACCTTCGGTTCATCTTATTCCTGGATGACTTGTATGGATGAATGTCTGACAGAGTATTTCCAGACGATCACGTATATTGATTTCTCCAACCATACCAAGAGTGGAAGCGGAGAAGGAAACTTCTTTTTGTTAACACATAATGTATTGTTGAGGACGTCAATCAGTGATTTGATGGATTTGAAGATGTGGCATTCGAAGTGAATCTGATGTGATGATGAAGCGTAACCTCAAGCCTCATCAACCGGTAAATGACAGAAATCGGGCAGGCAGCATGGCTAAGTCGGTCGCTCCGAAGTAGGGTGTATAATCACCTGATCTAGAGTTTCATTTATTTCTAAAAAATCTATTGTTGATGCTGTCCCATTCGGGAAACGGTTGCTGATCCCAACCGTTGGTGATATATATTCGATACACTCAAGCGAAATGAGTGGCCGGTCATGTATGGCCATGTTGCAAGATGTTCTTGTTGAACCCAGTGTATTCCTTTCTAGAGGTACACTAGCGAAAGGTGGTTCCATACCTTGTCATAGTTGGAAATCCATTACCCAGTACGTGCTTGCAGTTTTGATTGTATACTATATATGTAGAACGTGAGATGAAAACGTTTCTGCTAGATGATTATTATATTGTGGTTGATAGACATTATTATAATATCAAAAGGTTTTCGATATAAAGATTATTTGGATTCTCATAAGGGAAAAACCCGTTCCATTATACGGCATGGTCTTATGAGATATCATTTACTTGTCCAAACTGTTTTAAACTGTTTTACTCATACCAGTCCCATGAATGACCCGAAGTTTATTTTGTTTTGATTTCCCTAAACTCTTGGGTGCCCAATTATGTACGGGCAGTCAAGTAGTCGGGATTTACAGATACTTGAAGAGCTGGAGCAGGAGGCTTCAGGATCATGTAGCTATAGTTATTTCCGCTGTGTTGTAAGTGTTGTACTTTGATAATGATATATATTCAAGTACAAATGTATATTTCAAGATATGTTATATATATTATATGTTATTCGTTCCGCTGTGAGGTTCGTATTACTCTGATGATGTGTTCTTCTTCTTCTCCTATTCTAAGTTTCTATCTTATCTTTCCTCACCCTCTATCTTCTTTCTATTAATTTCCTGGTTTCCAGTGCAATTTGGAGTTGGACTTGTGTTATTTAGTCAACTCAAACTGGACCGGATTTTCGGGTCTTTACAGAAATAGGGAGGACTAGATGTACCTTATTTACTACCCCCCAATCGATCGACTCCCTATTCCATAAATACCTTGTGTCGGCCCCACAGTAGGGTGTATTACTTCCTAAAGTGGTAACCTACAAAAGGACATAGACCTATTTACTGGTGCTATAACGACTTATTTTCCCAGATGCAGGCCGTACTCATGCACACACATGAGTCCGTTGGAACGTGCCAGTACACACCTCCTCTGAGGTAAACCTCTTATAATCAGTTCAGTAAGCGTGCCCTGATCCCTACCTAGTGCGGGATCCCCCTTTAATACCAGAATGGGTTACTGACTAATATGGATCCCACACAGCAGATGACACAAGCCAACCCTTACAGATCTTGTGTCCCCAACTAACTAGGATTTTGACAGGTTATGCCTAACAGATTTAACATATTCATATAACCCCCTATAGATTTACAGGTTAAACTTACAAGTTAACGGGTCAATATAACCCCAACATATTCAATAGGTTAAGTTTTCTAAATTAATAGGTTCGTATAATGTAACACCCTACCTCTATACCCATAATATCCAAGAGTATTACTAAGTAATACCATCAGATAATACGGAGAATGAGGCTGTAGGGGCACGCACGTGCAAATTCTCTTGGACTAACACTTGTACGTATTAAAATTTCTGAAATATCACTTACTCTTACCTACTCAATGTCAGTACAAAACAATTACACATGTGTCTCCATGACATAACAATACAGAATATACATAAATACAGAGATCATGGAGTCAACCGCATCGATAAATATAATGTATAATATTTAACATTTTATACACATTTGTCTATTACACATCAATATATATACGTCAATCCATACAATACATGATAATAAATGATATACTAAGTTACTATACTCTTCTAAGCCCAATAAATACAAGCTGGTCTTAAGGTTCTTGCACCTGCAATGTCTCAGTCTGACCCGAGTATTATATATATAATAGATAGACCAGTCTATGTTCAAATCCATTATAGTTAATGTAAAATGTTTAGGTGCTCTAAACTCGAAAGATCACCCAGGGAATAAATCTACTCATTAGGTTCACTCAAATATCAACATCAATAATTAATGCCTCATGGCTAAATATTATGGAAACATTACCATATATAAACATATGCAAATGACAACATAATCTTATTCAATGAATCTCATTTAAGAGTTATAACGCATTATGAAATCTTCAAAACATCACAATCACACGATATCTCACAGTCCATCAAAACAGAATAACATGATAAAATCATAAACAAGGATAATCATAATCACAATCACACGATAGCTCACTAGCCATCAGAATACAATAACATGATGAAATCATAAACAAGACTCAAATATCGAAATATAAGAAAAGTTATAAAAGCTCATATGGGTCCATATCAACATTGGCGAGACTCAGCAACGCAGCACGTATATCAACATTGGCGAGACTCAGCAACGCCGCATGCATATCAACATTGGCGAGATTCAGTAACACCGCACGTGCAATGAAAATATCATATACGAGTACTAAACAATTTTGATGCCTATAATGGAAGATACTCAGATCTCCATAAGTTAGACTCTCAGGTCCAATATGGCATAGTCACTCAGGACTACCTCGATAGCCGCTCAGGACTATCTAGTACTAGTAAGGAGATAGTCGCTCAGGACCTTTTAGCATAGGCATCGGTTTACACTATACTTATCCTTCAACACTCTATATAACAAGTCCAATATTTTTTATAATGATGATACAAATGAGGTGCATTTAAAACAACTAATTGGTAGTTGAAATGAAATCATGCTAAGGAATCCAAGTTAATACACATAATACAGAAAGGAAATCATGCAAAGGAAATGAAGCTAATACACATCCATCATTACAAAGTGACCGCAGTATTTTTTTTCTTTTCCACTACCGCTGCTAATGTCAATGGCCCTCCATTGTAGCAGCAGGTATACTGTTGTTGTTGTATACGAGTTCTTTTTTTTTAATCGAATAATACAAATAGGCAATCATGACCCTAGTATAACAATGCTTACTAATGCTCAATACACATGGTTTAATGTACTCTTACCTCTTATAATTACATGCTATAAGGAGATACACTTCATTGTTTATATATAATATAATGCAACTACTAAAGATAACAGTCCATAATCTTACTCATTGCCCGCCTGGCACTTATTTTGTACCCACTCAAACATGAACATGTAATCTATGATATCTTCCCACTCAAACATAAACATAACACAACCAAGAGTTGCTAACGCATGCACTAAAACACCATATAAAATATTGTTTCATATAATAATGCAACAACTCAGAGAAATATGTATATAATCAAATTAGTTTTTATCTTATGTATGCATAGTCTTTTCAAGATATAGATTAAAACGTTGATATATACTTAGAATATATTATCTACATTCATTCTGTTTTTAGTTCAATTTACAACATATTTAGGGTGCTCAAGCAGAACTGCTCCTTCAAGTAGAAATGGTCCAAACAATCAAGTGCCAAAACATGCTCTTTAATCAGTAATGTCAAATTGCAACTTGCAAAAAAAAAAAAAAAGCTATTAAGACAACTTGATAGGTCAATTATTAACTGCATATTAGTAGAATATCCATACTTTTTAAAAACTACGGGAAAAGGTTTATGACTTAGAAAAGTATTACATGAATCAAGATTTTGTTATCCATGCTATAGATTAAAACAATGATGTTGACAGTAGAACCCAGTTGAATAACGAAAACAAAATGATGATACACGAAATACTCTACCGGCAGATGATGATCGTAGTAAAAATTAATGTACTGCAACTCATAGCAATAACATTTTGTGTTTGATAGTTGGGTACGCTATGTTACATCGGCGACATATGAATGAAAAACAGTGAAAATTAGGAATAAGATGGTAATGATAGTATTTCCTATACATTGAAAACTGAGAGTTAACCCCTTGATCAAATAACATAAACTGAGATCTAAATGAATCTCATACTTAAAAATGTGTTTTTTTCCTGCATGGTCCCTTGCACCACTCCTAGAAGCATTATACTTGAGGATATGAACTACCAACAAATAAGGAAATTAGATGTGTTCATTTATCCTCCTTTTCTAACATTTAGCCTCTGTATTAGACATACTATATATCAAGCACATTAGATATTCATAAAAGAAAGGATTTTATTATAAATTTCGCAAGTCCCCTCTTTACTAATATTGATACTATTAGCCAGGCTTACAGCATTCTTAATTACACTCAATTATTTAGATTTCAAATAAAAATTAAATACCAAAACAATAGGGAAAGTAAGTCAATATATTATTATATAATATAAAAATTACAAGTACGTCCCCGGATGATTACCCCAGTAATCATCGTTTGCACTCATCATTATATAACACAATAAAGTCTACCGCACACCCAAGGGTATAGGGACTCTAGGTCTCTTCTAAGGTCTAGACTCGTATCTCTTACACACGCGTGCGTGCGCACACATACACACACACACATATATATATATATATATATATATATATTAGAAAACCTGCTCTGATACCATTTTATAGTTTCAAATAATAAAACAATATTTGGAAAACAAGGAATATAATTATGATCACAAGTTAACTGAATGTCAATATTCAGAGCTAAGGTATACAATCTATTATTTTCAAAAATAGATTAAATAATAATGTTTACTAAAAATATACCGTTTATGTTCAATCGAGTTATAACCCAAACTATACATTAACATTGATAAACATGTAATATAATTCAACTCAACTCATAATTTGAAATATCGAAATAATGTATATGAACTTTAACATATATTTTAAAATAATAAAATTCATCAAGCATCTAAAGTTGATAAATTTGGTTATGATAGAATGAAATAATTCAAACTTGATGATGCAATTAAATAAAATGAACAGCAACCCTTTTATATAATTTGTAACATCTAAAAAACTCAAATTCTCATTCCAAATAAACAATAATTATCTCGATTAAATGATTCCAAAACTACCTAACCAATATTCACAAGCAACTTAATTTCAAGCAACCAATTCGACTTAATAATACCAGCAACCATCAATACGGCAAAACATGAAAAACACCCACAAGATGATACTCAGCAATCACCTACAACTGCCATTAACAAAATAAATTTCAGCTTTTACCCGTTTATACTCGCTTCAGCTCCTCGTCCTCGCGCAAGTTCCGTTCGCCGACGTCCTCAATCATCCAAAACTTGTGCCCCTTCCACCTCTCGATGTCGCACAAGCCAACCTTCCTTTTAGTTCCAGCATCGCCTACCCGAAGATTGAAGTCACAACACTTCCCTTTCTTTTCTTTTCTCCTTTTTTCCCCTTTCCGAAGCCCATTAGATTTTTCCCCTTAAGAACCCAGAACGGGTTTGGGGTTTCTGCCTGAATCCTTCTAATGGAAGGTGGCTTCCAGATTTAGGGTTGGAAAAAAATATGGAAGAAGGAAGAATTTGTACGATTTTTATGGAAAAAGGGAAGTTAGGTCTCGATTATTCTGAAAAAGGCGGTAATAATAATACAGTAGAGAATAATGTTGCATTGCTAATGGGCTTGGGCTTCAACGTTTTTGGACTTTAATGGCTATAGGTTTTATTTTAATTAATTTGGTTATAGGTAGTGTATTATGCATCTGTACTCAAATTTACATAAAATAGATTCCACCTCATTCAATTGGATTTCACGTCGTATTCGATAATTTGTTTGTTGATAGTACATATCTTTATTTAACCCAACACTTGATAATTTATTTATTTAATAATCCAACCACAATACAAAATAATTATATTTTTATCTATTTTAATAATATATATATAACTAAATTGCTTAACAGTTTTATTTAGGTTAATCTATTAGTTAACAAAAGTGTCATAATTTAAATTTAATGCTTCTATTTTAATTAAACTCGCATAAAATTTTGACGGAAAACAGGGTTGTTACATGTAACCCTTACAGATTTAACAGGTTTACTTAACCCCACAAATTTAACAGGTTTACTTAACCCTACATATTTAACACACTTACTTAACCCCACATACTTAATTGGTTTACTTAACCCCACAGATTCAACAGGCTCATACAATCCTTATGGATTCAACTCGGTTAAGTTTTCATCTTTATTACCATATTCAATTATGGTTAAAATTATGGTTGTCAATGGGTCATGTCGGGTCGGGTTCGGGTCGGGTCAAGTCGGGTTCGGGTTGATTTATAAATGGGTCGGGTCAACCCGTTTATTAAACAGGTCATATTTTGCCAACCCTAACCCGACCCGTTTATAAACGGGTTGACCCGACCCGCGTAACCCGTTTAACTAAATGGGTCGTGTCTGGTCGTGCTGGGTTGTGTTTACCCGTTTGACCCATTGATAGATATTTCCTTCTAATATAAGCAACAAAAGAGCCAAATCACTAATATACACACTGTTATATAATCAGCAACATGCAACAAATTGCAAAGTCACAAACAGACATCACATATATAAAGCATGAAATCACCATATCCAAAAATCATTTTCTATACGTAAGTATATATTCTGATACTGCATAAATTAGAGACAACCAGTATGGAAGAGATACAGTTGTTATAAGTAAAATATAACTAACAACATACAAGAATAAATTAGTAAAATATAACAACCTACATATACGAGCATATTGATTACTACATACATAAAAGATTAACACCAACAGTATACATAAAAGACTAACAGTATGGAAGAGATACAACATATAATCGGGTTTGGCGGGTCAAAATCGGGTTAGCGGGTCAACCCTAAACCCACCCATTTATAAACGGGTCAAATTCGGGTTGACCCGAAAATGACCCGCTAACTAAACGGGTCGGGTTAACCTGCTAATTTTTGTGTGGGTTTCGGGTCGGGTTACGGGTCGTGTAGGAAATTGACAGCCCTAGTTAAAATATGCTAGACCTCCCACATTTAGTGTACAACTTGTGGACGTTGGACATGCCGGTCGGTTCTGGGCAGACTTCTTTCACAAGTCAGGCTTAACCTCGTGTCATAACACGTCTCATATTTGTGCACTTAGACCTCTCACATTAGATTCACCACTTGCGGCCGCTGGATATGCCGGTCGATTCCGAGCAGACTTCCACTGCAAGTGCAATCTAACCTCGTATCATAAGTACCATTACAGTTTCTAATTACTGTAATACTAGGCATTTCAATTATTAATTATACCTATGTCTTTATAGGTATCCAAACATCTTTTTCCCCAATTATGTTCATAATTGATTATGTGCCCAAATTAATGTTTATAAACATTAAGTTATGCCAAACTTTCCATTTACAAATTATGCCTAATTTATACCGTTTTTTCCCTCGTTTCCATTTTAATGTATTCACATAATTTAACATCATGCCTAGGCTAGAAAGTAGCCAGGCTAAAATAAAAGGGACAGGGTGACATAAATGATTATTCTAACAAGATTGACATAAACATGTGGTGGCATAATCATATAACGACATAATGATAAGATGGACATATATGAACGGATCTAATGAACATGTGATATTAGAATCAATCTTAACATAATAGGGATGTCATAACTAGCATGATAAGATCTAAATCATAGTTTAGATGCCAAACTAATAATAGATCCTATTTAACCGCAATATTATAGGAACAAGGTAATCTAAACAATGAAACCAAGGTAGACTTGTCATGACAATTAGGTGAAAGTTTAGATCTAAATCTAAAACATGTCCAACAAATGACAGATCCAAAATAACCACGACATGATAAGTACCAAATGATCTAAAAAGTGAACTAGATCTATAATAAAAACTAGGTCTCACATAAATAAGGTTAAGATCCAAAATAACCACAACATGATAGGTACAAAATGATCAAAAAAGAATTAGATCCATAATCAAAAGTAGATTTGACATGATAACGGTTAACATCCAAATTAACTACAGCATGATAGTACAAAATGGTCTAAATAGAATTAGATCTATAATCAAAAGTAGATCCAACATGATAACGGTTAAGATACAAATCAACTGCAACATGATAGGTACAAAATGATCTAAATAGAATTAGATCTATAATCAAGAGTAGATCTAAACTGATAACGGTTAAGATCCAAATCAATTATAACATGATAGGTACAAAATGATCTAAATAGAATTAGATCTATAATCAAAAAGTAGATCTAACATGATAACAGTTAAGATCCAAATCAACTACAACATGATAGGTACAAAATGATCTAAATAGAATTAGATCTATAATCAAAAAGTAGATCTAACATGATTCAATCCTAAGCATATACCTAAATCACAGTCATATAATGTCTTACTTTAATTATTAAATTCTAAAGGTAACTTGGACTCACAATGATCAGATCTATAAGAATAGAACGATAAAAGTGAAGTTTGAATCTCAGATCTATACTTGAGACACTTGAATCTTTAAACTTGATTTGTAGAAGAAGAAAGGATTAGATTAAGTTCAGGCACTGACAGCATTTGGCCTCCATTGTTTTTAGTATGAGAAAACAAGAGAAATGAAGGTATATTTATAGCTGCCAGCCTTCAGAATTCGACTGCCACATCAGCCCTAGGGGGAATCAGGCCATGGGTCGACACGCACTTGGGTCCAGATGCCGAAAATTAACATGGGTGCACTTTACAGGTGCGCCAGTGCAAAAATACCTTGGCGCACTTGTCAAGTGCGTCGGTTTTTCCTGCTCTTTTCGCCAAACTTCTACCATCCATAACTTCTTCAAACTTGAGTGCCAGTTTACGGCTATGGGGGTGTCTATCTTGACCGAATTTCGAGACGTGACGGTGCAATGACAGTAGAGTCGGTTTTACAGCTAATTGCTAACATCTAATCATAACTTCTTCATACTTTATCATTTTTAGCAACCAGGTGTTATCTTGACCAGAATTTCGAGACGGATGCAATGACATAATCTGTTTCCTTTAATTCTAGATATTAAATTAATTATTCTTTAATTTATCTTCTTTAGTGTAGTTGAAATACGGGGTGTTACAATGCCCCCACGGTTGATCAAAGTTAATACAAGGTAACAAAAGCATTGCTGATACATACATCCAAAAAAAAACAGCGGCGCTCCTAAACATTTGTAGCCTTCTACTCGTCTCCAGAAGCTGATTCAACAAAGCATCTGAAAATCTTAACCCTCGGCCTACTTAAATGAAAATATGAAAGTTAAAGAGAAACCAATAACTTTGGATCAGTCCACAAATTGGTGTGGATAATAATCTTTTATAATCGACACATAGATATCTAGTGGCACCACGCTGCAATGCAGAAGGGGTTCTCCCCTCGCTGGTATCTAGATTCTCCTGAAACATCCTCGAAACACCTGCACTTCAATGGTTAGTACGAAACCACAATAACACAAATGACATAATATATATGTAGTATGCAACACATAATGGATTCTCCATCTTCATTGTTCCTGATTCTCATTCTAACAGTTTCTAATGATTTCCTATTATATTCATTCTTTATTGATTTTCCATCAATTTATTCTTTTAATTTGATTGCTCTTTCATGTTATTCCCGCTAGCAACGAAACCGAAGCATCTCCCATGTTGCGTGAAGCATGAGTCTTTTCCTTTGGTATTCGCACTGTGCAACTCAAGGTAACCCCTTGCTAGGCAAAGGAATCGTTTCCTCTTTCCTTATCACAATTTTCATACTGCGTGAAGCAATGGAATTCCTCATTTTGATCCCCTTCCCTTGCTTCGTAAGGTACCCCCTCACTAATAATAGGACTGAAGGTTTATCTTTCTATTTAATTAGTTCTCCCAATTTCTTTCCCGCATTGGTTCCTTAAATGTTCAAGTGGTTCCCCAGTTTATTTCACCCATTGGTTCCTCCAGTGTTCACACAAATGCATATGTTGTATCCATGGTTTCTCACCAATAACACGTGCAACTTTTAGTGGTGTCCTACTAAATCAATAAAGATTTATCTCCGAAATGAATCCCCTATTGGCTCAATAAAACAATCATTCTTTAACTCTGAGGAAGTCTTCTAACACCATTCTTTTTTCATCTCCGAGAAGACAAACCTTCCAGCTACATAAGAAATCAATCAACCAATTACTACAAACATTACTCCGTAGATGACCTATTGCAATGAAAATCCATGGTGTTGCTAGCTACAATGTTTCCATAACTATGCTGTTTTTGGTCTATTACAACGCACCCTTCAATATGTTAGCATAGATATCAACATGTGTTGCAGTAGCTATAGATATATTTTAATTTGAAAGAAAGTACACCTCAGTGATCCATACCATTAGTTAAAACGAAATCTCAACCTCCCATTGACTATCTGATCCACTTCCTTTGTTCTCGCTAACATTTTTATTCACGCGCTCCCTTTTGATTTTCCTCCCCCCAAATCGCCAATTAGGTTTTCATTTCGTTCAAGAAAAAAAAATTCAATCCCGGTCCACAAAATCACAACAGCAAATCATCAAATCATATATCGCGAAACCTATTATAAGCTGGAGAATCTGAAATCGAAAATCGCAAAATCGATTCATCAAATCAGAAATTGAAACTCATCAAGTTGGAAATCTTAAAGGGTACGGGTCTTTAGTCCTCTTCTTCTGTTACGGTTAGCAATTCAATAATTTGAATATGTATTAAATTTATTTGTAATGTATTTATAGGGGGAATCGTAGAATTAGGGATATGAATCTTATATCCTTTTTCCTCTTTTTCTTTACATACCTCTATGTGCTTGATTTTTTATTTTTTTAAGGTTATCTTCTTGTATACTCGCGCTCTTTCTGAACAGGTTGGAAGCATATTGCCAGAAGAGCAAGTAGTACATATTGTCGCTGCGACAAAATAAAAGTCACCTGTTAGTATTCTCAGCTACTTTTTTTTTTTTGGGATTCAAGTCAAACGATAATCCCCTCTATTCATTGTGCTTTCGAGGTTTCCATTAGTTGTTATAGTTGGGATGTGATAAAATGAATTTAGCAACTATTTTATCTTATTAAAATAGTAGATGTTGCTTC
The DNA here is from genome assembly GCA_030737875.1 of Allium sativum. Lineage (NCBI taxonomy): Eukaryota > Viridiplantae > Streptophyta > Magnoliopsida > Asparagales > Amaryllidaceae > Allium > Allium sativum. The sequence continues at coordinate 766,292,155 of CM060913.1, read as the reverse complement.
TGTCTTCCTATGTACGACCAAATATTGCAACATAGTTGGCTCAGTTATCTTATTAAGCTACAAACATTGTACATGTGATCTTCGGATGCATAAGAAATCAATACATATTTGAAAAAGACAAAAATTTCCAATATAATTTTCTGTAATGAGTACGAAAAAAGTTGTCTAAATTTCAATAGAACTCTTTTTTCTTGTATTTTCTTTTAATGTATATTATTGATGTCAATGAGATTCCATTCTAGCATATTTGAATGAATAATTCAGTAAAGGACGTAACCTTGTTTTGTAAGGGATTTCTGCAATGTGTTATTTTTGTTATTTATCATCATGATTGTTTTTTAGAAAATCAAAGTTTCTTTCTACTTTTTGTTTATTTATTATTTGTTAAGCATAATATAAGACATTGTCTTAGATTTAAGTTTGACCTTGTTTTTAACTTGACACAGAAAATAGCATATCAATATGAACAATAAGGAACCAAACGGGTTCTAGTAGCAGGACGGGAGTATAGTTTAATAGAGGTAGGAGAGAAAGCCGAGGAGTATGGCTCACCTGATGTACTTGCTTCCTCTGTTGACGTGGCAAAGGCAGATGATTGTCAAAGATTCATCGAGGAAACCATCAATCGCTTTGGACGTCGTAAGTTAACCACATAAAATTTCTGAATAGTGAACCAAGCTTTTGAGCATTTAGAATTTGGTTTAACTTTTTTTGCTAAAATTTTGTTGATGTAGTGGATCATCTTGTGAACAATGCAAACATAGCTAGTCTTTGTATGTTAGAAGAAGCAACTGAGATCACAAATTTCACTCCTGTAATGGTAACTTCCCATACTTAAAAGCCTTTTTCTACTTGTTTAAAACCTAATTGCCGTACTTCAATGCTTGACATATATTTTGTACATAAAAGCTCATCTAAGAAAGCCCTTTTAGCAAACTTATACTTTTTGGATATAATTAATTGCACTTAAAGGATTCCTCTTTAACTAGATGCTTTATGATATAATTTATACTTTGTAAGTGAAGAATATGATTCTTGACTAGGGAACTGTAGCTCATGCCCTTCTGTATCATGTTTGATGATTGAGTTTGGTATTTCGTTGGTGTCAGAACTAATTTAAACAAATTTTATTAAAATAGGCAAGTTCTGCTTATATTGATATTTGGTATAAAAAACTGAAACCTGATTATGTTTTTTTTCCTGCTTATATGTATATATTGTCAGTCGTCTGCAGAGAAAACTGTGTTGTATTCAACTTAGAGTGCTTATATTGTATCCGATATATTGTAGATACTATCAGTCATCTCCATGCTTTAGAAATGGCCGTCGTTTCCCCAAAACACCATTCACGCTTTTAACTGCTGATCTAAAAGAGAACTTTGAATCTTCCCTCATATGGAAGCTTTGATGAACCAGAGGAGTTCAGATCTGGCACGAAGACGTGGATGGTTTCATTACCTTTAAGGTCGATTTCCCCTCCAGCCACTACTTCGAATCGAGACTGTTATACAACAGGCGAGATTTGGTCTGACAGTTTCATGCTTTGTCTTAATACTTACCAGTTCATGTTTTTTTGAGTGTTTAGAATTTTCTATGTTTGTGTCTCCTTGTGGGTCTGGTTAGTAGAGTTGATTTTTCTTTTTTTGGATCTGGTTAATATTATAAACGACTTTTCTGGTGTTCAGTGCTGGCCATAGGTATTCTTTGATGTCATGCTTATGGCATTGTTTTGAAATGGTGATGTCCTTCCAACCGAAGTGCTGCTTTACCTAGGAAACTAGCAGATGATTCATTTTTATGGTTTGTGCATTACAATTTTCCAGTCTCTTTGTTGGAAAGGTTAGTGTTTCTTTGTGGTGAGTTTCAGCATGTCAATATCCAAGGTAATGTGAATTAGTGTGTTGGACGTGGTTGTTGTTCTATATGTCAAGCTCCTTGGTTTGGTAAAGATTTACCTTTTGCTGTGCGTTTGGTTCCTGAACAAAGAGACTGGAAATTAGTCGACTTTTCTTTATATATGATGTGGTCACTGAACATGATTATTAGAATGGCCTCACCTTCTGGCATATATTTCTAGTTTTTAAGGAAAATTTTGAAATCGTGTGTTAAAGTGTTAATGAGTATTGTATGCATTTCACAGGATTCGTCAATCTGTGGTGAATAGTTGATGGTACACTGGTTACACAATGGAGTTCTGATTCAGTCTGTGGACTGTTTCTAGTGCTATAGGATCCAACTGCGGAGACTTATTGAGTTCTTCTTCATTATTGAACATACCAGGTAAAGATATTACGTCTTGGGTACCGCTGAGATGATCGGTTCCAAACTCTTATTTGTTTTTGGGTTTTTTTCTTACCTATGAAGTTTAGCAAACCCAGTGTTGAAGTTGCGTTGCCAAAAGAGGAAAAAGTAAACTCTTTTATCAGCAGATCTAGGCTAGGGCTGTCGTTGGGTAAAAGCAGACAAATCTAGGAATAAATTTTTGGGGAAAAAATAGGAGAGTTTCTGCTGGAGATTTTATTTTGACCTTTGTAAGCTCATTTCTGTTGGAAAGTTTATTTGCTAGCATTTGGGGTGCCAAAATGGGTCAAAAGTTGCTGTAGTCATAAGAAAAATTGCAGATGCTTCTAAGATATAGTATTTAACTGATGATGTAAACTTGAATTCAGCTATTTTCTGTAATGAAGTTACTAATTCACAAATGGTGTAAACTTGAATTGTTTTTATTCTTCTTAATGTGAGTAATTATGTTTGTTGTTAGTGAAATAACAGTTATAATTATAATATTATGAAGTCTTTGATTAATAGCAGTTGAGGTGTAATTATTTTAGCAGTGTAAAACAAAATTTAACAACTGCTAAAACCAATTGTAAAAAAGGTTGACTTTATTACGATTGCCAGCTGTATTAGACATATAATAATTGTTTTTGGCAGTTGTAAAATGGTGTTTTTTTTGTAGTGGTACCTGTGGCAACACGTGCACTGATGTTACCAAGGGTCGCAAAGGTGTTGCCTTTGACTCTAAGGCAACGCGACAAAAGGCAACCCCAAGAAAGTGTTGCCATAGATCATTTTTTGCCTATAGCAACACTTTTTGGCACTTCCTGCATCACTTCTCCGGTGTTGCAGTATGCAATCTATGATGTAGTGAAAGGAAAACCCCTTCAGCTTCATTCAAATTCCCCGAAAGGAACCCCTTTTGGATCCATGAATCAGGCAATCAACTGATTCTTGGCGTCAAATCGATGATGATAAGATATAGAGGCAAAAACCTCTAAATCTTTTAATAAAATATTTCCTTTGCACAATCATTAAAAAAATCCCGTACCAACATCGACAACCAATTTAGGCAAAGCCTCAAATCCTTTAATAAAATATTTTGTTTTCGACCCGTATACCACATCGAAAGAAATAAGTTTAGGAAAACTAGTTTATGAAGACATGTCATCGTAGGAAATGACTTCGAGGGTTCAAACTCACTATCGGTTCTCCCGAAAGGTGCAATGTCCTTATTCAAAATAGTTTCTTTCTTATAAAAGACCCCGCTTCATCCCTATCGAAAGATTAGAGGAAAAAGCCTCTTATGGAGAAGTTAACTTTTAAAACATTTAAGTATCAATATTAAAGCTCCTCCTGAAGGCGAGAGAAAGTTGTATGAATACCTCTTATATCATACATAGATGATATTCCAAGTATCCAGCACTACCGAAAATGGCTACTAAGAGTATTGGAACATTGCCTCCGGAAAGATAGTGGCATTAACATTAAATACAGACAATACTGATTATTTCATTATAAAGTATTTTTTTTACTTAATCCATTATTTTTGTTGAAATCTCACTGATTTATAAAATTAAAATACAGATCTTACATAATCTTTTAATAGTTTTTTGTACTCGCCATGTATAAAATATTAATGCACATATTTTATTCTTTTTAATTAATATGCAAGTTTTCCCTAAGCAATTCAAACTTAGAAAATTCATAATAATTCATACACCTATGAAAAATTAAAAAATTCGAGACACATCTCCAAAATCATATAACAAACACAATACCAAAAATCCATGGCATTTTGAGATTTCTAATCATAAATCTTACACCAAAACATAATTATTTTCATGTATATAAAGACCATGTAAACATGTCAAACATAGCTAAATCATTTACAATAAATTAGCATCGTATTAATCAGGAAATACCATCATGAACAAATGAAACACCCCACCTCCGTTAAGGTCACTCACAAAGGGAATGCCTTAACTTTGGTGGAGGTTTATAAGTAAAAGCCACAGGTAAACTCAAGACAGATATAAATACACATATTTTAAATAGCGGAAACCAAACAGACTTTTATTTCATCAATACGTGTTCAAACAAAACATTCCATAATTGTCTCAAAATACTTCCAACATTACAACCTCATTACTGTCTTGATTATTAAAGAAGCATAAAACATAAATAAAGTGACAAAAATCCCCATAGTGATATCCAAAGCCATAATCCGAGCAAAAGAGATCCAAATCATACATCTACGTTCTTGGAGCTTGTAAAGAGTCTGACTGAGCTGAGTTGTTTCCTCCCTGTGGACCTGAGGGGGGGGGAACGAAAGAAAAGAAGACGAAAAGAAAATAGAGTCAGACATAAAGCCTGAGTAAATCTAGTAACTCTTTAGTATGTGAATAAGTAAAGAGCATGATAAATATAAACTGGAAATAGGAAAGTGTCACAAGCTAAGGAAGTGTCGAATGTACTATCGCACCCATACTATATCTCTGCACCTACTTGAGCTTACTTTAACTGGCACCCCATGCTGAGGGTGAAGTGATCCCCATTTTTATTTAAAGATCGGCTCCTACTCGCATAAACATGTGTCATACGGCCCCCAAGAATTGTAGATACCTATGCTGGTCCCACCATGGGGTGTATCAAGACCCATGGTGGCGGACCCGGCACAAATTCTAGAAGGCATAGGTTATACTACTGGTGCCCCCAGTGCCCTGTTTGTCTGCTCCGGAGTGTGTGCAAGCCCGCACCCCGTTAGAACCTACACTGTTGCACCCACCGTCGTCTCTTTGACCGCTTACAATCAGCCCAGTAATCGTGCCCCACCCTGCCTAGTTTCAGGGTACCATGATACCTAACTTGGGTTACTGCTGAAACAGGTCCCTCGTTACCAGGATTTTCTAGTCAAACATGTTAAGTGGTTAAGTGTCTGTATTTTCCTAATCCCACCCATCAATTCTTGTTAACATGTTGAATTTGGTTAAGTGTTATAGTTGACTTAACCCTACCATCTGTCCTTAGCCTCTTAGAGCACCAGACCACTCACATTAGACAGGTATTGCTATGGTTACTGGATGTGTCGGTCGGTTCTGGGCAGGTTTACACCGTAGCTCAGTCTAACCTCGGGTCATTATTGGGCTCAATGCTTAACCACCCACATTGGATAGGTATTGTTGTGACTACTGGACAGTCGGGCGGGTCCGGGCAGGTTTACATCATAACTCAATCCAACCTCGGGTTAAGCATATCGTGTTTTCTAAATTTACATATTTTATTATTTCTCAATTATATATGTAAATGTCATATCTTTTATTCTTGGGTATATCAATTCATACCGCTTAAATGTCATTGTCGTTGGCATGTGCCAACCATGCCAACATATATTTTCATATTTTACACCCAACGTTATTACCCCCATTTGTACGTTCGCAACATTATAACATGTGTTGGGCTTGTCACAATTCAGCCCAACTTTATAAACATGAGAAAAAGGGGAAATCAAGAACATGTAATACATAAAGGTGTGTGGCGCGTGAACTTGCAATTTAGCGATTCAACTAACATATAATATGGGTCACGTGAGCTTGCAGTCAAATCAAAGTATAACTAAGTATGTGACATATGAAATGGCATAGTTTAGGCTAATACAAACTTGTGTTTAAACATGTTTAACTTGGCATAATGTCAACCACAAAACTAGCATGTTGTATATTCACCAAAATGTCCAATTATAACATCTAATCACATAGCCTATTTCAACATGAACTTGCATAGTTTATGAAACCCAAACGATACTTAACATAGATCCAATTATACTTGCAAATTAACATAAGAATGATATCATAGGTTTTGGGTCATGTAGGCATAAAAAGGTTCTCAAATCTAGAACATGTTTACATAAATTCTAACTTAGATTAAGGGAGTATACATAGTCCATGCCATCGACATATACATAAAGGGATCAATTTCTAGTTTTTGCCACAACTTGCTATTGTTATTACTTTCATATACAAATGTCCAATAGGCTTGCATCAATCAATTTAGGCCACAAATATCAATACACAAGTCATGACAGAATCATTACAATACATTGAATAACACAATTCTATTTTCATTTACATCGAATCACATCACAGTTTTGATTCATATTCTGAAAGGTCACTATACTTACAATGAATGCAGAATCTTGAATTCTGGATTCTGAATTCTGAAATTGAGATGTGCTCCTTTGGGTAGATTAACGTTGCGTTGATTTATTTGATTAAACTATAATCTTCTTCTTAATTTGATTCGTCTCTAGGCTTTTCTCTCTTGACGGCTATGCTCAATTCCTCCCTGGCAGCATGACGACTCCCATCTTATTTTTTTATGTGAATTTTCAGTTGAGACTTAGGGTGTATTTATAGATTTTTAAATTGTTTTGAGTCGTCAGATGAAGACAGGAGGAATCTAGACCATACAAAGTTCAAAGAGCCAATCAAGAGGTGACATGTCAGCCCTAGTGACACACCGAGCCACAGAAATTTGAGCCAGAGCCAGACCTAGCCAGCCAGGTCGACCAGGTAGGTCGACACCCAGGTCGACACTATGGTCGACCTGGGGTGGCCAGGTCGACACCATGGTCGACCTGGGGAGGCCAGGTCGACACCATGGTCGACTCTATGGTCGACCTGGTCGCTGGGCGGGAATTTTCCCGCCCAGCCCAGTTTGAACCTGTTTTTCGAATTTCGAATTTAAAACTGAGCTGTTTGAATTTAAATTTTATTCTGAAACTTCCGAAGGTCATAACTTATTCATACGGAGTCCGATTCATGCAAACTCGGACTCTATCTCAAGCAGAATTCCGAGACGAACGAATGGCGTAACCCATTTCCCTTAATTCTTTCATTTAGAATTAATTACACTTTAATTTGTGAAGCTTAATGTTATAGAATTCACGGGGTGTTACAACTAACACTACTTTCGGCTATTTTTCCAAAGACCGAAATACAACGGTAACAGTATTATTCACCTTGATTAGTTGAGGTTTTGAGATTTGTTAACAAAGTTTTTAAGCTCTAAATCCTAGATTTTTCTCTTCTCTTCTTCCTAGCTTTAATGGTCGGTGACCTTTTTATTCTTTTAACCTTTTAGAGTGAATGAAAAAAGTGTGGTATGATATAAGCAGATATAGGGGCAAAAGTTTACCTTTTGCCCGTCTCATATGCCCCTCCCTTGAGCATTAATTCATTTGTTTCTAAGGCCAACATAGTAGTTAATTTATTAAGCACAAATATGACGTTCTCCTTCACCATATTATTCCCATTTAATTTATCCAATTAAATTCATGATTAATATTACTAGAAATTAGGTATACTACATCCATCTCTCCATGATTGAATTTCTTCCCTGAAATTCAATTAAGGACAAAACAAGCAAAGTAATCACAGCATTCCAACTAGCAATGTTATCAAAATATATACTAGCGTACCCCACTAGTAAACAATTTATGAAGCCATATAGATCATATGAAAGCAAATCAGGGAAATCCTCTCCAATCTTGGCCTCCATCTCCCAAGTACATTTTCTTTTGCCAGAACTCCACTGAACCTTTACCAAATTAACTGTTTTGGTTCTCAATTTTATTTCTTCTCTATCAATAACATGAACTGGTTTCCTCACGTTAGTCAAATAAAAGTTCCACTACCAAATCTTTCATTGTTATCAGATCCATGGTAGCACTGAGGTCATGTTCATACTTCCGTAACTGCGATACATGAAGCACATTATGGAATCCCTCAAATCTATCCGGTAACTCCACCCGATTGGTAATACTTCCAATCCTTTCTAAAACCTGGAAAGGTCCGATAAACCATATCGCAAGCTTCCCAGCTTTCCAAAATGGAACACGCCTTTCATCTGTGACACCTTGATGAAAACCCTTTCTCCAACAGAGAATTCCACATCCTTTCTTCTTCATTCCACATAACACTTCTGCCTAAATTGAGTTTCCTCCATCCAACCCCGAATGATCTCAGTCTTCTCTATGGCCTCTTTTATTGATTCTGGACTAAGAATTAGATAATTGTCATCTATCTTCAGCTAACACGCTGGCAATTTACAAGGTCTTCCATATAAAGCTTCGAAAGGCATCATTCCTGTAGTAGCTTAAAAGCTATTATTATATGAAAACTCCACGAAATGAAAATGGTCATCCCAAGAACCACAAAACTTCTGAATACATGCTCTCAACAAATCTTCTAATACCTTATTCACTCTCTTGGGTTTTCCATCTATTTATGGATGATAAGTCGTACTCTTATTGAATTTTTTTCTCATTTCCTAATATAAACTTTTCCAAAACTCACTCTAAACAATGTATCCCATTCACTTACGACAGTACTAAGTATTCCATGAAGTCTTACAACATTATTTATAAACAACTCCGCCAAAACCGACATTGTCCTAGTTGACTTCATAGGAACAAAATGAGCACTCGTAGTTAGTCTATTTATGACAACACATATGCTTCTATTCCATCAATTCGATCTCGACAGTCCGTCGATGAAATATATGGATATAGAATCCCACTTCCAAACTGAAATGTCTAATGTTTGTAACAAACCACTAGGCTTTTGATGTTCAGCTTTCACCCATTGGCAATTTAAATATTATTTTACCCACTAGTCAAAAAAATTCTTCATTCCTTCCTAAAAGAAATTTCTTGTCATGTCTTAGTACATCTTGGCTCCTTAGGGATGTATCGTAAACTTAGAGTGATGGCACTCTCTAAGTACTTCCTTCCACAGATTAGCAACCTTCAGAACACACAGTCTTATGTTATTTTGTAACCAACGCTTCCAATTGAGAGCGAACATCCCAAGGATACTTCCTTTTGTTCCACATCTGAGGTTTCTTATATTTTCAGCCAACGAAGGATCCTCTTCATGCCTATAAGAAATCTTCTCAATTAATGATGGTCGAACCTCTAACATGACACCATCGGTGTATCTCTGCTAGAATTCGTTGTCGACCTGATCCTCACATCACATGTGACTAAAGCTTACAAGTATTTCCATTTATTCATCGTAACCGACACCATCCCTTTGTACTTCCTGCTATGGGAATCCATAACCATATTCCCTTTCCTAAGGATATACTCTACGCCAAAGTCATATGTCGCTAAGAACTCCAACCATCTATGTTGTCACATATTCAATTCCTTCTAAGTAAACAAATATCTCAAGGACTTATGGTCTTTGAACAACTTAAACATTTCACCGAATAAGTAATGCCTCAAAATATTCAAGGTAAAACAACAATTTACTCAAGATCATAAGTTGGATAGAGGTCTTAGCTGTTGGGAAGCATAAGCGATGAACCTTCCCTTTTGCATCAGAATATCACCTAACCCTGTTCCACAAGCATCACTAAAACAGCCGAACCCGGGTTTCCTTCCGGCACCACTTACACATGAGCATTGGTTAACAAGTGTTTCAAACTCTAGAATGCCTCCTCATACTTATTAGAGAAAACAAAATTTGCATCCTTTTTGGTAACTTAGTGAGCAGTGTTGCAATCAGCGAAAAGTTTTTTATAAATCTACAATAGTACTCGATAATCCCATAAAACTTCGGACCTCCGTAACACTTTCAGACCTTTTCCAGCTAACGATAGCATTAACCTTCGTATGATCTACCCACAATCACTCTTATGCAACCATGTGACCAAGGAATTTTTCTTTCTTCTCCCAAAACCAACACTTAGAAAACTTGCCTTCAATTGGTGCTTCCGTAAAGTCTTCAGCACGATCCGAAGGTGAATTCCATGCTCTTCTGCATCCTTTGAATACACCAATATATCATCAATGAAAACCAAGACAAATATATTTAATTGTTCACGAAACACACTGTTCATCAAATCCACGAAGAAAATTGGTGCGTTCGTCAATTAGAAAGACATAATCATCCATTCGTACGATCCATATTTGGTACGAAACGATGCTAACGGAACATTATCTTCCAATACCTTTAGCTAGAGAACCAAGTAGGCAAATCTAGCTAAGAAAACACTTTTGCTCTGCTCAACTGATCAAACAGATCTTCAATGCGAGGCAAATGATATCTATTCTTCACTGTCCTCTCGTTGAGCTTTCAGTAATCAATACACATTCTCAATGATCCATCGAGTATCTTCATAAACATTGCTAACACGCTCCAATGAGAATTATTTAGACAAACGAAGCTTTTATCTTCCAACTCAACAAGTTGCACCTTCAACTCCTTCTTCTTCAAATGGGTCATTAGGCTAGGAGGCTTACTTACTGGCTCAACTCTAGGCACAAATTCCATCTGAAACTCGATAGATCTTTTTGGCGGCAATCTTTCCACTGGCTTGAGGACATCAGCAAATTCCTTAACACTTGGAACACTACCTGCCTCTTCCTCCATTCAAAACCCTACAACAAGGAAAACATCTCCAGAACTGCTCTCTCCACTGAGAACACAATCGTATTGTTGTTATCAGAATGCTTCAATGATATTTCTCTACATTGAAACAAAACTCTTGCATCATAACGACTCAACCAATCCATACCCAAAATAATTTTGAATCCCTCAAAATCAAACACATGCAAGTTACAAACAAATGTATAACCTACCTACTGAAATTCTAGGTTATCGCATCTCAAACTCATAGTTGCGTACCCTCCGATAGGATTAACCACCCTAAAGGAACTAACAAGGTATGATGGTTCTAAAGACAATTTATTACTATACATCTAGAGAAAATTAGTGTGATGCACCAGTATAATAAAAAACTCTATCATGTATGCACGAATCAAAAGCATACCTTCCAACTTAGTCTTCCCTTTCTCTACAACAGTAGGTTTGGAAGACGGAGGTTCCACAGCCATCACTTTACTCTTGGATGCTTCCATACATTTATCCTTATAATGCCCATGTTGATTATATTAAATCACTTGAAATTCTGTTTTTTGGCAGTAGCCTTAACTTCCATCGCCTTGCCCTCTATGAAATAGTGACCCTTCTGGTTACACTTAAAGCAAACAACATCAACCTTATTTTTCTTGGGCTTTCCTTCCTTTTGAGCCTTTCTACCTTTGAAAATTTTCCTTTTCTTGCCCTGATAGCCCTACCTCCCCATCTCCATAAGCATCTCTACCTTATGACTGGCCACCTCCATAACAACATCTCTAGGGTCTCGTAAACGAGGCATAGTAGCCCTTCGAATATCAAATGAAATTCTCGTTCTCAAAACGACAATGTCAATTGCCCTACGGGCATAATATGACAATTCATCAAATATGGCGACATACTCCACTAATGTCATTTCACCCTGATTTAGATTAGCAAACCTTCACATCATCAAGGATTGGGTGGCTTCCAATGCAAATATGACCTTAAGCCTCCTTTAGAAATCATCCCACGTGATCTCTCTTTCGGTTGTCGTAATACCATTCCACTAATGCAAGGTATTGACCTCCAGTTATCTCGAAGCCGATCTTCTCTTCTTTACATCAACCAAGCCTAAGTCCCAGAGATTCTCTCAATGCAAATCCGTGGCAGCATCGTCCTCCGTTCCAAGAAAAGGATTCCCATATAGACTAATATAATCCCTACTTAGCTTCACATAGTTGTTTCCAACTTGCGCTTCCCGGTTAACACCTACGGGACCAACAACATTTCCAGCCTGCAACATTTGGATAAAAGTCTAGAACAAGTTCCCTATATCCGTCGAGGGATTAGCGACACCCTGGTTGTCCACTTAGGATCGAACATTTCCGTCAATTGTAGTGCCTTCCGCAATCGGAATTCAGTCTTGGACTCCTCCTCTCCATATCTTACATCTTTCTTATGTAGAGAAACTTTAGTAAGATACCAAGAGGCCTTCATATGACCGAAAGACATATATATACTTATATAATACGAATACAATTATGTAATAGTTTCGCTATCCCTATCCTTGGAATTTCTCTGATCTTTGGGTTTTAAATAAAAATCCTTACAGAGAAAATGTTGTCCTCAATTTGCATAAATTATGCTCTGATAGCGAAGTTGTAACACCCCGTTATCCAAGACCGAAAGGACAAGCCTATGGATGTCGGAGTCATCTCTAATGCTGGATTCCGGTGATAGAAAACAAGATGTTAACGTATCACAACATCAAAAAACAAAGAAATATGATTTTTTTTTGCAAAAATGTTCATTGATATAAAGTTTCAGTCATACAACCCCATTCATAAACCCGTTCAGAGAGTATATAAATTATAACAGAATATAACCCAAGGGTAATATATGATGATGCCCGCTCGGTTGATTAGAGTTAATACATGGGCAACAACATCATTACCGATACATACATCAAAACTAAACATACAACGACGCTCCTTAGGGATGTATTGTAAACTTAGAGTAATGACACTCTCTAGGTACTTCCTTCCACAGATTAGCAACCTTCGGAACACATAGTCTTCCATTCTTTTGTAACTAACGCTTCCGGTCGAGAGCGAACTTCCCAAGGATGCTTCCTTCTGTTCCACATTTGAGGTTTCTTATCTTTTCAGCTAACAAAGGATCTTTTTCATGCCTATAAGAAATTTTCTCAATTAAAGATGGTCGAACCTCTAACATGACACCATCAGTGTATGTATGCTAGAACTCGTTGTCGACCTGATCCTCACATTACATGTAACTAAAGCTTCTAAGTCTTTCCATTTGTTCATCGTAACCAACACCATCCCTTTGTACTTCCTGCTATGGGAATCCACAACCTTATTCCCTTTCCTATGGATATACTCTACGCCAAAGTCATATGTTGCCAAGAACCCCAACCATCTATGTTGTCACATATTCAGTTCCTTCTAAGAAAACAAATATCTCAAGGACTTATGGTCCTTGAACAACTCAAACATTTCACCTAATAAGTAATGCCTCAAAATATTCAAGGTAAAACAACAGTTTACTCAGGATCATAAGTTGGATATCGAACTTCATGAGGTCTCAGCTGCTGGGAAGCATAAGAAGTGAACCTTCCCTTTTGCATCAGAATAGCACCTAACCTTATTCCACAAGAATCAGTAAAAATAGCCAAACCCGGATTTCCTTCCGGCACCACTAACACAGGAGCTTGGTCAACAAGTGTTTCAAACTCTGGAATGCCTCCTCACACTTATCGAAGCAAACAAAATTAGCATAATTTCTTATTAGCTTAGTGAGCAGTGTTTCAATCAGCGAAAAGTCTTTGATAAACCTACGATAGTACCCGGTAATCCCAGAAAACTTCGGACCTCTATAACACTACCAGACCTCTTCCAACTAACGATAACATTGACCTTCGCATGATCTACCCACAATCCCTCTTATGCAACCACGCAACCAAGGAATTTTTCTTTCTACTCCCAAAACCAACACTTAGAAAACTTGCCTTCAATTGGTGCTTCCGTAAAGTCTTCAATAAGATACAAGGTGAATTCCATGCTCTTCCACATCCTTCGAATACAGCAATATATCATCAATGAAAACCAAGACAAATCTATTTAAGTGTGCACGAAACACTCGGTTCATCATATCCACGAAGAAAGTTGGCGCGTTTGTCAATTAGAAAGACATAACCATCCATTCGTACGATCCATATTTGGTATGAAACGATGTGAACGGAACATTTTTTTCGAATACCTTCAGCTGGGGAACCAAGTAGACAAACCCAACTAAGAAAACACTTTCGCTCTGCTCAACTGATCAAATAGATCATTAATGCAAGGCAAAGGATATATATTCTTCGTTGTCCTCTCATTAAGCTTTCAGAAATCAATATACATTCTCAATGATCCATCGAGTATCTTCACAAACACTGCTAACACGCTCCAATGAGAATTACTTATACAAACAAAGCTTTTATCTTCCAATTCAAGTTGCACCTTCAACTCCTTCATCTTTGAATGGGTAATTAGGCTAGGTGGCTCACTCACTGGCTCAACTTTAAGCACAAAATCCATCCAAAACTCGATAGATCTTTTAGGCGGCAATCCTTCCACTGGCTTGAAGACATCAACAAATTCCTTAACACTTGGAACACTACCTACCTCTTCCTCCAATTCAAAACCCTACAACTAGGAAAACATCTATGGAACCGCTCTCTCCACTGAGAACACAATCATATCGTTGCTATCAGAATTCTTCAATGATATTTCTCTGCATTGACACAAAACTCTTGCATCATAACGACTCAACCAATCCATACCCAAAATAATTTCGAAGCCCTCGAAATCAAACACATGCAAGTTACAAACAAATGTATAACCTACCTACTGAAATTCTAGGTTATCGCATCTCAAACTCATAGTTGCGTAGCCTCCTATAGGATTAACCACCCTAAAGGAAGTAACAAGGTATGATGGTTCTAAAGACAATTTATTACTATACATCTAGAGATAATTAGTGTGATGCATCAGTTTTAATACAAAACTCTAACATGTATGGTACGAATCAAAAGCATACCTTCCAACATAGTCTTCCCTTTCTCTACAGCTGTAGGTTTGGAAGATGGAGGTTCCACAACCATCACTTTACTCTTGGCTGCTTCCATACATTTATCCTTATAATTCCCATGTTGACTATATTAAAGTACTTGAAATTCTGTTTTTTGGCAGTGGACTTAATTTCCGTCGCCTTACCCTCTATGGAATAGTGACCCTTCTGGTTACACTTAAAGCAAACAACATCAGCCTTATTTTTCTTGGGCTTTCCTTCCTTTTGAGCCTTTCTACCATTGAAAATTTTCCTTTTCTTGCCTTGATAGTCCTACCTCCCCACCTCCGTAAGCCTCTCTTCATTACGACTGGCTACCTCCACAACAACATCACTAGGGTCTCGCAAATGAGGCATAGTAGCCCTTCGAATATCAAACCTTAATCCTTAAATGAACTTCTCATTCTCAAAACGACAGTGTCAATTGTCCTGCTGGCATAATAGGACAATTCGTCAAATTTGGCGACATACTCCACTACTGTCATTTCTCCTTGATTTAGATCAGTAAACCTTTGCATCATCAAGGATTGGGTGACTTCCAATGCAAATCTGGCCATAAGCCTCCTTCAGAATTCACCCCATTTGATCTCTCTTTCTGTTGTCATAATAGTAACACCATTCCACCAATGCAAGGCATTGCCTTCTACTTGTCTCGAAGCCAATCTTCTGTTCTTCTCATCAACCTATCCTAAGTCCCAGAGATTCTCTCAATACAAATCCATGGAAGCAGCATCCTCCATTGCAAGAAACTGATTTGCATCCAGACTGGTGTAATCCCTACTTAGCTTCACATAGTTGTTTCCAACTTGCGCTTCCCAGTTAACTCCTATGGGACCAACAACATCTCCAGCTAGCAACATTTGGATAAAAGTCCATAACAAGTTCCCTATATCCGTCGAGGGATTAGCGAGACCCTGGTTGTACGCTTAGGATCGAACATTTCCATCAATTGTAGTGCTTCCGCAACCGGAATTCAGTCTTGAACTCCTTATCTCCATATCTTACTTCTTTCTTATGTAGATGAACTTTAGTAAGGTACCGAGGGGCCTTCATATGACTGAAAGACATATATATACTTATATAATACGAATACAATTACGTAATAGTTTCGTTATCCCTATCCTTGGAATTTCTCTGATCTTTGGGTTTTAAATAAAAATCCTTGTGAAGAAAACGTTGTCCTAAATTTGCATAAACATATGCTCTGATAACGAAGTTGTAACACCCTATTATCCAAGACCGAAACGACAAGCCTATGGATGCCGCAGTCATCGCTAGTGCTGGATTCCGGTGATAGAAATCTAGATATTAATGTACCACAATGTCAGAAAACATAGAAGTATGAAAATTTCACAAAATATTCATTGATATAAAGTTTCAGTCATACAACCCCATTCATAAAACCGTTCAGAGAGTATATAAATTATAACAGAATATAACCCAAGAGCAATATATGATGATGCCTGCTCGGTTAATCAGAGTTAATACATATGCAACAACATCATTGCCTTTACATACATCAAAACAAAACATACAACGCCACTCCTAAATAGCTATTGTTAGGGAACTGGGTGTCTATAACCCAATTTTAATGGATCTTAGGGCTACTCAGACACTAAAGAGATAACTATATCTACTAAAATTCAAATCAAAAGAATAAGTAATAAAATAAAATGCAGTAAAGTATATAACACCAGTATTTTTATACTGGTTCGTATTAACCAATCCTACATCTAGTCCTGCACTTCACTGTGTAGAATTTCACTATAATCGCTTGCTTTCCACAGGTGGCAAGAACACCTTTACAATCTTGATTTTATGGGCTACAAGATACACCTTCTCCTTATCAACAGCAACAAACAATAACAAGTAGTCGTATCTTCAATACAGATTCTTGCAGATCTGGTACAATGATCCTATAGACCTCCAATGGCAATATATCTTTGAATTCTTTGAGTAAATAGGATTAAATCAGATAGAGAATGATATGAATTCAAGTATAACTCTCTAATATTGTATGGCATGCAAATTAATAAAGAATATGAATGAAAGAGAGTGGATTTGCAAGAATAATATGATAGTTTCAATGGAATTTTGTGGAGAATAAATGGAGGAGTAGAAGAAACTGTGAAATTATTGTGTAAAAATTCGTTACCAGAGGCCTTTAAATAGTATATGAAAGGATGTATCTTTTGGTGGAAGGGTGGAGGGAAATTAACTTCCCAATTTGAATTTAAAATTTTGTAAAACTGTTATATGTCGACATACATAATTGTGTATGTCGACATACATATGTTGCCAATATGCACAGCAACACTTATAAGTGTTTCAAATTTTCAGCACAACTCAAATTTCCTTATATTTGTGGATTTTGATGATTCGGTTGAGGTCAGTGGTTGATTATCTTAAAGTATAATTGCCATGGGATCTTTAACAAGATATTCTGAGGTTCAACCAACTCCTCATCACTTCAAACACCTCTGTTCTTCAGCATTCTTCTCTAATACTCTTTGGTCTTCAATTGTTCTGATTATCCTTCTTCTATTATTATTATTCTTTTGTACTCTTGTTTAAATATCTCCATAATATATCTAATGTAACCGCACAACTCAAAGATATGTTAGTACTAATGTTTATATGGTTGTTGTCATCAAAACCAATACCTACAGTACCTAGGGTATTAGTAATCTCCCCCTTTTTATGATGACAACCATATAAATATTTATGGGATAAAATATAATACTTTTTATATTTGACTCCCCCTAAATTTGTTCACTCCCTCTATCATTTTGTCTAGTATATTTATATCATTTCTCCCTCTTTGTCATCAACAAAAAGGTTAAAAAGAATTATTTAATTAACTTTTAGACAATATGTGGAGTTTGTATAAGCATATAAATAAAACCCAAGTGGGGAAATCAATAAATGAAATAAATTAAATAATCAGATGAGTTTTAGAGTTACCGACTTTGCTGATGCCAATAACAAATATTTTTCATATTTATCCAATGTTAAATAGATTTCTCGTCATATGCTTTGAGCATCGACTATTTGGTACTTGAAAAATTATAAAATATGGACATTGGTACCCTTTTTATTTCGGGTCCATGGGGTTAAGTTTTGGGATGCCAAACCCATGAAGAGTTTTAATGCCCTTTCAAAATATAATCATTAGATAAATGAACCATATTAATAAAATTGTCAGTATATTTTTCTTTTTCAGTATTATCCAACAATTTTAGAACCCATAAATTAATGAACCTATTTGGAGGATTTAACTTTAATTTCCCAGGTTTTGGTTTGAACTTGGTGGCTTTAATAAACTTAGTATATTGAGTACTTTTTTTCTTAGCCTTAGGGGTATATCCAAGGCCATGCTTTTTCCTATTGTTTTTAGATGTAGATAATAATTTCTCTAGATTATCCTTTCCTTTGTTAAATTTATCAATATTAGTTTTCATTTTATCAAAATCCTTATTATGGTTAAAAATAACATTGTCTAGATATGTTATTTTCTTATTCAGATCTGTGATCTGTGACTTCATTGAAAGATTTTCTGATTTTATAGGCTCATTTTCACTTTTCAGTTTCTCAAAACTTCTAAGTGTTAATACCTTTCCATTTTTATGACCATTAAATCTTTCAATTTCATCTTCTAGACATTGCTTTTCTTTACTCAACTTTTTATTAGATATGTTTGTTTTATCTACTTCTGCCAAACTATTATCGTACTCTTTCTTAAGTATTTCATATCTCTGATGCATATCATTTAAAACTTTAGTAATTTCTTTATCAAGATTCCATACCTGGTCATCCATTGCCATGAAGCATATATTGCCATTTTCTGTTTCTAAATCGTTATCACTTGATAATGAGTCATCCTATGTTGCATTGAATGCTTGTTTCCTCTCTTTATTGAAATTATTTGAAATGTGCTTCGGTTTTCTCAAGTTGGGACAATATCTTTTCAAAGGACCGAGTTTATCACATTTGAAACACCTAAGAACATTCCAATTTTTGGAATTATTATTATTAGTTTTTCGAAGTTTCTTCATTACCCAGTACTTCAAGAATTTCTAGACCTTCTTGATAATAAACTCGATATCATCTTCAATAGTATCATCATTTTGTTCTTCATTATCAATCATTGCGTTAAGTGCCAGTGATTTCTTCTCATTTCCTGGATTCTCTTTTCTAACCTGCAACTTCACTTCATAGGACATTAGATTACCAATTAATTTTACTATTGACATAGTACTAATATCATTGGCTTCTTCGATTGCCAGAGTCTTCTGATCCCATTCACTAGGAAGTGAATTCAAGATCTTTCTGACTTGGTCTTCTTCAGTAATTTTCTTTCCTAATGATATTAAGGCATGTACAATATCTTGAATTCTAGAATACATATCAGAAATATACTCACTTGATTTCATTTGAAAAAGTTGAAACTGGCGAGTCAGCATAGATATCTTTGTCTATTTTACTTTATTGGTGCCTTCATGTTTAGTGTTCTCCGAATTTCATATGCAAAATTACATATAGAAACTCGATTAAATTCAATTCTGTCTAAAGAGCAAAATAAAATGTTCATGGCCTTAGAATTATTAAGTGCTTGGTCTTTTGGTCTGTCCATTTTTAATATTCAGTATGAAGCTCTATATATTCTACTTGGGTAATGTTCCAAATATTTAAAACATTAGACTGCAAATAAAATTTCATCCTACAAGCCTAATAAGCATAATTACTGCAATCAAATAGAGGAGGTCTAGTGGTAGATTTCCCTTCTATAAAAGAACTAAAAATTGTGTTACTAGTGTCACTAACATTTTAATAATTTCAAAAACCAGATTATGAACTTTTTGAAAAACCTTGCTTTGATACCAATTGTTAAGGAGCTGGGTGTCTATAACACAGTTTTAATGGATCTTAAGGCTACTCAGACACTAGAGAGATAAACTATATCTATTCAAATTCAAATCAAAAGAAATAAGTAACAAAATAAAATGCAGTAAAGTAAATAACACTAGGATTTTTATACTGGTTCGGATTAACCAATCCTACGTCCAATCCTGCACTTCACCATGCTGAATTTCACTATAATCGCATGCTTTCCACGGGTGGCAAGAACACCTTTACAATCTTGATTTCATGGGCTACAAGATGCACCTTCTTCTTATCAACAGCAAGTAGTCGTATCTTCAATACAAATTCTTGCATATCTGGTACAATGATCCTATAGACTTCCAACGACAATATATCTTTGAATTCTTTGAGGAAATAGGATTAAATCAGAGAGAGAATGATATTAATTCAAGTACAACTCTATGATATTGTGTGGCTTGCAAATCAATGAAGAATAGGAATGAAACAGAGTGGATTTGCAAGAATAATATCATAGTTTTCAGTGGAATTTTGTGGATAATAAATGGAGGAGTAGAAGAAAATGTGGAATTATAGTGTATGAAAGGATGTGTCTTTTGGTGAAAGGGTAAAGGGAAATAACTTCCCAATTTGAATTTAAAATTCTGGAAAACTGTTATATGTCGACATACATAATTGTGTATGTCGACATACATGTATTGCAATTATGCACAACAACACTTATAAGTGTTTCAAATTTTCTGCAAAACTCAAATTTCCTTATATTTGTGGATTTTGGTGATTCGGTCGAGGTCAACGGTTGATTATCTTCAAGTATAACTGCCATGGGATCTTTAAATCATCATAACTTCAAACACCTCATTTCTTCAGCATTCTTCTCTAATACGCTTTGGTCTTCAATTGTTCTGATTATCCTTCTTCTATAATTATTCTTTTATACTCTTGTTTAATATCTCCATAATATATCTAATGTAACTGCACAATTCAAAGATATGTTAGTAGTAATATTTATATGGTTATTATCATCAAAATCAATACCTACGGTACCTAGGGTATTAACAGCTATAGGGTCCTACTTGCCTTCAGAAGCTTATTCAATAAAGCACCTAAAAACCCTAACCTTCAGCCTACTCAAATTAGCACCCGAGAGTTAAAGTGGAAAACCATAACTTTGGGTCAGGCCATAAACTGGTGTGAATAATAATCCTTTATAACCGACACATAGATAGCTAGCAGGACCACACTGCAATGCGGGACGGGTTCCTCGTTGTTAGTATCTAGCTACCTCCAGAAACATCCTCTGAACACCTACACTTCAATGGTTAGTATGAAACCACAATAACATACGTGACTTAATAAATATGCATTATGCAACACTCAATGGATTCTTCATCCCCGTTATTCTTGATTTCCTATCCTTATGTTTTGAAATGATTTCCCATCATATTCATTCTTTATATATTTCCCATCAATTTATTCCTTTAATTTGGTTCCCCTTCCATGTTACGCAAGGCAACCGCTTGCTAGCAATGAAACCGAAGCACCTTTCTTATTGCACGAAACAATGGGTCTTTTCCTTTGGTTTCTGCACTGCGCAACTCAAGGTATCCCTTTGATATGCAATAAAACTGTTTCCTTATTCAATTGACTTTCGTACTACACGAAGCAACGAAGCCCTTTCTTATTACAATTTCCATACTGCGTGAAGCAAAGGAATTCCTCCTACTGGTCCCACTCCCAAGCTTCGTAAGGTACCCCCTCACTTACAATGGGACCGATGGCATATCTTTCTATTTAGTTGGTTCCCCTAATTTCTTTCCCCCACTGTTTAAGTGGTTCCCCCAGTTTATTTCACCCATTGATTCCCCCAATGTTCATAAAAATGCATATATTATATCCATGGTTTTCCACCAATAACATGTCTAACTTTTAATGGTGTCCAACCAAATCAATAAACAATTATCTCCGAAAGGAATTCCCTTCCAGCTCAATAAAACACTTTCACTCCAAAGAAACACCTCCGACACCCTTCATTATTCATGTTCGAAAGGATACCCTTTTTGGCTTCATAAGCAATTAATCAACCAATAACTCGAAAGGAAAAACCCTTTGGCTTTATTCAAATTCACCGAAAGCAACCCCTTTCAAATCCATGAAATCAAGCAATCAACTAAGTTTTAGCGTCAAAACCATGGCGATAGGATATAGAGGCAAAAATCTCTAACTCCATTAATAAAAGATTTCCTTTACACAATCATAAAACAAAATTCCCTTGTTGAGATTACCAATGGCAACGGTAAATTTAGCAAAGCCTCAAATCCTTTAATAAAAGATTTCATCTTAGCTCGTATACCACGTCCAAGGAAAATAAATTTAGGAAAACCAGTTTGTGAAGGCATGCCATCATAGGTAATGTCTTCAAGGTTTGGACTCACCCTCAATTACCAAAAAAGGTGTTTCTTTCTTATAAAAGACCTTCTTGATCCCTTCTGAAAGAGTGGAGGTGAAAGCCTCTTGTAGAGTAGTCTTTTAAAACATATAATTATTGATACCAAAGCTCCTTCAGAAGATGAGAGGCAGATGTTGACCTACGTTTCGACAAGGCCATCAAGATTCACGACCAAAGCACTCAATATGTGACTCATCTACACTCATGAACCACGATAAAGTCTCAAATCAAGCTCGAGCTAGTTAGATATAGTGGCAATTACGGATCAACATACATCTGGCTTGATGAATACATTAGCCATACATCTGGATTGGCCAACATCCGGCTTAACTATGATTATCCAAGCATAGGTCGAGCCTGAATATTGCTTCTTATTGACTAGCTCCACTGCATCATGGCCAATCCCACTATCTCCACCTCCTTTGGATTGACCTTCACATGTCCCTACCGAATCAGACTTGAATATCTTCTACAAATAGCCCCCTCAAACTACATAAAAAGGGCATTTGGCTTCTGTAAGATATTTTACTTTCAACAAACATCTTATACTCGAGATTTCATATCTTAAAAGTATTATAATCTCTATTTTCTTAATATTTTAATAGAAGTTATAAAGTGAACGTAGGCAATTCATAGCCGAACCATTATAAATCATTTGTGTATGCTCTTTCCTCCTTTTCATTTACTTTTTCTTCACTGTATATGTTTTCATTATAATCATTGTGTATTTGTTCCATTTTTGATAAATAATTTTGGTGCTTTCATTGAGAGACTTAAATTCTCAACATTTTTAATATACTATTTAGATCACCGAGTCCAAAGAGAAAATCCTCCATTTCTTCATTTCCAATGAAATGATGTCTACAAGGAACATCGCTACCTCCAGGCCCTCTACCAACCATTTGCAAGAATAGATAAACCAACTTTCCACTGCCCTAGAATCCATCTCAACTATGCCGAATCGGGTCGAAAATCTACCTTCTACTACCACTACTCCAGTCGATCGAGCTCCATCAACAGACTTCAAGACTTGGGAAGATTTTATGGAACTAATGGCGAGATAGAACGAAACGATGACAACGCTAAATGATTAGATGTGAGAAAACATCGTCATGAGATGAGATATGAGTGGGATGATGGCACAATGGAATGAACTCAGGAGTCAGAGTGCTCCTACTCCACCGCGTCATCAAAATGAAGCCTCATCCTCATTAGGAAGGAATGGAGAGGCAGCGCATCAGTAATGACAATTTGTCAGACACCAAAATTTATAGGAACTCCATAGTCATCCATCTCGGGTCGACAATGTTGTAATGGACAATGTCGAGCTAGATAATATCGAGCCGGCACCCTCATCGACCCGGATTCCATACAGGAATCACAACACCCCTAACACCTCTCACTCTCCCTAGCTTCCACCCCTATCTCCTATAACTGATGGAGACAATAAGGTCTAAGGAAGTACCGCTCGGACGGTGCCTTAGGCGTGTTGCCTTCAACAGAAGTGGATAAGGATATACAGTGCAAGAGTTCAGAATTGTAACAACCTGGAATTTTGACAATAAATTGTTATTTAATTAGAATATCAAAAATAGGTATTTCTAAAAACAATAGGATTTTTCCACGATGCTTTAGCCGATGTGTTCATCTCAGAATTTTGGTCAACTTTTATGTTTTGAGTTTCGCGAACAACATCTGTATGAAAAAGTTACGGAAGAAATACGAAAACGGATGGAAAATAAATAAAGAATAATAATATATATAATAATAATAATATATAATTACCCCTCCACCTCACTGCTAGGTCGACCAAGCAGTCGACCGGGGTGGTCAACCTGCGATCTACCGCTGGCTGCGACTGCTTGGTCGAGCCAGGATATAACTTAAAACAAATCCGACGATTCTAGGTCATTTCCACCACTATAAATAAAGGGGAAAGGCCTTATTCTTTTTCTACATATATCTGTAGAGGCAGCGGAGTTCTACTATTTCTCTCTCTCTTCAAACCTAAATTCTAAAATAAAAAATATATTCATACATATCAAATCAAATCCAATTCATATGAAATTGAGAGGATAGGCAGATCTAATGGAAAAGAATGCAAAGTGACGCTCCAAATCATATTCTCCCCTCTTTTCCTGTTTTCTTACATTTCTACATATCTAGAATTTTCCTATTTCCATACAAATTGTAGATTTATAAGAATTTGGGGATTGTATGCCTAAAGGGTTCAAACTTTGAATTTGTAGGCTATAAGGAGAGTGGGAAATTTACGGATACAGTTATAATGACTTATCTATTTCGTTTGAATCAAAACTATGTTTTTATGCCTATCAGATCTGTTCATTTAAATATTAAGAATTTAATGGCAACCATCAAATCTGATTATGAATATGGTTAAAACTTGTGAATGATAAGTTGTGATTATGTATAACATGAATTGTAGGATTCTTAAATAATTTTCCCACACATTCCTACAGTTATGTCATGAAATATGTTGTACATGTTGCATAGCATTGTGGATCTGGAAATCAGTCCCATTGAACACGAATTTAATGTAGTTACATTCTAGATCTTTAGTCCAGTGTAGAATAAAGAAATGTATTAATTTGGGAAAAAAGATGAAATTTGTGAATTATGTGATTTAAGAATAAAAGAAATATTCCTGTTGTATTCAATATTGTTGGGTTTTTGGCTTAATCATTGTAAACATGTCGTTTTCCTCCTTTCTGAATAAAAAGGCATTATTTTGAAATCACAAAAGGTATAACAAAAATGATTAAAAAGGGAAAATTTGTGCAAATGTATATATAAATATAAATACATATATTTGTATGTAATTTGCATCGACTATTCCAAAATATATATTTACGTATATTTCTTGTGATTTGGAAATATGTCAATTCCACTAATTAGGCATTATTTACAATGATTACAGCTGATAGTCTTTTGTGAGATTTGAAACCTTTTTGACAAGATTGAATATAAAAAGGAAATGTTTGGTTAATTGATTAGACCAAATAAATAATTTAAAAATAAGAATAATAACTATGTTAATCGCATAAAAGCATAAAAATAAATATATACATATTATCCATCCAAATCAGCGTAAAACGGTAAATTATTCATTGTATGAAATGTTTGAATGTTTGAATAAGGTTCAATTATGGAATGATATGTAAATATAATCCATATTGAATTAATATATTTGTGGTGACTATTAGTAGCAATTGAAAAAACTAATTGCTATAAATGAGACCGCAAATCAATAAACAACCATTGTAACTAATATTGATTGGGGGAAAAATGTGATAGGAAAATGGTTATAGTTCCTAAAATCAATCAGGATAAATGTTGTAGACCTAAATTAGGAAATTTGAATTATAACTGCATTTAGATACGAGGTTAACGTCAACTTGTGGTGTAAGCCTGCCCGGAACCGACCGACAAATCCAACAA
This sequence comes from Allium sativum, assembly GCA_030737875.1. Classification (NCBI taxonomy): domain Eukaryota; kingdom Viridiplantae; phylum Streptophyta; class Magnoliopsida; order Asparagales; family Amaryllidaceae; genus Allium; species Allium sativum. The sequence goes on along the minus strand of CM060913.1, from coordinate 766,266,553 downwards.
CCATAGGTAGTCAGCTTAATGTGAGGGGTCTAGGGCATAAACATAATCGTATTAAGGCACGAGGTTAAGTTTAACTTGTTGTAGAAGTATGCCCGGAACCGAGTAGCAAATCCAGCATCCACAAGTTGTCAACTTAATGTGAGAGGCCCGCTACATACACACACACACACACACACACATATATATATATATATCAACAAATAAATTAATAAAGGAATATGAATAGAAATTTTCTGTAGGGTATAACAAATAGATAACTTGGGATTGATAAATAATTGCCTTAGGAAAATATGACCGTTATGGTCATAAAGGGCAATAAAAAGGAAATAGGTGCCATAAGGGAATTTATGATTGTCGTTTAAACACTAAGTCCAAATCAGGGAAGGTATCAAATAAATATCCTAGGGAAAAAGGGAAAATAACCTTCCTTATTTATGTTAATGGAAACAGAAAATATAGTTGGACTTAGTAGGTTAATAATGTAAGATATTATTAACTATGTAAACCCATGATGAAAATGAATCGTGTAAGTATAGTATTTATGTGTAGATGGACTAAACGGGAATGACTTAATAACGTAGCCTACTTTATCCCAATAGGGAAAGGTGCTAAAGGCAAATAGGGTACGAATCCAATAACCTTCGCGTATAGTCTGCTTACTTGGGTCTTAAGTGGCTTTGGGTTGAGGAATCCACCTGGGAGTAGGTCTTTCGGTTTATGGGGTATTAAACGACATGTGTGAGTATTGTCTGCCCAAACCTGCAAACTTAAAATGTCAAATATGGCTACCTATCCTACGGAAAGTAATAAGCGACTAAGGAGGTTATCCAATAAGGTTAGCTAGATGATATATCGAACGATAAAATACTACCTCTCACCTTACACGGCGCAAGGGTATATGTGTGAATGACGGAAGCCTTGACTAGTAGGGCCTGTAGCTAGTGCCCTCTAGTTTATGTTTACATTAAATATATTATCGAGGGTTAATAAGTGACCAATAGGTCGGCCTAAGGCTCTTAAGCGATAAGGGAGAATCCACCCTATCTATCATTGATAGGGAGGCATTGAATAATAAAGGATAGTGAATGAGGACATGTGTATATGTATATGTCTGTGTGTGTATATACATATAGAAACCCCGTTATTAAGGGTCCACTCTCGATTATATATATATGTATATATATATATATAAATTTGAAAACCCAGAAGAACCCGGCGGGCTGGTAAACTCCTGAGGAGGGCATAGTAAAGCCGTCCGCTAATCCAATCCCCCATACCCCATAATTAGGGGTCCACTCTAGATTAAATAACCAGTCATGTTCTGGTATAAATGCTTCACAAATACATGTGTAAACATTCTATCTTGGTATTATAATTTGGGAATATTACTTTGGGAAGAGTAGTGAAGTCGTGCGTAAACAACTACAAGGTCAGGTTAGAATTACTTACCTTGTTAGGCATACATCTTATGTTGAACCAAACGGGATACATCTATGTATTATAGTCTATGTTGTACATTTCTTAGTCACCAGAACTTGTTGTTCTGACCCCCTCCTCATTACAACCTCCCAGGTTTCCTAGAGAAGGTCGGGTTCTCATAGATGATTAAGTTTGGCTTTCGGTTCTCGTTCTCTATTATGCTCGGTATTGGTAAAGTGACTTACTTTGAAGAAAAAGAAGTACTTACTTGAGTTAACACTAGTTTATCCTATTTTGTTTCCGCTACGAGTTATCTTTTATCATACTCTGATTATGCTCATGCTCATTTATTGTAGGTACCAGATTTACAGGTTCCATGCTTGGATGTGTTCAAGTTTTGATTTTTGTCAAAATTTGGTCGCAGAAAAGTGTGAGGTGTTACAAAAACTAGAGTTCATCTTTAATACTCCATATTTGAATGTTATGGTAAGGCAAATCATGAACGATAGCATAGGATGTAACAACCCAAATTTTAATAAACAATAATTATACGAAGAAGATTAATAATCAAATATTAATTAATATAATATTCATAATTGGGTAAAATGGATTTCACCTTGTGTTCGAAACGAAATTCTGATTCATATAGACTTTTAATTTGTGTAAATAAGATGAGAAATGAATAAGTTATGATCGTTCAAACTTTGAAATTAAATTAGAGAAATTAATTAATAAATAGAAAAAAAGCAATAGTAAAAGGGCGATCCAGCCCGTATATGGATCGACCGATGTGTCAACCCACGTATAAGGTGGGTCGACTCACTTCGAGACAGGCACGAGCTTGTACCTGGCCGATGTCACCTGCTTCTAAATTATTATTTTCTGATGTATTGATGAGGCATCTTCTAAGGATGAGATTAAAAATCTAATATCCTAAGGCCTAAACTATCCTTCCACACCTATTAATAGACTACTACCCTTCACTATTTCCCCCGCACTTATTCTTCTTCTTCATCTTCTTAGCCTCCACTCCATTATGCTCTGAAATGAAATAAAATTAAGGAACAAGTTAGAGCGTTGTCAAATTGTAGATATGAAAGTATATTCTTGTTCTTCCCTTTCAAATGTCTTTTTCTGAATCTACAACAATTCTTTATGAGTGCTATGTTATTTTTTTATCAGCAACATAAATAAAAAGGATTAAGACAGTAAAATAAATTGGATCTGAAAGTTTGACAATTACAACATTTATAGATTTGTCTTTTACATGTTATCATTCATTTTATTTATTGTCTGTTATTTATTCCTTTTCGGTTGTTATTTATGTATAAGTAAATTCTTCTTTTTATATCCCCTTCTCTGTTATTGTTTTATTTATAGTCTTGCAATTGCCTATATATTTATTTATTTATTTTCATTTTTGAGTCTAGTCCTTATGAGTAGCCTAGACTTATTTATCCTTTTTTTTGCGCTGAGCCTAGGCCAACGAGAGCTTAGGCCTTTACAGTTTAATTTGCGTAAAATTAGGAGTAATATGAAAGGATGTCAAAAACGGGATTTTGGGCATACTGAGAATTGGTGAAATATTACATTCAGTTTATGAACAATAAATTGGGATAAAATTCTAATAAAAGAATATGCAAACTTATGAATTGGAATAAGTTATACTTAATTATACATTAAGTAGTATGTTATTAGAAAACATGTGAACTTGGAATAAAATACACTTAATTGTACATTAAGTAACTTGTAACTGTAAAACATATGAACAATGATGTATTGAACTTGATAATACAATAAGTGACTTCGGGAAGGGTTGTAGATTACATTCGTTAATTACAACCTAGAAATATAACACGAGGTTATGTTAGTCTTATTAATGAAATTAAAACATGTTAAGTTAAAATCATATGATTAATAAGATAAGGGGACAATTCCGGTGAGATATAGGGCTCATAGAAATCCTAGTTAACTTGGGAACTAATTCTAGTGCCGACTTGTGTCAATTCCTTGCTTGTACGGAACCCATACCAATTGGTATTCATGTTATCATCATCGGAGTCTTGCAATAGGCAGAGGCTAGGGCACGCTTTACTAATCTAGATAGTAGGAAGTTCAATACAAGGTGGGTATGGGCGTGTTCTGACGGAACCATAAGCGTTCACAGTTCCAAACAGGGAAGATAAGATGTTGTAACGCTTGTGATTAAGGCTATGTCTTTTTAGTTGATGAGTTAAGGGATGATAACCCCGACTGTTATTGATGGCAGAGGTTATTCACATCTTGTAAAGAGGCCGATCACTGGTAGAAATTAATTAAAGCCTAATTATGATATTCTGATAGTTAGTACAGAAATTCTTGGGATATTAATGAGAAGCCTATCTTGTTTTCATTTTTTCTACTTTGCTATATTTTCATGTCCATTATATTCATCTACCTAAATACTTCTTTATCTTATGATCATGCTAAAATTGTCAGACTTATATCTGACCTAGTTCGTTTTCTCTCTCTCTTCCTTTCCCCCTAGGTTTTCATGGCAAAGGATCACAGTTGTGACTTTTGATCTTTTGATTCAGCATGGATTCAGACTATTTCTTACTTCATGAATTGTTTCAATACTTGATTTACGACTATTGTAATGACTTATAAGGGAGATGGCTTTCGTGGTTTTATTCTTGTACTATGATGTTTTTCTTTTCACGAGATAGTTTATTTTGTGATGATGATTCCATGGTATTTTGAATTGTAATGATATAAATGATTTAATAATAAATGTTTTTAAAAAGTTTCTGTTGTGTTTTACATTCTATCTTATGAAATTTCAGTCTCCGTGTTATTGCTTTATACCTATTGTGCTTCAGAAAACTTAATGCATCCTCATATTGGTGACATTAAGGGATGTGTGGTGTCACATTTGGTATCGGAGCCTAAGATTACAAGACCAGAGATAAGTTTTGAAAAAGTATTTTCAAAGTAAAGAATTTTCAAGTAAAACCAATTTTGAAAAATATATCCCCTTGAGTCAGTTACAATATTCCTTTGATCTCTTTTTGAATCCTTATCTCTTCTCTTTTCAACATGTCTGGGGTTCCTAATTTCTAAGAGGGCATTCCCATTCCGACATGGTTCCATAGATATGTAGAAGCTACAACGTCTACCGAAGCACATGGAAATGCCCCGCCCTAGCTACAGCCGCGGTAGTTCCACCTAGTTCAGTAGTTAACTTCTCTAAGCTCTGTAAGGATTTTTATGCGATGGGCGACAAGACATTTCTTCGAACGGAGAGTTACATGGAGGCTCACAATTAACTTAGGGAGATAGAACGTGTTTTTAGATTGTTGGAGCTAACTGACAGGAGGAGGATTCAGTTAGACGCTTGGCAACTGAAAGGGGAAGCATCGTATTGGTGGGAAGTTGCTCAGGAAAGGCGGATGGTGAAGACATGTGATGAGTTCAAGGATAGATTCAAGATGAAGTTCTTATCACAAGACGAGGAAGGAATGCAATTGGAAAATTTATTAAGTCTGAAGAAAGGAAGTATGATGGTAAAGGAGTATGTGGACAGTTTTAATGAATTGACAAGGTTTGGCTTGGATCTTATTAATACTGCACATAAGAAGGCTTTAAGATTTGCGAGAGGGCTAGACCAACCCCTCCAAGGACTGACGATGACACATATCCCTATATGGGAGCTACATTTGAGAGGCCAGTGGATATGTCTCTGATGCATGAAGATGGAAAAGTGGGTAAGCAAGATAATATGGATGAAGAGACCAAGCCATATACTGAAAAGAAAATGTGGTGGCCTAAGAAGGGTGCAGCGAAGAAGTGAACAAATCCGAGAAGGCGCAAATCAAGACGGATGTTAAGTTTTGTGGTTGTCAAAAGATGGGACAATTTATCAAATACCACTGGAAGACTAAGAATGCTTTTTTCCATTGCGGAAAGACTAGACTTACACCAGGAAATACCCTCAAAAGCAGGGTCGGGGGGCAGGATCATCTAGAGCACAAGTTCATGCGCTTGAGGCGAATCATACTGGTAGTTAGGATCGAGGTAGGAAAGCAACCGTAGAAGATTTTATTTCTCTTTTTGACTCTCCTATTAAGACTTTGTTTGATTCCGGTGCTTCTCATTCTTTCATATCCAGTCCTGTTGTTGATAGTCTGCACCTAGATACTTCTATAGTTTTAGACCCTTTAGTTGTCTCAAACCACATAAGAGGTACAGTTCACCTGTCTATGATGTTTAGGGGTTTTTGGATTTTTGTTCTTTCATGGTTGTCAAAAGATGGGACACTATCAAATACTGTAGGAAGACTAAGAATGCTTGTTTCCATTGCGGACAGATTGGTCATTACACCAGACAATTCCCACAAAAGCAGGGTCAGGGGGCAGGATCATCCGGAGCACAAGTTCATGCGCTTGAGGTGACTCAGACTGGTAGTCGGGACCAAGATAGGAAAGCCATCGTAGAAGATTTGATTTCTCTTTTTGAATCTCTTATTAAGACTTTGTTTGATTCTGGTGCTTCTCATTCTTTTGTATCTAGTTCTGTTGTTAATAGTCTACACCTAGATATTTTTACAGTTTTAGACCTTATAGTTGTATCAAACCCTATAAGAGGTATGGCTCACCTGTCTATGATGTGTAGGGGTTTGAGGATTTCTGTTCTTGGAGTAAAGTTTGAGTGTGACGCATATGTTATGGGATTTAACGTTTACGGGCTTATTCTAGGGATGGATTGGGTAGCCATGTATGGTGCCATCCTTGATTGCGAGAGGAGTTTTGTTAGGATTTTTGCATGCCACGGTAGGACTCCCGAGAATTCCTATTACCCGCGAGGGTTAGTCATGCAATGTTTCTTAGATTCCGTAGATGCCTTTGTTGGTGATATCAGTTTGGTACCATAGTTAGAGACATTTCGGACGTATTCAAAGAGGTGTGAGGGTTACTCCCATACATGAGATAGATTTCCAAATATACATTGTGGAGAATGCTAAGTCTGTTGCTTTGCCAGTGCAAAATTATACACAAATGGCTACTAACCTCGTTTCTGTGTGTCATTACTTATATATATAAAGCCATTTTATATGCACACAAAAGAAATCAAATATATTTATATATATGGGGACATTTTAAATTCGAATTCTATCCTAATCGCATTTATTATGCTAATATAACGTTAAATACTTGATTACATTTATATAAGTATAATAATTATAACGCCTAAATAACATAAATGTTCGTATAAATGTGTAAATGTTCTAACGAGATGCCAATTGTCAATTTGTCCAAATTAAGGTTTACAAGTTAATTTTTGTATATCTTTACCGCTACAATTTTGGCGATGATGGCATAATAACAAATTAACAGATAGGGTGAATCGAAAATATACATACATACAAATTTCTACTTGCATACTAGGCTTGTTGGAATGATTTCAGTATTGGATCAAAAATAGAGTATTACATACACTTATACATGTATGTTTATAATTTCCACTTTATCTAATTCACCCCTTTTTGGTTTTATGCATATAAAAACGTTTACATTTGATATATTTCAAGTATGAATACATTTGGATTTAAAATAGGATCCAAACCTAAACAGTCAAATTTAAACCCTTTTAAGTTACAATAATTTGTTTAATAAAAGTGAATTACACAAAATAGAAATAATAGAAGCAACACCCCTTTTCATCCTCAATCAATATTAAGACCAAAAATCCACAAAACCCAAATAACATGACAATTCTTACGCAAATATAAAATAGAGGATTTGGGGGTTTCAGTATTGATGTTATCGACTTCCAAATCATCCTAGCCATAGCTATAAACACATTAATCTATTAAAAAAATAGAATATGCCTAAGAATACGATATTCCACTCACAGATCTAAGGAAGAAAAAATAAGATTTTGTTGCGGGCAGCTAGTGTTTAGTTTGCAGTTCTGGATTGTGGAGAAGATTTAGAGTGCTTCCGGAGTTAGAGTTCACGCTAGAGTTGGAGCTTCCGCTGTATCAGATGATGTTCTTCCGCTGAGAGTTTTATTTCTTCCGCTATGTATATTTATGTGTAACTCTGATATTCATGTAACTCTGATGTAATATTGAATTATTCAATGAAAAGTTCTGTTGTTTTGTGCAATATATGTAAGTACCCATAACAATTCGTCTTTATGAACGATTTGAGTCGGTTTAACTACCGGCGAGAATCGGGCAAAAAGGCGGGTCGTTACAGTTGGTAAAGTAGATCTAGATATATGCTTAATTTTCGCGACAAACATTCTCCAATCCTCCTTATACATATATAAGAAACATATTTTAGAATCTTATATATACACACACACACACACACACCCCAAATTCTAGAATTCATCTAAACCTATATAAATTAGAATAGAGAGGAGATAAGAATAAAGGTTGGAGGAATAAAAGAAATTCCTAACCTTTTTCTGGAATTTAGTAATGGCAGAAAGGCAGCATAGAGGCAGGGATAAGAGAATGGCTAGGGTTCTATGGTGTGATATGAGGATCTATATATAGTTGCCCGTGTTAGCGTAGGCCGTTTGACCACTTAGATTTAATCTAGGCCTTTTATTTACATATATCCCTTTAGAAAAGGCCAACCATACATAGATTTATTGGGCTCCTTAGCCGCCAGGCGGTCAACCGGCAGTTAACACACCTCTTAAGGGGGTGGTCCACCCCCCGGTCGCTGAGACGCCAAATAGGCGTAATGCTTGCTGAGGTGTTTATTTATTTAATACATTGCTTTATTTCTCAATCTTATTCCTTATATAAAATATTCTTTATCCCCATAATTTTGTCCTTATTTTGAATTTCAGATTCTCCCTCTTATATTTAAACATATTTTGGACACACACACACATACATACATACATACATACATACATACATACGTATATATATATATACATATATATATTCTGCATTTTACTATCCAAATTTATTTGCTCATAATTTCTTCATACATTGACCGTTTTGAGCATATTATATATGAAAACGATTCAGAATTTCGCCACAAATCCATATAAAAAAAATTCGTAGCCAAATTCCTAAAGCTGCAAAATCACATTTTCCAGCCTTATTATTAAATTGCTTATTTTTAATTATTTGTTTATTATTAATATTATGTATTTTACGGGGTGTTACATTCTCCCCCTCTTAAAATAGATTTCGTCCTGAAATCTGTTTAATGGGGAGAAAAACACAACTCGTTTGAAACATCCATGTTGTATATCCATGTTATTTTTAATTCATCCATAAACATCCATGACTCGCAGTGGTTATGACCTGCAGACCCACTAAAGTGAGCTCTATCCTAGCTTGTAGGCGTAATAAGTGATGCAACATATATGCAAACATCCTAATTATGCTTATATATCAATATGATTGCACTTGTGCAATGGTGTTGCATCCATTTCCTAACATCCAATCTAGCAATCACAATGCATCCATAAACGTTAATTTGAGAAAATTTTACCCGAGAAAAGCTTTGGGTGAGCCTATCTTATCTTATCCTCAGTCTCAACTTGTGCTTTCCGCAGGATCATTTCCCCATTCTACTCGGACGAGGCGAACGATTTTGATGAGGAGTCTCTTGATTTCGTGCTCTACAATCCTTGGAGTGTCGCAGGGCACCCTGGACTCCAACTCGAGTTTCTCTATGTCCCCAAATTCATCATGCTCGGGTCTGATAGAAGAATCCTGAAGGCATTTCCTTAGATGAGATACATGAAAAGCATTATGGATTCCCGATAGACGCTCTAGGAGATCTGCTCGACAAGCCAAAGATCAAATCGTCTCAATGACCCGAAAAGGCCCAATAAATCTAGGAGCCAACTTCCCAGTTTTTCCGAACCAAATAGTCTTCTTAAGAGGGGATATTTTTACGAATACCAAGTCCCCCACATTAATCTCAAGTTCCCTCCTTCGCCTATTGGCATATGATTTCTGACGGTCTTGGACTGCCTTCATCCTCTGCCTAATCAAGGATATCTTCTCCATGGAATCACGGACAAAGTCTGTTCCGATTATAACCTTGTTAGTAGTTTCCCACCAACAAGTTGGTGATTTGCATGGCCTCCCATAAAGCGCTTCAAAAGGGGCCATACCAATCGTTGTTTGAAAACTATTGTTATACATGAACTCCACGAGTGGTAGGTGCTGCTCCCAAACTCCTCCAATGTCGATGATACAAGCTCTGAGCAATTCTTCCAAGACTCCGTTTACTCTTTTTGTCTGTCCATCGGTCTGCGGATGATAAGTTGTTCTTCGGTTAAGGGTCATTCCCAATGCTCCTTGTAGGCTTCTCCAAAATTCGCTTGTGAACAAGGGGTCTCTATAACTCACAATACTCGATGGGATACCATGTAGTCTGACTATTTCTTTGACATATAATTGGACTAATGAGGCTGCAGTCCTTGTCTTCTTGACTAGTATAAAATGGGCGCTTTTGGTTAAACGATCTACCACAACCCAAATGGCCTCATTCCCCTTTTGGATTTTAGGAAGTCCATCTACAAAGTCCATGGAAATATGTTCCCACTTCCACATGGGGATATCTAATGGTAGTAATAATCCTCCAGGCTTCCTTTGATCTGCTTTGACTTTTTGGCACGTCAAACATTTGGCTACGAACACGGCTACATCTCTCTTCATTCCTTCCCAATCGAGATTCCTCTCATATCTTTATATATTATATCCCCACCGGGATGTATGGTCAATTTTTACCTATGGCACTCTTCTATAATTTCTTTCCTCAATCCTTCATCCTTAGGGACGTAAAATCGTCTATCCCATATTAAACTTCCATCGTCGCCAATCGAATATCTAATTGAATGGGGAAAGGTCTCCTTCTTTCCCACTTTCTCTTTAAGGTTCCTTAACTCTTCATCAATGTCTTGCGCATTCCGAATTCTCTCTTTTAGAGTAGGTCTACTAATCATGGCTCCAGGAAAACCATTAGAAGTGGTTGGCGAGTGTTGCAAATTAAAACTAGAGAGAAACTCAAATTGTTTCCATTCTAGAACCTCATTCAAAGTTGCATGTTTCCTACTTAAAGCATCTGCCACAACATTCCCTTTTCCCGGGGTATACTGGATTATGAAATCAGATGAGGCAATATATTCTATCCACCGTTTTTGCCTCAAGTTTAGATCATGTTGAGAAAATAGATACTTAAGAGATTTATGGTCAGTAAAGAGTTCAAATTTCTCCCCTAAAAGATAATGCCTCCACATTGTAAGGGCGAATACTACTGCGGTTAAGTCAAGGTCATGAACTGGGTATCTCTTCTATGGATCCTTGAGTTGTCTACTAGCGTAAGAAACTACTCTTCCTTCTTGCATAAGGACCGCTCCTAAACTGGTCCCACATGCATCGGTGTAAACTGTGAATAATTTTGAACCATCGGGTATAATTAGGACTGGTGCGCTAGTAAATACTTCCTTTAATGTCTTAAAGGCTATATCACATTTATTACTCCAAGAAAACACCAAATTCTTCTTTGTTAATTGGGTTAAATGAGCAAAAATCTTTGCAAAATCCTTTATGAATTTCCGATAATATCCGGCCAATCCAAGGAAGCTTCTCACATCCATAGCATTTCGAGGTATCCTCCATTCTTTGATTGCCTTGATCTTTGCAGGGTCTACGACCAAGCCTTCACTTGACACGATGTATCCTAAAAATCTAATTTCTTCCCTCTAGAAATGACACTTCGAGAATTTTGCTTTTAATTGGTTCTTTCTTAATATCCCTAACACTTGTCTTAAGTGATTTTCATGCTCTTTATGATCTTTTGAAAATATAAGGATATCATTTACGAAGACTACCACAATTTTATTTAGAATGCCCCTAAACGTTCGAGTTATGAGGTCAACAAAGAAAGCGGGTGCATTCTTCAATCCGAAGGGCATAACTTCCCATTGGAACAATCCATCCAACGTCCTAAACGTAGTTTTGTCCTTACTATCCTCTGCAATTCTTAACTATTGAAATCCAGTAGCAAGCTCTAATTGGGAAAATACTCGGGCTCCACCCAAGTGGTCGAGAAGGTCATCGATTCTAGGTAGGGGGTACCTATTCTTTTTGGTCAATTTATTAAGTTCCCTATAATCCACACAAAGTCTTAAAGATCTGTCTGCTTTGGTGGCAAACACAATAGGTGCACTCCATTCTAAGGTACTTCGATGAATGAAACCTTTTTTTGTAATAATTCTGAAATCTGCTTATCTAACTCCCTTCTTTCCTTAGGCACCATATGCCTCAAGGGTAGTGCTACAGGTCTAGCGTCCTTCTCTAGGTCAATACGAATATATATATATATATATCTGTGGGGTGGAAGACCCGTGACTTCCTCAAAAACATCCAAGAACACACAAACTATAGGGACCGAAGATGGTCCTTCAGAACTAGGAGATAAGGAATATAACAAGGCTTTATCCTTGTTCCTAACATTACAAGGAATATTTAGGCTATGTACTCCTCGGCTCCTAAGACGAACGATTTTTTTATCGCAATCTAGGACAGCCCCATGAAATGATAGCCAATCCATACCTAGGATGAGGTCATACCCCATAAAATCCAACACATACGCTTCACAATGGAACTCGACGTTGTCGATATCGAATACTAGGTCTTTGCAAAATAGTTCAAGATACTTTGATCCTTCGATAGGGTTGACCACCTCTATCGGACTATCAAAGATAGATATGGGAAGGTTCAACAGCTTGACTAGTCTCTTAGAGATAAAAGAATGAGTCGCTTAGGAATCGTACAAGGTGTATGAAGACTTTCCTTAAAAAGAAGTTATACCATCAAGTGTGGGTTGTCCTTGGTCTTTTGGGGGTCAACTTTGAATTGGTGTTGCCTCTATTGCATAGTTCTTGCCACTTTTGATAACTTTGGGCTTTGCGCAGTCCTTAGACATGTGTCCTTTTTCATGGCACTTGTAGCACTTTCCTTTGAATTCATTCTTTGCCAATGAGGTCCTATAATCCTTGGCTTATGGCCCTTGCGGTTGCACCTCGTACAAGTCTTTGCTTCCTTTTTGAATTTTGTTGATGACATTTTTCGTCAACACCCGGAGTATGGTATGTAATGTATGCATTCATAAATTTTGCCATGAATATGACCCAGAGTCCTCAGAATATAATCCTAGATCTGGAATTGATAAGCCTCTAAGTCATGACAGCGACACAGTGTATTCCATTAAGAAGAAAACATGCTAATGTTTCCCTTAAGTTCATGGACGAGGGAGTCGCAACATTCATTAACTCCGATGATCCTCTCATGTCAGATCTTCCCAAGTGAGGGGTCTGGATTACAACAGGGATCAGGTTAGGAATTCATGTGCAATTTCATCACATCAATGTTTGGGAAGCGTTAGGCTCATCATGAGAGTATGGATCAATCATGGAGACCCCTTAAGGCGAGGAGAAAGGGACTTTGCGTTTCCGCAAATCCCCTTTTTCTCCGCTGCCGGAGCACCCTAGTTGATCTCCTCATCAGAAAGGTTACTGTTATCTCCCTGTTTCATCATTATGATACTACAAGATTATCAAATCGCAAGATGCATGGGACTTGGAATTCTCCATTCATAGATTGTAGATATATTACAAGTGTTGATGGCAAAAAATGTCGGAAACACCAAAGATTCCTATTACAAGGAATGGTTAATTTGGTCGTAGGACTAAGTAAGAGAAAGCGGTAAATGACACAAGTATTTATAGTGGTTCGGCTGCGGATTAGGCCTACGTCCACTTTGGAAGGATGTTGAACTTTTATCAATCACTCATGAATTACAAGGTAGAGTCATGCTTATTACATTCACTTTCATAATTGAAATATGCTAGGTATTTAGGAAAAAGAATATTTAATTCTCCTTCTTCCTCAAATAGGAGATGCCATTAATGGAGTCCATGAAGCTCTAGGGAGGTCTCAAGTGAAGAAAATCCAACCCTTTCGAAGTGTGAGGCCATGGGCTATTTATAGGAGTGGGAGTAGGTAAGAGTAGGTAGGATTAGCTAGAAATAGGGATCACATGCAGGAAATTCGAGCCCGCCACCCGTGGGCCTTGAAATTTCGAACCCGGGCATGGGTTCGAAATTTTGAGTACGTGGGTTCGAAATTTTGAGTACGTGGGTTCGAAATTTCGAACCCGGTGGTTTCGAAATTTCGAACCCAGGCGCGGAATCTCGCCCCATTGGGTTCAGAATCTCGAACCAGCTGTGCGCGCGAGATTTCGCGCCCACTGGCTTGGGATCTCGAGCGCAGCTGTGGGCGTGAGGTTTCGCGCCCGCTGGGCTCGGGATCTCGATCCCGGCTACGGGTGCAAGGTTTCGCACCCGCTGGGCTCAAGATCTCGCACCCACTGGGTTCAAAATTTCGAACCCAGGCATGAGAGCGAATTCCACGTCATGCCTGGGTGAGGTCCTACCGAGGGGTGCGAGGGTCCTGGGACCGGGTGGTCAAGGCTAGTAACTTCTTCGGGGTCCGAGGCCTTGGTTTGCGGGCGTCTTCTATATGCCATGAGGCCACAAGTGGTGTAATCCCTTCTTGATCCTGTTTCCTTCACTCTTGTGTGTTCCTCTTCGGCCTCAGCTTTACGAGGTATGTTGAGTTGAGCGCGTCTGATGCTCTCCTGGGAAACGGACCAAAAAGCTGGTTAACATTTGCTCCCCAAAGTACGTCTTGTCTTGGATGGGATGTGCTTTGCGTAGGTTGAGGGAGTGGCGAAGCTGTTAGTTTTTCCTGTAATTCAAAAGGTAAATAGGTGTTAGCTCTCAGGCTCATTCCCCCTGGCGGTGCAGATGAGCCGTTGTTTGGGGATGTGCCATGCTCAAATCGTTAAGTGTCTGTAGTGCGTAGTCTCCGTGGATGCGCGGTAGTTGGTCTGCGTGCACGCGGAGTGTGTGCACGAGGCAGCGTGCCACAACATTCCCGATCCCGGAGGTGCAACTATCGTCATATAAATATAAATATATATATATATATTTGGAAACTTTTGAACTCGTGAGCTCAAAATTTCGAACCCTGTGGGGCCGGAATTTCGAGCCCAGGGTTTGGGATTCCGATCCTTGGGGGTTCGAAATTTCGAACCCACGGGGTTCAAATTTTCGAACCCTTTGAGGTTCAAAATTTCGAACCCAGTGGGTTCGGAATTTTCGATCCCGTACTAGATTATGAAGGGACCCTTTTTCTTTTTGTAAATAGGCCCCCCTCACTTTTCTTCCTAAATTTTTCTTTCTCTGGCCGCCATTGCTGAAAGCCTCGAACCTGATTCAAACCCAAAAATTTCGAACTGACTTCGGTTGGACCTTGACTCGAGGTAGTGAGACGGGGAGGAGGTCGAAGGGCCACGACGGAGACCTCGAGACCTTGCAGGTTCGATTCTTCGAACCCAGCTAGGTTCGAAGTTTCGAACCCACGTGGATTTGAATTTTCGAACCCCCTTGGGTTCGGATCTTCGAACCCACCGGGTTTGAAGTCTCGAACCCTCACAGGTTCGAATTTTTCGAACCTGGAGGTTCGAAGCATTGAATCCTCGTAGGTTCGGATCTTCGAACCCCATGGGTTTGAATTCTCGAGTCACTGTCTAGGTTCGAGATTTCAAACCCAGAGGGGCTTGAGTTTTCAAAACCCAGGCTGGTTTGGAACTTCGAACCCCTCTGGGTTTGAAATTTCGAACCCCTCTGGGTTTGAAATTTCGAACCTGGAGCTCAAAATTTCGAACCTGACATGGTTTGGGACATGACCGTTGTCGGGTTCCCAATTTGTCATGTCGGTGGACTTTGACTTCCGAATATTCGCCTCTGGATTTGCACGCTTAGCGTCGATGCATATATTATTAACCGCGCGAGCGAGGTTTAGGATTGTTCACATAGGGTAGAGCATACAACCGGACTGGGACTTGGACTGTTACGAATCGTTCTGAACTTTATTTATGTAGCTCATCCTTGCATAGCATTACACGCACATATTAGTTATCACCAACACGAGGGGTACATGTCACTATACTGCCCGTTCTAACACTAATGCGTTAAAGTATAGCTAAATATGCAAACCAGATCAAGGACCAAAAAGACTATGGAATCCTAGGCTTCCCAGCCCACCTTGCACACATCCAACCCTATCCCTAGAGGTAGCTCGTCTAGCAGCGAGCTTGAGACCACAGAAGGATCGACTCCTTCTTATTCGACTGCGACCAGCTCGCCCGAAGCGTCTGAGCACGGGGAGCAACCTGAGCGACAATATTCCCCGGTCATAACTGAAGAGGCCGAGAATGTAAATATCATGGGCGAGGATGAGCCTGTATCTCCAGTAGCTCCAGACATGTTTCCTGATGCGGTAATTTTGGAGAATCCTGTCGATTCAGTAACCTCATGCATGGATGCTACCGCGGTCGGGAAGATGGCAGTGCGATTTAACATATCGGTGGGTGATTCCCACGCCCCCGGGAGAGATGGCAGAGCCCATGTGCCACCCGAAGGCCTTACTGCTTGGAACCGTCAAGCTTGCCTCGCCGGGTGTGTGCCCCCAGCTAATAACTTCATTCGGGATATGTTGTTCTATTTCCGCCTCATGCCATCGCAGCTACATCCCAATGCTTATGCTTCCCTTCTGGGTACTTATGTCCTCTTCCACGAGTTTCTGCACAGGGAGCCCACTGGGGAAGACATCTGATATTTATTTCACCTAAAGAAAACGAGCACTACCTCCCCCTGTCAATGGTTTCTGGAAGCGACAGCTGCCACAAAATTCTTTGTCGGGACGTGGCCCAGGCTGTCAGTGTTTAAGCGCGAGTGGTTCTTTGTTAGCTGTCCTCCTAGATTTGCCAGAAGGTGGATCGAGGGAAGTAAGTGTTTCTTTAACTCCATTCCTTGCCGTAACTTTACGATTCCTTCCTTTATTCATGGTTTTAAATGGGATATGACAGGAAATCCAAAAGCACCCATGGGGGACGAATATCGGCAACGCCTTAATGCTTTACGGGAGATACCAGCGAATCTCCGTGATACCAGTACCGTGACAAGTCAGGATCGCCTTCGTCGCGCTGGGTTGCTGCCGGACAACCGGGCTATGATCAGGCCCGCGATTACTATTAGTGCGCCAAAGGAGGGAGTTACGGCAGGCTCTTCCCCTATTGGGCGGAAAAGGAAGATGCCCCCAGTGGGAGGAGTATTGCAAAGGACTGCTCCGCCTCAAGGAGATGTGCGCGGGGGAGAGGTTCATGGTCAAGAGGAGGAGGTTGCCGAAGATGAGGGATTGCTGAGCACTCCCGTCCCGCCTCCAACAGGGGAGGGGGAAGGAGTGTTGGCTAGGCCGCAGTTTCCTGCGACTCACTCAGGGGCCACCGCATCGCTTGAACCTGTGGGCCAGTTTGATGGTTTAAAAGGACTTGCCTTAGTAGTGACTCCATGGCCAAATACAACTAGCCTGGAAAAACTTTCATGTGCTGCTGAGGGGTTAACTCCCTCGATTGGACCACAATCTGGTCTGTTGAGAGAACACTTAGGGCATACATCCATAAAACCGCATAGCAGAAATGTTCGCCGGCATAAGTTATCTGACTAACTTCGGCTTGTTCTGCTGGCAGGTGATATCGCAGGTGGACGTGGTGGACGAAGCTATGGGCGTGGGGATCGCCATCATCCCCAGAGTTCTTCCTTCGAGAGATTCCACAGATTCGTCAGCTTGTATAGTGCTCCACCTCCGTTAGATTGAGGCAGCAGCCATCGAGACCAGGATCAATCTAGGCAATCTCTGACACCTCCTCCTCCTCCTATTCGCGTATCCGCAGGAGATACTCGGCTCAATATAGGTGGGTCTCGATCTTTACCTTCGACAACTCCCCCGTCAGTTGCCCCTCCGGCTCCCATTCAACCTGCTAGGGGAAGGGAGCTGCTGTTTGTTCAACCAAGGTCGAGCATGGAAGTCATGACGGGAATGAAAAATCTGACAGAGTCCCAAATCTGAGCATTTTCTATAAAGGAGAGGAGGAGGTTTTTGAAGCTGTACTTCCCGCAATATCATTTTGATGAGCTGCCGTCTCTCCTTAATCTCCGTTCGGCTCCCAGTAGGGAATCCGAAGAGATATGGATGCATGTACACGCTGCGTATCACCAGGCCAATGAACTTACCAAGTATTCCCTCTACCTTTCTGAGTTGATTAAGAGGAAAAGTCTGGCGCTCATCAATTGTCAACTGACCATCGATAGTGAAAAGACCATGGTCACCCATTTGGAAGCCAAGATAGATGGGTTCCTCTGCTGCCGGGGTTAGTTTATCATTACTTCGTGTGTTTCCCAGTTTTAGCTTTTGACTATGTTGTTGCAGCGGAGCTAAAGCGATCCTATACGACTTTAAAGACAAGGGCTGCGCGCGACCATGAAACTTTTGGCGATACCGTAAGTTGCTTGACCTTTTGAAAATACAGCCCTTAAGAAGGATAAGGATGAGTGGTCCAAAGTGTGCGCCGAGATGGAAAAGGAAATTGGGAAGGTTACTCAGCTCCGGAATGACAATACTGCCTTGAAGGAGGAAAACGAGAGGTTATGGGCTGAGAATGTCGAGGTTGCTGAGTTAAAGAGGCAGCTCGAGGCAATGAAGAAAGCAAAGGAGGATACCGAGGCTAGCAACATGTACGTATTGAGTACAGCCGAGAGTGTCAGAGCTAAACACGAAAGGGAGACAGGGTAGCTGAGGAAACAACTGAATGATGCGGAGTTTCGCGTCGGGTCTTCCTTTGAGGAGAGTATCCATGACATGTACGTGAAAGCTTTAAGATTCCGAGGGATTTCGTGGGCCGAGGACTACCCTCGCGAGCTAGCCAGAACCTGGGAGAGGTTAATCTCTTACGAGGCGTTCTTGCGTCAAGTGGACGTAAGCACTTTGAACGAGCGCCAACTTATGGACGTCCTTTTGAACAACGACGAATGTGAGAGGCTGGAGGAGGGAAGGAGACTGTTGCAGGAGGACGCCGAGAATGAAAGGTTGGAAAGGCTTGCCGAAGAGAAAGGAAAGTTTGCGGTGATCGGGCGCGCGGTTGTGGCGGAAGTGTTTGCAGAGGGGAGTTCTCATCCGCCCCTAGACCCCGGATCTGTCATGGTGAGTGGTCCCGGGGGTTTGGCCCACATTACCACTGAGTATAATCCTGTCTTCCCGGCACTAGGGGATACCAAATTCACCTTACCCACTGTCGCAAGCACCATTCCTATCATTCCTACGCCATCCTTGACCAAAGGTAAATTCCTTTTACCCTGCATCCCTACGAACAAAGTGATTACCGAATTTATGGACTAAAAAAGGTTGCGTATTTGCTTATGCAGTTCCTCCTAAGACTACGACGGCAGCGGACCCCACTTCCATGATCCCTACAATGATTGAAACTGGGTCGGGCCTCATAGGGACACAGGTTGGAGAAGGCAGCGACCCACTTAACACCTTTTCCGATATAAGAGTAAATTATAGCATGGTCGTGACATCCTTGACGAAGAAGGAGAGGTGGTCGATGGGCAGAGTGCCCCTGCAAAAGGTCCGGTGGATGCTGATGTGGCTTCGATGGCGGCTTTGGTGGCAAGGCAACAGGCCAAGATGGTGGGCAAGCATGAAGAAGTAGAGGATAAGCAAAAGCACGATGAGGCTGCCAGGAAGGAGCTCCTAGTGAAGACTCGGCAGGATGCCGAGGCAAGAGTTGCTGACACCGTCGCCAAGAAGAGAGCCGATGAGGAGGCTGAGAAGAAGAGGGTTGACGATGACGCCCATAAGAAGAGGGAGGATGAGGAGGCATAGCATAGGACTACAGAGTCCCTTGAGAATACCAAAGCTAGTGGCGTCACGCCTCATATGTCCCTAAAGCTTTCTGCCCGGAGGGCCGCCAGAGAAGCCAAGGAGAAAGCTGAGCGGGAAGGCAGGGCGGTCCCAGAGACAAGTGACGCTGTGGTCGGCCTCGCCGTGAGGGGTTCCCCCAATCCTTTTCTGTAGGCCACTCTAATTGACATTATCGAGGTTTCTAGTGGCGATGGGACGGGCAAGAGACGTCTCCCAGCTTCTCATGAATCGACCACTTCCCAGAGGGGTGGAGATGGAAAGAGCGAGTCTGGAAAGAATAAACCCAGAACCAAGGATGAACCGTCGAGCGTGGAATCTGCAAAAAAGGACAAGCACAAGCACAAGAAAAGAAAACATGGTTAGCGTTAGCAACCTTAGCAGGAGTTACCATTATTTTGGTAGTGTAGGCCGATAGTTTACGCGAGTACGGCCCTCGCTTTTGGTTTTTCAAGACACGGTGTGGTTCTCATGTACACCCTGTCATTAGAAAGTAAAAGTATTAGACACGTAGTTTGTTTAGCGTGTGTGTGTGTGAAAAGGAAATATGAATTAGTAAAGATCGTTGTTTATGTCAATTGTTTGGATGTTCTTTTTATGTTTTCTAGCGTCTTGTACTTGCATAAACTTACTTATCATTACACTTGTCACAAAAGTGATTAGGGGTCGTCTCTCGGTAAATTATTCCAGAGAGGTGAGGTAGAGCGCTGATTTTAAGAAGCTCCCCTCAGCTCAGGGAACCCGTAGTTTGTGAAACCAGGCTGTGCGCCTGCTGTTTTTGGTGGCCCGGGGTTAAACCCAAGTATAGCGAAGGCGTAGGGCATCGCGTTGTGCGGTCCGCCAGGTGGGTGGCTCTCCCATCATCCATTGGGTTGAGGTGAGCCGCCAAACATCATTTATTTGCCGGCGTAGTTTTCAACCCCGATCATCAGCTCGTAAGGTCCGATCGTGGCCACGGGCTACCCCCTCGCCATGAGAGCTAAGGGGAAGAAACGATTTAAGGTCGGTCTTGGTGCTGCACCAAGATTCGACTGGCACCCACAACCGGTGAAGAGAGATTTGCATCGATCTTAGTTGGTCGCTGAGTGGTGCCAAGCCGCCTGGTCTAGGACGCGGAATGATTTATCCTCGGCACTGGGCCGGGGTTCGAGTTAGTGGTTGTTTAGACTCGGTCGCGCCGCGGGCCGACGATTCGAGTAACGTTGCCGGCTCCCGCGCTCGGGGTACCGGGCGTAGCCAAGCGTTTCAGACTCAATGTTGCCTAGAAATTGGGATGGCCGCGCCAGCTCCCGTGCCCGGGGTGCCAATGCGGTTTTCGCAGACGTGAACCGAGTTGGTTGTTGGAAAGCAAGATGCATTACGTGAGAAGTAAACAACAGGGAGACATGAAATTGAACACCATTTCTACTAATAACTATGGCAGTAACAGCCTTTACAATGCCTTGAATTTCTGACAGAACATTGTTCGAAAAGCATAAACAACCGTAAACTAAGTTATGTAAAGCAGCGGCGGAGATGTTCACTGTTCCATGCCCTCGGGAGTTCAACTCCATCGATGGTGGCGAGCCTGAAGGTTCCATCGTCGAGCTTTCGATGTATGGAATATAGGCCTTCCCAGCGAGGCGCGAGGCCTGTTTGTAGGGGAAAAACTCGCTTTAGAACGAGGTCGTTGATGTTGAGGTCCTTGTGGAAGACCCTGGAATTGAAGTATAGGGTTACTCGCTGTTGTTGGGCGGCGGTTCGGATATCGACCTTGTTCCTTTTTCCTTCCAGTTGAGTGATCCCAGAAGTAAATCTTGGTTTGTCTTTGGATCGAAATACATGACTCGATGGGATTGTAATTTGAGCTCAATGGGAACGACGACTTCAGATGCGAGAGCGAAAGGAGTATGGCCGGTTGCTGTCTTGTGGGTGGTGCGGTAGGCCCATAGAGCTAGAGGGAGTTTGTCTGCCCACTTTCCCCCAGCCTTTTCCAAACATTTCTTGATGATGGATTTAATGACCTTGTTAACTGCCTCGACTTGGCCATTGGCTTGGGGATAAGCCACCGCTGAGAATCTTTTATCGATGTCATGGCGCTGTAAGAAAGCTTTAAACTCGGAGCTCTCGAATTGAGTGCCATTGTCGGAGATGATACCCTAAGGCACTCCATAGCGGGTAAAGATGTTGCAGACAACAAAGTTGATCATCTTCTTCGTGGTTATGGTGGCGAAAGCTTCAGCCTCTGCCCGCTTGGTGAAATAGTCCACTGCGACGACGGTGTATCGTGCCCCACCTCTGGCCATTGGAAGAGTTCCGATGATGTTGATTCCCCACATGGAGAACGGCCATGGGCTGACCATTTGGGACAGTTTGGTAGACGGGGATCGTGGAATCTTGGAGAGGTGCTGGCACTTATCGCACTTGCGAGCGTAGTCTGCTTCGTCTTGGTCAAGCACGGGCCAGTAATAACCATGTTTGAGAATCTTTCTGACCAGGGTATGTCGCCCAATGTGATCGCCACATACGCCTTCATGCACACTGCTTAGTACTCGGAGGGCATCGCCGTGAGCTACGCAGCGGAGCAAGGGAATGGAAAAACCTCTGTAGTAGAGCACCCCGTCCATAAGAAGGTAATGGGATGACTGGCGAGTGAGTGCGCGCCTTTCCTTGTAGTGCTTTGGTAGGGTCCCATGCTGTAGGAAATTTCTGATCAGTGTCATCCAAGACTCGGACTCGGGTTCGGTGCTCATAATCGTCTCGTCTTGACCTCGCTTGATGCTTGGAGAGTTGAGGACTTCAATCGCGGAGAATCCGTTAAGTTGTGGATCTTCGGAGCTTACCATTCTGGCGAGGGAATCTGCTTTCTCATTTTGTTCGTATGGGATATGGTTGATGGTGAAATGCTCGAGGTAGACAAGTAGCCCCTGAACCCGGGCCAGGTACTGGGCAAGCCATCCCTCTTTGCTTGATACTCTCCCATTACTAGTCGGACAATAAGTTGTGAATCATAGAAGATGTGGACGGTCTCTAGCTTGAGTTCGATCGCGATTCTAAGCCCAGCGATTAAGGCCTCGTACTCCGTGTCATTGTTAGCAGCAGGGAAATTTAGCCTCAACGAGTAATACATCGGGCGTTCTTCATGGGTGATGAGCACGACTCCGGCCCCGGAGCATTTTCTATTAGAGAAGACGTCTACGGACAATTTCCACTTGGCATTGGGAATTCCGGCATTCACCATGGGTTCCTCCTCGGGGGCTGTGAACTCCACGATGAAGTCTACGAGGACTTGGCCGAGGATGGCTCGTCATAGGATGAAGGTTATCTCGAACTGGCTTACTCCATGCTCCACTTTAATAGTCATCCTGATGCCTCGGGTCGTTGTAGGACCGGACGCAGTGGTTGGTCGGTGAAAACTTTTATGAGATGCGATTGAAAGTATGGTCGGAGCTTTCTAGAGGAAATCAATAAGCAGAATGCCAGCTTCTCTAGCTTCGGGTAGTTCTTCTCTGCCCCCGTTAATCGCTTGCTGATATAGTAGACGGGCCGCTGAGTGCGGTCTTTGAGGCGTATTAGTGCCGAGTTTATTGCCTGCGCATAAATAGCCATGTAAATATATAAGTCCTCATGGTCTATAGGCTTAGAGAGGATAGGTGGTCGCTCTAAGTGATCCAGAAGTTCCTTCAATGCGGAGATGCGTTCGGGAGTCCACTCGAAGTTGCGTTTCCCTTTTCGGAGTAAATCGAAGAAGGGGATGCACTTATCGATAGCCTTAGAGATGAACCGAGTCAAAGCGGCGACCTTTCCGTTCAGACTTTGAACATCCCTGATGTTCTCGGGGACTCAGATGTCCCGAATAGCATGGATTTTTTCTTGGTTAGCTTCGATGCCTCATGAATTGACAATGAAACCCAAGAACTTTCCCGGGGCAACTCCAAAGGAGCATTTCAGGGGGTTGAGTTTCATGTCGTACTGGCGAAGGACATCGAACATTTCGGAGAGGTCGTGGACATGATCGCTTGACATTTTGGATTTTACTAGCAAATTATCCACATACACCTCCATGGACTTTCCGATTTGGTTTTCAAATAGTTGATTAACCATTCGTTGATAAATGGCGCCGACATTTTTAAGGCCGAAGGGCATAACACGGTAGCAGTAGAGCCCAAGATCGATTATGAAGGAGGTATGATCTTGGTCACGGAGACTCATCGGGATCTGGTTATAGCCTGAGTAGGCATCCATGAAGGATAATAGCTGGTATTCGGCAGTTGAATCGACTAGCCGATCGATCTTCGGGAGCAGGAAGTTGTCCTTGGGACACGCCTTTTCAGATTGGAGAAATCGATGCATGTTCGCCACTTGTCGTTGGCCTTTTTAGCCAGAACTGGATTGGAAACCCATTCGGGGTAGTTAGCTCCTTGGATGAAGTTATTGTTGAGCAAACGGTCCACCTCTTCTTCGAGTGCCTTGGACCTCTCGGTCCTAAAAAGCGGCGTTTCTATTTAACTGGAGGTATTATGGGATCTAAGCCAAGGGAATGGCAATCAATTGCGGGGTTGAAGCCTTTCAGTTCAGAGTGAATCCAGAGAAACACATCTAAATTGGCTTTCAGGAAGCATATGTGATCTTCTTTGATTGCTGGGTGTAGGGCTGCACAAAGTATGGGTTGGGTCGGGTTAGACCAAATACTTTATCCGACCCGCATAGGTATGGGTTTAAGGTAGCTCAACCCGTACCCGACCCTATATGAGGTTGGATATGGGTTGGGTTGAAGTATGGGTTGGGTCGGGTTAAGTAAGGTTGGGTTGGGTCACTTGAATACAATAAAAAATGAGAATATGAGGGAGTTTTTCTAAAAATTATATCAAAATATTCAGCATAATATATCAGATTTTAGCTAGCATAATGCATTTAAAATAACCGATTCATTACAACACATCATATGAAATTAATTTACTACATAGTTGAGCAAGTGTTTCATTTTAAAATACATTAAAATGCTCTTTAAAATATATTTATCAAATTCTATCTAGTTTGGATTGACATGAAATATTTTTTTGTATATTTATTATAGAATACATAAACATTATTCTAGGATTATACTATTCTAATTTTAATTGAATGGATATTAAATTAGTTTTTTTTAAATAGGTTTGGGTTGGGTTAAAATGAGGTTGGGTTGAATAAAATGTCAAACCCGACCCGCATATAGTATGGGTTACAAATTGTAACCCATATCCGACCCGAACTAGGATGGGTTGGGTTGGGTTTATGTGGGTTGGGTCGGGTTGGTGGGTTGGGTCGGGTTGGATATGGGTTGTGTGCAGCCCTAGCTGGGTGGAGTTGTGACCCTACCTTCAATACCCTTGTCGGGTCGTCGAGGTTGACGGGAACGTCCACTGTGGATTCGACAGGGGTAGCCCTTTCATATTCGGGCTCTTCGTATTTCTGTGGATCGAGGTCATCAAAAAGACAGGAGTGGCACCTGAGCCAGGGCCCAGACGCCGCTGGTTGCTATGCTGAGATGTTCTAGGCGCAAGAAGGCGTGTGCATGACCTTGCCCTTGTCCTTTTTGCACGTGTTCTTCCATTCTATTGCGTAACATTCCCCGGCGCTTACTTGGTCGCCCTTGACGGTTCCGATCCCGTTTCCCATTGGGAATTTCATTAGGAGAGACCATGGTGCCATGTAAACTCGGAATTTGGTGAGAAAGGGGCACCCTAGGAAAGCGTTGTAGGGGGAGTCGATGTCTATGACCATGAAAGTGAGAATCCGGACTCGGCTTCGGTCCCCCTCTCCCAGTTTTACGGGTAGGTCGATCATCCTTACAGGGGAACTAGAGGCCCAATTGAAGCCGTGTACTACGGCGTGACATGGCTTCAAGTCATTCGTTTCCAATTTCATCTGGTCGTAGGCGGCCTTAAAGATGATGTTGACCGAGCTTCCTGAGTCGATTAAGACCTTCCGAACGGAAACGGCACCAATGTGGGCAGTGATGACTAATGGATCGGTGGTCAGGATTTCCACCCCTGTCGATTCCCTTTCTCGGAAGACGATGTCGTCCCGCATGGTTTTTTGTAACTTGGATGGGATGGACTCAGGGAGAGCGGAGCAGGCTTCGTAAGTAGCATGTTTTATGGAACTCATATATTCCTTCATTTTTCGAAAGCTGTTATGTGCGGGGTAAGGTCGGCCACATGTGGTGTTGATCACAATTCCTCGTCTTGGTTTAGACGGTCTTGGAGCTCCCTTGGCGGCTGCTTGTGAAGCTGGTGCTGGAGGCTGCGAGTTTGCTTTGGTGGGAAAGGGCTCTTAGACATATTGTTCGAGCCATTTCTCACGAATAAGTTTCTCGATTGCATCCCTAAGTTGGCGGCATTCGTTGGTGTCGTTCCCGTACACATCGTGGTATCGACAGTAACTCTCGGTGTTCTTCTCGAAGTCAGTTGATTCTCTAACGTGTGGCTTCTTGTATGGCAGGGTGTTACACTTTCCAAGTAGATTGCCTCTATGTCTTCATTCAATGGGGTATAGCTCTCGAAAGCTTGGCGGGGGCCGGGCTTTCTTGATTCTGCTGGGGCTTGCCCGTCGTTTCATCCATCTAGCCTGCCATTCTTAAGTTTTTGCCTTTGGGGGACCCCCTGTTTTGGTCGAAGGGCTCCCTGCCCCGCCTACCTCTGAATTGGTTATTGGCGGTATCTACTTGGGGGTCATAGGGACGACTTGTGGCGGAAAGCTGGTTCTGCCTTGCCTCTTCTTAGCACAAGTATTGGTCTGCCTTCTCATAGAATGCGTCGAGGCTCTTTGGCTGCTTTCGAACGATCCAGGCTCCGAACTCTGAAGTGGGGAGGACAACTTTTGCTAGCTAAAAGAGTCTGGTGCGAGGATATGGATCTTCAACCTCGGCAAGAGATGTGTTGAACCGGGAAAAGTAGCTCCTAAGAGACTCGGTAGGCCCTTGGTATGGGTTGGATAAGGTGAAGGCATTCTTTAGAGTTGGGATATGCACCCTGAATTGCTTGACCAGCTCTATTGATATTTGCCCGAGGTTGTTAATGGAATCGAGAGGGAGGCAGGAGAACCAAAGTAGAGCGGTACTGGATAGGAAGACCGGGAAGCATTTACATTTAGCTGGATCATCGCCCCGGCTCGAGTTCATTTGCCATTCGTAGCGATTCAAGAAGGCACACAGATCAGTGGTACCATCATAGAGTGGCATTTGTGGCATGTTAAAGCGCCTTGGCCACTTGGCTTCATTCACTCTTCTTGTGAAGGGGTTATGCCTAATGTGGCATCCCATGCGCCGTGGGTGCCCCTTCGCATCTCTCTCATGACCCTTCGTATCATGTCGGGAAGATAGGTCGGATGTTGATCCTCCATCGGGATCCAAGGGTTTTGACGTGGTTCTAGAGTCTTGTTGCGAGGTCACCTTCTATGGTGGATGTCCGGATCGTCTTTCTCCATGTCCTTGACATCTATGATTGGGTCTATGTGTGGTCGTTGAGGTGGAGTGGGGTGATGTGGATCCTGTTCTACAGGAGTGTGGGCGGTTGGGATAGTGGGCCCTCCACCCCGATTAGCAACCGTTGGGTTGTGTCGAGGAAGAGGTTGGTTTGTAGGATCAGGTCCATCATTGATAATCAAGTGAGAACGGTCTCGGTACTGTACCCCCTCGCTGTATGTGACTGTAGTTCGGTCGCCTTTGTCGTTCCCATTCCCGTTGGCATGGACGTTACCGTTACCAAGGGCATTGGTGCGAGCGGCGACATTGTTGATGAGGGTGAACCTTCTCCTTTGGTGTGGGCCCATTGACTCGGAGGAGGAAGTTTCCGATGCAGTTGGTCGGGGTCGAGCATTGTTCCGAGCCAATTGAAGTCGAGCGACGATGCGTTGACTTTCTGGAAGTTGGCGCATTAGACCGATGTTATCCCTTAATGCTTGGTTAAGCTCGACTGCGGTGTTCTCATATCTTTCATTAAGTGCGCGAATTTGAGCTTGGGTAATGGGCGCTTCGAGGTCCACAACAGGAGGGACGGTTTCGTTAGGGGCCGGGACATCTACCGGTTGAGGTTTTTGAGAGGTACCGGCCTCAACTGCGGCTGAAGAGCCGACTACTGCGTTCTTTGACTTCTTTACCATCGTAAGCGGACTCGATAGCAGGTTAGGCAAGGAACCTCATGGTTGTCGAAGTCGAGATGATAACGCGGAAGAAAGACGTAAATCTTGAATTCAGATTCTCAATGAAAGCACCAAATTTTGACAGCAAAAATTGTCGTAAACACCAAAGATTCCTATTACTGGGAATGATTAATTTGTTCGCAGGACTAAGTAAGAGAAAGCGGTAAATGACACAAGTATTTATAGTGGTTCGGCCGAAGATTAGGCCTACGTCCACTTTGGAAGGATGTTGAACTTTTATTAATCACTCAAGAATTACAAGGTAGAGCCATGCTCATTACATTCACTTTCATAATTGAAATATGCTAGGTATTTTGGAAAAAGAATATTTAATCCACTTTCTTCCTCAAATAGAAGATGCCATTAATGGAGTCCATGAAGCTCTAGGGAGGTCTCAAGTGAAGAAAATCCAACCCTTTTGAATTGTGAGGCCATGGGCTATTTATAGGAGTGGGAGTAGTTAGTAGTAGGTAGGATTAGGTAGAAATAGGGACCACATGCAGGAAATTCGAACCCGCCACCCGCGCGTCTCGAAATTTCGAACCCGGGCATGGGTTGGTGGGTTCGAAATTTCGAACCTAGGCGCGGGCTCGGAATCTCGCCCCGTTGGGTTCGGAATATCGAACCCAGCTGTGGGCATGAGATTTCGTGCCCACTGGCTCGGGATCTCGAGCCCAGCTGTGGGCACGAGGTTTCACGCCCTTTGGGCTTGGGATCTCGAACCCGGCTATGGGTGCGAGGTTTCGCACCTGCTGGGCTCGAGATCTCCCACCCACTGGGTTTGAAATTTCGGACCCAGGCATGGATTCAAAATTTCGAACCCAGGCATGGGTGCGATATTTCGCACCCGGCTGGGTGCGAATTCCACGTCATGCTTGGGTGAGGTGCTTCCAAGGGGTGCGAGGGTCTCGCGATCGGGTGATCGAGGCTCGTAACTTCTTCAGGGTCCAAGGCCTTGGTTTGTGGACGTCTTCTTTATGTCGTGAGGCCACAAGCAGTGTAATCCCTTCTTGATCCTGTTTCCTTCACTCCTATGTGTTCCTCTTCGGCCTCGGCTTTACGAGGTATGTTGAGTTGAGCGCATTTGATGCTCTCCTGGGAACCAGACCAAAAAGACGGTTAACAACAAGAATTGATGATTGGCTCCCCTTGAGAAGGAAGGAACTAAATTGAGAAATAAAAAGTTTGTCCCCCTTTACGGAGTTTTTGTGGTCCTATTTATAGAGAATCCGAGGTCTTCCTATCAGTAGGGTGTTGGGCCTGAATGATTCCTATCGGTCGCTATTTCTCTGGGTCTCAGGCATCTAGCTGTCGGTCCTCCTCATGGTGCCAGTTACACTCTTTGAAGCGAGGGTTCTGGGCGAATTGGGGCCTCCCCTTGATGGAATGGAGTTTGTTTCCGAGACGGATTGCAGATGCGTTTCGAGTTTCTCAGTGGATGCCTCCAAGTGTTGGTCCTTGGTTGTAGGCTTTCATATGTAGTATTTTGGCATTATTGCTGGTAATTGAAGGGGCTCGCCCTCATTATGTACGTGTATGCCTGCCGATTTAGAACCGTTGATGGTTCAGGTACTAGGCGGGTTAGTATTAGTAGCCTGTATCCTTGCTTGAGTCTCGTTTTAGCCTTCTGGATTGGCTTTCTGGAAGATACCTTTCGGTGATAGCCATGTTACTTACAAAGGTAACCCCTTTCATCTCTTATGGAGCCTTTCTTTAGGGGTAGGTAACAGACCAACTTTATGCTTCGATCTGATACTCTTCCTTTTCTTTAATGTGTTTGTGTCCATTGGTTGATTCTTGGCATGTAGACCTTGTCGAATGAACCTTTGCTAATGCCTGGTATGTTTCGGGTTCCTTTTCTCCGGAGGGGGTATCGTCCTGAGTTGCTCTCGAATTCTTTATTCCTTCTTTATATTCGTTTGACATCCCTTCACTGTCGTCTCGTGCTAAGATCATTTTTGTAGTAACATTTTCCCCCCTTAGTGAAGGTGTGTCTTCGACTTTCCAAGTCAAGTCTCTTTCCCTTGGCTTTCTCTTATTTGTTTGCCAATTACTTTCCAATGCTAAGTTACGCCACAGTCCCTGCCGAAGAGATTCGCTTTCGACGCATTGTGGGGGGAATGAAGTGATCTAGATTCAGTTTTTGATGGAAGATTGAAAACTTCTTTCGACAATGATGTTGATTCGAATATTATCCGGAATCGGACGGGTCAAGATCAAGGAGTTGAATTCACCCAGATTCGGGAACTTAAGGGTTGAAGACTAGGAACCTTTCTGGTATTAATGGAGAGCCGAATCCGCCTAGATTCGGGTATTTTTAGATCAAGGACCGGAAACTCTTCCGGCATTTATGAAGAGCTGAATCCACAGATTCGGGTATTTTAAGATTAAGGACCGGAAACCCTTCCAGAATTATGAAGAGCCGAATCCACCCAGATTCGGGTATTTTTAGATCAAGGGCCGGAAACCCTTCCGGCATTAATGAAGAGCCGAATCCACCCAGATTCGGGTATTAGTATAGAAGACCAGAATTTCGCTTCGGTATTGGTAAAGCACCGAATCAACCCAGATTCGGTTACTAGTATAGAAGACCGGAACTACCCTCCGGTATTGATTTGGAAAACAGAGGTTGTGTGTACTTTTTGCGCCTTCCCTTGGGCTTTTGGTGTCAAAGCAGAGGATGCACTTTCTTTATTGGCCACTTTCTGGGCCTTTGATGTCAAAGCAGAGGATATACGTGCTTTGTTGGCCACTCTCCGGGCCTGTGCGTCCGGAGCGCTTGGCTAACTTATCCACAAGCAGACCCCAAGGACTTACTCGACCTCCCTCCAGGAGGTGCCTTATCCTGACCATCGTAGGCAATGATAAGGGTTTATAAAATTAGATGGGGCCGTCGTAGGGACATAACCAAGGTTTACTCTTTTGATGCTCTATACGGGCCTTCGTAGGCACTGATAGAGGCTTATACGCCACCCCCCTCCAAGGGGTTCCCTATCCTGACCATCGTAGGTGATGATAGGGGTATGCGATCCCTTTTGCGGGTAACGAGAAACATAAGCAGAGGTTGGACGTGCTCTTCTGCGAGCAGAGGTAGGACGTGCTTAGTTCGAGCAGAGGCAGGGCATGCTCTTCTACGAGAAGAGGCAGGGCGTTCTAGTTTTTAGATGTGCCGCCACGACTATCTCTGGTGTGAAATGGTGGCTTATGCTTTTGATGCTTTAACCCTGCCCCCTATGGTTTGGGCAAAGAGAAAGACTAACACAATCATCCCTCTTTGGGGGATGCCTCGCCTAGATCAATTTGCCGATGACGAGGGATTCATTTCTTTTTCCAGCTCGACCCCTTTTGGGTTTCTCATGAGCTATTAGGAGGTTTTCCATGCCCTTAGTTGTATGAAGATTTCTTGGGAGAAAGATCTTGTCCTCTATTCTTTTATGGTTGAGAAATACGGCTTCAAATGTTCCGAGTTCCACGTCCTTGGAACAAGATCATCGTTGGGTCTGCGTAGCTGATATGTGTCGGGTATGACTTCTTGATGGACAATCAAGGGTCCTTCCCAATTTGGAACGAGAGGGACATCAGCCGGATTCATGGTGTTATCCATTACTCTTTGCAGTGCTAATTCACCCTTACTGAAGGTTCCAGCTTTGACCTTCAAATTGTAATATCTGTTGATCCTTCTTTGGTATTCAGCGGTTCTAATTGCAACCTCATCCCTTAGTCCCTGTATCAAGTCTAGTGACTCTTTTCTTAATGCCTGATTGGGGTCAAATGCGTACGCTACCCTTCTATGTGATGGTATTTCGGCCTCAACCGGAAGCATAGCTTCGCATCCATATGTCAGGGAAAAGGGGGTGTGTCCCGTAGCTGTTTTTGTAGAAGTTCTATATGCCCATAGTACTAGAGGAAACTCTCTGCCCAGTTTCCTTTAGCCTGATTTAGGTGTTTCTTAAGGATTGTCTTAATAGTCTTGTTTGCGGCTTCCACGGCTCCGTTAGCTTTTGGGTGGGCTACTGAGGAGAAACTTTTGATAATTCCATTTTTCTCACAAAATCGGGTGAACTCTTCGCTCTCGAATTATGTTCCGTTGTCCAATATGATCTTATGTGGGATTCTGACGCGGGTGACAATATTCTTTATTACGAATTTTAATACCTTTTTGGATGTGATAACCGGAAGGGGTTCCGCCTCCACCCACTTGGTGAAGTAGTCGATAACTACTACGGCCTATTTAGCTCCTCCCTTGGCAAATGGTAAGGGTCCGATTAAATCTATCCCTCATATATCAAAAGGCTAGGGGCTCGATATAGTGGTCAGGTCACTAAGAGGAAGTCGTGGCATCTTAGAGTACTTCTGACATCTATTGCATCTTTTGACGTATTCAACCGCTTGACTAACCATCTACGGCCAATAATAACCTTGTCGCATGACCCTTTTGGCCAATTTAACCCCATTTTCCGTTGGACTTTTTCAAGAGCACGGGATTGGCTAACATTTCAGGTAATGGACCTCTCGGATAAACCCGTTAGTCTCCAACCTTTTGACTTCCTCCTTCAAGGCCTCTATCCGGTCTCGATTATATTGTCTCTTCCTTTGTCAAACCGGGGTTATCGAAGGGTCGATGTTTAAGGCGTGGCTCATAATTGAAGGATCGATACCAACCATGTTCGAATGGGTCCAGGCGAAAACATCTTTGTTGAGCTAGAGGAAGTGGATTAAGTCGCTTCAGATAGGTTCCGTTAGCCTCTTCCCTATGTTGATGAACTTCGATTTATCTTTCGGGTCAATGTTTACTTCTTCTACTTCTTCTATTGGTTTTATCCTTTCGATATCTCCTCTAGAGTCTAAATCTATGATAATTTCTCCTTCTTCAGTTGAGTTCACCTAAGTGGACCTTTCCTCTTCCTTTGAAAAGAAGCATACCTACCATTAGTGCGTTTGTCAGCCTTATTTATTTCTATCTTGGCTTCAAATGAGGGATGTAAGAATCCCTTATCTGAAGGCATAAAAACAGTAGAAGAATCAAAATACAAAGAATACTCCCTTTTGTATTTTTTGACTGTTGCAAAGTACAAATCTCGGGAGCTAAACTGTTCTCCCCGGATGGTACCCCATCCCTGTTTGGTCAGAAATTCTAACATGAGATATTTGGAAGAAACAAACGCATCCATTTCCTCTAAATATGGTCGTCTAAAGAAGGCATTATAATAGGACGGCTGATCAATCATGACGAAGAGAGTTTCGAAAGTCCTGTGAAGAGGGGACAATCCTACTTGAACCAAAAGGTTGATTTGACTCACTGGGGTTGACCCTTTATTGTTGAACCCAAAAATTGGTTTTTTGCTAGGCTCCAACTTCTTTTCGGAAATTCCCATCTGATTGAAGGCGTGCTTGAAAATGACATTGACAGCGCTTATGGTATCCACCAATATTTTAGAAACGAATGAAAGCCCTATCTGTGTCGTTATCATAAGGGGGTCATTATGGGAGTGATGGACCCCTTTCTTCATTTCTTCCGGAGAGACCACGAGGTTATGCATTTTGAGGGCATCACGCACGCTCTTCAATGATGGTTCTTCTCGAATGGAGAAGATTCCCTCTAAGGCTTCCTTCATGTATTGGATCCTGGCCTTCGGACAGCTTCCAACAGGGTGTGGTCCCCCATGGATCACATTGATTCGGTTTACGAGAGGCCCCAAATCCAAGCTGTTTTCCCCCTTGGCGACTCTTATCGTGTTTATCGAAACCTTATGTTGTCCTCCTGCATGTTGAGCTGGTGCTGCTTTATTTGAAACAAACTCCTTCAGATGTCCTTCTCTGATTAATTTTTGGATAGTTCCGTCCAATACCTTGCACTCGTCTATCTTGTGCCCGTTGGTTTTATGGAACTCGCAGTACTTACCGCTGGCATGAGGTTCGGTGCAATTTTTGGCTTTGAATGAGACGGGGAAGTTATTGACCCTTTCTTTTGCAACAGCATATACATACGAGATGGGCTTGTTCAAGGCAACCGAGTTAGTGCTAAAGTCTTCCCACCTCGACCTCCTCTGATTCCCTTCCGGGAGCTTTCGTTCGAAGTTCGGCCTTCCTCCCTCCCCTCGAGGCCCGAACTTCCTCTTCATGAAGTACAGTTCATCCATGCGGATAAACTTGTCGGCTTGGAAGTGTAAATCTTGCATGTCTTTATAGTTGTGGATATATAACTCCTTCCAAATGGGTGTGTTCTCAATCAACCCTCAGTGTATGTCGATCAGCTTGTCGCGGTCATTCATATCCTTGGCCTTTAAGGCTTCGACGTTGAACCTTTTCAGACAGTCCCCTAGAGACTCCCTTTGTCTCTATTTGATGTTGGCGATGACCTTGTAGTCTACGGTCGAATCTTTGCAAATGCAGAACTGCACGGAGATGGGAGAATTGTTTCCATGAGTAAATGGTGTTGTCTCTATACTGGCGATACCACTTCGCTGTAGACCCTTGGAACGTCACCGGAAAGAGGCGGCACCTGACTGCTCTGGAAGCATTGTAAAGATCCATCTGGCTGTCGAAAGCCATCATATGATCGTCGGGGTCAGTTATTCCCAGCTATTTTACGGTGGGAAATTTGACTCTTTATGGTATTATTGTATTCACAATCTCATCGATGAACGGTGCCACTCTTTCGTTGTCATTAACCTTGTCATCCTGGGTTCTCTTCCCCTTGCTTCCCAGAAAGTCCTTGACGGTCTTCTGAGTGACATCTTGGATGTAAGCTTTCTGTTGTCATAGTTTTCCCTTTTGGTATGATAGCCCTTGGAAGTGGAGCTCTCAAACTATTCCTGCTCGCATTGATTCCCTTGATGATCTACTCCCGTCAGATGAGACTTCTTTTTCTTGGAAGAAGTTGCATGAGGAAAGAGCTGAGAATGGGGAAGAAAACATGTGGAAAAATGGAAAACATGGAGAGCAGAGGAAAATAAAAGAAGGCAAATTCTATTCAAACACCGCAAATTGCTTTACCTACACCGTGGGATTTTAAATAAAATTTCAGACCAAAATGACCTTATTAAAAAAGAATCAATATTAAAGAATGAAAATATATACAATTTCCCCTTGTTTGCATTATGTATACTCAATATAATTTCTTTTGTAAAGTTAGTATGTTATAAATTAATTTATACCACTGGTTAAATTAATTTTATATTTCTTTTGAGGATTAAAATATATTCATATCGTTACAAGCAACATTTATATACAACCAATTTTAACATTTTTCACTTTAATTAAATATAAAAATTAAAATTTAAAACTAAATACTAAAATTAATGTTATACAGAGTACTAAATTCTTCAATCTTTCATTCAAATCTAATCATGTTTAAATTTAACACCAAAATTTAACTAGTTTAACTTTCTAATATTTAAAAAAATAAGTTCAAATCTCCATCATCTAAAATTAAAAGTGATTTAAAAATAAAACAATCAAATAATTTAAGATACTAGTGTTAAAATAAAAGTTTATTTTTAGTTTTAGGTAAATATATTGCAATGAATTCCCAGTTTTATGTATTTAGTTTTAAGGTTAAAGAGAGGAAAGGTGATGAAAATATAAAAAGGCAATTTTGTGAAAGACATGGTGTATGAAAAGAAATTTTTGGTATATGCTATTTTATTTCATTTTACGGTGTATGTTAAGGAATTATAGGTGTATGAATAGAATCAGCCATAAAAGAAACGTTGGAAGATAGGTTGACTAACCGTCGAAGCATGTCTGTTTGCTAGAAAGTGGTAGGACGAAAGACAAATTTACTCTATAATCTAATTTTCTATCATCATAAGTTGTAAAGAGGGCAAGGGACGTTTTCGGAATTGCATAAAAGTTTCACCACACTCTAAGTATTTATATTATTAGTAAAGATATATGAGGAGCGTTCCATGACACCCATGTTTTGCAACACCCCTTTAGCACCTCTATTCTACCGTGAGCTACACTAATCCAAATCGAATAAGATTTTGTAGATGTTTTTTTTTGAAAATGGAGATTTTGTAGATGTTCAATATATATATATATATATATATATATATATATATATATATATATATATATTATCATTTATCCAAAATTTAAGCTCGTTCCGACATTCATATGATTTCAAGTCCATGTTGATCAATTCGGGTTGATCAACATCCAAAACATGTATTGTCGATGTTTAATCCATATTTTTGCAATAACATATGTTTAGCACCAGCATGAATGAATGATATATGTAATACGAACATATAATTCAAAAAAGCAACAAACCTTGAAAGGAATGAACATAGGATTAAAAAAGCATAGTCTTATATGACCAGCTAACATAGGAACAACAATCAAAACACAAAACAAAAATAAAACAGCTTTTCTCAATTTAATGAATCACCTATCATCATTTACAAAGCCTTTCACACAAAGGCAACACTCCGAAAGACACTACCCTACCGTCATTAACTTATCGGTAAGTATATTACCTAAAGAATCATGCAAGAAAAGGCTACATGAACAATTTCATACTGGTATCGCGGAACTGAACCAGTCGCGCACATATGTACTTGTATAAGACCCTCCTTAATGTCGTATTTTCCATTCCATGTGTTAGTTTTCCCTAGAATGTCGGATGATAATTCAAAAGGGGGCTAGTTTATCCTAGGGTTATCAGCGAATACTTTTGGATACGAATAATACTATATTTGTATCCGAAATCATTTTCACACGTCGGATATCCATATCCGCTGATGCAAAAGGATATCGGATAATTATAAATCAAGAAATATAAATGAATTTTTTATTATAAATCAGTAGATTTGAGTAGCTAATATGCATTTGATGCATTTAATATAAACCATCAACTTTGTAAAACAATTAATAAATCTTATTAATTGTACTAAAATACATATAAATTTGGGCGTAACGTTAAAAAAATCAAACGGATAATTTTCGGATGCGGATATATATATATGTATATGTGTCGGCGTACGTTTTATTATATATATGGGATATTTGGGCCAATTTCAGATTTTTCGAATTCGCTACGCGGTTTCTTAACCTCTCTGAGACCATCCATCTTCTTTTGATCTCCCTTCTATTTCATCATTCCGATCTCAAAGCCCCAGCTTTTCCTATTGTGGTTAAGATCGCTCTGTCTACCCTCTTCCAGATCCAATTTTACTGTATTTATTCCTCCGATCTACCATCCGGTTGATCTTTCTAGGTCGCGACTTCAGTTCAGTTTAGATTTGCTTGCTATTGCTCTTTCACTTAGCAAACCTAGCTGCGTCGTTTCATCCCCTCCGTGCCTTGACCTTGTGAGTAACCTGCGCTCCTTGCATACTTGCCTCATCCGTCAACCCGCTTTTTCCATTTCGCGACTTCCCCGTCAAGTCTGCTCCTTATAATCTGCTCACTTTCATCATTTTCAATTGCATGGGAAACCTCTGAAAGGCAGGCATTCTTCTTGTTTGAAGTTTGTCAATTGGTTGTGGGTTGAACATTATTCGACGTGCTAGCTGTGCTAACTGAGTATCTGTTATTTGGATCTGTCAGCGTGTTGTTGGGTTGTAGTCATGCTTCGTGTTGTTGGTTGATCTGGCTTGTTGTCGACATTTTGGGTGAGTTTTCGGTTTCAGCCTAAGTATTTGGTTTTGGATTGTTTGTGTGGTTGGTCTTTGATTGATTTAGTTGTTTTTGTGTTGTAGTTGATGCTCAGTATATAGTTTGTTTGGTGTGGATTGTGAAGTTTTATCCTCTGCATCTGGTAATTTTGCTCAGTTACCACTATTTCAGTGGAAGCCTTAATTTTGGAGTTTAACTGGTGTAACTACGGCTGTTATGATAATGGTAACCGCTACCGATACATGAGAACCATTACCATATCAGTACTACTTGTAAGTCAAAAATAGCTACCGATAATTTACCGTTACCAATGGCAAAATATTCATTGGTATACCGATAAACTGGTATACCATTGGCTGGTAATGAGAAATTTACCAGTACAACAAACATTCAAATTTTGTTGTACTAAAATTCAGAAAAAAAGGAATTATCTTGTTTTTTATTATTACTCTATGATATATATATTAGTATTACGACATGTTTTAGTTGACATCTAATTATTTCTTAATCCATCACAGCTTATTTACAATAATATGAGATAATAACATTTATAATCTCAAAATTTGAGCCTAATAAAACTTAAAAAGAATCATCATCATAAATAATACTACAAAATCTTCTTAAAAACCACGATGTATCGTTAAAAGCGTCTATGGTTAAGGTTTGATCTAATAATGAAAAATAAATTTAATATGATTGGTAAATTTACCGTTACCACTGGTTTTGACTTTTCTTTACCGCTATATTTACCGTTAAAGATGATAAATTTACCGGTACCATACCGATAACATTGGTAAACCTAAATGGCTCATTTTTTTAACCAATTACTTGGTATTGGTATAGTACTGGTAAATTTACCATTACCATAATAGCCTTAGGTGTAACTATGTGTATTGTATAAATTAATTAACACCCTGCATGGTGTTAGTGAATGCGTAAGGTTGCTCACCCTGTAGGGTGAAATAATGTGTAATTTGTCGATATGCTAGCCTAACTTCTTATGTAAGCTAGTTTAGTTTTCTTAGTAGCTGTTATTAGTTAGAGCATTCCCAGCATTGAGTGGGGATTCGAGTGGCAATGGAGAGGAAAAAGAGTTAACTTGCCCCACCCTTCCAGTAGTGGGTGGGGCGACGCTCTTGGTTTTTTTTTTAAATAACAGCTAAACGGTTTTCTGAAAACCATTTAGGAGCTAAATGGTTTTCAAAAAACCGTTTAGTTGGAAAAAAAATATAAGTCACAAGCTAATGTATACAGAGGCATTCGTCTCTAACATAAAAGCTCGAGCATGACCACTTCTAGAAAACCGCAAACAATTCAAAAACCCTAATCCATCAATTCATTGAAAATCCATGAAATTATTGTTCAATTACAAACCAATTTATTCTTATCTATCTCACCAATTTACCACAATCAATTTCTTCATTCTTCACGTATAAATACCCAATTTGCAAATTTTTTAGGGTTATCATATTAGTGGGATTTGTTGGGGATAGAAGGAAATTATTGACGGCTCTAGCGCTGCAAGTGGCATTCAAAGGAGAAAATATTCGAGAAAGAATCGAAGAACGATAAAAGGCGAAGAAGGTGGCTGTGGGGTAAGGAAGGAGACAGTGGTTGACCCGACATTTCCATTACAACCGATCACCACTCTACAAGACGGAGTTCAACATATTTTCAGAAGCAGAAAAGATTTAACGGTATATTAATTTTTTGTTTGGAAGTGTTTAAACATTAATTATTATATATGAAAAGATTATTTACATGATGTAATTTAATAAATAGAACCGTGATAACATGAGATGTCACAGAGCATTTACAACAATGTTGAAATGGTGGAGGAAGTGAATGTTCATCCTCAAATTAGAGATCCGATTGTGAAAATATTTGTGAAATTTATGGAAATTGAATTGAAAAACTCTGACAACAGATGCATACATGCTATAGTTGAGTGTTGGTGGCCGACTATGCATACTTTTTTATTTCCTAGTGCGGAGATTGGGTTTACACCGCTAGATTTTACCATGTTGACATCCATACCCGTAGTAATTAATAATCTAGCGATATCGTATAACGAGAGTTGGAGTCAATTTGAAAATGCAAGTCAACTCTTGCCACTTCTTACAAAGAAAGATATTCGGGTTGGGAACGCTGTCTTGTCGCATCTTGTGAAGTACTTTCATGATGACTACCTTACAGCTAATGTTAACTGAATGCATATTGCCCGAATATTTGTTTTATATATGATGAGAACTCTTTTCTTTACGACTACAAATGACACTATTAGTCTTGGATATATGGAGGCCGTTTTTGATTTGGACCTAGCACAATAGTTTGATTGAGGTTCAGCAATTATGGGTTATCTACACCAAAGTTTGGACTTAGCCGTAACTAAGGGATGTCACCTAACAGGTTTCATCGAGCTTTTGCAGGTATATTAACTTGTAGCAAGCATAATGTTTGATTTTGAATGATTATTTTCTCTGTTGCTTACTACTGCATCTATTTGATTTGCAATACTGGTTCTTCGAATATATGACCATGTTTGGATATATTGTCAAAGAAGAGGTGAAGCAATCAGCTTATCCAAGATTGAGTGCATGGGAGAGAAAAAATAGACTCATCGCCCATGATACTTCGGCTCATTTAATCTTCAGAACATGGTACCATATTGATCATTGCCACACAACCCATATCAACTGGAATCCGTGGCATAATTCAATTGCAGTCGCTTTTGCAGATGTTGTCCATGCACGCAATATATCGATGAAACAGTTGTCTTTGATTAGTCCACCCAGTCATTTTTATGAGATGTATTTAGGAGAGATGTGTATGCGGCTGCTTACAGGCTGGGCGACTATTACTATGGATCCTCCCGTGCACATGACCCGCAAGACGACATATTCTACGTACGCGAAGATGTAGCAAGCCTTATACCAAGATGATTGTCAATAATATATATATATATCAAGAGCCAGACATGGATTACAACACATATTGGTAGTCAGTTGGCAGAGATGTTGGTCCATTACTATATGCTTCAGTGCGTATTGGTAACACAGATTTTTTTTGGCCCTTCTACTTTGAAGGCAGGTATTGAAGCGCCTATTGTCACATCTTCAGAGGTAAATTATGCATCTCAGTTTTACCAACAACCACAATAAAGTGATTGGGTAGAAGATCATGGATGGAACATGCAGTGGACAAGACAAGATCCAATACCCATTCCTCGTTTGATGGATATAACACTGGTTCTGTCCCAATACACCGTTGATAGTTTATAGGAATTGAATAAGGGCATGTGTAAACTAGCTCTGCAATAGTCAAAGTATTATGAAGAGGGATTGAACAGGATTAAGTCATTTGTAGATTCATTTGTAAGTTATTAATTCAGTTTTTGTAATTCACGTTTAATATTTTTATGATTGGTACTTGTATGAAAATTTGCACAGAACATGGAGATTACCGGGGAACCTGTGTTGGATATGGAAACTAAACGGATTGGTCGATCAAAAGCAGGGAAAAAAAAGAAAGACATTGGTATAGATGGATGCAGAAGAAGAAGAACAAGCAGAAGATGAAGAAGAAGTAGAGGATGACGAAAATGAAGAAGAGTCGGAAGAGGACGAGGATGATGAGGACAAGACTGAAGAAGAGACTAAATATAACGACCCGAACTTCCCCGTACAGGAAAGTCCGGATTGTTTTGAGGACAAGACGAATCAGAACACAAACGATAGAACATTTCATTGCTTATTACAACAATTTACATCTGAGTACAAGAATATACAGAGTATGAATATATAATATACATTCGATAAATATCAGAGATTTACAAATTACAATGCAGCGGAAAATAATACAAAAACACAACTGAAAGGAATATACAGATACAAAGCTTTCTGAATATCATTCCAGCTATAAACCAGGATCCTGTGAATATAAATCTGCAAAACCAACACTACTAGCTGCCCGTGTGGAAAATAAGGGCACCCAGAGTTTAGGTTAAAACAATAAACTCCAGGTCAGTCATGTGACTGGTGTAAGAACTAAAATAGTTACTAATTTGATTTTAAAGTTAGGTAAATCAAGGGACCACGCCGTATAACACGGAACGGGTTTAC
Organism: Allium sativum; assembly: GCA_030737875.1. Lineage (NCBI taxonomy): Eukaryota > Viridiplantae > Streptophyta > Magnoliopsida > Asparagales > Amaryllidaceae > Allium > Allium sativum. The sequence goes on along the minus strand of CM060913.1, from coordinate 766,225,372 downwards.
CCCTAAGAATATCAGTGCATAAGACAAACAGCGCAATGCTAAATAAAGAACAATGAAGCTATTACAAGACTCAAGTCCCATCACACAATGCAACGCAAGCCGGAGGATAGAGTTTTACCTTATAATAGCCAAATATGCTTGGTACGTGAATTTTCATCTTTTATTATTACTATAAGTGAATAAATCAACTTCAAATATAAATGTATCAATCATAGAGGGCATAGTGCCCCATCCCAGTATGTCGCCATACTAGGCTCTACAATCAAAACCGAAATGTCACGTATTGGAAGTTGGATTTCTATCTGTGAACCAAGGCAAGGGATCGTCCTTACTGCTTCGAGATTCTCTAGCCCGCCCCTTAAGATCAAAGCTCGAGTGACCCTTGGATCATCAGGACCGGTCCATTCGATGTGGATTAAAATGCCTGAACCATGCGTTTTCCCGCCCTATGGAGCGTAAATCTGGTCTGTATAAAGACCATATCATCCATCGGCCCCGCAGTGCCGATATATCCGAGGCGCCTCACTATCCATCATCCACATAAGTAAAACGTCAGGGCTTGCAAAACCCTGACACCACTCCTAGCTAGAAGGAAACACATTCCCTCCTTGATGTCCTCTCCCATTTCTGGTTCACACCGGGGTGCGAGGCTCACGAATTAACGCTATACACAAAGCTATGTTATATTAAAGCCGTGCTTTGATCATCAACCACAAGACTCTGCTTTTCAACAGGATCCTTGATCATTTGCATCTCAGCATGCCACATAGGCAATTCACGCTATGCAACTGATGTCTATCAATCACACAGAATGAAATCCGATGTCAGACACACATCCATCTACAAGTTTGTTCTGGGTCTGAACGAAACCGAAGGCACCTTATTCCTCGTCTCGTATGTCCAATACAGGAGAGAGGTCCTCGCATATCCGGTCGATCTCCAAGTACGTCTGGAAGGATCACCACTTATTACCATGTCTTGGGTGTACAGCCCAATCATGACATCAGTAATCATCCAAACGATGTGATGACTTCTGGTCTTCAACCACCGTCTTTATCGTCGACTCATCACCGATTCAGTTATCCAGAATGGGATAAACCCAAACTTTCCGAATAACTCATGTATATTATAAACAAGTGCTACAAAAACACAATATACGCCTCATTCCAATTCTGAATATTCCTTTATTTAAATATTCATATCCTTTGGGAAAGGTTCCCATTAATTTTATCAAAGATAAATTCTTTAAATTTATTCTTTAATCTTCCTTTGGATATCATTTGTGACGAAAAGGAATTTCGCTCGGTCCGAACCAGTCGCTAAACTGACTCAGACCGTTCGAAACGCCCTATCGTTTGAGAACACGACAAAACAGAACGCAGACGGAAGAACATTTCATTGTATATTACAACAATGCTTCAGATTACAAGAATATACAGAGTATAAATGAATAAATATAAAATAAAGGTTCATGTGTTGACAGTACTCATCCGTTGAGATTAGTCATGTGTTGAACGAATTATATTTGAAATAGAAATATTTGAAATAGAATATTTGAAAATAGGAATATATGAAGCCGTGTTGATTAGAGTGACGCCATTTTGACGTGAACGATATTTATATCGATTTTATTCATTTTGAAATGAATTGAATATAAAACGATTTTGAAATGAATTGAATATAAAACAATTTCGAAATGAATTGAATATAAAACCAGTTCGAATTGAATTGAAAACGAATTCGAATTGAAAACGAATTGAAGTGAAATCAAATTGAATTGAAATTTGATTTGAATAGAAAACAAATTTGATTTCAATGGAATATATAACGAATTTGAACTGAATAGAAATATAAAACGAATTCGAATTGAATTGAATTGAAAAAAAAAATGAATTCGAATCGAATTAAAATCAATTTGAATTAAAATCAAATAGAAATGAAAGTAAAAAGGATTTATAATAGAAAATTCAATTTCGATTTGAATTTGAAATAAAGGTTGAAATTGTTTTTGAAACGAATTCAAAACTATTTATAAAATTCGTTTTAAATAGAAATCGACGAAATATATATATATATATATATATATATATATATATTATATATATAATATAATGGCCTGAATAGAACGCGCCGCGCCGCGGCAGTTCGTGAATTTCGACCATTTATTTCAAACGGACATTACGGGAGATCCGACCGTCGGATTCTCCTAAAACCGGAACCGTTGGGTTCGCATCGAAAAGAGCTTTCTAACGAACATTAGAAATTTGAAATCTAACGGTTGGATTTGGAATTATGTCCAAATCAAATTTGAAAAAGGTCGCTGTAAGTGCAGTTCGATGGCCGTTGATGGAAATCGACTGTACAGGTCTTGATAAAATTATTAAAAATAGTAATAATTTGTGTAAAATCATAAGAAATGATTTAGAAAGAATTGGGATGAAAAACTCCATATTTGAAAAGATAAAAATAGATTTTTATCGAAATGAACTAGTTTTGAACTAGAATTATAATTCTATTTATTTTTAGAATAAATAAACTGGATTAGAGATGGCTTTGAAAAATAACGAGAATTTCCAATAATTATATTGGAATGGATTTGAATCGAAATTGTCTTTGGATTATTTCGATGTTGGATTTCATGATGATACAGATATTGTTTTGGGAATTTGAAAGATATCTATATATCGTTATTTCCAATACGATATTTGTTAGTCGTAGAATTTGATATTGAATATAAGCCGGTATATTTTCTATTCAGAGCCTTGTGTTTAATATCAAATGTGATTTGGGTTTGTCGTGAATGGTGTCTTCATTAACACTGTTCTGGAACCCAGTTGAGAAAAGATTAAATCTTTTTTATTTAGATTTAATGAAGAGTACCAATTAAATAATATTTAATTGAAATAGAATTGATATTGATTTTTGGGTTTATCGTGAACAGCGTTTTAAATAACACTCGTTCTTTAACCCGATAATTAATGGAATGTGATTTTGGGTTTATCGTGAACCGTGTTTTAAATGACACTGATTCTTTAACCCAGTTAACGATTAAAACTAAGTGGAGTTTTGATGAATCTTTAATTAGATTGAAATGATCGAGAATGGAGTATCACCAGTTTTGCTCCAGGCGATAGTTAAATCTTTAATTAGATTTGAACGTGAAATGGTAATTGAATTTACAGATAACACCGTGGTGTTAGATATGAAGTACTACCAGTTTTACTTCATGGGATGAATAGGTTGGGATTGGGAAATTAAAACCAATGATTACTTCGGTAAGGTTCGTTAATCCCGACTAGTTGAATCGAAATTCAAAAGATGATTAAAGAATAAATTCAAGGAATTTATCTTGGATAAAATTAATGGGAACCTTTCCCTATGAATGTGAAATTTAGAAACTAACTGCTGGTTAGCCAAGCAGAATGGTTTTCTGGATATTGATCTGATGTTGGTTTCGGCCTTCGGGGTTAATATTTGGGGAATTATTCTCTTGATTAATTTACGGTTAGTGACTGATGAATTGGAATGAGGCGTATGTTGTGTTTGTGTAACACTTATTTAAAATATACGTGAGTTATTCGGGAAGACCGGGTTTATCCCATTCTGAATAACTGATACGACGATAAGTCGAAGATGAAGACGGTGGTCGAAGACCGGAAGTCTTCACGTCGTTTGGATAATTACTGATGATCTTGATTGGGATGTACACCCAAGAAGATGGAAACAGTTAGTGATCGTCCAGGCGTACTTGGAGATCGATGGATATGCGGGGTACTAGGTGCCTCCTGTTTCGTTCAGACCCAGAACGGACTTGTAAATGGACTGTGTGTCTGACATTGGATTTTAGTCCGTGTGATTGATCTCTATTAAATATATATCTGTTTGGCGGCGGAGAATTTATTCTCTTGCTTAACGCCCTTCTCTGAGACGTACGAGCTCATGGGTTATATATTGATGGATATCAAACGCATGGAGCGAATTGCCTGTATGGCATGCCTAAGTGGCAATTGATCGAGGCTTCTGTTGAAAAGCAAAGTCTTGTGGTGATGATCAAAGCACAGCCTTTGTGGCGTAGCTTTGTGTAACGTTTACTTCGCAAGTTTCACACCCGGTATGAACCAAAAACGGGAGACGGACATCAGGGAGGGCATGCGTTTCTTTCTAGTTAGATGTGGCGTCAGTGGTTTTACACGCCCTGACGAGTTTGACTTATGTGGTTGTTGCTGTTGCGAGGCGCCTCGGTTTGATCGGACGATCCGGGTCCGATGGAGTCATTTAGTTGGCTCACCTACGCCCCATAGGGCGGGGAAACGCATGTTCAGGCATTTTAATCCACATCGGTGGACCGGCCCTGACGATCCAAAGGCTTGACAGAGTACTTGCCTGAGGCTCGGGCTAGACAGTCTCGAATCGGTAGAGGACGATCCCTGGCCTCGGTTCATAGATGGAAATCCAATTTCCAAATACGTGATTTTGCGGTTTTAATTGTAGAACTAGTATGGCGACATGATATATGGTACCCATGCCGCCTATGATTGATACTTATGATTGAAGTTGTTTTATACACTATACACTTATAATAGTATCAAATGATTTGTTTTAAACGTATCAAGCACTCTTTGGCTGTTATAAGGGAAAACCCTATCCCCCGGCTTGCGTTGCATTGTTTGATAGGACCTGGGTCTTATAACAGCTTCATTTTTCTTTATTTAGCATTGCGCTGTTTGTTTATGCACTGGTATTCTTGGGAGGAAACCCGTTCCGTGTTATACGGCGTGGTCCCTTGATTTACCTAACTTTAAAAATAAAGATTAACTGTTTTAGTTCTCACACCAGTCACATGACTGACCTGGAGTTTATTGTTTTAACCTAAACTCTGGGTGCCCCTATTTTCCGCACGGGCAGCTTGTAGTTTTGGTTTTGCAGATTTATATTCACAGGATCCTGGTTTACAGCTGGAGTGATATCCGGAAAGCTTTGTATCCGTATATCTCTTCTAGTTGTGTATTTTATTATTTTCCGCTGCTATGTATTTAAATGTAATTTAAAGCTCTAGTATTTCCGTGTAATATTTATTCATTTTTACTCTGTATATTCTTGTAATCTGATGCATTGTTGTAATATACAATGAAATGTTCTTCCGTCTGCGTTCTGTTTTGTCGTTTTCTCGAACGATAGGGCGTTTCGAACGGTCTGAGTCGGTTTAGCGACTGGTTCGGACCGAGCGAAATTCCTTTTCGTCACATTTGATATCAGAGCTTTGGTTTACAAAGCTTAGAGAACAAGGCACATTAGAACCATACGAAAGAATTCATCAGATATTGGATTAGTAATATCCAATGAGAATGACTCGTTAGAGATGGGATCAGTAGTATCCTAGAACGAGTGTGAAGAGTAAATTTTTAAAATAAAAATGAAAACCCATTTTGTTTTGAAAATTTAAATAAACTATTCGTATTTGATTATTTATTCTATGTTGATCGGGACAATCCGATATATAAAGATTTTGCATATACGTCTTGCAAACGTGTATTCGAAGTTTCAATGTATTGGATAGTTATAGGATCATACTCTAGTTGCCCGGGGATAATTCTGGTGAGGGGCACCATCGCCAGTATTTATTTTCGAGTGACGAAAGTGAGATTTCTATATATTTCCTATTGACTGGTGTGAGAACCGAAACTAGATAGGATTTATTGTTGTGATTTGGCATCAAAAACTTGATTTTTGTATATGTATCAAAATTATGAATTTGAAACGTTAATCCACTAATTGATTGATGTTTGTGTTGTTTGTTTATTTGTTTGATAATTTTTGAACCATTATGCCTAATTGAACCAAATATTGAATTGTATCGAAAATTGGTCGCATTTGCTTGCATATACATATACTTACATTGAGCAGGTCATAGCAAGGAGGCTAGAGCGAAGAATAAAATTTGTTTGCCCGACAAATAGGTACATGTTTACTACATAATTTACTATTTTGTTTGGGTGATGATGATTTTATGAGCCTATTGGCTAGCCGCTTGGCTTTTTCTTTTTCTTTTTGAGATTAGAAGGACCGGGGAAGCTATTTGAAATTCCCCGATGCTCCCATTGCAGGGGAGGTTATGGCGAATTTTTTTGAAAATTTAGGGTGTTAGCCAAATTTTTGAAGAATTTGAAAGTTCTCAGAAACTGAAAAGTTGGAGAATGGAAGCCAGATCAAACGTAGAGTTGATTAATCAAACCGCTTTCGACTTTGTTCCTTTTCGGGGATGAAAAGTTTTAAGTGGGGGAGATTGTAACAACCCGAAAATCTTGGCCAGTTTAAAATTTTTATTTTGGCAATTTTAGCGAATTTTGATTATTTAAAATAAATTATTTTAAATAATATCGACGAGAAATTTATTTTTGAATAGAATTCGAACGTATATATTATATACATCGTCATTAGAATATAAATATTTATATATAATTATAAATAGAATTGAAAATGGCGCGGTAGTTCGATAATTCGATTTCAAACTTCAATTGAATGTACCGGGTGCAAAACAATCCGGATTTTAGTAAAACCAAAAACATTAGGATCTAATTGATAATATCTTTCCAACGAATCCGAAAAATCAAAATTTCATAGTGGGAATCAAAAGATATGTCCAGTTGAAAATTCTGAATAGTCGCTATGGAATTCAGGCCCTTAAAAATGGGAATTTTGCAAATGACCTCGGATTTCGACGAAACCGCTTTTGTTGGATCCGTGATGTCAAATTATTGCTAGATTCCAAATTTCAAAAATTTTCGAATCAATATGTGAGCGTGGCAAAGGAAAACGCGTTTGGCCAGTTTCAGTTGATTTAATCGACTGGAAATTGGCCATTTTTCAAACAGTCTCAGAATTCGACGAAACTAGTTTTGTTAGGACCGTATCGTCAATGCGAAGCTAGAAAATATTTTTCGGGAATTTTTCGAGCTAGTATGTGACCCCGGTAATTTGAAATGTACGTATAAAATTTAATATGGCGATTTAAATGTAAATTTCAACGGAAACTGATTCAAATGATCAAATCAGCCTACGTGGCATATCCCATTGTGTTCGGAATGGGGGTAATTAGCTAGGGGCGACAGTCGTTAGGTCTCGATTGGAGTTCGAGCGAAAAGTCAACCTAGTTGGAAAAATAATAATAATTAAATAAATTATTTATTTCCCCTTTTTCTACCCCTCCTTACCCGATCCATTTCAGTACAAAAAAAAAAATTATTAAAACCTAAATCGCCCGTCGCCTCCTAATACGGCCACCGCCCACCGCCCTTCCCTCCATCGCGTTAGCCGCCACCCTCCCTGACTTCGCCGTCGACCTCCCCAGCAAGTCCGACCTCCCCTCGCTCTTCCTCCCTCGCATCGATTCCAACCACCCCCAAAACCCTAAAAGCCCTGGCGCCAACCCCCCCCCCCCCCCCCCCCCCCCGCGACTGTAGCGCCGCCTCCTCCCCATATCCGACCACCTCCAGTGCCTCTTCCGCCCCTGCTGACTCCGACCGCTCCGCCCCTAGCCCTCTCCGATCTCTTTCCTCCCTCTCTACCATTCAAAACCCGCCCAAATCAGTCCAGCGTTGCCATAGTGGGACCCGCCATCGCCTCCAGCTGCTGCTCCACCCTACAACTCGCGATTTACGGAAAAATGTGAGTTTTATACATATATATTTAGTTTAAATAAATTTAGAAAGTAAATACAAAAAGGTTCGATTTTTGATTAAAGAAAAAAGGGGATTTCTTTGATATATGAAATCTATGACTTTTTATTTTTGAAAAGGCGAAATATTTATATTTGAAAAGACTCGATTTTTATATATTGAATAGCGAAATAAAAATATGATTTTTATATATTGGACATCGAAGTAAAAATATCATTTTTATATATTGAACATCGAAGTAAAAATTCGATTTTTATATATGTAGTGAATACGGGCAACGAAAGCGACAAAAGGCGAGATTGGCGAAGATTTCTATAAAAGAAGAGTCAAGATGATTGGATAGCTTTTGGTGAGAATTTCTCACTCTTCAATTTATTTTCTAGTTATATATATATACTAGGATGCAGACGGTGTTTAGTAGCACCCGACACAATCGTCCACAGACCATGGACTTGTTTGTTTGATTGCAAAAATTAGTTAGATTATTTGATTGAAATTGAATTGTTTGGTGAAATGAAATTGATTTGATTGATGTGTGAATGGCGTGGGCCTTCACTAGACCGGGGATAAGGCTAGGCCTCGTCCCGTTTCTAGTATCGTGCCGTTATGCCGCCGAAATTTTCTAAAATGAGTTAGAAAAATAAAAATATCATTTTATTGTGTAAATGAATAATAGAAATTCATGTGTTGGAATAAAATGTTTTATCGTTAAAAATATAAATTTTAACGTGAATATGAATAAATGAATATTTATAAACAAATCGGCCGATTTGTTTATATACACTAATTTGAATGACATTGATTGGGTCGATAAATTTTACACATCGCCCAACTGCACAAATAAAATCTGTGTTTGTTGATTTGAAACCCCACACGGGTGTTGGGATGAAATTTGAAGTTCACTCATCCTGATTGATTAAATATGTCGATCGATTGATTGACAGGCTGTTGTAAGCGTTAGATATCTATATTTGATGCTTATACAGTGTAGTGCACTTTGATTGATGGTTGATTATTCTTCAATGCTATTATATACGTGTGATGTATGAAAATCCATATAATTAACATTATATGGTAATTGATTGGGCCTCATTCCAATTTGAAAAATAAAGAATAATATAAAATAAAGGTTCATGTGTTGACAGTACTCATCCGTTGAGATTAGTCATGTGTTGAACGAATTATATTTGAAATAGAAATATTTGAAATAGAATATTTGGAAATAGGAATATATGAAGCCGTGTTGATTAGAGTGACGCCATTTTGACGTGAACGATATTTATATCGATTTTATTCATTTTGAAATGAATTGAATATAAAACGATTTTGAAATGAATTGAATATAAAACGATTTCGAAATGAATTGAATATAAAACCAGTTCGAATTGAATTGAAAACGAATTCGAATTGAAAACGAATTGAAGTGAAATCAAATTGAATTGAAATTTGATTTGAATAGAAAACAAATTTGATTTCAATGGAATATATAACGAATTTGAACTGAATAGAAATATAAAACGAATTCGAATTGAATTGAATTGAAAAAAAAATGAATTCGAATCGAATTAAAATCGATTTGAATTAAAATCAAATAGAAATGAAAGTAAAAAGGATTTATAATAGAAAATCCAATTTCGATTTGAATTTGAAATAAAGGTTGAAATTGTTTTTGAAACGAATTCAAAACTATTTATAAAATTCGTTTTAAATAGAAATCGACGAAATATATATATTATATATTATATATATAATATAATGGCCTGAATAGAACGCGCCGCGCCGCGGCAGTTCGTGAATTTCGACCATTTATTTCAAACGGACATTACGGGAGATCCGACCGTCGGATTCTCCTAAAACCGGAACCGTTGGGTTCGTATCGAAAAGAGCTTTCTAACGAATATTAGAAATTTGAAATCTAATGGTTGGATTTGGAATTATGTCCAAATCAAATTTGAAAAAGGTCGCTGTAAGTGCAGTTCGATGGCCGTTGATGGAAATCGACTGTACAGGTCTTGATAAAATTATTAAAAATAGTAATAATTTGTGTAAAATCATAAGAAATGATTTAGAAAGAATTGGGATGAAAAACTCCATATTTGAAAAGATAAAAATAGATTTTTATCGAAATGAACTAGTTTTAAACTAGAATTATAATTCTATTTATTTTTAGAATAAATAAACTGGATTAGAGATGGCTTTGAAAAATAACCAGAATTTCCAATAATTATATTGGAATGGATTTGAATCGAAATTGTCTTTGGATTATTTCGATGTTGGATTTCGTGATGATACAGATATTGTTATGGGAATTTGAAAGATATCTATATATCGTTATTTCCAATACGATATTTGTTAGTCGTAGAATTTGATATTGAATATAAGCCGGTATATTTTCTATTCAGAGCCTTGTGTTTAATATCAAATGTGATTTGGGTTTGTCGTGAATGGTGTCTTCATTAACACTGTTCTTGAACCCAGTTGAGAAAAGATTAAATCTTTTTTATTTAGATTTAATGAAGAGTACCAATTAAATAATATTTAATTGAAATAGAATTGATATTGATTTTTGGGTTTATCGTGAACAGCGTTTTAAATAACACTCGTTCTTTAACCCGATAATTAATGGAATGTGATTTTGGGTTTATCGTGAACCGTGTTTTAAATGACACTGATTCTTTAACCCAGTTAACGATTAAAACTAAGTGGAGTTTTGATGAATCTTTAATTAGATTGAAATGACCGAGAATGGAGTATCACCAGTTTTGCTCCAGGCGATAGTTAAATCTTTAATTAGATTTGAACGTGAAATGGTAATTGAATTTACAGATAACACCGTGGTGTTAGATATGAAGTACTACCAGTTTTACTTCATGGGATGAATAGGTTGGGATTGGGAAATTAAAACCAATGATTACTTCGGTAAGGTTCGTTAATCCCGACTAGTTGAATCGAAATTCAAAAGATGATTAAAGAATAAATTCAAGGAATTTATCTTAGATAAAATTAATGGGAACCTTTCCCTATGAATGTGAAATTTAGAAACTAACTGCCGGTTAGCCAAGCAGAATGGTTTTCTGGATATTGATCTGATGCTGGTTTCGGCCTTCGGGGTTAATATTTGGGGAATTATTCTCTTGATTAATTTACGGTTAGTGACTGATGAATTGGAATCAGGCGTATGTTGTGTTTGTGTAACACTTATTTAAAATATACGTGAGTTATTCGGGAAGACCGGGTTTATCCCATTCTGAATAACTGATACGACGATAAGTCGAAGATGAAGACGGTGGTCGAAGACCGGAAGTCTTCACGTCGTTTGGATAATTACTGATGATCTTGATTGGGATGTACACCCAAGAAGATGGAAACAGTTAGTGATCGTCCAGGCGTACTTGGAGATCGATGGATATGCGGGGTACTAGGTGCCTCCGGTTTCGTTCAGACCCAGAACGGACTTGTAAATGGAATGTGTGTCTGACATTGGATTTTAGTCCGTGTGATTGATCTCTATTAAATATATATCTGTTTGGCGGCGGAGAATTTATTCTCTTGCTTAATGCCCTTCTCTGAGACGTACGAGCTCAGGGGTTATATATTGATGGATATCAAACGCATGGAGCGAATTGCCTGTGTGGCATGCCTAAGTGGCAATTGATCGAGGCTTCTGTTGAAAAGCAAAGTCTTGTGGTGATGATCAAAGCACAACCTTTGTGGCGTAGCTTTGTGTAACGTTTACTTCGCAAGTTTCACACCCGGTATGAACCAAAAACGGGAGACGGACATCAGGGAGGGCATGCGTTTCTTTCTAGTTAGAAGTGGCGTCGGTGGTTTTACACGCCCTGACGAGTTTGACTTATGTGGTTGTTGCTGTTGCGAGGCGCCTCGGTTTGATCGGACGATCCGGGTCCGATGGAGTCATTTAGTTGGCTCACCTACGCCCTATAGGGTGGGGAAACGCATGTTCAGGCATTTTAATCCACATCGGTGGACCGGCCCAGACGATCCAAAGGCTTGACAGAGTACTTGCCTGAGGCTCGGGCTAGACAGTCTCGAATCGGTAGAGGACGATCCCTGGCCTCGGTTCATAGATGGAAATCAAATTTCCAAATACGTGATTTTGCGGTTTTAATTGTAGAACTAGTATGGCGACATGATATATGGTACCCATGCCGCCTATGATTGATACTTATGATTGAAGTTGTTTTATACACTATACACTTATAATAGTATCAAATGATTTGTTTTAAACGTATCAAGCATTCTTTGGCTGTTATAAGGGAAAACCCTATCCCCCGGCTTGCGTTTCATTGTGTGATAGGACCTGGGTCTTATAACAGCTTCATTTTTCTTTATTTAGCATTGCGCTGTTTGTTTATGCACTGGTATTCTTGGGAGGAAACCCGTTCCGTGTTATACGGCGTGGTCCCTTGATTTACCTAACTTTAAAAATAAAGATTAACTGTTTTAGTTCTCACACCAGTCACATGACTGACCTGGAGTTTATTGTTTTAACCTAAACTCTGGGTGCCCCTATTTTCCGCACGGGCAGCTTGTAGTTTTGGTTTTGCAGATTTATATTCACAGGATCCTGGTTTACAGCTGGAGTGATATCCGGAAAGCTTTGTATCCGTATATCTCTTCTAGTTGTGTATTGTATTATTTTCCGCTGCTATGTATTTAAATGTAATTTAAAGCTCTAGTATTTCCGTGTAATATTTATTCATTTTTACTCTGTATATTCTTGTAATCTGATGCATTGTTGTAATATACAATGAAATGTTCTTCCGTCTGCGTTCTGTTTTGTCGTGTTCTCAAACGATAGGGCGTTTCGAACGGTCCGAGTCGGTTTAGCGACTAGTTCGGACCGAGCGAAATTCCTTTTCGTCACATCATTTCAAACCATATTAGGGTTTTCCAAACTAGTCGGGATTAGCGCACCTTACCGAAGTAATCATTTGTTTAATTTCCCAATCCTAACCTATTCATCCCATGAGCAAAACTGGTAATACTCCATATCTAACACTATGGTGTTATCGGTAAAATTAATTACCATTTCACCTTCAAATCTAATTAAAGATTTAACTATCGCTTGGAGCAAAACTGGTGATACTCCATTCTCGATCATTTATTGAATTTGATAATTTTAGTTATCAGATTCACATTTCAATCTAATTAAAGATTCATTAAAACTCTAATTCAGTTTTACTCTCCAAAAATCATTACTTAATGATTATTCCAAGTTAATAAATTAATCTTACCTTTAAATGGGTTAAAGAACCAATGTCATTTAAAACACAGCTCACGGTAAACCCAAAATCTTATTCCATTAACAATGGGATTTTCATGGAATACAGGTCAATATATATAATCAATATGAACTTCCATATCCAACCGATAATATAAATGGAATAACGGCAAAGCCTTTTAAATTCCATATATATTAACAAACTTCCTCCACAGAAACTCACTTTGGTTATTATCAAATTGGATTCCATTCCATTCCAATATATTAAATTGGAAAACTTTACTTTGGAAAATCTCCACTAAATCTTTAATAAAAAGATTTATAAGTTCCAAATCTCATTTCACTGTAAATCGGGTTAAAGAACAAGTGTCGTTAAAAACACAGTTCATAATAAACCCAATTCACATTCCATTTCAAATCCAATTAAATGTTAATTAATTGATAATTCTTCTCTACATCTTAATTAAAAGATTTATTCTTTTCTCACGGGGTTTAAGAACAGTGTTACTGAAGACCCCATCCCATTAGTTTCTAACCGTAAATTAGTAAGAGAATAATTCCCTAAGTATTTATCCCGAAGGCCGAAACCAACATCAGATCAATACCCAGATAACCATTCAACTTAGCTAATCTCCACTTAGTTTCTAATTTTCTTAACTCCATTGGGTTTAAGAACAGTTATTAAAGATACCATTCACGACAAACCCAAAATCTCATTCCATTGTTAATCGGGTTAAAGAACAAGTGTTATTTAAAACACCGTCCACGATAAACCCAAAAACCAATTTCAATTCAATTCCAATTAAATGTTAATTAATTGATAAACTTCATTAAATCTTAATAAAAAGATTTATATCTTTTCTCAACTGGGTTTAAGAACAATGTTAATGAAGACACCGTTCACGACAAACCCAAAATCCAATTTGATATTAAATACAAGGCTATGAATAGAAAATATATCGGCTTATATTCAATATCAAATTCTAAAACCAACAAATATCGTTTTGGGAATAACGATATATGTATATCTTCCAAATTCCTCCACAATGTCTGCATAATCACGGAATCCAATATAGAAATATTCTAAAGATAAATTTGATTCAAATCCATTCCAATTCATATATTGGAAATTCTGGTTAATTTTAAAACCATTTCAAATCCAATTTATTTATTTAAAAATAATTGGATTATAATTCTAGTTAATAACTAGTTCATTTCGATAAAATATATTTTTATCTTTACAAATATGGAAATTTTCATCCTAATTCTTTCCAAATCATTTATTATGATTTTACACAAATTATTGCTATTTTTAATAATTTTATCAAGGCCTCTACAGTCGATTTCCATAAACGGCCATCAAACTGCACTTACAGCGACCTTTTCCAAATTTGATTTGGACATAATTCCAAATCCAACCGTTAGATTTCTAATTTCTTGTATTTGTTAGAAATCTCTTTTCGATATGAACCCAACGGTTCTGGTTTTAGGAGAATCCGACGGTCGGATCTCCCGTAACGTCAATTCGAAATCAATGGTCGAAATTCGCGAACTGCCACGGTGCGGTGCGTTCTATTCAGGCCATTATATATATATATATATATATATATATATTTCATCGATTTCCATTTAAAATGTATTTTATGATTCGTTTTAAAAACGATTTCAACTTCATATTCAATTTTAAATCAAAATTGAATATTCCATATCATTAATATATAAATGATAATGTTTTCAAAATATTATATTTTGAAATCATTTCCTTTTCGATATATATTATAAAAATGAATAAAATCGATATAAATATAGCTCGCGTCAAAAATGGCGCGTATCTAATCAACACGGCTTTATATATTTAAATATTTTCATGTCCATCCCAAATCGGACATCAAAATCATATTTTGATTTTTGACTGAATATTATTTTAAAATATTAATTATTTTAAAATATTTGTTATTTTAAAATATTCACTCTTTCTGAACTGGAATCAGGCACAGTCAATTACAATATAATGTTGATTATATGGATTTCATACAACACATGTATAGAACAATAATCAAACACAGTCAACCATCATCCATAGTGCATTACACTACCGTATAAGCGTTAAATATAAATAATTAACGCTTACAATAGCCTATCAACCAATCGATTGACATACAACTAAATATTGGTATTAGTGTATGTCCAATATCATCCCAATACCCGTGTGGGGTTTTCAAATAACAAACACTGATTATTATTTATGCAGTTGGGCGATGTGTAAAATATATCGTTCCAATCCATATCAGTCAAATGTGTGTACAAATACAAATCATCTGATTTGTAAATGAATATTTATTTTATTCATATACACATTAAAAATTATATTTTTAACGATAAACTATTTATTTCAACAAATGAATGTTTTATTTATTCCATTCCACATCACAATCAATTTTCACAACACAATCAAATCAAACAATTCGTCCATGGTTTGTTGACGACTTGTATCGAGTACTGCTAAGCACGTCTGCATCCTAATATATATTTTAACTAGAAAATAAAATGAAAATGAGAAGTTCTCACATTGGGTTTCCACTCCGTCATTCTTTATTCTTGAACGGTTTGGATTTATTTTATGTCCAGTGCGTAGCGCTCTTCACCGTGCTTCCACCGCAGTCTGTTTCACGCAGTTATATTAAAAATCACATTTTTAATAATGTTCCATATATTTAAAAATCACATTTTTATATTCATACCATTTGTATAAAAATCATATTTTTAAACCGCTACTTCATATATAAAAATCATATTTTATATAATGATATATAAAATAAAAATCACTTCTTTACATAACGATGTATATAATAAAATTCACTTAGTTATATAACGATGTATATAATAAAAATCACTTCTTTATCCCAATGTTATTTATGTAAAAATTCTATTTTTAAAACAATGATGTATATATTTTAAAAACAACACCTTTGAAACAAAATTATTTCATTTAAAAATTACTTTTTTAAATCAAATTCTATGTTTCATTTACTGTTATATATATGAAAAAAAATTGCATTTTTAAATTCAATGTTCATTTACAATTAAAGATCACAATTTTTATACAATGCTTTTACATTTAAATAACTTAAGTAAAAGAAAGAGATTTTAAAACCTTAATCCCCTCTTTCACTTCTATACTGTATCGTTACTTCTGACCTGAACCCGTAACCCCTTCATCATCATCTTCTACCTGGTAGTGTTTGAACCATCCATCGATTTCTAGGGTTAACAACAACCCTCACCACAACGCGCCAGAGCCAGATCAAAGTAGGTCACGTGGAGCGCCTTCGGACGCGCTACCCTCTGCCAGAGTTCTGGCAATCTCGATGCCTCCTCCTCGTCGGAAACAGCATGCGAATAATGCGAGTTCGAGTGAGAAAAACCAAGCGAATACGCCGCGATGTATGATCATAATGGAACGGATTTAAAGATCTTGAAAGGATCTCCCATTTTCGTTTTGGAGTGGGTTTAAATTTGGAGTGGTTTGGTTGAATTTATGGATTGAAATAGGGATGAAATGGAGCGTTCATCGGGTGGTAACGGTGGGTTGACAGTTGACCGAGGAAAGGTTTGACTTAGGTCCTAGAGAATATGAAGGGCTTATATATAATAATTAAATAATTATTTAATTCTCCAAATGGGTTCAATTGCGTCCGAACACCAAATTAAACCCAACGACTATCACCCCTAGCTAAATACCCCCATTCCGAACACAATGGGATATGTTTCGCAAGCCAATTCGACTGTTACGATCAGTTTTCTTTTAAATTAAAATATAAATCAATTAAAATTGAATTTGAATGTACATTTTAATTTACTGGGGCCACACACTAACTCCAAAAATTCCAGAAAAATAAATATGGTTATGTTTTGACGATATGGTCCTAGGAAAACTTATTTCGTTGAATTTGGAGACCGTTTGAAAATTGGTCAATTTCTGGTCGATCCAAATTGACTTAAACTGTTAAAACACGTTTAACTTCGCCACACTCACATATTGATTCAGAAAATTATGAATTTTGGAATCTAGCAATAATTTGACATTCCGGATCCAACAAAATTGGTTTTGTCAAAAACGGAGGTTGTTTGCAAAATTGCTATTTTTAAGGGCTATATTTCCATAGCGACTATTCTGAATTTTCAACTGGGCATAACTTTTTATTCCCGCTATGAAATTTCAATTTTTCAGATCCGTTAGAAAGATATTTTCAAACAGATTCAAAAATTTCTGGTTTTGCCAAAATCCGGTTTATTTTGAATCCTGTACATTCAATTGAAATTTGAAATTGAATTTTCAAACTGCAGCGCCATTTCCAATTCCTTTTATAATTAAAATAAATATTTATATTCTAACTTCAATTTAAATAAATTTATACGTTCTAATTCTATTCAAAATAAATTTCTAGTCATTATTATTTAAAATAAATCATTTTAAATATTCAAAATTCATTAAAATAGCCAAAATAAAAAATTTAAATTGGTTCTGATTTTCCGGGTTGTTACACTAAAGCTAGTGGTCTATGTACTAACAAATATGGTGTTAAACTTAAAGGTTCAGCCACATCATCATCTTCGACGAACACTTATAAGTTTAATTTCAATAACTAAGTATGCTTAATAAAAATGCAAGGTATAAATTCCAAAGTATAAATTTGAATAACTAGTACAAATTGAATTACATTTACTAGTTATAAACTTAGTTAAGTGGTATAAGTTTTAGTATATTCACAAATAATCATTTATTTTGTTCTAAGTTTAAGTGTATTCACATATACTAAAACTTTAACAATTTAACTTGTGTAAGTTTATTTATATTCAGGTAAGAGCTTGGACAAAGGTAAGCGAAAGAGCAACAGTTTAGTAAGCAAGGTGAAATCCCCATTTAAGGGAAAAGCGAAGAAGAAAGGAATTCCAAGCATTGAGGACTTGCACTAAAGTTTGAAGTGATCTTTCATGTTTCAAATCCATACATGTTTCATGAATTTTTAGATGCTAATGTAAGATTTTTGTTGTTGTGTACATACTCGCTAATGTATTTGTATGTATGGTTCTGTGATTGTAAACTGGCTAGTTCACTACTACGGTTTATCTAATGGTTTGTTAATATAATGTTTCGTTGTTTTGTGTATTGTTTTGTTTGAATTCAGTACTTATTGGTCCGCATTGTTATTTTTTCTAAATGGATACACTACTCCTTTCTAGTATTCATTTGTTTGTAGCTATTTCGAAGTAGTTTACATTTTATCGTAAGGTATCATACAATTCAGCATTCTATACGAACGTGTAATGTCATTGTCATGTCGTTAGCATGGTGACAAATTAAGAAAAGTGGCATCAGTGCAATTTGTGCTTACATTACGAAATGTTTGTATGCCATATTCTATGATTTGTCATATCTAACGATGATGTGTGCTTGTATTATTTAAGTGACCAAAACAGTCAAAAGCTTTGGAAACCATATCTTAGCCAGTGACCGATCACATTAGGTGTACTTAAAGCAGATTCGCTACAGTATAACGTCATGCGTAGCAGCGCAGGTTAGTACTAAAAGCAGATTCGCTACAATATAACGTTAGTCGAAAAACTGACCGATCAAATCATAACTTGTTTTATTCACTTGATACTGTGGAGCTGTAAATCTCCATCATATTTGTTTTTGACAACTCCACATATTGCCCTTATATATATCTAAGGTATTTTTCAACAATTTTATACTCCAACTACTTTTTAGTTATACAAAAAGTTTCATCTAAAAAAAATGCCTTCATGGTCATGGCCTTCGTCAATGGATTCTAACTGAGATCAAAACTTAGCTCAATGTCCGCCATCAAGTCCAAGAATAGATATTGATTGGAATATCCAATACCAGGAGCAACACTGTGAGGACCTGCGTCGTGACTACCCAGAGCTGACCCGATTGACGATTCAACCACCTCTTGCTTATGTTCCAGATGATGGTCATCAAGTAGTTCAAACTATACAAGGACAACACTTACGAGCAACTAGTGTCCCTCACCCTCCGACTGTGGAAGTGATAGATCAGTTCTCGGTAGTTCATCCTTCATATGAACAAGAGGTCCGAGGGACTTCAGTTAACCAGACTCCAAACGAGTAGGAGGTTAACTCATATCCCGTTTGTTGCCACTGTGGTTACGCGGTAGAGGTAGTCGTACGGGCGGACGTAGAGAATATTGGTCATAGAATTCAGTTATACTCATTATGGCCGAACAGATGTAATTACTTTGAATGGATAAATGGCCGTTTATGCCCAAGGGGTATTTTTTATGCCAACGAGTTAGAACATGAGATTAGGCGACTTCGAACCTCTTTAGAATCCCTTGAGATTGAGCATAGTAATTAGTGTGCTTGCGTACTTATTTTTCTACTTATTCCAACTATTGTAACTTATGTTTTAGTTGTTATTTCCTATTTAACATCTTTTGTACCATCGGTTTAAGCACCCATTTCGTATTTTCAAATTAATATACGTTCTATAATTCGTGTTGTCAAATGCCGAGAAAAATATATTTACAGTTCAAAAGGAAAACAAAAAAGGCAAATTCTATTTACATACCGAAAATCACTTAACATACACCATTATTTTTCTATAAAATTCTATTACTAAATTACCCTTCTCTCTTAGTTGCTTTTTTAAAAATCTTACATATAAATAGTCAGATTATTCTTAAAAGTGTTGAAATTTGATGCAAACTAAATATGTTAATGAATTATTTAATTATGAAATCTAAAATTTCAATTAAAAAAATATTCTGAAAGAATTGTCTAATTTAGAAGTGTTGATCTGTTTTGTTAAATTAGAGTAATTTTGTTGAAATTATTTTTTTTTTCAAAAAAGTTTATGAAAGCTACAAACTAGTAAAGAAATTTATTTCATTTTGTTAAATTTTACTCAATGTGATGCAAAGAATTTCTAATTTTAGGTAATTGTGTTTTAAGTTTGAACGAGGAAAGAAAAAGAAGATGAGAACATGGATGATTTAGTAAAAGAAATGGTGTACGTAAAGTAATATATGGTGTATATTAGTTTACTATAATTTTTGGTATATGTTTAGCAATTTTTGGTGTATAAATAGAATTAGTGTAACACCCCACGTCCGTTAATGTCACTCACAAAGGGAATGCATTAAGTTTCGTGGAGTATTATAAGTAAACAGAACAGAATATTACAAGGCAGAGAAAGTAGTACTTGAAAAATTTTGTAACTTTACTGCAGCGGAAACAGAAATAAGTTTGATTACATTTCCAAATACCAAAACCAATTACATAATATCAGTCTTGTACAAAACTTTCAGAGTACTTAATGTTAAAACTGTAATCCCCAACAGAAAATGCCATAGATAAGCTGAATCAAAGCCAAGCAATTCATCTTTCAACTTCAAGCTGGAAGAAGGGATATCCGAACTAAGCTTGAGTATTTCCTCCCTAAAAACCGGGGGGGGGGGGGGAGGGGGGGACAGAAGAAAAGAGGAGAAAACAAACTAGGTCAGACATAAGTCTGGCGAGTCCAGTGACTTTAACAATATAATCATTAAAGTAACAAGACAAGAACATAAACTGGAAAGTAAGAAATGAATATACATAAATATGCATGACAAGGTAAGCAGGATGAATAAGATAAACGTTGATCGCGCTTCTAATCACCAAAGGATAATTACTACACTGCACTAATGCTAATTTCACCGCAACGTTACTAATTCCATACTGAAACTTGATCCCCATCTTGTAATTGGTAGTCCTCAGGCGTAACATCTGGTAAGAGGTATTCACCCCATATAATCCTTACTTGCCCATACTAAATACTAGATGTCCCCACACTAGCCCCTTATCGCTCAATCGATCGGCTCCCTAACTCACATGTATTTATTACTTGTGTCATTCGGCCCCGCTTGTTTACTTGTGTTATTCGGCCCCGCTTGTATGTAGATACCTGTGCTGGTCCCACCATAGGGTGTATCAATCCCTATGATGGCAACCCGAAACAATTCAAGATGCACAGTGTATACTACTGATGCCCAGTGCCTTCTTTTTCCACTCTGGAGCACGTGCACGCCCATACTCCGCCGGAACCTAAATTGTCGCACCACCTACCGCTATTTTGACCGCTTATAATCAGCCCAGTAATCGTGCCCTACCCTGCCTAGTTCAGGGTACCATGATACAACTATGTGGGTTACTGCTGAAATGGGTCCCCATTACTAGGGTTTCCTACTGGTTATGTTTTACGGGCTTACATATGCAAATATTACCCACCTACACAAGATGTACTTAATCCTCCCACTGATTCAAACATGTTTATTTAACGGTTAAGTTTGTAGGCCTATATACACTAATATTACCCACCTACCCAAGGTTTACTTAACCCTTCTACTTATCAAGTCAATATGTATTATTGGTTAAGCTTTCCTTAATCCTATCCCCTTTGTTCATGTAAAATTGGTCAAGTGTTGTCCATTCATGTTAACTTAACCCACCCACACATCATGTTGTATTAGGTAAGTGTTTCTTATTAACTTAACCCTGTTCATTCATCATGTTATATTGGTTAAGTGTTTTAAATTTACTTAAACCCACCCACTTGTCTAATTAACATGTTGTATTGGTTAAGTGTTCTCAATTTACTTAACCCCGCCCACTTATATAATTAACATGTTGTATTGGTTAAGTGTTCTCAATTTACTTAACCCCACTCACTTAACATGTTGTATTGGTTAAGTGTTCTCAATTTACTTAACCGCACCCACTTGTCTATTTATTGGCATTAATTAATTTATTAATACACCAACCTCTCACATTAGAACTGTTGTTTGCGGTTGCTGGATGTGCCGGGCGGTTACGGGCAGACTTCTACCGCGAACTCATTCTAACCTCGGGTTTTTGGCTTAATGCGCTAACCTCTCACATTAGATCTGTGTTTTTGCGGTCGCTGGATGTGTCGGGTGGTTCTGGGCAGTCTTACACCGCAACTCAATCTAAACTCGGGTTAAGCATGTTCATTTTTTAACCAATTTACATATTTACCATTTATGTCCAAGTCTAGATTTATATGTAAATTATCCATAAGTGTGGTCAATTCAAGTTATGCCACATTTACTAGATATGCTCAAAATTAACTATATGATTACAACCCATTTTATGCCAATTACATAATGTCCAGTATTTAATGTTTCCCAACTGTTTCCCCACGTCAATCGTTCGTATGATTCATATAATACGTTAGGCTCGCCATTAGCCAAACTCATTAGAAAAAGGGAAAGAAAGAGATGTATAACATCCAAACTAGCATAAAACAATATAGATCCAATTATGAACATAACTAGCATATAACAAAGATCCCATTTATGAACTTGCATAACAAAATAGATCTAAATTAACATATGAACTTGCATAACAAGTTAGATCTAAATTAACATATGAACTTGCATAACAAATTAGATCTAAATTAACATATGGACTTGCATAACAAATTAGATCTAAATTAATATACGGACTTGCACAACAAATTAGATCTAAATTAACATATGCACTTGCATAACAAATTAGATCTAAATTAACATATGGACTTGCATAACAAATTAGATCTAAATTAACATATGGACTTGCATAACAAATTAGATCTAAATTAACATATGGACTTGCATAACAAATTAGATCTAAATTAACATATGAACTTGCATAACAAATTAGATCTAAATTAACATATGAAAATAGACTAGCATGGATCATAAACTTGCATGATCATAATTTACATTGATATGAATTTGCGTAATCAATGACTTGCATAAGCAATAGACATATAAAATATGAATTTGCATAAACACATAAACTGGCGTGGATCTAATCATGTAAAATATGACTTGCATAGATCTAAACATATAAATAGGAACTTGCATGTATGAATATGATTTTCACATAAACTTGCATATGATTTGCATACAAACTTGCATACGTAATTAGACATGTAGACTAATATCACATGATATACATATAAACTTGCATATGATTTGCATACAAACTTACATACAACAACATCATAAAATGAATCTAATCGAGCATACACAATTAGACACATGAATTAACATCATAAAATGGGCTTAATCAAGTATATGTAATTAGTCATATTCATATAGTCCAACTTATAAACCCATCACAATTACGTTCAACAATTATATTGTTAAAGGAGCTGTACTCACTATGAACGGATTAAGGAAGAGAATAGATTAAGCGTAGAATCCTTGTTCACACCATCCTAAGTTTTAATTCGTTGAATAAGAGAAGCTTGCTCAGTCTATGTTGCAGCAGCATGGCGGCTTGAGAATGATTTTTGTTTTGATTTAGGGTTTAGGTTAGATGTGATTATATAAGAGTGTAGGATTAATTCTAACCTTTAGATCAGTCTAGGAGTAATCAGAGCCATCCAAACCAAAGAGATATGTCACTCAGCCAATCACAGCACGACACATAAGCCATAATACTTCAGATTTCGTCAGCAGGTCAATCAGAGAAGGCCATGTTCAAAAAAACAATCCTTGACCAACAAAAATGCGCCACGTGCGCCGCATGATGCGTACACATCATATATTTGTATTTTTCTTTTTAATACACACATTACTTTGTGAATCTTTTTATTTTTTTATGCGCTCCTTTTTTATTGTGAATTAACATAAGTAACAAATTAGCATAAGTATCCATACAAATTAGGATTAATTACATGGTTTCCTAAATTATCATCAAATAAACATAAATGACAAATTACTTGTTTTCTTTATTGCATGTATTGATTCCTTCTGTACTCACACATTTTCAATTTTGTATCTTTATAACATAATTGCACATATGTACATATATGCATCTATTTATTTATCTTATAACATAATTGCACATATGTACATATATGCATCTATTTATTTAATACTTTTACCGTATGCATTATTGCGTTAAATCTCCTTATTTAACACACATACTAATATGTTAATCTTCTTACCTTTAATTTGTCACATGCATTTCTTTACATTAATGCTTTTCTACATTTTCTTGCGCACTTTTGAATTTTCTTCCTTAATTAATTAATCCATAAATTAATTATATAAAAATTTGGGTTATTACATTCTCCCCTCCTTAAAGGATTTCGTCCCCAAAATCTCCAAGTTAAGAAGAATGTTACCATCCATCATCCATCTACTCATCCATCAATCACAGACATCCATTATCCTTAAAAGATTTCTAATGCTTTAATGAACATTTGCAAAAGTGTGTGTATATGTTCCTACTCTAATGCAAAATCAGGCGGTCTACTGACTGAATCAACCTCCTTAATGCAATTCATGATAGTGTCATGCGTCCATTATGTATGCAAAAGAATCATAATGATACATATCATTTTTACATGCGTGCACAATCATTTATTCAAATGCAACATCCATATGATAACACATTCAATATACATCCATCAAATTAATTATGCACACTTATTCATATGCAATACGAAAGTGATTGAGCCTTTCTAGTGCTTAATGTGTGTGTAAATGCATTCACGAGTAACCACTAGCAAACACTTGCATCCACCAAACATAGCATGTCTCAAACACATGTTTACAACCATAGGATTTTCCTACCTAAAGATCGAAGATGTAATCGAGAGGACATACTGAACGATAGAACAAGTATAAACAAAGCGATAGAAAAAGGAGAAGTTAAGAACATACCCTCCTAAAGGAAAGGGTACAGCGTACCCATCTTGTCTTCTGTCTCCCAGGTCACGTCTCCTTTATCATCTCCCCACTGGACTTTAACCACTTGACCTCTCAGTTATGTAACTTCTTGACCTCCGATCCACGGATGCATGTAGGAGCTGTCTAATCGTGGCATCTTGCTCCACTTCCACTTCCTTGAGCATGCTCTGCTCCATTACTTCCGCGGTATCATATAAACGCTTCTTCAAGGATTGTCTTCCTCAAGCTCTCCTCTCGTGATACGCAAAGTCTATCTTGCGCCTCGGGGGTAAACCCCAAACTTCATCAAAGATGTCATCAAACTCACGGACCACACGAACAAATTTCAAATCATCGATGAATGCGTCAAGAGATTCTAGGTAGCTAAGCATCACTGAACCCCTAGGGTCACAGGAAATATCAAGGGTCTTTCCACAACGAGTCAACAGTCTAACTACCCTCTTTTCATAGTCTAGGATGACACCATGACTGGCTAGCCAATCCATTCCTAGAATCAAGCTATAGCTCGTGAAACTAAGAACGAAGGCGTTGCATTCAAGCCCAATGCCCAAGATAGACACTCTCAAATCCCGACAAACCATAGATAAGTGAGCCAAGCCACCAATAGGATTTGAGACTACAATGGGATCCATAACTAGACAAGTATTTAGGTGTAGTGTTTCAACTATCGAAGCAGATACAAACGAGTGCGAAGTGCAAAAGTCGAAAAGAGTTCTAGGAAAAAGAAATCAAATCTTCAACCAAAACTTCCTATCTCTTTCCGATATACTGACCATGAGAACACAACATGCCCTTCCGAAGATCGTGTACTTTGTCCTTACCCTTTACCTTGCCTCTTTGGACAATCCTGATAAGATGTCCTGTCTCTCCGTAATGATAACAACTAGTCTTCTTTTTCTTTCTAATGTCTTTCTTTAAGTGGCCAGGTATTTCACAATTGTGGTACTTCCTTTTTCTCATGGCCCTTGTTATCCTTACCGCCTTTCTTTGGATCCACTTTTTATCCTGTGTCCTATCCATATCTCCCCTGCATGTTCTCCATTCGTGACCTCCCACCAAAATGAAGCTTCATCTTTCATTAACCAAGAAGTTGGTTGAACCTTCCTCCCATCGTCTATCTCAATGGTACCAACAAGTCCTCCACTTCGTTGAGCCAACTTCTAGCCTCGACAAACGTCTCAGTTCCATGAAGCGGTTTTTCGCACGGAAGTCCTTACACATCTTAGAAAAAGCATCTATACGCGGAGGAAGAGATTCAAAAGGGAAAGAGGAAGGAATTCGAAACAAAGAATCGAAAGAAAGATATATGACTTTTGGGAATTATGTTTTTCAAAATAAACTTTCCTTTTGAAAATACTTCCTTTTAAAACTTTTTTGAAAATAGTTTTCAAAAACTTTTATCTAATCTGGTAACCTTCGGCTCTGATACCAAGTGTAACACCCCACGTCCGTTAATGTCACTCACAAAGGGAATACATTAAGTTTCGTGGAGTACTATAAGTAAACAGAATGGAATATTACAAGACAGAGAAAGTAGTACTTGAAATTTTTTATAACTTTATTGCAGCAGAAACAGAAATAAGTTTGATTACATTTCCAAATACCAAAACCAAGTACATAATATAAGTCTTGTACAAAACCTTCAGAGTACTTAATATTAAAACTGTAATCCCCAACAGAAAATGCCATAGATAAGCTGAATCAAAGCCAAGCAATTCATCTTTCAACTTCAAGCTGGAAGAAGGGATATCTGAACTAATCTTGAGTATTTCCTCCCTAAAAACCGGGGGGGGGGGGGGGACGGAAGAAAAGAGGCTAAAACAAACTAGGTCAGACATAAGTCTGATGAGTCCAGTGACTTTAGCAATATAATCATTAAAGTAACAGGGTAAGAACATAAACTGGAAAGTAAGAAATGACTATACATGAATATGCATGACAAGGTAAGCAGGATGAATAAGATAAACGTTGATTGCACTTCTAATCACTAAAGGATAATTACTATACTGCACCAATGCTAATTTCACCGCACTCTTACTAGTTCCATACTGAAAGTTGATCCCTATCTTGTAATTGGTAGTCCTCAGGCGTAACATCTAGCAAGAGGTATTCACCCCACACAATCCTTACTTCCCCATACTAAATATTAGATGTCCCCACAGTACCCCCCTTATCGCTTAATCGATCGGCTCCCTAACTCGCATGTATTTATTACTTGTGTCATTCAGCCCCGCTTGTTTACTTGTGTCATTCGTCCCAGCTTGTTTATTTGTATCATTCGGCCCCGCTTGTATGTAGATACCCGTGCTGGTCCCACTATAGGATGTATCAATCCCTATGATGGCAACCCGACACAATTCAAGATGCACAGTGTATACTACTGATGCCCAGTGCCTACTTTTTCCAATCCGGTGCACGTGCACGCCCATACTCCGCCGGAACCTACACTGCCGCACCACCCGCCGCTATTTTGACCTCTTATAATCAGCCCAGTAATCGTGCCCTACCCTGCCTAGTTCAGAGTACCATGATACATCTATGTGGGTTACTGCTGAAATGAGTCCCTGTTACTAGGGTTTCCTACCGGTTATGTTTTGTGGGCCTATATATGCAAATATTACCCACCTACACGAGATGTACTTAACCCTCCCACTGATTCAAACATGTGTATTTAACGGTTAAGTTTGTGGGCCTATGTACACTAATATTACCCACCTACCCAAGGTTTACTTAACCCTCCTACTTATCAAGTCAATATGTATTATTGGTTGATCTTGTCTTAACCCTATCCCCTTTGTTCGTGTAATATTGTTTAAGTGTTGTCCATTCATGTTAACTTAACCCACCCACACATAGTGTTGTATTGGTTAAGTGTTTCTTATTAACTTTACCCTGTTCATTCATCATGTTATATTGGTCAAGTGTTTTAAATTTACTTAACCCCACCCACTTGTCTAATTAACATGTTGTATTGGTTAATTGTTCTCAATTTACTTAACCCCACCCACTTATCTAATTAACATGTTGTATTGGTTAAGTGTTCTCAATTTACTTAACCCCACCCACTTATCTAATTAACATGTTGTATGGGTTAAGTGTGCTCAATTTACTTAACCCTACCCACTTGTCTATTCATTGACATTAATTAATTTATTAATGCACCAACCTCTCACATTAGAACTGTTATTTGCAGTTGCTGGATGTGCCGGGCGGTTTCGGGCAAACTTCTACCGTAAACTCATTCTAACCTCGGGTTTTGGGCTTAATGCGCTAAACTCTCACATTAGATCTGTGTTGTTGCGTTCACTGGATGTGCCGGGCGGTTCCGGGCATTCGTACACCGCAACTCAATCTAACCTCGGGTTAGGCATGTTCATCTTTCAACCAATTTACATATTTACCATTTATGTCTAAGTCTAGATTTATATGTAAATTATCCATAAGTGTGGCCAATTCAAGTTATGCCACATTTACTAGATATGCCCAAAATTAATTATATGATTACAACCCATTTTATGCCAATTACATAATGTCCAATATTTAATGTTTCCCAACGTCAATCGTTCGTATGATTCATATAATACGTTAGGCTCGCCATTAGCCTAACTCATAAGAAAAAGGGAAAGAAAGAGATGTATAACATCCAAACTGGCATAAAACAATATAGATCCAATTATGAACATAACTAGCATATAACAAAGATCCCATTTATGAACTTGCATAACAAAATAGATCTAAATTAACATATGAACTTGCATGACAAGTTAGATCTAAATTAACATATGAACTTGCATAACAAATTAGATCTGAATTAACATATGGACTCGCATAACAAAATAGATCTAAATTAACATATGGACTTGCACAATAAATTAGATCTAAATTTACATATGAACTTGCATAACAAATTAGATCTAAATTAACATATGGACTTGCATAACAAATTAGATCTAAATTAGCATATGGACTTGCATAACAAATTAGATCTAAATTAGCATATGGACTTGCATAACAAATTAGATCTATCAATCTTGCTCTGATACCAGATGTAACAACCCATGTTCTGACAGACCGATTTTTTTTTCAAAAATCCAATCCATCGAAACCGAGTTGGTTTGTCCTGGTATCCTATAAAAAAGAGAGACATAAAACATGTAAGAGTTCGGAAAACATCTCACAGCGGAAGGAATAAAATATAATGTAATTAAGCTATAGCTTTACCTTAATAATAATACTGCTAGACCAGTATCCAAAGCTATATGGTCTCTGTCATAAACCTAACCTGCGAATGTTATGAGGAGCGGGTCAGAACATAAGTTCTGTGTGAATGAATTTAAACTACACTTCCTGAATAATCCTACATATACCGTTCAATTACATTTTCTCTCTTATTAGGTTATTAGTGTTATTAGCACTCAAGGTTTTCACACACACGTCGCACCCATCTACTCCTTAGTAGATTAAACTAATACAATGTATACGTAGCTACCCCCCACTAAGGTACACCCTGTGATACCCCGTTCGCGCGGTCTCTTCCGTGATACCACAATAACAGGATAACATAGGATAAGGTAAGGCAAGATAAACTGAATATGATATCGTACCCATTTCTATTTCTCTGCAACTACTAGCCTCATGTGCTCATAATAAAATGATCCCATTATCGATCAGCTTCTACTCGCATGTATTTATTACTTGTGTCATCCGGCCCCGCTTGTGTGTAGATACTTGTGTTGGTCCCACCATGGGGTGTATCAATCCCTATGGTGGTGACCCGACACAATTCAAGATGCACAGTGTATAACTACTAATGCCCTGTGCCTGCTTTTTCCACTTCGGAGTACGTGCACATCCGTACTCCGTCGGAACCTACACTGACGCACCACCAGTCGTTGTTTTGACCGCTTATAATCAGCCCAGTAATCGTGCCCCACCCTGCCTAGTTCAGGGTACCATGATACATCTATGTGGGTTACTGCTGAAATGGGTCCCCGTTACTAGGGTTTCCTAATCGACATGTTATAATGGTTAAGTGTTCCCAATTTGACCTAACCCCATCCATCTGTTTAATTAACATGTTGTATTGGTTAAGTTTATGGGCCTATGTACACAAATATTAGCCTCCAACCCGATATATACTTAACTCCTTCTACTGATTCAAGCATGTTTTATTTATGGTTAAGTTTGTGGGCCTATATATACTAATATTATCCACCTACCCAAGGTTTACTTAACCTTTCCACTTATCAAGTCAATATGTATTATTGGTTAAGCTTGCCTTAACCCTATCCACTTTGTTCATGTAATATTGGTTAAGTGTTGTCCGTTCATGTTAACTTAACCTACCCACACATCATGTTATGTTGGTTAAGTGTTTCTTATTAACTTAACCTCACTCGTTCATCATGTTATATTGGTTAAGTGTTTCTTATTAACTTAACCCTACTCATTCATCATGTTGTATTGGTTAAGTGTCGCCTACTCATATGTTTCTTAACCTTACCATTCTTAGCGTGTTTTGTTTATTAGCATTAATTCATTCATTAATGCCTTAACCTCTCACATTAGAACTGTTGTTTGCGGTTGCTGGATGTGCTGGGCGGTTCCGGGCCGACTTCTACCGCAAAATCATTCTAACCTCGGGTTTTTTCCTTGGGCATGATGCACTAACGTCTCACATTAGACCTGTTGTTGTGGTTGCTGGATTGTGTCGGGCGGTTCCGGGTAGTCTTACACCACAACTCAGTCTAACCTCTGGTTAGGCGTGTTCGTCTTTTTATTTAATTCACATATTTACCATTCATGTTTATATGTAAATTATCCATAAGTGTTATCATTCAAGTCATGTCCCACTTACCATTTAAATCATGTCCATGATTCTAGGTATACAAATTATACCATTTCATGCTACTAACCATTTTCATGATTATGAACCAATTTATGCCAATAGCTTATAATTTAAATTTGGCATAGAACAACCTAAATTTAATTTAGCCTATAATTGTGAACTTGCATTTTAGTTGGATCCAATTAACATAGATCTAAATGTATAAGCATGTAGATCTAGACATATAAACATATATGAACATGATTTAGTTTTTGGACTTGCATATAACATAACATAAAAGAATCACCAAATTAATATACAACATGATAGGTTCAATTTTTATCACAATAGTCACATAGGCATAGGTGACTTCAGATTAGTCACAAGGATAAACACAAATCAGAATTGTTTATCTTACAACTAGGCACAGTTCTAGTTTTAACAAGTCATGACTTCTGTTTGTTCAAATCTGAATAATAACTAAACTTACTTCGTAGTTATGCCAATAATATAATTTATACACAATTGATTTACGCTCATACTAACCTTTTTCCCCTTTTTCCATAATCTTTGTTCCGAACATACCTAATTGTTCCAATTTAATTTGCATATATTTTCATTTATGTCTCAAATTAATATCTACAGTTATATGCCAAATTATTGACATTCCCAATTTCCGGTATTTTATAGGTTATATAACAATTCCCCAATCACAGGTTTTGCCCAAAATCTACCATACAAGTTGTTTCAATTTCCCAAACATTCTTTCATCACTATAAATATTGTTCGTACGCGTGCCTTTCGACAAGATCTAGACTAGGCTCGAAGTTAGCCTAGTCTATAAAAATAAAAAGGAACGGAAAGGAGAACAGAATAGGGAAAAGTAAAAAACATAAGATTTTTAATTGAATTAAGCATTTTAACTTTGGGGAATTGTTTAAACGATATGCATACAATTTTTCATAAGGGTAATTTAAACCCACTCACCAGCATGCTTTCCAAAGACCTTTAGATCTGATCTGTTCTATCATTCATAGTTTTTCATTCCTGCTTTAACTCAATTTCAAAGCCTAATAATTATGAACTTATGATTAATTCTTTTTCTTCGAATGAGAAAGAGAGGAACTAAGAAGTAAATTGAATAGTAGATCGGATCAAGGGATTACCTTACTTGGTTAGGAGATTTTAAAATCTGCAGAGATTTGTTGCAACTAAAAGAGAAAGAGGGACTTGCTGAAGTAGAATCCCAAACCTCCTGGTTTGAATTCCTCTAATAGGTTGAAGAATAAAAGGACTAGAGAAATCTACGTTGAAGCAGCACTTCGTCGTTGTCGTCGAATTGGATGAATAAAACAGTGAGTCTAGGGTCCATTATATAGCTGGTAGGTCAACTAATGAAGCCACAAATCTGTCCAGAAGCGCACAAACGAACAGAGCTCATATCTTTTTATGGAGGTCGACCCCTATGTCAACTCCCCTTAAGGGGGGTCGACACCTGTGTCGACCCCCCTTAAGAGGGGTCGACACATCTGAGCGGGAAATTTCCCGCTCAGCCCAATTTTGACTGAATTCATAACGGTTTGAATTTCTGGGATGGTTATATATATATATATATGCATAATCTTACGCATATACAAACTTCTATTGTTTATAACTTCTTCATACATTATCATGCAAACTTGGTGTCCATCTGAACCAGAATTTCGAGGCGGACGCAATGGGGATGTCCGTTAATTCCTGATAATCAAATTTAGTATATTTATTTTATTATCTTTTCTGCTACCTACAATGTTACCGTATAAATTTTCTTCTCTTCATCGTATGTATTAATTTAAACTGCACATCACCATCATTCATATAGACATTTTTAATTACATTAAAAATGCGGGGTGTTACATTCTCCCACCCTTTAAAAAAAATTTCGTCCTCGAAATTTGGTAAGGGTAAAATCAAATAATCCCTCGCATATTATATCATCCACATGTGTACATCCAAATTTTCAAACATTGTGCACATGTGCAAAGTAAAACACATCATAGTAATGCATGTATGCCTAATTTGGTACCACCTATATGTGTGCAATTTTTCAAAAATTCTTTTAAAACATGATGTTAACATCCTAAATATACTTGCAGTTCTATATGAATGCAATATTTTTGAAAAATCAAAGCATTTTTCACCCAAGTTTTCCCACACTCTTACAGAATAAGAGCATAGTTCATCCAATCATTGCATCCAAAATCCTACCAACCATCTTTAAGTTCCAAAAGTTAGAAAAATCTAATTTTTCTCAATTTTGATTTCCTTATATTTTGTAACGGAAAATTACACTTTTTCCGTTTTCTTTTACTTACCTTTCTCATAATAATTTTATTTTTATTCAGTTATTCTTAAACTGTCATTTTCTTCGTCATCATATTATTCTTATTAAGGCACAGTGTCCTTAGGTACAAAGAATTAACCACGGCAGAAGATTTTTTTTTTTTTTTTTACACTTAATCAAACAAACCCATAGATTCTACTACGTTAAAATAAGTTTTAGTACATCGTTACTACAAGTAGATAAATAGAAACAAGATAATCAGGCACTACATCATAAGATTCCTAAGATCATACTGCCACAATGATCCTAGAATGGGGGTAAGGGCTATAACCAAAGAAACTGCGGATGAGGGTCTCCAATCCATCAATCTTGCCCTCAACCCTATCTAGATGCTCCTCCTGCTGCCTATGCCCGTCTCTAACCTCCAACTGTAAGTTCTGATACCATACGGACTTGCATAACAAATTAGATCTAAATTAACATATAAATTTGCATAACAAATTAGATCTAAATTAACATATGAAAATAGACTAGCATAGATCATAAACTTGCATGATCATAATTTACATTGACATGAATTTGCATAATTAATGATTTGCATAAGCAATAGACATATAAAATATGAATTTGCATAAACATATAAACTGACATGGATCTAATCATATAAAATATGACTTGCATAGATCTAAACATATAAATAGGAACTTGCATGTATGAATATGATTTTCACATAAGCTTGCATATGATTTGCATACAAACTTGCATATAAACTTGCATATGCAATTAGACATGTAGACTAATATCACATGATTTACATATAAACTTGCATATGATTTGCATACGAACTTGCATACAACAACATCATAAAATGAATCTAATCGAGCATACATAATTAGACACATGAATTAACATCATAAAATGGACTTAATCAAGTATGTGTAATCAGCCATATTCATATGGTCCAACTTATAAATCCATCACAATTACGTTCAACAATTATCTTGTTAAAGTAGCTGTACTCACTATGAACGGATTAAAGAAGAGAATAGATTAAGCATATAATCCTTTTTCCACCATCGTAAGTTTTAATTCGTTGAATAAGAGAAGCTTGCTCAGTCTATGTTGCAGCAGCATGGCAGCTTGAGAATGATTTTTGTTTTGATTTAGGGTTTAGGTTAGATGTGATTATATAAGAGTGTAGCATTAATTCTAACCTTTAGATCAGTCTAGGAGTGATCAGAGCCATCCAAACCAAAGACATGTGTCACTCAGCCAATCACAGCACGACACATAAGCCGTAATACCTCAGAATTCGTCACCAGGCCAATCAGAGAAGGCCACGTTCAAAAAAAAAAAAAAAATTCCTTGACCAACAAAAATGCGTCACGTGCGCCAAATGATGCGTACACGTCATATATATATATATATATATATATATATATATATATATATATATATATATGCATATATATATATATATGCATATATATATATATATATATATTCTATATATATTTTTATTTTATTTTTCTTTTTAATACACACATTACTTTGCGAATCTTTTTATTTTTTTATGCGCTCCTTTTTTTATTTTTTATTGTCAATTAACATAAGTGACAAATTAGCATATGTATGCATACAAATTAAGATTAGTTACATGGTTTCTTAAATTATCATCAAATAAACATAAATGACAATCAATCGAACATAAATGATAAATTACTTGTTTTCTTTATTGCATGTATTGATTTCTTCTGTACTCACACATTTTCAAATTTGTATCTTTATAACATAATTGCACATATGTACATATATGCATCTATTTATTTATCTTTATAACATAATTGCACATATGGACATATATGCATCTATTTACTTAATACTTTTACCGTATGCATTATTGCGTTAAATCTCCTTATTTAACGCACGTACTAATATGTTAATCTTCTTACCTTTAATTTGTCACATGCATTTCTTTACATTTATGCTTTTTTACATTTTCTTGCGCACTTTTGAATTTTCTTCCTTAATTAATTAATCCATAAATTAATTATATAAATTTTTTGGTTATTACAATTAGCCAACAAGAAAATCAATCGTAATACTATTTAAATAATTCATATACCACGTTGCGTGCTTATTTCCTACTATTTAAAAAATCAATCGTAATACTATTAAAAATATTTATAGTGCAAAAGGAAAACAAAAAAGGAATTACGAAGGAAAAAATGTACAACTATAGAAAAAATATTTACTACTATTTAAAAATTCATATGTAAAATTAATTAAAAAAACCAAATACTAGAGAAAATGGAACCATAAACTATAAAAAATAATTCGTATAGATGCAATTTTAAAACTATACAAAATAATTAACCAAAAAAATATAAACCAAATTACATAAACAAGCTTAAACCTGTTTGCATAAACGATTCATAACAAAAAAAAATGTACTTAAACAATGAAAAACCAAAAAAATAGCCTTCCAAAAACAAAGAAAAAAACTAAATATTAATAAAATTTCGTATACAAATAATTTACATTAATTATGGATAAATAGAAACCAAATAATATAACAAAATATCATATACAAAGCACATAGTTTGCTGAAAACCGTATGTAAGTTAAGCGGTTTTCACAAAACCGTTTAACCCTTAAACGGTTTTCTGAAAACCGTTTAACAGATAAACAGTTTTCACAAAACCGTACAACGATCGCCGCTCCTATTTAAGAATGGCAATGACCACCGTTTGCAATTTGAACCAATGCTTGTCCTCACACTGCTGGAGCTCCTATTTAAGAATGGCGATGACCACCGTTTGCAATTCGAATTAATGCTTGTCCTCACACTGTTGGAGGGGGGGGGGGGGGTGTGTGTGTGTGTGGCGGCGCGCACTCTTAGACATCCAGCTAACTCTTGAAACTTGTATATACTTGTTACTTTGTAATGAAAAGGTAGTGGACGGTCAATATTAAAACACAGTTGGGAAATAATCGGCATAATCATACCACAGCAGCATATGTCAAGGAAAACAACTTTATTATTACTCAACCTAGCAAGTAAAGCGATACAGTGGCATGCAGCTACACATAAATGCTGTCCATCGGATCCTTGATTTTATTCCAGCTGCTTAGACATATATATAATATGTAAATAGATCATACAAATATAATAGCAGTTCGATTAGGGACAAAAGACAACGTCATAGTTAGTGCCAGCAGGACAGGCGTTGGTTTTCTGATCCTGGAGGTAGCAATAGGCATCGGGACAAAAACCGTGGAAATATCCAGAACTAGCGTCGGTGTGGGGATTATTGCACCCACCGGTCGTCCTCAGATAACCAGGGCACTGTCCATTGATATCCCCAGAACACCGTATGTCTTTACACTTGCCGTTGTTATTAGCTCTGAACTCCATGGGCACGTTGAAGCCTTCCAAAAGGGAGATGTCATAGTAGTCCTGGTCGGTCAGAGAATACTCAGCCAAAGTCGCCGGTGTCTGTCCTGTCCCAGTGCAGGAAAGCTGACCACCACAGTCACCGGTCTGGCATCCGCCGTGCCCGGAGGGGTCGAAGTTGCACCCTGTTCGGGCCCAGATGCGGGCTGAAGTGGTGCCTCGGTTGATGGTTAGGGGCCATGAGTCGCCTGTGTTGAGCTGCTGGCCGCCTCCAGGGTAGGCTGCAGCCCAGACTGTGTAGGGACATCGGTTCACTACATTGAACTGGGTGGCCGTGGTTACGGAGAGGAGGAGGGGGAGGGTGAGGAGGAGCAATGCGTGGCTCTGTACTTTATCTGAAGTCATAGTTCTGTGTGTTTGAGTGGTTTCTTTTCTGTAGGTGTTAGATTACGAGGTGTATTTATATGACTTAGATGGCATTTGCGTTTTTCTCCGTTGCTTCTGTGCCATATGAATTTTCCAAGTCAGTCAAGTGAAAGATCCAAGATCTAAATAAAATAGTATAAATGAATGAATGAAACTGGAACCAGAAAATAAGAATTTTAAGCAGCTGGGTACTGCCAGTTTACAACGTTTACAGACTTCGTGACAATGAAATTGTAGACAAAAGAGTTTGGAAGCTCGATCACGATTATTATATCTAAAGTACAAAAGAGTTCAAAACTGGCGACTATTGGTAAAATGGACCGACGTTAGCATATCTGTAGTAAATGTCATATATATGTAAGCCACCACATGAAAAGTCTTTGAAGTTCAGCCTCGCAGCGGTGCACCAAATGAGCAATAAATGGGTTTTAGACTTGTAATTCACACACATGCTTTAATTAAGACGGCTATGCTAACTTTCTACGCATACCAAAGCAACCACAATTAATTAGCTCGGATGCCTTTCAATCCGAATAGACAATTGAGCAGCAAAAACACAACTTCGTTACAGTACATACATAAATCAAAATGACAAAGCAGCACAGCTCGAAGTTATATAACAGCTAACAATTGAACAAAAATACATATTTGTTTCACAATTTACTATCACACATTAACTATTTGCTATGATCTGTTTATCATAGTGAGAAAACTATTACGTGACTTTCAAAAACTACAAAATTATATAGTTAGTTGAGTGTTTAAATAAACTAAGATCAGACATTTTTACCTTGTCACCACTTAAAAACATTACCAACCACTATCAATTAATAAAATCATACCAAAGATCATAAGTGTCATGCCTGGATTTCATCCAAAATCCGGCTGCATCTGAGTCATTATCACTGTATTCCTTTGATACTTGACTTAATCACCAGGAAGTAATTAAAGAAATCCAAGAAATCAATAGTTTAGATAAAAGCCTCGCTAGAAACCTCCCCACTTACAAATATTTAATCTTACCTCATCATCAAAGGTTTACAGGCGGCTCTTGTTAGACTATGCAGTTCTTTCTTGATCAAAAGATCACAAGAATCTGATTTTACAACTAGATATACTGGCAAAGGCCAAAATGCAAACAAAACTAAACAAACTCACTTGAGAGGAGGTGGCACAAATCGACGCAGAGGTAGATGGAACAATAGTAACAAACCTAAATGCCAAATATATAAAAAGAA
This sequence comes from Allium sativum, assembly GCA_030737875.1. NCBI lineage: Eukaryota > Viridiplantae > Streptophyta > Magnoliopsida > Asparagales > Amaryllidaceae > Allium > Allium sativum. The sequence goes on along the minus strand of CM060913.1, from coordinate 766,187,448 downwards.
TGGCCATACAACACTGGAGTGTTACTTCATATATAATTCCAACTACTTTGCAAATCAATCACACGGCAACAGCAATAAACCCTTCAACAAATATTGCTTCTGTTAATCAAAACTCCAATAATCAAAACCGTTCAAATAGGAGCTGTAATTAGAATGATATAGCCAGAATCAAGCATCTACAAGATGACAGCTGGTATCTTGATTCTGGAGCAACCAATCATATAACAAATGATCTTGACAATTTAAATCTTGGATGCAAAGAATACAAAGATAAGCATTCTATCTCAATTGGAAATGGTCAGTGCATTCATATCACTCACATAGGTAGTGACTCACTTAAAGGAAAGAAACAACTCTATTTACAAAATTTTCTTAGAGTGCCAAAGATCACTAAAAAAATAATCCATGTTTCACATTTTGCTAGGGATAACATTTTTTATTTCAAAAAAAAAAAAAATCCAAACTATTGCCTAATTAGAAACATCTTAACTAAAAACATTATTTTATAGGGTGATCTCATCAAACGATTGTACAAGTTTAACACTGCTAGACCCTCAAAAGGTATTAATGAAGAAAACTATTGTGCTATTAAAGATGGTAAATGTTGTAATTTGAATGAATTTGACAAAGCTGAATGTAGCAAAAGGGTTTTTGATATTTGGCACTGCAAACTTGGTCATCCAAGTACCAAGACTGTACTGAAAAATTTAACTGATAATATAATCAAATTTGATCCTCTTTCTTTTGCCATATATTTGTGATTATTGTCAAATGGGCAAAAGCCATAGATTACCACTTATTAATTCATGCACTGAAACACTAAACCATTGCAACTTATAGCTATAGATTTATGGAGGCATGCACCTATTTATTCGCACCTATGATTATGAATATTATATTTCTTTTGTTGATAGTTACACTAGATATACATGGATATATTTCCTAAAAAACAAGTCTGAAGCTTATAATGCTCTTATAAACTTTGTATCTATGATAGAAAACAAATTAATTCAAAGGTCAAAATTATTTAAGCTGATGGTGGCAGCGAGTTTAAAAAATTAGCAAGTAATTTTCTGAACAAAGGAATTGTGCATAGAACTTCATGTCCCTATACATAATTACAAAATGGTCATGTTGAAAGGAAACATAGAAAAATTGTGGAGTTTGGTTTGACACTATTGGCTCAAGCTAGTTTACCTTTGAAATTCCAGCCAGAGGCCTTTAATATAGGTGTATATCAAATTAACAGACAACCTACAACTGTATTAAAGGACCAAACACCATTAGAGAAGTTATATAATGTCAAACCAAACTATCACAGTCTTAAAACATTTAGATGTTTATGTTTTCCATACTTAAGAACATGTGATGTTCATAAGTTAGATTTCAGATCTAAGCAATGCACTTTTCTTGGATATACTACTAATTAGAAGAGATATAAGTGCATTAATGATGCAGGAAGGATTTATATCATAGACATGTTGTGTTTAATGAAAGGGTATTTCCTTTCAGTAGGAAAGACATCAAGTCTGACAATAAAGTTCATAATGCTAAAGTATCCCTACCTGTTATACCAAATATAATTGAGAACTAGCAGCAAAAGGAGAGTGTTGGGGCTGTTGTTGCTCAAAGTCCGCCACCTTCAGAACTGAAGGTTACGAATACACAGAGCCACCCAGCCACGCCTCACAATCACCTGATAAGAATCAAACACAATCTTAGCAAAATAAAGAAACAATTAGCACTCCAATGAGAGAAAGTCAAAGCAGTTCAGAAAATGAAGACAATATACCTCCTAATGAGCCACCAGTTCATACTAGTCATCCAATGATAACCAAGGTCAAAAGTGGAAATTTTCAACCAAAGGCATTTAACGTGTCTTCCAGTTATGTTGAATTTGAATCATTTGATCAGGCAATCAGAAACAAAAACTGGAAGACAACATGGACATGCTCTCATCAAAAAATAAAACCTGGAGTCTTATATGCCCACCAACCAGCAACAATATTGTAGGGTGTAGGTGGACATACAGGCTAAAAAGAAATCCCGATGGATCCATAAATAAATACAAGGCCAGACTTGTAACCAAGGTTTTTTCTCAAGAATATGGTTTTGATTTCAATCAAACCTTTTCCCTAATAGTAAAACCCATTACAATTAGAATTATCCTCACTATTGCATTATGCAAAAACTGGCATATGAAACATTTAGATGTTAATAATGCTTTTTTAAATGGCAAGCTAGAAGAGGAAATATATATGTAGCAGCTTCACGGATATACTAAAAATCCCAACTATGCATGCAAGTTAAATAAGACTACATATAGCCTAAAACAATCATCAAGGGTCTGGTTTGAAAGGTTATAAAGTACTCTAAATAAATTAGGGTACCAACCTACCAAATCAGACACTTCTCTGTTCATTAAGTCAACCAAAGTATCAATCACTTATATATTGATATATGTGGATGACTTAACTGTAACAGGAGATAATGTTGTAAACATAGATGAGTTAACAATGTATCGTAACCAACAATTCTCTATTAAGGATTTAGGTGATCTAAAATGTTTTCTGGGCATAGAAGTTAAAAGAAAAAGTTCAGAATTAATTCAATGTCAAAGAAAATATATTAGAGAAATATTGGTTAAGACAAAGATGGATAATGCTAAACCTCAACCAACACCAATGATTGCAAGTCGACATTTTTCTAAACTTAGAGGTGAAGCAATTTCCAATGTTAAACAATATCGAAGTGTTGTAGGTGCATTACAATATGCAAATATAACAAGACCAGATATTACTTTTAGTGTTGATAAAGTATCTAAATTTATGCAGAATCCATTAAATAAGCACTGGAAGGCAGTAAAAAAAATCTGAGGTACTTAAAGGGGACAATCAATCACAGTCTAACACTAAAGTCAAACAAGCAACTCATTGTCAAAGGCTATTTTGATGCGGGCTGGGAATCTGACCCAGATAATAGAAGATCTACTACCGGTTATTGTATATACATTGGCAATAGTTTAGTTTCGTGGTGTTCAAAAAAATAGCCAACTATTTCAAAGTAATGCATAAAAGCCGAGTATCGAAGTGTAGCTAATGCTACTGTTGAAATAAAGTGGATTCAATCACTACTTGGTGAATTAAACTTAGCTTCTGAAACAAAGCTTACCATATGGTGCGACAACAAAAGTGCAGTATACATATATGAGAATCCTATACAACATGCCAGAACTAAACATATAATAATAGATCTACATTTCGTCAGAGAACTTGTGCAAAAAGGAGTCATTTAAGTTAATCATATACCTGGATCTTACCAAAAGTCATATATTTTGACCAAAGCATTGTCTATAGAAAATTTTACCATATTCAAAGAAGGGTTGAACGTAATTGTTCATGAAAAGCCAAGAAAAGCCAACAATGATGAAGCATGGAATCATCACGTCGATTCAACCAGCCGAAATCTCTGTCCAAATAAAACGATTTGAGCTACAACCAACAAACATCTTCAGATCCAGACTTCACTAACTCTAAATCCTTAGAGTAAAGGAGAAGACTCATCTCACATCCGAATATTTTAAAGAGATTGGAACAAAACTTAGGGTTTCCAGAAACCTACTTTTGAGAGGGAAAAATAAGAAATGAGCATATGCATATGTTAGCCGAATTCTCAGATAAATGATATTATATAACAGAAGCTATATGTCTAGTGGGGTGTAAGCCCATTATAACTTTTATTTTATTACGGTTACCTTTAGGGTTGTATATATACAACATTAGTCATCATTTGTATTTTACTTCAAAACAGTTCTATTATTACAAATTATATATATATATATATCAATTTGCACAGAGATTATTAACCAATAAAATCTTTTTTCTGCAAATCCATCTCTGTCCATTCTTTATTTGACTCCATCGAACGAACGCTCCACAGCACCGTCTCTCCTCCGCTGTACCTCCTTAGAACTGCTATTGTCTGCTTTCTCTCTTCTCCTCCGTAGGACTGCCGCCGCCGCTGCTTGCAAATGAGTGGTGAGTGATTTCGATTTACTGATTTGATTTGCGATTTTCATTTGGATTTAATATTATCGATCTGCTATTTTTTTTTTTTGATGAAAATGGGTTGTTGCTTCAACATTTTGCTATAGAACAAATATTTTATTTGTGTAAATTTGGAGATTATTAGCTTGGATGGTTTATTGGTTGATTTAATGGCGTTAGGGTGGACAATTTGTTTGATTTGGATGGATGGGCAATTTTAGTGTACTTGGACTGTTTGATTTAGACAGTTTGTTAGTCTTTGGAGTCTAGACAGTTGTTTTGTTGGTTGATTCTTTTCTATAATGTTCACTGAAAAACCATGGCCCAGATCAACTTGCTGAAGTCGATGTTTGCTTAACTTGCTTTTAAATTCTAGATATGAAGAAATATTTTGAGATAACTATTGTAATAACCCGGAATTCTGGGCCAGTTTAAAATTTTTATTTTGGCAATTTTAGCGAATTTTGAACATTTAAAATGAATTATTTTAAATAAAATCGACGAGAAATTTATTTTGAATAGAATTCGACGAATATATTTATATACGTCGTCGTTAGAATATAAATAATTATATATAATTATAAATAGAATTGAAAATGGCGCGGTAGTTCGATAATTCGATCTCAAACTTCAATTGAATGTACCGGGTGCAAAACAATCCGGATTTTAGTGAAACCAAAAACATTAGGATCTAATTGATAAGATCTTTCCAACGAATCCGAAAAATCAAAATTTCATAGCGGGAATAAAAAGATATGTCCAGTTGAAAATTCTGAATAGTCGCTATGGAATTCAGGCCCTTAAAAATGGGAATTTTGCAAACGACCTCGGATTTCGACGAAACCACTTTTGTTGGGTCCGCAGTGTCAAATTATTGCTAGATTCCAAATTTCATAATTTTTCGAATCAATATGTGAGCGTGGCAGAGAAAAACGCGTTTGACCAGTTTCAGTTGATTTTAATCGACTGGAAAATGGCCATTTTTCCAACGGTCTCAGAATTCGACGAAACTAGTTTTGTTAGGACCGTATCGTCAATACGAAACTAGAAAATATTTTTCGAGAATTTTTAGAGTTAGTATGTGACCCCGGTAATTTGAAATGTACGTTTAAAATTCAATATAGTGATTTAAATGTAAATTCAACGGAAACTGATCGAAACGGCCGAATCAGCTTACGATACATATCCCATTGTGTTCGGAATGGGGGCAATATGCTATGGACGACAGGCGGTGGGCCTCGTTTTGGGATCGAAAATGTAAGTTGCTTTTGGCGAAAAATAAATTAATTAAATAATAAAAAAATAAAATAAAGTATACCTTTCTCTCCTTAACTACCCAGGCCCCCGCCCCGATTTCATTTTACAGAAAAAAAAGAAGAAGAAGAAGAAGTCAGAGCGGGGAGGAGCCGCCGCCCTCCCCGATGACCTCCTCGCCGCCGTCGCGGTGGCGTGACACCCCCCCTCCTCCAGTTCGAGCGCGACCCCCTTTCCCCCTCGCCCTCGCGTCTCGCTCCTCTTCCCCTCCTCCGTCCACCGCGGCCTCAGCCGCGTCGCCACCCGCCTCCACCCCTCGCCCAGGCCTCCACCTCCCTCCAGCACCTCGTGAAGAACCCCCCCCCCCCAGCAGCGAGACAACCGCCGACGCCCCCCTTTTCTCCTTCGACCGAAGACACCATCTCCCCTCCCTTCGCCTGCGACCTCGAACCCCCCCTTGTAAGTTTTTATCTTTATTTCTTTTTATTTATGATAAGCAAAAACTGAATTTTTATAGTTAACAAGAACTGATTTTTATTAATTTAAAAGCATTGATTTTTAGTTTAGAAAAGAATAGATGTTTATTTAGGAAAAATAGTTATTTTTAAACTAGAAAGATGCGATTTTTATTGACTAGGTAAGATTAGATTTTTAAATCAAAATGATTTGATTTTGAAAAGTAAAGATTTGATTTTGAATCGTGGAAGTTAAAAATATAATTTTTATATGATGTAGAAACTAAAATATGATTTTTATATTTTTAAAGAATTAAAAATATGATTTTTATATTTTTAAAATATTAAAAATATGATCTTTACCATGTAGAAGATGTGAAAATATAATTTTTACATGATAGACGTATTAAAGGCGAGATCTTTATTTTTGAAAAGGCGAAATCTTTATATGAAGAATGGCGTGATAAAAATATAATCTTTGCTATATGAACATCGATGTGAAAATATAATTTTTATCTATATAGTAGCGAAGTAAAAATTCAATTTTTATATATTGAATAGCAAAGTAAAAATTCGATTTTTATATATTGAATAGCAAAGTAAAAATTCGATTTTTATATATTGAATAGCAAAGTAAAAATTCGATTTTTATATATTGAATAGCAAAGTAAAAATTCGATTTTTATATATTGAATAGCAAAGTAAAAATTCGATTTTTATATATTGAATAGCGAAGTAAAAATTCGATTTTTACATATGTAGTGGCTACGGGCAACGAAGATGACTAAGAGACGAGAACGGTGAAGATTTCTATCAATGAAGTGCCGTGGAGCTAGGATAGCTATTTGTGAGAATTTCTCACCTTTCAATTTCTTTTTCTAGTTATATATATATACTAGGATGTAGACGGTGCTTAGTAGCACCCGACACAATCGTCCACAGACCATGGACTTGTTTGTTTGGTTGCATAAATTAGTTAGATGATTTGGTTTGGATTTGAATTGTTTGGTGAAATGAATGGATATGATTGATGTGTGAATGGCGTGGGCCTTCACTAGACCGGGGATAAGGCTAGGCCTTATCCCGTTTCTAGTATCGTGCCGTTATGTTGCCGAAATTTTCTAAAATAAGTTAGAAAAATAAAGATACCATTTTATTTAATAAATGAACTGAATAGAAATTCATATGTTGAAATAAAATGTTTTTATCGTTAAAAATATAATTTTTAACGTGAAGTGAATAAATTATAATATTCATTTACAAACCAGACGGTTTGTTTATGTACACCTATTCGAAGGACATTGATTGGGTCGATAAATTTTACACATCGCCCAACTGCACAAATAAAAATCTGTGTTTGTTGATTTGAAACCCCACACGGGTGTTAGGATGAAATTTGAAGTTCACTCATCCTGATTGATTAAATATGTCGATCGATTGATTGACAGGCTGTTATAAGCGTTAGATATCTATATTTGATGCTTATACAGTGTAGTGCACTTTGGTTGATGGTTGATTATTTTTCAATGCTATTATACTCGTGTGATGTGTGAAAATCCGTATAATTAACTTTATATGGTGATTGATTGGGCCTCATTCCAATTTAGAAAATAAAGAATATATAAAATAAAGGTTCATGTGTTGACTGTACTCATCCGTTGAGATTAGTCATGTGTTGAACGAAATATTTTAATAATAAAATTTACATCTTTATCAATATAAAATAAAGGTTCATGTGTTGACAGTACTCATCCGTTGAGATTAGTCATGTGTTGAACGAAATATTTTGATAATAAGAAATATTTGAAATAGGAATATTTGAAAAAGAAATATTTGAAATAGGAATATTTGAAATAGAAATATTTGAAAACGAAATATTTGAAATAGAAATATTTGAAAACGAAATATTTGAAATAGAAATATTTGAAAACGAAATATTTGAAATAGAAATATTTGAAAAAGAAATATTTGAAATAGAATATTTGAAAAATAGAAATATATGAAGCCGTGTTGATTAGATTGACGCCATTTTGACGTGAACGATATTTATATCGATTTTATCCATTTTAAATTGAATATTCAAAAACGATTTCGAAACGAATTGAATAGAAAACGATTTCGAAATGAATTGAATAGAAAACCAATTTGAAATGAATTGAATAGAAAACGATTTCGAAATGAATTGAATAGAAAACGATTTTGAAATGAATTGAATAGAAAACGATTTCGAAATGAATTGAATAGAAAACCAATTTGAAATGAATTGAATAGAAAACGATTTCGAAATGAATTGAATAGAAAACGATTTCGAAATGAATTGAATAGAAAACGATTTCGAAATGAATTGAATAGAAAACCAATTTGAATTGAATCGAATAGAAAACCAATTTGAATTGAATCGAATAGAAAACCAATTTGAATTGAATCGAATAGAAAACCAATTTGAATTGAATCGAATAGAAAACCAAAACGAATTCGAATTGAATTGAAAACGAATTGAAATGAATTCAAGTTGAATTGGAATTTGAATTGAATAGAAATGAAATTTGAAAACGAATTTATAAGGAAAAATTCAATTTTGATTTGAATTGAAATGGAAGTTGAAATGTTTTAGAAACGAATTCAAAACTATTTATATAATTCGTTTTGAATAGAAATCGACGAAATATATATTATATATATTATATAATATAATGGCCTGAATAGAACGCGCCGCGCCGCGGCAGTTCGTGAATTTCGACCATTTATTTCAAACGGACATTACGGGAGATCCGACCGTCGGATTCTCCTAAAACCGGAACCGTTGGGTTCGTATCGAAAAGAGCTTTCTAATGAATATTAGAAATTTGAAATCTAACGATTGGATTTGGAGATACGTCCAAATCAAATTTGAGAAAGGTCGCTGTAAGTGCAGTTCGATGGCCGTTGATGGAAATCGACTGTACGGGCTTTGATAAAATTGTTAAAAATATCAATAATTTGTGTAAAATCATAAGAAATGATTTGAGAAAAATTGGGGTGAAAAACCCCATATTTGAAAAGATAAAAATAGATTTTATCAAAATGAACTAGTTTGAACTAAATTTAAAACCCGATTTATTTTTAAATAAATAAATTAGATTTAAAAAGGGGTTTTAAATAATCGGAATTCCTAATATATTTGATTTGAATTGATCTAGAATTGATTTGTGGGTTTATCGTGAACTGCGTTTTAAACAACACTAGTTCTATAACCCGATAATAAATAGAATGTGATTTGGGTTTGTAGTGAACTGTGTTTTAAACAACACTAGTTCTTTAACCCGATAACAAATAGAATGTGATTTGGGTTTGTCGTGAACTGTGTTTTAAATAACACCTAATTCTTTAACCCAGTAAAAGGAATTTTAACGAATCTGCAATTAGATTGAAATGTGAATTTATAATCTAAATTATCAAATTTAGAAATGAGCGAGAATGGAGTATCGCCAGTTTTTCTCCAAAGCGATAGTTAAATCTTTAATTAGATTTGAACGTGAAATGGTAATTAATTTTACCGATAACACCATGGTGTTAGATATGGAGTATCACCAGTTTTGCTTCATGGGATGAATAGGTTGAGATTGGGAGATAAAATAAATAATTACTTCGGTATGGTTCGCTAATCTCGACTAGTTTGAAAAACCATAATGTAACAACCCGTAAAATCTGGGCCAGTTTAAAATTTTTATTTTGGCAATTTTAGCGAATTTTGATTATTTAAAATGAATTATTTTAAATAATATCGACGTGAAATTTATTTTGAATAGAATTCGACGTATATATTTATATACGTCGTCGTTAGAATATAAATATTTATATATAATTATAAATAGAATTGAAAATGGCGCGGTAGTTCGAAAATTCGATTTCTAATTTCAAATGAATATACAGAATTCAATATAAGTCAGAATTGAACGAAACAAGAAATATTTGAATCTGTATAACTATATCTTTGTAACGAAGTTAGCAAACTGAGATTTCATCTTAGAAATGATAAGATACGTCCAGTTGAAAATTCAGAATAGTCGCTATGGAATTTATATATATATTTTATATAATATATAGCCCTTAAAAATAGCCGTTTTGCAAACGACCTCGGAATTCGACGAAACCAGTTTTGTTGGGTCCGTGATGTTAAGTTATTGTTAGATTCCAAATTTCATAATTTTTCGAATCAATATGTGAGCGTGGCAAAGGAAAACGCGTTTGACCAGTTTCAGTTGATTTTAATCGACTGGAAATTGGCCATTTTTCAAACGGTCTCAGAATTCGACGAAACTAGTTTTGTTAGGACCGTATCGTCAATACGAAGCTAGAAAATATTTTTCAGGAATTTTTCTAGTTAGTATGTGACCCCGGTAATTTGAAATGTACGTTTAAAATTCAATATAGTGATTTAAATGTAAATTTAACGGAAACTGATTCAAACGGTCGAATCAGCTTACGATACATATCCCATTGTGTTCGGAATGGGGGTAAAACGCTATGGGCGACAGGCGGTGGGCCCCGTTGTGAGGTCGAAAATAAAGGTTGCTTTTTGGGTGGAAAATTAAATTAATTAAATAAAAAAAAAAAAAAAAACCTTTCTCCCTTTTTCCTTCTGGCCCCCCCCCCCCGTTCGATTTCATTTCACAGATAATAAAAAAAAAAAAAAAAAAAGAGGGCGGAGCCCTAGAATCGCTCGACGGAGCCACGTCGCGCGAGGCGCCCCTCCCTCCATCTTCTCCGTCGAAGCCTCCCGTCCCACCCCTAAACCCCGTTCCAGCCTCCTCTTCCCAACTCGCGACAGCACCCATCACCAGAAACCCGAACCCCCCCTCTTACCTCCAACCGCCATCGACTGGAAGCCGCGGCCGCCGCTGGCCATCCCAGAGCCACCAGACCACCGCGCTGACACTTCCTCCCTCTCCCTGTAAGTTTACCGATTTTGTTTTTTTATTATTATGTTTAAAACTGTGATTTTATTTCTGTTTTCATTTTATAGATTTAAAACTGATTTTATAAACAATAAAAACTGATTTTATGTTAATTATAAAAACTGGTTTTAAGTTAATAAAAACTGATTTTATGTTAATTATAAAAAAAACTGATTTTAAGTTAATAAAAACTGATTTTTAAGTTAGTAAAAACTGATTTTTTGTTTATTAGATGTTTAATGAAGATATGAAGTTATATTTTTAATTTAATAAAGATTGGAGTTTTTATTTATCTAGAGATGAGATTTTTTATTTATATAGAAAAATTCGATTTTTATATATTGAACTTTGAAATAAAAATTCGATTTTTATATATTGAACTTTGAAATAAAAATTCGATTTTTATATATTGAACTTTGAAATAAAAATATGATTTTTATATATTGAACTTTGAAATAAAAATTCGATTTTTATATATTGAACTTTGAAATAAAAATTCGATTTTTATATATTGAACTTTGAAATAAAAATTCGATTTTTATATATTGAACTTTGAAATAAAAATTCGATTTTTATATATTGAACTTTGAAATAAAAATTCGATTTTTATATATTGAACTTTGAAATAAAAATTCGATTTTTATATATTGAACTTTGAAATAAAAATTCGATTTTTATATATTGAACTTTGAAATAAAAATTCGATGAAATAAAAATTCGATTTTTATATATTGAACTTTGAAATAAAAATATGATTTTTATATATTGAACTTCGAATTAAAAATATGATTTTTATATATTGAACTTCGAAATAACAATATGATTTTTATATATTGAATAGCGAACTAAAAATTCGATTTTTATATATTGAATAGCGAACTAAAAATTCGATTTTTATATATAGAATAGCGAAGTAAAAACTCGATTTTTACATATGTAGTGGCTACGGGCAATGAAGATGACGAAGATGGATAGCGATGAAGTTTTCTATCAATGAAGAGCCGTGGAGCTAGGATAGCTATATGTGAGAATTTCTCACCTTTCAATTTATTTTCTAGTTATATATATATACTAGGATGCAGACGGTGCTTAGTAGCACCCGACACAATCGTCCACAGACCATGGACTTGTTTGTTTGGTTGCATAGATTAGTTGAATTATTTGGTTGAATTGAATTGTTTGGTGAGATGAAATTGATTGGATTGATGTGTGAATGGCGTGGGCCTTCACTAGACCGGGGATAAGGCGAGGCCTTGTCCCGTTTCTAGTATCGTGCCGTTATGCCGCCGAAATTTTCTAAAATAAGTTAGAAAAATAAAAATAGCATTTTATTTAAAGAATGAACTGAATAGAAATTCATATGTTAAAATAAAATGTGTTATCGTTAAAAATATAATTTTTAACGTGAATGTGAATAAATAAATATTCATTTACAAACCAGACGGTTTGTTTATGTACACCTATTTGAATGACGTTGATTGGGTCGATAAATTTTACACATCGCCTAACTGCACAAATAAAATATGTGTTTGATTGTTTGAAACCCCACACGGGTGTTAGGATGAAATTTGAAGTTCACTCATCCTGATTGATTAAATATGTCGATCGATTGATTGACAGGCTGTTACAAGCGTTGGATATCTATATTTGATGCTTATACAGTGTAGTGCACTTTGGTTGATGGTTGATTATTTTCAATGCTATTATATACATGTGTTGTATGAAAATCCATATAATTAATTTTATATGGTAATTGATTGAGCCTCATTCCAGTTTTGAAAAAGAAATATTTGAAAAAGAAATATTCGAAATAGAATATTTGAAAATAAAGGAATATATGAAGCCGTGTTGATTAGATTGACGCCATTTTGACGTGAACGATATTTATATCGATTTTAGAAAACGATTTCGAAATGAATTGAATTGAAAACGAATTCAAAATGAATTGAAAACGATTTCGAAATGAATTGAATTGAAAACGATTTCGAAATGAATTGAATTGAAAACGAATTCAAAATGAATTGAATTGAAAACGAATTCAAAATGAATTGAAAACGATTTCGAAATGAATTGAATTGAAAACGAATTCAAAATGAATTGAAAACGATTTCGAAATGAATTGAATTGAAAACGATTTCGAAATGAATTGAATTGAAAACGAATTCAAAATGAATTGAAAACGATTTCGAAATGAATTGAATTGAAAACGAATTCAAAATGAATTGAAAACGATTTCGAAATGAATTGAATTGAAAACGAATTCAAAATGAATTGAATTGAAAACGAATTCAAAATGAATTGAATTGAAAACGAATTCAAAATGAATTGAAAACGATTTCGAAATGAATTGAATTGAAAACGATTTCGAAATGAATTGAATTGAAAACGAATTCAAATGGAATTGAAAGCGAATTGAAATGAATTCAAATTGAATTGAAATTTGAATTGAATAGAAATGAATTTTGAAACGAATTTATAAAGAAGAATTCAATTTTGCTTTGAATTGAAATGGAATTTGAAATAGGTTTTGAAACGATTTTAAAACTATTTATATAGTTCGTTTTAAATAGAAATCGACGAAATATATATTATATATATTATATATAATATAATGGCCTGAATAGAACGCGCCGCGCAGCGGCAGTTCGTGAATTTCGACCATTTATTTCAAACGGATATTACGGGAGATCCGACCGTCGGATTCTCCTGAAACCGGAACCGTTGGGTTCGTATCGAAAAGAGCTTTCTAACGAATATTAGAAATTTGAAATCTAACGGTTGGATTTGGAATTATGTCCAAATCAAATTCGAAAAAGGTCGCTGTAAGTGCAGTTCGATGGCCATTGATGGAAATCGACTGTACGGGCCTTGATAAAATTATTAAAAATAGTAATAATTTGTGTAAAATCATAAGAAATGATTTAGAAAGATTTGGGATGAAAAACTCCATATTTGAAAAGATAAAAATTGATTTTTATCGAAATGAACTAGTTTTGAACTAGAAATATAATTCTATTTATTTTTAAATAAATAAATTGAATTCGAAAAGGGTTTTAAAAATAACCAAAATTTCCAATGACTGCATTGGAGTGGATTTGAATCGAAATTGTCTTCGGAATATTTCGATGTTGGAATTCGTGATTATACAGGTGTTGTTATGGAAATTTGAAAGATATATACTTATATCGTTATTTCCAATACGACATTTGTTAGTCGTAGAATTCGATATTGAATATAAGCCGATATATTTTCTATTCAGAGCCTTGTATTGAATATCGAATGTGATTTGGGTTTGTCGTGAATGGTGTCTTCACTAACACTGTTCTTGAACCCAGTTGAGAAAGGATTAAATCTTTTTATTTAGATTTAATGAAGGGTACCAATTAAATAATATTTAATTGGAATTGAATTGATATTGATTTTTGGGTTTATCGTGAACAGTGTTTTAAATAACACTTGTTCTTTAACCCGATAATCAATAAATGTGATTTGGGTTTGTCGTGAATGGTGTCTTCACTAACACTGTTCTTGAACCCAGTTGAGAAATGATTAAATCTTTTTATTTAGATTTAATGAAGTGTACCAATTAAATAACATTTAATTGGAATTGAATCGATATTGATTTTTGGGTTTATCGTGGACAGTGTTTTAAATAACACTCGTTCTTTAACCCGACGATTAATGAATGTGATTTTGGGTTTATCGTGAACCGTGTTTTTAAATGACACTGATTCTTTAACCCAGTCAAAGATTAAAACTAAGTGGGGTTTTAATGAATCTTTAATTAGATTGAAAAGATCGAGAATGGAGTATCACCAGTTTTGCTCCAAGCGATAGTTAAATCTTTAATTAGATTTAAATGTGAAATTTAGAAACTAACTGTCGGTTGGCCAAGCAGAATGGTTTTCTGGATATTGATCTGATGTTGGTTTCGGCCTTCGGGGTTAATATTTGGGAAATTATTCTCTTGATTAATTTACGGTTAGTGACTAATGAATTGGAATGAGGCGTATGTTGTGTTTGTGTAACACTTATTTAAAATATACGCGAGTTATTCGGAAAGACCGGGTTTATCCCATTCTGAATAACTGATACGACGATAAGTCGAAGATGAAGACGATGGGAAGACCGGAAGTCTTCACGTCGTTTGGGTGATAACTGATGATCTTGATTGGGCTGTACACCCAAGAAGATGGAAACAGTTAGTGATCGTCCAGACGTACTTGGAGATCGATGGATATGCGGGGTACTAGGTGCCTCCGGTTTCGTTCAGACCCAGAACGGACTTGTAAATGGACTGTGTGTCTGACATCGGATTTCATTCTGTGTGACTGATATCGGTTGCATAGGATGGCTTGCCTGTGTGGCATGCTAAGATGCAAATGATCAAGGCTTCTGTTGAAAAGCAAAGTCTTGTGGTTGATGATCAAAGCACGGCCTTTGTGGCGTAGCTTTGTGTAACGTTTACCTCGCGTGTTTCACACCAGGTATGAACCAAAAACGGGAGAAAGGACCTCAGGGAGGGCCTGCGTTTCCTCCTAGCTAGAAGTGGCGTCAGTGGTTTTACACGCCCTGACGAGTTTGACTTATGTGGTTGTTGCTGTTGCGAGGCGCCTCGGATTGATCGGTCGTTCTCGAACCGATGGAGTCATTTAGTGGCTCATTTACGCCCCAAAGGGCGGGGAAACGTAGTGTTCAGGCATTTTAATCCACATCGGTGGACCGGCCCTGTCGCTCCTAGGGTCACTCGAGCTCTGATCCTGAGACTCGGGCTAGGCAGTCTCGAATCGGTTGAGGACTATCTTTTGCCTCGGTTCATAGACGGAAATCCAATTTCCAAATACGTGACATTTGCGGTTTTAATTGTAATCCTATATATGGCGACATAGTGGGATGGGGCGCTTATGCCGCCTATGATTGATACTTATGATTTGAAGTTGTTTTATACACTTATAATAGTATCAAATGATTTGTTTTAAACGTATCAAGCATTCTTTGGTTGTTATAAGGGAAAACCCTATCCCCCGGCTTGCGTTGCATTGTGTGATAGGACCTGGGTCTTATAACAGCTTCATTTTTCTTTATTTAGCATTGCGCTGTTGTTTTATGCACTGGTATTCTTGGGAGGAAACCCGTTCCGTGTTTTACGGCGTGGTCCCTTGATTTACCTAATGATTTAAAATAAAGATTAATAACTGTTTTAGTTCTCACACCAGTCACATGACTGACCTGGAGTTTATTGTTTTAACCTAAACTCTGGGTGCCCTTATTTTGACACGGGCAGCTAGTAGTTTTGGTTTTGCAGATTTATATTCACAGGATCCTGGTTTACAGCTGGAACGATATCCGGAAAGCTTTGTATCCGTATATCTCTTCTAGTTGTGTATTGTATTATTTTCCGCTGCTATGTATTTAAATGTAATTTAAATCTCTGATATTTCTGTGTAATATTCATTTATACTCTGTATATTCTTGTAATCTGATGCATTGTTGTAATAATAGTGAAATGTTCTTCTGTATGCGTTCTGTTGTGGTTTGTTCTCGAACTATCCGACACTTTCCTTTACGGGGAAGTTGCGGGTCTTCACATTTGGTATCAGAGCTTTGGTTTACAAAGCTCAGAGAACAAGACACATTAGAACCATACGAAAGAATTCATCAGATAATTGGATTAGTAATATCCAATGGGATGACTCGTTAGAGATAGGATCAGTAGTATCCTAGAACGAGTGTGAAGAGTATATTTTTTTAAAAATGAAAACAAAATTTTTTTTTTTTTTGAAAATTTAAATCAACTATTCGTAATTGATTATTTGTTTATGTTGATTTGGACAATGCAGTATATAAAAATTTTGGGTATACGTCTGATCCACGTGTATTCGAAGTTTTAATATATTGGATAGATATAGCATCACACTCTAGTCGCCCGGAGATGATTCTACTGTTGACTATATAGCATCAGTAGTGTGTGTTCGAGTTTCGAAGGTGTGATTTTCTATATATTTCCATTAGGCTGGTGTGAGAACCAAAACTTATATAGTTAAGAACACATTGTTGTGAATTGGCATCAAAAATGTGATTTAAGTATATGTATCAAAATTATCAATTTGAAACTCTAATTCACTAATTGATTGATGTTTGTGTTGTTTGTTTATTTGTTTGATAATTTTGAACCATTATGCCTAATTGAACCAAATATTGAACTGTATTGAAAATTAGTCGCATTTGCTTGCATATACATATATATCATTGAACAGGTCATAGCAAGGAGGCTAGAGCCGAGAATAAAATTTGTTTGCCCGACAAATAGGTACATGTTTACTACATAATTTCCTGTTTTGTTTGGGTGATGATGATTTTGTGAGCCTATTGGCTAGCCGCTTGGCTTTTTCTTTTTCTTTTTGAGATCTGAAGGACCGGGGAAGCTATTTGAAATTCCCCGATGCTCCCGGTGCAGGGGAGGTTATGGCGAAATTTTTCGAAAATTTAGGGAGTTAGCCAAATTTTTGAAATTTTGAAAATTCTCAGAAACTAAAGAGTTGGAGAATGGAAGCCAGATCGAACGTAGAGTTGATTAATCAAACCACTTTCGACTTTGTTCCTTTTCGGGGACGAAAAGTTTTAAGTGGGGGAGATTGTAACAACCCGTAAAATCTGGGCCAGTTTAAAATTTTTATTTTGGCAATTTTAGCGAATTTTGATTATTTAAAATGAATTATTTTAAATAATATCGACGTGAAATTTATTTTGAATAGAATTCGACGTATATATTTATATACGTCGTCGTTAGAATATAAATATTTATATATAATTATAAATAGAATTGAAAATGGCGCGGTAGTTCGAAAATTCGATTTCTAATTTCAAATGAATATACAGAATTCAATATAAGTCAGAATTGAACGAAACAAGAAATATTTGAATCTGTATAACTATATCTTTGTAACGAAGTTAGCAAACTGAGATTTCATCTTAGAAATGATAAGATACGTCCAGTTGAAAATTCAGAATAGTCGCTATGGAATTTATATATATATTTTATATAATATATAGCCCTTAAAAATAGCCGTTTTGCAAACGACCTCGGAATTCGACGAAACCAGTTTTGTTGGGTCCGTGATGTTAAGTTATTGTTAGATTCCAAATTTCATAATTTTTCGAATCAATATGTGAGCGTGGCAAAGGAAAACGCGTTTGACCAGTTTCAGTTGATTTTAATCGACTGGAAATTGGCCATTTTTCAAACGGTCTCAGAATTCGACGAAACTAGTTTTGTTAGGACCGTATCGTCAATACGAAGCTAGAAAATATTTTTCAGGAATTTTTCTAGTTAGTATGTGACCCCGGTAATTTGAAATGTACGTTTAAAATTCAATATAGTGATTTAAATGTAAATTTAACGGAAACTGATTCAAACGGTCGAATCAGCTTACGATACATATCCCATTGTGTTCGGAATGGGGGTAAAACGCTATGGGCGACAGGCGGTGGGCCCCGTTGTGAGGTCGAAAATAAAGGTTGCTTTTTGGGTGGAAAATTAAATTAATTAAATAAAAAAAAAAAAAAACCTTTCTCCCTTTTTCCTTCTGGCCCCCCCCCCCCCGTTCGATTTCATTTCACAGATAATAAAAAAAAAAAAAAAAAAAGAGGGCGGAGCCCTAGAATCGCTCGACGGAGCCACGTCGCGCGAGGCGCCCCTCCCTCCATCTTCTCCGTCGAAGCCTCCCGTCCCACCCCTAAACCCCGTTCCAGCCTCCTCTTCCCAACTCGCGACAGCACCCATCACCAGAAACCCGAACCCCCCCTCTTACCTCCAACCGCCATCGACTGGAAGCCGCGGCCGCCGCTGGCCATCCCAGAGCCACCAGACCACCGCGCTGACACTTCCTCCCTCTCCCTGTAAGTTTACCGATTTTGTTTTTTTATTATTATGTTTAAAACTGTGATTTTATTTCTGTTTTCATTTTATAGATTTAAAACTGATTTTATAAACAATAAAAACTGATTTTATGTTAATTATAAAAACTGGTTTTAAGTTAATAAAAACTGATTTTATGTTAATTATAAAAAAAACTGATTTTAAGTTAATAAAAACTGATTTTTAAGTTAGTAAAAACTGATTTTTTGTTTATTAGATGTTTAATGAAGATATGAAGTTATATTTTTAATTTAATAAAGATTGGAGTTTTTATTTATCTAGAGATGAGATTTTTTATTTATATAGAAAAATTCGATTTTTATATATTGAACTTTGAAATAAAAATTCGATTTTTATATATTGAACTTTGAAATAAAAATTCGATTTTTATATATTGAACTTTGAAATAAAAATATGATTTTTATATATTGAACTTTGAAATAAAAATTCGATTTTTATATATTGAACTTTGAAATAAAAATTCGATTTTTATATATTGAACTTTGAAATAAAAATTCGATTTTTATATATTGAACTTTGAAATAAAAATTCGATTTTTATATATTGAACTTTGAAATAAAAATTCGATTTTTATATATTGAACTTTGAAATAAAAATTCGATTTTTATATATTGAACTTTGAAATAAAAATTCGATTTTTATATATTGAACTTTGAAATAAAAATTCGATGAAATAAAAATTCGATTTTTATATATTGAACTTTGAAATAAAAATATGATTTTTATATATTGAACTTCGAATTAAAAATATGATTTTTATATATTGAACTTCGAAATAACAATATGATTTTTATATATTGAATAGCGAACTAAAAATTCGATTTTTATATATTGAATAGCGAACTAAAAATTCGATTTTTATATATAGAATAGCGAAGTAAAAACTCGATTTTTACATATGTAGTGGCTACGGGCAATGAAGATGACGAAGATGGATAGCGATGAAGTTTTCTATCAATGAAGAGCCGTGGAGCTAGGATAGCTATATGTGAGAATTTCTCACCTTTCAATTTATTTTCTAGTTATATATATATACTAGGATGCAGACGGTGCTTAGTAGCACCCGACACAATCGTCCACAGACCATGGACTTGTTTGTTTGGTTGCATAGATTAGTTGAATTATTTGGTTGAATTGAATTGTTTGGTGAGATGAAATTGATTGGATTGATGTGTGAATGGCGTGGGCCTTCACTAGACCGGGGATAAGGCGAGGCCTTGTCCCGTTTCTAGTATCGTGCCGTTATGCCGCCGAAATTTTCTAAAATAAGTTAGAAAAATAAAAATAGCATTTTATTTAAAGAATGAACTGAATAGAAATTCATATGTTAAAATAAAATGTGTTATCGTTAAAAATATAATTTTTAACGTGAATGTGAATAAATAAATATTCATTTACAAACCAGACGGTTTGTTTATGTACACCTATTTGAATGACGTTGATTGGGTCGATAAATTTTACACATCGCCTAACTGCACAAATAAAATATGTGTTTGATTGTTTGAAACCCCACACGGGTGTTAGGATGAAATTTGAAGTTCACTCATCCTGATTGATTAAATATGTCGATCGATTGATTGACAGGCTGTTACAAGCGTTGGATATCTATATTTGATGCTTATACAGTGTAGTGCACTTTGGTTGATGGTTGATTATTTTCAATGCTATTATATACATGTGTTGTATGAAAATCCATATAATTAATTTTATATGGTAATTGATTGAGCCTCATTCCAGTTTTGAAAAAGAAATATTTGAAAAAGAAATATTCGAAATAGAATATTTGAAAATAAAGGAATATATGAAGCCGTGTTGATTAGATTGACGCCATTTTGACGTGAACGATATTTATATCGATTTTAGAAAACGATTTCGAAATGAATTGAATTGAAAACGAATTCAAAATGAATTGAAAACGATTTCGAAATGAATTGAATTGAAAACGATTTCGAAATGAATTGAATTGAAAACGAATTCAAAATGAATTGAATTGAAAACGAATTCAAAATGAATTGAAAACGATTTCGAAATGAATTGAATTGAAAACGAATTCAAAATGAATTGAAAACGATTTCGAAATGAATTGAATTGAAAACGATTTCGAAATGAATTGAATTGAAAACGAATTCAAAATGAATTGAAAACGATTTCGAAATGAATTGAATTGAAAACGAATTCAAAATGAATTGAAAACGATTTCGAAATGAATTGAATTGAAAACGAATTCAAAATGAATTGAATTGAAAACGAATTCAAAATGAATTGAATTGAAAACGAATTCAAAATGAATTGAAAACGATTTCGAAATGAATTGAATTGAAAACGATTTCGAAATGAATTGAATTGAAAACGAATTCAAATGGAATTGAAAGCGAATTGAAATGAATTCAAATTGAATTGAAATTTGAATTGAATAGAAATGAATTTTGAAACGAATTTATAAAGAAGAATTCAATTTTGCTTTGAATTGAAATGGAATTTGAAATAGGTTTTGAAACGATTTTAAAACTATTTATATAGTTCGTTTTAAATAGAAATCGACGAAATATATATTATATATATTATATATAATATAATGGCCTGAATAGAACGCGCCGCGCAGCGGCAGTTCGTGAATTTCGACCATTTATTTCAAACGGATATTACGGGAGATCCGACCGTCGGATTCTCCTGAAACCGGAACCGTTGGGTTCGTATCGAAAAGAGCTTTCTAACGAATATTAGAAATTTGAAATCTAACGGTTGGATTTGGAATTATGTCCAAATCAAATTCGAAAAAGGTCGCTGTAAGTGCAGTTCGATGGCCATTGATGGAAATCGACTGTACGGGCCTTGATAAAATTATTAAAAATAGTAATAATTTGTGTAAAATCATAAGAAATGATTTAGAAAGATTTGGGATGAAAAACTCCATATTTGAAAAGATAAAAATTGATTTTTATCGAAATGAACTAGTTTTGAACTAGAAATATAATTCTATTTATTTTTAAATAAATAAATTGAATTCGAAAAGGGTTTTAAAAATAACCAAAATTTCCAATGACTGCATTGGAGTGGATTTGAATCGAAATTGTCTTCGGAATATTTCGATGTTGGAATTCGTGATTATACAGGTGTTGTTATGGAAATTTGAAAGATATATACTTATATCGTTATTTCCAATACGACATTTGTTAGTCGTAGAATTCGATATTGAATATAAGCCGATATATTTTCTATTCAGAGCCTTGTATTGAATATCGAATGTGATTTGGGTTTGTCGTGAATGGTGTCTTCACTAACACTGTTCTTGAACCCAGTTGAGAAAGGATTAAATCTTTTTATTTAGATTTAATGAAGGGTACCAATTAAATAATATTTAATTGGAATTGAATTGATATTGATTTTTGGGTTTATCGTGAACAGTGTTTTAAATAACACTTGTTCTTTAACCCGATAATCAATAAATGTGATTTGGGTTTGTCGTGAATGGTGTCTTCACTAACACTGTTCTTGAACCCAGTTGAGAAATGATTAAATCTTTTTATTTAGATTTAATGAAGTGTACCAATTAAATAACATTTAATTGGAATTGAATCGATATTGATTTTTGGGTTTATCGTGGACAGTGTTTTAAATAACACTCGTTCTTTAACCCGACGATTAATGAATGTGATTTTGGGTTTATCGTGAACCGTGTTTTTAAATGACACTGATTCTTTAACCCAGTCAAAGATTAAAACTAAGTGGGGTTTTAATGAATCTTTAATTAGATTGAAAAGATCGAGAATGGAGTATCACCAGTTTTGCTCCAAGCGATAGTTAAATCTTTAATTAGATTTAAATGTGAAATTTAGAAACTAACTGTCGGTTGGCCAAGCAGAATGGTTTTCTGGATATTGATCTGATGTTGGTTTCGGCCTTCGGGGTTAATATTTGGGAAATTATTCTCTTGATTAATTTACGGTTAGTGACTAATGAATTGGAATGAGGCGTATGTTGTGTTTGTGTAACACTTATTTAAAATATACGCGAGTTATTCGGAAAGACCGGGTTTATCCCATTCTGAATAACTGATACGACGATAAGTCGAAGATGAAGACGATGGGAAGACCGGAAGTCTTCACGTCGTTTGGGTGATAACTGATGATCTTGATTGGGCTGTACACCCAAGAAGATGGAAACAGTTAGTGATCGTCCAGACGTACTTGGAGATCGATGGATATGCGGGGTACTAGGTGCCTCCGGTTTCGTTCAGACCCAGAACGGACTTGTAAATGGACTGTGTGTCTGACATCGGATTTCATTCTGTGTGACTGATATCGGTTGCATAGGATGGCTTGCCTGTGTGGCATGCTAAGATGCAAATGATCAAGGCTTCTGTTGAAAAGCAAAGTCTTGTGGTTGATGATCAAAGCACGGCCTTTGTGGCGTAGCTTTGTGTAACGTTTACCTCGCGTGTTTCACACCAGGTATGAACCAAAAACGGGAGAAAGGACCTCAGGGAGGGCCTGCGTTTCCTCCTAGCTAGAAGTGGCGTCAGTGGTTTTACACGCCCTGACGAGTTTGACTTATGTGGTTGTTGCTGTTGCGAGGCGCCTCGGATTGATCGGTCGTTCTCGAACCGATGGAGTCATTTAGTGGCTCATTTACGCCCCAAAGGGCGGGGAAACGTAGTGTTCAGGCATTTTAATCCACATCGGTGGACCGGCCCTGTCGCTCCTAGGGTCACTCGAGCTCTGATCCTGAGACTCGGGCTAGGCAGTCTCGAATCGGTTGAGGACTATCTTTTGCCTCGGTTCATAGACGGAAATCCAATTTCCAAATACGTGACATTTGCGGTTTTAATTGTAATCCTATATATGGCGACATAGTGGGATGGGGCGCTTATGCCGCCTATGATTGATACTTATGATTTGAAGTTGTTTTATACACTTATAATAGTATCAAATGATTTGTTTTAAACGTATCAAGCATTCTTTGGTTGTTATAAGGGAAAACCCTATCCCCCGGCTTGCGTTGCATTGTGTGATAGGACCTGGGTCTTATAACAGCTTCATTTTTCTTTATTTAGCATTGCGCTGTTGTTTTATGCACTGGTATTCTTGGGAGGAAACCCGTTCCGTGTTTTACGGCGTGGTCCCTTGATTTACCTAATGATTTAAAATAAAGATTAATAACTGTTTTAGTTCTCACACCAGTCACATGACTGACCTGGAGTTTATTGTTTTAACCTAAACTCTGGGTGCCCTTATTTTGACACGGGCAGCTAGTAGTTTTGGTTTTGCAGATTTATATTCACAGGATCCTGGTTTACAGCTGGAACGATATCCGGAAAGCTTTGTATCCGTATATCTCTTCTAGTTGTGTATTGTATTATTTTCCGCTGCTATGTATTTAAATGTAATTTAAATCTCTGATATTTCTGTGTAATATTCATTTATACTCTGTATATTCTTGTAATCTGATGCATTGTTGTAATAATAGTGAAATGTTCTTCTGTATGCGTTCTGTTGTGGTTTGTTCTCGAACTATCCGACACTTTCCTTTACGGGGAAGTTGCGGGTCTTCACACATAATTTGGTTTAAAATGACATCCTAAGGAAGATTAAAGGATAAATTTTAAAGAATTTATCTTGGATAAAATTAATGGGAACTTCTCCCTGAGAATATGAATTGGAATGAGGCGTATGTTGTGTTTGTGTAACATTTGTTTTAATATACGCGGGTCGTTTGGAAAGTCCGGGTTTATACCCATTCTGAATAACTGATTCGACGATATGTCGAAGATGAAGACGGTGGTCGAAGACCGGAAGTCTTCACATCGTAGGGATAATTACTGACGATCCTGATTGGGCTGTACACCTAAGAGGATGGAAATAGTTGGTGGTCGTCCAGACGTACCTGGAGATGGATGGATATGCGAGGAAAGTGCCTCCGGTTTCGTTCAGACCCAGAACGGACTTGTAAATGGATCGTGTGTCTGACATTGGATTTTATTCTGTGTTGATTGATTTCTATTAAATATACATCTGTTTGGCGGCGGAGAATTTATTCTTTTGCTTAACGCCCTTCTCTGAGACGTACGAGCTCAGAGGTTGTATATCGATGGACATCAGTCGCATGGCATGAATTGCCTATGTGGCATGCTAAGATGCAATGATCAAGGCTTTTGTTGAAAAGCAGAGTCTTGTGGTTGATGATCAAAGCACGGCCTACGTGGCAGCTTTGTGTATAACGTGAATTCGCGAGCCTCACACCTCGGTATGAGTAAAAAACGGGATACAGACTGCAGGGAGAGCACGACGTTTCTTTCTAGCTTTGGTGGTGTCAGTGACTTACCAGCCCTGACATATATATACTTTTCACCTTTGTGGTTATTGGATGAGGCGCCTCGATTATAGGTCTGTAAGGACCGGGAAACGTGTGTTCAGGAATACTAATCCTCTAACGTAAGTGAGGACCGGCCCTGAAGCATCCAGGGGTTGCCCAGAGTGCGTAGCCCTGGGACATTTGCTAGAGTGTCTCGAACGCGGAGAGGAGCTTGCCCCTTGCCCCGACTCATGACGGAAATCCAATTTCCAATACGTGTGATTCGGCTTTAATTGTAGAACTAGTATGGCGACATAGTAGATGGTAGTTATGCCGCCTATGATTTATATTTATGATTGAAATTGTTTTGACACTATACACTTATTATAGTATCAAATGATTTGTTTTAAACGTACCAAGCATGTTTGGCTGTTATAAGGGAAAACCCTATCCTCCGGCTTGCGTTGCATTGTGTGATGGGACCTGGTTCTTATAATAGCTTCATTTTTCGAAAAAGCATTGCGCTGTTTATCCTATGCACTAGTATTCTTGGGAGGAAACCCGTTCCGTGTTATACGGCGTGGTCCCTTGAATTACTCTCTTTTTAAAGTAAAGCTTTAAATGACTGTTTTAGTTCTCACACCAGTCACATGACTGACCTGGAGTTTATTGTTTTAACCTAAACTCTGGGTGCCCCTATTTTCCGCACGGGCAGCTAGTAGTTTTGGTTTTGCAGATTTATATTCACAGGATCCTGGTTTACAGCTGGAATGATATCCGGAAAGCTCTGTATCCGTATATCACCTTCAGTTGTGCTTTTTATTATTTTCCGCTGCTATGTAATTTATTGTAATCTCTGATATTTATCGAATGTAATTTATTCAATTATACTCTGTGTATTCTTGTATCTGATGGAATTGTTGTAATAGCAATGAAATGTTCTTCCGTCTGCGTTCATTTGTGTGTTGTTCTCAAAGTATCCGCTCTTTCCTTCATGGGGAAGTTACGGGTCCTCACAGTGGTATCAGAGCTTTGGTTTATAGGGCTCGAGAACAAGACACATTAGAACCATACGTAAGAATTCATCAGATATTAGATTAGTAATATCCAATTAGAATGACTCGTTAGAGATAGGATCAGTAGTATCCTAGAACGAGTGTGAAGAGTATATTTTTCAAATGAAAACAATTTTGTTTTGAAAATTTAAATCGTTTTATTCGTATTTGATTATTTATTTATTTTGAATATGGACAATCCGATATATAAAGATTTTGCATATACGCGTCATGAACGTATATTCTTAGGTTTAATATATTGGATAGATATAGAATCACACACTAGTCGCACGGGCCTGATTCTGATGATTGACGCGTCATCATCAGTAATTATTTTCGTGTTTCGAAGGTGTGATATCTATATATATTTACATCAGACTGGTGTGAGAACCAAAACTAATATAGTTAGAACACATTGTTGTGAATTTGCACCAAAAACATGATTTTTGAATATGTATCAAAATTATGAATTTGAAACGTTAATTCACTAATTGATTGATGTTTGTGTTGTTTGTTTATTTGTTTGATAATTTTGAACCATTTAGCCTAATTGAATCTAATATTGACTTATATTGAAAATTGGTCGCATTTGCTCGCATATACATATACTTACATTAAACAGGTCATAGCAAGGAGGCTAGAGCCGAAGAATAAAATTTGTTTGCCCGACAAATAGGTACATGTTTATTATGTAATTTACTGTTTTGTTTGGGTGATGATGATTTTATGAGCCGATTGGCTAGCCGCTTGGCTAGCCGCTTGGCTTTTTCTTTTTCTTTTTGAGATCAGAAGGCCTATATGGCAATTTCGGGATTTTCCCGTGGCTCCCGGTGCAGGGGTAGTTATGGCGAAATTTTTCGAAAATTTAGGGTGTTAGCCAAATTTTTGAAAATTTGAAAATTCTCAGAAACTGAAAAGTTGGAGAATGGAAGCCAGATCGAACGTAGAGCTGATTAATCAAACCACTTTCGACTTTGTTCCTTTTCGGGGACGAAAAGTTTTAAGTGGGGGAGATTGTAATAACCCGGAAATTCTGGGCCAGTTTAAAATTTTTATTTTGGCGATTTTAGCGAATTTTGAACATTTAAAATGAATTATTTTAAATAAAATCGACGAGAAATTTATTTTGAATAGAATTCGACGAATATATTTATATACGTCGTCATTAGAATATAAATAATTATATATAATTATAAATAGAATTGAAAATGGCGCGGTAGTTCGATAATTCGATCTCAAACTTCAATTGAATGTACCGGGTGCAAAACAATCCGGATTTTAGTGAAACCAAAAACATTAGGATCTAATTGATAAGATCTTTCCAACGAATCCGAAATATCAAAATTTCATAGCGGGAATAAAAAGATATGTCCAGTTGAAAATTCTGAATAGTCGCTATGGAATTCAGGCCCTTAAAAATGGGAATTTTGCAAACGACCTCGGATTTCGACGAAACCACTTTTGTTGGGTTCGCAGTGTCAAATTATTGCTAGATTCCAAATTTCATAATTTTTCGAATCAATATGTGAGCGTGGCAGAGAAAAACGCGTTTGACCAGTTTCAGTTGATTTTAATCGACTGGAAAATGGCCATTTTTCCAACGGTCTCAGAATTCGACGAAACTAGTTTTGTTAGGACCGTATCGTCAATACGAAGCTAGAAAATATTTTTCGAGAATTTTTAGAGTTAGCATGTGACCCCGGTAATTTGAAATGTACGTTTAAAATTCAATATAGTGATTTAAATGTAAATTCAACGGAAATTGATCGAAACGACCGAATCAGCTTACGATACATATCCCATTGTGTTCGGAATGGGGGCAATATGCTATGGACAACAGGCGGTGGGCCTCGTTTTGGGATCGAAAATGTAAGTTGCTTTTGGCGAAAAATAAATTAATTAAATAATAAAAAAATAAAATAAAGCATACCTTTCTCTCCTTAACTACCCAGCCCCCCCCCCCCCGATTTCATTTTACAGAAAAAAGAAGAAGAAGAAGAAGAAGTCAGAGCGGGGAGGAGCCGCCGCCCTCCCCGATGACCTCCTCGCCGCCGTCGCGGTGGCGTGACACCCCCCTCCTCCAGTTCGAGCGCGACCCCCTTTCCCCCTCGCCCTCGCGTCTCGCTCCTCTTCCCCTCCTCCGTCCACCGCGGCCTCAGCCGCATCGCCACACACCTCCGCCCCTCGCCCAAGCCTCCACCTCCCTCCAGCGCCTCGCGAAGACCCCCCCCCAGCAGCGAGACAACCGCCAACGCCCCCCTTTTTCTCCTTCGACCGAAGACACCATCTCCCCTCCCTTCGCCTGCGACCTCGAACCCCCCCTTGTAA
The DNA here is from genome assembly GCA_030737875.1 of Allium sativum. Classification (NCBI taxonomy): domain Eukaryota; kingdom Viridiplantae; phylum Streptophyta; class Magnoliopsida; order Asparagales; family Amaryllidaceae; genus Allium; species Allium sativum. Next base: position 766,159,143 of record CM060913.1, on the reverse strand, counting down.
GTTTTTATCTTTATTTCTTTTTATTTATGATAAGCAAAAACTGAATTCTTATAGTTAACAAGAACTGATTTTTATTAATTTAAAAGCATTAATTTTTAGTTTAGAAAAGAATAGATGTTTATTTAGGAAAAATAGTAATTTTTAAACTAGAAAGATGTGATTTTTATTGACTAGGTAAGATTAGATTTTTAAATCAAAATGATTTGATTTTGAAAAGTAAAGATTTGATTTTGAATCGTGGAAGTTAAAAATATAATTTTTATATGATGTAGAAACTAAAATATGATTTTTATATTTTTAAAGAATTAAAAATATGATTTTTATATTTTTAAAATATTAAAAATATGATCTTTACCATGTAGAAGATGTGAAAATATAATTTTTACATGATAGACGTATTAAAGGCGAGATCTTTATTTTTGAAAAGGCGAAATCTTTATATGAAGAATGGCGTGATAAAAATATAATCTTTGCTATATGAACATCGATGTGAAAATATAATTTTTATCTATATAGTAGCGAAGTAAAAATTCGATTTTTATATATTGAATAGCAAAGTAAAAATTCGATTTTTATATATTGAATAGCAAAGTAAAAATTCGATTTTTATATATTGAATAGCAAAGTAAAAATTCGATTTTTATATATTGAATAGCGAAGTAAAAATTCGATTTTTACATATGTAGTGGCTACGGGCAACGAAGATGACTAAGAGACGAGAACGGTGAAGATTTCTATCAATGAAGTGTCGTGGAGCTAGGATAGCTATTTGTGAGAATTTCTCACCTTTCAATTTCTTTTTCTAGTTATATATATATACTAGGATGCAGACGGTGCTTAGTAGCACCCGACACAATCGTCCACAGACCATGGACTTGTTTGTTTGGTTGCATAAATTAGTTAGATGATTTGGTTTGGATTTGAATTGTTTGGTGAAATGAATGGATATGATTGATGTGTGAATGGCGTGGGCCTTCACTAGACCGGGGATAAGGCTAGGCCTTGTCCCGTTTCTAGTATCGTGCCGTTATGCCGTCGAAATTTTCTAAAATAAGTTAGAAAAATAAAGATAGCATTTTATTTAATAAATGAACTGAATAGAAATTCATATGTTGAAATAAAATGTTTTTATCGTTAAAAATATAATTTTTAACGTGAAGTGAATAAATTAAAATATTCATTTACAAACCAGACGGTTTGTTTATGTACACCTATTCGAAGGACATTGATTGGGTCGATAAATTTTACACATCGCCCAACTGCACAAATAAAAATCTGTGTTTGTTGATTTGAAACCCCACACGGGTGTTAGGATGAAATTTGAAGTTCACTCATCCTGATTGATTAAATATGTCGATCGATTGATTGACAGGCTGTTATAAGCGTTAGATATCTATATTTGATGCTTATACAGTGTAGTGCACTTTGGTTGATGGTTGATTATTTTTCAATGCTATTATACTCGTGTGATGTGTGAAAATCCGTATAATTAACTTTATATGGTGATTGATTGGGCCTCATTCCAATTTAGAAAATAAAGAATATATAAAATAAAGGTTCATGTGTTGACTGTACTCATCCGTTGAGATTAGTCATGTGTTGAACGAAATATTTTAATAATAAAATTTACATCTTTATCAATATAAAATAAAGGTTCATGTGTTGACTGTACTCATCCGTTGAGATTAGTCATGTGTTGAACGAAATATTTTGATAATAAGAAATATTTGAAATAGGAATATTTGAAAAAGAAATATTTGAAATAGGAATATTTGAAATAGAAATATTTGAAAACGAAATATTTGAAATAGAAATATTTGAAAACGAAATATTTGAAATAGAAATATTTGAAAACGAAATATTTGAAATAGAAATATTTGAAAACGAAATATTTGAAATAGAAATATTTGAAAAAGAAATATTTGAAATAGAATATTTGAAAAATAGAAATATATGAAGCCGTGTTGACTAGATTGACGTCATTTTGACGTGAACGATATTTATATCGATTTTATCCATTTTAAATTGAATATTCAAAAACGATTTCGAAATGAATTGAATAGAAAACGATTTCGAAATGAATTGAATAGAAAACCAATTTGAAATGAATTGAATAGAAAACGATTTCGAAATGAATTGAATAGAAAACGATTTCGAAATGAATTGAATAGAAAACGATTTCGAAATGAATTGAATAGAAAACCAATTTGAAATGAATTGAATAGAAAATGATTTCGAAATGAATTGAATAGAAAACGATTTCGAAATGAATTGAATAGAAAACGATTTCGAAATGAATTGAATAGAAAACCAATTTGAATTGAATCGAATAGAAAACCAATTTGAATTGAATCGAATAGAAAACCAATTTGAATTGAATCGAATAGAAAACCAATTTGAATTGAATCGAATAGAAAACCAATTTGAATTGAATCGAATAGAAAACCAAAACGAATTCGAATTGAATTGAAATGAATTCAAGTTGAATTGGAATTTGAATTGAATAGAAATGAAATTTGAAAACGAATTTATAAGGAAAAATTCAATTTTGATTTGAATTGAAATGGAAGTTGAAATGTTTTAGAAACGAATTCAAAACTATTTATATAATTCGTTTTGAATAGAAATCGACGAAATATATATTATATATATAATATAATGGCCTGAATAGAACGCGCCGCGCCGCGGCAGTTCGTGAATTTCGACCATTTATTTCAAACGGACATTACGGGAGATCCGACCGTCGGATTCTCCTAAAACCAGAACCGTTGGGTTCGTATCGAAAAGAACTTTCTAATGAATATTAGAAATTTGAAATCTAACGATTGGATTTGGAGATACGTCCAAATCAAATTTGAGAAAGGTCACTGTAAGTGCAGTTCGATGGCCGTTGATGGAAATCGACTGTACGGGCTTTGATAAAATTGTTAAAAATATCAATAATTTGTGTAAAATCATAAGAAATGATTTGAGAAAAATTGGGGTGAAAAACCCCATATTTGAAAAGATAAAAATAGATTTTATCAAAATGAACTAGTTTGAACTAAATTTAAAACCCGATTTATTTTTAAATAAATAAATTAGATTTAAAAAGGGGTTTTAAATAATCGGAATTCCTAATATATTTGATTTGAATTGATCTAGAATTGATTTGTGGGTTTATCGTGAACTGCGTTTTAAACAACACTAGTTCTATAACCCGATAATAAATAGAATGTGATTTGGGTTTGTAGTGAACTGTGTTTTAAACAACACTAGTTCTTTAACCCGATAACAAATAGAATGTGATTTGGGTTTGTCGTAAACTGTGTTTTAAATAACACCTAATTCTTTAACCCAGTAAAAGGAATTTTAACGAATCTGCAATTAGATTGAAATGTGAATTTATAATCTAAATTATCAAATTTAGAAATGAGCGAGAATGGAGTATCGCCAGTTTTTCTCCAAAGCGATAGTTAAATCTTTAATTAGATTTGAACGTGAAATGGTAATTAATTTTACCGATAACACCATGGTGTTAGATATGGAGTACCACCAGTTTTGCTTCATGGGATGAATAGGTTGGGATTGGGAGATAAAATAAATAATTACTTCGGTATGGTTCGCTAGTCTCGACTAGTTTGAAAAACCATAATTTGGTTTAAAATGACATCCTAAGGAAGATTAAAGGATAAATTTTAAAGAATTTATCTTGGATAAAATTAATGGGAACTTTTCCCTGAGAATATGAATTGGAATGAGGCGTATGTTGTGTTTGTGTAACATTTGTTTTAATATACGCGGGTCGTTCGGAAAGTCCGGGTTTATACCCATTCTGAATAACCGATTCGACGATATGTCGAAGATGAACACGGTGGTCGAAGACCGGAAGTCTTCACATCGTAGGGATAATTACTGACGATCCTGATTGGGCTGTACACCCAAGAGGATGGAAATAGTTGGTGGTCGTCCAGACGTACCTGGAGATGGATGGATATGCGAGGAAAGTGCCTCCGGTTTCGTTCAGACCCAGAACGGACTTGTAAATGGATTGTGTGTCTGACATTGGATTTTATTCTGTGTTGATTGATTTCTATTAAATATACATCTGTTTGGCGGCGGAGAATTTATTCTTTTGCTTAACGCCCTTCTCTGAGACGTACGAGCTCAGAGGTTGTATATCGATGGACATCAGTCGCATGGCATGAATTGCCTATGTGGCACGCTAAGATGCAATGATCAAGGCTTTTGTTGAAAAGCAGAGTCTTGTGGTTGATGATCAAAGCACGGCCTACGTGGCAGCTTTGTGTATAACGTGAATTCGCGAGCCTCACACCTCGGTATGAGTTAAAAACGGGATACGGATTGCAGGGAGAGCACGACGTTTCTTTCTAGCTTTGGTGGTGTCAGTGACTTACCAGCCCTGACATATATATACTTTTCACCTTTGTGGTTGTTGGATGAGGCGCCTCGATTATAGGTCTGTAAGGACCGGGAAACGTGTGTTCAGGAATACTAATCCTCTAACGTAAGTGAGGACCGACCCTGAAGCATCCAGGGGTTGCCTAGAGTGCGTAGCCCTGGGACATTTGCTAGAGTGTCTCGAACGCGGAGAGGAGCTTGCCCCTTGCCTCGACTCATGACGGAAATCCAATTTCCAATACGTGTGATTCGGCTTTAATTGTAGAACTAGTATGGCGACATAGTAGATGGTAGTTATGCCGCCTATGATTTATATTTATGATTGAAATTGTTTTGACACTATACACTTATTATAGTATCAAATGATTTGTTTTAAATGTACCAAGCATGTTTGGCTGTTATAAGGGAAAACCCTATCCTCCGGCTTGCGTTGCATTGTGTGATGGGACCTGGGTCTTATAATAGCTTCATTTTTCGAAAAAGCATTGCGCTGTTTATCCTATGCACTAGTATTCTTGGGAGGAAACCCGTTCCGTGTTATACGGCGTGGTCCCTTGAATTACTCTCTTTTTAAGTAAAGCTTTAAATGACTGTTTTAGTTCTCACACCAGTCACATGACTGACCTGGAGTTTATTGTATTAACCTAAACTCTGGGTGCCCCTATTTTCCGCACGGGCAGCTAGTAGTTTTGGTTTTGCAGATTTATATTCACAGGATCCTGGTTTACAGCTGGAATGATATCCGGAAAGCTCTGTATCCGTATATCACCTTCAGTTGTGCTTTGTATTATTTTCCGCTACTATGTAATTTATTGTAATCTCTGATATTTATCGAATGTAATTTATTCAATTATACTCTGTGTATTCTTGTATCTGATGGAATTGTTGTAATAGCAATGAAATGTTCTTCCGTCGGCGTTCATTTGTGTGTTGTTCTCAAAGTATCCGCTCTTTCCTTCATGGGGAAGTTACGGGTCCTCACAACTATTGAAGATATTTCCACCTAAATTGCAACTTCTGCACCTATTAGTAATACGGTGAACGATGATCTGATCTTGGCAACTCGAAGTCATTCAAGTCAATTTATTAAATCTTCCCCCCAGATTCAAGCATATGAAATTAAATTTTGGATTATGATCCAACTGATCGTGATATATTTCGAAGAGTATATTTACAAAAAGGTCTGTGTCGGACTTCTTCGCAAAAATTTCCACAAACAATAAATGGTGGAAGAGCTAGACGTTTCGATCAATCATCGTTTACCAATTCTAATCGGTTTAAATATAGTGTAAAAGAATATGCAATGTATTGTTTTCTATGCTACTTATTTCACCCCCCGTCGATGAGTAGAAATACAAGCGATGCATTTATTCGAGGCAGGTTTAGGAATTGGAAACATAATAAAAGGCTTATAGAACATACTAATTCAGATGCTTATAGAGCATCATATGCAAAAGCCGCGAATTGATGAATCAAAATCAACATATTGCAATGGCAATCGAGAGACAATCAACTCAAAGCAAAATTGATCATCAATACCGACTGGACTCAACTCTTGTATGCATTCGATGTTTGTTACATCATGGTTTGCCTTTTCGTGGTCATGATGAATCCGTAGAATCAATGAACAAAGGGAATTTTTTAGAACTTCTATAATGGATTGCTCACGAAAAGCCTTCGGTTGACGCAGTTGTTCTAAAAATGCACCATCAAATAATAAGATGACATCGCCGGATATTCAAAAAGATACATCAATTGTATTACGGTGGAATTGTAGACATTATCTTGCAACATCTACATCTTTTTGGAGGATTATTTGCACTACATGAAGCTCATGATACATAAATTAAAGAGCAAATGACAATTGTTTTATGATTTAGGATGAGATGGGAAGTGTTATTGAAAGGTTTATAAGCATGGTGCATGTTCCCAATACGATATAGATTTCTCTAAAAACATCACTTGATGCTTTTTTTGGTAAGAGCATGTCTATGTTTGGGGGCCAAGGCTATGATGGTGCAAGTAATATGCAAGGTATGTTTAATGGTCTTACAACGTTTGTTCCAATTGAGAACAAATCTGCTTTCTATTCTCACTGCTTTGCCCATTAACTTCAATTAGCACCTGTTCGTGTCGCCAAATTATAGATCATATTTCCAAGTTTTTTTACTTGATTAATAATTTGGTAAACCTTGTTGGTTCATCATGCAAACGTCGACACACTCTTAGAGAAAAGAAAGCTAATAGAATATTTAGTCAACTTGAAAGTGGTGAACTATCTAGTGGTCGGAGATTAAATCAAGAGCGTAGTTTGAAACGACGAGGTGACACATGTTGGGGTTCACATTATGGTACACTAATCAGTTTGATTGTTATGTTTCCTTTAGTTAGTGATGTCCTTACCGATCTATTAGTGATATGTCTGGTGATAAAAATGGGGGCCTTTAAATGTGACAAATGTGTTACAATCTTATAGTTTCATATTTATTTTTGATCTGATGAAAAGTGTTCTTGCAGTTTCTAATGATCTTTCTAAGGCACTACAGCGGAAAGATCAAGATATCATAAATGCTTTGATGTTGGTAAAAGTATCTAAAGAATGATTAAATAAAATACAAGCTAGTGGATGAAACACTCTTGTAAATGAGGTTAACTCTTTCTGCGCCAAACAACAAATTCCTATTTCAAATATGGATGATAATTACATTCTTTTGGGTAGATCAAGAAGAGGACCAATGATTACAAATTTCCATCATTATCGAGTTGGTATGTTTTACCGTTGTCTAGATAAGAAAATTGTTGAACTTAACTACTGGTTCGATGAGGTAAATGTTGGAAATTTAGGATCGATTTAGCAGCGGATTAAAATCAATTTTAACAACCCTAATTAATAAATCGAATTCAAAATTGAATCGAAGAAAGAGTACCTTAATCGTTGTGATCAAATTGCAAATCTAAAAGGCAGTTGGTCTGAATTGAATTGAACACAAGCGCCTGAGAAGAAGCGCCTCTATTGGAGATCCACGAACATCGATCTCGAGATCATCAGACGAAATCAAGGAGGAATGAGTTAGCACTAGCCAAATTTGGGGTTTCTAGAATTTTTCTGGATCTCGTGTCAGTTTTGGAATGAATTATAAGAAAAGGGATCGGCCCCCTTGTTTTATAACATTGTAATACGAGATATGTGCAAACCCTATTGACGCAGTTATCATTTAAAATAAAAGAAATATTCAACCTATTTGATTTCCTTTTATTTTGAATGGTTCTCACCCTGTTCGACGTTCATTTGTGTGACCCTATAGGTTATCATAGCGTTGGCAACAATTTAAACAATATTTAAATTGTAAACAGTGAGCGGCATCTAGTAATACATCACTGCTACCCAAGTTATAATAATATTGACGATTCGATACAACCTTTCCATGACCAGTGTATCAATGTAATATAATCCTTTTAACCAATATATCCAGGATTAAACTCGAGGCATGGAACGCATCACCCTCTTTATAATTTAATCCGTTTATCTTGATCGATGAGTAGACTATTTAAAACAAATCAATATTTGAGCACGGCCATGCATTTCACAGTCTCACTCAATCAAGAGGCCCATGGATATCACTCCGAATATATTGTAGGGTTAAATTCCATCTAGATCATTCATAATTTTCATACGATTTGAGATGTATCCAATAATCACCGCTATCGTTACTTTGTTACAAATAACTTTAGATGATATCAAAACACAAATATCCTCGAATAGAATTATAATGATTTCAGGTCTGAGGACTATTACATCACCATCACTATTAGAATAACTTATGATACTGTTAATTATATTCCACGTTATTATCTCATTGTGGGTCAGCCCAATATGATATTCTCCAATACGTATTTATGTTTTGACATTAATATCACATATATTAATGATCAATGATATGTGATCATCACTCAATCAGCCAATCAGCATACTAGTCTCAATGCTTTATTGTTGTCCTATATAAACAATAAAAGTCGACTAGGGACATTTAAGAATTATAATACTCATTATATTATATAATCTCAAATTCAAGTCTAACTCGAACTATATAATTCTGTATTATAATTCTAAGCACTTCTATTATATTAACATTTATATTACGCAGCAAATATAATAAAATAGAATATTATTTTATTCAAACAAAATAATAACATCAACAATGTTATCACAAATGGATTGCCTTTAGGGCATAAACTCTAACAAACTCCCACTTGCACTAGAGTCAATCATTCATGTATCGTATACTCATGAAACTAGTGTGACTATTAAACTGCTGTTGGGACAGAGTTTAATTCATTAGGTCTGCAACATTACAACGTTTGTAACTTTGTAGATATGTTCATTTCCTTTGTAAACAACTTCACATAGGAATTATATTTTTAAATATATATATTTGAATTGATTATGAGTTTTATGTTTTTGGCCTGAGCAACATCCATATTGTTATCGCAATGTATATCATTGGATCAACAATGAATTAAGTTCAATCATGAACTTCTTAATCCAAACATTTTATTTCTTAGAATCAGTATTTATTTCTTGTTTTAAAACTAACATAATTTACAATCATTAATGTGTTATCAAATAAAATTAGAATTATTATCTCACTCCCACTCAATTTCTTGTCTATACAAGATTCAATGACATTTTGTGGTTTCGAGATATTTCAACTTCTATTTCATTCCTATCAGTATCTTAGAGATAGGTTCTTCTTTATAAAGGATACCAATTTAAGCAAAAAACATTTTATTCTCAGAGAATTTATAGAAATAATATCCATTTTTATCTTGTGGATATTACACAAAATAGTTATCTTATTTGGATCCGACCTTATCAGAACAACGACATTTAATAAACGACTTGCATCCAAATCTGTGCATTTGACACACTAGGACATTTCCTAGTCTATATCTTATGTGGCGTCTTTAAAATCATTTTAGTAGGATTAAATTCAATTGTTCTAAATTTGATTTATTGGAAGATCTATATGACTTGTCTTGGTCGTACCATATCTTATAAGGTGTGATTACTCATTTCAGACACACCATTTCAATACGGTGTTCTAGGTGGAGTGAGTCGTGAAACAATTTCAAACTCATCTGGATAGTCATTAAACAGTTGGATTAAATATTCTCTTTCGATTTGTTCGAAAGGTATTTATTTTCTATTAAAATTGGTTTCTAACTTCACTTTCAATTCTTTGAAATTTTCAAAGGATTCTAATGCGTGCTTCATAAGATACACATATTTATATCTACTGATATCATCAGTGAATATAATGAAGTAATAAACCTGCCTCTAGCTTATTCACTCATTGCTCCATGTACATCATTATGTATGAGACCCAATACTTATCGCTCATTCACTATATCAAATGAAAGTTGACTCAGTTATTTTGCCTAATAGAAGGATTTGCATTCTTTATATGATTCAAAATCAAATGATTTCAAAATTCCATCATTATGGAGTTTTGATATGCTTTCTTGTTTATAGGGCTAACTGGTAATACTAAAGGTATATTGGATTTAAATCACTAAAATTATTATTAATGTATATCATTAATAATTTGTCAAATTCAATATGATATTTCATTTAAATAGAATGAACAACAATTATTCTTTTATTACAAATGAAATTTAAACTTGTCTAAACAAAATCTATTATAACATTTATTTTAATTGGAATTTCATAATAACAATTATTATATTTATTTAATTAAGCCAGTATATACAACAAGAGTCAACTTCCTGTGGATAATCCAACAACATTTTCTTCATTTCCAATCGTAAGTCCACTTGTCATTTTTAATCAAATTACTACTTACATTGCAGTTTCGGTAAATTCACATACATTTTTGTGATTCATATCTAGTATCTAATACTAGAGATGTATAAGTAGATTTTATAATATTTATATCTTAATCGGTTGAAGTCTAACTCATTTTAGATCCTCCCTTTATTTCTAAAATAATTACGTTTAATTTGTTTGAGGACAATCCTCAAATCTCAATGTTAATCAAGAAATTCAATTTATCCTTCTTAAGAACTAATTTAAATTATCAGATTTATTTGTTATTTAATATCTACAGTAGATAATAAATAATAACTGATTCTATAAAATTTATTTAATATAAAAACAAAATTTTGACAATCAAAATTTATATTTATATTAATGTATAATTTAAACTAAAGTATGCTCCCACTCAACTTAACATCCCTCTGTATATATATATATATATATATAATATAATATAATGGTGTTCCAATACCCATATCTAGCCTTGCCTTGACCTAGCTTACACTAAACCCAAAACACAACCTTTTAGGTAGACATCTTATGTCAATTATATCATATATATAACTCTTGGATCACATGTTGAACATTTTGTTCCGTATTATTCATTTGCTCAAAATATACAATAATTCATGCGTTTTGTCTCTAAGGCCATAATCCTATTATGCAGCCTGTTTAAGTCAGACCCAATAATAGTTTGGAGCACCACATTTACTCCATCGCATATAACCAAAATAAAAGGTGCACAACGCTTTGGCGTTAGTTACATCAAGTGATTTTGGACAGTGATGAGTATATTATTGGAAGACGTCACCATGACTTAATATAACAAAAATTGCTTTAAAGGAAATTTTATAATTCATAATGGAACCAATATTATAGTTATTTACACATATCAAAATACATGTATTATTTATATATATATTCATAATATAAATCAGAGATTATATTCAAATTTTACATAAATTTTAATTAACCAATTCAATATATATATATATACGTATATACATGTATATAACTAATTGGGTATATACACATGATCATTAAAACATATTTTACAATGTCCATACGTTCACAAGCAAGTCCCTTATCCACAGTTTCATTAGCATCACATAACAGATCAATGATTACTATCAATGAAGACCAACTGAAACTTACTGTAAACATAATAATTTCAGCAATATATAAACATGCATAGATTATTATCAATGAAAACTATATTGACACATATGGTCTTAGGGTCATTACAGAAAAAGTATAACACAAATAAATGGCCATACTTTAATTCACACAGCACAATATGTAACAGTTATATATCAGATATTTGCTTTTAGCATCATTGTCCCATATTACAAAATATAACCATATATATATATATATATATATATATATATATATACACACACATCAACATTTCGAATCAAAATTGAAAAAAGTTTTTACATATATACATGTTTATCGCATACCACACCGAAACAATTTCAGCAAGCTACACCATTCCCCTATCAAAACAGATTTAAATCATAGTGTTAGTTGGATTCAAATACATCAAATGTATTTAACATCTATGTATGCAGCATCTCATATATACAAACATCAAATGTATACATATATTTATATGCTCTAACATATATACACATCAAATGTGTATATAATCAGTTAACTGTTATACATTTAAGTATGTTTATGAAAGACTTATATATATGCATATCAATATATGCAGTATATATAAATTCATATGTATATACATATATATACATATATATACATACATATATATATATATATCAATATAAACATATCACACAACACCTATACATATACAGGGCTATTGGATATCCATGTAAAAAGATATTATTCAATTCATTTTTCAGAGTCAGACTCAGTCTTATAAAGGTTGGAACAAACCGACCACGTGCAAATGTATTAATTCATGGGACAATTAACCAGTCATTTTAAAACATAAAGTGATAAAATATTATCTTCAGCATATCATATACAGATAAGATAAAACATTTATTAATATTACCACAGGTTACATGGTACTCGTGCAAGAGTTAATATATTGACTCATGAAAGTCAAGTCGTAAGAGTCCACTACCATGTATAAGTTTGATTTAGTCATCCTGATAACTACAAGTGTGATTTCTAACAGGGTCATTAGCCTCAGTGTTAAGGCATTTGTGGTAATACAATGGCATTTATTACATATATAACTAAGTCTAGCGTATATGCATTAGCTTTAATACTCATGGTGGCAACTGCCTTATTACAGCTAGGGTCTTATTTAGCAAATCAGATTTGAAACATATCATGAAGCAGTATTGCAATAATTTACTTCAGACTGCCCCATTTAAACCATGACAAAAAAATTGCATATCACTATGCATATACATACATGCATACATACATATATATATAGTGGTGTATCTCATCCAAATGTCATATATTATCCGTAATGAATCAACAATATTGAACATAAATACAACTGCAGACTTTTTGCATTATATTTATACATTTTGTATATTCAAAGTATACAAAACTGAATCCATTTAATATCTCATATATATTACAAAATAAACTTATTGTTCAGATCTCAAAATTAAGTCATATTCAATAGGTTCTTAACTATTGGGTCAAACCCAATACTTGAAGCCATGATCCCATTTTAACTTATAAAACCATTATTATGATAGAGCACATTTAACAGGACATATCTACCACTTTCTATATATACCTCTACCAATTGCAATTCAAATTTACACTGGTATTCATAATAATGAACAGAAGTGTAAAATGTTCATATATATATATATATATCAAATATATGTATAAATTTGTACAAACAAAACTTATACCAAGTAATTTGTATAATTTTGGGTGAATTATAGTTCTGCAAATCATATTTTCTATTCTCTATATATCAATATATTTAAAGATTAACTCTGTATAAATATGGAGTGTAAAATCTGTAAATCAAATTCATTTTTTTTATATATCAGTATATATGTATATATATGAATATCATATATTTTAGATATACATAACCATATTATATAGATTATACAATCATTTGTATAACCTTTTAGATTTAACATAATAAATAAAGTTAATCAATCAAGTTCATATCAATTTTAAATCTTAAGACAGAGTAATACTAAGGATCATTTTACAAGTCACACTTGTAAAGCAGTTCATTTACAAATGCACTTGGGTACTTGCAACATATTGAAATGATCTTTTATCAATTTAGAATCTGGAATCAACTATCTATACAATCAGTATAGAAAAAAATTGAACTGGAAAACTCATTTCCTGTAAATATTGAAATCTGAATATATATGTTGCGCATTTATTGCTATAAATTTATATATCATCAATATACGTTCAAGTATGAAAGAAGTTTTAACCAACAGGCCATTTTCATACATGTCATACATGTATGTTATATCTATACTTATATAAAACATATCTTTTGTTGGCTAGCTTTGTGACCAAGCCACCAAGAAAACAAACCTTTACAAGTATATGAACGAAGGCTCGTGCACATAAGCCCAAAGTAAATTCGTCCCCACTCATGATTCAGCCCTCTCCATGGGCTTGTGGCCCATCTTCCTCCCTTGGCCCATGACCCAGCTTTTATCATTGGCTCGTAATCGAGCATCACAACCCGCCTTCTGGACAGGAATCACGAACCGAGCTAGCATCTAGGAAATGTAGGCTAAGACTTAGTCATCCACGAACCGCTAATCCAGGATCTGATGACACCTGTCCATAACGGCCATTTTGACCATTTCTCCATCAAGCCACGAACGGGTCCGAGATCCTCGGGATTGGTGCCACATGTCTCCATGAACCACCTATAGAAATCACCTATAAATAGCCCAGTACTTGGCCTTTTTCATGATTTTTCGGGCAATTCTGAGTGTTGTTTCCACCATTACTGTTTCTCCATTATTTCTAATCAGTAATATCTCAAGATCATTGAGTGAATTATCATTGTAAGAGTGAGACTGAGAGAATTCATTGATTGTACTTGCATTCAATCATATAATCAGTGTCATATAAATTGGATGTAGGCTCGTTAACGCCGAACCACTATAAATTTGGTGTGTTTGTTGCATTTTCTTTCATTTCAAGTTATTATTCTCTGCAACTTTAGAAAATTTGGGTGTTAGAGCCATAATTTGGTCTAACATTTTGGTGCTTTCACTGAGACTTCATGTCTCAGCATATCGGATTATTTCTCTACTATTTGGATATTCAAGTCCAAAGAAAATACTCCAAACTTCCACTGTTTTGGTTTTGAAGATTTCAGCAAAGTCAAGACATTATGGCTGGAAAGAAATCCAAGGATTCACGAGATTCGCGAGCAAATGAAGCTGCTAACGAGGCTAACGAGGAAAGCATTCAGGAGCAGGTTAAGGTGAGCTCCCCAGCTCGTGGCTCGCGGGGGTCATGACCCGCTCGTAGATGGTCACCACGAGCTGCACAGCTAAGGTCATCACAAACCATCCACCGAATGCCTTCATGAGCCGCCAGAAAGATGCCTTCACGAGCCGCCAGGGAGATGGCACCATGAACCGCTCCCCTGAGGGGATCACGAACCGCCCTCACCAAGGGACCACAACTCGACCTGGAAAGGAGATTATGGCTCGTCCTGCTCGTGCTGGCGCTTCTGCTCGACCTAGTTCAAGTTCTCTACGTCCAACAGCGACTACTGATGACCAGCTACATGCCTCTGCTCTAATAAATGAAGTAGATCTCTCTCATGTGCTTGATATGTTGGAAAGGACGAATGATAAGTTGGCAGCCTAACGGCAAGAGAGTTCCTTGTTATGACAGAATATTATTGCATTGGACAGATGAATTGATGATCTCCAAAGGCAGAGGACACCTCTGTCAGCCCGTCCTCTTACTCTAGAGTATTCATCCTTATTAAAGGAACCTCCAATACCTCCACGATGACCATTGGAAAGGGCTGAAAATGTGGAACAACTTCAATTTGGATCACTTCCTTCTCAAGAAGAGGCGGCCCTCAATCTGGGACCCGACAATCGCAACTTGAATGATACCGCTCCGCTACCTAGGAATCAAGGCATTGTTGACCCTGTTCAGAATCAACCATTAAAACCCCCTCGCCGCATAATTGACCGTGGCAACAGGGGACAAGGAAGCTCTGCTCAGGTTCCGGACTTCGCGGCAGCACGTCGAAAAGACATTGGAGGACCCCTCAGGGCAAGGAGTGCTAATCCTGAATCTACATTGACCAATGCTTATGTTGAAGCAATGGTTAGGCAAATCATGGCAGATAGCCGTAGACAGAGGAATAAGGATTGGGGTATAGACCGCAGTCATACGCCCTTTACTAATGACATATTGGATGTCTGATTCCCAAGGAAATTCAACATGCCAACTATGAACCGCTATTCGGGTAGGACCGACCCGATCCAGCATTTAATGAGATATTCATGGTACATGAATGTCGCTGCTGCTCCCGATGCAGTAAAATGTAAAGCATTCCCAATATTCTTGGAGGATGTGGCATTAATGTGGTTTACCCGCTTGCCAACACGACCGATCTCCAGTTTCAGGGAATTGAGTAAACAATTCATAAATCAATTTCGGCTTCATGCTCATAGGTCTAAAAATGCCATTGAGTTATCCCTCGTTAAACAACTCCCTGACGAAACTTTGAGGTCGTACTTAGATCGTTTTAAGTTAGCGGTTACGGAGGATAGAGACCCTCATGAACAGACTGTTTTGATGGCCTTAATTGACGGAGTAGACAAAGATACTGAGTTTGTAAGATACTTAGCTAGCAAGCCGCCACTGACTAGGAAAATATTCTATGAAAAATCCAATATTCGCTTACGTCAGGAAGAGATATACGCTAATCGGAAGAGGAAGGCTGCCGATAAAGAAGATATACAAAGTAACGTGCCTATTAAACAACCCGACGATAGTTCAGGAAAGGTAGAGGTTAATGTTGGAAATAAGAATCAAGGCAATGGCCACCAATCTGGGAATAACAGCCGTAAGAAGAATCGGGGGAATGATTCTCAGAAGAGACCTTGGTTCAAGGCTTTTGAAAATTTCACACCGTTAAATGATACATTAGAAAATATTTTCCTGGATACCTACAACGTTCTTCAGTATAAGAGGCCCCCACCGAGAGATTCAACGGAGAAAGAACGTAAGACGGAAAAGTTTTGCCTTTTCCATCAGACCCATGGTCACTCCACCAATGAATGCCGTCATTTGAGGGATGTCGTCGAAGAACTACTTCGTGAAGGAAAGTTGGACGAATA
This sequence comes from Allium sativum, assembly GCA_030737875.1. Taxonomy (NCBI): domain Eukaryota; kingdom Viridiplantae; phylum Streptophyta; class Magnoliopsida; order Asparagales; family Amaryllidaceae; genus Allium; species Allium sativum. The sequence goes on along the minus strand of CM060913.1, from coordinate 766,142,598 downwards.
CAAGGTTGCTCCAAGACACAGGGGGCAAGCTGGGCAGAACCCGAATCAAAACCAACCTACCGCTAAACCTACTGCTCAGCAGAAAGGAAAAAACATTGTCATCAACACTATAGTAGGAGGACCTCATCCTGCTGGGCACAGCTTTAGGGCAATGGATCAGTATGTGAACGCGGCCAAACACCTCAAAGTAGGGGAATGCAGTAATCTTGAAGTTGCAACCCCGGTAAAGCAGCACAAAACAATGTCTGACGATGTCATCTTTCGTGATAGAGATAATGTTGGAGTTCATTCCCCCACTGAAGACCCTTTAGTGATCACGGCAACTATCGGTCCCGCTTTGGTCCACAAGGTTTTGGTGGACAATGGAAGTTCAGTAAATATTCTGTTTAAGAAAGCATTTGATCAGATGAAGCTTGAAGCAAAAGATTTGAAGTCCTGTGATGGATGAATACATGACTTCAATGGAGCCTCAACGTCTCCTATCGAATATGTGGAATTATCAGTAACTCTAGGAGAAGGAGATCGCCGGAGAGTGAGAATTCTTCCGTTTGTGGTATTGGATATCGAATCACCTTATAACGCCTTTTTAGGCCGACCGGCCCTAGCAGAATTCAGGGCTTGCATTGCGCCCTGGTGTCTATTGTTGAAATTCCCAACAAATGCAGGAGTGGAAGTAGTCAGAGGTGACCAAGTCGCTGGACGAGCCTACTATATAGCAGAATTGAAATTGTTTCTCAAATGATTAAACATAGAACCAAAGTGTACTCCTCCACCTGCAAAGGAGAATTAAACATAGCAATTAAAGATGGCCCCGAAGGAGCCGCCCAGAGAACTGCCCGAGGATTCAGATCCCAGAGAGGACGAAGAACTCGAGGGTAGAATGGCGATTCCTAATGAAACAACTGAAGATATTCCGATCGATGATAATGACCCACCGAAGGTCTTAAAGATCGGATCCCAGTTAGACCCTCTTCGTGCAAAAGAATTGACCGACTTCCTAAAGGCCAACCTGGATGTGTTTGCCTGGACCCATGCTGACATGTATAGGATATCCCCATCAATTATGCGCCACTCGTTGAGCATCAACCCGAAGCACCCACCTGTTAATCAGAAAAGGCGAATGCTTAGCCCAGAGAGGTCAGCTGCCTTAAAGGAAGAAGTTGAGAAGTTGAGGAGCAATGGATTCATTAGAGATTCAACTTACCCGAAGTGGATTTCAAACCCAGTTTTGGTAAAAAAAGGCCAACGGAAAATGGCGCACCTGCATCGATTTCTCAGATTTGAATAAGGCTTGTCCGAAAGACAGTTCTCCACTTCTTAGAATTGATGATCAATTGGTGGATTCAACGGCGGGTCACGAACTCCTTTTTTCATGGATGCGTATTCTAGATATAACCAAATTTCGATGCATGTTCCGAACCAGGAGCATACCAGCTTCATCATAGATTTGGGACTATACTTCTATGTATTGATGTATTTTGGTCTAAAGAATGCTGGAGTTACATATCAACGACTAGTGAACCGAGTGTTCTACAATCGGATTGGGAAGATGATGGAAGTGTATGTGGACGACATGCTTGTGAAGTCCAAACAATCATCCAACCATACTGTCGACCTAGCAGAAATGTTTGATAACCTTATACGATATGGGATGAAGCTCAACCCTTTGAAGTGTTCATTTGGAGTCACCTCTGGAAAACTCTTGGGCTTTATCGTTAGCTCGTGTGGAATTGAAATCAATCCAGATCAGATCGCAGCAATCAGGTACATTCAAGAACCAAGGAAAATCAGTGATGTGCAGAGCCTCGCTGGGAAAGTGGCCGCGTTAAGTAGATTCATCTCTAAAACTACAGATAAGTGCATTCCATTTTTCGATTTGATAAAGCGAGGGAAGTGCAATTTCAAATGGACCCCAGATTGTGTGGAAGCATTCCAGAACCTTCTGAATCATCTGAAAAAACCCCCGATATTGTCCAAGTCGGAAGACCATGAGGACTTGTTCGTATACTTGGCAGTATCATCCCACGCAATAAGTTCATCCCTTGTAAGAGAAGAAGATAAAGTCCAGAGACCTGTGTATTTCATAAGTAAGAAGCTAGCGGCGGCAGAGTGGAACTACCCAAAGATAAAAAAGTTTGCGTATAGTCTGTTGATTGCATCTAGAAAGCTTCGCCACTATTTTCAAGATCATCCAATCACTGCATACACTGACCATCTGCTATGACAAGTGTTATAGAGACCAGAGGCATCAGGAAGGCTACTCAAATGGAATGTCGAGTTGAGTCAATTTGATATGAACTTTCAGCCCTGAAGATCGATAAAGGGGTAGGTGTTGGCAAATTTTATAGCCGAATTTACTATCCCAGAGGACAATGTAGTGAGTGAATAAGTTGATACCTCAAAATTACTTGTTGACCCCAACGCCTGGAAACTGTATATTGATGGAGCCAGGAATGAAAGATGATATGGTGCTGGAGTTGTACTTGTAACTCCCGAAAAATGATCGATATACTATGCTTTGAGATTAGAGTTCCATGCCACGAATAATGACTCGGAGTACGAAGCCCTGATTGCCGGGATTAGGCTTGCAAAGGAGTTGGGGATAGCGAAACTGAATATCTTTTGCGATTCCAAGATAGTTGTGAACCGGGTCAATGAAGAGTTTCAGGCTAAAGGGCCAAGGCTCGTATCATACTTGAAGGAAGTGAGAAAATTGCTGGGTGCCCTCGAACACTACAGCATAACACATACCCCCCGATCAGAGAATCAAAGGGCAGATAAGTTGGCCAAGATGGCTAGTTCTGGTAACCCTGAGGACACAGAGATGGTCCCGATAGAGGTACTGCAGTCTCTAAGCATCGATCCGATGGAAATTGATCTGGTATTAGAAACTGAGCCAGAAAGAGAATCATGGATGACACCCCTAAAGAACTTCCTGATGAGTGGAAATTCTTCCGACCAAGAAAAGCAAGAGGCATGTTGTTGTTCGAAAGGCCTCCCGATATGTCATGCAAGGCGAAGTCCTATATAGACAAGGATTCTTGATGCCTCTCCTCTGGTGTATAGCCCATGATGGCATCAAACAGGTACTGAAAGAAGTACGCGAAGGTGAATGCGGCGACCACACTGGAGTACAAATGCTGGCGAAAAAGATATTGCGATATGGCTATTTCTGGCCTACTGTGAATAAAGACGCGGCTAAGTATGCACGATGTTGCGACGCATGCCAGAAGTTCTTGAAGATCCCCATGGAGCCTCCTAGCCAGTTGAAGACGATGATGAGTCCGTGGCCCTTCGCTGTTTGGGGAATTGACATTATTGAAAGCCTCCCCATAGCGATGGGCGGAGCAAAATTCGCAATTGTGGCCGTGGATTACTTTATTAAGTGGGTCGAACCAGAACCGTTAACCACGATCACAACCAAATGAGCGATAAATTTCATCGTCCGAAACATCACATGTCGATTTGGGATTCCGAAAATTGTCATTATAGATAATGGAACCCAATTTGATAGTAGTAAGTTCCGAGACTTTTTCCAGAGACATCATATTAAGAAAAGGTACACCTCTGTGGCACACCTACAATCGAATGGACAGGTAGAAGCGGTAGAAAAAGTAATTATGTCCATTTTGAAGAAGAGATTGAAGCGGGCCAAAGCCATGTGGGTCGATGAGCTACCCATGGCATTATGGGCCTACAAGACAACTTACAAGTCAGCAACGGGCCACACCCCTTTTTCCCTCGCTTTTGGAGTAGAAGCCCTCATCCAGGTTGAGCTAGAAGTACCATCCCACATAACAACTTATTACGACCCAATGACTAATAATAAGTTGCTCCTTGAATCCCTAGATATGGTAGAAGAAAAGGACGAAGCAGACCTGCGTGCCTTGAGACACAAACAGCAGGTAGCCCGATATTACAATAAAAAGGTTCGAGCCCGGAGACTTGGTTCTGAAGCGTGTCTTTCCACCCCCAGTACATTTGGGTCCAAAATGGGAAGGGCCATATTCCATCCTACAGAGGCTTGATAATGGATCCTTCAAGCTAGCGCCCGTGGACGGAGACAAGATCCCCAGAGTATGGAATGCCCAACATTTGAGGCATTACTTGACATAAAATTGTCATCTTTATTCTTTTGTATTTAGGACCATGTAAAAAGGCACGACTCGCCTAGAATAGTCTGTTTATATGAGTAAAAGATTATGAAGTGAACGTAGGTCATGATTCGACAGAACCACTATAAAATACCATGTGTCATTTACTTTTACTGCACCATTTCTTATTTACTCTTTCATTCTTTACTTACATGAGTTGTCATAATCACAAAGTTCGCTATAAAACTTTGCAGCAATCTAGAAGCACGTAATTCAAAGTGCCTTCTATCAAATTAGAAGTTCAAGGGTATGCAGAACATCGAGGGTGCAATAAAGTATACGACACAACCATCAACACTCTAATTCTCATGACCTAAGAAAGAGTATGAAGGACAAGACTTGTCCACGAGGCTTGAAGGTGCACCATGATTTAAAAGACCGTCTCTACCACACTCTACCCTTGACATCCGACGAAAGAGTATAAAGGCGCCAATGGCTGAGCACCGCAAATGAACTCCTACCCCACTGAAGGATTAGGGGGAAAACTGAAAGCTGAGTTCGAACTCTATCCTGGGCATACGACAGGAGAGTATAAAGGCATTTTGATTAAATGTCGCGAAATGGCTCCTATCCCGCTGCAGAATCGGAAACAAGAATGAAAGCTGAGCCCAACCCCCTCATTTTCGAACATGGGGGGCAACATATACGACTCTAATCAATCCTCAATAAGCCCTGGCCAGGCATTATATTAATGATTGATTGGGGGCAAACTCATACACATATATGCATAATGTAGGAATTTTAATTATTTTTTTACATATAATTATGACTTAGATATGATCCAAATACTTATGTATGACTAAATATGATAAACTTGCAGGTACACAATGATACAAAAGAAACAGAAATTCATTTACTAATGCAGATTTACAAAGCAAAACAAGAACAAAAAGTTATAAGTGAGGGCCATTCTCACGACTACATCACAAGGCCAGTGGAAGAACTAAAAACATAAACAAAAGAATGCTACTTGGGGTTTGGGGATGACCTTGGCTTCTTCTCCTTCTTCTGCTTCTCTGGCTCCTCCTTGTCGACATCGGATTTGTCATGCTTCTTCCTTTTCTTCTTATCCAAAGGAGGATCCTATGGAAGGTCAAAGGATTGGGACGCAAGCTGTGTAGCTATTGACTTAGTGGATAGCTTTATAATTGACCTAGATTTGGGATCAGAGATAGGTAGAACATTTAGAGGCTCTTGCTCGTCTATTTTTAATTCCAGCTGTTCATCCTTCTTGGCCTTCATGTCGGCTAGAGTCATGCTGTTATCATCCTCGGTCTCCTCCGTGATGGTGACCTCCTCTTCTTCATCCCCATGGCCACCGTCGGTATCCTGTAAGGCTTCAATGATTTTTGCATATTTGGGAACATCAGTGCTTAATACCACAATGGCCTTCTCGGTTGCTTCGACCTCAGGTTGCTTTGGAACCTCAGGGACTTTGGTACTTGATGGCACATCGATCTTCTCGGTCTCTGGCTGCTTTTCTGCAACCCCCTCAGTAGGCTTGACACCTGTATCATGAGAAGCAACTGTTATTAGTTGGGGAGACAATGTGATCTTCTCAATTTTTTTCTCCACAATGCGATGACAAGTTACAATATCTTTGACAAACTGTGGAAAGAATATGGAGATACCTTCCACTGACTCCTCGCCCGAAGCCGTAGAGGAAACCTCAGGAGATGGAGGAACGGGGACCTCAGAGATTAATGGATCATCTGGGTTATATTCCTCAACCTCAGAAGTTTTGGGTTCCACCACTGAGCTTGAGCCTTCATCACCCTTGTACTTGCCCTTGAGCTTAACCCTCTCTTTCTCCACATCCTCTTGAATTTGACGTTTGCCTTCCGATAAGACCTCGGGCTCTCCACCCCTCAGGAAGGTCTGCATAAGCTGGCTTTCGTGGACTTCCTCAATCTTTAAGCATTGCTTTTCACCCTCGACGATCATATCCCATACATTAACCAAGGTGGTGGGATAATTCTTAATCCAAGAAATGTCTCAGGTCCGAATGACTTTAGCGAAGAAGTCCATCAATGGTTCGTCGAACCCTTCTATCTCCTGTTCGGCTGCGGCAAGCTTAGCGGTAGCAGTGGAGGCTAATTCGAGGGAATCATTAGCATTACTCTCGGCAAGAGCTGCCCATCCCTCAACATAAGCAAGTTTGTCAGTTAAGCTCGCCTTTTCCTTCTCCCAAGCAGCCTTTTCTATAGCAAAGCGGTGCTGTGATGCTTTCAGTTCAATATTTGCCGTCTTGAGATCTTCTATCTCTTTTTTCAAAGCCACGCGCTCTTGGATGTTCGAATCAAGCTCAAGATGGAAACGTTTCTTAGCATTTTCCAACACTGTTTTATAGTTTTAAGCATCCCGTTGAGCTAAAGCAAGCTGAGCCTGTGTGTCTTCGAGTTCCTTCTCAGCCTTGCTCTTGGCGTTAACGTCATGATCAATCTTCACTCAAGCTGTTGCTACATCTATTTCTAGGAGGTGGATAACATCTGAAAGATTCTTGGCATGTTTCTTCATCGCCCTATATTGTTTAGCCACATGACTGACTTGGCCCATATCTTCTGTATCCCAGTTCTCAGGAACCGGTTCAAGATCTAGAACGAAAACCATCCTTTCAAAGTAAATATCGGGGAACTGCTTTTGTAAATGCTCCAGCTTAGCCTTGATTTCAGAAGTAAGGGCACCCCCATGTACAGTGGTAGTGTCCAATTGATGTTGATCGGATGGAACAAGAGTTGCCTTCTCCTTTTTCGAATCTTTGCTGGGATCCTTGTGTTTGTCTTTGGGATCATGATGCTTCTTGGAAGGTTTGCTTGGAAGAGGTATACCCTTCAGGGGAGTCGGAGCCTTAGGAAGTTGTTTGCCCCTCGCATGTGGCACTTGGCGACTGTGATGCTTCCTGTGGTCTTGCCTCGAAGAAGAGGGAGAGCGCGTAGAATGGGACCGATAAGAATCATGATGTATTTGACTATCTCTTCCCCGACTATCACTGCGATCGTGCTCAGTTACGGGAATGAGCCTGGGTGTGTTCTCGTGAAGATCACGATGAGAGTAGGAATAGCGGCGAGGCATTTTTCCTACAAAAAATAACAAAAAGGTATAAGGATCGTGAATACAACTAGTATACGGGTGTTGTGACAAGTGGTGCATGTGATTTGTGTATTCCGTGTGCTCCCCCCTAACAGACCAGGGCCCGGAAGCTTAGCTCATCTATACAATATCTTTCTCTTTGATGGGAGTGGTTTCTTCCTCAGAGACAGGGAAGAACGGTTCCTCTCCGAAGTCTTCAGATGTGTAGATGTTATCTGGCAAGGGGATCTTGCCTAACTCCCCAAATATCTACTCCTCTATTAACGTATCGTGAGTGGTAGGTTCTACTGGTGGTGGAGTCCTCGGGGGAGACTGCCCCTTGGAAACTGAAACCTCCTTTGGCTCATCAGCTCGGATTTCATCCCCTTTATATATGTTCAAATCCTCATCATCCTAGTCAATCATCGGCGAAGGACTCTTCCGAAACTTGGTCATCTTTGTGGCTTTCGTGGTCACTTCTCCTTCGGCTGGGGGCATGATACTAGATTCCCTAAATGTCTGAGTAGAGGGCACGTACTTATGGGGCTTTCCACTCGGACCAGGCCCGAATCTTACATCCAAAAAATGGCGTTTGTGAAGGTTCTCGTCAGTTATGCACTTCTTGATTCTACAGAAGTCTGGATTGCTCTTTAAAAGACAGGACGATCGGTCTTCGTACACCGGACCTTCTGTCTTTGGGAAGTTATAAGCTATATAGAAAAAGAAAAACGTAAGCACTATAATCGTGCAATTGGAGCATACATTGAATGATTCGGGACTTACTTGCTTGTAACCATTTCCTTGCACATCCAGCTTGATGTTTTATGTAAAACCAGTCATATTTAGCATCTCCCAAATTACTGTGTCCATCTGTCAAGACTTTACTAGAAGGGATCGACTCGAAGAAAATGAAGTTCGGAGTCCTTATGGAATGATGCTTGAAATAATAATAGAATTTCATATCTTGAAAAGTAAGCTCGGTTTCTAGAATCTCTGTGTATGCAATGTACAAGGTGTATAGAGCAGCGTGGGCATTATGATGGAGTTGCATTGGAGCAATACGCAGTCGTCTCAGAAGGTCGACGACGATTGGAGGAAAAGGAGGGATAACACCTACTAAACACATGATTCTATTGATGGCCATATACCCCTCCGGAGCAGAATGGGGTCTGTCTCCATCCTCTGGAGTCTTCACATCGACCCAGGGGATCCCATGTCTTAAGCATATTTTCTTTAACTTTATATCGTCCAACTTGGAGGCTATAGAGTCACTCAGTTTCTCTTTCTCTACTTCTTTAACACCCTTGATTTTGTCAGGAGCTCGATCATCTTCCTCTTCCTTAAGCGATGTGCTATCAGAAGATGTTAATTCAGTATCAAGATCTGTTTCATATTCGGAGTCAGAATTACTCCAATCTGGATCTGACGGGAGTACATCGAGATTATAATAATTTGACGACTCTAGATCCGTATTTTTCTCTAATATTCTTGCTGAACGTCTACCAAACATGGCTGTTTTGTTGATAAACAAATGCAAGAGAGATTAGAAAGCAGTCGCCCATGAACCCCGTGTGTGTAAGTGCTGGTGTGTGCAAGTGTGTATGGTACTGTAAAGAAACACATAAAGTAAAACAAATAGAAGAATCGTTGGTCATTGCATGTCCTTAAGTCAAGTTCCCGTTCAATCCGATTCAAGAAATTCGTCTCGAGGGCTCTAACCTAACTGTCCATCAGTTCGTTCGGATCATAGTGGATTTTTGGCCGGAATATAAGTTGACATGATTGGTTAGTTGGTGCACCGCAGTCAGATATAGTCACATAACGAGAATTGGCTTAAAAATGAGTCAACTCATGAAGGTTTGAGAGATGGTTCGTGATAAGGGATCGGGTCGTGAGGGAAGATCGACTCGTGATGGGGCCTTAAACATCGGCTCGTCCAAGAAACGGGTCGTGTTAGAGGATGACTCACGAAGAGAAGACCGACTCATGATAGCATAAGGCTCGTGACAAAGCGCTCATCTATGTACCATGATGGTTCGCGAGACACTACTTTTCTCATCCACGCACCGGTTCCCCCGCTCCCATCCACAAACCGTTAGTCCACCCTTTTTCACGGAACGCTTTACTTCTCCTCAGCATGACCCGATGTGTAGAGAGTCTTCCCCTATCCGAGTTTTTCTTTTTTACCACCACGAACCGATACGCAATAGAGCATAGTCTTCGAACTCCTTAACCCTTTCTCCTCGTCTCGCAATTGCCCAACACATCGTCCCTCTCAATCCTCCACTCCTCGAATTCCTCACTATCTACGTGTATAATCGCCCAATCGACGAAGAATGCCAATCACCACCACCGCCGGTATTGGCAGCAGCTTCGAGAGCAAGGCAGAACCGACTACCCATGAAAACCAAAGGAAAAAGAGGGAATCTTTTCAAGGCTGATTTCCATTACCTATAAACGCTGAGAAACGAGCTCGATTGAATTGGGAGGGGGGGTTTGGAAGTAGGGTTTCAGATTAGAAAGAGATTGGTTTTGCTGCGATGAAAATAAAAGATGAAAAAATAGAGGACAAAACAACTTTTATAGCCTTCGTAAGGACTCTTGGTCTCCCCCTTTCTCGTCCTAGTAAGACGGGTTGGCCCGATGGGCCCTAAACATTCGGTTGGGCCTGCAGTTGTTCGCGAAGGAACACGGGTCAACGTCGGTTCATGACTGGCGCCACCTCAGTAGATACAGTTTGCACTATGACTCGATGCTAAAGACTTTGGGATGACTATTGAATCGAGAAAGTTAAAGTTTTCTATCTGCAGGAGTAGCAAATTTCTTAGAAAATTTTATGGGCTTTGAAGCTTACCTGAATAGTTAATCACAAAGTGCCAAGGAATTTAGAAGATCGAAGTCGACCCATAAACGGAACAATAATTGGAAACTCAATCTTGTATTTATACTCGTTAGAAGAAGTGATCCTTTGAAACCGTGCAATGCTACAAACGAATACGACTGCTGATTCCACCCTCTCAAGAAAAGGTACTTTGGCAATATCGAAGCATGTTCCATCCGTGATAAAACATACTTCGAGGGGGAAAAATGTTGGCTAGCTTTGTGACCAAGCCACTAAGAAAACAAACCTTTATAAGTATATGGATGAAGGTTGTGCACACAAGCCCAAAGTAAATTTGTCCTCGCTCATGATTCAACCCTCTCCACGGGTTCGTGACCCATCTTCCTCCCTTGGCTTATGACCCAGCTTTTATCATCGGCTCGTAATCGAGCATCACGACCCGCCTTCTGGACAGGAATCACAAACCGAGCTAGCATCTAGGAAATGTAGCCTAAGACTTAGTCATCCATGAACCGCTAATCCAGGATCTAATGACACCTGTCCATAACAGCCATTTTGACCATTTCTCCATCAAGCCACGAACGGATCCGAGATCCTCCGAGCCACCTGTCTCCATGAACCGCCTGTAGAAATCACCTATAAATAGCCCAGTTCTTGACATTTTTCAGGATCTTTTTGGCAATTTTAAGTGTTGTTTCCACCATTACAATTTCTCCATTATTTCTAATCAGTAATGTCTCGAGATCATTGAGTGAATTATCGTTGTAAGAGTGAGATTAAGAGAATTCATTGATTGTACTTGCATTCAATCATATAATCAGAGTCATATAAAGTGGACGTAGGCTCTTTAATGCCGAACTATTATAAATTTGGTGTGTTTGTTGCATTTTCTTTCATTTCTACTTATTATTCTCTGCAATTTTAGACAATTTGGGTGTTAGAGCCAAAATTTGGTCTAACATCTTTTATGCATTTTACATAGTATACAATATCATAATACATTTGTTATGATATCAAGGTTGTCTTTACATTATTATCTGTATAATGTAAATGCAAAATTCATGAAGCCTTAAGTCTAAACTTCAAATACAAAATATTTGAACAAAAGGATAATATCATTTTACCGAGACTAAAATAAAATCAGTTTCTGATTTTATAAGTTAGAACAGAAAAAGCCTTAATAATACTTAATTTCATTAAATCAATTATTGTTAAATCCAAAACCTGAAGGCATGACAATCGAAACTATTTTTGATCAATATTTAATACATACTTAACTGTGATACAACATTTATTCTCATTTCAATAAAACATTTTGATTAATAAATCAACATTGTTTATGGTAAACTAGTCGATATACTACTTCATGAATCAAATCTTAATCTGAACTTATCATAATGATACTGACTATCATTTATCTTAAAATTATAATATTCCTATGGCAAATTAGCATACTATCAGATCAAAACTTATATTAAGTTTGCTGAAAGTATTTACCTTTAATTGTATCAAATACAACCTAGGATTTTAGACAACAATTTGATGCAATTGATAAGACATTAGTATTATTATCTAAAACCAAACATATTGATTCATTGTCAAATAGGGGAACTATATTACATCTATTACAAAAAAAAATCCTTAAGTATGATGATTAAACTGGTTTAGCAGAATTCATACTACCAAATATAATAAGCAAGATGTGACAGCACAATATGATTAATATCGTATATTAATTATGGTTTCTTTCAGATTTTATAAAAAAACAATTTTGTTTATTTTTACCGAAACCAGTTCAGATCTAAATCAATACATCATTACATTCGAGCTTATATAAATCCGAGTTTATCATCCTAATTTATCACAACAACGATTTATATAGCCAACCCAAACAATCTGAATTCGAAAAACCTCGCTCTGATACCATTGTCGATAATTTATGATTGATTTAGCAGTGGATTAAAATCAATTTTAACAACCCTAATTAATAAACCGAATTCAAAACTGAATTGAAGAACGAGTACCTTAATTGTTGTGATCAAATCGCAAACCTAAAAGGTAGTTGGTATGAATTGAATCAAATACAAGCGCCTGAGAAGAAGCGCCTCTATTGGTGATCCACGGACGTCGATCTCGAGATCGTCAGACGAAATCAAGGAGGAATGAGTTGGTACTAGCCAAATTTGGGGTTTCTAGGGTTTTTCTGGATCTCGTGTTAATTTTGGAATGAATTATAAGAAAAGGGATCGCCCCCCTTGTTTTATAACATTATAATACGAGATATGTGGAAACCATATTGACCCAGTTACCACTGAAAATAAAAGAAATATTCAACCTATTTGATTTCCTTTTGTTTCGAATGGTTCTCACCCTATTCGATGTTCATTTTTGTGACCCTATAGGTTATCATAATGTTGGCAACAATTTAAACAATATTTAAATTGTAAACAGTGAGCGACATCTAGTAATACATCACTGCTACCCAAGTTATAATATTATTGATGATTCGATACAACCTTTCCGTGACCAGTGTATCAATGTAATATAATCCTTTTAACCAATATATCTAGGATTAAACTCGAGGCATGGAATGGATCACCCTCTTTATAATTTAATCTGTTTATCTTGATCGATGAGTAGACTGTTTAAAACAAATCAATATTTGAGCATGACTATGCATTTCACTGTCTCACTCAATTAAGAGGCCCATGGATATCACTACGAATATATCGTAGGGTTAAATTCCATCTAGATCATTCATAATTTTCATTCGATTCGAGATGTATCCAATAATCACTGTTATCGTTACTCTGTTACGAATAACTTTAGATGATATCAAAACACAAATATCCTCGAATAGAATTATAATGATTTCAGGTCAGAGGACCATTACATCAATGTCACTTTGAGAATAACTTATGGTACTGTTAATTATATTCAACGTAGTTATCTCAGGGTGGGTCAGCCCAATACGAGATTCTCCAATACATATATATGTTTTGACATTTATATCACGTATATTAATGATCAATGAGATGTGATCATCAGTCAATCAACATACTAGTCTCAACGCTTTATTGTTGTCCTATATAAACAATAAAAGTCAAATAGAGACATTTAAGAATTATAATACTCAGTATATTATATAATCTCAAATTCAAGTCTAACTCGAACTATATAATTCTAAGGACTTCTATTATATTAATATTTATATTACGTAGTAAATATAATAGAATAGAATATTATTTTATTCCAAATAAAATAATAACATCAACAGTGTTATCACAAATGGATTGCCTCTAGGGCATAAACTCTAACAGTAAATTCAGAATTACTTCTTTGTATGTCCTCTCTTAGTCCAATTGATTCTCTTTTAATAAAACAAAGCTAGTTCGATTATCTGAATTTTACCCCGACATTTTTCTGAAGCAGAGCATATGGATCTTTATAATCAATTAGAGATTTATGAAATTGAAATGAAGTCTAATGGTATGTTTAGAGATGTAGACGGTGTTGATGAAAAAAATATTGTGTATAACTTGTTTTACATTCTCGTAACATTATCACTTATCTTACCGCTTTTAACTACAACTATGGAGAGTATTTTTTGCTATGAATATAGTAAAAAAATGATCTACGAAATCAAATGGGAGATGGATGGTTGAATGATAACTGTGTTGCACGTATAGAGGAAGACATATTCAATGAGATTAATAATGATGCAATTCTCGATAGATTTCAAAACATGAGAACTTGACGTGGGCAACTTTAAACTAGTACTATATATGCATGATTTGTTTTGTTTGGAACATCAATAGTTGATCGTTTTTGTAACGATTATAACTGTATAAGTTTATTTAACTATGCTTATCTGATGGTTTGAAATGATATTTATACATAACATGGGAAAAAATATTGGCAAATTCTTTTTATACACCAATAATTTCTTATCATACACCAATGTTTTATTAAGAAAAATCATGACTATGTCCTTATACTTAATTGCATTTTCAACCCTTCCTCATAATTCATCTGATTAAAACTTTAAAATCTATAATATATGATTAAATTTGTAGAACTTTATGAAGTTAATAAAACCTAAAATATCAATTTAGGCAACTTTTACAACTAAACACTCTAATTCAACGTGTTAAATCATCTTAAAGTGGAGCTGATTTTTAAAATAAAATCAATCAAATAGTTTACAATATTAGTGTTAAAACTTAAAGCTTTTTTTGTATGTTAGGTAAATTTATTGAAATTAATTCTTAGTTTTATGTAATTTAGTTTTAAGGTCTAAGAGGGAAGATGATTAAAATATAAAAGAGTAATTTTTCAAGTTACATGGTGTATGAAAAGAAATTTTTGGTGTATGCTATTTCATTTCATTTCACGGTGCGTATTAAGAAATTATGGGTGTATGAATAGAATTAGCCAAAAATATTTGGGTTTGCTATCCTCGAACCCTCTTACTCAACGTCTTTCCTCCCATATTCATTTTCTGGCTACGCTACTACGCACACACCAAGCTCCCCCCTCTCCTCCCCCCCACACACATATATTGCTTATATTTTATAACATCACATTTAATGTGTAATATTTTAATATGAAATCTAACAAAATACTATTATGGCCTTAAACTAAATACAATTATTATCACATATTTATTAAAGCGACATAATTTTATATAATGTTTTAGCTTCTTGCACAACATTTGCTTGTATGTTTGACTACAAAAAATAATGTTAATAAATTATCATCTAATAATCATATAATAATGTGTGCTGCTAAGGGCACCTCATTTTCTTCTTCCTTACCATTACTAAAAAATACAATAAAATTTTATACTACACTATTCCTAATACCAAACTTTTTAAGGGGCTACCAAATGCATTAATTTTATTTATTTTTGTATGGAGAACAATCACCGATCAACACTGTTTTCCGTAGTGATCAACATCGATCAACAATAGTTCAGCGATTGATGACCGTGTAAAACAATGATGGTCGGCGGTTGTTTTCCATGCAAAATAATTTTGCACGGTGGTTGATTGCCATGTGAATCGCGTGTGGTATTAGGAAGAACATAAAATTTATTGTGCTTATTATTTTTATTCATGATATTAGGAAGAGGAAAACGATGTGTCCTTAGCATCACACTATAATAATAATAATTAATAAATTTGTTATATCTACTATTTTGACATAAAATATTACAAACAGATAAATACCATAATTGTAAATGGTAAAAGTTGTTACCAACATCTATCAATCATTACCAACGTGAAACTGAAGCAGCAATCTCCCGATAACTGTGACTGATAATGGTACAAGTTTTCTATTACTTTATATATATATATATACACACACACATATACATATATATGTGTATGTGTGTGTGTTGTGCGCGTGCGTGGTAATGGATTTGAATATAAATTTTCGGTACTAAAAAAACATTGTCCTAGTTTATACTTTATTACACGCACATCTCTTTACACTTTAATATACAAATTATGTCTTCAAGACTAGACATTATAGTTACGTATGTGTTTGCAGTATAAAAAATGTTGCATAAGGGTTTGCAGCATAAAAAACGTTATAACTAGGGCGCTTTATTTATTTTTAAATTGTACTATTTGTTATAAAAACTCTAGTTTTTAGGCTATAAACTATGGGACGTAATTCGATAATTTGCAATTTAGTGGTTGAGTTGTGGCAAGGCTTTGAGCATAGGGTTAGAATAATTAGGTGAGCGATAATTGCGAGATTATTTGTAACAACCCAAAACATTTCTAAGTTAATTTGGAATTTTTCTATATATATTTTGAAATTAGTAAGGGTTAAATATTGAGGATTCTTTTATTTGTCTCGAATAAATAATTTTACTTTATAAAGACTTATTTTTAAGGCTATTTTAATTTATAAAGGATTTTTGTATAAAATGTTATCTAGTACATTGGGTTTAGACAAAACATCTTTTAAGTATTTATATTTAAAGATATAATGATTTTTTTTTATAAGTAATAGTATTTTGATGTATGAGTATAGTATTTAGTATTTTAATGCAAAGTTATCTTAAAGGTTATATTATAAAGAAACAAGTAATATAATAATATATTTAAAAAGATAGATATTCTATGTTGACTATATTTAATGTTTATATTTGTTAAGTGATTTAGATTCAATAACATTTAACGATATTTAAATATTTTGTAAAAGACGATTTATTCGAGATGTTATTTATAACATGAGATTTTATAATGAATTTCACGAACATAAATATACCTTATAGGTAATATTTTATATAATGTTTTATGATTTTTGCATTTTATAAGAATTTATTTTTAATAAATTATGTAGTTATATTTCTATATTGAAGTAGTAACATTTTTATGTTGTAACTACACATCTAAGTGTTGAAATAGGTTACAAATATATTTGTTGCAAATTTGTTACTATAAATGGAATTTTTATAAATAAATAAATATTTAAATTTTGTCCATCATGCATGATATGAAGTTTATTATATGCCAAGTGTTCATTTAAGTGTAAATTTGCATGTATATGGAAATTTATAATGGGGACATGTGTCCCTTAGGTGGAATTATGCATGTAATTGAATTTATAAAGAGAGACAAGTGTCCCTTGGAAAGTTTACAAATATACCCCTCAAACCCAGGTATAAAATCACACACACCCCTCTTTGTTCCACGCACCATGCTGTCTTCCGCAAAAACCCTTTTCCGTTCCACCCTTTACCAAGCATGCACCGCCTTCCAGCTAATTTCCGCACCCACCTCTTCTCCCTTCTCTTGCAAAAATCAGTTCGGCCATCACTGCTACCTCCTTGCTCTCCTTAGAAGCTGGCGCCCTCTCCTCTTCTTGTCTCCTCTACCACCGTGTATTTTATCCTCCCTCACCCATTTCCTCTTCCACCGAACTCAGCTATACCCTTCCTCTCCCATCCGCTGCTCCCTGTCCACTCACGTCCTCACTTCCCTTAAAGTACTGTCAGCTCTCTCTCCTCCATTGCAGTCCGCCTTTGCCACCTTTGCACCCGCGAGCCACACCAAGTTACCGCGACCATTTCCTTTACTCCACCATCCACGTCCATTGCATGTACCACCGTGAACCGCCTTAGTCACCGCCATCCCGACAGTCCGCAACCAAGAAGTCCACTCCGAGCCACCGGTAGCACCACTACTAGTCCGTAGTCCTTTCCCTTGTGTCTCGCCTTAGTCCGAAGCCTTTTTGTTTTCTTTTTGTTTTGTTTAAAAACTTGAGGTGCTTGGCTTATCACAATATTCAAAATAAAATAATAAGAGGAAGTGCGGTGATATATTATGTGTGAGTTGTGTTGAACGAGATAGTAATGACGTTGCAAAGAATTGGTGTGTGAGTTGCAAAGAAGTAGGCACGTGACGGTAGTGGCACCCATAAAGAAATTTGTACGTGAACAACCGGATTTGGTTCGCAGTCGATATGGGCTTTAACGACGGATGTGGAAAGCAATACAGGTGAGAATTCTAATTTAAATTTATTTAAATTAGTCACTACGGTTATTTCTAATTAGTGTTAATTATAATTTGTTAATTGCTATGGGTGATTGTCTCTGATTATTCGATGAATATGTATGTAGTTGAAACACTATAAACACTGAGCGTTATGGACCGTAACGCTCTGTGCACAGTTAATTAATTATTTTAATTGTGGTGTTATGATGAATGAAGTTGTGTCTGTTTGTTTTGATCTGATTTCATGATTTCACCCAAACACCGTAGCTGTGTCATTATACGGGTTATCGATTCACGTTCTCCTTCCATTTTAAAGAAATTTATTTATATAAAATAAGATCAAATTAGTTTAAAGTTGAGTTTAAACTATTTGTAAATTTAATTTGAGAAATCAATACTCGCATGAGACGTGTTTGAAAATAACTCCGAACGCTAGTGAGTTATTGAATTTGGGTTTTTAAATTTAGATTTGAACAGAATATGAAATATGGATTTTGAACGTCATTTTACAGGCGATTTGGTTTCATTATATTATAATGACGCTTGATAATATGGAAAATGAATTATTTTGGGAAAAGGATGGAAATCATGATTCATAAATTAAAGTAGGAAATTTTTAATAATGAACATTGATACCATAACGTCTAGGATGACAGAGAGGATAGTGTCTAGGCTTGGGTTTGGAAATATAGTTTCCTGCTCTCCCTGGCTATCCCTAACTGATTGTAACAACCCGAAAATCTGGGCCAGTTTAAAATTTTTATTTTGGCAATTTTAGCGAATTTTGATTATTTAAAATGAATTATTTTAAATAATATCGACGAGAAAATTTATTTTGAATATAATTCGAACGTATATATTATACGCGTCGTCGTTAGAATATAAATATTTATATATAATTATAAATAGAATTGAAAATGGCGCGGTAGTTCGATAATTCGATTTCAAACTTCAATTGAATGTACCGGGTGCAAAACAATCCGGATTTTAGTGAAACCAAAAATAATGGAATCTAATAGTGAATATCTTTCCAATGAATCCGAAAAATCAAAAGTTCGTAGCGGGAATCAAAAGATATGTCCAGTTGAAAATTCTGAATAGTCGTTATGGAATTCAGGCCCTTAAAAATGGACATTTTGCAAATGACCTCGGATTTCGACGAAACCAGTTTTGTTGGGTCCGTGATGTAAAGTTATTGCTAGGTTTCAAATTTCATAATTTTCCGAATCAATATGTGAGCGTGGCGAAGGAAAACGCGTTTGACCAGTTTCAGTTGATTTTAATCGACTGGAAAATGGCCATTTTTCTAACGGTCTCAGAATTCGACGAAACTAGTTTTGTTAGGACCGTATCATCAATACGAAGCTAGAAAATATTTTTTTGGGATTTTTAAAGTTCGTATGCGACCCCGGTAATTTGAAATGTACGTTTAAAATTCAATATAGTGATTTAAATGTAAATTCAAAGGAAACTGATTGTAACGATCGAATCAGCTTACGATACATATCCCATTGTGTTCAGAATGGGGGTGAAACGCTATGGACGACAGGCGGTGGGTTCGATTCTGAGGTCGATAGAAAAGGTTACTTTATGAGAATATAAATTAAATAAAAATAATAATAATTTAATATATAAGTATTTCTCCCCCCTTACTTTGACCAATTCATTACAGAATAAAAAAAAAACCAATTCGAGGAAAAGGGGCGACGCTCGCCAGATCTCCACCCACGTCGCTCATCCCCTGCGTCGCACCCCTCCTCCCTATTCTCTCCCTTCTTCTCTTCTCCATCGCTTCGCGCGAACCTCCACGTCCACCATCCCCCATCGAAGAAACCGCGCCACCCAGTAGAAGGAGACCCACCGCGTAGCATGCAGTTCGAAGCCAACTTCATGGCTCAACAGGCGTTCGAACTTCACCTAGTTCTGGGCGCTGAAAGCTGACGCGAAGCTCTTCGAGGAGGTGACGACCGATCCAGGTCTGGTGGCTTCTCGAAAACGCGATTGCATGCCCTAGGGTTCGAGGCTGGTTCGATGTTCTGAAACGGGCGCTAACAGTGAAGAAAGGTGCTTCCTTCTTTTCCTATGTATTAGTTAATTTAGGAATTATTATTGTGAAAAGAAAAAGAATTATTTTTGTAAAAAAGCAATAACACTAATTTTGAAAATATAAATAGCTTAGTTTTTTTTTATATAATTTAGCATTGTTTTCAAATCCAAATAGCGTAGTTTTCAAAACAAAATTAGTGTTGTTTTAAAAATAAAAATAATATGGTTAGAAATATAAAATTATGATTTTTATATACAAAAAGATCAGATTTTTATAAAGTGAAAAGATCAAATTTTTGTAAGTGAAAAGATCAGATTTTTCTAAACAAAAAGATCATATTTTTCTAAACGAAAAGATTAGATTTTTGTAAATGAAAAGATTGGATTTTTATATATATAAAGTGAAAACAAAAATTCAATTTATATATATATGAAGCGGAAATAGAAATATGATTTTTATGTACATGTAGCGTTATCAAAAATGTGATTTTTATAAAATGTATAGCATAGAAAAAAATTCGATTTTTATAAAATGTATAGCATAGAAAAAAATTCGATTTTTATAAAATGTATAGCAAAGTAAAAATGTTTTTTTATAAAATGTATAGCATAGAAAAAATTCGATTTTTATATATTGAACTTTGAACTAAAAATTCGATTTTTATATATTGAACTTTGAACTAAAAATTCGATTTTTATATATTGAACTTTGAACTAAAAATTCGATTTTTATATATTGAACTTTGAACTAAAAATTCGATTTTTATATATTGAACTTTGAACTAAAAATTCGATTTTTATATATTGAACTTCGAACTAAAAATTCGATTTTTATATATTGAATAGCGAAGTAAAAATGTGATTTTTACGTATGTAGTGAAAGCAGCAACGAAGGTGACAAAAAGGCGAAACGACGAAGACTTCTGCAAATGAAGAGCCGTGGAGCTAGGATAGCTATATGTGAGAATTTCTCACCTTTCAATTTCTTTTCTAGTTATATATATATACTAGGATGCAGACGGTGTTTAGTAGTGTAACAACCCGAAATTTTGGAACCAATTTTGATATATATGTATTTTTTTTTTAGTGAAATGCGTCAGAATTTAAAATTTTCTTTTTTTAAATTAAATTATTAAATTTAACGGGGTTTTTTTTAAATAAATTTTATGATGTTATTTGTGGAGGAAACTTGTAATTAGATAAACGTTGATTTATAACAATGGAAATTATTGTATATTTGTAATAATTAACTTTTGACTATTGATGTTGATCAAGCAAGCGTGATTTACATTATTAACTAATATGGAATGTTGTAATCCTTTTGTTGTGTTGATATGAATGTTATAGAAACCAGCGTTACTACTGCTGTTAATTAATTGAATTTCTTCGAAAAGTATATATTGATATATATTTACAAATTTAAAGAAGCTAACTTATTTTAAAGTTTGTTTGAAAGCAAAGTGTTAAGAGATTTGTTTCGCAATGTAATTTATTTTGAATACTATTTCAAATTGTTTACAATTAAAGAAGCTAATTTATTTTAATATGGATTTGATATTAATTTGGTAAATATAAATTTAAGATTTCAATATATGGTCGGTTGACAAAACAAAGAGATTAAATTATTTCATTGTTAATAAATTTTGGAATTCATGACATGTTCAAGACGAGTAAACAATGTGTCCAATATCATCATGTGCCGTTCACTAGTGACAATTTCACAAATTTAGTAAAATTTAAAATTTTTAAATAAAAATTTTCTTTAATTAAATTTTTGAATTTATCGTCCAATATTTTGCATTAGTCTATTTAGCGTTGCATAAACGTAGCGCGCATAGTTAAAATGTGCGTAAAACGAATTAGCGTTCGCACGTTCGCTGCGTTGTCTGTTCATACGAATAAATAATCAAAAATTAATAAATGAGAAAGAATTAATTTTTATTCCTTTAACCGTGTTAGCCAAATAAGGAAGAAAATAAATAATTAACGCAAATTTGAACCATGAAGTAACGGTAGAAAAGTTACAGTGTGAACACCAATTTAGACCGTATAATAATAAACAAAAGAAATAAATTAATAAACAAATAAGAAGAAATTTAACTTTTGTTCCCTTAACCGTGTGAGCAAACAAGGAATATAATTGCGCGGGTTAATTGCCCACTAATTAACATGGTTTTCAAATTCTAGATATATATGCATATATATATGTATGATTGGTATATATGTGTGTGCACGCGTGTGTGTATTAATTATGCATTGACGATATGTCTTTTTGACAAAATACAATTAATGTTCAAATTCTATATTTAAAGTTTTGATTTATTAGACATTTAAAGGTTTCTATATTTTTTTTATATATATAGTAAGCACATTCTAGTAATTAATTAACATGATTTTGAATTTCCCTAACTATGTGCATATAAAGAGAAGTCTTTAGGTTAATATACCATTAATTACGCACGTTTAGAAATTAGTTAGGCATTGATTGACACATCAGCCAATCAATATATTTAAAAAATAAATAATAAAAAAAAATCTCTAAAATTTAAGGGCATAAATTACTCTGCCTCCCTTATGAATAGACTTTCTATCCAACACCAAATCTCACAACTCCATTCCCTATTCTCCGCCTCCATTATGTAAAACTTCTAAAAAAAAAAAAAAAAAAAAAAACAATTCAAGGAAAAATCTATAAATTGCAAAGCTGAGTTCTTTGAACTCATATGAGTATGAGCTTCGATTGGTATGAGTTTGAAGCGATTCGGAGCCGAAAAGTGTCGGGAGGAAGAAGAGGAAACATTGGACTCATAGCATCATACACGGCATTCTAGAAGCGAGCAGGGTAATTTAGATCGATCGATAATTTCTGAGGAATTCCAAATCACTGTGAGATTTCTATTCTCCGGCCCTACCGCTTCCAAGGGTTCACTGCGGGGAATCCTGAGGCATTTGCTAGAGTGTCTCGAATCGGAGAGGATCTTGCCCCTAGCCTCGACTCATGATGGAATCCAAATTTCCAATACGCCCTTGCGGTTTTGATTGTAGAACTAGTATTGGCGACATGCTATATGGTAACCATGCCGTCTAGGATTGATACTTATGATTCAAATCTTTTTATTAAAACATATATACACTAATAATAATATCAAATCCGTTTTATACGTATCAAGCATCTTTTGACCATTATAAGGTAAAACCCTATCCTCTGGTGTGCGTTGCATTGTGTGATGGGACCTGGGTCTTATAATGGTTTCATTTTCCAAAAAGACATTGCGTTATTTCTCGATTTACTTTGGTTTATGCACTGGCAATCCATAGGAGTAAACCCGTTCCGCGAAAGTGGCGTGGTCCTTGGATTTGTCTTATTAGTTATATTAGTTTAGAATTCTCACACCAGTCACATGACTGACTCGTAGTTTGTTTCACTTTGCAAACTCGGGTGCCCTCTTTTTCCACACGGGCAGTCGAGTAGCTTTTTGCAGATATCTCTCTCTTTGGCAGGGTCCTGGATCGAAGCCTAAAGCTGTGTCCAGAGCATAGAAGTCTTCCGCTGTTTAATGTATTAAATCTGTTGTAATTTATCTTCCGCTGTAGTTTACTTTATTTGTACTCTGATATTCTGTACTCTGATGTAACATTATTATAATGTAATAAAAGTCTGCTGTTATTGTTCTGATGTATTGTATTCCCAAAGTTAACGTATGCGAGTTTTGAACGGACTTGGTCGATTTTGCGATCGATTAAGGTCGGGCAAAATCCGTGTCGTTACAGGTGGTATCAGAGCTCTGGTTAGCTCAAAATCTTTGGGGTACAACTCGTTAGAACTAAACAAAAGACTCATCAGAGATTGGATTAGTAATATCCAACAAGAATACTCATTAGAGATAGGATCAGTTGTATCCTAGAATGAGAAAACTCGTTAGAGATGGGGTTAGCAATGCCCTAGAATGAGTTAAGAGTAATAAGTTCATAATTAACGTATTTTGATTATATATACAATCCGATCTTAGAAAAAAATAGTTTTTGAATATGTAAAGATTATATATTTTTAAAAGTTAGTCAACTAATAAAATTATTGAAACTAAGAAAGATTTTGAGACCAATTTAATTGAGTTAGTTAATTAAACAACTTTTAGCTACGTTCCTTTTCGAGGACGAAAATATTTTAAGTGGGGGAGATTGTAACAACCCGAAATTTTGGAACCAATTT
The DNA here is from genome assembly GCA_030737875.1 of Allium sativum. Classification (NCBI taxonomy): domain Eukaryota; kingdom Viridiplantae; phylum Streptophyta; class Magnoliopsida; order Asparagales; family Amaryllidaceae; genus Allium; species Allium sativum. The sequence continues at coordinate 766,118,763 of CM060913.1, read as the reverse complement.
TGATATATATGTATTTTTTTTTAGTGAAATGCGTCAGAATTTAAAATTTTCTTTTTTTAAATTAAATTATTAAATTTAACGGGGTTTTTTTTAAATAAATTTTATGATGTTATTTGTGGAGGAAACTTGTAATTAGATAAACGTTGATTTATAACAATGGAAATTATTGTATATTTGTAATAATTAACTTTTGACTATTGATGTTGATCAAGCAAGCGTGATTTACATTATTAACTAATATGGAATGTTGTAATCCTTTTGTTGTGTTGATATGAATGTTATAGAAACCAGCGTTACTACTGCTGTTAATTAATTGAATTTCTTCGAAAAGTATATATTGATATATATTTACAAATTTAAAGAAGCTAACTTATTTTAAAGTTTGTTTGAAAGCAAAGTGTTAAGAGATTTGTTTCGCAATGTAATTTATTTTGAATACTATTTCAAATTGTTTACAATTAAAGAAGCTAATTTATTTTAATATGGATTTGATATTAATTTGGTAAATATAAATTTAAGATTTCAATATATGGTCGGTTGACAAAACAAAGAGATTAAATTATTTCATTGTTAATAAATTTTGGAATTCATGACATGTTCAAGACGAGTAAACAATGTGTCCAATATCATCATGTGCCGTTCACTAGTAACAATTTCACAAATTTAGTAAAATTTAAAATTTTTAAATAAAAATTTTCTTTAATTAAATTTTTGAATTTATCGTCCAATATTTTGCATTAGTCTATTTAGCGTTGCATAAACGTAGCGCGCATAGTTAAAATGTGCGTAAAACGAATTAGCGTTCGCACGTTCGCTGCGTTGTCTGTTCATACGAATAAATAATCAAAAATTAATAAATGAGAAAGAATTAATTTTTATTCCTTTAACCGTGTTAGCCAAATAAGGAAGAAAATAAATAATTAACGCAAATTTGAACCATGAAGTAACGGTAGAAAAGTTACAGTGTGAACACCAATTTAGACCGTATAATAATAAACAAAAGAAATAAATTAATAAACAAATAAGAAGAAATTTAACTTTTGTTCCCTTAACCGTGTGAGCAAACAAGGAATATAATTGCGCGGGTTAATTGCCCACTAATTAACATGGTTTTCAAATTCTAGATATATATGCATATATATATGTATGATTGGTATATATGTGTGTGCACGCGTGTGTGTATTAATTATGCATTGACGATATGTCTTTTTGACAAAATACAATTAATGTTCAAATTCTATATTTAAAGTTTTGATTTATTAGACATTTAAAGGTTTCTATATTTTTTTTATATATATAGTAAGCACATTCTAGTAATTAATTAACATGATTTTGAATTTCCCTAACTATGTGCATATAAAGAGAAGTCTTTAGGTTAATATACCATTAATTACGCACGTTTAGAAATTAGTTAGGCATTGATTGACACATCAGCCAATCAATATATTTAAAAAATAAATAATAAAAAAAAATCTCTAAAATTTAAGGGCATAAATTACTCTGCCTCCCTTATGAATAGACTTTCTATCCAACACCAAATCTCACAACTCCATTCCCTATTCTCCGCCTCCATTATGTAAAACTTCTAAAAAAAAAAAAAAAAAAAAAAAACAATTCAAGGAAAAATCTATAAATTGCAAAGCTGAGTTCTTTGAACTCATATGAGTATGAGCTTCGATTGGTATGAGTTTGAAGCGATTCGGAGCCGAAAAGTGCCGGGAGGAAGAAGAGGAAACATTGGACTCATAGCATCATACACGGCATTCTAGAAGCGAGCAGGGTAATTTAGATCGATCGATAATTTCTGAGGAATTCCAAATCACTGTGAGATTTCTATTCTCCGGCCCTACCGCTTCCAAGGGTTCACTGCGGGGAATCCTGAGGCATTTGCTAGAGTGTCTCGAATCGGAGAGGATCTTGCCCCTAGCCTCGACTCATGATGGAATCCAAATTTCCAATACGCCCTTGCGGTTTTGATTGTAGAACTAGTATTGGCGACATGCTATATGGTAACCATGCCGTCTAGGATTGATACTTATGATTCAAATCTTTTTATTAAAACATATATACACTAATAATAATATCAAATCCGTTTTATACGTATCAAGCATCTTTTGACCATTATAAGGTAAAACCCTATCCTCTGGTGTGCGTTGCATTGTGTGATGGGACCTGGGTCTTATAATGGTTTCATTTTCCAAAAAGACATTGCGTTATTTCTCGATTTACTTTGGTTTATGCACTGGCAATCCATAGGAGTAAACCCGTTCCGCGAAAGTGGCGTGGTCCTTGGATTTGTCTTATTAGTTATATTAGTTTAGAATTCTCACACCAGTCACATGACTGACTCGTAGTTTGTTTCACTTTGCAAACTCGGGTGCCCTCTTTTTCCACACGGGCAGTCGAGTAGCTTTTTGCAGATATCTCTCTCTTTGGCAGGGTCCTGGATCGAAGCCTAAAGCTGTGTCCAGAGCATAGAAGTCTTCCGCTGTTTAATGTATTAAATCTGTTGTAATTTATCTTCCGCTGTAGTTTACTTTATTTGTACTCTGATATTCTGTACTCTGATGTAACATTATTATAATGTAATAAAAGTCTGCTGTTATTGTTCTGATGTATTGTATTCCCAAAGTTAACGTATGCGAGTTTTGAACGGACTTGGTCGATTTTGCGATCGATTAAGGTCGGGCAAAATCCGTGTCGTTACAGGTGGTATCAGAGCTCTGGTTAGCTCAAAATCTTTGGGGTACAACTCGTTAGAACTAAACAAAAGACTCATCAGAGATTGGATTAGTAATATCCAACAAGAATACTCATTAGAGATAGGATCAGTTGTATCCTAGAATGAGAAAACTCGTTAGAGATGGGGTTAGCAATGCCCTAGAATGAGTTAAGAGTAATAAGTTCATAATTAACGTATTTTGATTATATATACAATCCGATCTTAGAAAAAAATAGTTTTTGAATATGTAAAGATTATATATTTTTAAAAGTTAGTCAACTAATAAAATTATTGAAACTAAGAAAGATTTTGAGACCAATTTAATTGAGTTAGTTAATTAAACAACTTTTAGCTACGTTCCTTTTCGAGGACGAAAATATTTTAAGTGGGGGAGATTGTAACAACCCGAAATTTTGGAACCAATTTTGATATATATGTATTTTTTTTTAGTGAAATGCGTCAGAATTTAAAATTTTCTTTTTTTAAATTAAATTATTAAATTTAACGGGGTTTTTTTTAAATAAATTTTATGATGTTATTTGTGGAGGAAACTTGTAATTAGATAAACGTTGATTTATAACAATGGAAATTATTGTATATTTGTAATAATTAACTTTTGACTATTGATGTTGATCAAGCAAGCGTGATTTACATTATTAACTAATATGGAATGTTGTAATCCTTTTGTTGTGTTGATATGAATGTTATAGAAACCAGCGTTACTACTGCTGTTAATTAATTGAATTTCTTCGAAAAGTATATATTGATATATATTTACAAATTTAAAGAAGCTAACTTATTTTAAAGTTTGTTTGAAAGCAAAGTGTTAAGAGATTTGTTTCGCAATGTAATTTATTTTGAATACTATTTCAAATTGTTTACAATTAAAGAAGCTAATTTATTTTAATATGGATTTGATATTAATTTGGTAAATATAAATTTAAGATTTCAATATATGGTCGGTTGACAAAACAAAGAGATTAAATTATTTCATTGTTAATAAATTTTGGAATTCATGACATGTTCAAGACGAGTAAACAATGTGTCCAATATCATCATGTGCCGTTCACTAGTGACAATTTCACAAATTTAGTAAAATTTAAAATTTTTAAATAAAAATTTTCTTTAATTAAATTTTTGAATTTATCGTCCAATATTTTGCATTAGTCTATTTAGCGTTGCATAAACGTAGCGCGCATAGTTAAAATGTGCGTAAAACGAATTAGCGTTCGCACGTTCGCTGCGTTGTCTGTTCATACGAATAAATAATCAAAAATTAATAAATGAGAAAGAATTAATTTTTATTCCTTTAACCGTGTTAGCCAAATAAGGAAGAAAATAAATAATTAACGCAAATTTGAACCATGAAGTAACGGTAGAAAAGTTACAGTGTGAACACCAATTTAGACCGTATAATAATAAACAAAAGAAATAAATTAATAAACAAATAAGAAGAAATTTAACTTTTGTTCCCTTAACCGTGTGAGCAAACAAGGAATATAATTGCGCGGGTTAATTGCCCACTAATTAACATGGTTTTCAAATTCTAGATATATATGCATATATATATGTATGATTGGTATATATGTGTGTGCACGCGTGTGTGTATTAATTATGCATTGACGATATGTCTTTTTGACAAAATACAATTAATGTTCAAATTCTATATTTAAAGTTTTGATTTATTAGACATTTAAAGGTTTCTATATTTTTTTTATATATATAGTAAGCACATTCTAGTAATTAATTAACATGATTTTGAATTTCCCTAACTATGTGCATATAAAGAGAAGTCTTTAGGTTAATATACCATTAATTACGCACGTTTAGAAATTAGTTAGGCATTGATTGACACATCAGCCAATCAATATATTTAAAAAATAAATAATAAAAAAAAATCTCTAAAATTTAAGGGCATAAATTACTCTGCCTCCCTTATGAATAGACTTTCTATCCAACACCAAATCTCACAACTCCATTCCCTATTCTCCGCCTCCATTATGTAAAACTTCTAAAAAAAAAAAAAAAAAAAAAAAACAATTCAAGGAAAAATCTATAAATTGCAAAGCTGAGTTCTTTGAACTCATATGAGTATGAGCTTCGATTGGTATGAGTTTGAAGCGATTCGGAGCCGAAAAGTGCCGGGAGGAAGAAGAGGAAACATTGGACTCATAGCATCATACACGGCATTCTAGAAGCGAGCAGGGTAATTTAGATCGATCGATAATTTCTGAGGAATTCCAAATCACTGTGAGATTTCTATTCTCCGGCCCTACCGCTTCCAAGGGTTCACTGCGGGGAATCCTGAGGCATTTGCTAGAGTGTCTCGAATCGGAGAGGATCTTGCCCCTAGCCTCGACTCATGATGGAATCCAAATTTCCAATACGCCCTTGCGGTTTTGATTGTAGAACTAGTATTGGCGACATGCTATATGGTAACCATGCCGTCTAGGATTGATACTTATGATTCAAATCTTTTTATTAAAACATATATACACTAATAATAATATCAAATCCGTTTTATACGTATCAAGCATCTTTTGACCATTATAAGGTAAAACCCTATCCTCTGGTGTGCGTTGCATTGTGTGATGGGACCTGGGTCTTATAATGGTTTCATTTTCCAAAAAGACATTGCGTTATTTCTCGATTTACTTTGGTTTATGCACTGGCAATCCATAGGAGTAAACCCGTTCCGCGAAAGTGGCGTGGTCCTTGGATTTGTCTTATTAGTTATATTAGTTTAGAATTCTCACACCAGTCACATGACTGACTCGTAGTTTGTTTCACTTTGCAAACTCGGGTGCCCTCTTTTTCCACACGGGCAGTCGAGTAGCTTTTTGCAGATATCTCTCTCTTTGGCAGGGTCCTGGATCGAAGCCTAAAGCTGTGTCCAGAGCATAGAAGTCTTCCGCTGTTTAATGTATTAAATCTGTTGTAATTTATCTTCCGCTGTAGTTTACTTTATTTGTACTCTGATATTCTGTACTCTGATGTAACATTATTATAATGTAATAAAAGTCTGCTGTTATTGTTCTGATGTATTGTATTCCCAAAGTTAACGTATGCGAGTTTTGAACGGACTTGGTCGATTTTGCGATCGATTAAGGTCGGGCAAAATCCGTGTCGTTACAGGTGGTATCAGAGCTCTGGTTAGCTCAAAATCTTTGGGGTACAACTCGTTAGAACTAAACAAAAGACTCATCAGAGATTGGATTAGTAATATCCAACAAGAATACTCATTAGAGATAGGATCAGTTGTATCCTAGAATGAGAAAACTCGTTAGAGATGGGGTTAGCAATGCCCTAGAATGAGTTAAGAGTAATAAGTTCATAATTAACGTATTTTGATTATATATACAATCCGATCTTAGAAAAAAATAGTTTTTGAATATGTAAAGATTATATATTTTTAAAAGTTAGTCAACTAATAAAATTATTGAAACTAAGAAAGATTTTGAGACCAATTTAATTGAGTTAGTTAATTAAACAACTTTTAGCTACGTTCCTTTTCGAGGACGAAAATATTTTAAGTGGGGGAGATTGTAACAACCCGAAATTTTGGAACCAATTTTGATATATATGTATTTTTTTTTAGTGAAATGCGTCAGAATTTAAAATTTTCTTTTTTTAAATTAAATTATTAAATTTAACGGGGTTTTTTTTAAATAAATTTTATGATGTTATTTGTGGAGGAAACTTGTAATTAGATAAACGTTGATTTATAACAATGGAAATTATTGTATATTTGTAATAATTAACTTTTGACTATTGATGTTGATCAAGCAAGCGTGATTTACATTATTAACTAATATGGAATGTTGTAATCCTTTTGTTGTGTTGATATGAATGTTATAGAAACCAGCGTTACTACTGCTGTTAATTAATTGAATTTCTTCGAAAAGTATATATTGATATATATTTACAAATTTAAAGAAGCTAACTTATTTTAAAGTTTGTTTGAAAGCAAAGTGTTAAGAGATTTGTTTCGCAATGTAATTTATTTTGAATACTATTTCAAATTGTTTACAATTAAAGAAGCTAATTTATTTTAATATGGATTTGATATTAATTTGGTAAATATAAATTTAAGATTTCAATATATGGTCGGTTGACAAAACAAAGAGATTAAATTATTTCATTGTTAATAAATTTTGGAATTCATGACATGTTCAAGACGAGTAAACAATGTGTCCAATATCATCATGTGCCGTTCACTAGTGACAATTTCACAAATTTAGTAAAATTTAAAATTTTTAAATAAAAATTTTCTTTAATTAAATTTTTGAATTTATCGTCCAATATTTTGCATTAGTCTATTTAGCGTTGCATAAACGTAGCGCGCGTAGTTAAAATGTGCGTAAAACGAATTAGCGTTCGCACGTTCGCTGCGTTGTCTGTTCATACGAATAAATAATCAAAAATTAATAAATGAGAAAGAATTAATTTTTATTCCTTTAACCGTGTTAGCCAAATAAGGAAGAAAATAAATAATTAACGCAAATTTGAACCATGAAGTAACGGTAGAAAATTTACAGTGTGAACACCAATTTAGACCGTATAATAATAAACAAAAGAAATAAATTAATAAACAAATAAGAAGAAATTTAACTTTTGTTCCCTTAACCGTGTGAGCAAACAAGGAATATAGTTGCGCGGGTTAATTGCCCACTAATTAACATGGTTTTCAAATTCTAGATATATATGCATATATATATGTATGATTGGTATATATGTGTGTGCACGCGTGTGTGTATTAATTATGCATTGACGATATGTCTTTTTGACAAAATACAATTAATGTTCAAATTCTATATTTAAAGTTTTGATTTATTAGACATTTAAAGGTTTCTATATTTTTTTTATATATATAGTAAGCACATTCTAGTAATTAATTAACATGATTTTGAATTTCCCTAACTATGTGCATATAAAGAGAAGTCTTTAGGTTAATATACCATTAATTACGCACGTTTAGAAATTAGTTAGGCATTGATTGACACATCAGCCAATCAATATATTTAAAAAATAAATAATAAAAAAAAAATCTCTAAAATTTAAGGGCATAAATTACTCTGCCTCCCTTATGAATAGACTTTCTATCCAACACCAAATCTCACAACTCCATTCCCTATTCTCCGCCTCCATTATGTAAAACTTCTAAAAAAAAAAAAAAAAAAAAAACAATTCAAGGAAAAATCTATAAATTGCAAAGCTGAGTTCTTTGAACTCATATGAGTATGAGCTTCGATTGGTATGAGTTTGAAGCGATTCGGAGCCGAAAAGTGTCGGGAGGAAGAAGAGGAAACATTGGACTCATAGCATCATACACGGCATTCTAGAAGCGAGCAGGGTAATTTAGATCGATCGATAATTTCTGAGGAATTCCAAATCACTGTGAGATTTCTATTCTTATTAAATAATTAAAATTTAATTATTCTCTAGTTATTTGAAATTGATGTATGTATATAATCAAATCAGATCTGTGATTCGCGATTGAAATTTGTTGATTGTTGTTGTGGTTGAATATGATGCTCTTGTTTGTTTATCTAAATCTGTGTTGAATATTTATTCGCTAGGATCTATAGTTTGTCTAGACTTTGATTTGAAATAGAAATCATATTTTTATGATTGGGTCTAGGAATATATGTTTTTATAATAAAGTTGGTATCTTTTATGTAGATTCATGTTTATGGTTCGTGTTTATAAGAAAGATAAAAACCTTTATTTTAATACGTGAACTATTGAATTAAATGGTGTGTATTCATGTCTTGTCAAAATTTTTGTATACAATATAAAAAAAACATATTTTTATTGCATACATAAAAATAAAATATTCATGATTGTCAAAATCTATTCGTACAATAAAAACATGTTCATATTGTATATATATGAGAATAAGAAAAATGTTAAGGTTTTCGAAAGGAGTGTTTATACAACAAAAATCACATTTATGTTGCATTAAAAATTGACAAAATAGATATGTCATTTATGTTGTATTAAAATTGACAAATTAATCATGTCATTTTTATTGAAATTAGAATTGACAAAATAATCATGTCATTTTTGTTGTTCTTAGAATTGACATAACAAGATTATCTCTTTATATGTTTTGTAGAATTAAAATTATCATCTTAGTTAGTAATGTCACATTAAAAATAAAATTATCATCCTTGTTAGAAATGTTGCATTATTATAAAATTAACATTTTAGTTAAAAAATTTGCATTGGTATAAAATGGACATTTTAATTAAAAGTTTTGCATCAAAATTAAGTTGTCATTTTGATATAAAAAGTTATTATAGATAAAAAGATCATTTATGTTAAAAGTGTTACATAAGAATAGAAACCTCATTTATGTTAGAAATGTATATTAGATTAAAAATATCATTTTTATTATAGAATGTAATGTTAGGTAAAAATATCATTCTATTAGAAATGTTATGATTAGAATAGAAATGCCCTTTTAGTAGAAATGATTTATTAGACTAATAAAAATATCACCTTGATTAGAAATAATGATTAAATCAAATTGACAATTTTGGTTAAGAAATTGGTTAGACAAACAAACAACATTTTTATATAAACGTCACATTAGTGAAAAAGAACAACATTCTTGTCAAGACTTGATTAGTGAATTTAAATACTCATTTTGGGTTAATATGTTAGTGAGTTAGAAATGAACCTTTTTATTCATTAAAAGGGATTAATTGGAAAATGAACATTTTGATTTATTTAAAAATTGATAAACAAAAATCACTATTTTTATTTGCATTAAAAGTTAATAAACAAAATCACTATTTTTGTTAGAATCAAAAGTTAACAAACAAATTTTCATTTTTGTTTGTGTATTGAAAGTCAACATACAAGATTATCATTTTTATTCATATTAAAAGAATAAAATGAAAGAATATATTTTGTCATTTGAAAATAAAAGACAAGTTTTTAACTTTACTTTGTTTACAAAATAAAACACCAATTTTTACCTTTATTTTGTTTATAAAATAAAAAGCAAGTTTTAATCTTTTATTTTGTTTACAAAATAAAATGCTAATTTTAATCTTTAATTCTGTTTACAAAATAAAATACGAGCTTTACCTTTATTTTTGCGAACATAATAAAATGCATATTTGAAATGTCATTTATGACAATTGACCTATTAGAATCACCACTTATGATAAAGCTCAAAAGGTCATTTATGTTGAGTTATAATCACCATTTATGTTAGTATTCAAAATGACATTTATGTTGAGTTAAAAATACCACTTATGCTAGGATTCAAAATGTCAACTTTTATGTTTGTTCATATTCAAAATACCCTTTTTGTTTGAACAAAGTAAAAAAAATGTCAAAATCTAAATTAACATTTGTCAATTTAATAAAAAGTTAATCTTTTGTTTACAATTTTTATGTAAACAAAAATGTCTAAATCAAAATTTACATTTGTTAATTATATAAAAGTTTATCTTTTGTTTACGTTTTACGATGTAAACATAAATGATTAAATAGATTTTTTATTAAATCGGAAGATGTAAAAATAAGATTTTACATTAAAATAGAAAAATGTGAAAATAGGAAAATGTACAAAAACATTAAAAATAGAATTTATGTAAAATAAAAAGGTTATGTTTTGTTTGCATTTTACAATGCGAACAAAGATGTTAAAAATAGAATTTATGCAAAATAAAAAGATTATGTTTTGTTTGCATTTTACAATGCAAAAAAAAAAAAAATGTTAACAATAGAATTTACAAAAATAAAAGAGTTTATATTTTGTTTGCATTCTCGATGCGAACAAAAGCGTCAAATTAGGATGTTACATTTAATAATAGGTTTTGTTTGTTTGCATTTTTCAATGCGAACAAAATAATAAATAGAAAGAAAAGGAAATTAAAGACATTTATTTACACTTAGATAAATAAATAAATAAAGAATGCTTAACCCGAGGTTGGATTGAGTTGTGATGTAAACCTGCCCGGACCCGCCCGGCTGTCCAGTAATCACAACAATACCTATCCAATGTGGGAGGTTAAAGCATATTCATATTTTCTAAATTTACATTTTATATGTAGATTACTACAAATATTTAGGGTAAATAAGACGTAGAAAAAGGAAATACATTTATTTACCTTAGATAAATAAAAGATTAAATAAAATTGCATTTTATATGTAATTAAAGCATATGTTTTTACATTGTAAATAAAATTACATTTCTATGTAATAAAGATTATTTACATCTTCTTATGTAAATAAAAAGAATAATTATGTGAATAGTATTTATTTACATTTTCGTATGTAAATAAAAAGGATTAAAAGAATAATTATGTGAATAGGATTTATCTACATTTTCTTATGTAAATAAATAAGATAAAAATAAAAGATACATTTATTTATAATTAGTGTAAATAAATATAGAAAAGGTAAAGGTAAATATTTATTTACAAATAGTGTAAATAAATAAGAATAAGAAATTAAAAACATTTATTTACATTTATGTAAATAAATAAGAAAAAGAGAATTAAATACATTTATTTACATTTAGGTAAATAAATAAGAAAAAGATAAGAATATATTTATTTACATTTAGGTAAATGAATAGGATGAGAAAAAGAGTTTAATTTATTTACATTTAGTGTAAATAAATTAAAATATAGAAATAGTATAATTTATTTACATTTAGGTAAGTAAAGCAAAATATAGAAATAGTATAATTTATTTACATTTAGGTAAATAAAGCAAATCATAGAAAAAGGATAATTTTTACATTTAGTGTAAATAAAACCAAAAGATAGAATCGTTACATTTATTTACATTTAGAGCAAATAAAACAAATGTTAGAAAAGAATAATTTATTTACATTTAGTGTGAATAAAACAGTGACATTAAAGGTGATATTTTTATCGTCATTTTATATGCGATAAAAAGAATAAATTTTTTATAATTAAAATCGCCAAATGATTTATATTTATATATATATATATAAATATAAATTATGAACTTAATGACATACGCGCGACAGTTTGCGTATCGACAATCGTAACTTTAAATAGTTATACCGAAAGATTCGACCGTCGGATTTTCCCAAAACTGGAACCGTTAGGACCGCTTTGGGAAGATCTTTCCAACGATATAAACTTCATCAAAATCCAACGGTTAGTTTTCGAGATAAGTGTAAATCAAATTTGGTTGAAAACAGCGCCAGGGTGGCTCATTGACCCGAAGCGTCGTTATATTAATTTAAGCCATTTTTATTTAAATAAAATAGAAATAGGTCGTTATTAAATACCAATAACGATATGCAATGATTTCAAATTATATATATATATGCGAGAATCATTTGAAAAGTCCGAGTTCAAATCTCATTTCAAATGATTATACGACGATCTAAGTCGAAGAGTTGAAGACGGTGATTGAAGACCGACGATCTTCACATCGAATGGATGTGTTGCTACTGAGACCCATGAGAGGAGTAGCTACCTTGAAAGGGCTTCAGTGGTGGCCGTTCGGACGAAGTGTTGATTTGTACGGATTTGACTTTCGCCCAGACCCAGGGCATAAGTTTATAAATGGAATGTATGTCTGACGTTGTAGTCCTTTATACTACATTCGTTGATCTCTGTTAATATATATCTGTTTGGTGGTTAACACCCTTCTCTGAGACATATGAGCTTAGAGGTTATATATTGGTAGAAATTAATGGTATAGTATGGACTGACAATGTGGCATACTAAGATGCATTGATCAAGGCTTTTGTTGAAAAGCAGGCCTTGTGGTTGATGATCAAAGCATAGCCTATTACGGCATAGCTTTGTGTATATCGTGACTTCGCGAGCCTCACACCCCGGTATGAGTCAAAAACGGGATACGGACCGTAGGGAGTGCACACGTTTCTTTCTAGCTAGAGTGTTGTCAGGGACCTACCAGCGCTGACATTTTACTCATTGTGGATGATGGATTTTGAGGTACCTCGTTATTTTTATAGGCCGTTGGTGGTCATACTATAGGTCCAAAGGGACCGGGAAACGTGTGTTCAGGCATAACCAAACCACTGCCCATTGGCGGGGACCGGCCCTACCGCTTCCAAGGGTTCACTGCGGGGAATCCTGAGGCATTTGCTAGAGTGTCTCGAATCGGAGAGGATCTTGCCCCTAGCCTCGACTCATGATGGAATCCAAATTTCCAATACGCCCTTGCGGTTTTGATTGTAGAACTAGTATTGGCGACATGCTATATGGTAACCATGCCGTCTAGGATTGATACTTATGATTCAAATCTTTTTATTAAAACATATATACACTAATAATAATATCAAATCCGTTTTATACGTATCAAGCATCTTTTGACCATTATAAGGTAAAACCCTATCCTCTGGTGTGCGTTGCATTGTGTGATGGGACCTGGGTCTTATAATGGTTTCATTTTCCAAAAAGACATTGCGTTATTTCTCGATTTACTTTGGTTTATGCACTGGCAATCCATAGGAGTAAACCCGTTCCGCGAAAGTGGCGTGGTCCTTGGATTTGTCTTATTAGTTATATTAGTTTAGAATTCTCACACCAGTCACATGACTGACTCGTAGTTTGTTTCACTTTGCAAACTCGGGTGCCCTCTTTTTCCACACGGGCAGTCGAGTAGCTTTTTGCAGATATCTCTCTCTTTGGCAGGGTCCTGGATCGAAGCCTAAAGCTGTGTCCAGAGCATAGAAGTCTTCCGCTGTTTAATGTATTAAATCTGTTGTAATTTATCTTCCGCTGTAGTTTACTTTATTTGTACTCTGATATTCTGTACTCTGATGTAACATTATTATAATGTAATAAAAGTCTGCTGTTATTGTTCTGATGTATTGTATTCCCAAAGTTAACGTATGCGAGTTTTGAACGGACTTGGTCGATTTTGCGATCGATTAAGGTCGGGCAAAATCCGTGTCGTTACAAGTAGCACCCGACACAATCGTCCACAGACCATGGACTTGTTTGTTTGACTGTTTGGTGATTGATTGCGATATTGGTTTGAATGTGGTTTGTGGTGTGAAAAATCGAATCGATAAATTGGTTAGGATTAGACGTGCGCCGTTATAAGGCGAAGGAGTAAGGCTAGGTTAGACTCTTACTCCAAATTTTGTGATTTGCAAAATGAAATGGATTTGATTGATGTGTGAATGGCGTGGGCCTTCACTAGACCGGGGATAAGGCTAGGCCTTGTCCCGTTTCTAGTATCGTGCCGTTATGCCGCCGAATTTTTTTAAAATATGTTAGAAAAATAAAAATATCATTTTATTGTGTAAATGAATTGAATAGAAATTCATAGGTTGAAATAAAATGTTTTATCGTTAAAAATATAGTTTTTAACGTGAATGTGAATAAAATAAAATATTCATTTACAAACCAGACGGTTTGTTTATGTACACTGATTTGACTGATATTGATTGGGTCGATAAATTTTACACATCGCCCAACAGCACAAATAAAATAGGTGTTTGATTTTTTGGAACCCCACACGGGTGTTGGGATGAAATTTGAAGTTCACTCATCCTGATTGATTAAATATGTCGATCGATTGATTGACAGGCTGTTATAAGCGTTGAATATCTATATTTGATGCTTATACAGTGTAGTGCACTTTGGTTGATGGTTGATTATTTTTCAATGCTATGATATACATGTGTTGTATGAAAATCCATATAATTAATTTTATATGGTAATTGATTGGGCCTCATTCCAATTTGAAAAACAAAGAAGATTATAAAATAAAAGTTCATGTGTTGACAGTACTCATTCATTGAGATTGGTCATGTGTTGAACGAAATATTTTAGCAATAAAATTTGCACCTTTATCGATATTATTAAAATAAAAGTTCATGTGTTGACAGTACTCATCCTTTGAGATTGGTCATGTGTTGAACGAAATATTTTGATACTAACAACTATTTTGAAAAAGAAATATTTGAAATAGAATATTTGAAAATAGAAATTTATGAAGCCGTGTTGATTAGATTGACGCCATTTTGACGTGAACGATATTTATATCGATTAAAACGATTTCGAAATGAATTGAATTGAAAACGATTTCGAAATGAATTGAACTGAAAACGATTTCGAAATGAATTGAATTGAAAACGATTTCGAAATGAATTGAATTGAAAACGATTTCGAAATGAATTGAATTGAAAACGATTTCGAAATGAATAGAATTGAAAACGATTTCGAAATGAATAGAATTGAAAACGATTTCGAAATGAATTGAATTGAAAACGATTTCGAAATGAATAGAATTGAAAACGATTTCGAAATGAATTGAAAACGATTTCGAAATGAATTGAATTGAAAACGATTTCGAAATGAATTGAAAACGATTTCGAAATGAATTGAATTGAAAACGATTTCGAAATGAAATGAATTGAAAACGATTTCGAAATGAATTGAATATAAAACGAATTCAAATTGAATTGAAAGCAAATTGAAATGAATTCAAATTGAATTGAAATTTGAATTGAATAGAAACGAATTTATAAAAAAGAATTCAATTTTGATTTGAATTGAAAAGAAAGTTGAAATTGCTTTTGAAACGAATTTAAAACTATTTATATAATTCGTTTTAAATAGAAATCAACGAAAAATATATTATATATATTATATATATAATATAATGGCCTGAATAGAACGCGCCGCGCCGCGGCAGTTCGTGAATTTCGACCATTTATTTCAAACGGACATTGCGGGAGATCCGACCGTCGGATTCTCCTAAAACCGGAACCGTTGGGTTCGTATCGAAAAGAGCTTTCTAATAAATATTAGAAATTAGAAATCTAACGGTTGGATTTGGAATTATGTCCGAATCAAATTCGAAAAAGGTCGCTGTAAGTGCAGTTCGATGGCCGTTGATGGAAATCGACTGTACGGGCCTTGATAAAATTATTAAAAATAGTAATAATTTGTGTAAAATCATAAGAAATGATTTGTGAAGATTTGGGATGAAAAACTTCATGTTTGAAAAGATAAAAATAGATTTTTATCGAAATGAACTGGTTTTGAACTAGAATTATAATTCTATTTATTTTTAAATAAATAAATTGAATTTAAAAAGGGTTTTAAAAATAACCAGAATATCCAATGATTGCATTGGAGTGGATTTGAATCGAAATTGTCTTCGGAATATTTCGATGTTGGATTTCGTGATTATACAAATGTTGTTATGGGAATTTGAAAGATATATATATATATCGTTATTTCCAATGCGATATTTGTTAGTCGTAGAATTTGATATTGAATATAAGCCGGTATATTTTCTATTCAGAGCCTTGTATTGAATATCAAATGTGATTTGGGTTTGTCGTGAGTGGTGTCTTCACTAACACTGTTCTTGAACCCAGTTGAGAAAAGATTAAATCTTTTTATTTAGATTTAATGAAGTGTACCAATTAAATAATATTTAATTGGAATTGAATCGATATTGATTTTTGGGTTTATCGTGGACAGTGTTTTAAATAACACTCGTTCTTTAACCCGACAATTAATGGAATGTGATTTTGGGTTTATCGTGAACCGTGTTTTAAATGACACTGATTCTTTAACCCAGTCGAAGATTAAAACTAAGTGGAGTTTTAATGAATCTTTAATTAGATTGAAATGATCGAGAATGGAGTATCACCAGTTTTGCTCCAGGCGATAGTTAAATCTTTAATTAGATTTGAACGTGAAATGGTAATTGAATTTACCGATAACACCGTGGTGTTAGATATGAAGTATTACCAGTTTTACTTCATGGGATGAATAGGTTGGGATTGGGAAATTAAAACAAATGATTACTTCGGTAAGGTTCGCTAATCCCGACTAGTTTGAATTGATATTCAAAAGTAGATTAAAGCATAAATTCAAGAATTTATCTTTGATAAAATTAATGGGAACCTTTCCCTATGAATGTGAAATTTAGAAACTAACTGTCGGTTAGCCAAGCAGAATGGTTTTCTTGATATTGATCTGATGTTGGTTTCGGCCTTCGGGGTTAATATTTGGGGAATTATTCTCTTAGCTAGAAGTGGCGTCAGTGGTTTTACACGCCCTGACGAGTTTGACTTATGTGGTTGTTGCTGTTGCGAGGCGCCTCGGTTAGATCGGACGATCCGGGTCCGATGGAGTCATTCGTTGGCTCGCTTACGCCCCAAAGGGCGGCGAAACGTAGTGCTTAGGCATTTTTAATCCACTCCGTGTGGACCGGCCCTGTCGCTCCAAGGGTCGATGCGTTCTGATCCTGAGACTCGGGCTAGGCAGTCTCGAATCGGTTGAGGACTATCTTTTGCCTCGGTTCATAGACGGAAATCCAATTTCCAAATACGTGACATTTGCGGTTTTATTTGTAAACCTATATATGGCGACATAGTGGGATGGGGCGCTCATGCCGCCTATGATTGATACTTATGATTTGAAGTTGTTTTATACACTATGCACTTATAGTAGTATCAAATGATTTGTTTTAAACGTATCAAGCATTCTTTGGCTGTTATAAGGGAAAACCCTATCCTCGGCTGCGTTGCATTGTGTGATGGGACCTGGGTCTTATAACAGCTTCATTTTTCTTTATTTAGCATTGCGCTGTTTGGTTTATGCACTGGTATTCTTGGGAGGAAACCCGTTCCGTGTTATACGGCGTGGTCCCTTGATTTACATAATGATTTAAAATAAAGATTAACTGTTTTAGTTCTCACACCAGTCCCATGACTGACCTGGAGTTTATTGTTTTAACCTAAACTCTGGGTGCCCCTATTTTGACACGGGCAGCTAGTAGTTTTGGTTTTGCAGATTTATATTCACAGGATCATGGTTTACAGCTGGAACGATATCCGGAAAGCTTTGTATCCGTATATCTCATTCTAGTTGTGTATTGTATTATTTTCCGCTGCTATGTATTTAAATGTAATTTAAATCTCTGATATTTCTGTGTAATATTCATTTATACTCTGTATATTCTTGTAATCTGATGCATTGTTGTAATATACAATGAAATGTTCTTCTGTATGCGTTCTGTTGTGGTTTGTTCTCAAACTATCCGACGCTTTCCTTTACGGGGAAGTTACGGGTTTCCACAGTTGGTATCAGAGCTTTGGTTTACAAAGCTTAGAGAACAAGGCACATTAGAACCATACGAAAGAATTCATCAGAAAGTTGATTAGTAATATCCAACGGGGATGACTCGTTAGAGATGGGATCAGTAGTATCCTAGAACGAGTGTGAAGAGTAAATTTTTAAAGTGAAAACAAGTTTTGTTTTGAAAAATTTAAATCAATTATTCGTATTTGATTGTTTATTTATATTGATGTGGACAATCCAGTATATATAGATTTTGCGTATACGTCTGATCCGCGTGTATTCAAAGTTTTAATATATTGGATTGATATAGAATCACACTCTAGTCGCCCGGAGATGATTCAGATGATGAGGCCTCATCATCAGTGTTTATATTCGAGTGACGAAGGTGTGATATCTATATATTTCCATTTGACTGGTGTGAGAACCAAAACTAATATAGATAGATTTATTGTTGTGAGTTGGCATCAAAAACCTGATTTTTGACTATGTATCAAAATTATGAATTTGAAACTCTAATTCACTAATTGATTGATGTTTGTGTTGTTTGTTTATTTGTTTGCTAATTTTTAGCCCTTTAGCCTAATTGCATCAAATATTGAATTATATTGAAAATTGGTCGCATTTGCTTGTATATACATGTATATCATTGAACAGGTCATAGCAAGGAGGCTAGAGCCGAGAATAAAATTTGTTTGCCCGACAAATAGGTACATGTTTACTACATAATTTCCTGTTTGGTTTGGGTGATGATGATTTTGTGAGCCTATTGGCTAGCCGCTTGGCTTTTTCTTTTTCTTTTTGAGATCTGAAGGACCGGGGAAGCTATTTGAAATTCCCCGATGCTCCCATTGCAGGGGAGGTTATGGCGAAATTTTTCAAAAATTTAGGGTGTTAGCCAAATTTTTGAAGTTTTGAAAATTCTCAGAAACTAAAGAGTTGGAGAATGGAAGCCAGATCGAGCGTAGAGCTGATTAATCAAACCACTTTCGACTTTGTTCCTTTTCGGGGACGAAAAGTTTTAAGTGGGGGAGATTGTAACAACCCGAAAATCTGGGCCAGTTTAAAATTTTTATTTTGGCAATTTTAGCGAATTTTGATTATTTAAAATGAATTATTTTAAATAATATCGACGAGAAAATTTATTTTGAATATAATTCGAACGTATATATTATACGCGTCGTCGTTAGAATATAAATATTTATATATAATTATAAATAGAATTGAAAATGGCGCGGTAGTTCGATAATTCGATTTCAAACTTCAATTGAATGTACCGGGTGCAAAACAATCCGGATTTTAGTGAAACCAAAAATAATGGAATCTAATAGTGAATATCTTTCCAATGAATCCGAAAAATCAAAAGTTCGTAGCGGGAATCAAAAGATATGTCCAGTTGAAAATTCTGAATAGTCGCTATGGAATTCAGGCCCTTAAAAATGGACATTTTGCAAATGACCTCGGATTTCGACGAAACCAGTTTTGTTGGGTCCGTGATGTAAAGTTATTGCTAGGTTTCAAATTTCATAATTTTCCGAATCAATATGTGAGCGTGGCGAAGGAAAACGCGTTTGACCAGTTTCAGTTGATTTTAATCGACTGGAAAATGGCCATTTTTCTAACGGTCTCAGAATTCGACGAAACTAGTTTTGTTAGGACCGTATCGTCAATACGAAGCTAGAAAATATTTTTTTGGGATTTTTAAAGTTCGTATGCGACCCCGGTAATTTGAAATGTACGTTTAAAATTCAATATAGTGATTTAAATGTAAATTCAAAGGAAACTGATTGTAACGATCGAATCAGCTTACGATACATATTCCATTGTGTTCAGAATGGGGGTGAAACGCTATGGACGACAGGCGGTGGGTTCGATTCTGAGGTCGATAGAAAAGGTTACTTTATGAGAATATAAATTAAATAAAAAAAAATAATTTAATATATAAGTATTTCTCCCCCCCCTTACTTTGACCAATTCATTACAGAATAAAAAAAAAAAAAAACCCAATTCGAGGAAAAGGGGCGACGCTCGCCAGATCTCCACCCACGTCGCTCATCCCCTGCGTCGCACCCCTCCTCCCTATTCTCTCCCTTCTTCTCTTCTCCATCGCTTCGCGCGAACCTCCACGTCCACCACCCCCCATCGAAGAAACCGCGCCACCCAGTAGAAGGAGACCCACCGCGTAGCACGCAGTTCGAAGCCAACTTCATGGCTCAACAGGCGTTCGAACTTCACCTAGTTCTGGGCGCTGAAAGCTGACGCGAAGCTCTTCGAGGAGGTGACGACCGATCCAGGTCTGGTGGCTTCTCGAAAACGCGATTGCGTGCCCTAGGGTTCGAGGCTGGTTCGATGTTCTGAAACGGGCGCTAACAGTGAAGAAAGGTGCTTCCTTCTTTTCCTATGTATTAGTTAATTTAGGAATTATTATTGTGAAAAGAAAAAGAATTATTTTTGTAAAAAAGCAATAACACTAATTTTGAAAATATAAATAGCTTAGGTTTTTTTTTATATAATTTAGCATTGTTTTCAAATCCAAATAGCGTAGTTTTCAAAACAAAATTAGTGTTGTTTTAAAAATAAAAATAACATGGTTAGAAATATAAAATTACGATTTTTATATACAAAAAGATCAGATTTTTATAAAGTGAAAAGATCAAATTTTTGTAAGTGAAAAGATCAGATTTTTCTAAACAAAAAGATCATATTTTTCTAAACGAAAAGATTAGATTTTTGTAAATGAAAAGATTGGATTTTTATATATATAAAGTGAAAACAAAAATTCAATTTATATATATATGAAGCGGAAATAGAAATATGATTTTTATGTACATGTAGCGTTATCAAAAATGTGATTTTTATAAAATGTATAGCATAGAAAAAAATTCGATTTTTATAAAATGTATAGCATAGAAAAAAATTCGATTTTTATAAAATGTATAGCAAAGTAAAAATGTTTTTTTATAAAATGTATAGCATAGAAAAAATTCGATTTTTATATATTGAACTTTGAACTAAAAATTCGATTTTTATATATTGAACTTTGAACTAAAAATTCGATTTTTATATATTGAACTTTGAACTAAAAATTCGATTTTTATATATTGAACTTTGAACTAAAAATTCGATTTTTATATATTGAACTTTGAACTAAAAATTCGATTTTTATATATTGAACTTTGAACTAAAAATTCGATTTTTATATATTGAATAGCGAAGTAAAAATGTGATTTTTACGTATGTAGTGAAAGCAGCAACGAAGGTGACAAAAAGGCGAAACGACGAAGACTTCTGCAAATGAAGAGCCGTGGAGCTAGGATAGCTATATGTGAGAATTTCTCACCTTTCAATTTCTTTTCTAGTTATATATATATACTAGGATGCAGACGGTGTTTAGTAGCACCCGACACAATCGTCCACAGACCATGGACTTGTTTGTTTGACTGTTTGGTGATTGATTGCGATATTGGTTTGAATGTGGTTTGTGGTGTGAAAAATCGAATCGATAAATTGGTTAGGATTAGACGTGCGCCGTTATAAGGCGAAGGAGTAAGGCTAGGTTAGACTCTTACTCCAAATTTTGTGGTTTGCAAAATGAAATGGATTTGATTGATGTGTGAATGGCGTGGGCCTTCACTAGACCGGGGATAAGGCTAGGCCTTGTCCCGTTTCTAGTATCGTGCCGTTATGCCGCCGAAATTTTCTAAAATATGTTAGAAAAATAAAAATATCATTTTATTGTGTAAATGAATTGAATAGAAATTCATAGGTTGAAATAAAATGTTTTATCGTTAAAAATATAGTTTTTAACGTGAATGTGAATAAAATAAAATATTCATTTACAAACCAGACGGTTTGTTTATGTACACTGATTTGACTGATATTGATTGGGTCGATAAATTTTACACATCGCCCAACAGCACAAATAAAATAGGTGTTTGATTTTTTGGAACCCCACACGGGTGTTGGGATGAAATTTGAAGTTCACTCATCCTGATTGATTAAATATGTCGATCGATTGATTGACAGGCTGTTATAAGCGTTGAATATCTATATTTGATGCTTATACAGTGTAGTGCACTTTGGTTGATGGTTGATTATTTTTCAATGCTATGATATACATGTGTTGTATGAAAATCCATATAATTAATTTTATATGGTAATTGATTGGGCCTCATTCCAATTTGAAAAACAAAGAAGATTATAAAATAAAAGTTCATGTGTTGACAGTACTCATTCATTGAGATTGGTCATGTGTTGAACGAAATATTTTAGCAATAAAATTTGCACCTTTATCGATATTATTAAAATAAAAGTTCATGTGTTGACAGTACTCATCCTTTGAGATTGGTCATGTGTTGAACGAAATATTTTGATACTAACAACTATTTTGAAAAAGAAATATTTGAAATAGAATATTTGAAAATAGAAATTTATGAAGCCGTGTTGATTAGATTGACGCCATTTTGACGTGAACGATATTTATATCGATTAAAACGATTTCGAAATGAATTGAATTGAAAACGATTTCGAAATGAATTGAATTGAAAACGATTTCGAAATGAATTGAATTGAAAACGATTTCGAAATGAATTGAATTGAAAACGATTTCGAAATGAATAGAATTGAAAACGATTTCGAAATGAATAGAATTGAAAACGATTTCGAAATGAATTGAATTGAAAACGATTTCGAAATGAATAGAATTGAAAACGATTTCGAAATGAATTGAAAACGATTTCGAAATGAATTGAATTGAAAACGATTTCGAAATGAATTGAAAATGATTTCGAAATGAATTGAATTGAAAACGATTTCGAAATGAAATGAATTGAAAACGATTTCGAAATGAATTGAATATAAAACGAATTCAAATTGAATTGAAAGCAAATTGAAATGAATTCAAATTGAATTGAAATTTGAATTGAATAGAAACGAATTTATAAAAAAGAATTCAATTTTGATTTGAATTGAAAAGAAAGTTGAAATTGCTTTTGAAACGAATTTAAAACTATTTATATAATTCGTTTTAAATAGAAATCAACGAAAAATATATTATATATATTATATATTTAATATAATGGCCTGAATAGAACGCGCCGCGCCGCGGCAGTTCGTGAATTTCGACCATTTATTTCAAACGGACATTGCGGGAGATCCGACCGTCGGATTCTCCTAAAACCGGAACCGTTGGGTTCGTATCGAAAAGAGCTTTCTAATAAATATTAGAAATTAGAAATCTAACGGTTGGATTTTGAATTATGTCCGAATCAAATTCGAAAAAGGTCGCTGTAAGTGCAGTTCGATGGCCGTTGATGGAAATCGACTGTACGGGCCTTGATAAAATTATTAAAAATAGTAATAATTTGTGTAAAATCATTAGAAATGATTTGTGAAGATTTGGGATGAAAAACTTCATGTTTGAAAAGATAAAAATAGATTTTTATCGAAATGAACTGGTTTTGAACTAGAATTATAATTCTATTTATTTTTAAATAAATAAATTGAATTTAAAAAGGGTTTTAAAAATAACCAGAATATCCAATGATTGCATTGGAGTGGATTTGAATCGAAATTGTCTTCGGAATATTTCGATGTTGGATTTCGTGATTATACAAATGTTGTTATGGGAATTTGAAAGATATATATATATATCGTTATTTCCAATGCGATATTTGTTAGTCGTAGAATTTGATATTGAATATAAGCCGGTATATTTTCTATTCAGAGCCTTGTATTGAATATCAAATGTGATTTGGGTTTGTCGTGAGTGGTGTCTTCACTAACACTGTTCTTGAACCCAGTTGAGAAAAGATTAAATCTTTTTATTTAGATTTAATGAAGTGTACCAATTAAATAATATTTAATTGGAATTGAATCGATATTGATTTTTGGGTTTATCGTGGACAGTGTTTTAAATAACACTCGTTCTTTAACCCGACAATTAATGGAATGTGATTTTGGGTTTATCGTGAACCGTGTTTTAAATGACACTGATTCTTTAACCCAGTCGAAGATTAAAACTAAGTGGAGTTTTAATGAATCTTTAATTAGATTGAAATGATCGAGAATGGAGTATCACCAGTTTTGCTCCAGGCGATAGTTAAATCTTTAATTAGATTTGAACGTGAAATGGTAATTGAATTTACCGATAACACCGTGGTGTTAGATATGAAGTATTACCAGTTTTACTTCATGGGATGAATAGGTTGGGATTGGGAAATTAAAACAAATGATTACTTCGGTAAGGTTCGCTAATCCCGACTAGTTTGAATTGATATTCAAAAGTAGATTAAAGCATAAATTCAAGAATTTATCTTTGATAAAATTAATGGGAACCTTTCCCTATGAATGTGAAATTTAGAAACTAACTGTCGGTTAGCCAAGCAGAATGGTTTTCTTGATATTGATCTGATGTTGGTTTCGGCCTTCGGGGTTAATATTTGGGGAATTATTCTCTTGATTAATTTACGGTTAGTGACTAATGAATTGGAATGAGGCGTATGTTGTGTTTGTGTAACACTTTTATAATATATACGCGAGTTATTCGGAAAGACCGGGTTTATCCCATTCTGAATAACTGATACGACGATAAGTCGAAGATGAAGACGATGGTCGAAGACCGGAGGTCTTCACGTCGTTTGGGTGATAACTGATGATCTTGATTGGGCTGTACACCCAAGAAGATGGAAACAGTTAGTGATCGTCCAGACGTACTTGGAGATCGATGGATATGCGGGGTACTAGGTGCCTCCGGTTTCGTTCAGACCCAGAACGGACTTGTAAATGGACTGTGTGTCTGACATCGGATTTCATTCTGTGTGACTGATATCGGTTGCATAGGATGGTTTGCCTGTGTGGCATGCTAAGATGCAAATGATCAAGGCTTCTATTGAAAAGCAAAGTCTTGTGGTGATGATCAAAGCACGACCTTTGTGGCGTAGCTTTGTGTAACGTTTACCTCGCGTGTTTCACACCAGGTATGAACCAAAAACGGGAGACGGACCTCAGGGAGGGCCTGCGTTTCCTCCTAGCTAGAAGTGGCGTCAGTGGTTTTACACGCCCTGACGAGTTTGACTTATGTGGTTGTTGCTGTTGCGAGGCGCCTCGGTTAGATCGGACGATCCGGGTCCGATGGAGTCATTCGTTGGCTCGCTTACGCCCCAAAGGGCGGCGAAACGTAGTGCTTAGGCATTTTTAATCCACTCTGTGTGGACCGGCCCTGTCGCTCCAAGGGTCGATGCGTTCTGATCCTGAGACTCGGGCTAGGCAGTCTCGAATCGGTTGAGGACTATCTTTTGCCTCGGTTCATAGACGGAAATCCAATTTCCAAATACGTGACATTTGCGGTTTTATTTGTAAACCTATATATGGCGACATAGTGGGATGGGGCGCTCATGCCGCCTATGATTGATACTTATGATTTGAAGTTGTTTTATACACTATGCACTTATAGTAGTATCAAATGATTTGTTTTAAACGTATCAAGCATTCTTTGGCTGTTATAAGGGAAAACCCTATCCTCGGCTGCGTTGCATTGTGTGATGGGACCTGGGTCTTATAACAGCTTCATTTTTCTTTATTTAGCATTGCGCTGTTTGGTTTATGCACTGGTATTCTTGGGAGGAAACCCGTTCCGTGTTATACGGCGTGGTCCCTTGATTTACATAATGATTTAAAATAAAGATTAACTGTTTTAGTTCTCACACCAGTCCCATGACTGACCTGGAGTTTATTGTTTTAACCTAAACTCTGGGTGCCCCTATTTTGACACGGGCAGCTAGTAGTTTTGGTTTTGCAGATTTATATTCACAGGATCCTGGTTTACAGCTGGAACGATATCCGGAAAGCTTTGTATCCGTATATCTCATTCTAGTTGTGTATTGTATTATTTTCCGCTGCTATGTATTTAAATGTAATTTAAATCTCTGATATTTCTGTGTAATATTCATTTATACTCTGTATATTCTTGTAATCTGATGCATTGTTGTAATATACAATGAAATGTTCTTCTGTATGCGTTCTGTTGTGGTTTGTTCTCAAACTATCCGACGCTTTCCTTTACGGGGAAGTTACGGGTTTCCACAGAACTGATCCGACGGATGGACGGTTAATTCAATATATTTTTGAAAATTTATTTTTGAAACCGTTTAGATTTAGAATAAAATTGTATTTGAATTAATAGACATCATGTATGACCATTCATGAATATAAATTTTAATCTCAAATAAAAAGGGTTTTGAGAATAATTCCCATTAATTACGGCTTATTTAAATTTAAATAAGTTTGAAATTTAATCGATAAAGGAAATTCATTTTTATTTCTGATTATTAGTAAGTAATGGAACGAGTTTGGAAACATGAAGATTCCTATTTCATTTGAAATGAAGATTGTAATATGAAATGATTTTTGTGGACTAACTTGATAATGAGAAAAGAAAAATATTTTGTATTGGAATCAAAATATGATATTTGAAAAGAGTTTTACAAATAAATTCTCAAGTTGAGTTGTCCTAAATACTATGTTACATTGGTAAATGAATTCACATAGTAGTTAAAGTTTTGAATCCATCGTATGAAAGAAGATTTGGAAATAGAATATACTTGAGAATTGGGTTTCGAAGAATTTGAAATGCATTCTAATATTAATATTTGAAACAATACTAGGTTGAAACTTAGATACACCAAATCAGAGTGCGTAGCAGAAGCGTGGTGATATTTTGAATAAAAGGGTTAGAAGGAATTTTTCCCATCGATAGGAAAGTGAATTTTATAACGAAATGTAATATCTGAAATGAGAATGAAGATATAAAAGAATTTAAATATATGATATGGAATTGAAATAAGATTTGAATGGAAAAGGGAATGAGATTTGAATAGAATTTGTCGTCTGGTATTCGATATGGAGTTACTGGAGCAGACAAATATGATCGGAAATATAAAAACATATTCAGATTCTGATTATGTTTGTCTGAGTTGGTGAATCAATATCAAATATAAGTCGATAAGATTCTATTTAAACTTATATTTGAAATAAATTATTCAAATCCAAATAAAGAATTGGTAGTTTCGACATAACGACGAATAAATGAAGTTGTTTTGAAATATAAGGTTGGAAATTGAATGTTGAATTTTGAGAATAAGGATTAAAATGATAACGGGCTTCCAGAAATTGAATCCAACCTTAATTCGAAGTAAAGCGACAATATTGGAAAGGAGATTTGAATTGTAACACTGTGTGGTCCATGACTATTGTTTATGAATACGCTTATTACTTGGAAAGACCGGGATCGGATTTAAGTCCGAAACCATTCCAAGTAATAATACGACGCATAAAGCATATTCAAGACTTGGAATTGACGAATGAAGACCGTGGTTTTTCAAAATCGAACGGGCTGTCTGCTGATTGGTTTCTTTATTGCTAGCTACAGTAGAGAGATGCCCCTAGTACCGAAGTGGCAGAAAGTACGAACGTACGGGGAGAACTTTCGGATTTCGTTCCGTTCAGACCCAGGACGGACTTGTATGGATGGTGTGTCTGACATTGAAATTGACCGCATGGCACTGATTTCCGTTAATGTATATCGGGTTTATGGCAAAAATATTATCCCCGTCTCTAAGTCATATGAACTTAGAGGGTATGCATTGATTTAAATCAGTGATACGTCGTGAATTGTCAATGTGGCATACCCAAGTTATGAAACGAGCTAGTGATGATCAAAGAATGGCTTATTGAAGCATCGCTTTGTGTATGACGTGACATCAACAAACCTCACACCCCGGATTGATGAGAAACTGGCGGTTAGGTTTTATACTTATATATGAATGATGATGAAGTTGCGCAACAGTGGAAAACCACTTATGAACCTGGGGAAGTTGGGTATGTTCGGGGGGCCGCGTCTGGTCGAAAACCGTTGATCTGCCCTGACGATGTGTATTCGGTGTCCGCGTATGGTCGAAAAAGCCGTTGAGGCACTTCGTTTTGTATCCCTGATTGATCTTTCGTGCCAGGAATCATCAAGTTGGAAACCCAAATTCCCTTATGCGAGCCATACGATTTTGATTGTATATATATGGCAACATATAGTTATGGGGTATATGCTGTCTAGGATTAATACATTTACTTGCGAAATGTTTCCACACTATATATTTTGGTATTGAAAAGGATTTTTCGTATGAAAGCATGTTTGGTTATCATAAGGTAAAACTCGCCCATCTGGTGTGCGCTTGCATTGTGTGATGTGGGACGAGCTTATGATAGTCTCATTTTCTAAAAGTCATGGCGTATTTATATGCACGGGTATTCACATGGAGTAAATCTGTTCCGCGTTAGCGGCAGGGTCCGGTGAATTTCCCAACTTTAAAATAAATCCTAAAACTGTTTTGAATTCTCACACCAGTCCCACGACTGACCTGGAGTTTATTGTTTCGACACCTAAACTCTGGGTGCCCATGTTTTTGCACGGGCAGCTAGAAGTTTAGTTTGCAGGTTTAGATTTAGAGCTGGATGCAGATTTAAAGCTAGAGCCTTGTGTTGATGTTTTTTTTTCTTCTTCCGCTGAGAGCAGTTAGACTTCCGCTGAGCATGTATGGTACTCTGATATTCTTTGTAATCTCTGATGTAATCAATGAAATGAAATAAAAGTTCTGTTATTCTTGTTCAAATGTGTAAGTGCCCATAACTATCCGCCTTCGTGAACGATTTAAGTTGGTTTAATTACCGGAGAAAATCGGGCAAAAAGGCGGGTCGTTACAGTTGGTATCAGAGCTTTGGTTTATACAAAGCTATGGGGTACGACATATTTGAACAAAAAGATAGGACTCATCAGAGATTACAGTATCTCATTAGAGATAGGGTTAGGAATACCCTAGAATGAGATTTCCGAAATATTAAATTTGAGAGAGCGTTTTTCTTTATTAAATCAACGTGTTTTAATGAAATCTTAAGTATTAAAGATTTGTTTGGTATGAATGAAATTGGATGAATAACTTAAGTATAAGATTATTTAAATGGTAATTAAGAAATGTTGGAATTGCATTAAATCTTAAGTAAGTTTATCAACCAATTTGTATAAGAATGATTTCTGAATTGGTTTGTTAAGAATTAGGACGACCCGATTTGGACCCTTAACCGTCTATATGATTTTGGTTTGATAAATAAACCCTTAACGAATCTTTGAAAATTTTGGGAAAAGAAATTTGGGGTATAAACACTTAACTTGAACCGTTTTGGTTAAGTTAACGATGAGTTAAATAGTAGATTTGGATGACCCATAAGCTTTAAAATTTTAATTTTTGGGTAGTAAATGGCTAAGTGTACGACAATATCTTGCTTAGTTTCGTCCTTGGAGTAGCATTAATGGAGATTTTTCCAATAACTCGAGTAGCCATTAGGGAAATTTGAGATCCCATCAGATTCCACCCTGATTGAGAATCAGACCGAGCACCCTGATAGTGACATGGACAATAGTTCTGACCATTATCTTGATATGTTAAGAATAGACCCAACCTCATAGCAAGACGACCCTAGGATGATATGTGAGTATATCCCAGCCCCGACGATTAGTGATAGGGTGATAGGGGTTGAGGCAACATCCCATTTTGGGATTTAGATTTTCCCCAGTTATGGATAAGGATACATTAGAGGCTATATGGCAGAAGATCCTTGACGAGAAGATCAGCAGTTGTTGGGAGACGCCACACTAGCACAGGTCACCCAGAGTTTATTGGGTGGATGATAGATCCTGCATTAGTTGAGCAGTTTGATGTGTTGTTACATGAGCTAGGGCAGTCGGCAGTTGTAGCTGAGGGCGACCCACTTCCAGAGGTGGGAGATGATGGATTTGATGACGTTATGGAACAACCCCTGCATGATGATGATGTTGTAAGCGATGATGATGTGGTAGCAGATGATGATGATGTTGTGGCATATGATGGTGAGATCGAGCATCCTATATTCGAGGATGACCCACTTCCAGTGGTGGAAAATGATGAGTTGGATGAGGAGATGGAGGATATATAACAACCCTTGGACGAGGTTGATAAAGAGAGATTTATGGGCAATGAGTAGGATGGATTCATCATAGGACATGAGGACGATGAGAGATTAGGGATAATGATGAGTTTTGGCTGATGACGAGGAATGGTTCATTGATGAGGAGACCGAGGAGATTATTTTGTCTGGACCATCCGACGATGGATCAGATGCATCAGATGAATTATGTGCGATAAGTTTAGACCTTGTGCATAGTGTATATATGTTGTCTTAAGTGCCTAGGTACACTAAGATGTTTTGGGCTAGTACGGGTTTTGAGGGATTAGTACCAGATAGCTTGGTATACTTTGGTGACTGTATTTTGGACTACCCCAAGTACGTAGTACGCACTCAGGTAGGGATAATTACATTTCTTATGTTGGCTTGAATGATCTGTAGGACACGATATTTTGGATTAACTATGATATGTGTGTCACACCTTTTAATTTTAAGTCTGTTTATTTGGAACCTGTTCCAAAACATATAAAGAAGTTTGGTTTATGGTCTATATGGAAGTTTAAAGTTTACTGTTCCCCTTTTCGAGGACGAAAAGTCTTAAGGGGGGAAGAATGTAACAACCCAGAACATTTCTAAGTTAATTTGGAATTTTTCTATATATATTTTGAAATTAGTAAGGGTTAAATATTGAGGATTCTTTTATTTGTCTCGAATAAATAATTTTACTTTATAAAGACTTATTTTTAAGGCTATTTTAATTTATAAAGGATTTTTGTATAAAATGTTATCTAGTACATTGGGTTTAGACAAAACATCTTTTAAGTATTTATATTTAAAGATATAATGATTTTTTTTATAAGTAATAGTATTTTGATGTATGAGTATAGTATTTAGTATTTTAATGCAAAGTTATCTTAAAGGTTATATTATAAAGAAACAAGTAATATAATAATATATTTAAAAAGATAGATATTCTATGTTGACTATATTTAATGTTTATATTTGTTAAGTGATTTAGATTCAATAACATTTAACGATATTTAAATATTTTGTAAAAGACGATTTATTCGAGATGTTATTTATAACATGAGATTTTATAATGAATTTCACGAACATAAATATACCTTATAGGTAATATTTTATATAATGTTTTATGATTTTTGCATTTTATAAGAATTTATTTTTAATAAATTATGTAGTTATATTTCTATATTGAAGTAGTAACATTTTTATGTTGTAACTACACATCTAAGTGTTGAAATAGGTTACAAATATATTTGTTGCAAATTTGTTACTATAAATGGAATTTTTATAAATAAATAAATATTTAAATTTTGTCCATCATGCATGATATGAAGTTTATTATATGCCAAGTGTTCATTTAGGTGTAAATTTGCATGTATATGGAAATTTATAATGGGGACATGTGTCCCTTAGGTGGAATTATGCATGTAATTGAATTTATAAAGAGAGACAAGTGTCCCTTGGAAAGTTTACAAATATACCCCTCAAACCCATGTATAAAATCACACACACCCCTCTTTGTTCCACGCACCATGCTGTCTTCCGCAAAAACCCTTTTCCGTTCCACCCTTTACCAAGCATGCACCGCCTTCCAGCTAATTTCCGCACCCACCTCTTCTCCCTTCTCTTGCAAAAATCAGTTCGGCCATCACTGCTACCTCCTTGCTCTCCTTAGAAGCTGGCGCCCTCTCCTCTTCTTGTCTCCTCTACCACCGTGTATTTTATCCTCCCTCACCCATTTCCTCTTCCACCGAACTCAGCTATACCCTTCCTCTCCCATCCGCTGCTCCCTGTCCACTCACGTCCTCACTTCCCTTAAAGTACTGTCAGCTCTCTCTCCTCCATTGCAGTCCGCCTTCGCCACCTTTGCACCCGCGAGCCACACCAAGTTGCCGCGACCATTTCCTTTACTCCACCATCCACGTCCATTGCATGTACCACCGTGAACCGCCTTAGTCACCGCCATCCCGACAGTCCGCAACCAAGAAGTCCACTCCGAGCCACCGGTAGCACCACTACTAGTCCGTAGTCCTTTCCCTTGTGTCTCGCCTTAGTCCGAAGCCTTTTTGTTTTCTTTTTGTTTTGTTTAAAAACTTGAGGTGCTTGGCTTATCACAATATTCAAAATAAAATAATAAGAGGAAGTGCGGTGATATATTATGTGTGAGTTGTGTTGAACGAGATAGTAATGACGTTGCAAAGAATTGGTGTGTGAGTTGCAAAGAAGTAGGCACGTGACGGTAGTGGCACCCATAAAGAAATTTGTACGTGAACAACCGGATTTGGTTCGCAGTCGATATGGGCTTTAACGACGGATGTGGAAAGCAATACAGGTGAGAATTCTAATTTAAATTTATTTAAATTAGTCACTACGGTTATTTCTAATTAGTGTTAATTATAATTTGTTAATTGCTATGGGTGATTGTCTCTGATTATTCGATGAATATGTATGTAGTTGAAACACTATAAACACTGAGCGTTATGGACCGTAACGCTCTGTGCACAGTTAATTAATTATTTTAATTGTGGTGTTATGATGAATGAAGTTGTGTCTGTTTGTTTTGATCTGATTTCATGATTTCACCCAAACACCGTAGCTGTGTCATTATACGGGTTATCGATTCACGTTCTCCTTCCATTTTAAAGAAATTTATTTATATAAAATAAGATCAAATTAGTTTAAAGTTGAGTTTAAACTATTTGTAAATTTAATTTGAGAAATCAATACTCGCATGAGACGTGTTTGAAAATAACTCCGAACGCTAGTGAGTTATTGAATTTGGGTTTTTAAATTTAGATTTGAACAGAATATGAAATATGGATTTTGAACGTCATTTTACAGGCGATTTGGTTTCATTATATTATAATGACGCTTGATAATATGGAAAATGAATTATTTTGGGAAAAGGATGGAAATCATGATTCATAAATTAAAGTAGGAAATTTTTAATAACGAACATTGATACCATAACGTCTAGGATGACAGAGAGGATAGTGTCTAGGCTTGGGTTTGGAAATATAGTTTCCTGCTCTCCCTGGCTATCCCTAACTGATCTGACGGATGGACGGTTAATTCAATATATTTTTGAAAATTTATTTTTGAAACCGTTTAGATTTAGAATAAAATTGTATTTGAATTAATAGACATCATGTATGACCATTCATGAATATAAATTTTAATCTCAAATAAAAAGGGTTTTGAGAATAATTCCCATTAATTACGGCTTATTTAAATTTAAATAAGTTTGAAATTTAATCGATAAAGGAAATTCATTTTTATTTCTGATTATTAGTAAGTAATGGAACGAGTTTGGAAACATGAAGATTCCTATTTCATTTGAAATGAAGATTGTAATATGAAATGATTTTTGTGGACTAACTTGATAATGAGAAAAGAAAAATATTTTGTATTGGAATCAAAATATGATATTTGAAAAGAGTTTTACAAATAAATTCTCAAGTTGAGTTGTCCTAAATACTATGTTACATTGGTAAATGAATTCACATAGTAGTTAAAGTTTTGAATCCATCGTATAAAAGAAGATTTGGAAATAGAATATACTTGAGAATTGGGTTTCGAAGAATTTGAAATGCATTCTAATATTAATATTTGAAACAATACTAGGTTGAAACTTAGATACACCAAATCAGAGTGCGTAGCAGAAGCGTGGTGATATTTTGAATAAAAGGGTTAGAAGGAATTTTTCCCATCGATAGGAAAGTGAATTTTATAACGAAATGTAATATCTGAAATGAGAATGAAGATATAAAAGAATTTAAATATATGATATGGAATTGAAATAAGATTTGAATGGAAAAGGGAATGAGATTTGAATAGAATTTGTCGTCTGGTATTCGATATGGAGTTACTGGAGCAGACAAATATGATCGGAAATATAAAAACATATTCAGATTCTGATTATGTTTGTCTGAGTTGGTGAATCAATATCAAATATAAGTCGATAAGATTCTATTTAAACTTATATTTGAAATAAATTATTCAAATCCAAATAAAGAATTGGTAGTTTCGACATAACGACGAATAAATGAAGTTGTTTTGAAATATAAGGTTGGAAATTGAATGTTGAATTTTGAGAATAAGGATTAAAATGATAACGGGCTTCCAGAAATTGAATCCAACCTTAATTCGAAGTAAAGCGACAATATTGGAAAGGAGATTTGAATTGTAACACTGTGTGGTCCATGACTATTGTTTATGAATACGCTTATTACTTGGAAAGACCGGGATCGGATTTAAGTCCGAAACCATTCCAAGTAATAATACGACGCATAAAGCATATTCAAGACTTGGAATTGACGAATGAAGACCGTGGTTTTTCAAAATCGAACGGGCTGTCTGCTGATTGGTTTCTTTATTGCTAGCTACAGTAGAGAGATGCCCCTAGTACCGAAGTGGCAGAAAGTACGAACGTACGGGGAGAACTTTCGGATTTCGTTCCGTTCAGACCCAGGACGGACTTGTATGGATGGTGTGTCTGACATTGAAATTGACCGCATGGCACTGATTTCCGTTAATGTATATCGGGTTTATGGCAAAAATATTATCCCCGTCTCTAAGTCATATGAACTTAGAGGGTATGCATTGATTTAAATCAGTGATACGTCGTGAATTGTCAATGTGGCATACCCAAGTTATGAAACGAGCTAGTGATGATCAAAGAATGGCTTATCGAAGCATCGCTTTGTGTATGACGTGACATCAACAAACCTCACACCCCGGATTGATGAGAAACTGGCGGTTAGGTTTTATACTTATATATGAATGATGATGAAGTTGCGCAACAGTGGAAAACCACTTATGAACCTGGGGAAGTTGGGTATGTTCGGGGGGCCGCGTCTGGTCGAAAACCGTTGATCTGCCCTGACGATGTGTATTCGGTGTCCGCGTATGGTCGAAAAAGCCGTTGAGGCACTTCGTTTTGTATCCCTGATTGATCTTTCGTGCCAGGAATCATCAAGTTGGAAACCCAAATTCCCTTATGCGAGCCATACGATTTTGATTGTATATATATGGCAACATATAGTTATGGGGTATATGCTGTCTAGGATTAATACATTTACTTGCGAAATGTTTCCACACTATATATTTTGGTATTGAAAAGGATTTTTCGTATGAAAGCATGTTTGGTTATCATAAGGTAAAACTCGCCCATCTGGTGTGCGCTTGCATTGTGTGATGTGGGACGAGCTTATGATAGTCTCATTTTCTAAAAGTCATGGCGTATTTATATGCACGGGTATTCACATGGAGTAAATCTGTTCCGCGTTAGCGGCAGGGTCCGGTGAATTTCCCAACTTTAAAATAAATCCTAAAACTGTTTTGAATTCTCACACCAGTCCCACGACTGACCTGGAGTTTATTGTTTCGACACCTAAACTCTGGGTGCCCATGTTTTTGCACGGGCAGCTAGAAGTTTAGTTTGCAGGTTTAGATTTAGAGCTGGATGCAGATTTAAAGCTAGAGCCTTGTGTTGATGTTTTTTTTTCTTCTTCCGCTGAGAGCAGTTAGACTTCCGCTGAGCATGTATGGTACTCTGATATTCTTTGTAATCTCTGATGTAATCAATGAAATGAAATAAAAGTTCTGTTATTCTTGTTCAAATGTGTAAGTGCCCATAACTATCTGCCTTCGTGAACGATTTAAGTTGGTTTAATTACCGGAGAAAATCGGGCAAAAAGGCGGGTCGTTACATTATTATATGTGTAGGCATCGTAAAAATAAAAAACGCAATAAACCAAAAAAAGAAACAAAATTAAATTGTAAATATAAATATAAATATGATTTTTTGCCTTAGGTTTTAGGCATGTTTCGCTTCATGTTTTTATAAAAAGGCAGACATGCATATATACATTTACAGTGATACACTGAAAATACTCTAAGACCAAGCATATTATTACTGTCATGAACAACTACAAAGGTCAAGTCAAGTGCATAAAGCACAAAGCAAACCACTTCATGAACTATTCGGCAAATGCAAATAATCACCAACAGAAAAATAAACACAAAGCAAATCACTTCATGATTTTTTCGGCAAATGCAAATAATCTGCAACAGAAAAACAAGCACGACTGACTCGACAAATGCATAAATATGCAACCTGAAAACAAGTTAGGAAAAAAAAATAACAGGTAGGTGCATAGTTCAAACATGGTACAAAAATTTAGTTAGGTTTACAAATCAAGTCAAATAGGTGCACATATCAAACAATCTCCAAGCAGGCAAAACAACTTAAAGTCAAACCCAACAGATGCACTGCGAAGTGCAACTCAAGTGCATAAAGAATGAATATGAGTTCAAAGTTCAGAATGTAGGTAGACTACAAAAACAAAACAACATGCACAAAGGTAAAATTTAGGTGCGTAGGCAAGTTTACAAGCTTGGTGTATCTAAATTCAAGTCAGGTGTAGGAAATTTTACAAGCACGCGGTACACAATCATGAAGTAGAAATTAAAGTAAGTGCACATTAAAGTATGGACAAAGAGAAGTTCAAACAACAAAGTACATATGAGCACAAGGTGTTTCAGTCTCGACAAAATCAAAGCAATGCAGCATGATACATGTATCGAGCAACAAGTCTAGTATTTTCGTAACAACCCAAAATTTTAATAAAGCAGTTTAAATGGAAGACTAATAAAATAAGTATTAATTAGGAAAAAATAGGAATTGGGGAACGGGGGTTGTGCCATTGGGTCCATCACAAAATTCCAGTTAAGATAAACATTTGATTTGCTGAATCGAATTTGAAAAAAAGAAATTATATCAGTTTGAAGTTCGAAAAATAATAAATAAATAAATATAGATCTCGGCCTATTGAGATGACCCAGAACAAGGCTAGGCAGACCCAGGGGTTGACCCACCACATTTTCCATGCACGATTTCGTGCCTAGTACGAACTCGAGTATTATGTGGGTTGTTTGGGAATCTTCCTAAAATATAAGGGTTTGGAGCATTCCTACTTCTATTATAAATATATCTCTTATCTATCCCTGATTCACGCAACTCCATTTCCCCTTTTTATGCCTCTATTCTACACAAATTTCTTCCTCCAAAATAATGGACTTCTGAGAAAAGAATTTATATACAAGATGGAAGATTATTTATAAATAGACTTAGAGATCTTTACCGGGACCAATTGGATAAGTAAATTGAGGTGATATTTCTACGATTACAAGATTTCTAATAAGTTGAGGCTAAATTTATTCAATGGTAGTTGTTGTGCTTATAGATCTGAATTTTGCCAGAGTTTGTACACAAATCCAGTTTATTTGTTGTTTGTTTACAGGCCGATTAGTCCCAATTCTGTTTCTATAAGTCCTTTTTATTCCTATAGATTATGTGTAATCGATATTCAAATTTCTATGAATTATGATGTTCATATATGTTTTCCCTTTTTTCCTATTTTTAAAGCTTTGTTTTTGTTATGCCTACATATACACACACACACAAACATGGCATATTAGTACGATTGAACTAGGCATAAGCTTAAATGCCTAATTGCCTGCGCCTAATTATTCTTTTATTCTACGTTTGAATTTAGGGTAAATCAAATTATTTTGGAGTAATTAAAATGGATTAAAATTGGACATATAAGAAAACTGTAAAAATCGAACAATTGAATAAGAATCTGATGTGGACTAATTTGTTTGTGTTCAATTTAGGCAATGCGAGAGCCTAAACCTTTACCCTTTTCTTCTGCATTGAGATTAGGCCTAGCAAGAGATTATGCCTTTAACTTATAATTTATGCGCCTAATTAGAAAATAGTGAAAATGGGTATGAAGGGTTATTTGGGGAATGTTGAAATCTGGTTAAATGTTGTAATCAATAAATGAACTATAATTTGAGGAATACTTCATAAATTATGTAATTAGAGAGTGCATACATAAATGGAATAGGTTGACTTAGTAATTTACTAAGTAACGGGGATTAGGATTGTATAATCATTATGATAACAGTTTCATAACTTAAACATAATGTTTAATACAACAAAAAATATAATAAGAAATTATATTGCAAGAATAGACTTATTAACGAAACTTATTATAGGAGTTAAGTTTAATATGAATAAATTAATAAGCATGAATAGAGTTCTATTCCGGCAGCATAAGATGATTAGGGAAAATAGGTGGCCTATTAAGAAAACGTATAGTGGGAGTCCGTTCCGGCAGCGATGGCTGATTAAGGGAAATAAGTGGCTCATATGGTCCGTTCCAGTAATAGGTGTAGGTTGATTCGGGAAAATAAGTGGCCAAATAAAATAATTAATCAATAGTGGCCTTGGCATTCGTTGACAATCCTACGAGGGCCTCTATTAGTAGGCGGTCAACGATAATAAACTAAAGTGAGGACTAAGTCTAGGGGTGACTTGAGTAAAATTGCATTTTTGGATGGCAACCCTTATCAGGCAGTATCCCTTTTTTCAAACTATGGATGTAACAACCCGAAAATCCGAGCCAATTTAAAATTTTTATTTTGGCAATTATAGCGAATTTTGAACATTTAAAATGAATTATTTTAAATAATATCGTCGAGAAATTTATTTTGAATAGAAATAGAACGTATATTTATATACGTCGTCGTTAGAATATAAATAATTATATATAATTATAAATAGAATTGAAAATGGCGCGGTAGTTCGATAATTCGATTTCAAACTTCAATTGAATGTACCGGGTGCAAAACAATCCGGATTTTAGTGAAACCAAAAATCATAGGATCTAATTAATAATATCTTTCCAACGAATCCGAAAAATTGAAATTTCATAGCGGGAATCAAAAGATATGTCCAGTTGAAAATTCTGAATAGTCGCTATGAAATTCAGGCCCTTAAAAATGGGAATTTTGCAAACGACCTCAGATTTCGACGAAACCACTTTTGTTGGATCTGTGATGTCAAGTTATTGCTAGGTTCCAAATTTCATAATTTTTCGAATCAATATGTGAGCGTGGCAAAGGAAAACGTGTTTGACCAGTTTTAGTTGATTTTAATCGACTGGAAAATGGCCATTTTTCCAACGGTCTCAGAATTCGACGAAACTAGTTTTGTCAGGACCGTATCGTCAATACGAAGCTAGAAAATATTTTTCAGGAATTTTAGAGTTAGTATGTGGCCCCGGTAAATTGAAATGCGCGTTCAAATTCAATATATAGAGTTATATGTTGATTTTAATGGAAACTGATTGTAACGATCGAAACAGCTTATGATACATATCCCATTGTGTTCGGAATGGGGGTAATTAACTATGGACGACAGGCGGTGGGCCTCGTTTCGAGGTCGAATAAAAAAGTCAACTTTTTGAATTTAAAATTAATAAAAAAAATATAATAACCTATCCCTCTCTCTCTCCTCTCCTTTATTTCCTTTGCCCCCCTCCCCCTCCCCCCCCCCCCCCCCCGTCAGTTCATTTTTCGATCGAAGAAAAAAAAACAGAAGGGGGGACGCGATCGATCGTCGCCGCCCCCCCTCGATGAACCGCCGCGCCCCAGGGCGGCGCCGCCACACCGTGCCCCTCCCCCTTCTCCACTCCCGCTTCCCTCCTCCTGAGACCACGAGCCCCCTCCTCGAATCAAACCCGCGCCCAGGCCCCACCACCTCTGACCGCCCCTCTGAACCCCCTCCCTACCACCAGTCCTCCGGCGACTCCCAACCCCGCCACCTCGGTGCGCAGCAGTTCCCCCCCTCCACATAATTCCAACTGTAAGTTTTTTTTATTTAATTTGTTTTATAAAATTAGTTTAGTTTAATTTAAAAAGAATTGTTAAAATCATTTTTCACCTATGATGTTGGTGAACAAAAGTTGGATTTTTATTTACATGTTAATGTATGGAAGATTCGATTTTTATTTATAGAAAAAGATGGATTTTTATAAATAGAAAGGTCGGATCTTTATTTTAGAAAAGATTAGATTTTTTTAAAATAGTAAAGATTAGATTTTTTTAAAATAGAAAAGATTAGATTTTTAAAATTGAAAAGGCGAAATCTTTATATTTGAAAAGGCGAAATCTTTATATTTGAAAAGGCGAAATCTTTATATTTGAAAAGGCGAAATCTTTAAAATTGAAAAGGCGAAATCTTTATATTTGAAAAGGCGAAATCTTTATATTTGAAAAGGCGAAATCTTTATGTAGAGAATAGTGTGATAAAAATAGAATTTTTATCTATATAGTAACGATGTAAAAATAGAATTTTTATCTATATAGTAACGAAGTAAAAATAGAATTTTTATCTATATAGTAGCGATGTAAAAATAGAATTTTTATCTATATAGTAACGAAGCAAAAATAGAATTTTTGTCTATATAGTAGCAGTGTGAAAATAGAATTTTTATATACATAGCAACATATAAAAATGTGATTTATATATATATGTAGTGGCTATGGGCAACGAAAGTGACGAAAGGCGAGAACAACGATGATTTCTACAAATGAAGTGTCGTGAAGTTGGGATAGCTTTTGGTGAGAACTTCTCACTCTAAATTCCTTTTTCTAGTTATATATATATACTAGGATGCAGACGGTGCTTAGCAGCACCCGACACCCGTCGTCCACAGACCATGGACGGCTTGTTTGTTTGATTGATATGTTGTGAAAATTGATTGTGTTGTGGAATGATTGAATAATAAAATATTCTTGTGTTGAAAGGAAATAAAATATTTATATAGTTAAAAATATTTTATCGTTAAAAATATAATTTTTAACGTGAATGTGAATAAATGAATATTTATAAACAAATCGGCCGATTTGTTTATATACACTGATTTGACTGATATTGATTGGGATGATAAATTTTACACATCGCCCAACTGCACAAATAAAAATCTGTGTTTGTCGATTTGAAACCCCACACGGGTGTTGGGATGAAATTTAGCGCACACTAATCCCAATTATTTAATTGTATGTCGATCGGTTGGTCGACAGGCTGTGTAAGCGTTAATTATTTATATTTGGTGCTTGTGCAGTTGTGTGGTGCACCTTGGATGATGGTTGATTGTTTATCGTTGCTATTATATACATGGGTTGTATGGAATCCATATAATTAACATTATATGGTGATTGATTGGGCCTCATTCCAATCGAGAAAATAATGAATATTTTAAAAGAAAATAGTCATGTGTTGACGATGTTCATGTGTTGAAACTATTCAAGTGTTGAGTAAAATATTTTAACAATAAAATTTACATCTTTATCATATTTAAAATTAGAACTACTTCACGGTGAAGTCTAATTAAAAATCAAACGATAGATACCATAGTTTTATAAAATATTTTACATAACAAAAATAGTCATGTGTTGACAATACTCATGTGTTGAAATTGGTCGTGTGTTGAAAGAAATATAGATTCATGTGTTGAATGGGATAAATATTCATTTGTTGAATAGAATAACGAATTTATTGAAATATATAAAGCCGTTTTGATTAGAGTTGCGCCATTTTGACGTGAACGATATTTATATCGATTATATTCGTTTTTATAATGAATATAGAAAAAGAAGTGATTTCAAAATATAACGTTTTGAAAATATTACCATTTATATAGTAATGATATGAAATATTCAATTTTGATTAGAAATTGAATATAGAGTTGAAATGGTTTTGAAAACGAATTTAAAACGATTTATAAAATACGTTTTAAAAAGGAAATCGACGAAATATATAATATATATATATAATGGCCTGAATAGAACGCCCAGCGCCGCTGCAGTTCGTGAATTTCGACCATTGACTTCGAATTGACGTTGCGGGAGATCCGACCGTCGGATTCTCCTAAAACAGGAACCGTTGGGTTCGTATCGAAAAGAGCTTTCCAATGAATATTAGAAATTTGAAATCTAACGGTTGGATTTGGAATTATGTCCAAATCAAATTTAGAAAAGGTCGCTGTAAGTGCAGTGCGATGGCCATCGATGGAAATCGACTGTACGGGCCTTTATAAAATTATTAAAAATATCTATAATTTGTGTAAATTCATAAGAAATGATTTGGGAAAAATTGGGCTGAAAAATTCCATATTTGAAAAGATAAAAATAGATTTTTATCGAAATGAACTAGTTTTGAACTAGAATTAAAATCAATTTATTTTTGAAATAAATAAATTGAATTTGAAAGTGATTTTAAAAATAATCAATATTCCCAATACGTGGATTGGACTGGAGTTGAATCGAAATTATCTTCGGAATA
This sequence comes from Allium sativum, assembly GCA_030737875.1. Taxonomy (NCBI): domain Eukaryota; kingdom Viridiplantae; phylum Streptophyta; class Magnoliopsida; order Asparagales; family Amaryllidaceae; genus Allium; species Allium sativum. Next base: position 766,076,750 of record CM060913.1, on the reverse strand, counting down.
TTTCGATGTTGGATTTCGTGACTATACAGATATTGTTATGGGAATTTGAAAGATATATTTTATATCGTTATTTCCAATACGATATTTGTTGGTTTCAGAATTTGATATTGAATATAAGCCGGTATATTTTTTATTCAGAGCCTTGTATTTAATATCAAATGTGATTTGGGTTTGTCGTGAATCGTGTTTTAGATGACATTGGTTCTTTAACCCAGTTAAAGGCAGGATATTGATTTTTGAAAAGATTAAAACTAAGTGGAGTTTGAATGAATCTTTAATTAGATTAAAATGTGAATTGATAATTTAAATTATCAAATCTGAAAAGTGATCGAGAGTGGAGTATCACCAGTTTTGCTCCAAAGCGATAGTTAAATCTTTAATTAGATTTGAACATGAAATGGTAATTAATTTTACCGATAACACCGTGGTGTTAGGAATGGAGTATCACCAGTTTTTCTCCATGAGATATATAGGTTGGGATTGGGAAATAAAATATATAATTACTTCGGTGTGGTTCGCTAATCCCGACTAGTTAAAAATGATATCCAAAGGAAGATTAAAGAATAAATTTAGAAGAATTTATCTTGGATAAAATTAATGAGAACCTTTCCCTAAGAATGTGATTTTGTGAATAAAAGAATATTCTGAATTGGAATGAGGCGTTCGTTGTGTTTATGTAACATTTGTTTATTATATACATGGGTTATTCAGAAAGGCCGAGTTATACCCATTCTGAATAACCGACTCGACGAGATGTCGAAGATGAAGACGGTGGTTGAAGACCGGAAGTCCTCACATCGTTTGGGTGATTACTGATGATCTTGATTGGGCTGTACACCCGAGATGAGGGAATCAGTTGGTGATCGTCCAGACGTACTTGGAGATGGATGGGTATGCGAGGAAAGTGCCTCCGGTTTCGTTCAGACCCAGAACGAACTTGTAAATGGATTGTGTGTCTGACATTAGATTTTATTCTGTGTTGATTGATCTCTATTAAATATACATCTGTTTGGCGGTGGAGAATTTATTCTCTTGCTTAACGCCCTTCTCTGAGACGTACGAGCTCAGGGGTTGTATATCGATGGACATCAGTCGCATGGGGTGAATTGCCAGTGTGGCACGCATAAGTGGCAATTGATCAAGGCTTCTGTTGAAAAGCAAAGTCTTGTGGTTGATGATCAAAGCACGGCCTGTGTGGCGTAGCTTTGTGTATAACGTGAACTCGCGAGCTTCACACCTCGGTATGAGTCAAAAACGTGAGACGGACCGCTGGGAGAGCACGAAATTTCTTTCTAGCTAGGGTGGTGTCAGTGACCTACCAGCCCTGACATTTATATACTTTTCACCTGTGTGGTTGTTGGAATGCGAGGCGCCTCAGATATAGGTCTGTAAGGACCGGGAAACGTGTGTTCAGGAATTTCCAATCCTCAAAAGTAAGAGAGGACCGGCCCAGCCGATTCCAAGGATCAAAGTGGGGTCCTGAGACATTTGCTAGAGTGTCTCGAACGCGGAGAGGAGCTTGCCCCTTGCCTCGGCTCATGACGGAATCCAATTTCCAATACGTGATATTGCGGTTTTAATTGTAGAACTAGTATGGCGACATGATATATGGTACCCATGCCGTCTACGATTGATATTTATGATTGAAATTGTTTTGACACTATACACTTATAATAGTATCAAATGATTTGTTTTAAACGTACCAAGCATGTTTGGCTATTATAAGGGAAAACCCTATCCTCCGGCTTGCGTTGCATTGTGTGATGGGACCTGGGTCTTATAATAGCTTCATTTTTCCAAAGAGCATTGCGTAGTTTTGTTATATGCACTAGTATTCTTAGGAGGAAACCCGTTTCGTGTTATACGGCGTGGTCCCTTGAATTACTCTCTTTTAAAGTAAAGTTTTAAATAATTGTTTTAGTTCTCACACCAGTCACATGACTGACCTGGAGTTTATTGTTTTAACCTAAACTCTAGGTGCCCATATTTTCCATACGGGTAGTTAGTAGTTTTGGTTTTGCAGATTTATATTCATAGGATCCTGATTTACAGCTGGAACGACGCTCGGAAAGCTCTGTATCCGTGTATTATTTCTAGTTGTGTATTGTATTATTTTCCGCTGCTATGTAATTTATTGTAATCTCTGATATTTATCGAATGTAATTTATTCATTTATACTCTGTATATTCTTGTATCTGATGGAGTTGTTGTAATAACAATGAAATGTTCTTCCGTTTGCGTTCTATTTTGTCTTGTCCTCAACGCAATCCGTGCTTTCCTTCACGGGGAAGTTCGGGTCGTGTCAGTTTGGTATCAGAGCTTTGGTTTACAGAGCTCGAGAACAAGACACATTAGAACCATACGAAAGAATTCATCAGATATTGGATTAGTAATATCCAATTAGAATGACTCGTTAGAGATAGGATCAGTAGTATCCTAGAACGAGTGTGAAGAGTATATTTTTCAAATGAAAACAATATTGTTTTAAAAATTTAAATCGCTTTATACGTATTTGAATATTTATTTATTTTGAATATGGACAATCGAGTATATAAAGATTTCGCGTATACGCGTCATGAACGTATATTCGAAGTTTTAATATACTAGATAGATATAGGATCACACTCTAGTTGCCCGGGGATGGTTCTGATAATGCTAGCGTTACCAGTATTTATTTTCGAGTGACGAAGGTGTGATATCTATATATTTCCATCGACTGGTGTGAGAACCAAAACTTATATAGATAAATTCATTTGTTGTGAATTGGCATCAAAAACATGATTTTCTGTATATATATCAAATTATCAATTTGAAACATTAATCCACTAATTGATTGATGGTTGTGTTGTTTGTTTATTTGTTTGATAATTTTGAACCATTTAGCCTAATTGTATCAAATATTGAATTGTATTGAAAATTGGTCGCATTTGCATGCATATACATGTACTTACATTGAACAGGTCATAACAAGGAGGCTAGAGTTGAGAATAAAATTTGTTTGCCCGACAAATAGGTACATGTTTACTATAATTTACTGTTTTGTTTGGGTGATGATGATTTTATGAGCCTATTGGCTAGCCGCTTGGCTTTTTCTTTTTCTTTTTGAGATCAGAAGGCCTATATGGCAATTTCGGGATTTTCCCGTGGCTCCCGGTGCAGGGGAGGTTATGGCGAAATTTTTCGAAAATTCCGGATGTTAGCCAAATTTTTGAAGAATTTGAAAATTCTCAGAAACTGAAAAGTTGGAGAATGGAAGCCAGATCGAACATAGAGTTGATTGATCAAACCACTTTCGACTTTGTTCCTTTTCGGGGACGAAAAGTTTTAAGTGGGGGAGATTGTAACAACCCGAAAATCCGAGCCAATTTAAAATTTTTATTTTGGCAATTATAGCGAATTTTGAACATTTAAAATGAATTATTTTAAATAATATCGTCGAGAAATTTATTTTGAATAGAAATAGAACGTATATTTATATACGTCGTCGTTAGAATATAAATAATTATATATAATTATAAATAGAATTGAAAATGGCGCGGTAGTTCGATAATTCGATTTCAAACTTCAATTGAATGTACCGGGTGCAAAACAATCCGGATTTTAGTGAAACCAAAAATCATAGGATCTAATTGATAATATCTTTCCAACGAATCCGAAAAATCGAAATTTCATAGCGGGAATCAAAAGATATGTCTAGTTGAAAATTCTGAATAGTCGCTATGGAATTCAGGCCTTTAAAAATGGGAATTTTGCAAACGGCCTCGGATTTTGACGAAACCACTTTTGTTGGATCCGTGATGTCAAGTTATTGCTAGGTTCCAAATTTCATAATTTTTCGAATCAATATGTGAGCGTGGCAAAGGAAAACGTGTTTGACCAGTTTCAGTTGATTTTAATCGACTGGAAAATGGCCATTTTTCCAACGGTCTCAGAATTCGACGAAACTAGTTTTGTTAGGACCGTATCGTCAATACGAAGCTAGAAAATATTTTTCAGGAATTTTAGAGCTAGTATGTGGCCCCGGTAAATTGAAATGCGCATTCAAATTCAATATATAGAGTTATATGTTGATTTTAACGGAAACTGATTGTAACGATCGAATCAGCTTACGATACATATCCCATTGTGTTCGGAATGGGGGTAATTAGCTATGGACGACAGGCGTTGGGCCTCGTTTCGAGGTCGAATAAAAAAGTCATCTTTTTGAATTTAAAATTAATAAAAAATATACAATAACCTACCCCTCTCTCTCTCCTCTCCTTTATTTACTTTGCCCCCCCCCCCCCCCCCCCGTCAGTTCATTTTTCGATCGAAGAAATAAAAAAAAAGAAACAGAAGGGGGGATGCGATCGATCGCCGCCGCCCCCCCTCGATGAACCGCCACGCCCCAGGGCGGCGCCGCCACACCGTGCCCCTCCCCCTTCTCCACTCCCGCTTCCCTCCTCCTAAGACCATGAGCCCCCTCCTCGAATCAAACCCGCGCCCAGGCCCCACCACCTCTAACCGCCCCTCTGAACCCCCTCCCTACCACCAGTCCTCCGGCGACTCCCAACCCCGCCAACTCGGTGCGCAGCAGTTCCCCCCCTCCACATAATTCCAGCTGTAAGTTTTTTTTATTTAATTTGTTTTATAAAATTCGTTTAGTTTAATTTAAAAAGAATTGTTAAAATCAGTTTTCACCTATCATGTTGGTGAACAAAAGTTGGATTTTAATTTACATGTTAATGTATGGAAGATTCGATTTTTATTTATAGAAAAGGATGGAGTTTTATAAATAGAAAGGTCGGATCTTTTTTTTTAGAAAAGATTTGATTTTTTTTAAAATAGAAAAGATTAGATTTTTTTAAAATAGAAAAGATTAGATTTTTAAAATTGAAAAGGCGAAATCTTTATATTTGAAAAGGCGAAATCTTTATATTTGAAAAGGCGAAATCTTTATATTTGAAAAGGCGAAATCTTTAAAATTGAAAAGGCGAAATCTTTATATTTGAAAAGGCGAAATCTTTATATTTGAAAAGGCGAAATCTTTATATTTGAAAAGGCGAAATCTTTATGTAGAGAATAGTGTGATAAAAATAGAATTTTTATCTATATAGTAACGATGTAAAAATAGAATTTTTATCTATATAGTAACGAAGTAAAAATAGAATTTTTATCTATATAGTAGCGATGTAAAAATAGAATTTTTATCTATATAGTAACGAAGTAAAAATAGAATTTTTGTCTATATAGTAGTAGTGTGAAAATAGAATTTTTATATACATAGCAACATATAAAAATGTGATTTTTATATATATGTAGTGGCTACGGGCAACGAAAGTGACGAAAGGCGAGAACAGCGATGATTTCTACAAATGAAGTGTCGTGAAGTTGGGATAGCTTTTGGTGAGAACTTCTCACTCTAAATTCCTTTTTCTAGTTATATATATATATACTAGGATGCAGACGGTGCTTAGCAGCACCCGACACCCGTCGTCCACAGACCATGGACGGCTTGTTTGTTTGATTGATATGTTGTGAAAATTGATTGTGTTGTGGAATGATTGAATAATAAAATATTCTTGTGTTGAAAGGAAATAAAATATTTATATAGTTAAAAATATTTTATCGTTAAAAATATAATTTTTAACGTGAATGTGAATAAATGAATATTTATAAACAAATCGGCCGATTTGTTTATATACACTGATTTGACTGATATTGATTGGGATGATAAATTTTACACATCGCCCAACTGCACAAATAAAAATCTGTGTTTGTCGATTTGAAACCCCACACGGGTGTTGGGATGAAATTTAGCGCACACTAATCCCAATTATTTAATTGTATGTCGATCGGTTGGTCGACAGGCTGTGTAAGCGTTAATTATTTATATTTGGTGCTTGTGCAGTTGTGTGGTGCACCTTGGATGATGGTTGATTGTTTATCGTTGCTATTATATACATGGATTGTATGGAATCGATATAATTAACATTATATGGTGATTGATTGGGCCTCATTCCAATCGGGAAAATAATGAATATTATAAAAGAAAATAGTCATGTGTTGACGATGTTCATGTGTTGAAACTGTTCAAGTGTTGAGTAAAATATTTTAACAATAAAATTTACATCTTTATCATATTTAAAATTAGAACTACTTCACGGTGGAGTCTAATTAAAAATCAAACGATAGATACCATAGTTTTATAAAATATTTTACATAACAAAAATAGTCGTGTGTTGACAGTACTCATGTGTTGAAATTGGTCGTGTGTTGAAAGAAATATAGATTCATGTGTTAAATGGGATAAATATTCATTTGTTGAATAGAATAACGAATTTATTGAAATATATAAAGCCGTTTTGATTAGAGTTGCGCCGTTTTGACGTGAACGATATTTATATCGATTATATTCGTTTTTATAATGAATATAGAAAAAGAAGTGATTTCAAAATATAACGTTTTGAAAATATTACCATTTATATAGTAGTGATATGAAATATTCAATTTTGATTAGAAATTGAATATAGAGTTGAAATGGTTTTGAAAACGAATTTAAACGATTTATAAAATACGTTTTAAAAAGAAAATCGACGAAATATATATAATATATATATTATATATATAATGGCCTGAATAGAACGCGCCACGCCGCGGCAGTTCGTGAATTTCGACCATTGACTTCGAATTGACGTTGCGGGAGATCCGACCGTCGGATTCTCCTAAAACAGGAACCGTTGGGTTCGTATCGAAAAGAGCTTTCCAATGAATATTAGAAATTTGAAATCTAACGGTTGGATTTGGAATTATGTCCAAATCAAATTTAGAAAAGGTCGCTGTAAGTGCAGTTCTATGGCCGTTGATGGAAATCGACTGTACGCTCCTTGATAAAATTATTAAAAATATCTATAATTTGTGTAAAATCATAAGAAATGATTTGGGAAAAATTGGGCTGAAAAATTCCATATTTGAAAAGATAAAAATAGATTTTTATCGAAATGAACTAGTTTTGAACTAGAATTAAAATCAATTTAATTTTGAAATAAATAAATTGAATTTGAAAGTGATTTTAAAAATAATCAATATTCCCAATATGTGGATTGGACTGGAGTTGAATCGAAATTATCTTCGGAATATTTCGATGTTGGATTTCGTGACTATACAGATATTGTTATGGGAATTTGAAAGATATATTTTATATCGTTATTTCCAATACGATATTTGTTGGTTTCAGAATTTGATATTGAATATAAGCCGGTATATTTTCTATTCAGAGCCTTGTATTTAATATCAAATGTGATTTGGGTTTGTCATGAATCGTGTTTTAGATGACATTGGTTCTTTAACCCAGTTAAAGGCAGGATATTGATTTTTGAAAAGATTAAAACTAAGTGGAGTTTGAATGAATCTTTAATTAGATTAAAATGTGAATTGATAATTTAAATTATCAAATCTGAAAAGTGATCAAGAGTGGAGTATCACCAGTTTTGCTCCAAAGCGATAGTTAAATCTTTAATTAGATTTGAACGTGAAATGGTAATTAATTATACCGATAACACCGTGGTGTTAGGAATAGAGTATCACCAGTTTTGCTCCATGGGATATATAGGTTGGGATTGGGAAATAAAATATATAATTACTTCGGTGTGGTTCGCTAATCCCGACTAGTTAAAAATGATATCCAAAGGAAGATTAAAGAATAAATTTAGAAGAATTTATCTTGGATAAAATTAATGAGAACCTTTCCCTAAGAATGTGATTTTGTGAATAAAAGAATATTCTGAATTGGAATGAGGCGTTCGTTGTGTTTGTGTAACATTTTTTTATTATATACATGGGTTATTCAGAAAGGCCGGGTTATACCCATTCTGAATAACCGACTCGACGAGATGTCGAAGATGAAGACGGTGGTTGAAGACCGGAAGTCTTCACATCGTTTGGGTGATTACTGATGATCTTGATTGGGCTGTACACCCGAGATGAGGGAATCAGTTGGTGATCGTCCAGACATACTTGGAGATGGATGGATATGCGAGGAAAGTGCCTCCGGTTTCGTTCAGACCCAGAACGAACTTGTAAATGGATTGTGTGTCTGACATTAGATTTTATTCTGTGTTGATTGATCTCTATTAAATATACATCTGTTTGGCGGCGGAGAATTTATTCTCTTGCTTAACGCCCTTCTCTGAGACGTACGAGCTCAGGGGTTGTATATCGATGGACATCAGTCGCATGGGGTGAATTGCCAGTGTGGCACGCATAAGTGGCAATTGATCAAGGCTTCTGTTGAAAAGCAAAGTCTTGTGGTTGATGATCAAAGCACGGCCTGTGTGGCGTAGCTTTGTGTATAACGTGAACTCGCGAGCCTCACACCTCGGTATGAGTCAAAAACGGGAGACGGACCGCTGGGAGAGCACGACGTTTCTTTCTAGCTAGGGTGGTGTCAGTGACCTACCAGCCCTGACATTTATATACTTTTCACCTGTGTGGTTGTTGGAATGCGAAGCGCCTCGGATATAGGTCTGTAAGGACCGGGAAACGTGTGTTCAGGAATTGCCAATCCTCAAAAGTAAGAGAGGACCGGCCCAGCCGATTCCAAGGATCAAAGTGGGGTCCTGAGACATTTGCTAGAGTGTCTCGAACGCGGAGAGGAGCTTGCCCCTTGCCTCGGCTCATGACGGAATCCAATTTCCAATACGTGATATTGCGGTTTTAATTGTAGAACTAGTATGGCAACATGATATATGGTACCCATGCCGTCTATGATTGATATTTATGATTGAAATTGTTTTGACACTATACACTTATAATAGTATCAAATGATTTGTTTTAAACGTACCAAGCATGTTTGGCTATTATAAGGGAAAACCCTATCCTCCGGCTTGCGTTGCATTGTGTGATGGGACCTGGGTCTTATAATAGCTTCATTTTTCCAAAGAGCATTGCGTTGTTTTGTTATATGCACTAGTATTCTTGGGAGGAAACCCGTTCCGTGTTATACGGCGTGGTCCCTTGAATTACTCTCTTTTAAAGTAAAGTTTTAAATAACTGTTTTAGTTCTCACACCAGTCACATGACTGACCTGGAGTTTATTGTTTTAACCTAAACTCTGGGTGCCCCTATTTTCCACACGGGCAGTTAGTAGTTTTGGTTTTGCAGATTTATATTCACAGGATCCTGATTTACAGCTGGAACGACGCTCGAAAAGCTCTGTATCCGTGTATTATTTCTAGTTGTGTATTGTATCATTTTCCGCTGCTATGTAATTTATTGTAATCTCTGATATTTATCGAATGTAATTTATTCATTTATACTCTGTATATTCTTGTATCTGATGGAATTGTTGTAATAACAATGAAATGTTCTTCCGTTTGCGTTCTATTTTGTCTTGTCCTCAACGCAATCCGTGCTTTCCTTCACGGGGAAGTTCGGGTCGTGTCAATGGAGATCTCACGAGGAGGTGAGGGCATGCTTATACTGTACCGGGGAGTAAGATGTCCGAAAGAGGTGTGGGTACTGGCACGACGGGACGGTGAGCGTGCATCCCCTGATTGGGGAAAATAAGACGATGTAATGCCTGTGATGAATGTTATGTCTTTCAGAGCTGATAGGCTAGGCCTGATAAACCCATGGTTGATAATAGGCATCAGTAATCACACTGTGGTATGGGACTCGATCGACGGGTAGTGTTAGGAATATTTCTTTCCAAGTTATATTATGTTACGAATTTGTAGAAGTGCAAAAATGTCATTATTATCATTATCATCATTGTTGCCATTAAATGAGAATAACCTACCTTTACGTCATTCCTATCAATATTTTTTCACTTTTAGAAGTGCACAGACACTTACAGTTTTAGAATACTAGAACTACTATTTCATCTATTTTCCATAACTTATCAGCCGTGCTAATAATAATAACAACTCACCAAACTTTATGTCTGACCCATTTTCCTTTATTCTTTCCTTTTTTCTTCCCCTTGGGCTTACAGAGAAGAAGTGTGTAGTTCAGATCTCTTTGTTGATTCTACCGTGAAGGATTCTTACAAAAGATGGATTGCTTTATGTTTCTTTCTCAAGGTTCGGTTGTATCTTTTTAGCTATTTGAGGGATAATATTATTTTGTACTCTGATGTGGTTTTGGCTGAGATTTTGAGATGTGATATTTATGACAGTTTAGTTACATCGAAAATAATATGGGTTTTTTCATTTTAAAGTAAATTGTTTTTTTCGTTATAAACTTATTTTTTGTGTTTATTGAAATTTTACTCTTTGTGATGTTGTCTTTATATCTACAAAGCTCCATATTCCTTAACGGAATCCTCATATGGGTGATGTCAAGGGGTGTGGGGTGGTACATTTGGTATCAGAGCCGAAGTTTTTTTTAAAGAAAACATATTTTTTAGAAACAAAAATTATTTTTAAAGATAAAAATATATCCCCTCTAGTCAGCTACAACCTTCCTTTGACACTTTCAAATTCTGAATCTCTTCATTGACTTATCTATAAGACAATATATGTACGCATTTCTTTGTATAGGAACCTTGAATCTTTATAGGTTGAAGTTTTAGCTAATGGACAACCTTATTAACTTAGAGATAAAAGGGAAGTTAAGAAGTTAAAAATAACCTAGATTGATTGGTTAAGGAAAAAAAGGATGTATTTCCATAGTTTGGTTTGTAATTAACCTAGAAAACGTCTTTGCAAGAATGAATGGATTAGTGTGAAATAGGGATTTAGCCATTTTGCGCACTATTCAACAATTTAGAGATAATCAAAAGAAATATCTTGCATTTACGGATTTCAATACATTAGATTGTCTTATATTATGAAATTTTTTATACGTTTTCGGTAACCAATCAATTAGGAATGAGAAATTTTTCTTAACGGGTAAACGTAAGAATGGCAAGTGAAAGAGAAACATAAGTATATTAATGTCAAAAGGATTATAGGGAAGGTGTTTATCAAATGGATCAATAAATGGAATTAAGTAAAAGTAGATGAAACCAAGAATGTTATCTATCTTTAGTTATTCTAGTTCTCCTATTTTATTTTATTTAGGAGTATTTTGTCTCTTTACCTTTAATATATTTTTGGGGGTAGCTACGTGGGGCCATAGCCATGCTGAGGCGCGATAAGTCATGTGGAGCATCTGTATTGTAGGCTAAACAAAGCTGTCCTTAACATATATAGAAAATCCCCGAGTGTGTGATAATAACACTAGCTAACTGTTTTGCACTTAGGTACTTTTCTAGGCCCAATAGTAGTTTCTTAACCACGTAGTAGATCGTCTAGATTGTCTATAGTGAGTCAGGGTTGAAACTAGAAATCTTGATCTAGGAGTTGTTTGGGGTATTTCCGGGTATGGGATTGGTTTTGGGCCTAGTTAGATCAACATATAATTGGTCATCCCACTTTTTGCACAACTAGCAAAGTTTTATTAAGGTGCTTATATTCTAAGGTTTTCGAGATAGGAAAATTTGGAGGATGGATTTGTTTTCCAATTATGGGGATACTTTGACTGCAAGAAGATGATTGTCATGCTAGGATATGCAGTGGACTAACTTTTAAGGCTTCTTGCGACCACAAGGGTCAATCATGATGATTTCTTATTTTTTTTCTTAGTGAATCTCTAAGCAATATCAATTCAGTTCTGTTTGTGCTATATTCCGAATATGTTAAGTGGTTGAAAGACTATCTCCTAGAAGAGAGATTGATTTTCGGATCTATAATTGTGATAATGCTAAACTTGAAGCATTTTGGTTAAAGCACATGGTTTTATGGGTTTAAGTGAGAATTGGGTTTCATGCTTATGACCAAAATCTTTCCTAGATATATTGTTAATGGGCAGGTTTGGAGTTTAGACAGGTTACCTGTATGATGAGTCATCTCAGATGTTGAGAGGAAGGTAGTTTTTCTTAGGGATACGTATTGTAGGCGCACCACGGGTTGACCTGTGAAGGATTAGTTGGAATGGATTATTTTACTCACTAAACCTATCTTTTAGTGGATTAATGTGGTGCTTATGTTGGAGCTCTTTGCATGTGTTTTGAGAAAGTCAATAGACTTCGGTCGTAATGAAAATATTTTGGAAAATGCCAAGTAAGGAACTTTTTGAAAAGGATTAATGAGTGTGACCAATTTGGATTAGAGGCGTCATTCCTCTTCATTACAAAGACAGATAGTTCCTTTGGCTCAGTAGTATATTTCTTTTGGAAGGAAACATTTCTCTTCAACTCGTATTGATAGTCCTTAGGGGAAAACTGAGAGCCATATTTTCGCGATAATCATATTTCTTTACTTGTGCTTTCCATCAAGTTTTGAGTGATGGAAAAATAAATATAGAAACAGAAGTTGTTTGTCTGATGGATTGTTGAAATAGTAGCTGTACCTTTTGGGTAAGCTCGTTCCTAAGCCTAGTTATTGACTTGTGTTTTAAGGAGATTGGTAAGGTCTACAGTAACTTGGCGAGTTTCTATGTTGATGATGTGTTAGTCTAAAATATAGAAGGGCGAAGGCTAAAGTTGGTATACAAGGAATGTTATACTTGTAAGCACATAGACCCAAGATCAAGATTTTTGAGTGTGATTTTTGGAAGAGTAAGAAATTTTCTTAGGAGGGGAGGTATGAATTTTTAGTAATCATACATTGTTGGTTAGTTGTTTCCTTACGAGGGATTGGGGCTTAAGGCGAGGAAAACCTTTTGGACTGGAGTGTCTAATGTTTTTTTTGAATCCCTTATAAAAGTAAGAATGTAGTTAACAATTCTTGGCTTTTGTAGTTTAAGAAATCATGAAAATTCTATGGAAACATTTTGTGATCCCAGTGCTAGGGATTAAGATGTTAATGATGATTGTTTTGATGACAACAACCTTGTTTTAGTTATTACTGTTATAAAATATATACAAACACTATTATCTAGAATGAATATATATATATATAGGAAATCTATGCAGGCATTGATTATTGAAGACTGTATAGTTAAAAGAATCAATATTTCAAAGTAGAAGAATTCAAGATACAAGACTCATGTGTATAAAGAATTCAAGAAATATAAAGTAATTATGTCTAGATATTTTGTTAAAACTCTGGTTAGTACTGAATTCTGATTTCAAACCTATTTTCAGAAGATTTAAGTATTACTTCCTTGTTTTTAAATCTATTTTCAAAATGTTTTCAAAATTACTTCCTTGTTTTAACTCTATATCTCTTTATTATTGAATTTATTTTAACTCCTATTTTAAAATTGTACTTTATTTCTTAAATATATTTTTACTCCTAATTTATATATTTATTACTTATAGAATTAATACTAGTTTCATAGTTACTTATGTTTTCAAATTCTTTAGTTATATTTATTAAGTTCTAAAGTATTTCTTATATTTATAATATTTATAACTGTATATCATTTTTATTTATTTTTTTATTTTTTTTATATCAACTTAATATATGTTTTTAGTATATATTTTTACTTGAAATACCCTATTTCAATATAAAAGAATAGTTTGTTTTAACTCAGAAATCACCATAATTTATTTAATCATTATTTGTTTTGATTTAAATTTTATTTTTTGAAAAAAATTACTAAGATATGTCGACATACATAAATGTATATGTCGACATATATTTCGTTGGTTTTAATTTTAAACTTTGATAGTGTCTTTTGAATTCAAACCTTTTTTAAATGGTTGTGGCTATTGAAAAACTATAAGTAGGCTTCATATTTCAAGTTTTTTAATAACTAATCATCATCTTCTTCTACCTTTCTCTCATTGCCCTTTTTCTTCTTAAAATCTATACTTATACATTATCGATTTTCAAATAGAATTATATCAAAACTCTTTCTCTTTCAATTCTCCATCAAAAATTCAAGTGCTACTCAAGAGTTATAAGCTATTTGCAATCAAAGATTGCAAGATCTAGTTCTAATGAGTCAATAGTTCAAAACTAATACTGAGAAGAGGTGTGATTGTAGCCCGGAAACCAATTGGTTGTGATTGTACCCTGGAAATCAACTGGATGTTGGTTGTGGTCTGGAAATCAACCGAGTCCCGTTGTACTCCGGAAATCAGTTGGGGTGTTCCCTTGTAGCCCTGAAATCAAGGAGTGTAATATTGGGTATTAATTTAACAAAAATCAAATCAACCTAGCATTGTATGGGACTGGATGTAGGGTAACTCCAAACCGGTATAAAATCTCGGTGTGTAATTTCTTTTTACTGCTTTTTATTTTTATTTTCTAGATCTGTGATTGATTCTGTGATTGTTGATATTTGTGATTTTCATAACATTTTGATAAATCTAAAAAAAAAATCAATAAATTAATAGAATCCATAAAACATTATTCACCCCCTCTAATGTTTAGTTTGCCTTAAGATCCTTAATCCGCATCCCCAACATTTGGTGTTAGAGCATTGGTTTTCAAAGTTTTCATAATCTTAATTTTTGAAAAGTTTAAATGGCAACCAATACTTGAACTGTCAATAATAATAGTTCATTTGTAGAGGGTCAATCCACTATTAGACCACCACTACTCAGTGGTAGTAATTATGCATATTGGGCTTGTAGAATGAATATTTACTTATAATATGTAGGATTAGACACTTGGAATATCACACATAACGAATATATTGAACCCAATGTTATTTTTTCATAGTGGACTAATGATCAAAAAGCCACTGCACAAAATAATTCAAAGGTTATGAATATTTTATTTTGTTCACTAGATAGGTATGAGTTTAATAGGGTATCTGTTTGCAAATATGCATATGAAATCTGGAAAACTTTGCAAGTGACTAATGAGGGAACAAGCAAAGTTAAACAGACCAAAAAATCCATGTTAACCAATCGGTTTGAATTATTTAACATGAATTAGAATGAGTCTATCTCTGAATTCATTAACTTCAAATTGGGATCAAAAGACACTAGGAATTGAAGAGGCCAATGATATTATTGCAATAAAAATTGGAGAATTAATTGGAAATCTAACGTCATTTGTATTCTAGATGCAAGGAAGAAAAGAAAATAAGTTAACGAAAAATAAATTGATAACATTTAATGCAATCACAACACCATAACAACCAATTTGGCACACAACGCTACGGAGATAAAATACGGGTTATAGCTGTATCATATTTGATAGTTCTTAGAGCCGTATCAAACTACATTTTGTGATCCGCACCACCCTAAACACCCTAAATTTGACCGTCCATTAAGAAATCTCCGGATCAGTTAATTTGACACGGCCTTTGGCCAAATCTAATGCGTATCATATTATGCACTCGTTTAGGCACTCTGAACACAAATTTAGGCCGCTCCCTTTTCCTTTTGTTTTACTTTAATGGTGACCGAAAACCCAAACTAGGGTTTTTGGTCAGTAAATCGGACCTCTACCTTTCTCTGGAATCTCCTCCTCCGGCAGAGACGATTCGATTTGTGTGTCTCTAGCTTTTCACTAGTTAAATCATTGGCATCATTCCAATGTGCTAATCAACCTTCATCAAAGTCTCAGGTATAATTATAAGTAGCCGTGCTTTACCTAATTCAGCTATAAAGTGGAATTTGATTTGCTACTGTAAATGTAAATGATGCCAATGATCTACTAGCACAAAGAAAGATTTGCCAAATTTGGGTAAGAAGATTGTGGACTTTGGTGTAACACACTTCAAAAATTATATGAGTCGTGAAAAAGATCAACTTATTCTTAATTTGTATCGTTACATTCAGGTAATTCTTTTTACTTGTTCATATTATCTTAATGTCACTCTAGCTTTTGATTTTGTTACTTGTTCACATCTCAACATACTTACAGAGGATTCTAGTTCGATGCTTAATGAGATACTGCCATTCATGCAGTAATGATGCTAGGATATATGCATGCTTATTAGAACACTCTTACTTATTATGCTTTCTATGGCTTTTTGTTGAACCTGTGGGGTGATGAGCTGAGAGTGCAATGCTATATGGGAAGGAGTCGAAGGAGGAATTGGTAAAATTAGTGGAAGGAAAGAGGCTCGAGATTAATGTCTATGGTAGTGATCAATATTGTCATTTTGTTGGCGATGTCTATTTCAATAACATTTTTATTCAGGTAATTCTGTCATGGTACAACCCTTCATGTAATACGAGAAGTTGTTAGTGTTTTGAACCATATAGGTTATAACTATGCAGTAAAACCATAATTGTGCAGGGTCTGCTTGATTAGGATTTCTGTCATGATACTTAGCAGGAAAAACCAGAGCATTTTTGATATAAACTTCAGGTAATATCTCGCTTTTTTCCATCCCCTCATCTTGGATACACTACATTAGATAAGGGTGACAGAATAGAAAGGGCAAAGCTATAACAATGTTATATCTACAATGCAGCCAAGTGACAAGGAGAATTATAATAACTTTGTGGTTTAATACTTTTAGAGCGAATTAGTGAGTCATGACGTGAAAATCATGTTTGCGGAGATTTTGGAGAATGAAAAATAAACTGGTTCAAAGCAAAGGAAGTGTTTTGGAGAATGAAATCATGTCAGTAGCATTACATAAACATGTTATACATATAATTGACAAATATGCACACACGAATACAAAGACACGATATGCCCTTCACTGTTATCTGTACGAACACAAAGACATGATATTTTATGTGCAATCAGGCATAAATTTACTTCTTTTTTCTTGTAGATTTTGGTGCATTTGTGCTACTGGAACTCAGGCGCTGGCTATCACGATTCAGTTTTACTGCCAATCATCAGGTTGGCCTTTAGAGCTTTTGTTTTAAACTGTGTACATATATAAATATTTATGCTGTTATATATAAAACTTTATGATCAACATCATGAGCTAGCTTATTCCCATAGCACTGCTTTGATTTACAGCAAACACATGGATTTCATCGGCATGATCAGCACGTACGCTCAATCTTCCCGGCCTCGACTGGAGTTATATATATCAGGCTGATCATATGTTTTTACCTTCTTTTGTTAGTTCGTACTGTTATGAAAATCTTTGACAGTTTCCTTTGTATATGTTTGTATGTTATACATTGTGTTCGTGTTATGAAAAATCTTGTAATGCTTTGAGTATATATATATATATATAAATTGTGTTATTCTTGTTTATAAATTGTGGTATATATGCTGTGTTATGTAAAATATGTGCTACAGTTTCTGTTTTTATATACGTGTATATATATATGCATGTATATATATATATATATATATATATATATATATGAGCATACACAGATATAATTAGATACGGTCAAAGGTTGTTTCTGAATTCGGTTTAGATATGGCTATATGCCGTATGTTATCACTAGTGAGATACTGTTTATAGCCATATCTAAAAATTTAACACGCCGTTTTTTGATACGGCTTGTTGCCATGTTTAAGAGCTTTAGATAAGGCTAAAAACATAGCTTAATTAGCATATATGGTGTAGTGAATAACTGGAAAATGAAATTTATTAGGTTTGTAAAATGACTATAGTATAGGTTGTGATAGAAAAATGAACTATAACATATATTTTCATAATATGATAAATGGGGGAATCATAATAAACAAATGTGGTTTATTTGCAAATATGAACGTGACGGGAAATTATTAAAAGAACAATTAAGCTTAATATGAAAATATTGACTTAAAAAGTTAATAAGTTACGAGCCTAATAAAATTCTATGGTGGCCTTGTGATTAGGCAATTCTATGGATGTCTTGTGATTAGACAATTCTACGGTGGTCTTTTGACTAGGTAATTCTATGTTGGCCTTGTGATTAGAAAATTCTATGGTGGCCTTATGATTAGGCAATTCTATGGCTGTGGTTTCTAGCGTAAATGAACAAACAGTTAGGCTTAATTAATATTAAACTTAAAAATGACATTAAGTTATAAGCCTTAGTTGTATGGTTTCTATAGGGTCCCCAATCATGGGGGGATTTATGTCAAGTAATTATTTGTTGGGGATCCATACCATACAACACACCCTTTTTATCACGTACGGTCTCATAAAGGAGGCGAGGGCATACACTATGCTTGGGAGGTAGTAAGATGGTCTAAATTGAGGTGGATTCGGGTGCGTTTCGGCGAATTAAAGTGCATGCATCGACCTACTAAGGAAAATTAGACATTATGACACCTATCATTAATGTTTTGTCTTTTTATCGATGGGTCGGGCTTGAAAAGCCCTAGGTCTATAGTAGGACAATGTTATCATTCTACAGCTAGCAGACAATGGGTAGTGTACGGAAACTCATCCTAATTACATTGTATTCTATAATTGTGAAGGTGCAAACAACCAAGTTCTAAGGAACGAGAAAGTTAACCTTATGTGTAATCTTTTATGTCATCCTATATGTTCATTCTAGCTGTACATAGACACTTACCCTATCTGACACTAGAACTACTTTTTTATATGTTTTCCTTGCTTATCAGCCATACTAATAGTCATAAATTCTCACCAGACTTTATGTCCGACCCACTCATTTTCCTTCCTTTTTCTTTCTCCCGTTAGGCTCACAGGGTAGAAGTTGAACGGTTTTAGTAGCTTGGGAAGAGTGGTATCCAAGATCTGAGATTTCATCTTGTTATTTTTCAAATTTCTCTGCATACTTTATTTTGTTATTGTTCTAAGTTGTACATGATAAGGAATTTTATTGTATTCTCCGATTTATGCTGAGATTAAGGAACACATATGTTTATAACTTAGTGTATGTAAATTCTTGTTTTGCAATGAGAGTTTATTAAAGAAATAAATGTCGTCGTTGTCTTTTACTTTATGTCTTGTGAATCTTAAACTGTGTAATTTGTTTCTTTGTATCTATAGAGCTCCACATTCCTTTGTATGATCTTAATTAGGAATACTAAAGGGTATGGGGTGTTTCATTTTCCATTGATCTTGAAATCTCTTTCAAAATTCTTTTGAGTATAAGGTTCGACATGTTTGGGTTTTGGGAAACTTCGTGCTTGGTGAATAGTGTTTTGGGTGGAGGTTATAGATAGACCTCATTTCCCCCATTTGCAATACCTAGTCTCCATCTTCCTCGTCAATGTCTGAAATTGCCTGACTCGATCCACCCATAATTAGCTAAAATACCAAACATGAAAGTTGTGCGTATCATTGACATGAACTCATCGGTGTTGGATGTTCGTCGTTTGAGTGTTGGAGTTGGACAAAAATCACCAAAATCTGAGCCCAGATCCATGTCGTGTTTTTGCACTTAGCTCGCGCCACATCGCGAATTAGCTGAAGGTTCCTGAAGGAGGGCAACTGTAACGACCCACCTTTTTGCCTGGTTCTCGCCGGTAATTAAACCGACTTAAACCCTTATAAAGACGGGTTGTTATGAGTACTTACATATTTTAACAAAATAATAGAACTTTTCAATTTATTACAAAATATTACATTAGAGTTACAAGGAACCAGAGTAAAAAATATGCTCAAAGGAAAAACAAATATGCTCTCAGCGGAAGAAGAACTCAAAACATAACTCTAGCTCCAAATCTAAATCCAGCTCTGAAGACTAATCCTACAAACTAAACTACTAGCTGCCCAAGCATAATTATGGGCACCTAGAGTTTAGGTGTAGTAAAACTCCAGGTCAGTCATAGGACTGGTGTGAGAACTCAAAACAGTTGTTTTTAGGGTTAATTTTAAAGTTGGGGAAATTCATCGGACCACGCTGCTATCGTGGAATGGGTCTTCTCCATGTGAATTCCAATGCATAGAAATTCACAATGACTCTGGAAAAACGAAGCTATCATAAGCTCGTCCCAAATTACATAATGCAAGCGCACACCAAATGGGCGAGTTTTGCCTTATGATAACCAAAAATGCTTTCATACGTGAAAATCCTCTTTTAATACTATTATTAGTGCATCGTGTTTAAAACCATTTCACAAATAAATATATTAATCTTAGCAAGCATAGTAACTATGCCCATACACATAGTTTACAAACAAAGCAAAAGGCTCATATTGGTTATTTGTTTCCAACATGATGGTTCCTGGCACGAAAGTTTAATCGAGGACACAAGCTAAGTATCTCACGCTAACATCTAGACTCGGACACGGAATACAGAGCGCGAAGTATATATCCCGATTTTCATCTAGACTCGGGCACCAAATTTACTTTATTTCCTCAGGTTTCACAGGTGGTATCACCGCCGAAGCTTTCGAATTCAACAGAGATTTTTTATATGTATACAATCTAGCCACCATTTTACCATCAGTCTAGGGCGTGAGGCTCATTGATGTCATGATATACACAAAGCTCAATAAGTCATGCTTTGATCATCACCAGCTCATTTCATATATTGAGTATGCCACATTGTCAATTCACAACATGTCACTGATTTCTATCAATACATAAACTCTAAGTTTACATGTCTTAGAGAAAAGAATAAATTCACTGCCACAAATCCGATATATATATATATATTAACAAAAGTCAGCTATGCAGCCAATTACAATGTCAGACACACAATCCATACAAGTCCGTTCTGGGTCTGAATGGAACAACAATCCGAAAATCTCCAAATATATACATATCTCATGCCATTATAACCTCGTATCGAGTGTATGGCCCGATCCGAGACATCAGCAAATTATCCAAAAATTCCCGATCTTCATTCATCGTTTCCCAAGTCTTAGATTGCTTTATAACGTCATATTATTACTTGGAATGGTTTTCGGACTTACATCCATCCCGGTCTTTCCAAGTAATAAGCGAACTTTTAAAACAATAGTTATGGACCATTCCGAATTTCCAATTTAAATCTCCTTCCAAATCGTTATCAATTCACTTATGATCAAGATTGGATTTATTCTACATGTCATAAAATCTATTACAATTTTAACTCTTCTTTTGAGATCCAATATTCAATTTTACCAACTTTACATTTCAAAACGTAATTACACGTTACCCTTACTTTAGTCTTCAAATTTACCAAATCTTTATTTGGATTAAAATTTCATTTACGATGATACAAAATCGTTTATATTCAAACATAAGTTTAAATAAAGTTTAATCGTCTTATATTGGACATCAATTCAAAAAATTCGGTGAATATGATATTGCCATAACAATTTATAATTTCTTAAATAGTATTCTTCCAACGATGGAATTATCATATCAAATATTCTATCCAACTCCTTTCCTTTTAAATTTAAACTTCCAAACTTAACTTGAAATGGTAAATATTAAATAAATACCATACAAAGTAATTTAAGCATTTTAAATCCTTTCAAGTATTTAACAAGCTTTTTCCTCAATAAAAGCTTATGGTTTATAACTTCAAAACCTATTTTTTTTCAAAGAATGTTACTATAGTATTAAAAGCGTTACTAGAGTGCTGAAAATAGTTGTTTAAATCAAATAGTTTTAAAATCACTCAAAATTTAAATATTTCAATTCAAATCATTTTCAAATAATAAGATAGATTTATAATATTTTCCCTAAAATTTTAATAATGTTTATAAACCATGTTATTCGATTTCTTATTACGATCGTCGAACTGCACGTATAACGACCTTTTCAAATTTTGTTTTACACATAACTTGAAAACCATATGTTGGACTTTGAAAATTTCTTTTCTATTCATAAGCTTTTATTAGTAAACACCCAACATTTCTTGTCTCATGTCAACTCGATTTAAAACGTTCAAGTTATAGCCATTTGGAAATCAAAATCGATATTCACGAATGGTCGCTATACGATTCGTTTATTTCAAGTTATATAACATTTTAAATATAAATCGTCCAATACTTTTCCAAAAATAAATTTAAATTAACATAACTTAAATCAAAATCTCCATTTCAAATTTAATTTAAACTTAATATAAAATAATAATATTTCTCAAACTCATTCAACCGTTTCCAAATTTACACTAGTTGTTATAGAAATAATAGAACCAATTATCTTAAATGAAACAAATTTTTAATTCCTAACTCGAATCATTTTCTCTAACCTTAACTTCACAACTCAACTCAACCGTTAATAGCTTGAAAATATTTCCAAGCTCCTTTTAAATTTAATCGAAACATCATAAAATATTTTTTCCAACTTATTTAATTATTTCAAGACTTATGAAAAACTGTTATAATACTAAATGGAATCAAATGTTTACATAAAACCAATGCAACTCAAAATCACTTTCTTAATTAAATATAAAAACTTGTTTCCAACTTCGCGAGTTAAAAAATATTTTCAAAATCGTTTTCGTCTTTTACGAAAGTCGTTTTATCATTTTTAACTTAGAATTCAAACCATTTGAAACCTAATTTAAAACTAAATTTCCCATGATTATTTTAATATTTAAATAATAAAATCATTATAGAAAGGAGATTAAAACCGACTTTCCATAAAATTCCGCAATTAAGGTGTGTGTGTGTGTGTTACAACTATGCTCAATTAATAATCAACAATATGAACATGAATTCATTCATCAACATTACATGAACATCCATCAAGCATAACACACAATAATAAGCATTCATCTTCAACTAATTTAATTACTTTGACTAATTATATTTGACCAATTACTAGTGCATTTTTACAAAATAATAATATAATTAAATTAGAGTTCTTACCTTCATGCCTCCAATAATATTCACCGTTAATGCTCTATGTCAGCAACTAATTATCGACGGACGAACATGTATGACTTTACGGACGGCGCGCACAACTCTCCCTTCGCGAAATAATCTCTATATATAGAGGTATACATATACATGCCACCACTATTTCCTTTTCGACTCAAGGGGAGATCGAAGTAGCTGGATATATAACCGGACTGAGGGGAAGTATGGGCGGATCTGGTGTCGGGTAGACTCGGTCTCAATGATGTGTACTGAAAGAAGTTGGAAAGGTGGTGAAAAATACTTGCGTGGGGGTTTTAAAGAGGTATCTGTTTGCTTTAAAGAGGAGACAGAGGGGAGATTGTGGTCTCGGGTTGAAGGTGGCAGACCTAGGTAGTTGTCAGTGGTGCAAGGGCCAGTGTAGGCAGTGGTTAAGGTGGCACGGTGGCTGTGGGAGCTTGTAAGGAGTAGGCTAAGATTGTTTTGAGGGGAAGATTGTGGTTAAAGCAAAGGGAGAGAAAATTGAGAGGGTTGCAGGTTGCTGAAGGGAGTGGGCTGACCTTGGGCATACTGCAACGTGTCAGAAGTGACGGGTGGATGCCAGTAACGGCGGTAGTACCTGGTGGAGGAAGTTTGGCTGTGGTGAGGTTGATATGTGGAGAGAAGGTAGCACATGCTTTTAGGGAGGAGATTCTTGGCGTGACTTTAGGAAGAGGAGGTGCGATCTAAGGTGGAGTGTGTGGCGACTTATGGTGGTGCCTGATGTAGTGGCAGCGATGTAGATGGATGGCTCGCGGGGTGGAGCTGATATGGGGAAAGCTGTGAGTAGTAGAAAAAGAAACGGCGAAGAAAATGTTTAGAAGAGGGGATGTGTTTATCATGTGAGAGGGAGGTTTGGTGGAAGAAAATACGTGAAGAGCTGTTGAAAAAAAAATGCGTGACCTCTATATATATACATTGTTAAGGGTATATTTTTAAATGTAAATAAGGACACATAGCTCTCCTATAAACTCATCTACATGCAAGTGAACACATACAAGGACACTTGTCTTTGTCTAATAAACCATTTTACGCATGAATGGCAATTAATAAACAATTATTTATTTATAAAAAACTAATTTCCAGCGACATCTTTGTAACAAATATAGTTGTGACCATTTATTAACACTTATATGTGTAACTACCATATAAAATATACATATATCAAAACATCATTTATATATATATAATATACCTATGATTTACATCAAAATAATTCTTACATCTTTATAAAATGTATATCTTTAATATAGTCATATAAACATTGTATGTTATCAAAACAATATTATTCAAAAAGATATTCATGTTTGTAAAATCTTTCGAAATAAATCATACTTTACAAAATCTTATAAAGTCTTTAAAATAATTCATATTCTTATCGAATAATATCATTACTTACTAATACTAAAAATATTCATATTTTTTTATAGATTAAATATAAGTTTTCTTATACAAAATCATATTTATAAAATAAACAAGATATATATTCAAGACTCAAAATTTCGATTTAAACCTTATTAATTCCAATTTATATTCAGAAAATCCAAATTAATTTCGTATATTAAAAATATTGAAAATCTTGGATCGTTACAATGGTGGTCCTTGATTCTATGGTGGTTGGATGGCTCTGGAATTCGCAAATGAAATTTCTCCATTTACCTCGAGATTCACAGTAGAGAGGCGAGTTAGAGGGTCGTAGTTGCTAGTGTAGGGCTTCCAAAGGGAAGCAGAGCAGGTGAGGGTGTCCCGGTGTAGTCCGGTGCAGCGATGGTGGTCTGGTGGTCAACTTGCGGGCGAGACGAGATTTCGTTTGAAACCTCGGAAGGGAACGTGGTTAAAGGAGTAATTGAGGTAATTAGTATTAAGCTAATTACATTATTAACTTTGTTATTTGTTTCAATTTGTATAAACGTTGTAACACTTATATCTGTTTCATACGAGGTCTGTTTGAGATTCTATTTCTGACGTTGGACTCGTGATGGCAAGCTCTATGCCTCGGAGCAGGTTTAGACTTGTAACGACCGGGAAAATCTGAACCAATTTAAAATTTTTAAATTGGCTATTTTAGTGGATTTTAAATATTTTAAATATTTAAAATAAATATTTTAAATAATAACGATGAAAAGTAAGTTTGAATCGATGTTTGAAAATAAATATAGTTAATTCTAATTATAAACAAGGCCTGAAATGGCGTGGTAGTTCCAAAATTTGAATTCAAACTTTGACTGACTGTACCGGGTGCAAAACAAAACGGATTTGAGTGAAACCACAAATATTTAAATCTGTTAGTGAATACCTTTCTAATGAATCTGAAAAATCGAAGTTTCATAGCGGGAAGCAAAAGTTAGGGCCAAATGAATTTTCAGAAAGTCGCTATAGAGTTTATATAGCCCGTGAAAATGGCCATTTTGCAAACGACCTCGGAATTCGACGAAACCACTTTTGTTGGATCCGGGATGTTAAACTATTGCTAGGTTTCAAATTCCATAATTTTTGAATCTAGTATGTGAGTGTGGCAAAGGAAAACGTGTTTTGGTCAATTATAGCTAAATTGGATCGACCAGAAATGGGCCATTTTGCAAAAGGTCTCAGAATTCGACGAAACTAGTTTTGTTGGGACCGTATCGTCAAAACATAGCTAGGTTTATTTTTTGGGAATTTTTAGAATCAATATGTGGCCCCGACAAATTGAAATGTACGTTCAAATTAAATATTGAATGTTTTATATTTTGATTTGAAGGAAAAACTGACTGAAACAGTCGAATGGGCCTACGAAACATATCCCATTGTGTTCAGAATGGAGGTATTTAGCTAGGGACGACAGTCGTTGGGTTTGGATTGGAGGTCGTGTTAGAAAACCCTCTTTTAAAAGCTCCCAGCCAATCAGAATTTTATAAAAAAAAGGGAAAATTTTCTTTCTCTCTCCCCGCTGTATCGATCGAAGGTGGAAAACCGCTCCTCCTTTCCCGTTCATTTTCTGATCAATCCACGCATCAAAATCAAACACTCCAGTTGGGAAATTTGTAGAGCTCCTCGAGATCTTTAAATCCATATAAGGTTTGCTAATTATCATTTCGATTTGGAGGAGAATCACGCCCTGGAAGTTCGGCGCTTCCCCTCGCCGTCGCCGCCGCAATTCGCCATCGAGTGGGACCCACCTGGCATCGATCTGGCCGCCTCTCCTAGCCCTTCAAGGTGGTGCAGGCCGATCGTCGTATAGTTTCACGGATTGAGAGAAAAGATCAGACCTAGTTTTGAACAAATCGGATGGGTAACGGCTGAAACTATTTAAAACTATTTAATAGCAGTTTAAAGCGCTACGGGTTTTGATTTCACTGTAAAAATCATATCTTTTCGTTTGCTGACGAAATTCAGTGAAACAAGAGACAGTGGACTCATGTGGACGTCTTCTACATCCTAGAAGAGACCGCATATTTTTCTGAGCCTTCTGCTATTTTTGGTGGAGTGGAACCCAATGTGAGATTTCTAAATTATAAACGAAATGGAAAACGACGATGTATAAATTATATAGTCGATGTATAAGTTATATAAGCGTTGTACACCTCTTATATATGCGTTGTATAAGTTGTACGTTCGATATATAAGTTATATACGCGTTGTAAAAATTATATATGTGTTGAAATAGAAGTGAAATGCTTATATATATATATATATATATATATATATATGCCCCTCGTCCACAAACCATGGACGATATTTATTGGTTGTGATTGGTGTGAAAATTGGTTGATTACGAATGGTTGATTAGAATTGTTTGTGGTTGAAATTGATTGATAGTGGTTGAAAAATACCCATTTGTGGTTGAGAATTATTTGGTTGAAACCACGTAGGATTAGTTTGTGGAAATGAAAAAAATATACATGCCGCCTGCGTGCGAACTAGATGCATGAAATCCCCATTGTCAAAAGCTGCGAGGCTTTAGGGTAGAGCGAGGAGTCGTACTAGGGACGGCCCTGGTTTTAACTACCCTGCCGTTATGCTACCGAAATTTTCTGAAATATTCATATGTTAGAATTATTTTCATATGTTGAAACTATATTCGTGTGTTAAATAGAAAACCGTTCATGTGTTGAATAGAAATTCATTCGTTGAATAGAAATTCATGTGTTGAATGGTATTCGTGTTTTAAATAAATTGTTTTAACAATAAAAATCACATTTTTATCTTTTATATACAAACTATAGAAAACGTTCATGTGTTGAATAGAAATTCATGTGTTGAATGGTGTTCGTGTTTGAAATAAATTGTTTTATAATAAAAATCATATTTTTATCATCTATATGAACTATATAAAACATTCGTGCTTTAAATAATTTTTTTATAATAAAAATCATATTTTTATCATCTATATGAACTATATAAAATATTCGTGCTTTAAATAAATTGTTTTATAATAAAAATCATATTTTTATCATCTATATGAACTATATAAAATATTCGTGCTTTAAATAAATTGTTTTATAATAAAAATCATATTATTATCATCTATATGTACTATATAAAATAGTCGTGTTTTGAAATAAATAGTTTTGCAATGAAAATCACATTTTTATCATATACATGAATTGTTAAAAATAGTGAAGTGTTGAAATAGAAGTCAGTTGGATAAAAATATCATTTTTATCAAAGGTATGAAAAGAATATGGTTTTGAAATCGAAGAATCGATTATATTTATATATATATATAATTAAAATAAAACGAATAACGAAGCTGCAGTTCGTGTTTTGAAACTGTGATTTCAAACGATTAGTGCGGGAGATCCGACCATCGGATTTTCCCGAAACCGAAACCGTCGGGTTCGCTTTGGAAATATCTTTCCAACGACACCAACTTTGTAAAGATCCAACGGTTGGATTGTCTGGAATGTTTAATTCAAATCTAAAGAAAAACAGCGCCAGAATCGATTATATATATATATATATAGTTAAATTAAATCGAATAACGACGCTGCAGTTCGTATTTTGAAATCGAAACTTCAAACGATTGTACCGGGAGATCCGACCGTCGGATTTCCCCAAAACTGAAACCGTTGGATTCCTTTTGAAAAGATCTTTCTAATGATATAATTTTTTTGAAGATCCAACGGTTAGATTTTCAGATATGTGTAAATCAAATCTGAAGAAAAACAGGGCCATGACCGGGGTATTGGCTGAAGCGTCATTTGAATGAATTGGCTGTTTTTAAATAAATAAATAAAATAACGATAAATCGTTATAAAATATTATAAACGATATGGAATGTGAAATTTAGAAACTAACTGAAGGTTGGCTAAGTCGAATGGTTTCCTGGGTTTTGATCTGATGTTGGTTTCGGCCTTCGGGGTTAATATTTGGGAAATCATTCTCTTACTGATTTACGGTTAGTGACTGATGAATTGAATTGATGCGTATGTTGTGTTTGCGTAGCACTTTTTATTATATACGCGAGTTGCTCAGAAAGACCGGGTTTATCCCATTCTGAATAACTGAATCGACGATAAGATATTGAAGATGAAGACGGTGGTTGAAGACCTGAGATCTTCACCTCGTTTGGATGGTAACTGATGTCCTGATTGGGAGGCATCCCGAAATATAGATAATGAGTGGTGATCGTCCAGACGTACGTGGAGATCGATGGGTATGCGAGGTATATAGTGCCTCCGGTTTCGTTCAGACCCAGAACAGACTTGTAAATGGACTGTGTGTCTGACATTGGAATTCATTCTGTGTGATTGATAGCCATCAGTTGCATGGTGTGAATTGCCTGTGTGGCATGCTAAGATGCAGTGATCAGGGCTTTTGTTGAAAAGAAAAGTCTTGTGGTTGATGATCAAAGAACCGCCTGTGTGGCGTAGCTTTGTGTAGAACGTGAATTCGCGAGCCTCACACCCCGGTATGAACCAGAAACGGGAAAGGACATCAGGGAGGGCATGCTTCTCTTTCCTAGCTAGAGGTGGTGTCAGTGCTTGAACTGGCTGACATTTATATTATTTTCACCTGTGTGGTTGTTGCTGTTGCGAGGCGCCTCGGTTTTATCGGTCGATTCGAGATCGATGGAGTCATTCGTTGGCTCATTTGCGCCCCAAAGGGCAGGGAGACGTATTGTTCAGGGTTTAAGTTTAATCCACATCGATGGACCGGCCCTGACGATCCAAGGTTCACTCAAGCTCTGATCCTGAGACATGGTAGGCTAGATTGTCTCGAAGTCGGTAAGGACTATCTTTTGCCTTGGTTCATGATGGAAATCCAATTTCCGAATACGACACCGTGCGGTTTTGATTGTATGTATATATATATATATATATATATATATATATATATATATATATATATATGGCGACATGATATATGGTACCCATGCCGTCTAGGATTGATACTTATGATTTGAAATTGTTTTTGAAACGTATAAACACTAGTAATAATATCAAATTCTTTTGTTTTATTCGTATCAAGCATATTTTGGCCATTATAAGGTAAAACTCTATCCTCCGGTTTACGTTGCATTGTGTGTGATGGGAACTGAGTCTTATAACGGCTTCATTTTTATAAAAAGCATTGCGATGTTTAAAAGAATTATTTGTTTTAAAAGCACTGGCAATCCAATGGAGTAAACCCGTTCTACGAAAGTGGCGTGGTCCTGTGATTAGCCATATTATAAAATGTGTTAAGTAGATTTCTCATACCAGTCCCATGACTGACTCGTAGTTTGTTTCACTTGCAAACTCATGTGCCCCTTTTTCTACACGGGCAGCCTTGTATTCAGGTTTTAGCAGGCTCTTTCTGGATAGCTGGAGCTGAAGATGGATTATATCATTTATCTCTTTTTATACTGTTCAGCTCCTATTGTACATATTATGTTTGTTTTCCGCTGTAGACATTTATGTATAGTTGAACTGTATTTGTACTAAGTATGATCCTGTATACTGTGTAACTCTGAAGATTACGTTTATCTAGTATATTCTATTGTGCATTATCTGGTGTATTTATTTATTTCTGTTCTGCTATTATCTGTTTATGTGTTATATTCCAAAGATTACCCTTAACACCGCAGTATAGGGTTTTGGGGTCGTCACATCGTTGTATCAGAGCTTTGGTTAAGTTTAGTTCTGGAATATAACATATTAACGAACTCGTCAGAGATAGAACCAGTAGTGTTCTAGGACGAGTAACTCATTACAGATAGGATCAGCAATATCCTAGTATGAGTATAGCAGAATCAGAATAGCTCGTTAGAGATGGGGTCAGAAGTGCCCCAGAACGAGTTGAGAGTTAAATGTGTATAAATAACGTATTTGTGATTATATTTATAGTTTGGCTTTAGAAATATGATTTTTGAATATATGATGGATGTATATTTGAAAAATTAAAAATAAAATTGATTGTTGTTTGCGTTGTGTGATAGTGGATTTGATTAATTAAACTATTAGAACGATAGTTAATTTAATTAATAGGAGAATGAATGGTAGAACTTATTCGATTAAATCACACATTGAACTGATTTAAAATTAGATAGAAATATATACTTGTGCATATATATGTTTCAACAGGTAAATGGATAGCTGTTGAGTAAAGAATTATTTGCGTGCCCGACAAATAGGTAAACCTTAATGAGTTGGATGCGAAATATTATTATATCAACTCCTGTGAATGCCATTGGATGCGGAGTGCGGGTTATTCTATGTGTAATAATAAACGTCGCCATAGGATAGTAACAATTAATTTTGAACTACATTACATGGCATACTTCTTGAAGATAGGCATACTTCATCATATACCACATAAGCACTTGGAGCTTGTGTAACGAGGTTGAAGATTTACCATACGAGCGAGTAGCTTGTATGGCGATGACTATATATTACAGGTTGAACTGATGACTGATATGGACCATATAAAATTGTAACGATAAATTGTCATATTAATAAAAACCCCACACGGGTCTGGAGTTGACAATAATCACGTCTCTCTAGTTATTAGATACGGCACATGGATTATTTATTTCCCACACAGGATGAGGTGACGAGAATTTATTCTCTGGAGCAATTAAAAATGCACACTCCCTCAGGCTTGGTGTAACACCCCACTCCCGCTATGGTCACTCACTAAGGGAATGCCATAGCATCGGTGGAGTATTTTAGTGAATATAGAACAGAAAAATTACAACAAGACAGATATAAATAGTACTTGAAATTTAAAACATCATCTCATAACAGCGGAAGTAAAACATGTCTGGTTACATCATAAAACCACAATAAAAGTCAAGTACAATATCCATCAAAATAAAGAAGTACATAATCCCACTCTCATACAATAGCCATGACAAAAGAAAAGATAACTGGGTAACTGGAGCTTTACATCTATCCAAGCTCCTAAAGACTGGAACAGCAATCCGATCAAGCTCCACTACTGCTAGGATCCACCGTAGGACCTGAGGGTTGGGAAAAAGATAAAAACAACGGGGTCAGACATAAGTCTGAGCGAGTCCTATAACTTTAACAATACAATCGTTAAAGTAACCAGAGAAGACATAAACTAATATACGGTAACTAATAGGGATGAATGGCTACACTAAGCAGTCAACTAAACTAAGATAAAAGATAAAGACGCATCTACCCTTCCAAAGGTAAATTACTAAACTGCACCACACCAGTCATTCCTAACTTAAAGGTTGATCCCACCCATGGACTTATAAAATTAACTTAATAGTTCTCGCGTACCCCTAGGTGACTAAGTAGACGCCACGGGGCCCTACAATCCACTAGGTGTACACACTACTCCCCATTCGATCGGCTCCCTAACGTAGATACCCGTGCTGGCCCCACCGTGGGGTGTACCATTCCCCAACGTGGCAACCTGATAAAACTAACGGTGCACGGCTTATATCTACACGATGCAACAACGTCTTATGTACCAGCCCGGGTCCACACACGCATATGAAACCCGTTGGTCATGCGTTGCCACCGCTAACCCATTTTGGCCTCTTATAGTCAAGCCCAGTATGCGTGTCCCGTCCTCGACATGGGTCGATCCCACTAAGATACGTATGGGTTACTGGTTGAAATGGGCCCCTAGCACAAGCCATCCCCCTAAGCTTGGCCCACACACTAGTGTTTCCCACTTAACCCTTTAATCATGTTTAATTACATGTTTCATCTTGGTTAAGTATTTTATCATATTTTCTATTGGCAACCACTAGCAATTTCCACATACCACCCAAGGTACCCACTTAACCCCCATGCCCCACTACATGCTTATCTGGTTAAGTGTTTCTTAATTGATTAACACTGTAACCGTGTAAAGGACCCCTCACATTGGACCGTCATTTGTAGATGCCTGGTTAAGCCGGTAGGTTCCGGGCAGTCTTACACTACAAATGGGTCCAACCTTGTGTCATTTACCCTTGTTACGTATTTAATTTATGATTAAGACCCCTCACATTGGACCATCATTTGTAGATGCCTGGTTAAGCCGGTAAACTCCGGGCAGTCTTACACTACAAACGGGTCCTACCTCGTGTCTTAATCGATTAATTACTCCTAATTAATCACCCCCCCCCCCCCCATAATTTGTGTTAATTATCATGTTTATTTTAGGAATATGGGTGCACCTAACTTAATAGGCAAATTCCCAACTCCAAAGTGTGGGTACACCTAACTTAATAGGCAAATTCCCAACACATAGTATGGGTACACCTAACTTAATAGGCAAATTCCCATACTATGTTCATTTATTTTATGTTATGCATAATTATATTAATTTCACACAATCTTATTAACATATGCATTTAATTAACCCCATCGTTCCCACGTAATTTCGTTCTCATGACATAACACATATAAAAGGTGTCAACTTGCATATGTATGAACATGTTTCAAAGGTGCCATCTTGCATATTAACAAACACATAACTTGCATATGAACTTGCATAACATGTCACATAACTTGCATATGATCTTATATAACATGTCACATAACTTGCATATTAACTTGTATAACATGTCACATAACTTGCATATTAACTTGCATAACATGTTACATAAACTTACATATTAACAATTACATGACTTGCATATGAACTTGCTTAATATGTCACATAACTTGCATATGAACTTGCATAACATGTTACATAACTTGCATATGAACTCATAAACTTGCATATGAAGAAACATACAACTTGCATAATTATCATACATGTAACTTGCATATTATCATACATGTAACTTGCATATTAACATATGATCACAAAGCACAAAACTTGCATAACCCACATACATTAGCAAACTAATATCATGTCATATGACTTAAAACCCATTAATCCACAAACAAAACCATATGATCTCATCATATCTCATCTACTTAGTTTAGCAATTGATCATTAGAGTGATAGAAACTCACAACTAGCCAATTTGCACTCCCAATGAAGAAGATTAAGATGCTTAGAATGGATTAGAGGTTGATTAGAGAGTGATTAGCTTGCAACCCTCTTCATAAATTAGTGGAGGCTCCTTCTAAGATTTAATTTGGCGGCATGTAGCCCTCAATTCTATTTTTAGTATGGATTAGGGTAGGTTTAGGGTGTATTTATAGATTAGGTGAGTGTTTTAGGCCCTTAGATTAACCCTAAATTAGATTAGGACCCTTAGATTTCGGAACCTTCCAGAAACCAGCCCTAAGACCAAGCCCAAACCCCAAACTGGTGCACCCAACCACAGAACTCTCTAGAAACTGTGCAGGTTTCCTGTCCCGACATGGGCGCACTTCCCAAGTGCGCCAGTGTATTTTTGTGCTGGCGCACTTCACAAGTGCGCCAGTGCATTTCTGGCCTGTTTCGGGTTTTTCTGCCTAACTTCGTTCGTCCATATCTCTTTCATACGGTACCCGTTTTACGCAAACTCGGACTCTATTTCGCGTATTTTTTTCAGACGAACGCAATGACGCAGCCCGTTTCCCCTGATTCTCACATCTGAGATTAATTATACTTTAATTACTAACCATTAGTGTTAATTGAAATTCGGGGTGTTACATTCTCCCCTACTTAAAGGATTTCGTCCTCGAAATCTCTAAGTCAAGAAGAACGTATCCTTCCAACCAAACAACCATCTACTAAACCATCAACCACAAGCAACCATTATCCTTAGAAACTTCTAATGATGTATGAACATATGCAGAAAGTGTGTGTATATGTCCGTATATTAATGCAAAATCAGGCGGTCTACTGATTCAGTCGACCTCCTTAATGCAAACCATGATAGTGCCATGCATCTAATATGTATGCGAAACCCTATTGACACATACAATTTCTATATGCGTGCACAACCATACACAAAAATGCATCATCCACATGATAACACAGCCATGATACATCCATCAATCTAACTACCACATCCATTTATGCGATATGCAACATGAAGTGACTGAGCCGATCTAGTGCCTAATGTGTGTGTATATGCATCCACGAGCAACCACTAGCAAACAATTGCATCCACATGCATCCATCAACCATAACATGTTTCAAACACATGTTTCAACCATAGGTTTTACCCTATCTAAAGGTCATAGGTACTAGCGAGAGGATATACTAAAGATAAGATAAGTACTAGACAAGCGATAAAGGAGAAGTTAAAAGACATGCTCTCAAAAAGAAATGGGTACAAAGAACGCATCTTCGCTTCCGTCTCCCAAGTAGCATTGCTTTCGTCATCTCCCCATTGCACTTTAACTAGCTGAACTTCTCTGTTCCTCAACTTCCTAGTTTTTGACCCAAGGATGCGAGTAGGAGCTCGTCGAATCGTCGCATCACGCTCTACCTCTACATCTCTAAGCAAGCTCGGCTCTACCACCTCTGCGGTCTCATGTAAGCACTTCCTCAAATGTGATACATGGAATACATCATGAACACCACTAAGTCTGTCGGGCAACTCCACCCTATATGCCATCCGTCCAATCCTTTCCTTAATAGGAAACGGCCCAACAAACCTCGGTGCTAACTTCCCAACGGACCCAAAGCGAACAACATTTCTCAACGGAGATACTTTAACAAAAACCATGTCCCCAACCTCAAACTCAAGATCCGTCCTTCTCCGATCCGCATAAGATTTCTGTCTATCTTGCGCTGCCTTCATCCTTCTTCGAATCAAATCAATCTTCTCTGAAGTCTCTCTAACCATAACTGGCCCAAGCAAGATCTTATCCGTAGATTCCCACCAACATGTAGGAGACCGACAAGGCCTTCCATAAAGAGCTTCGAAAGGTGCCATGCCAATACTAGACTGAAAGCTGTTATTGTATGCGAACTCCACCAAAGGAAGATGTTCTTCCCATGTACCTCCAAAATCCAAGATACAAAGCCTCAAGAGATCTTCTAAGATACGG
The DNA here is from genome assembly GCA_030737875.1 of Allium sativum. Classification (NCBI taxonomy): domain Eukaryota; kingdom Viridiplantae; phylum Streptophyta; class Magnoliopsida; order Asparagales; family Amaryllidaceae; genus Allium; species Allium sativum. The sequence goes on along the minus strand of CM060913.1, from coordinate 766,041,796 downwards.
TTCACCCTCTCGGTCTGACCGTCCGTCTAAGGATGATATGCGGTGCTCAAACACAACTGAGTCCCTACCGCCTCTTGCAAACTTCTCCAAAACTCACTAGTGAAGATAGGATCTCGATCACTCACAATGCTGGATGGTACGCCATGCAATCTAACAATCTCTCTAACATAGACTGAAGCAAGCCATGGAGCGGTCCTCTTACTCTTCACGGGTATAAAATGGGCACTCTTGGTAAGTCTGTCTACCACAACCCAAATTCCCGTATTGCCCTTCCTCGATCTCGGTAACCCATCGATGAAATCCATCGAGACACTATCCCACTTCCATTGCAGAACTTCCAATGGGTGTAGCAACCCACCGGGTTTCCTTTGCTCCGCTTTAACTTGTTGGCACACTAAGCATCTAGCCACATACTCGGCCACATCTTTCTTCATACCGACCCAGAAGAAAACTCTCTTCATGTCTTGGTACATTTTGTCTCCACCGGGATGAATAGTCATCCTTGAACGATGTGCATTATCCAAAATAGCCTTCTTCAAACCCTCATCTTGTGGTACACAAAGTCTACCGTCTCTATGCAACCATCCCCTATCATCTATGGTGTATCTACCCAAATGGCTGGACGACTCCCCCCTTATAAGCTTCTCTACCAACTCAACCAACTGTGGGTCGTCTCGCTGAGCCTCGCCAATCCGTCCCAATAGAGTAGGTCTAACCTCCAAGGATGCTAACAAACCAGGTACAAAGTCAACAGAAGGTCTGAAGTCGAACAAAGAAAGAAACTCCAAGCTTCGCCGTTCCACGAACAATGGACTCAAAGATAGCCTTTTTCTACTCAAGGCGTCCGCCACCACGTTACCCTTGCCAGGGGTATACGCTATCTCGAAATCATAGGATGCTAAGAACTCCATCCACCTTTGCTGTCTTAAGTTTAAATCCTTCTGAGAGAATAAGTATTTCAATGATTTATGGTCAGTGAACAACTCGAATCTCTCACCAAGAAGATAATGGCACCAAGACTTAAGTGCGAAAACAATCGCGGCCAACTCTAGATCATGGGTAGGGTAATTCTTCTCATGCACTCTCAGTTGCCTCCCTCCATCCCTCCTGCATCAAGACTGCGCCTAATCCTGTCCCACAAGCATCGGTATAAACAACAAACGGCTTACTCCCATCTGGATGCACTAAAACTGGAGCGGTGGTCAAAGCTCTCTTTAACCGTCGGAAAGCATCATCACAATCTACGTCCCATGAGAAAACCAGATTCTTCTTCGTCAAGCGGGTTAATGGGGCTGATATCTTCGCGAAGTCTTTGATGAACTTCCTATAATATCCTGCCAACCCCAAGAAACTTCTTACTTCGGTAGCATTTCTAGGAACTTTCCAATCCTGGATAGATACTATCTTTGCGGGATCCACAGCTATCCCTTCCTTAGAGACCACATGCCCTAAGAATCGCACTTCTCTTCTCCAAAAATGACATTTAGAGAATTTAGCTTTAAGACTATGTGCTCGAAGAGTCTCCAACACTTCTCTGAGATGTAAGGCATGCTCTTCTTTAATCTTGGAAAAGACCAAGATGTCATCCACAAAGACCACTACAAACTTATTCAGATACTCTCTGAACACTCTACTCATCAGATCAACAAAGTATGCAGGGGCGTTTGTCAACCCAAATGGCATCACAAGCCACTCATAAAAACCATCCGGAGTCCGGAAAGCAGTCTTCTCTATACTGTCCTCCGCCACTCTCAATTGATGAAACCCTGTAGCTAAGTCCATCTGCGAAAACACTGAGGCGCCAACCAACTGATCAAAGAGATCATCTATCCTCGGTAATGGGTGTCTATTCTTCTTCGTGAGCTTATTAAGTTCTCTATAATCCACACAAAGTCTGAGGGACCCATCCGCCTTCGTGGCAAACACTACTGGAGCTCCCCACTCCGATATACTTCGCCTTATGAACCCCTTCTCAAGCAACTCCCCTACTTGCTTACGAAGTTCTCTTCTCTCACGAGGAGCCATGTGGCGCACTGGCAAAGACACTGGTTTGGCATTATCCACCAAATAAATTCGGAAATCTATCTCCCGCTTCGGAGGCAAACCCTTCACCTCTTCAAACACATCCGAATATTCCCGGACCACTCTGACAGAACGCAAACTCTCGACCGAAGCATCGAGCGATTCAAGATAACTTAGCAAAACAGATTCCATGGGATTATAAGAGATCTCGAGAGTATTACCCAAGCGGGTCATAAGCCTGACAACTCTCCTTTCACAATCAAGAATGGCACCATTACTGGATAACCAGTCCATGCCCAAAATCAACCCATAGCCCGTGAAGCCCAATACAACAGCATCACATCCAAACTCAACGCTAAGTATAGAAATCTTCAAACCCAAACATATCATAGACAGATATATGGAGCCCCCAATTGGGTTTGAAACAACCAAGGGATCATCAACTAGACTGGTGTCTAAGTGCAGTGACTCAACTAACGATGATGAGATAAAAGAATGCGATGCGCCAGAGTCAAACAAAGTACGAACTGGATGATCAAACAGAAAAACCAGACCTTCAACGGAAATAGTTCTACCTCTCTGCTGAATCGGTGGAACTGAGAGAGCCTGAACTTGCCCCCCTGCCTGAGCTGGTGCCATAAGAGCTTGCACCTGACCTCCTGAGGTAGACCCCGTCTTCTGCCCCTTCTTTGGGCAGTCCTTCACAAGATGTCCTGCTTCACCACAATGGAAGCAACCGGTCTTCTTCTTTTTGCGACAATCCTTGCTGAGGTGGCCTGGGGTCCCACAATTGAAGCACTTCTTCTTCTTCTTCCCCTTGTCACCATTGCCTTTTCCACCTTTGCCTTGTTGTTGTTGTTGCGGTTTCTTCTGATCCCCCTTCTTCTCTGGTGCTTTAGAACTCTTATCATCCTCATGCATAAGTGCCATGTAGATAAGCTTCTAAAAGGTGGCCCCCATAGGAATGTGAGTCATAGCTATTCCTTGCAATGGTTCGTTCAAGCCTCTAACGAACCTCAAAGCCTTCTTCTCCGGTGTATTCACCAACTCTATGCCAAACCTTGCTAATTGATTGAATTTGTTGACATATTCTTTCACCGTGAGATTCCCTTGCTTCAAATTCAAGAACTTCTCCATAAACAGATTCTCTTCCGCCCTTGAGAGAAACTTAGCCCCAAACCTTTGCTTGAAATCTGCCCAAGAGTCAACAGGGCGTTCTCCATTAGTGACCTCCCACCAGAATGAGGCCTCTCCCTTCATTAACCAAGCCGCCAACTTGACTTTCTTTCCCTCTTCCACTTCAAAGATATCTAGCAACTCTTCCACTTCCTTAAGCCAATCTCTAGCCTCTACGAAAGTCTCTGAACCTAGAAAAGGTTTTCCTCCTATAGCCTTGAACTCCTTGCAAATCTTAGCAAAATTATCCACTCTAGGCTGAGGAGGAGGAGCGGTTGCCTCTGGTGTAGTAGCATTGGCTGGACCCGCAGCCGCGGCCCTAGCCTCTTGTAACCTCCTATACCATAGTGGTATAACTAAGCCCTCCGGGATGTTAAGATCTTCAGCCATGCTGAAACGAAAGAGGAAAGATTCAAAAAGGAGATTCCGAAAGATAAAGGTATGGCTATTGGGGATTATGCTTTTCTTTTTCAAAAACTTTTCTCTTAAAAGACATGTTTTTGAAAATACTTTTTCCAAAAATAATACCTTTACTATTTTCTAAAAAAAAAGTATTTTTCTCAAAAATTTATCTGTTCCGGTAACCTTCAGCTCTGATACCACGTGTAACACCCCACTCCCGCTATGGTCACTCACTAAGGGAATGCCATAGCATCGGTGGAGTATTTTAGTGAATGTAGAACAGAAAAATTACAACAAGACAGATATAAATAGTACTTGAAATTTAAAACATCATCTCATAACAGCAGAAGTAAAACATGTCTGGTTACATCATAAAACCACAATAAAAGTCAAGTACAATATCCATCAAAATAAAGAAGTAAATAATCCCACTCTCATACAATAGCCATGACAAAAGAAAAGATAACTGGGTAACTGGAGCTTTACATCTATCCAAGCTCCTAAAGACTGGAACAACAATCCGATCAAGCTCCACTACTGCTAGGATCCACCGTAGGACCTGAGGGTTGGGAAAAAGATAAAAACAACGGGGTCAGACATAAGTCTGAGCGAGTCCTATAACTTTAACAATACAATCGTTAAAGTAACCAGAGAAGACATAAACTGATATACGGTAACTAATGGGGATGAATGGCTACACTAAGCAGTCAACTAAACTAAGATAAAAGATAAAGACGCATCTACCCTTCCAAAGGTAAATTACTAAACTGCACCACACCAGTCATTCCTAACTTAAAGGTTGATCCCACCCATGGACTTATAAAATTAACTTAATAGTTCTCGCGTACCCCTAGGTGACTAAGTAGACGCCACGGGGCCCTACAATCCACTAGGTGTACACACTACTCCCCATTCGATCGGCTCCCTAACGTAGATACCCGTGCTGGCCCCACCGTGGGGTGTACCATTCCCCAACGTGGCAACCTGATAAAACTAACGGTGCACGGCTTATATCTACACGATGCAACAACGTCTTATTTACCAGCCCGGGTCCACACACGCATATGAAACCCGTTGGTCATGCGTTTCCACCGCTAACCCATTTTGGCCTCTTATAGTCAAGCCCAGTATGCGTGTCCCGTCCTCGACATGGGTCGAGCCCACTAAGATACGTATGGGTTACTGGTTGAAATGGGCCCCCAGCACAAGCCATCCCCCTAAGCTTGGCCCACACACTAGTGTTTCCCTCTTAACCCTTTAATCATGTTTAATTACATGTTTCATCTTGGTTAAGTATTTTATCATATTTTCTATTGGCAACCACTAGCAATTTCCACATACCACCCAAGGTACCCACTTAACCCCCATGCCCCACTACATGCTTATCTGGTTAAGTGTTTCTTAATTGATTAACACTGTAACCGTGTAAAGGACCCCTCACATTGGACCGTCATTTGTAGATGCCTGGTTAAGCCGGTAGGTTCCGGGCAGTCTTACACTACAAATGGGTCCAACCTTGTGTCATTTACCCTTGTTACGTATTTAATTTATGATTAAGACCCCTCACATTGGACCGTCATTTGTAGATGCCTGGTTAAGCCGGTAAACTCCGGGCAGTCTTACACTACAAACGGGTCCAACCTCGTGTCTTAATCGATTAATTACTCCTAATTAATCACCCCCCATAATTTGTGTTAATTATCATGTTTATTTTAGGAATATGGGTGCACCTAACTTAATAGGCAAATTCCCAACTCCAAAGTGTGGGTACACCTAACTTAATAGGCAAATTCCCAACACATAGTATGGGTACACCTAACTTAATAGGCAAATTCCCATACTATGTTCATTTATTTTATGTTATGCATAATTATATTAATTTCACACAATCTTATTAACATATGCATTTAATTAACCCCATCGTTCCCACGTAATTTCGTTCTCATGACATTACACATATAAAAGGTGTCAACTTGCATATGTATGAACATGTTTCAAAGGTGCCATCTTGCATATTAACAAACACATAACTTGCATATGAACTTGCATAACATGTCACATAACTTGCATATGATCTTGTATAACATGTCACATAACTTGCATATTAACTTGTATAACATGTCACATAACTTGCATATTAACTTGCATAACATGTTACATAAACTTACATATTAACAAATACATGACTTGCATATGAACTTGCTTAATATGTCACATAACTTGCATATGAACTTGCATAACATGTTACATAACTTGCATATGAACTCATAAACTTGCATATGAACTTGCATAACATGTTACATACTTGCATATGAACTCATAAACTTGCATATGAAGAAACATACAACTTGCATAATTATCATACATGTAACTTGCATATTATCATACATGTAACTTGCATATTAACATATGATCACAAAGCACAAAACTTGCATAACCCACATACATTAGCAAACTAATATCATGTCATATGACTTAAAACCCATTAATCCACAAACAAAACCATATGATCTCATCATATCTCATCTACTTAGTTTAGCAATTGATCATTAGAGTGATAGAAACTCACAACTAGCCAATTTGCACTCCCAATGAAGAAGATTAAGATGCTTAGAATGGATTAGAGGTTGATTAGAGAGTGATTAGCTTGCAACCCTCTTCATAAATTAGTGGAGGCTCCTTCTAAGATTTAATTAGGCGGCATGTAGACCTCAATTCTATTTTTAGTATGGATTAGGGTAGGTTTAGGGTGTATTTACAGATTAGGTGAGTGTTTTAGGCCCTTAGATTAACGCTAAATTAGATTAGGACCCTTAGATTTCGGAACCTTCCAGAAACCAGCCCTAAGACCAAGCCCAAACCCCAAACTGGTGCACCCAACCACATAACTCTCTAGAAACTGTGCAGGTTTCCTGTCCCGACATGGGCGCACTTCCCAAGTGCGCCAGTGTATTTTTGTGCTGGCGCACTTCACAAGTGCGCCAGTGCATTTCTGGCCTGTTTCGGGTTTTTCTGCCTAACTTCGTTCGTCCATATCTCTTTCATACGGTACCCGTTTTACGCAAACTCAGACTCTATTTCGCGTATTTTTTTCAGACGAACGCAATGACGCAGCCCGTTTCCCCTGATTCTCACATATGAGATTAATTATACTTTAATTACTAACCATTAGTGTTAATTGAAATTCGGGGTGTTACACTTGGACAGGGTGACAAGAATTTATTCTCTGGAGTTATTATCTATACGCGCTCCCCTGTAAACACCAGAATATATCACTATAAATATGTGTATTCTTTATAGGATTTATTGGGTAATTTCCAAACCCATCCCCATGCAAAGGAGGTTATGGCGAAATTTTTCGAAAATTCCGGGTGTTAGCAAAAAATTTGAAGAATTTGAAAATTCTCAGAAACTGAAAAGTTGGAGAATGGAAGCCAGATTGAACGTAGAGTTGATTATTCAAACCACTTTCGACTTTGTTCCTTTTCGGGGACGAAAAGTTTTAAGTGGGGGAGATTGTAACGACCGGGAAAATCTGAACCAATTTAAAATTTTTAAATTGACTATTTTAGTGGATTTTAAATATTTAAAATAAATATTTTAAATAATAACGACGAAAAGTAAGTTTGAATCGGCGTTTGAAAGTAAATATAATTAATTCTAATTATAAACAAGGCCTGAAATGGTGCGGTAGTTTCAAAATTTGAATTCAAACTTTGACTGACTGTACCTGGTGCAAAACAAAACGGATTTGAGTGAAACCACAAATATTTAAATCTGTTAGTGAATACCTTTCTAACGAATCTGAAAAATAGAAGTTTCATAGCGGGAATCAAAAGTTATGGCCAAATGGATTTTCAGAAAGGTCGTTATAGAGTTTATATAGCCCGTGAAAATGGCCATTTTGCAAACGACCTCGGAATTTGACAAAACCACTTTTGTTGGATCCAGGATGTTAAACTATTGCTAGGTTTCAAATTTCATAATTTTTGAAGCTGGTATGTGAGCGTGGCAAAGGAAAACGTGTTTTGGTCAATTACAGTCAAATTGGATCGACCAGAAATGGGCCATTTTGCAAAAGGTCTCAGAATTCGACGAAACTAGTTTTGTTGGGACCGTATCATCAAAACATAGCTAGATTTATTTTTCGGGGATTTTTAGAATCAATATGTGGCCCCGGCAAATTGAAATGTACGTTCAAATTAAATATTGAATGTTTTATATTTTGATTTGAAGGGAAAACCGACTGAAACAGTCGAATGGGCCTACGAAACATATCCCATTGTGTTTGGAATGGGGGTATTTAGCTAGAGATGATAGTCGTTGGGTTTGGATTGGAGGTTGTGTTAGAAAACCCTCTTTTAAAAGCTCCCGGCCAATCAGAATTTTATAAAAAAGGGGAAAATTTCTTTCTCTCTCCCCGCTGTATCGATCGAAGGCGGAAAACCGCTCCTCCTTTCCCGTTCATTTTCTGATCAATCCACGCATCAAAATCAAACACTCCAGTTGGGAAATTTGTAGAGCTCCGCGAGATCTTTAAATCCAAACAAGGTTTGCTAATTATCGTTTCGATTTGGAGGAGAATCGCGCCCTGGAAGTTCGGCGCTTCCCCTCGCCGTCGCCGCCGCAATTCGCCACCGAGTGGGACCCACCTGGCATCGATGTGGCGGCCTCTCCTAGCCCTTCAAGGTGGCGCAGGCCGATCGTCGTATAGTTGCACGGATTGAGAGAAAAGATCATACCTAGTTTTGAACAAATCGGATAGGTAACGGCTGTAACTATTTTAAACTATTTAATAGCAGTTTAAAGCGCTACGGTTTTTGATTTCACTGTAAAAATCATATCTTTTTCGTTTGTTGACGAATTTCAGTGAAACAAGAGACAGTAGACTCGTGTGGACGTCTTCTACATCCTAGAAGAGACCGCATATTTTTCTGAGCCTTCTGCTATTTTTGGTGAAGTGGAACCCAATGTGAGATTTCTAAATTATAAACGAAATGGAAAACGACGATGTATAAATTATATAGTCGATGTATGAGTTATATAAGCGTTGTACACCTCTTGTATAAGCATTGTATAAGTTGTACGTTCGATATATAAGTTATATACGCATTGTAAAAATTATATATGTGTTGAAATAGAAGTGAAATGCTTATATATATATATATACTCCCCTCGTCCACAAACCATGGACGATATTTATTGGTTGTAATTAGTGTGAAAATTGGTTGATTATGAATGGTTGATTAGAATTGTTTGTCGTTGAAATTGATTTATAGTGGTTGAAAAATACCCGTTTGTGGTTGAGAATTATTTGGTTGAAACCACGTAGGATTAGTTCGTGGAAATGAAAAAAATATACATGTCGCCTGCATGCGAACTAGATGCATGAAATCCCCATTGTCAAAAGCTGCGAGGCTTTAGGGTAGAGCGAGGAGCCGTACTAGGGACGACCCCGGTTTTAACTACCCTATCGTTATGCTGCCGAAATTTTCTGAAATATTCATATGTTAGAATTATTTTCATATGTTGAAACTATATTCGTGTGTTAAATAGAAAACCGTTCATGTGTTGAATAGAAATTCATGTGTTGAATGGTATTCGTGTTTTAAATAAATTGTTTTAACAATAAAAATCATATTTTTATCTTTTATATACAAACTATAGAAAACGTTCATGTGTTGAATTGAAATTCATTCGTTGAATAGAAATTCATGTGTTGAATGGTATTCGTGTTTGAAATAAATTGTTTTATAATAAAAATCATATTTTTATCATCTATATGAACTATATAAAACATTCGTGCTTTAAATAAATTGTTTTATAATAAAAATCATATTTTTATCATCTATATGAACTATATAAAATATTCGTGCTTTAAATAAATTGTTTTATAATAAAAATCATATTTTTATCATCTATATGAACTATATAAAATATTCGTGCTTTAAATAAATTGTTTTATAGTAAAAATCATATTTTTATCATCTATATGAACTATATAAAATAGTCGTGTTTTGAAATAAATAGTTTTACAATGAAAATCACATTTTCATCATATACATGAATTGTTAAAAATAGTGAAGTGTTGAAATAGAAGTCAGTTGGATAAAAATATCATTTTTATCAAAGGTATGAAAAGAATCTGGTTTTGAAATCGAAGAATCGATTATATTTATATATATAAATATAATTAAAATAAAACGAATAACGAAGCTGTAGTTCGTGTTTTGAAACCGTGATTTCAAACGATTAGTGCGGGAGATCCGACCATCGGATTTTCCCGAAACCGAAACCGTTGGGTTCGCTTTGGAAATATCTTTCCAACGACACCAACTTTGTAAAGATCCAACGGTTAGATTGTCTGGAATGTTTAATTCAAATCTGAAGAAAAACAGTGCCAGAATCGATTATATATATATATATATAATTAAATTAAATTGAATAACGACGCTGCAGTTCGTATTTTGAAATCGAAACTTCAAACTATTGTACCGGGAGATCCAACCGTCGGATTTCCCCAAAACTGAAACTGTTGGATTCGTTTTGAAAAGATCTTTCTAATGATATAAATTTTGTGAAGATCCAACGGTTAGATTTTCAGATATGTGTAAATCAAATCTGAAGAAAAACAACGCCATGGCCACGTTATGGCCTGAAGCGTCATTTGAATGAATTGGTTGTTTTTGAATAAATAAAAAATAGCGATAAATCGTTATAAAATATTATAAACGATATGGAATGTGAAATTTAGAAACTAACTGAAGGTTGGCTAAGTCGAATGGTTTCCTGGGTTTTGATCTGATGTTGGTTTCGGCCTTCGGGGTTAATATTTGGGAAATCATTCTCTTACTGATTTACGGTTAGTGACTGATGAATTGAAATGATGCGTATGTTGTGTTTGCGTAGCACTTGTTTATTATATACGCGAGTTGCTCAAAAGATCGGGTTTATCCCATTCTGAATAACTGAATCGACGATACGATATCGAAGATGAAGACGATGGTTGAAGACCTGAGATCTTCACCTCGTTTGGATGGTAACTGATGTCCTGATTGGGAGGCATCCCGAAATATGGATAATGAGTGGTGATCGTCCAGACGTACGTGGAGATCGATGGGTATGCGAGGTATATAGTGCCTCCGGTTTTGTTCAGACCCAGAACAGACTTGTAAATGGACTGTGTGTCCGACATTGGAATTCATTCTGTGTGATTGATAGCCATCAGTTGCATAGTGTGAATTTCCTGTGTGGCATGCTAAGATGCAGTGATCAGGGCTTCTATTGAAAAGAAAAGTCTTGTGGTTGATGATCAAAGCACCGCCTGTGTGGCATAGCTTTATGTAGAACGTGAATTCGCGAGCCTCACACCCCAGTATGAACCAAAAACGGGAGAGAACATCAGGGAGGGCATGCGTCTCTTTTTAGCTAGAGGTGGTGTCAGTGCTTGAACTGGCTGACATTTATATTATTTTCACCTGTGTGGTTGTTGCTGTTGTGAGGCGCCTCGGTTTTATCGGTCGATCCGGGACCGATGGAGTCATTCGTTGGCTCATTTGCGCCCCATAGGGCGGGGAGATGTATTGTTCAGGGTTTAAGTTTAATCCACATCGGTGGACCGGCCCTGACGATCCAAGGGTCACTCGAGCTCTGATCCTGAGATATGGTAGGCTAGATTGTCTCGAAATCGGTAAGGACTATCTTTTGCCTTGGTTCATGATGGAAATCCAATTTCCGAATACGACACCGTGCGGTTTTGATTGTATATATATTTATATGGCGACATGATATATGGTACCCATGCCGTCTAGGATTGATACTTATGATTTGAAATTGTTTTTGAAACGTATAAACATTAGTAATAATATCAAATTCTTTTGTTTTATTCATATCAAGCATATTTTGGCCATTATAAGGTAAAACTCTATCCTCCGGTTTGCGATGCATTGTGTGATGGGAACTGAGTCTTATAATGGCTTCATTTTTATAAAAAGCATTACGATATTTAAAAGAATTATTTGTTTTAAAAGCACCGGCAATCCAATGGAGTAAACCCGTTCCGCGAAAGTGGCGTGGTCCTGTGATTAGCCATATTATAAAATGTGTTAAGTAGATTTCTCATACCAGTCCCATGACTGACTCGTAGTTTGTTTCACTTGCAAACTCGGGTGCCCCTTTTTCTATACGGGCAGCCTTGTATTCAGGTTTTAGCAGGCTCTTTCTGGATAGCTGGAGCTGAAGATGGATTCTATCATTTATCTCTTTTTATGCTGTTCAACTCCTATTGTACATATTATGTTTGTTTTCCGCTGTAGACATTTATGTATAGTTGAACTGTATTTGTACTAAGTATGATCCTGTATACTGTGTAACTCTGATGATTACGTTTATCCAGTATATTCTATTGTGCATTATCTGGTGTATTTATTTATTTCTGTTCTGCTATTATCTATTTATGTGTTATATTCCAAAGATTACCCTTAACACCGCAGTACGGGGTTTTGGGGTCGTCACAAGACTGATTTGGTTGAGGTGAGTGATATTTATCTCTCACTATACTGTAGTTGTAATATAGTATATAGTTGACATTTATATATGATTTCTAATTATAAAATGGAATATCTAGAACACAGGGAACTAGTAATTAGTAAATTAAATTAAATAAATAGTGATTTAACTAGATTTGACATAGACATCACATTTTACCCATTTGCACGCTATCAAGCACTATTATACGTCATTTTGGCACTATAGCTTGACTTGGGCCATTTGGACGTGGTTGCTTTAGATAGGTTTTATTTATCCTACCGGATGTTGTTTTGGATGCTTATATGCTAATTTGGGAAATTGGATGATTATTTGTTGCATGGCTGCAATTTTTGCTAAGATTAGCTTAAAACGTCGTTCGTAGGACAAATAATATTAGGAAATCTCATTCGTTAGGATTTGAGGTAGTTATCAATCAAATGCACATTTCGGTGTATATTGATTGAATGCACAAGGATGATAGACTAAACCGGATAGGATAAATTCATGATGGAGCTTCGTAGCGCTTGGAAGGTTCCAAAGACTAAGTAGCATTAGAGCTCGAAGACAGACTCGATGGTAAGGCAACATCATAGTTTGATGATGCCGGGAGGGTTTTAGTTCGGTAGGCAGAACTAGATCAGGATTGTTGTGCTGATCCGAATCGGGATCAGTGTAGGTCGAACCAGATCCGAATTAATGTATACCGATCTGAATCTGGATGGGTATGCCAAATCAATCCTTATTAACCCAAAACTCACTCGAATAGTGTGAAAAAAGGAAAAATAAAAGAGGAGGATCTCCAAAAGCTGCTAAAGACGAGAATAGGAAGGGGAAGTGTTCTAGGTCTAGCCGACAACATCACCGAGCACACACATACATACCTAAACCTTTGTTCGAGAGTAACCCACTTTAGCTACTAGTAGAGCCCTCCAGAATAGATGATGCAAGAATTTCAATGCATACCTCTGAGGTTTAAGGACAAATGAGTTCCGATTAGCATAATACAAAAGTCAATGAATCCAGGCCCAAAGACTTTAAGCATCAAAGGCATGAGATAAAAGATCAGAAAGGGCGAAAGCTCCTGCGCACCCGTCTCTTTCGTATCCAACTAAAAATTCCCTTTGTTAAGTACCTCAAAAGAATCCACATGAATTCTCTCTCGAAGAAAAAAATGGCAGAGTAGAAGCCCGTCAAAAGTGTCGAATATCAGAGAAAGAGCCCGTGAACCCAATAATGCCGGAGAAAACACAAATTCGAAGGTAGCTGCCACTATAAGCCTAAAGCCTACATTCACATATGCCTCTCGTAACTATTAGAACCAAAAACGAAGGAGTTGATCCTGAAAATATAACGAGAAAAGAGAGTCGATGCTAGGGAAGCCTTTGCATGACCCTCAGAAAACCCTTTGAAGTGATGAATGGTCGAAACCACCAAAGACGAAGGGAGGCCAATCCGCTCCTATAAATATGAACCTTGGAGATCAAGATCGGGGGATAGAAGTTCATTTCCAAAAAAAATAATCTCAAGTTGTGGAGTGAAGCCCTAATACAAAAATCGAATTGGAGAATTTTCGAATTTCTTGTAATCTCGCTTCTCAACTAGCAATAAAGGGGATTCGAATAATTTGGTCATTAGTTTTTAATTTTAAGAAAATGGAGCATGACTTATCACATGTATTAACTCTCTTAATAGCCGATGATAGATGATTTAACTTCTACTTTCTAACTTTTATCCAAATTTATAGTGTGAAACCCGAAGAGAGTATCCTCTTCTACAGAGATGGATGACACTACTACATAAGTTGAAAATCGAAAAACAAGTATTGGTATCCTTTAAGGGTATGACAAATGGTTCTCAACTCGATAGTGGGAGAAAATACAAAGATGTTAGTCATTTATGTAGTTATCAGTTTCTTCGTTCAAAACACATTTTGGGGTGTTAACCATTTTTATGGCTAAAATTTTTGGTGCTAGAAGAAGGGCTTAAACCTCTGGCCTTGTGGTTAACATAAAATGATATTATCTTCGTATTTAGTTGAATGTAGGAGTCATAAAAACTAAATCAAAGAAGCCTGATATAATTAATGAAAATGAAGTTCATAGCTCGCTAGTTAAAGAAGATGTTTTTCCGTCTTTCAACCAATCAAGCGCTCTATGAGGAGAACCCTCTGATATAGAGTTTTAGTGGAAAACCACAACAAAAATAAAATAGTTAGAGGATCATATTGCTGGAATGTAAGCTCTGATAGATGACCTACTTGCTCAATAGATAGCTAAAAGTTAGAGTAACACTAAAAAGACAGTCCAGGAAGATGAGTCTAAGAAGAAGGAGTCTACGGCTACTCACTCCGAGGGCCAGAAGAACAAACCGCCAGGGGGAAGAATCCAAAGAATGATAATGCAAAGGTTGATTATCAAGGAAAACTACAAAGCAAGGTGGAGCAATATGGAAGCTCCACCACTGAAGGATATAACCCTACAGAAGAATTTACCCCGACAAAGATGCTTACATCAAGGATTTAATAGAGAAAGCAATAAAATATTCACTCAACACGAAGGGAAAGGGAACCAATGATGTAGAGGCGAACTAAAACGAAAGAGTTTCTCTGTTCACGGATGAAATTATGTCTACAACCATCCATTGGTAGGTCAAAATCCCTATAATTAAATACCAAGGAACTACAGATCCTGATGATTATCTAATGGACATCGATAGCCAGATGGATTTGTACAATGCCTTTAGGGTCATTCACTGTTGGTTTTTCCCCTTAACTCTGCAAGGCACTGCTGAAAAATAGTAACGACATAATCGAGGTAAGATCATATACTCCTACAAGCAGTCCTATTACGAGTTTGCTTCCCAATTCCACATTAGAAAAAGACTCCACTGTAAACTACACAATGGTGGAGAATATTAAGCAACAACCACAGGAACTTCTAGGAGATTATTTGAAAAGGTTTAATGATGAAGTGACAAGGGGTAGAGGGATGAATGATGAGTCAAAACTAATTGCTTTCCATGTAGGACTTCAGAATAATACACCAAAACTTGTTAGATGAAGCTGAAATCTTGCAAGAATTTTATTTTTGTGCTGACAAATTCATTTCGATGGATGAAATTTATCACGCCAAGAAGAAGGCAAAAGACATAGTGAAAGTAAAGCTAGGGTTTGACCGAAACAACAAGAGATCGTGATGGGAAGAGTTTGACAATAATTCAGTGGCACTAATTAGACATATACCTTTTATTTACACAACAATGAAAGAGAAAGAAAAATTTCCTACTCTTCTCAAAGCTCAAACAAACCCTGAGCTTGAGAAAAGTGACCACTACCACATCTATCACTGGGTAAATGGTCATAGAACAAATGATTGCAAAGTCCTAGTTGGAATTATTCAGAGTCTTATTCGATAGGAATAGTTGTAAGAATTAGTTTAGAATGCCCAAAGTATACCCCCGGATAATAGATAGTTTTTGAAAACCCTCCGTTGGAACCATAGTTAACATTGCCGAAGGAGAAGATGCGGAAGAAATGAGTCTACATGTTAATCATGTTAACATAATCCACGGAGGCTCGTATGTAGCGGGAGTTCTAAAAACCAATATATTAGAGAATCCAGAGGTGGGATCTTTTCAATCCAAAAAGCGGTCCCGGATCTTCCCCCGAGAGGAATCCATATGCAACCATTAGTCATAATGTTAGGGAACTGGGGTGTCTATAACCCAATGTTAGTGGATCTTAAGCCTATTTAGACACTAAAGAGATGAAATGTATTTACTATATCTATTCAAATTCAAATAGAAATAAATAAGTAATAAAATTAAATGCAGTAAAGTAAATAACACCAGGATTTTTATACTAGTTCGGATTAACAAATCCTACATCCAGTCCTGCATTTTACAATGTAGAATTTCACTATAATTGCTTTCTTTCTATGGGTGGCAACAACACCTTTACAATCTTGATTTCACTGGCTATAAGATACATAACAACAACAAACAATGACAAGTAGTCGTATCTTCAATATTAATTCTTGTAGATTTGGTACAATGATATAGACCTCCAGTGGAAATATATCTTTGAATTCTTTGAGGAAATAGGATAAAATCAGAGAGAGAATAATATGAATTCAAGTACAACTTTCTAATATTGTGTGGCTTGCAATTCAATGAAGAATAGGAATTAAAGAGAGTGGATTTGCAAGAATAATAGGATAGTATTCAATGGATTTATGTAGAGGATATATGGAGGAGTAAAAGAAAATGTGAAAATATGACATTAAAATTCATTTCCAGGAGCCTTTAAATGATGTATGAAAGGATATGACTTTTGGTGAGAGGGTGGAGGGAAATAAATTCTAAATTTGAATTTGAAAATTAGAAAAACCGTTATACGACGACATGTAAAAGGAGGTATATCGACATATGTTGTGTTGCAAAAGACACTTATAAGTGTCGCAAATATTCAGCACTTCATATTTCCTTATATTTGTGGATTTTGATGATTTGGTTGAGGTCAATGGTTTATTATCTTCAAATATAATTGCCATGGGAACTTTAACAAGAAATTCTAAGGTTCAACCAACTCCTCATTACTTCAAACAACTCTTTTTGTAACACCCCGTGTATTCTATAACCGTGAAAGACATAAATTAAAGTATAATTAATTTCAAATCAAAGAAATAAGGGAAACGGGTTGCGCCATTGTGTTCGTCTCGGAAAAATACGCGAAATAGAGTCCGAATTTGCGTAAATCGGAGTCCGTATGAAGAAGATATGGACGAACGAAGTTAGGCAGAAAAACCGGAAACAGGCCAGAATACACTGGCGCACTTGTGAAGTGCGCCAGTACAAAAATACACTGGCGCACCTGCCAAGTGCGCCCATACAAATCCAGCACCGAATTCTGGAGTGTTCTGAGGTGATGTGTCTTCTTTTGAGTGGCTGGATGATGTGTATTCGAGCTGTGCGATTCTGATGACTTCTGGACTGATCTGAAGGCTCTAAATCACCCTATCCTCCTATAAATACATCCCTAACCTAAACCTAAGTCTCTAACACAATTCTCTAGCCTCCATTGCTCTCTTCTTCTAATTAAAAATAAAAATGGCGTCGCTACTCTGCTAGAATCAAAACTAGAAGTCAATCAACATCATCCTAAATTCAAATTTGAGATAAAAGCTTCTGCAATAATTCTGTAACAACTAAAGTTCTTTCTTTAATCCAATCAAGGCAAGTACAGTTATTTTCCGCTATGAACGTTAATTATAATTTTGATATGCTTTTAAACCTGAGACTGAGGTTGTATATATATTCTCTTCTGCTAGATCTGTTTTCTGTGACTATTTTGTATTCCTTTCTTCTTTTCTGTTTCTATAGCCAGGCTACCACGAGCCTGTGCCCAATCTCATAAAGAGATTAACGTATGAACGCAAATTTTGGGATAAATAATGAATGATGCGAAATTTGACAAGACTGAATTGAATGCATGACTTTAGGTCTGAGGCATAAAATATAATGGACATATGACTTGGGATTGGATGCATAAATTTGACTATGAACATATAATTTATATATGTTGTATGCATAGTGTATGTTGTAAATTAGATTTGTAATTAATTAGAAAAAGATGAGCATATGTTGTAAACTAAATTTGGATCTATACATATTCTGTGATAGAAGAAAAGAGGAACCATTGTAAGATTACATGTGATTTGAGACTTTGGACAAAATGCATATAAAAGTCAAGATCGGATTTTTAGAAGATATGATTTAAAGATTGTTAATGATTCATGACTTAAAAAGAAGAAGATATGGAAATTTAGGTGTAAAGATTTACATTAATTAGGATATATATTATTGTGATTACACCTAAATAGGAATTTTTGGATATATGGCATGCATTGTAATTAATGATTATATTTGGTATAATTTACATGTAAAATGCTAGTTTAACAAAAATTAGAACATATGTTATATGGTAAACTGTGTCCATATTCTGCGCTATGTAAATTTATGCAAACATGGAATATATGTTCATGTTGTGAATCATGACAATTATTTAGGCATATGAATTTAGGCCTAATTTATGTTTAGGCAAGGCATGTAAATAGAACATTTAGAAATATTAAACCTGCTAAATCTGTCATCTACTGAATCCGTTGAAAATGCCTATTTTGCTAATTTTCTAAGTTGCCTAAAACTGCTAGTTCTGTTATATTGCCTAGACTGCTAATTAGATTGAAATGCCAAATCTGTTAAATTTGTCTGTTGAAATGCCTAACCTGTTATATGCCAAAATCTGCTAAGTTGCTAAATCTGTTAAGTCATATAATCTGGAAAATCTGCTATCTGCTAAAATCTGTTATCTGCTGTGTTGATATAATCATCCTGTTATTGATATAATCTGAATTGGCATATATATTGGGCGTGCGCATAAACGGTAAATTATTAATTAATTGGCCGCAAAGATAAACATGGCTAACTCGAGGTTAGAATGAGTTTGCGGCGTAATTCTGCCCGGAACCGCCCGGCACATCCAGTGGCCGCAAACAATAGGTTCTAATGTGAGAAGTTAGTCATAACCTGCTTAAGACACGAGGTTAGGTCTGGCTTGTGGCAGAAGTCTGCCCGGAACCGCCCGGCCCATCCAGCGGCCACAAGCTAGCGACCTAATGTGAGAGGTCTGGGCATTAATAATTAATTAATGCAAATCTAAGATAAGAATGACGTCTAAAACGTATTGGGGGAAAATAGGGTTAAACCAACTGGATTAATAGGTGTAGTAAACCCGTCCATGAATCTGTAGGCCCAATACAAAGTTAGACAAATCTGAAAAATCTGTACATCTGATCTGTTAGTCTGAAAACTTGTTAACTTAATCTGTGAACTAGTAAATCTGAATTCTGTATGTCTGAACTTGTAAACAATTTAATCTGAGATCTGTTAGTCTGGGGACACAAGGTTAGGAGGGGAATTACTTGTGTCATCTGTTGTTTGGGACCCATATTAGTCAGTAACCCTTTCTGGTATCAAAACTTTGACCCAACAGTAGGTAGGGTCCGGGAACGCTTACTGAACTAATTATAAGTGGTTCATTCTGATAATGGCGAGGGGTGTTGATGGTGCGTTCCAACCGGGTCATGTGCGTGCATGGATCCCGGTCTGCCTCTGAGGATGTAAGACGCCGTGACATCTGTAAATAGGTCTGTGCCAATTGGTTGTCACTTTAGGGAGTGATACACCCTACTGTGGGGCCGACACAGGATATTTATGTATTAGGGAGCCGATCGCTTGGGGTAGGGTTTTAGGGTACACTTAGTTCTGTCTGTTTCTGTTGGTACCGTCTGTTTCTGTTGGGTGGTAACACCTGTCTGTTTCTGTGTGGTACCGTCTGTTCGGGTGGTAAAGGCCCATTACTAGTGTACACCTAATTCTACATTCTGTTTCCGTAGGGATAAATCTGTTTCTGCTTCTGTCTGTTTCTGATCGGGTAGTAAAGGCCCATTATTAGCATTCTGTTTCTGTTAAAGTATTATGTACCCGTTCCTGCTTCAATTTAGACATTAGGGTGACACCTAATTCTGCTATACTAGTATTAGTGCAGAGAAGTGTAAAACAATAGTTTATATCATTCTGTTTTTCTGTTATATCTGCTACACCTGTTACAGTTATCTCACATCCAGTTTTATGTTTATATCATATTATTATTATCCGTTCATATGCTGAAAGTCACTGGACTTGCCAGACTTTTTGTCTGACCCTTGTTGTTTCGCCTCCTTTCTTCCGTTTCCCCCCCAGGTTATCCAAGGAGGGAATACTTTAGCTTGATCCGGATATCTCTTTGCTTGAAGTGCTTAAAGTATGGCTTGGCTCTGTATAGCTTCCGTTCCATGGGGATTATGATTTTAAACCATGCATTTTGAAGGCTTTTGTACAAGACTGATATTTTGTACTTGAATTCTGAAATTTGAAAGGATGTAACCATATTAATTTCTGTTTCCGCTGTAATAAAGTTAAAAAAAAATTTAGTACTGTTTTATCTGTCTTGTAAGTTTCTGTTCTGTTTACTAAAATGCTCCACCAAAGTTAAGGCATTCCCTTTGTGAGTGACCTTAACGGAGGTGGGGTGTTACACTTTTCTTCAACATTCGTCTTTAATAGGCTTTGGTCTTCAATTGCATTGATTATCCTTCTTCTGTAATTCTTCTTTTGTATTCTTGTTTATCTTTATAAATGTCTTCATAATATATCTTATGTAACTTCACAACTTAAAAGATATGTTAGTAATAATGTTTATATGGTTGTTATCATCAAAATCAATACCTAGGGTACTTAGGGTATTAACAGTCTCCCCCTTTTGATGATGACAACCATATAAATATTTTAGAGATTAAATATAATATTTTTTATATTTGATTCCCCCTAACTCTATGCACTCCCCCTAACTCTATGCACTCCCCCTATCATTTTGCCTAGTATATTTATACCTTTTCTCCCCATTGTCATCAACTAAAGGGTAAAAAGAACCATTTAATTTACTTCTAGACGGTATGTAAAGTTTCCACATGCATATAAATAAAACAAAAGTGAGAAAATCAAAACATGAATTTACCGACTTTGTTGATGCCAATAAAAAATCCTTTTCATATTTATCCAAGGTTCAATAGATTTCTTGTCATATGCTTTGAGCATCGACTATTTGGTACCTGAAAAATTATAAAATGTGTACACTTGTACCCTTTTTATTTCAAGGGTCAATGGTGTTAAGTTTTGGGATGCCAAACCCATGAAGAGTTTGAATTCCCTTTCAAAATATAATTATTAGATAAACGAACCATTTTAATGAACCTATCAATATATTTTTCTTTTTCAGTGTTATCCAACCCTTTTGAAACCAAGTTAATGAGCCAACTTGGAGGATTCAAGTTTAATTTCTTAGGTTTTGATTTGAATTTAGTGGCTCTAACAAACTTAGTACATTGAGTACCATTTTTCTTTGATTTAGCCTTAGGGGTGTAGCCAAGTCCATGCCTATTCCTATTGTGTTTAGATGCTCATAATAATTTCTCAAGATTATCCTTTCCTTTTTTTAGTTTATCAATATTAGTTTTCATTTTATCAAAATCCTTACTATGGTTAAGAATAACATTGTCTAGATATGTTATTTTGTCATTCAGATCAGTGATTTGTGACTTATTTGAAAGATTTTCTGAAGGACCCATTTTCACTTTTCAATTTTTCAAAACTTCCAAATGTTAAATCCTTTCCATCATTATGAGCATTAAATCTTTCAATTTCATCTTTTAGACATTGTTTTTCTTTACTCAACTTTTAATTAGATATTATAAATCTATCTATTTCTGCCAAACTATTATTGTACTTTTTTCTAAGTATTTCATAATCCCGACACATATCATTTAGAACTTTAGCAATTTCTTTATAAAAATTCCATAACTGGTCATCTATTGCCATGAAGCATACAATGGCCTTTTCCGTTTCTGAATCACTATCACTTGGTGATGTATCTGAATCATACCATGTTGCATTGAATGCTTGTTTCCTCTCCTTATTGAAAGTATTTGAAAATTACTTTTGTTTTCTCAAGTTGGGACATTCTCTTTTTAAATGACCGGGTTTATTACATTTAAAACATTTAACAGCATTTCCGTTTCTGGAATTATTGTTCTTATTTTTTCAAAGTTTCTTCATTATCCAGTACTTCAAAAATTTCTTGATCTTCTTGGTAATAAACTCGATATCAGAATCAACATTATCATCATCTGGTTCATCATTATAGATCATTGCATTAAGTGCTAGTGATTTCTTCTCATTTTCATGATTCCCTTTTCTAACCTGCAACTCTACTTCATAGGACATTAGATTACCAACGAATTCTTCTATTGACATAATACTAATATCATTGGCTTCTTCAATTGCTATAGTCTTCTGATCTCAATCACTAGGAAGTGAATTCAAGATCTTTCTGACTTGGTCTTCTTTAGTAATTTTATGTTCTAATGATATTAAGGCATGTACAATATCTTTGAATATAGAATACATATCAGAAATAGACTCATTTGGTTTCATTTGAAAAAGTTGAAACTGGTGAGTCAGCATAGATATCTTTGTCTATTTTACTTTATTGGTGCCTTTATGTATGACTTTTAGTGTTCTCCAAATTTCATATGAAGAATTACAAATAGACACTTGATTAAATTCATTTCTATCTAAGAAGCAAAATAAAATGTTCATGGCCTTAGAACTATCGGGTGCTTGTGTCTTCTGGTCTAGTGTCCATTCTAAAAATTTAGTTTGAGGCTCTATATGTTCTACTTGGGTAATGGTCCAAATATCTAAACCATTAGATTGCGAATAAAATTTTATCCTACAACCCCAATAAGCATAATTACTGTCATCAAATAGAGGGGGGGTCTAGTGTTAGATTTCCCTTCTATAAAAGAATTAATAAAGGTGTTACTAGTGTCACTAGTCATTTATAATTTTCAAAAAAATCAGATTATGATAACTTTCAAAACCTTGCTCTTATACCAATTGTTATGGGCCATCAACAACCAGTGGCCTAACCTGCCACCGTGGCATAACAATAGTACCTCAGAACTGATTTGACGGTTAGCCTCGCGACTCAACCAACCCACACATGGGGATATGCAGGAATAAGAGTCTCCTGCCCGCCATCAAATAGCCGCGTGAGAACCCCTATCGTGTTCTCTGACCAGCTATGATGCCAATAGTTCAGGAACTGGGGTGTCCATAACCCAATGTTAATGGATTTTAAGGATATTCAGGCACTAGATAAAAGAAGTGTATTTACTATATCTATTCAAATTCAAATAGAAATAAATAAGTAATAAAATAAAATGCAGTCAAGTAAATAACACCAAGATTTTTATACTGGTTCGGATTAACCAATCCTACATCCACTCCTGCACTTCACAGTGCAGAATTTCACTATAATTGCTTGCATTCCACGGGTGGCAAGAACACCTTTACAATCTTTATTTCATGGGCTACAAGATACACCTTCTCCTTATCAAAAGCAACAAACAATGGCAAGTAATCGTATCTTCAATACAGATTCTTGCAAATTGGGTAAAATAATCCTATAGACCTCTAATGGCAATATATCTTTGAATTCTTTGAGGAAATACGATATAATCAGAGAGAGAATGATATAAATTCAAGTACAAATCTCTGATATTGTAAGGCTTGCAAATCAATGAAGAATAAAAGTGAAAGAGTGTAGATTTGCAAGAATAATGGGATAGTATTTAATGGATTTGTGTAGAGAATGTATGAAGAAAAAGAAGTAAAAGAAAATGTGAAAATCTGATGTTAAAATTCGTTTCTAGGAGCCTTTAAATAATGTATGAAAGGATGTGTCTTTTGGTGAAAGGTTGAAGGGAATAACTTCTCAATTTGAATTTGAAAATCTGAAAAACCGTTATATGTCAACACGTAAAAAAGGTATGCCGACATATGTTGTGTTGCAAAAGACACTTATAAGTGTCACAAATATTAAGCACTTTAGATTTCCTTATATTTGTGGATTTTGGTGATTCGGTTGAGGCAATGGTTTATTATCTTCAAGTGTAATTGCCATGGAATCTTTAACAAGATATTCTAAGGTTCAACCAACTACTCATTACTTCGAAAACCTCTGTTCTTCAAAACTCATCTTTAATAGGCTTTGGTCTTCAACTTCATTAATCATTATTCCTCTGTAACTCCTCTTTTGTATTCTTGTTTATCTTTATAAATATCTTCATTATATATCTTATGCAATTTCACAACTTGAAGGATATGTTAGTAATAATGTTTATATGGTTGTTGTCATCAAAATCAATACCTAGTGTACCTAGTGTACTAACAATTTCCCTCTTTTTGATGATGACAACCATATAAATGTTTGAGAGATAAAATATAATATTTTTTATATTTGACTCCCCCTAACTCTATGCACTCCTCCTATAATTTTATCTAGTATATTTATACCTTTCTCACCATTTGTCATCAACAGAAAGGGTAAAAGAATTATTTAATTTACTTCTAGACAATATGTAGAGCTTACATATGCATATAAATAAAACACGAGTGGGGAAATGAAAACATGAAATAAACTAAATAATCATATGAGTTTTAGAGTTACCGACTTTGCTGATCCCAATAAAAAAACCATTTCATATTTATCCAAGGTTCAATAGATTTCTTGTCATATTCTTTGAGCATCGACTATTTGGTACCTGAAAAATTATAAAATATGCACACTGGTACCCTTTTTATTTCGGGGTCCATGGGGTTAAGTTTTGGGATGCCAAACCCATGGAGAGTTTGAATTCCCTGTCAAAATATAATTATTAGATAAATGAACCTTATTAATAAAAATTTCAATATATTTTTATTTTTCGGTGTTATCTAACCTTTTTGGAACCCATAAGTTAATAAACCTATTTGGAGGATTTAAGTTTAATTTCCTAGGTTTTGGTTTGAACTTGGTGGCTTTAACAAACTTAGCACAATGAGTACTATTTTTCTTTGATTTAGCCTTAGGGGTGTAGCCAAGTCCAAGCTTATTCCTATTATGTTTAGATGCATATAAAATTTATCAAGATTATCCTTTCCTTTGTTAAATTTATCAATATTATTTTTCATTTTATCAAATCATTACTATGGTGAAGAATAACATTGTCTAGAGATGTTATTTTGTCATTCAAATAAGTGATCTGTGACTTCATTGAATGATTTTTTGATTTAAAGTACTCATTTTCACTTTTAAGTTTTTCAAAACTTCAAAGTATTAAATCCTTTCCATTTTTATGAGCATTAAATCTTTAAATTTCATCTTCTAGACATTGTTTTTCTTTACTCAACTTTACATTAGATATTTTTAATGTATCTATTTCTACCAAACTATTATTGTACTTTTTCCTAAGTATTTCATATTCTCGATGCATTCATTTAAAACTTTAGTAATTTCTTTATCAAAATTCCATACCTGGTCATCAATTGCCATTAAGCAAACATTGGCCTTTTCCATTTTTGAGTCACTATCACTTGATGATGTATCTGAATCATACCATGTTGCATTGAATGCTTGTGTCCTCTCCTTATTGAAAGTATTTGAAAATTACTTTGTTTTCTCAAGTCGGGACAGTCTATTTTCAAATCACCGGGTTTATTACATTCAAAATGTTTAACAACATTTATGTTTATGGAATTATTATTGTTAGTTTTTCAAAGTTTCTTCGTTATTTTGTACTTCAAGAATTTCTTGATCTTCTTGGTAATAAACTCGATATCATCATCAACAGTATCGTCATCTGGTTTATCATTATTGATCATTGCATTAAGTGCCAGTGATTTCTTCTCATTTCCCTGATTCCCATTTCTAACCTGCAACTCTACTTCATAGGACATTAGATTACCAATGAATTCTTCTATTGACATAATACTAATATCAATGGCTTCTTCAATTGCCAGAGTGTTCTGATTTCATTCACTAGGAAGTGAATTCAAGATCTTTTTGACTTGGTCTTCTTCAGTAATTTTCTTTTCTAGTGATATTAAGGCATGTACCATATCTTGAAATCTATAATACATATCGGAAATAGACTCATTTGGTTTCATTTGAAAAAGTTGAAACTGGTGAGTCAACATAGATATCTTTGTTTGTTTTACTTTATTGGTGCCTTCACGTGTGACTTTTAGTGTTCTCTAAATTTCATATGCAAAATTACAAATAGACACTCGATTAAATCCATTTCTATCTAAGGAGAAAAATAAAATGTTCATGGCCTTAGAATTATTAAGTGCTTTTGTTTTTTTGTCTAGTGTCCATTCTGAAAATTCAGTTTGAGGCTCTATATATTCTACTTGGGTAATGTTTTAAATATTCAAACCATTAGGAAGCAAATAAAATTTCATCTAATAAGCATATCTACTGGCATCAAATAGAGGGGGTCTAGTGGTAGATTGTTGTCTTATAAAATAATTAATAAAGGTGTTACTAGTGTTACTAGCCATTTATAATTTAAAAAAAAAATCAGATTATGATAACTTTGAAAACCTTGCTCTAATGCAAATTGTTATGGGTCATCAACAACCAGTGGCCTAACCTACCACCAAGGAATAACAATGTACCTCAAAACTTATTTCACGGTTAGCCTCGCGACTTAACCAACCCACACATGGGGACATGCAAGAGTAAGGGTCGCCTTCCCACCACCAAATAGCCGCTTGAGAACCCCTTATCATGTTCTCTAACCAGCTCTGATACCAACTGTTAGGGAACTGGGGTGTCTATAGCCCAATGTTAATGGATTTTAAGGCTATTCAAACACTAGAGAGATAAAGTATATTTACTATATCAATTCAAATTAAAATAGAAAGAAATAAGTAATAAACAAAATGCAGTAAAGTAAATAACACTTGGATTTCTATACTAGTTCGGATTAACCAATCCTACATCCAGTCATGCACTTCACAGTGCATAATTTCACTATAATTGCTTGCTTTCCACGGGTGGCAAGAACACCTTTACAATCTTGATTTCACGGACTACAAGATACCCCTTCTCCTTATCAAAAACAATAAACAATGGCAAGTAGCAGTATCCTCAATACAAATTCTTGAAGATTTGGTACAATGATCATATAGACCTCCAATGGCAATATATCTTTGAATTCTTTGAGAAAATGGGATAAAATCAGAGAGAGAATGATATGAATTCAAGTATAAATCTTTGATATTGTGTGGCTTGCAAATCAATGCAGAACAGGAGTGAAAGAGAGGGATTTGCAAGAGTAATATGATAGTATTCAATGGATTTGTGTAGAGAATACATGGAGAAGAGTGAAAGAAAATGTGAAAATATGATGTTAAATGTAATAACCCGGAAATTCGAGCCAATTTAAAAATTTTATTTTGGAAATTTTAGTGAATTTTGAATATTTAAAATGAAATATTTTAAATAATAACAACGAGAAATTTATTTTGAATATAATTCGAACGTATATATTTGTAACAACCCGGAAAATCAGAACAAATTTAAAATTTTATTTTAAAGGAATTTTGTTAGAAAATGCGTCAGAATTAAAAATATATATTCCATTATTAGATTAAATTATTGGATTTAAAAAGTTTTTTATTAAATTACACAAATAATTTTTCTATCCATTCACATTTCATACAAGTTTTCTTTTCTTTCCTATTCCTTTTCTAGTTTCCTCATATTCAGTGCTTTTTTCTCTCCACTCTATTTCTCTGTTAATGTAGCATTCATTGTTTCCTATTTAATGCATACATTACCCATTTCTATTTATATATAATAAAAATATGCTAAAACAAATAAATGGGGAGAAAGTTTCTTTATTAGAATTACACCTTTCTCCCTTCTCTTTCATTTATTTCTTAACGTTACAATTCTTAAATAAATAAATAAAAAACAATAAGATAAAAAAAACACATGAAGAGTTAATGCACCCTCTACCCATTCTAATTCCTTTCTCTTTCTTCTATTTATTCTTATGTCACTCCTCTTACCTTCCATTCAACTTTCACATATTATTCCTTCCTTTTCTCCATTAAGTGCACATTTATTTCTTTCCTTACTTTTACATTCATGCATCTTATTTCATTTGCATGTTCTCATTCAATATGTTTTCATCCCCTTATTCTCCTTTCCCGTTTTTCTTTCTTGCTATCTTTTTCTTTAAAAACAAACAATCCTCTCTCTCTCTCTCTCTCTCACACACACACACACACACATATATATATATATATTATTTCCTTCTATATCTATTCTTGTTTACATTATCTTTATGTATTTATAGACATTTTCGTTGCCTTATTCTTGTCTGTGAAATTTAATATGTTCCCTACAATTATGATGTTATATGTTTTGAAATTAAAGAGGACACACAAATTTGTAACGATTAGCATCAAACAATTTCTTATGCATTCAATTTCTTTGTTTTCTCTTTCTCCTTGTGGCTTATTTTTGAATTTTGAATATGAGATAAATATTGCCATCTCAGCCTTAATAAACCACGTTTAATTTATTTATAACTTACCTAATACAAAAGGGAATCTTAGTTAAATAAATCATGTATATATATTTTCATTTCTCATTCTCTATCAGAAAACTATAATTCTCCTAGATCTACATCTCAAAAATTCATGGAGAATTTTTTTCCTCAAAATCCATTTGCAAATGAAGAATCAAGGAAAACAAATCCTATATTCCTCTCTCTCTCTCTCTTATCATCTCCTCTCTAAAATCCATGCCATATTTTCAACAACTTAATTCATGGAAATTAAAGAGATTCTCCTGCTCTTTATTTGTATACGAACACGATGAATTTTTGTGGCCTGCTCTACTCGCAATTGCCACTCAAAGTCGCTATCTTTACAGCTTTTTCGGGTGAGGCTGGGTCCAACGAGTTGGGGACGGCGCTGGGTGCGGGAAGGAGTCGGACCGGCGCTGGAGCCGTTGGGATGGAAGATTTCAAGTCGATGGGTTTTGGGTTCTTCTGAAGAAGAAAATGATGAAGGGGAATTTGATGAAACCGACCAAATCAAAACGGAGCATGTTGGAAATTCAGACAAACCAATGTGAGAATCTTTGATTTCCATAATCTAATTTATTTAATTAATTATTTTGTCGATGTTGAATGATTACTTGTATGTCATCTATTTAGATCTGTGTGTAATTGTTGTTCTGATGAGTGGTTTGTATTGTATTGTATTGTATTGTATTGTATTGTTTAGATCCGTTCTTGTAACTATAGATCTGTATAAATTCAACCAAGATCATTGATATTGTTGAATTAGATTAGAATAGGATTTTTAATCTAAATTAAAATATCATGTAGTTTATTTTTATTTTATGAATATAAAATTTTATATCATATTGAACATAGTGTTGTATGAAATCAAGTTATCAAATAAAAATAAGAACGCTTAAACATATTTTTATTTGCGAATAAAAAGTTAAGATTTGTAAATACATTTTTATTTGCGATTTTATGTGTGAATCAAAATAAAGTTAAGATTTGTAAATGTACTTTTATTTGCATTTTATTTGCCAATAAAAGAACAAAATGGTTAGACATATTTTTATTTTCTTTTCTTTTGTAAATAAAAGAACAATTTAGAAACATATTTTTTTTAATTTACATTTCATTTGTAAATAAAAAGGCTTATTTAGAATTTACATTGTTATTTACATCTTATTTGTAAATAAAAAGAAATAACTGGAAAGCACATTCTGTTTATACTTTATTTTATTGTTAAATGGATACGATGACCAGTCTTGATCCAACAAATTATATTTTATTGTTAAATGGTTACAATAAAAAGAATTTAACATTTTTTATTGTTGAATGGGTCAATAAAGGACAAAATTAACATTTTTGTTTAATTAGATTATAATGGACAAAATAATATTTTTTGTATTGAAATTATCATCTTTATTGAAATGAGAACCGACAAAATTAAATTGTCATTTTATTGAAATTGATATTTTGTTGAATTGGAATGGACATTATAAAATGTCATTTATGAGTAGTTATTTTATGTTAATTATTAAAATGTGATTTAGGTTAATTATTAAAATGTTATTTATGTTCATAATAAAATTATCATTTATGTTCATTTGAAATTGTCAAAAATAAAGGTCATTATATAAATGTCATTATATTAGAAAGGTCCTTAGTATAGAAATACCATTTTTGTCATGAAATGTCATATTAATAGAAAAATGTCCTTTTGTTATGAAATGTATATTGGCATAAATTGTCATTTTAGTTATAAATATCATTTTAGCTATAAAATTCCATTTTTTGTCAAAAATGTCACCTTAGAATAAGAATACCATTTTGTAGAAATGTCATCTTAAAAATAAGAAATGTCCCTTTTTATTAGAATTGGCAAAAGAGAAAAAAAATGTCATATTTTAATTTATTAAAATTATCAAGAATATAAATATCATTTATGTTCATATAAAATTGTCAAAAATGAAGTATCATTTATATTCATCTAGAGATGTCGTTTATGTTCATGTAGGATTGTCGAAGATAAGAGTATATTTTCTATATGTCATTTAGATTAGAACATATTTGGCAAATAAATTTGTCATTTAGATTGAATCATATTTTATAAATAAAATATGTCATTTATATAAAATATGTCATTTACATAGAAAATGTCATGTTAAGATTAAAACACCATTTTTGGGTTAAAAATGTACATTAGAATAGAAAAATCACTTTTGATTAGAAATGTACATTAGAATAGAAACATCACTTTTGATTAGGAATGTACATTAGAATAAAAATATCATTTCTGTTAGAAATGTCCCATTAGATTGAAAGTGTCATTTTATGTTAGTATTTAAAATGTGAATCATGTTATGTTACATTGAAAATGCCACATCTTTAGATTATGTCATGTTACATTAAAAATGTCTTATATTTAGATTATGACATGGTCTATTAAATTATATGTTTGTTGAAATCAAATTATAAATATTTATTTATAATTTAAAACAGTGGGAATTGGTTAAATTTATTAACCAATAATCTATTTGGATGAAATTTTGTTGTTTGAAAACCCCACACGGGTGTTGGGATGACAAACACTAGTCCCAATATTTAACTGTATGTCAATCGATGGATTGACAGTTTGTGATGAGCGTTATTATTTATTAATTTTAATGCTCACACAATTATAAATCTCACTATGAATGTGAATGGATTGTTGTGTGTTTATTTATCATTATTGTCATATACATGCAATGGATGAAATCCATGTATTTGAAATTACATGGTGATTGATTGAATCACATTCCAATAAAGAATATTCTAGAAAAAGAATATTTTAGGAAAAAGAATATTTTTAAATAAAAATATTTTAGATAAATAATGGTTTATAATAATGAATGTTTTACAATGTAAAATTTACAATTATAAATTATAATTGCGCTTTAGACCCGAGGTTAAGCCCAACTTATGGGATAAGTCTGCCCGGAACCAACCGGCATATCCAGCATCCATAAGTCACAGGCTTAATGTGGGAGGTCTGGCCCAGTATAAAATATGAATGAATATTAAAAAGAAGTGATTTATAAATTTAATATTAATATTATTAATATGATAAGTAAATAGAATATTCAATTTTGACTTTAAATTGGAAATGAAGTTAAAACTGTCTTAAGCGAATTTATAAATATTTTATAAAGTACATTTTAAATGAAAATCGACGATATATAATATATATATATATATATATATATATATATATATATATATATATATATATATATTTAATGGCCTGAATAGAACGCACCGCGCAGCGACCGTTCGCGAATTTTGACCATTAACTTTAAATGGACGTAACGGGAGATCCGACCGTCGGATTCTCCTAAAACTGGAACCGTTGGGTTCATATCGAAAAGAGCTTTTCAATGAATATAAGAGTTTTAAAATCTAACGGTTGGATTTGGAATTATGTACAAATCAAATTTAGAAAAGGTCACTATGGATGCAGTTAGGTGGCCGTTATTGGAAACCGACTGTATGATCGAAAATAAAATTATTAAAAATATGGAAATATTATGTAAAATCATAATAAATGATTTAAAAGGAATTTAGATGAAAATTTCCAATAGTGAAGAGATAAAAATATATTTTATCGATATGAACTAGTTATTAACTAGAACAAATCTTATAATTAAGATTTAATAAAGTTTTCCAGTAAGTTAATATTTACTTGGAATTAAATAGGATAAATTGGATTTTTTGGTTGTCATGAATGGTGTCTTAAATAACACTGTTCTTAACCCCAGTTGAGAGAAGAATAAATCTTTTAATTAAGATTTTTAGAGTTTCAATCATATTTGATAATTGGAATAAAATGAAATGTAAATTGGATTTATCGTGAACAGTGTTTTAAACGACACTTGTTTTTAACCCAGTTTGCAGTGAAATATAATTTGGGATTTATGGATCTTTTATTAAGATTTAAAATGGAATATTTTCCAAGAGTAAAGTTTTCCAATTTAATATATTAAATTGGGATTGAATGGAATTTGATTTAATAATATTCGAGATGAGCTTCTGTAAAAGAAGGCCGTTAATATATATGGAATTTAAAAGGCTTTGCCATTATTCCATTTATATTAATAGACCGATACAAAAATTCATATCGATTATACATTGGTCTGATTTCTATGAAAATCCCCTATCTAATGGGAGATGAATTTGAGTTTATCGTGAACAATGTTTTAAATGACATTAGTTCTTTAACTCAAATAAGGATAAGGTTAATTTCTTAAAATTAAATAATCATTAAATAATGATTTTGATATTTAAAACCAAATTGGAGTTTTTAATAAATCTTTAAAAGAAAAGATTTAAGAATAAACTTAAAGGATTTATCTTCGATAGAATAATACGAATATTTTATTAGAAGAATTTTCTGAATTGTAATGTGGTGTTGGATGTGTTTTATAATACTTGATTTTTAATTATAAAATACGTGAGTTATTCGGGAAGACCGGGTTTAACCCATTCCGAATAATTACTACGACGATGAAGAGTCGAAGATGAAAACGGTGGTTGAAGACCGACGATCTTCACATCGGATGGATGTGTTGCTACAGAGACCCTTGATGGGAGTAGCTACCTTGAAGGGGCTTCAGTGGTGGCCGTCCGGACTATTGTTGATTGTTCGGATTTGGTTTTCGCTCAGACCCAGAGCATAAGCTAGTAAATGGATGCGTGTCTGACATTGGATTTCGTTCCATGTGAATTAAATCGATTTCTGTTAATGTTTGTCTGTTTGGTGGTGGAGGATTTATTCTCCACTTAACACCCTAGTATATATTAATAGTGATTGATCGCATGGCGTGAATTGTCAATGTGGCACGCCAAGATGCAAATGATCAAGGCTTTTGTTGAAAAGCAGGAACTTGTGGGATGATCAAAGCATAGCCTATTGCAGCAAAGCTTTGTGTATATCGTGACTTCGCGAGCCTCACACCCCGGTATGAGTCAAAAACGGTATATGGACCGTAGGGAGTGCACACGTTTCTTTCTAGCTAGTGGTAGTGTCAGTGCTTTAACACGACCTGGCATTTTACTTATGTGGATGATGGATTTTGAGGCGCCTCGGATTTTTATAGGCCGATAGTGGTCATATTATAGGTTCAAAGGAACCGGGAAGCGTGTGTTCAAGCATAACCAATCCACTGCCGATAGGCGGGGACCGGCCCTACAGCATCCAAGGGTTCACTGCGGGGGATCCTGAGGCATTTGCTATAGTGTCTCGAATCGGAGAGGAGCTTGCCCCTAGCCTCGACCCATGATGGAAATCCAATTTCCAATACGACCTTGCGGTTTTGATTGTAGAACAAGTATGGCGACATAGTAGGATGGGGTACTATGCCGTCTATGATTAATACATTATGATTGAAATTGTTTTTTTAAAATATAGATATACCCATATATATACACACTAATACTAAATCCGTTTTACCGTATCAAGCATCTTTTGACCATTATAAGGTAAAACCCTCTCCTCCGGTTTGCGTTGCATTGTGTGATGGGACTTGGGTCTTATAATGGTTTCATTTTTCTAAAAAGCATAGCGTTATTTGAACGATATACTTTACTTATGCACTGGCAATCCAATGGAGTAAACCCGTTCCGCGTTAGCGGCGTGGTCCTGTGATTAGCCTTATCATTAGATTAGTTTAGTTAAGATTTCTCATACCAGTCCCATGACTGACCTGTAGTTTGTTTCACTGGCAAACTCGGGTGCCCATATTTTTCCACACGGGCAGTAGAGTAGCTTGTTTTGCAGATATCTATTCTTTTAGCAGGATCCTGGATTGAAGCTTAAAGTTGTGTCTAGAGCATTTATAGTCTTCCGCTGTGTATTGTATTTATGTATTGCAATTTAACTTCCGCTGTATCATTCCTTTAATTGATGTACTCTGATATTCTGTACTCGGATGTAACATTATTGTAATGTCTATAAAAATCTATTGTTATTTGTTCTTATGAATTGTATTCCCAAAGTTAACGTATGCGAGTTTTGAACAGTCTTGGTCGATTTTGCGGTCGATTAGGTCCGGGCAAAATCCGTGTCGTTACAATATTTATATAGATCGTCGTTAGAATATATATATTTTTATTTATATATATAAAAGGAATTGAAAATGGCGCGGTAGTTCGATAATTCGATTTCAAAATTCAAATGAATGTACAGGATTCAAAATAAACCGGATTTTAGTGAAACCAAAAATAATGGAATCTAATTGAGAATATTTTTCCAACGAATCCGAAAAATCAAAATTTCATAGCGGGAATCAAAAGATATGTCCAAATGAAAATTCAGAATAGTCGCTATGGAATTCTGGCTCTTAAAAATGGAAATTTTGCAAACGACCTCGGTTTTCAATGAAACCACTTTTGTTGGATCCGCAATGTCGAGATATTGCTAGATTCCAATTTTCATAATTTTTCGAATCAATATGTGAGCGTGGCAAAGGAAAACGCATTTGACCAGTTTCAGTTGATTTTAATCGACTAGAAATTGGCCATTTTTCAAACGGTCTCAGAATTTGATGAAACTAGTTTTATTAGGACCGTATCGTCAATACGAAACTAGAAAATATTTTTCTGGAATTTTTCGAGTTAGTATGGGGCCCCGGTAAATTGAAATGCACGTTCAAATTCAGTATATAGAGTTATATGTTGATTTTGACGAAAACTGGTCGAAACGATCGAATCAGCTTACGATACATACCCCATTGTGTTCGGAATGGGGGTAATTAGCTAGGGACGACAGTCGGTGGGCCTCGTTTCGAAGTCGAAATAAAAAGTTGCTTTTTGAAATAAAATAATATATATAATTATATTATCACTACATTCTCTCTCTCTCCCCTTTTACCTTTCCTCCCCGTCAGTTTCAAATTAATAAAAAAAAAGAAGAACGTAACCTTAACCCCACGCGCCGCCGCCACCCGGGGATCACCGCGCCGCCGCTCTTCACGCCGCCGACCACCAACCTCACCCTCTCCTCCTCCAGCCGCCATCTCCTCTCCCCTCAGCTCCTCTTTCCTCTTTGATTTAAACTCTTCCCCTTTCCAGCGTCGCCGGCCACCACCAGGCCCACAGCCAATCGCCGCCGCCGCCTGCAAGGACAGCCGACCACCCAGCACCCCTTTCCGACCCCATGTGCCACCTGACCCCGTCCGTGAACTCCCCCCTCTCCTTCTTTTTACTGTAAGTATCTCTATTTATTTAATTTGGTTAGTTTATTCAATTTTCTTTTCTGTTTTTATATATAACGTAAATAATAGTTTTGATTTTTATAGCGTAAGAAAATCGATTTTAAATAGCGAAGAGTTTGATTTTTAACTAGAGAAAAGGGACGACTTTTATAAAATTATAAAGACATGATTTTTATAGTAAAAGGCGAAATAAAAATTGGATTTTGATTCAAGTGAAAGATTAGATTTTTATAAATGATAAAAATTCGATTTTGATTTTTATAAAGTAGAAAGAATAAAAATATGATTTTTATATTATAGAAAGAATAAAAATATAATTTTATATACTAAAGGATATAAAAATGTGATTTTTATATAAGTAGTGAGGTAAAAATATGATTTTTATATAGTGAACAATGTAAAAATATGATCTTTTTTGTGAAGTGAACAATATAAAAATATGATTTTTAATGCGATAAAAATTCGATTTTTATATGTTGAATAGCGAAGTAAAAAAATCGATTTTTATATATGTAGTGAATACGGATGACGAAAGTGACGAAAGAAGAAACGACGGAGATTTTCTACATATGAAGAGTCGTGGCGTTGATTTAGCTTGTCGGTGAGAACTCCTCGCATTTAATTTAAATTTCTAGTTATAAATATATACTAGGATGCAGACGGTGTTTAGTAGCACCCGACACCCGTCGTCCACAGACCATGGACGGCTTGTATGCTTGTTTGTTTGATTTTGATGTGTAGTTAATTGTGTGATGTGAAATGAAATAAAATATTTATATAGTTAAAAATATTTTATGGTTGAAAATAGAATTTTTAACGTGTATTTAAAATGAAATAAATATAAACAAATCGAATGATTTGTTTATATACACACATTTGACTGATATTGAGTGGGACGATAAATTTTACACATTGCCCAACTGCAAAAATGAAATCTGTATTTGATTATTTGAAAACCCCACACGGGTATTGGGATGATATATGACATACACTAATCCCAATAATTAGCTGTATGTCGACCGATTGATTGACAGACTGTTATGAGCGTTAAATATTTATATTTGATGCTTATACAGTGTAGAACGCACTCTGGATGATGGTTGATTATTTATTGTTGTTATTATACATGTGTTGTAGAAAATCCGTATAATTAACATTATATGGTAATTGATTGGGCCTCATTCCAGTTTTGAAATAGAAATATTTGAAAAAGAAATATTTGAAATAGAATATTTGAAAATGGAAATATATGAAGCCGTGTTGATTAGATTGACGTCATTTTGACGTGAACGATATTTATATCGATTTTATTCAATTTTCAATGTATATTGAAAGTGATTTCGAAATTTGAATTATATTGAAAGTGATTTCGAAATTTGAATTAGATTGAAAATAATCGAAATTTGAATTATATTGAAAATAATTGAATTCAAATTGAAATTGAATAGAATTGAAATTGAATAGAATTGAATTCGAATTGAAATTGAATAGAATTGAATTCGAACTGGAATTGAATTAATTTGAAATTCAAATTGAATTGAAAACGAGCTGAAATTGAATTAAAATCGATTTGAATTGAAATCAATTTGAAATGAATTTAAAACGAATTTATATTGGAAAATTCAATCTTGATTTGAATTTGAAAAAGGAAGTTGAAATCGTTTTGAAAACGAATTTAAAACGATTTATAAAATACGTTTTAAAAGGAAATCGACGAAATATATATAATATATATATTATATATATAATGGCCTAAATAGAACGCGCCGCGCTGCGGCAGTTCGTGAATTTCGACCATTGACATCGAATGGATATTGCGGGAGATCCGACCGTCGGATTCTCCTGAAACCAGAACCGTTGGGTTCGTATCGAAAAGAGCTTTCTAACGAATATTAGAAATTTGAAATCTAACTGTTGGATTTGGAATTATGTCCAAATCAAATTTGGAAAAGGTCGTTGTAAGTGCAGTTCGATGGCCATTGATGGAAATCGAATGTACGGGCCTTGATAAAATTATTAAAAATAGTAATAATTTGTGTGAAATCATAAGAAATGATTTGGGAAGAATCGGGCTGAAAAACTTCATATTTGAAAAGATAAAAATAGATTTTTATCGAAATGAACTAGTTTTGAACTAGAATAATAATTTATTTATTTTTAAAATAAATAAATTGGATTTGAAATGATTTTGAAAATAACCAGAATTTCCAATAATTGCATTGGAATGGATTTGAATCGAAATTGTCTTCGGAATATTTCGATGTTGGATTTCGTGATTATCCAGATATTGTTATGGAAATTTGAAAGAAATATTTATATCGTTATTTCCAATACGATATTTGTTGGTTGTGGAATTTGATATTGAATATAAGCCGATATATTTTCTATTCAGAGCCTTGTATTTAATATCAAATGTGATTTGGGTTTGTCGTGAATGGTGTCTTCAGTAACACTGTTCTTAAGCCCAGTTGAAAAAAAAGATTAAATCTTTTTATTTAGATTTAATGAAGTGTACCAATTAAATGATATTTAATTGGAATTGAATTGGTATTGATTTTTGGGTTTATCGTGAACAGTGTTTTAAATAACACTTGTTCTTTAACCCGATAATTAATGAAATGTGATTTTGGGTTGTCGTGAACGGTATCTTCAGTAATACTGTTCTTAGACCCAAAGGAGTTAAGAAAAAACAAAAACTAACTGGAGATTAGTTAAGTTGAATGATTTCTGGGGTATTGATCTGATGTTGGTTTCGGCCTTCGGGGTTAATACTTAGGGAATTGCTCACTTGCTAATTTACGGTTAGGGACTGATCGAAATGGAATGTGATTTTTGGGTTTATCGTGAACAGTGTTTTAAATAACACTTGTTCTTTAACCCGATAATTAATGAAATGTGATTTTGGGTTGTCGTGAACGGTATCTTCAATAATACTGTTCTTAGACCCAAAGGAGTTAAGAAAAAACAGAAACTAACTGGAGATTAGTTAAGTTGAATGATTTCTGGGGTATTGATCTGATGTTGGTTTCGTCCTTCGGGGTTAATACTTAGGGAATTGCTCACTTGCTAATTTACGGTTAGGGACTGATCGAAATGGAATGTGATTTTGGGTTTATCGTGAACTAGGGGTGGGCATTAACCGAACCGCAGGGCGTAAACCGCCCAAACCGAACCTCAAAAATGGTGCGAAAAAACTGATTTGGATGCTCTCTCTAATAAAAATATACAAACCAAACCGACTCGCAATGATACGGTTCGGTTGCGGCTTAACCGTTGTTCAAATCGTATTGAATTGGACTAAACCGCGGACCTTTATACCGAACCGCGCCCACCCCTATCGTGAACCGTGTTTTAAATGACATTGATTTTTTAACCCAGTCAAAGATTAAAACTAAGTGGAGTTTTAATGAATCTTTAATTAGATTGAAAAGAACGAGAATGAAGTATCCCCAGTTTTGCTCCAGGCGATAGTTAAATCTTTAATTAGATTTGAACGTGAAATGGTAATTGAATTTACCGATAACACCGTGGTGTTAGATATGAAGTATTACCAGTTTTACTTCATGGGATGAATAGGTTGGGATTGGGAAATAAAATAAATGATCACTACGGTATGGATCGCTAATCCCGACTAGTTTGAATTGATATTCAAAAGTAGATTAAAGAATAAATTTAAAGAATTTATCTTTGATAAAAATAATGGGAACCTTTCCCTAAGAATGTGAAATTTAGAAACTAACTGTAGGTTAGCTAAGCAGAACGGTTTCCTGGGTATTGATCTGATGTTGGTTTCGGCCTTCGGGGTTAATATTTGGGGAATTATTCTCTTGTTAATTTACGGTTAGTGACTGATGAATTGGAATGAGGCGTATGTTGTGTTTGTGTAACACTTGTTTATTATATACGCGAGTCATTCAGAAAGACCGGGTTTATCCCATTCTGAATAACAGATTCGACGTGGTGTCGAAGATGAAGACGGTGGTTGAAGACCGGAGGTCTTCATGTCGTTTGGATAATTACTGATGATCTTGATTGGGCCGTACACCCAAGAGGAGAGAATCAGTTGGTGGTCGTCCAGACGTACTTCGAGATCGATGGATATGCGGGGTACTAGGTGCCTCCGGTTTCGTTCAGACCCAGAACGGACTTGTAAATGGACTGTGTGTCTGACATTGGATTTTATTATGTGTGATTGATATCGGTTGCATGGAGTGGTTTGCCTGTGTGGCATGCTAAGATGCAAATGATCAAGGCTTCTGTTGAAAAGCAAAGTCTTGTGGTTGATGATCAAAGCACGGCCTTTGTGGCGTAGCTTTGTGTAGCGTTAATTCGCGAGCCTCACACCCCGGTTGTGAACCAGAAATGGGAGAGGACATCAGGGAGGGCATGCGTTTCCTTCTAGCTAGAGGTGGCGTCAGTGGTTTTACACGCCCTGACGAGTTTGACTTATGTGGTTGTTGTTGTTGTTGTTGCGAGGCGCCTCGGTTAGATCGGACGATCCGGGTCCGATGGTGTCATTCGTTGGCTCATTTACGCCCCATAGGGCGGGGAGACGTATTGTTCAGGCACTATAATCCACATCGGTGGACCGGTCCTGACGATCCAAGGGGCAGTTGCGGCTGTTCCGGAGACATAGGCTAGATTGTCTCGAATTCGGTAGAGGACGATCCCTAGCCTCGGTTCACAGATGGGAATCCAACTTCCAATACGTGACGTTTCGATTTTAGTTGTAATCCTATATATGGCGACATAGTGGGATGGGGCGCTTATGCCGCCTATGATTGATACTTATGATGTGAAGTTGTTTTATACACTATACACTTATAGTAATATCAAATAATGTGTTTTTGACGTATCAAGCATACTTTGGCTATTATAAGGTAAAAACCCTATCCTCCGGCTTGCGTTGCATTGTGTGATGGGACTTGGGTCTTATAACAGCTTCATTTTCCTTTATTTAGCATTGCGCTGTTTGTTTTATGCACTGGTGTTCTTGGGAGGTAACCCGTTCCGTGTTATACGGCGTGGTCCCTTGATTTACCGAACTTTAAAATAAAGATTAATAACTGTTTTAGTTCTCACACCAGTCCCATGACTGACCTGGAGTTTATTGTTTTAACCTAAACTCTGGGTGCCCTTATTTCGACATGGGCAGCTAGTAGTTTTGGTTTTGCAGATTTATATTCACAGGATCCTGATTTACAGCTGGAACGATACTCGGAAAGCTTTGTATCCGCGTATTACTTCTAGTTGTGTATTGTATTATTTTCCGCTGCTATGTAATGTATTGTAATCTCTGATATTTATCGAATGTAATATTCATTTATACTCTGTATATTCTTGTATTCTGATGAATTGTTGTAATATACAATGAAATATTCTTCTGTCTGCGTTCTCTTGTGGCTTGTTCTCAATTCAATCCGGGCTTTCCTTACCGGGGAAGTTCAGGTCGTTTCATTAAAATTCGTTTACAAGAACCTTTAAATAACGTATCAAAGGATGTGCCTTTTGGTGAAAGTGTGGAGGGAAATAACTTCTCAATTTGAAGTTGAAAATCTAAAAAACCATTATATGTTGACATGTAAAAAGAGGCATGTCAACATATGTTGTGTTGCAAAAGACACTTATAAGTGTCGCAAATATTTAGCACTTCAGATTTCCTTATATTTGTGGATTTTAGGGATTCGGTAGAGATCTATGGTTTATTATCTTCATGTATAATTCCATGGGATCTTTAATAAGATATTCGAAAATTCAACTAACTCCTCATTGCTTCAAACACCTTTGTTCTTCAGCATTCGTCTTGAATAGCTTTAGTCTTCAATTGCATTGATTACCCTTCCTCTGTAATTCTTATTTTGTATTCTTGTTTATCTTTATAAATATCTTCATAATATATCAACGTAATTGCACAACTTGAAGGATATGTTAGTAATAATGTTTATATGGTTGTTGTCATCAAAATCAATACCTAGGGTATTAACAATCTCCCCCATTTTGATGATGATAACCATACAAATATTTGAGATATAAAATATATTATTTTTTATATCTGACTCCCCTAACTTTGTGCACTCCCCCTATCAATTTGTCTAGTATATTTATACCTTTTCTTCCCATTTGTCATTAATAAAAAGGGTAAAAATAATTGTTTAATTTAATTCTACACAGTATGTAGAGTTTGCATATGCATATAAATAAAACACAAGTGGGGAAATCAAAATATGAAATAATATAAATAATCAGATGAGTTTTAGAATTACTGGCTTTTCTGATGCCAATAAAAAATCCTTTTCGTATTTATCCAAGGTTCAATATGTTTCTTGTCATATGCTTTAAGCACCGACTATTTGCTACCTGAAAAATTATAAAATGTGCACACTAGTACCCTTTTTATTTCAGGGTCCATGGGGTTAAGTTTTGGGACACCAAACCCACGAAGAGTTTGAATTCCCTTTCAAAATATAATTATTAGGTAAACGAACCTTATTAATAAAACTATCAACATATTTTTCTTTTTCAGTGTTATCCAAACTTTTTGGAACCCATAAGTTAATGAACCTATTTGGAGGATTTTAGTTTAATTTGCTAGGTTTTGGTTTGAACTTGGTGGCTTTAACAAACTTAGTACATTGAGTACTATTTTTCTTTGATTTAGCCTTAGGGGTGTAGCCAAGTCCATGCTTATCCCTATTGTGTATAGATGCAGATAATAATTTCTCAAGATTATCCTTTCCTTTTTTTAATTTATCAATATTAGTTTTCATTTTATCAAAATCCTTACTATGGTTAAGAATAATATTGTCTAAAGATGTTATTTCGTCATTCTGATCAGTGATCTGTGACTTATTTGAAAGATTTTCTTGAAGGACTCATTTTCACTTTCAAGTTTTTCAAAACTTCCAAGTGTTAAATCCTTTCCGTTTTTATGAGAATTAAATCTTTCAATTTCATCTTCTAGACAATGTTTCACTACGCCATAAATGGCCTAACGCAACGCAAAAAAAATGTTGGCTTAGGCTTAAAAAATGTTGGCATAGGTCTTTGGCAACATTTTTAGGTTGTTGCAATTTTCACCGTTGCTACAGACCTCAAAGGCAACATTTTAACTATTTACGGCAACATAACAAATATTGTTGCAACAGAACCCTATTTGTGTATATGGCAACATCATTAGTGTCTGTAGCAACATTCAAAAATGTTGCTATAGATATTTATATTAGTTTTTTTTTAAATAATATAACAAAAAGGAGAATTAAAAGCTACTACACAGAATTAAATATTCAAATAATACTTTTATTCGAATAAATTTTTTATTTTAACATTTGAAATAGTACATATTTCTAACTCCACCATTTGCAATTCATTGTTAATAACATAGTCAACAGTTCACTCATTACATATGCAATTTCAATTTGTACAGACACTAACGCTGACAAATATATGTTGAGCCGAAGGCAAGCCGAGAAGCAGGTCCAGACACATCGTCGGTGGGGGTCCGGGGTCCCACAATCGCGATGACGATCGCGCTTGCCAGTTAGGTCGAACAAGTGGGCACCTCCCGATTCATCCGATTTTGGGAGATCAAACCTTCGTTGAAACACTGCACACCAAGTCCATCATCACTCAAAGCCTTAAACAACAACAAACATATCATCCTGAAACAAACACAACTTGCTTCAAGTAAAACAGCAAGTGAATAAAATAAGAAAATTATAGAAAGAAATTTTATAAACATCATTGAAAGAAACACGACAATGCGGCTGATGATCGACTCCCAACTGAGGCATAATCTACTAACCTGAGTGGCGACATATCATATACATGATCTGTGCATCCCAATTAGTTGAAAACTGCAAACATACAAATACAAAATAGAATAACAATTGATTCCTTTTCGCAACCTCTTAGATTTGAAATGGCACCTACAAGCAGATTTGAACAGTTGAAATGCATATGCGATAAGCAGTAGATGATGGATATATAGCACCATTCCTCTATAGGCATGACCAATACACCATGCAATATAGACACGGTAGATGTAATAATGAGAATAATGAAAGATGGTTGATAGTTGACACTATCTTCTGTCGAGATTTGCAGCTGAGTTTGGTACTGGTTTTTTGACGGCGTTCAGATCAGGAAGGAACTCGAAGAGTGATGATAGATCATATACTTTCAGTTTCCTTTGATGACTTCCAGATCTCCTCTTTTTCTAAGAGAAACAACATATATATCATAAGATTTGGTATGAGTCGTGGAAAGTATTTCTTAAAAGGCCAACAATAACATGCTAGGTGAAAACATTGTCGTATTCGTATAAGGCACTGATTTGTCAACCAGTAGTGGTGGATCATGTGATGATTCGATGTTTACAAAAGTAATCATATTCACATTTTATTACTAGAAAAAACCATGGAAAAATAGACTGTATGAGGAAAGCTAAATTTCTTGGCCTTTTGATCAAACATTTGTCACCCTTTCCAACTTTACTAACCCAACATATTCACAGTATCTTCCCTTTATGCATCGCCTTCCTATACTGATATTGTATAAATAAAAGATCAT
The DNA here is from genome assembly GCA_030737875.1 of Allium sativum. NCBI lineage: Eukaryota > Viridiplantae > Streptophyta > Magnoliopsida > Asparagales > Amaryllidaceae > Allium > Allium sativum. The sequence continues at coordinate 765,997,782 of CM060913.1, read as the reverse complement.
AAAGATGAGAACAGGCACCTTTTCAATGGTTTTTGTAGCAGATAAACTGGTAGTATCATCTTTAACTTCCGCAAAATGAATAAATAAATTACCTATTATTTGCAAAAGATCGCAGAAGTTAAAAAAATTACCAGGTACTAGTTTATGTCGTTATATAGTGCCCATACTTATCCTCTTTTGAGTTTATAAATAGACCTATCATTTGTAAAGTCGTGAAACTCATTTGGTAAAAGATCGCAGAAGCTGGCGTTTGTGTCGTTATCATTATTGCTCTCATTTTTATTACCTTGGTTTTCCTTTTTGACAGGGCTTGAACATTTGTCTTCGGCTATAGGGGACTTTTCAGGTTTGACAGAAGAAGTTCCAGCATGCAAAGAACCAAAGTTTTCAGGAAGTGAAGCAGTATCGAGCTTGAAAGAACCTTCAGAACACCCTTTCTCTCATCTCTAGATACTCTGTAGGAAGGAACCCTATGTGAAAATTTAAAGGTGCGTTTGGTTTCTCATTTTCAATTCATTTTCAGTTTTTAGCTTTGAAAAACGATGAAAACGCGTTTCTTATACTGTTTTGAAAAATTCATTTTGTAAAATTATCATTTTTGAAAATGGGCCTAATAAAGAAAACTCAAAACAAAATTATTTTGTTTTCACCATTTTGAGACCCACTTGAAAATTCAAAACCCAAAATCCAAAAACACACCAAACAGGTTAAATCTAGCTTTCTTTTTTTCCTTGCCGCACTAAATCGTTTCTGCCGATTATCAACTTCGCCCATCGTCAACAAAAATAAGGTAAATTCCTGATTTTGTATTTCGTAATCGATTCGATTTTACTAGATTCATCAACGTTTCCCTCTCTGGCATTTCATAATTCGATTTCGTATTTCTTAATAGCTTTCGCTATTTGTTACAGTGTTTCCCCCTTTGGTAAGGGTTAGGGTTTTGTGGACCGTTTCTAATTTCGTGTTGTTCTAAGGTAAACTATTTGATTCATACACCAAGTTTTTTGTTTCATTTTTTTTTTCAAGTATTTTCTGTTGGGAAAACTTCTGATAAGAGCTGAAAGTATCTTATTTTGGATGCGCAAATTTTTAATGACCTTTTTGCTTACGTTTGATATCTCTTATTCTTTAAATTTTGATTAATTAAGTAGATGGACAAATAATGTGAATGGCATGTTAAACTAGTAGGATTATATATGGAAAGATTATAATGAGGAACTTTAAAATGTGCTTATGCCTGTCACATTCATGTCTGATGGTTTCTACCACTTGTAATTTAAGGATTTCGACTAAATTTGTTAATTTTGGAAATGTCTATTTCAGTTTTGAATCTCATTACTCCTTTTCTCATATAATTACTCATTTTCTTGTCTAATACGTGAAGACAAAATGTGTAACTTATATTTAACTGGGAAATACGATATAAACAAACAATGCTAATTAATTATAAATATTTATAACGCTAACATTTTATAATACATTATTTTGTTTTCTTACTTTTTGAAGTTTAACCATTTATATATTTCGTTTTATAATATGGATTGACAACATACATATAGAATTCCTTTTGTTATATGCAAATTATATGGTGCTATAAGGTTGATGCATATTGCATCAATGGTTGAGAACAGTATGTTTTAGTGGTCAGAATTGTCACAGTTAGATCGAAGGTCCTTGTTACATGAGTCATTGCTTTGAGCTGATTCGTGCTTATGCTAATGATAAATGTTTACATTTGATATAAGATAATGAAGAATCTTTGTAGAAAAATATTGTATAACTGTTTGGTTCATATTTCATTATTAAAATTTAAAACAGCATTTTGTGGTCTAGCATCAAACTGAAATTTGAAAATGCTAAATTTGAATTTCAGCCAAATATTTTATCAAGTTCAGCAGCTAAACTCAAATCTTTAAACATAATTTTATATGTCAATATAGAAGTCTTGAACTTAAATTCTAAATTGTCAAATGCCCATTTAAAAAGATATCTACTGATGATATTTGCTAACCTTATGCAGTTGACATGAATCAAAATAATGAATCTCCTGACACCACCAAACAAAAAGACAAAAGAAGACAATGAAAAGAAGACGAGTTCTCGTTTTTCTACTTGAATACTTATGTGGTTGTGGTCCTCGTATTCCATTCCATGCTTCTTCTTTATTCTTCTTCTTCTTCGTAGTTCAAACTCATTCCTCATAATCCCCCAAAAATCACACTCAAAACAATGAATAGCGTTAATGAAGTTGCAGACGATGAAGAAATGCACGAAGAAGAGAAGGTTGGGAAGCAACTCTCTAAAGAGAGGAGGATCAGCTTCAGTATTTATTTGCTGTCAGGCCAAGAACTGCAATGTAGAACTGTCTGCGGCGAAGAAGTATCATAGAAGGCATAAGGTGTGCGAATTGCACTCGAAGGCTCCGGCTGTTGTGGTTGCTGGTTTGATTCAGAGATTTTGCCAGCAATGCAACAGGTTTGGTCTTTGTTTGTTACCTTAGAATACTATTTTAATCCCATTTTCGGTGTTCTAATCTTGTTTGGGACAGTTGTATCACATGTTATCCAGTTTTAGTCAAGGGTTTTGTATTACTTTCTTCTTAATATACCTTAAATTCAAAATAGTATAAACTAGATATGTTTTTTTTAAGCTAAACTGTTTTATGATCATTCAAAAAGTGTACCCTGTGCATGGCTTCTAGTTAAACAGGATCGGTCTTACTGTAATAGGTGTACTTGTTACATTATAAATTCACTCAATAACTATAAAATTTTGGATCTGAGTAAGTATGCTTGAAGGTGGTCAAAATTGAACAATTAAAGTTCATTGCAAACAAAGGTTAGGAAAAATTGATTCTTATATAGTTGAGAATCCTTCTGTTTTCTTTGTATGCCCTGCTTGCTTCACATCCCAGCTGCCTTCAATTGTTGGCTGGTTTATAAAATTTTGTTGCCTTCTTTTTTTGGCAAGGCATAATGTGTACTTTTTGTTTACACGTTTTTTTGCCTTCTTTGTTTGTATCTCCTGATGATATTTGCTCTTTTTATAGTTGCTTTGCTAATGAAACTTGAACTAGTCATTTCTTTTTGTACATGCATTCATTTCCCTGCACATTTCTTGTATCAAATTCAAAGTCATATACTTTTGTATTATTATGTCACAAAACAACCAATAATCCGAAAAATTAGAAATAGGCTAAGGCTTTTCTTGAACATTTTTGTGATGAAAGGATTCAATGAACAGTTACCTAAACATTTGAAATGTTCAATGTTTAATTTGGTATTACTAAACACGCCCGTGCAATGTATTTACCGATTTCTTTATAATGTAACACTATAGTAACATGGTAATATTGATTAATGCAGTATTGATGTTATATATTCATAGTATGTTATGCAGTATTGCTTAGGAGAAATATTCTAATGTTGTAGTATATTTGCAGATGTGGAACGAGTATGTAACAACTCGCCATTTATAGTTCAAGTACAATTTTATTTATATTTCATTTTCATAATTCATTCCATATTTATTTCAGTAACATATTTGAACAGTTTAGGTACTCTTATTTTTATTTACTTTTATTCTGTGATTGGGTATATGTCTTACTTTTGTACTATCGTTTGCAGATGTGACTCGGAATACATCAGAAGCGCGTTGCTTACAAAATTTGTGGCTGATATAAATATCATATTGTTATGAAAGATGATTGAGCTGTTCTCTTTTAACTTTCTTTTTATCTAGCTCATCTCTTATATTATATATTTGAAACCGTGTTATGAACTTTTCTATTTTAATTTTATTCTTGTACAATTAGGCTTCATGTAGTTTAAAATATTGTATTCACTTTAACGTTTAATCGTTATGTTTAAAATTCAGCTTATTATCTTTCATATATATTATCAGTTTTTAAATAGCAACTTGATATATTCACAATTGTTTTTATTCAACTTCTTTATGTTTGAATTTTTCATTTTGTTTTTCATTTGATTTACAACATGTAGTATGTTCATGCAAACATGAAAAATGAATAGTATATATTATTTGGGGTGACTATTTGAACATAAAATTTGATACAATTAGAGATAAAAGTGATCTAGGCTGTTGAATCGTTGTGTTCTTATATGAAAGAGTGAAATTCATGGGTGATCAAATGGTGAATATATGTTGTGTCATCGATTATATCTATATTTTGTGTTTAAAATTTTTCTATATTATATATTATGAATTATACTTTAAACGTAAAATTTGTTTGAATTGTCAAAATGAAAACTCAAAATTTCAAAATTTGAGAACTACATTTCAAACCAAACGCATATTCCAGTTTTTAGTTTTGAAAATTTGTTTTCGAGAAAAGGATACCCAAACGCATTTTGAGAAATAGTGAAAATATTCAAAATGGAAAATTGAAAACAACCATGAAAACGCAAAATTGAAAACTCAAACGTAAACCAAACGCACCCTAAGTATTTTAGAACCTGGTATTACAGATTTTCTCTGATCCGTTGATCTCATAAACAGGTTTACAAACCCTTGTATTTTAACGCCTAAGAGCCTGAACGACCTTGGTTTCGAAATCGACAAAGGAGTTGACTAAGATGCCATTACAGCAGATGAACAAGATCTGAATGAAAATAAAAATTAAAAGGAGAATCAGAACTGATAATATATCTGAGATCTGAATGAAAATGAAAATTAAAATGAGAATCAGAAAATGAAAATAGATCTGAACCAGATCTAAAATTAAAATTAGTCATTGATTCAAGTAAACCAGTGCTTGAATGAAAATTAGGGATCAGGAAACTTGGGGGTGAGAACAAAATGAAAAGGAAAGCGGGGGATTGAAAAAAAAAGTGGAAAATAGAAATGATTTCGACTGGATCAATGAGTGATGTTCGAATTGATGAGGTGTCATAAAAGTTTAATGTAGGATTTGCCTTTGTAGATTGATGTGAATCGCCACATAGGATATGGAAATGTCTGCTATAGCAACACTATATAAAATGTTGCATCGTGTTACACTTGTTTATCTAAAGCACCACATTTTTATGGCAAAGATAACACCAAAAATAGAACGCTGCAGTAGGACCAAAATAGTATACCTATCGGGACATTTTGGCTGGCAACACCTTACAAATTCGTTGCATTAGGTCGTTTATGGCATAATGTTTTTGTTTAATCAACCTTTCATTAGATATTTTTATTCTATCTATTTCTGTCAAACTATTATTGTACTTTTTCCTTAGTATTTTATAATCCCAATGCATATCATTTAAAATTTTAGTAATTTCTTTATCAAAATTTCATACCTAGTCATCCATTGCCATGAAGCATACATTGGCCTTTTCCGTTTCTGAATCACTATCACTTGATGATATATCTGAATCATACCATGTTCCATTGAATGCTTTTATCCTCTCCTTATTGAAAGTATTTGAAAATTACTTTCGTTTTCTCAAGTTGGGACAGTCTCTTTTCAAATGAACGGGTTTATCACATTCGAAACATTTAATGACATTTATGTTTCTGGAATAATTATTGTTAGTTTTTCGAAGTTTTTCGAATTTCATATTTATCCAAGGTTCAATAGATTTCTTGTCATATGCTTTGAGCATCAACTATTTGGTAACTGAAAAATTATAAAATTTGCACACTAGTACCCATTTTATTTCGGGGGTCCATGGGGTTAAGTTTTGGGATGCCAAACCCATAAAGAGTTTGAATTCCCTTTCAAAATATAATTATTAGATAAACGAACCTTTTTAATAAATCTATCAATATATTTTTCTTTTTTAGTGTTATCCAACCTTTTTGGAACCAACAAGTTAATGAACCTATTTGGAGGATTTAAGTTTAATTTCCTAGGTTTTGATTTGAATTTAGTGGCTTTAACAAACTTAGTACATTGAGTACCATTTTTCTTTGATTTAGCCTTAGGGGTGTAGCCAAGTCCATGCTTATTCCTATTGTGTTTAGATGCAGATAATAATTTCTCGAAATTATCCTTTACTTTTTTTTTTAATTTCTTAATATTAGTTTTCATTTTATAAAAATCCTTACTATGGTTAAGAATAACATTGTCTAGAGATGTTATTTTGTGATTCAGATCAGTGATCTTTGACTCATTTGAAAGATTTTCTGAAGGACTCATTTTTGCTTTTCAGTTTTTCAAAATTTCCAAGTGTTAAATCCTTTCCATTTTTATGAGCATTAATTCTGTCAATTTCATCTTCTAGACATCGTTCTTCTTAACTCAACTTTTAATTAGATATTTTTAATCTATCTATTTTTGCCAAACTATTATTGTACTTTTTTCTAAGTATTTCATAATCCCGACGCATATCATTTAAAACTTTAGCAATTTTTTTATCAAAATTCCATACCCGGTCATCCATTGCCATGAAGCATACATTGGCCTTTTCCGTTTCTAAATCACTATCACATGTATCTGAATCACACCATGTTACACTGAATGCTTGTTTCCTCTCCTTATTGAAAGTATTTTAAAATTACTTTTGTTTTCGCAAGTTGGGACAACCTCTTTTCAAATCACCGGGTTTATTACATTCAAAACATTTAACAACATTTCCGTTTCTGGAATTATTGTTGTTATTTTTCAAAGTTTCTTTATTATCCAATACTTCAAGAAATCTTGATCTTCTTGGTAATAAACTCGATATCATCATCAACAATATCGTCATCTGGTTCATCATTATCAATCATTGTATTAAGTGCCAGTGATTTCTTCTCATTTCCCTGATTCCCTTTTCTAACCTGTAACTCTACTTCATAAGACATTAGATTACCAATTAATTCTTCTATTGACTTCGCACTAATATCATTGGCTTCTTCAATTACCACAATCTTCTGATCTCATTCACTAAGAAGTGAATTCATGATCTTTCTGACTTAGTCTTCTTCAGTAATTTTCTTTTCTAATGATATTAAGGCATGTACAATATCTTGATATCTAGAATACATATCAGAAATAGACTCATTTGGGTTCATTTGAAAAGGTTGAAACTGGAGAGTCAACATAGAAATCTTTGATTTTTTAACTTTATTGGTGCCTTCATGCGTGACTTTTAGTGTTCTCCAAATTTCATATGAAGAATTACAAATAGACACTCGATTAAATTCATTTCTATCTAAGGAGCAAAATAAAATGTTCATGGCCTTAGAATTATTAAGTGCTTGTGTCTTTTGGTCTAGTGCCCATTTTGAAAATTTAGTTTGAGGCTCTATATATTCTACTTGGGTAATGTTCGAAATATCCAGTGGTAGACTACAAATAAAATTTCATCCTACAAGCCCAACAAGCATAATTACTGGCATCAAATAGAGGGGGTCTAGTGGTAGATCTCCCTTCTATAAAAGAATTAATAAAGGCGTTACTAGCATCACTAGCCATTTATAATTTTCAAAAAATCAGATTATGATCACTTTGAAAACCTTGCTCTGATACCAATTGTTATGGGTCATCAAAAACTAGTGGCCTAACCTGCCACCGTGGCAAAACAATAGTACCTCAGAACTGATTTAACGGTTAGTCTCGTGACTCAACCAACCCACACATAGGGACATGTAGGAGTAAGAGTCTCCTTCCCTCCACCAAATAGCCAAACGAGAACACCATATCATGTTCTCTAACCAGCTATGATACCAATTGTTAGAGAATTGAGGTGTCTATAACCTAATGTTAATGGATTTTAAGGCTATTCAGACACTAGAGAGATGAAGTGTGTCTACTATATCTATTCAAATTTAAAAAGAAAGAAATAAGTAATAAAATAAAATGCAGTAAAGTAAATAACACCAGGATTTTTATACTGGTTCGGATTAACCAATCCTACATCTAGTCCTGCACTTCACAGTGCATAATTTCACTATAATCGCTTGCTTTCCAAGTGTGGCAAGAACACCTTTACAATCTTGATTTCACGGGCTACACGTGTTATAGTTTATGCCCTAGAGGCAATCTTTTAGATGTGAATAACATTATTGATGTTATGTTTTATTTGGAATAAAATATTCTGTTATTTTATATTTATTGTGAAATATAAATATAAATATAGTTTAAGTCCTTAGAATAGTAATATGGGATTATATAGTTCGAGTAAGACTGAACTTGAGATTATATGATATGTCAAGTATTATAATTCTTAAATGTCCCTAGTCGAGTTTTATTGTTTATATAGGGCAACAATAAAGCATTGAGACTAGTATATTGATTAACTAATGATCACATCTCATTGATCATTAATATACGTGATATTAAAGTCAAGATATAAATACGTATTGGAGAATAGCGTATTGGGCTGACCCACCGTGAGATAACTACATGGAATATAATCAACAGTATCATAAGTTGTTCTCATAGTGATAGTGATATAATGGTCCTCAGACCTGAGACCATTATAATTTTATTCGAGGATATTTGTGTTTTGAGATCATCTAAAGTTATTTCGTAACAGAGTAATGATAATGGTGATTATTGGATATATCTGGAATCAAATATAAATTATGAATGACCTAGATGGAATTCAACCCTACGATATATTCGTAGTGATACCCGTGGGCCTCTTGATTGAGTGAGACTGTGAAATGCATGGCTGTGCTCAAATATTGATTTGTTCTAAACAGTCTACTCATTGATCAAGAAAAACAGATTAAATTATAAAGAGAATGATACGATCCATGCCTCCAGTTTAATCTTGGATACAACAGTTAAAAGGATTAAATTATATTGATACACTATTTACAAAGGTCATATCGAATCATTGATATTGTTGTAGCTTGGGTAGCAGTGATGTATTACTAGATGCCGCTCACTGTTTACAGTTTAAATTGTTGCCAACGCTACAACAACCTATAGGGTCACACATATAGGTGTTGCAAATGGAGAGAGTATTTAAATTAAAAGGATATCAAAATTAGTTTGACACGTTCTTTTAGAACGGGTAAAAGGGTTAAGAAAATATCTCGTAAGGGTTTTCTTTATAAAGGAATAAGAGGACACACCTTTTATTCATTCATTCTAAAAACCCAAAATCGAAATTTCTAAAACTCCAGATCTCGTTCAATTCATCGGCTAGTACCGAATCTTCAATCTCGGATTTCGATTGTCGTTCTCGAGACCATCACTTGTGGATCTCCAATAGAGGTGCTCGAATTCAAGCACTGGATTCTATTTGATCTGGAATTAGACTCAATGGTTTCAAGCTTAATCCCCTTCTAATTTGATTCAGATATTAGAAGAAAGGTACATGTTTTAATCTCTATTATGGATTCGATTGTAAATTAGGGCTAGAATATGATAACATCCGCTGCTATTCGATCCTAATTTCACTTCAATGGTATCAGAGCCGAGTTTATGTCGATTCAAATATTGGTTAGGCCTTGAAATTACTACTGTAACATACTAATCAATGTTGTGAACATCGAAAAGATAAGATCTGGAATTTATGAACATTCATTTAAGAACTAAAATTGTTTTGTGATAAACAAAATTCTGTCTTGTTCATTCGGTTGAATCTGAATTAGTATACGATATTAATTCAGTTATCAATGTCTGAATTTCCAGTTCTTATGTAAGTATAATTTGGTTTAACCTATATTTTGTATCTATTTTAAAAAGGAATCAAGTGTTGTTTCTATTCTATAATTGTTACATAAACTTTTAATGTGTATAACAAATTGATTTCGAATCATATCTATTATATGTATTTAATTGTGCTCTGTTGGATTCCATGAATGAGATTAAAATGATACACAGTTTACACATCAGTATGTGTATGGATATGATAATTTGATTAACTCGTAAAATTGTTACCTATCACTCTGTTTAAATCCTAGTTATTGAACTACAGACTGGACTTATGGATAATATTATTTCTTTATAGATGTGACATGGTTATTCGTTTCTATCAACATAGGTTAATTTGTTATAATCTGAACTGAGCATTAAACTCACCTTAGTTTCATATTCTGGTGAGTTCAAATTCAGTTGTACATACATTTTATCTTCAGATTATATTAAGGCAGTCCTATTATTTAAGCAAGATACAAGTTTCTTGTATAAACTCTCTTATATGTAATACTATTAGTTAGCTATTTAGATAGTGTTAAATGACTATATAGGAAATTGCCATAGTTTATTCACCTCTGGAATATATATATATATACACACATATATATAAACATCTATGTTTCCATGTAGCACACTATTATATGTTTGACATATATGAAAACATGTGATGATTAAACATAGAAAAACAGGTCATGGTTTAATCAGATTTGATCTGGTTTCAAGCAAAACAGTTATAAACACATCAAACTTGATTTGATTTATTCTATTTAATATCACAGTAACATGTATACAAGTTAACTGATATAAACACATCAGATTTGATCTAATTTTATCTTGTTTTATGTTTCAGTTACATGTAAATATGTAATACTATAGTACATATATCAGATCTGATTTACTCTGTTTCTATGTTACAGTCATGTATATATGAATGAAACTGATATTAACATGTCAGATATGATCTAATTAATCTTGTTTTATTCCAGATATGTGTGTATATGATGAACAACAGTGAGCATTATCAGATGCTGATCTGGTTTCTCCTGATTCATGTTCCAGATTAAACATATGTATTGAATCTGTTTGATACAAAACACATTTGATGGATTATATTGTCCTCGGAGTATAAGCATACATTAGGTTGCTGTGAATTTTGTCTGATATGTCCCTGTCATGTTATGATTGTATACATATGTATGTAAACTGCTGATATTTCATCTGATACGATCTTGTTTGTAATAATTTAAATTCTGAAATGGGTTCATATGTGATGTTGATTATCTGCAGCTACTTATGATATATTTGATATACAGTTTAGTTTTGTATAGATATCTCAAATTTGTCCAGAAGTGTTTGAACATTTGACTGTACATAAGTTGCATGTTTATTTAATTTTATGTTAGTCATAAAATAAAGGCAGTTTAGATTTTATCCGAGATTTTACTGTGAAAATTTCATATGGGTTTTCTAGGTTGTCTATTTGCATGATTGGGCCATCATCTTATTTAATGGGATGATTTGTTAAACTGCTAGGGCCGTGTTTAAATGCAAATTTGAATGGTTTTGTTTAATTTTGTTTTGCAAACATTCTATCATATGCAAAATTTTCCTGAAAACGTTTCAGCTGAATTATTTTATGAAATACCATTACATGGGCAAATATATATTTAATTCCAAATTAGTATTATTGATTTTAGAAATCTGCGTTCTTCTATTTTGGAATTAAAACCTTCGATTTAAAATATAGTATTTTAAACATGTGTAAATAAATTGTTTTGCCTATTCAATTTTAAATCCCTTTCAAAACTATTGTTTATATTAAATCACGGTGACGTCTTCCAATAATATACTCATCATTGTCCAAAATTACTGGTTGTAACTAACGCCAAAGCGTTGTGCACCTTTTAACTTTGGTTATATGCGATGGAATAAAATGTGGTGCTCCAACCTATTATTAGGTCTGATTTAACTAGGTTGCATAATACGATTATGGCCTTAGAGACAAACAACATGATTTATTCTATATTTTGAGCAAATGAATAATACTGAACAATATGTTCAACATGCGATCCAAGAGTTATATAGATGATATAATTGACATAAGAAGTCTACCTAAAAGGTTGTGTTTTGAGTTTAGCCAAAGTTGGGTCAAGGCATGATTACATATGGATTTTGGAACACCAATATATTTATATATTTAAATGGGGATGTTGATTTGAGTGGGAGCATATTTATTCATACATTTATTATTAGCCATGATTATTGTCATTTTGATTGTCAAAAATTATTTATTACTATTTATTATCTCTTGTAGATTCTAAATGGTTAGCAACACCAATAACTTGTCATTGAGATCTGTTCTTGAAAAGGAAAAACTAAATGGAACAAATTTCCTAGACTGGCACCGAAACTTGAGGATTGCCCTCAAGCAAGAAAAGAAACTGTATGTAGTTGATGGACCTATTCCAGAGGCTCCACCAAGTACTGCACCCCGTCTAGGGATCAATGCTTATAGGAAACATCATGACGATGCTCTTAATGTTAGCTGTCTCATGCTGGCAACCATGAATCCTATGCTTCAGAAGCAACAAGAGTTCATGGATGCTTATGATGTGATCGAGCACCTTAGGAAGTTATTCGAAGGGCATGCTCGTCAAGAAAGGTATGACATAAGCAAAGCACTATATCACTACAAGATGGGTGACAGGGAACCCATTGGTCCACACATACTAAAGATGATTGGTTATATAGAGTATCTCGAGAGGTTAGGGTTTCCTTTGACACCGGAAGCTCAAACCGATCTTGTGCTCCAATCATTAAATAGTAAGTATTCCCAATTCATTATGAATTATCTCATGAATGAGATTGAGAAGCCCTTGACTGAGTTATTGAGCATGTTAAGAACTGCTGGTAATAACATGAAAAAGGCAGAATTGGCTGCCATGATGATGGTACAAAAGGAGACTGCTAACACAAAGGCAAGGGCAAGAATAAGAAAAAGTAGCTTAAGAAGACTGCTAATAAGACCAATTTCAAAAGGGGGTCAAAGCCTAAAGGAGGGGTTCCCAAAGAAGGTGATTGTCACCACTGTGGAACGCCAGGTCATTGGAAACGCAACTGTTATGCTTATTTGGAAGAACTAAAGAAGAAGAAGGGAAGTTTGACTTCACCTGATTCAGGTATAAATGTTATATATGTCAATTTATCTACTTCAACATCATGGGTATTAGATACTGGATGTGGATCACATATCTGTGTCAATTTGCAAGAAATGCAAAAGAGTAGAGACTTGGCAGAAGGGCAAGTGGACTTACGTGTGGGGAATAGAGCAAAAGTTGCCGCATTAGCCATAGGAAGCTGCCACTTGTCCTTATCAACTGGATTAGTTTTAAAATTAGAAGATTGTTATTTTGTGCCTTCTATCAAAACAAATATTATTTCTGTTTCTTGTTTGGACAAGCTAGGATTTTCATTTATAATAAAAGACAGATGCTGTTTATTTTATTCGAACTAGATATTTTATGGAAGTGCACAATTAGTTAATGGTCTCTATGTTCTTAATTTTGATATGCCAGTTTATATCATTAATACCAAAAGGATTAAATCAAATGATTTAAATCCAACATACCTTTGGCATTGTCGTTTAGGCCATATAAACGAGAAACACATTTCAAAACTTCATAAAGATGGAATTTTGGATTCATTTGATTTTGAATCATATGAAGAATGCAAATCTTGTTTATTAGGCAAGATGAAAAACGCTCCTTTCACTGGACACAGTGAACGGGCTAAGGATCTATTGGCCCTTGTACATAGTGATGTATGTGGACCAATGAGTACGTCTGCTAGAGGTGGGTTCTATTACTTCATTACATTTACTGATGATTTCAGTAGGTACAGGAATGTGTATCTTATGAGACACAAATCTGAATCCTTTGAAAAGTTCATAACCAAATTGGTAAGAATATAAAAACTCTTCGAACAGATCGAGGAGGAGAATATTTAAGCCAAGAGTTTAATGACTATCTGAAAGAGTATGGAATTGTTTCACAACTCATTCCACCGGGAACACCACAATGGAATGGTGTATCTGAAAGGAGAAATCATACTTTGTTAGATATTATACGATCAATGATGAGTCATACAGATCTTCCAATAAGTTTTTTGGGTTTTTCCCTTATAACAGTTGCATTCATACGTAATCGAATGCCCACTAAAGCGGTTCAAACGACACCATATCAGATATGGACAAGGAGATGTCCTAATGTCTCTTACATGAGGATTTGGGGATGTGAGGCTTATGTTAAACTTCCTAACTCTGACAAGCTCAGACCCAAATCAGAAAAATGTCATTGTGGGATATCCAAAGGAAACAAAAGGATATTACTTCTACAAACCTTCAAAGCATAAAGTGTTTATTGCTCGAACGGGCTTTTTCGTTGAAAGAGATCTAGTCTCTAATAATATTTATAGAAATAAAGTAGAACTCGAAGAAATTCGGGAACCACAAAATGTCGTTGAACCTGAATATGAAATTGAGCAAGAACCACAAACTGTTACGGAAACCGAACCTGCTCAAATTACACAAAACGTTCGTAGATCTGGTAGAATACGCCATGAGCCCGATAGATATTTTGGATATCTAGTAACTTAAACAGGAAACGTAATGCTCATAGATCAGGATGAGCCCACTTCTTACCAAGCTGCTATAAATGGACCAGAATCTGAGAAATGGCTTGAAGCCATGAAATCTGAAATGGATTCCATATACACCAGCCAAGTGTGGACTCTGGTTGATCCACCTGATGGGGTAAAACCAATCAAATGCAAATGAGGTTTCAAGAAGAAAACTGACATGGAAGGTAAATTACAAACCTATAAATGTCGATTGGTGGCGAAAGGTTTCAAAAAAATTCAAGGAGTTGATTATGATGAAACTTTCTCCCCAGTGGCTATGGTTAGATCCATAAGGATTATGCTTGCAATTGCCGCCTTTTACGATTACGAAATCTGGCAGATGGATGTCAAAACTGCATTCCTTAACGGGAATCTCATCAAAGATGTGTACATGACACAACCTGAAGGTTTTGTCAATTCAAAGGAAGCTAGAAAAGTATGTAAATTATATCGATCCATGCATGGATTGAAACAAGCATCTCGGAGTTGGAATCTTCGTTTGACGAAACAGTCAAAAAGTTTGGTTTCACTAAAAACGAAGTTGAATCTTGTGTATATAAGAAAATCAGTGGGAGTAACGTAATATTCCTAGTATTATATGTGGATGACATATTACTTATTGGGAATAATGTTGAATCTTTACAAGCAATAAAGACATGGTTGGGGAAAAGTTTCTCAATGAAAGACTTAGGCGAGGCATCCTATATTTTAGGTATTGAAATCCATAGAGATAGATCAAGAAAATTAATAGGCCTAAGTCACAATACATACATTGATAAAGTGCTGAAAAGGTTTGGCATGCAAGAGGCAAAGAAAGGATATGTACCAATATCACATGGTATATCACTTTCTAGGTCTCAATGTCCTAAGTCATCAGATGATAAGGAACGCATGAAGATGATCCCTTATGCCTCGACAATTGGATCAATCATGTATACAATGTTATGTACTCATCCAGATGTCTCTTGTGCTTTAAGTATGACAAGTAGATTCCAATCAGATCCAGATGAAAGTCATTGGACAACTGTCAATAACATTCTTAAGTACCTGAAAAGGACTAAAGACTCATTCTTGATATATGGAGACGAAGAGGAATTAATGGTAAAAGGTTACACAGATGCTAGTTTCCAGACCGATAAAGATGACTACAAGTCACAGTAAGGTTATGTGTTTTTCCTGAATGATGCGGCTGTTAGTTGGAAAAGTTCAAAGCAAGAAACAGTTGTTGATTCAACTATGGAGGCTGAATACATTGCCACTTCAGAAGCTGCTAAGGAGGCTGTTTGGATTAAGAAATTCATCACTGAACTTTTTGTTGTTCCATCCATTGTTGATCCTATAGATCTTTATTGTGACAACAGTGGGGCCATTGCTCAGGCTAAGGAACCTAGATCACATCAACGATCCAAACACACACTTCGGCGATACCATCTCATCCGTGAAATTGTTGACAGAAGAGACATACATATCTGCAAAGTCCCAACGGATAATAACGTTGTATACCCATTGACTAAAGCATTGTGGTAGAAGAAGAAGAATAGTCACACTAGTTTCATGGGTATTCGATACATGAGTGATTGGCTCTAGTGCAAGTGGGAGTTTGTTAGAGTTTATGCCCTAGAGGCAATCTTTTAGATGTGAATAACATTATTGATGTTATATTTTATTTGGAATAAAATGTTCTGTTATTTTATATTTACTGTGAACTATAAATATTAATATAATATAAGTCCTTAGAATAACAATACAGGATTATATAGTTCGAGTAAGACTGAACTTGAGATTATTTGATATGTCAAGTATTATAATTCTTAAATGTCCCTAGTCGAGTTTTATTGTTTATATAAGGCAATAATAAAGCACTAAGACTAGTATATTGATTGACTGATGATCACATCTCATTGATCATTAATATACGTGACATTAAAGTCAAGATATAAATATATATTGGAGAATAGCGTATTTGCCTGACCCACCGTGAGATAACTACATGGAATATAATCAACAGTATCATAAATTGTTCCCATAGTGATAGTGATATAATGGTCCTCAGACCTGAGACCATTATAATTTATTCGAGGATATTTGTATTTTGATATCATCTAAAATTATTTCGTAACAGAGTAATGATAACGGTGATTATTGGATATATCTGGAATCAAATATAAATTATGAATGACCTAGATGGAATTCAACCCTACGATATATTCGTAGTGATATCCGTGGGCCTCTTGATTGAGTGAGACTGTGAAATGCATGGCTGTGCTCAAATATTGATTTGTTCTAAACAGTCTACTCATTGATCAAGAAAAACAGATTAAATTATAAAGAGAATGATACGATCCATGCCTCCAGTTTAATCTTGGATATAACAGTTAAAAGGATTAAATTATATTGATACACTATTCACAAAGGTCATATCGAATCATTGATATTGTTGTAGCTTGGGTAGCAGTGATGTATTACTAGATGCCGCTCACTATTTACAGTTTAAATGTTTAAATTGTTGCCAACGCTACAACAACCTATAGGGTCACACATATAGGTGTTACAAATGGAGAGAGTATTTAAATTAAAAGGATATCAAAATTAGTTTGACACATTCTTTTAGAACGGGTAAAAGGGTTAAGAAAATATCTCGTAAGGGTTTTCTTTATAAAGGAATAAGAGGCCGCACCGCTTATTCATTCATTCTAAAAACCAAAAATCTAAATTTCTAAAACTCAAGATCTCGTTCGATTCATCGGCTAGTACCGAATCTTCAATCTCGGATTTCGATTGTCGTTCTCGAGAGCATCACCTATGGATCTCCAGTAGAGGTGCTCGAATTCAAGCAGTGGATTCGATTTGATCTGGAATTAGATTCAATGGTTTCAAGCTTAATCCCCTTCTAATTTGATTCGAATATCAGAAGAAAGGCACATATTTTAATCTCTATTATGGATTCGATTGTAGATTAGGGCTAAAATATGATAACTTCTGCTGCTATTCGATCCTAATTTCACTTCAACAAGGTACACCTTCTCCTTATCAATAGCAACAAACAATGGCAAATAGTCGTATCTTCAGTACATATTATTGCAGATTTGGTATAATGATCCTATAAACCTCCAATGTCAATATATCTTGAATTCTTTGAGGAAATAGGATATAATCAAAGAGAACGATATGAATTCAAGTACAAATCTCTGATATTGTGTGGCTTGCACATCAATGAAGAATAGGAGTGAAAGAGAGCGGATTTGCAAGAATAATAGGATAGTATTCAATGGAATCGCGTAGAGAATATATGGAGAAGAAGGAGTAAAAGGAAATGTGAAACTGTGATATTAAAATTCGTTTCCAGGTACCTCTGAATAATGTATGAAAGGATGTGTTTTTTAATGAAAGGGTGGAGGGAAATAACTTCTAAATTTGAATTTGAAAATCTGAAAAACCATTATATGACGACATGTAAAATGAGGTATATCGACATATGTTGTGTTGCAAAAGACACTTATAAGTGTCACAATTATTCAACGGTTTAGATTTCCTTATATTTGTGGATTTTGGTGATTCGGTTGAGGTCAATGATTTATTATCTTCAAGTATAATTGTCGTGTGATCTTTAACAAGATATTCTAAGGTTCAACCAACTCCTCATTACTTCAAACACCTCTGTTCTTCGGTATTCGTCATTAATAGGCTTTGTTCTTCAATTGCATTGATTATCCTTCCTCTGTAATTCTTCTTTTGTATTCTTGTTTATCTTTATAAATATCTTCATAATATATCTTATGTAACTGCACAACTTGAAAGGTATGTTAGTAATAATATTTATCTGGTTGTTGTCATCAAAATCAATACCTAGGGCATTAACACATAACACTAAGAGAACTTCAGAAAGGAATTCATCACCCTCATAATGATCCTCTTATGGTCACCACTCAAATAGGACAGTCGGTAATAGCCATAATACTGGTTGATACAGGGAGCGCCATAAATGTTATCTTCAAACACGCTTTTGAACGCATGAATATTACAGAGGATAAATTTAAACTAAGTCCTGAGCCGATCTCCGGGTTTAAAAATAAAGGTTCAATGCCCATTGGCTAAATAAAACCGAAGGTCCAATTAGGACTCTCACCCTATTGTCGCACTTTCAAAGCCTCTTCATCATTGTTGATCAACCTTCCTTCTACAATGCCTTCTTCGGGCATTCTACGCTAGATGAAGCAGACATGTTTTTATTCCCAAAGCATTTAATGGTGAAATTCCTAATAAAGAAGGGATGAGGAGTGATTAATGGTGAGCAGTTCAGTTCCAGGAAAATGAAATTTACCACTTCAGATCAATATAAAAAGGAGTACTTGGCTTATGATGACACCTCCATCGAGTTAAAGCCTTCGGATGATGGTCCCTCAAACCCAACATTCGAAGCAAAGGTAAAAGAGGTAATAAATAATAATTTTACTAAGCGCAAAAATAACAATGCAGGTCTAAGGACAAAAAAGGGGGAAAACGAGAAATTAATGTGACAGACGGAAAGGAAATCATAACCGACTTAGATTGCCAAACAGAGGTTGAAAGGATCGAACCTACAAAAGAAATTAAGGAAATAAGTATATACTCTATCGATACTGGGAAAATTTTGAAAATACGCAGAACTTGGAATTGGAACTAAAAGAAGAGATTATTTACTTATCTATGGAAAACAAGGACATCTTTGCTTGGACGCATTCCGATATAATCGGAATTGACCCATCGATTATGTGTCATTCCCTCGACGTTGACCCTATTGTAACACCAGTACGGTAGAAAAAAAGGCAGTTTGACAAGGTGCGATCAGAAACTAGGGAAGAAGAAGTTAAAGAGCTACTTGAAAATGGGTTGATCAGAGAAGTTTACTTCCCTAAATGGTTATCCAATCCTGTTTTATTAAAGAAGACCAAAGGAAAATGGAGGACAAGTGTTGACTACACAGACCTAAATAAGGCATGTTCAAAGGATTGTTGCCCCTTTCCAAGAATCAATCAATTAGTAGATTCCATGAGCAGACACAAATTACTGTCACTTATGGACGCATATTTAGGATACAATTAGATTCCAATGTTCAAAATTAATGAATAGCATACAAGTTATATTACTGACAATGGAATGTACTGTTATAAAGCGATGCCTTTCGGATTAGAAAACGCTGACGCAACTTACCAAAGGCTTATAAATAGGATGTTTGATGAACAAATCTGGAGAAACATGGAAGTCTATGTTGATGATATGATGGTTAAGTCTAAAAAAAGCCATCTAAAGGATTTGGGGAGATGTTTGAGGTGCTGAGAAAAATCTAAATGAAATAAAATCCCTAAAAGTGCCATTTTCGTGTTCGCTCAGGAAAATTCCTTGGATATATCATAAGTGGACGAGGGATAGAAGCAAGTCCCACACAAATCAAAGCAATAAGAGAAATGGCAGAACCTAAAATAAAAAAGAATGTGATGAGCCTTAATGGAAAAGTAGCATCCCTAAGTAGGTTAATTTCAACAGATATTAATAAATGTATATTGCAGTTTGACGTAATTAAGAAAAAGAAGAATTTTGAATGGAGACAGGAATGCCGACGAGCCTTCTAAGAGTTGAAAAATCATTTGGAAAAACCCCTTATAATGTCAAGTCCAAAAGATGGTGAAACCTTGTGTCTTCATCTAGCAGTATCAGAATTCGCCGTTAGTTCATTCCTAATACGAGAAGAAAGGGGAAGTCAACTCCCGATTTATTATGTAAGTCAAAGGTTAAAATACGCCTGAACCTGTTACCTAGTCACTGAGAAATTAGCTTATGGGATAATACCGACTCACAAAAATTACGTTCATATTTCTAAGCATTCCTTATCAAGGTCTTAACTAGCCTATCTCTTAAACAGGTCTTTAGTAAACCAAAAACTACTGAAAGAGTCGTTAAGTGGGAAATCATGTTAAGTCAGTATGACATAGAATTAAAACCATGAATGATAAAAAAAAAAGGCCAAGCTTTAGCCGAATTTGCAAACGAATGCTTTAGGTTAATCAAAAAACAATCAGAAAAGGAAAGAGATTTAAAACCAAAGTGACAGTTGTTAGTTAACGGAGCATCTAATAAGCAAGAAGCCGACGCCGGATATGTTACTATAACACTGGATGGGCATCGTCTACATTACGCCATGAAATTAGGATCCCCTACAACTAATAATGTAGTAGAGTATCAACTGATGGTGGCTAGTTTGACTTTGGTAAAGGAACTCAAGGTTCTAGGAATCTAAGTTTCAGTTACTCTCAACTCATGCTAAACCATCTCAAGCGGGCATATAAAACTAAGGATCCAAAATTATCGTTATATGTCAAGAAGATATTGGAAATGCTTGAAACATTCAAAGATTTATTGATACATCAAATACCAAGAGGAGAAAACTCCCAAGCAGATTCACTACCCCAATTAGCCAGCTCAAGAGGAGCAACGAAAACACGAATAGTCCTGTCGAATATCAGGTAATACCTAGCATCGAGAAAAAGAATCTATGGTATTAACAAAATCCCAAACAAAGTTCCAACGTAAGGAAAAGGAAGGGATGATACCTGAATCTTCGTTCGAAAATGAAAACATTTTGAAAGCCACAACGAAAGCAACCAGATGACATCGATACAAGAATATATAAATAAGGAAATACTCCATTCTAACAAAGCGAAAGAAATGAAAATTAAAAGGAAAGCTACCAATTTTGTTATAATAAACGGAATTATATACAAAAAAGGATATATGTATTCCTATACCTAAGATGTGTAAATTCTAAGGACGGCATAAAACTGTTAACCGAAGCACATAAAGGATTCTGTGTAGATAATTCTATTAGGATAAAATTGGCCAAAAGAATGATACGACACAGATTTTTGTGGCCTCAAATAACCAAATAGGCTATCGACTTGGTTAAGAGATGCGGAAAACGCCGAAGGTTTGCTAAAATTCCTCTCTTAACCCTAAATGGATTGACCCCTATAACAAGCTCGTGGTCGTTTGACGTATGGGGAATATATCTTATTAGACCCTTACCAAATTCCAAAGAGGGGTCAAAGTATGCCAAAGTAGCAATCGATTATTTTACTACATGAGTGGAAGCAGAGCCGCTTCCAAAAATAACTTTCAGAAAGTTTTTTAGATTTTTCATCAAAAATATAGTAAAAAAGGTTTGGGATACCCCATAAGATTATATCAGATGATGGACCTCAGTTTGAAAGCGTAGAATTTTCACAGTTTTGCAACAAAAATGGAATAATAAAGAGTTTCTCATTGGTCAGCACACCCAAAAGCAAATGGGGCTAAAGAAGGCATAGAGAAAACAATTAAAACTATAATAAAGAAATGGTTAGCTAGAACAAAAGGAAAATGGGTAGATGAATTACCCATGGTCCTTTAGGCATATGGAACATCTAACAAAATAGCTATAGGTCATACATCTTACTCTTTAACTTTCGGATATGAAGCAATTATCCTATCTTAATAGAAGTTCCATCCTATAGAATAGTTTCTTATGCCTTCGATAAAAATTAGGAATTGAGGTAGAAGTCCTTAGACCTAATTCCGGGATTATGAGACGAAGCCATTGTACGAATGGCCGAAAAGGATGACCTATTACTATGA
This sequence comes from Allium sativum, assembly GCA_030737875.1. Lineage (NCBI taxonomy): Eukaryota > Viridiplantae > Streptophyta > Magnoliopsida > Asparagales > Amaryllidaceae > Allium > Allium sativum. The sequence continues at coordinate 765,975,872 of CM060913.1, read as the reverse complement.
TAGCCGATTAAAGCCAATGATGTTTAAGGTAGGAGACCTGATTCTCTAAAGGGTAATGGAAAATACCAAAAATACAATAGATCGACCATTGGGACCGAATTGGTGGGGGAGGGACCTTTAGTAGTTCACACGATAATACCATCAGGAACCTACGAACTGTGTCACCCTAACGGAAATATGGTCCCCAAGAACTTGGAACGTAGAACATTTGAGGCTGACTACCCTTCAAAAGCAATAAAATACATAAGTGTAAATTTCTATATAAGGGTTAAAGAAAATAAACCCCAGGGACAATGAAAAGGGAATAAAGTTGAAAGTTTGGAATTCCGTCTACAAGGATAAAGTAATAAAGGAATAACTCCTAACATAAAAAATAAGAATTTCTACTTTATTAAAGGTGAAGTCCCCTTCTCATAATGGATTAGTTTAGAAATTTCTTGGTATATCCCAGGTCCTTCCCCCAAAATGGAAGAGGGTAAGACTAGGGAATTGTGTGCTAGCTCCAAGTCCAGGGTATATCCATAGCACCATCTAGAGGGAGGAAGGCAAGCCATCCTGGGGGCCAGGGTGATGCACCGAAGACCTTAACCGCTCCTGAGGGTCATGTTAAGGTGTCCTCTATAGAAAAGACAAAGATGGCTCCGTCAAGATTGGGGAAGGAGTACCCCAGACTTCCAATAATCTCATTACCCAAATTTGGGTCTCCTAAGCTGAAATGGGCTTCGTCTCTTTCCAAAAAGTAATCTCTGGATTATTATGATCTTAATACCTGAATTGAGGTTTCCTAAGCTGAAAGGGGCTTCGTATATTTCTAGAAAATAATCTCTGGTCTTTTATTTTCTTAGTATTTGAATCCGTGTTTCTAAGCTGAAAGAGGCTCCGTTTTTTCCAAAAAACAATCCTAGGTCTTTTATTTTCTTACTACCCAAATCTGGGTTTCCTAAGCTGAAAGAGGCTTTGCTTATTTTAGAAAATAATCTGTGATCTCTTATTTTCTTATTACCCGAATCGGGGTATCCTAAGACGAAAGAGGGTCCACTTATTTTAGACAATATCTCTGGACTTCTATCAACTTATTGCCTGAATTTGGGTATTTGACTATCTAGGCCGAAGGAGAATTCACTTCCTTTATTTTGAAAAAAAAGCCCTTAACAACAATTATTTTAATACCCGAATCAAGGTTTCGGGCTTTTTGACAACTTCTTACCAAAACTACCCGAAGGAGGATTCATCGGCTTAGTTCCGAAATATGGATTTCTATACCCAAATCTAGGATTTGGATATTCTGTATTGAAGAATGACTTTACATTATTTTCCCTGAATAAGGGTTCTTTATTAATCTTATCTGAATCAGGGGAATATTCATTAATTATGCTCAAGCCTGGATTTCGAGCTCTACACATCGAAAATAACGATGAACCAGATTATATTTCTTAGAGTTTGCCCTAAAGAAAAAAGCTTCTTTCACACTAAAGAAGCCTAAATGTTAACACAAAAATCATTTGAATAATGAGGAAGAAGGACATAATAGAATAGAAGGATCTTCAAAAGCAGTTAAAGATGAGAATAGAAAGGGGAAGTGTTCCAAATCTATCTGACAACATCACGAAGCACACACGTACATACCCAGACCCGTTTTTAGGTGTAACCCAGTTTTGCTACCAGTTGAGCCCTACGAAAGAGATGAAGAAAGAGTTTCAATGCGTACCTCTGATGTTTAAGGAAAATCAATCATGATTGGCATAACACAAAAGGCAATGAATCCTGGCCCAAAGCCACTAAGCATCAAAGGAAAAGCACAGGACAAAAGTTTAGAAAGGTCAAAAGCTCTTTAGAGACCACCACTTTCATATCCAACTAAAGATTTCATTCGTTAAGGACCTTAAAAGTATCCACATGAATTCACTCTTGAAGGAAAAAAGTGGAGGAGAAGTCCGTCGAAAGCGTCGAATATCAGAGAAAGAGTCTACAAACCCAACCATGCCAAAGAAAACAATAATTCAAAGATAGAGACCACTATAAACCGAGAGCTTGTATATACCTATGACTCTTTCACCTATTCAATCCAAAACCAAAGGAGCTAATCATATAAATACTAATGAGGAAGAGAGCCGATGCTAGAGAAGCCTTCGCCTGACCTTTGGAAACCCTCCGAAGAAGCAACTAGTCACAACCTTCAAAGATGAAGAGATTCCAATCCGCTCCTATAAATAGAACCCTCAGAAGACCAAGATCGGGGAACGGAAGTTCATTTCCAAAATTTGTAATCTCAAATTGCGGTGTAAACCCCTAATTTCGAAATCAAATTGAGTTATTTTTCTACTTTCTTGTAATCTCGCTTCTCAACTAGAAATAAAGAGGATTCAAGAAGTATGATCATCGATTTTTAATTTTAAGAGAATGGAGCATGACTTATCACAGATATTAACTCTCTTAATAGTGATAATAAATGGTTTATCTTCTACGTTTTTACCTTTATCCAAATCTACAGTGTGAAACCCGAAGAGAGGAATTGCACTAAAGGTTATGGTAATCTCTCCTAAATGAGAATAAATTATTATTTACAATGGTAGTAGCTCCCAATAGGAAGCTTATATCGGATTGTGCCTCTCTTTGTAGGGTTTCCCATTATAGTTCACTTCTTACTCAGAAGTGTATCATCTTCTATAGAAAGAGCTGACACTACCACATAGTTAAAAAATCAGTAAACAAGTGTTGGTATCCTTTAAGGGTATGACAAATGGATTTCAACTATATAGTGGGAGCAAGTCAGAAGATGTTAATCATTCATGTGGCAGCAGTTTGTTCATCCAACACCCATTATAGGGTGTTAACCATTTTTATGGCTTACAATCCCGTTTCGGCATACAAGTTGAACTGAATTTGGATTGGCATACTCACCGATTTGAACCAGGATTGGTAGTCGATCCATACCCGAATGGGTAGACCAATCCGACTTGGGTTGGTTGATTCTGGGGATATATTTTGTTGTGGTTTCTAAAGCTTGGTGGGTGATCTTAAGATAAATGATGGACCTGGCGATGAGATGGATTTTGCAATGAATACCGAATGATTTTCCCTGGATGTGCAGTTAACCAATTTTGGTTAAACACACGACATAAATTGTCATTACCGATTACTATGTAGTGGTGGATATCGATTATTGATGTTGCTGACCACTTTGGCCAACTTGACATGGACGATGGTGATTCCATTATGGGAAGCGATGCTTCAAAAATGGATGGTTGTCTCTCAAGACACAAAGCAGATGATGATATATTAAAGTGTAAGCTACCAAGTAAGGTTGGGAGCATGTGTGAGCTTGACAATGCAACAGTTGGCTACATTTAGTCCCAACAAAGGACTTCATGTCGGAAATCATTGAAGTATTTTCAAGGTATTGGCCCTATTGGGGATAACATGTGCGAAGGGATCACAGATACGTACAGTTTTAGTAATTACTTGTAAAGTGGAGGTAGTCATTGTGATGTCCATTTAGGGTCATGTCGGGTTCTTATCTTCACATCAAAATATTTATGTCATCGACTTGGACCACGACGATCCCTTACCTCAGGTTGTGCACGTCGGTTCAACCTAGTTACTGGCCTACTGAGTGGCATGGATTCGAGTATTAAAGAAACTAGACTTTATCATGTATCCAATGCACTGAGTGAGTGAATGTGGGGATGGATGATGGATGTTACAATTGCTTAGCCATTTATCACCTTAGGGGGGGGTCATGTAATGTAGATATTATCGATTCGAATGTCTGGATATCCCTAGTATTTTGATGTAGGATACACCCATACTTATTCTCATAGAGTGGTATATATATCCTTGTATGTGTTGATTCTGTGGATGCTTCATGCAGGGACATCACAAGTATTATTCTCCATACGATCCATGTTGTATATACTATTACGACTTTTACAGTACTTCGAGATTTGTTTATTGCTCACACCAGATTGTTGTCTGACCCAAGATTTTATTTCCCTCTTATTACCTTCGTAGCTCATCAACGATGCTGACGAGCAGACCATATGATTGGTATGGGTACTATTGGGAGCGACACATGCGGGTCATAAGGAGGTGACGTTTTCATATTTATACTTTTGTTCTTATTTTCATTTCTAATGTGTGAGATTTTGGAGCCTTGGACGTGTTTGCATTCTTGTTAGATACAGTTTATGGTTTTGAGTTTATTTATCACTTGTATAAATGTAACAACCCGAAAATCTGGGCCAGTTTAAAATTTTTATTTTGGCAATTTTAGCGAATTTTGATTATTTAAAATAGATTATTTTAAATAATATCGACGGGAAATTTATTTAGAATATAATTCGAACGTATATATTTATACGCGTCGTCGTTAGAATATAAATAATTATATATAATTATAAATAGAATTGAAAATGGCGCGGTAGTTCGATAATTCGATTTCAAACTTCAATTGAATGTACCGGGTGCAAAACAATCCGGATTTTAATGAAACCAAAAACATTAGGATCTATTTGATAATATCTTTCCAACGAATCCGAAAAATCAAGATTTCATATCGGGAATCAAAAGATATGTCCAGTTGAAAATTCTGAATAGTCGCTATGGAATTCAGGCCCTTAAAAATGGACATTTTGCAATTGACCTCGGATTTCGACGAAACCAGTTTTGTTGGGTCCGTGATGTCAAGTTATTGCTAGATTCCAAATTTCATAATTTTTCGAATCAATATGTGAGCGTGGCAAAAGAAAACGCGTTTGACCGGTTTCAGTTGATTTTAATCGACTGGAAATTGGTCATTTTTCAAACGGTCTCAGAATTCAACGAAACTAGTTTTTTTAGGACCGTATCGTCAATACAAAGCTAGAAAATATTTTTCGGGAATTTTTAGAACTAGTATGTAACCCCGGTAATTTGAAATGTACGTTTAAAATTCAATATAATGATTTAAATGTAAATTTAACGGAAACTGATTCAAACAGTCGAATCAGCCTACGATACATATCCCATTGCGTTCGGAATGGGGGTAAAATGCTAAGGACGACAGGCGGTGGGCCTCGTTTCGAGGTCGTATGAAAAGTCAACTTAGGAGAGAGAAATTAAATTAATTTAATAAAAAAATAAAATAAAAAATATAATACCTTCCTCCCCTTAAATGATTTCTGGCCCCCCCATATTCTTCATTTCAAATCGATTTCTGAAAAAAAAAGGGGAAAGGAGGCGCGGCGGAACCCTCCAGCCACCACCGGAGGCGTGCGCCCCACCAGGTCCAGCGCCGTCCTCCCCCTCTACCTCTCCTCCTCTCTCCTTCTTCAATCTCGAACCCCCCCCCCCACCCACCGTCGATGCCAGCTCCGGCGAGCCCCTCGGATGCTCCGCCCTCGCCAAATCCCCTCGAGATGCCGGAAACCCCCCAAAGCCCCATGACCCAAAACCCGCACCTCCTCCTTGAAGAGCGCGCCGCCAGCAGACCCCCCCCCTCTGTAAGTTGTTTTTAATTTATTTATTTTATTTTTATTTTATATAAATAAAAAGAAAACTGATTTTGAAAAAAAAGGGGGGGTTAAACTGAATTTTCTAAAAGGTTTAAAAACCGAATTTTTCTGAAAGAAAAAAAAAAACATTTGAAAACTGATTTTGAAAAGGTTTTAAAAACTGATTTTTATTTTTAGATTTTAAATAGCAAAAGATTTAAACTTTAAAAAGAGAAAGGTTTGAACTTTAAAATTGAAAAGATCGGGTTTTTAGAATAGAAAAGATCATATTTTTAAAATAGAAAAGGGCGGAATTTTTATTGAGTAGAAGAAGTAAGATATGATTTTTATATTTTTAAAGCAATAAAAAAAAATATAATTTTTACATCATAGGAATATTAAAAATATAATCTTTATATTGAAAAATTCGATTTTTATATATTGAATAGCGAAGTAAAAATTCGATTTTTATATATTGAATAGCGAAGTAAAAATTCGATTTTTATATATTGAATAGCGAAGTAAAAATTCGATTTTTATATATTGAATAGCGAAGTAAAAATTCGATTTTTATATATTGAATAGCGAAGTAAAAATTCGATTTTTATATATTGAATAGCGTAGTAAAAATTCGATTTTTATATATTGAATAGCGTAGTAAAAATTCGATTTTTATATATTGAATAACGAAGTAAAAATTCGATTTTTATATATTGAATAGCGAAGTAAAAATTCGATTTTTATATATTGAATAGCGTAGTAAAAATTCGATTTTTATATATTGAATAGCGTAGTAAAAATTCGATTTTTATATATTGAATAGCGTAGTAAAAATTCGATTTTTATATATTGAATAGCGTAGTAAAAATTCGATTTTTATATATGTAGTGGCTACGGGCAACGAAGATGACGAAGAGGCGAAGAAGAGTCAAGATGTTAGGATAGCTATATGTGAGAACTTCTCACCTTTCAATTTAAATTTTCTAGTTATATATATATATACTAGGATGCAGACGGTGCTTAGTAGCACCTGACACCCGTCATCCACAGACCATGGATGGCTTGTTTGTTAAATTGTTTGGTTGTGTAGTTGATTAAATTATTTGGTTTGAATTGTGTGGTGAAATGAATTGATATGATTGATGTGTGAATGGCGTGGGCCTTCACTAGACCGGGGATAAGGCTAGGCCTTGTCCCGTTTCTAGTATCGTGCCGTTATGCCGCCGAAATTTTCTAAAATATGTTAGAAAAATAAGAATATCATTTTATTTAAAGAATGAACTGAATAGAAATTCATATGTTGGAATAAAATGTTTTATCGTTAAAAATATAATTTTTAACGTGAATGTAAACAAATAAATATCCATTTACAAACCAGACGGTTTGTTTATGTACACCTATTTGAAGGACATTGATTGGGACGATAAATTTTACACATCGCCCAACTGCACGAATAAAATATTTGTTTGATTGTTTGAAAACCCCACACGGGTGTTGGGATGAAATTTGAAGTTCACTCATCCTGATTGATTGAATATGTCGATCGATTGATTGACAAGCTGTTATAAGCGTTAGATATCTATATTTGATGCTTATACAGTGTAGCGCACTTTGGTTGATGGTTGATTATTTTTCAATGCTATTATATACATGTGATGTATGCAAATCCATATAATTAACGTTATATGGTAATTGATTGGGCCTCATTCCAATTTGAAAAATAAAGAATATTATAAAATAAAAGTTCATGTGGTGACAGTACTCATCCATTGAGATTGGTCATGTGTTGAACGAAATATTTTAGTAATAAAATTTACACCTTTATCGATATAAAATAAAAGTTCATGTGGTGACAGTACTCATCCATTGAGATTGGTCATGTGTTGAACGAAATATTTTAGTAATAAAATTTACACCTTTATCGATATAAAATAAAAGTTCATGTGGTGACAGTACTCATCCATTGAGATTGGTCATGTGTTGAACGAAATATTTTAGTAATAAAATTTACACCTTTATCGATATAAAATAAAAGTTCATGTGTTGACAGTACTCATCCATTGAGATTGGTCATGTGTTGAACGAAATATTTTAGTAATAAAATTTACACCTTTATCGATATAAAATAAAAGTTCATGTGTTGACAGTACTCATCCATTGAGATTGGTCATGTGTTGAACGAAATATTTTAGTAATAAAATTTACACCTTTATCGATATAAAATAAAAGTTCATGTGTTGACAGTACTCATTCATTGAGATTGGTCATGTGTTGAACGAAATATTTTGATAATAACAACTATTTTGAAAAGGAAATATTTGAAATAGAATATTTGAAAATAGAAATTTATGAAGCCGTGTTGATTAGATTGACGCCATTTTGACGTGAACGATATTTATATCGATTTTAAAACGATTTCGAAATGAAATGAATTGAAAACGATTTCGAAATGAATGGAATAGAAAACGATTTCGAAATGAATTGAATTGAATTCAAATTGAATTGAAATTTGAATTGAATAGAAATGAATTTTAAAACGAACTTATAAAGAAGAATTCAATTTTGCTTTGGATTGAAATGGAAGTTGAAATTGCTTTTGAAACGAATTTTATATAATTCGTTTTAAATAGAAATCGACGAAATATATATTATATATATTATATATAATATAATGGCCTGAATAGAACGCGCCGCGCCGCGGCAGTTCGCGAATTTCGACCATTTATTTCAAACGGACATTACGGGAGATCCGACCGTCGGATTCTCCTAAAACCGGAACCGTTGGGTTCGTATCGAAAAGAACTTTCTAACGAATATTAGAAATTTGAAATCTAACGGTTGGATTTGGAGATACGTCCAAATCAAATTCGAAAAAGGTCGCTGTAAGTGCAGTTCGATGGCCATTGTTGGAAATCGACTGTACGGGCCTTGATAAAATTATTAAAAATAGTAATAATTTGTGTAAAATCATAAGGAATGATTTGGGAAGAATTGGGATGAAAAACTCCATACTTGAAAAGATAAAAATAGATTTTTATCGAATTGAACTAGTTTTGAACTAGAATTATAATTCTATTTATTTTTAAATAAATAAATTGAATTCGAAAAGGGTTTTAAATATAACCAAAATTTCCAATGATTGCATTGGAATGGATTTGAATCGAAATTGTCTTCGGAATATTTCGATGTTGGAATTCGTGATTATACAGATGTTGTTATGGAAATTTGAAAGATATATATTTATATCGTTATTTCCAATACGACATTTGTTAGTCGTAGAATTTGATATTGAATATATGCCGATATATTTTCTATTCAGAGCCTTGTATTGAATATCGAATGTGATTTGGGTTTGTCGTGAATGGTGTCTTCACTAACACTGTTCTTGAACACAGTTGAGAAATGATTAAATCTTTTTATTTAGATTTAATGAAGTGTACCAATTAAATAATATTTAATTGGAATTGAATTGATATTGATTTTTGGGTTTATCGTGAACAGTGTTTTAAATAACACTCGTTCTTTAACCCGATAATTAATGAATGTGATTTTGGGTTTATCGTGAACCGTGTTTTAAATGACACTGATTCTTTAACCCAGTTAACGATTAAAACTAAGTGGAGTTTTAATGAATCTTTAATTAGATTGAAATGATCGAAAATGGAGTACCACCAGTTTTGCTCCAGGCGATAGTTAAATCTTTAATTAGATTTGAACGTGAAATGGTAATTGAATTTACCAATAACACTGTGGTGTTAGATATGAAGTATTACCAGTTTTACTTCATGGGATGAATAGGTTGGGATTGGGAAATTAAAACAAATGATTACTTCGGTAAGGTTCGCTAATCCCGACTAGTTTGAATTGAGATTCAAAAATAGAATAAAAGAATAAATTCAAAGAATTTATCTTGGATAAAATTAATGGGAACATTTCCCTATGAATATGAAATTTAGAAACTAACTGTCGGTTGGCCAAGCAGAATGGTTTTCTGGATATTGATCTGATGTTGGCTTCGGCCTTCGGGGTTAATATTTGGGGAATTATTCTCTTGTTTAGTTTACGGTTAGTGACTAATGAATTGGAATGAGGCGTATGTTGTGTTTGTGTAACACTTATCTAAAATATACGCGAGTTATTCGGAAAGACCGGGTTTATCCCATTCTGGATAACTGATACGACGATAAGTCGAAGATGAAGACGATGGTCGAAGACCGGAGTTCTTCACGTCGTTTGGGTGATTTCTGACGATCTTGATTGGGCTGTACACCCAAGAAGATGGAAACAGTTGGTGATCGTCCAGACGTACTTGGAGATCGATGGATATGCGGGGTACTAGGTGCCTCCGGTTTCGTTCAGACCCAGAACGGACTTGTAAATGGACTGTGTGTCTGACATTGGATTTTAGTCTGTGTGTTTGATTTCTATTAAATATATATATCTGTTTGGCGGCGGAGAATTTATTCTCTTGCTTAACGCCCTTCTCTGAGACGTACGAGCTCAGGGGTTATATATTGATGGATATCAAACGCATGGAGTGAATTGCCTGTGTGGCATGCCTAAGTGGCAATTGATCGAGGCTTCTGTTGAAAAGCAAAGTCTTGTGGTGATGATCAAAGCAAGGCCTTTGTGGCGTAGCTTTGTGTAACGTTTGCTTCGCGAGTTTCACACCCGGTATGAACCAAAAACGGGAGAGGACGTCAGGGAGGGCATGCGTTTCTTTCTAGCTAGAAGTGGCGTCAGTGGTTTTACACGCCCTGACGAGTTTGACTTATGTGGTTGTTGCTGTTGCGAGGCGCCTCGGATTGATCGGTCGTTCTCGAACCGATGGAGTCATTTAGTTGGCTCGTTTACGCCCCATAGGGCGGGGAAATGCATGTTCAGGGTTTAAGTTTAATCCACATCGGTGGACTGGCCCTGAGGATCCAAGGGCCCACCTGTGTCTGGGTCCTGAGACACGGGCTAGAGCGTCTCGAATCGGTTGAGGACTATCTTTTGCCTCGGTTCATAGATGGAAATCCAATTTCCAAATACGTGACTTTGCGGCTTTATTTGTAAACTTATTTATGGCGACATAGTGGTATGGGTCATTCATGCCGCCTATGATTGATACTTATGATTTGAAGTTGTTTTATACACTATGCACTTATAATAGTATCAAATGATTTGTTTTAAACGTATCAAGCATTCTTTGGCTGTTATAAGGGAAAACCCTATCCCCCGGCTTGCGTTGCATTGTGTGATAGGACCTGGGTCTTATAACAGCTTCATTTTTCTTTATTTAGCATTGCGCTGTTTGTTTTATGCACTGGTATTCTTGGGAGGAAACCCGTTCCGTGTTATACGGCGTGGTCCCTTGATTTACCTAATTTTAAAATAAAGATTAACTGTTTTAGTTCTCACACCAGTCACATGACTGACCTGGAGTTTATTGTTTTAACCTAAACTCTGGGTGCCCTTATTTTGACACGGGCAGCTAGTAGTTTTGGTTTTGCAGATTTATATTCACATGATCCTGGTTTGCAGCTGGAATGATATCCGGAAAGCTTTGTATCCGTATATCTCATTCTAGTTGTGTATTGTATTATTTTCCGCTGCTATGTATTTAAATGTAATTTAAATCTCTGATATTTCTGTGTAATATTCATTCATACTCTGTATATTCTTGTAATCTGATGCATTGTTGTAATATACAATGAAATGTTCTTCTGTATGCGTTCTGTTTTGTCTTGTTCTCAAAACGATAGGGCGTTTCGAACGGTCTAGATCGGTTTAGCGACTGGTTCGGACCGAGCGAAATTCTTTGCCGTGACAGTTGGTATCAGAGCTTTGGTTTACAGAGCTCGAGAACAAGACACATTAGAACCGTACGAAAGAATACATCAGATATTGGATTAGTAATATCCAATTAGAATGACTCGTTAGAGATAGGATCAGTAGTATCCTAGAACGAGTGTGAAGAGAATATTTTTCAAATGAAAACAAATTTTGTTTTGAAAATTTAAATCAATTATTCGTATTTGATTATCTATTTATATTGATATGGACAATCCAGTATATATAGATTCTGCGTATACGTCTGATCCGCGTGTATTCGAAATTTTAATATACTGGATAGATGTAGAATTACACTCTAATCGCCCGGAGATGATTTTGATGATGGAGCTCCATCATTAGAATTTATGTTCGAGTGACGAAAGTGGGCTTTCTATATATTTCCTATTGACTGGTGTGAGAACCAAAAATTAGATAGGGCCTATTGTTGTGATTTGGTATCAAAAATCTGATTTGACTATATATCAAAATTATGAATTTGAAATGATAATTCACTAATTGATTGATGTTTGTGTTGTTTGTTTAATTGTTTGATAATTTTGAACCATTATGCCTAACTGAATCAAATATTGAATTGTATTGAAATTTGGTCGCATTTGTTTGCATATACATGTATATCATTGAACAGGTCATAGCAAGGAGGCTAGAGCCAGAGAATAAAATTTGTTTGCCCGACAAATAGGTACATGTTTACTACATAATTTACTGTTTTGTTTGGGTGATGATGACTTTATGAGCCTATTGGCTAGCCGCTTGGCTTTTTCCTTTTCTTTTTGAGATCTGAAGGACCGGGGAAGCTATTTGAAATTCCCCGATGCTCCCGGTGCAGGGGAGGTTATGGCGAAATTTTTCGAAAATTTAGGGAGTTAGCCAAATTTTTGAAATTTTGAAAATTCTCAGAAACTAAAGAGTTGGAGAATGGAAGCCAGATCGAGCGTAGAGTTAATTAATCAAACCACTTTCGACTTTGTTCCTTTTCGGGGACGAAAAGTTTTAAGTGGGGGAGATTGTAACAACCCGAAAATCTGGGCCAGTTTAAAATTTTTATTTTGGCAATTTTAGCGAATTTTGATTATTTAAAATAGATTATTTTAAATAATATCGACGGGAAATTTATTTAGAATATAATTCGAACGTATATATTTATACGCGTCGTCGTTAGAATATAAATAATTATATATAATTATAAATAGAATTGAAAATGGCGCGGTAGTTCGATAATTCGATTTCAAACTTCAATTGAATGTACCGGGTGCAAAACAATCCAGATTTTAATGAAACCAAAAACATTAGGATCTATTTGATAATATCTTTCCAACGAATCCGAAAAATCAAGATTTCATATCGGGAATCAAAAGATATGTCCAGTTGAAAATTCTGAATAGTCGCCATGGAATTCAGGCCCTTAAAAATGGACATTTTGTAAATGACCTCGGATTTCGACGAAACCAGTTTTGTTGGGTCCGTGATGTCAAGTTATTGCTAGATTCCAAATTTCATAATTTTTCGAATCAATATGTGAGCGTGGCAAAAGAAAACGCGTTTGACCGGTTTTAGTTGATTTTAGTCGACTGGAAATTGGTCATTTTTCAAACGGTCTCAGAATTCAACGAAACTAGTTTTGTTAGGACCGTATCGTCAATACGAAGCTAGAAAATATTTTTCGGGAATTTTTAGAACTAGTATGTAACCCCGGTAATTTGAAATGTACGTTTAAAATTCAATATAATGATTTAAATGTAAATTTAACGGAAACTGATTCAAACAGTCGAATCAGCCTACGATACATATCCCATTGCGTTCGGAATGGGGGTAAAATGCTAAGGACGACAGGCGGTGGGCCTCGTTTCGAGGTCGTATGAAAAGTCAACTTAGGAGAGAGAAATTAAATTAATTTAATAAAAAAATAAAATAAAAAAATATAATACCTTCCTCCCCTTAAATGATTTATGGCCCCCCCCTATATTCTTCATTTCAAATCGATTTCTGAAAAAAAAAAGGGGAAAGGAGGCGCGGCGAAACCCTCCAGCCACCACCGGAGGCGTGCGCCCCACCAGGTCCAGCGCCGTCCTCCCCCTCTACCTCTCCTCCTCTCTCCTTCTTCAATCTCGAACCCCCCCCCACCGTCGATGCCAGCTCCGGCGAGCCCCTCGGCTGCTCCGCCCTCGCCAAATCCCCTCGAGATGCTGGAAACCCCCCAAAGCCCCATGACCCAAAACCCGCACCTCCTCCTTGAAGAGCGCGCCGCCAGCATACCCCCCCCCCCCTCTGTAAGTCGTTTTTAATTTATTTATTTTATTTTTATTTTATATAAATAAAAAGAAAACTGATTTTGAAAAAAAAAGGGGGGGGGTTAAACTGAATTTTCTAAAAGGTTTAAAAACCGAATTTTTCTGAAAGAAAAATAAAACATTTGAAAACTGATTTTGAAAAGGTTTTAAAAACTGATTTTTATTTTTAGATTTTAAATAGCAAAAGATTTAAACTTTAAAAAGAGAAAGGTTTGAACTTTAAAATTGAAAAGATCGGGTTTTTAGAATAGAAAAGATCATATTTTTAAAATAGAAAAGGGCGGAATTTTTATTGAGTAGAAGAAGTAAGATATGATTTTTATATTTTTAAAGCAATAAAAAAAATATATAATTTTTACATCATAGGAATATTAAAAATATAATCTTTATATTGAAAAATTCGATTTTTATATATTGAATAGCGAAGTAAAAATTCGATTTTTATATATTGAATAGCGAAGTAAAAATTCGATTTTTATATATTGAATAGCGAAGTAAAAATTCGATTTTTATATATTGAATAGCGAAGTAAAAATTCGATTTTTATATATTGAATAGCGAAGTAAAAATTCGATTTTTATATATTGAATAGCGAAGTAAAAATTCGATTTTTATATATTGAATAGCGAAGTAAAAATTCGATTTTTATATATTGAATAGCGTAGTAAAAATTCGATTTTTATATATTGAAAAGCGAAATAAAAATTCGATTTTTATATATTGAATAGCGAAGTAAAAATTCGATTTTTATATATTGAATAGCGAAGTAAAAATTCGATTTTTATATATTGAATAGCGTAGTAAAAATTCGATTTTTATATATTGAATAGCGTAGTAAAAATTCGATTTTTATATATTGAATAGCGTAGTAAAAATTCGATTTTTATATATTGAATAGCGTAGTAAAAATTCGATTTTTATATATGTAGTGGCTACGGGCAACGAAGATGACGAAGAGGCGAAGAAGAGTCAAGATGTTAGGATAGCTATATGTGAGAACTTCTCACCTTTCAATTTAAATTTTCTAGTTATATATATATACTAGGATGCAGACGGTGCTTAGTAGCACCTGACACCCGTCATCCACAGACCATGGATGGCTTATTTGTTAAATTGTTTGGTTGTGTAGTTGATTAAATTATTTGGTTTGAATTGTGTGGTGAAATGAATTGATATGATTGATGTGTGAATGGCGTGGGCCTTCACTAGACCGGGGATAAGGCTAGGCCTTGTCCCGTTTCTAGTATCGTGTCGTTATGCCGCCGAAATTTTCTAAAATATGTTAGAAAAATAAGAATATCATTTTATTTAAAGAATGAACTGAATAGAAATTCATATGTTGGAATAAAATGTTTTATCGTTAAAAATATAATTTTTAACGTGAATGTGAACAAATAAATATCCATTTACAAACCAGACGGTTTGTTTATGTACACCTATTTGAAGGACATTGATTGGGACGATAAATTTTACACATCGCCCAACTGCACGAATAAAATATTTGTTTGATTGTTTGAAAACCCCACACGGGTGTTGGGATGAAATTTGAAGTTCACTCATCCTGATTGATTGAATATGTCGATCGATTGATTGACAGGCTGTTATAAGCGTTAGATATCTATATTTGATGCTTATACAGTGTAGCGCACTTTGGTTGATGGTTGATTATTTTTCAATGCTATTATATACATGTGATGTATGCAAATCCATATAATTAACGTTATATGGTAATTGATTGGGCCTCATTCCAATTTGAAAAATAAAGAATATTATAAAATAAAAGTTCATGTGGTGACAGTACTCATCCATTGAGATTGGTCATGTGTTGAACGAAATATTTTAGTAATAAAATTTACACCTTTATCGATATAAAATAAAAGTTCATGTGGTGACAGTACTCATCCATTGAGATTGGTCATGTGTTGAACGAAATATTTTAGTAATAAAATTTACACCTTTATCGATATAAAATAAAAGTTCATGTGGTGACAGTACTCATCCATTGAGATTGGTCATGTGTTGAACGAAATATTTTAGTAATAAAATTTACACCTTTATCGATATAAAATAAAAGTTCATGTGTTGACAGTACTCATCCATTGAGATTGGTCATGTGTTGAACGAAATATTTTAGTAATAAAATTTACACCTTTATCGATATAAAATAAAAGTTCATGTGTTGACAGTACTCATCCATTGAGATTGGTCATGTGTTGAACGAAATATTTTAGTAATAAAATTTACACCTTTATCGATATAAAATAAAAGTTCATGTGTTGACAGTACTCATTCATTGAGATTGGTCATGTGTTGAACGAAATATTTTGATAATAACAACTATTTTGAAAAGGAAATATTTGAAATAGAATATTTGAAAATAGAAATTTATGAAGCCGTGTTGATTAGATTGACGCCATTTTGACGTGAACGATATTTATATCGATTTTAAAACGATTTCGAAATGAAATGAATTGAAAACGATTTCGAAATGAATGGAATAGAAAACGATTTCGAAATGAGTTGAATTGAATTCAAATTGAATTGAAATTTGAATTGAATAGAAATGAATTTTAAAACGAACTTATAAAGAAGAATTCAATTTTGCTTTGGATTGAAATGGAAGTTGAAATTGCTTTTGAAATGAATTTTATATAATTCGTTTTAAATAGAAATCGACGAAATATATATTATATATATTATATATAATATAATGGCCTGAATAGAACGCGCCGCGCCGCGGCAGTTCGCGAATTTCGACCATTTATTTCAAACGGACATTACGGGAGATCCGACCGTCGGATTCTCCTAAAACCGGAACCGTTGGGTTCGTATCGAAAAGAGCTTTCTAACGAATATTAGAAATTTGAAATCTAACGGTTGGATTTGGAGATACGTCCAAATCAAATTCGAAAAAGGTCGCTGTAAGTGCAGTTCGATGGCCATTGTTGGAAATCGACTGTACGGGCCTTGATAAAATTATTAAAAATAGTAATAATTTGTGTAAAATCATAAGGAATGATTTGGGAAGAATTGGGATGAAAAACTCCATACTTGAAAAGATAAAAATAGATTTTTATCGAATTGAACTAGTTTTGAACTAGAATTATAATTCTATTTATTTTTAAATAAATAAATTGAATTCGAAAAGGGTTTTAAATATAACCAAAATTTCCAATGATTGCATTGGAATGGATTTGAATCGAAATTGTCTTCGGAATATTTCGATGTTGGAATTCGTGATTATACAGATGTTGTTATGGAAATTTGAAAGATATATATTTATATCGTTATTTCCAATACGACATTTGTTAGTCGTAGAATTTGATATTGAATATATGCCGATATATTTTCTATTCAGAGCCTTGTATTGAATATCGAATGTGATTTGGGTTTGTCGTGAATGGTGTCTTCACTAACACTGTTCTTGAACCCAGTTGAGAAATGATTAAATCTTTTTATTTAGATTTAATGAAGTGTACCAATTAAATAATATTTAATTGGAATTGAATTGATATTGATTTTTGGGTTTATCGTGAACAGTGTTTTAAATAACACTCGTTCTTTAACCCGATAATTAATGAATGTGATTTTGGGTTTATCGTGAACCGTGTTTTAAATGACACTGATTCTTTAACCCAGTTAACGATTAAATCTAAGTGGAGTTTTAATGAATCTTTAATTAGATTGAAATGATCGAAAATGGAGTACCACCAGTTTTGCTCCAGGCGATAGTTAAATCTTTAATTAGATTTGAACGTGAAATGGTAATTGAATTTACCAATAACACTGTGGTGTTAGATATGAAGTATTACCAGTTTTACTTCATGGGATGAATAGGTTGGGATTGGGAAATTAAAACAAATGATTACTTCGGTAAGGTTCGCTAATCCCGACTAGTTTGAATTGAGATTCAAAAATAGAATAAAAGAATAAATTCAAAGAATTTATCTTGGATAAAATTAATGGGAACATTTCCCTATGAATGTGAAATTTAGAAACTAACTGTCGGTTGGCCAAGCAGAATGGTTTTCTGGATATTGATCTGATGTTGGCTTCGGCCTTCGGGGTTAATATTTGGGGAATTATTCTCTTGATTAGTTTACGGTTAGTGACTAATGAATTGGAATGAGGCGTATGTTGTGTTTGTGTAACACTTATCTAAAATATACGCGAGTTATTCGGAAAGACCGGGTTTATCCCATTCTGGATAACTGATACGACGATAAGTCGAAGATGAAGACGATGGTCGAAGACCGGAGTTCTTCACGTCGTTTGGGTGATTTCTGACGATCTTGATTGGGCTGTACACCCAAGAAGATGGAAACAGTTGGTGATCGTCCAGACGTACTTGGAGATCGATGGATATGCGGGGTACTAGGTGCCTCCGGTTTCGTTCAGACCCAGAACGGACTTGTAAATGGACTGTGTGTCTGACATTGGATTTTAGTCTGTGTGTTTGATTTCTATTAAATATATATCTGTTTGGCGGCGGAGAATTTATTCTCTTGCTTAACGCCCTTCTCTGAGACGTACGAGCTCAGGGGTTATATATTGATGGATATCAAACGCATGGAGTGAATTGCCTGTGTGGCATGCCTAAGTGGCAATTGATCGAGGCTTCTGTTGAAAAGCAAAGTCTTGTGGTGATGATCAAAGCAAGGCCTTTGTGGCGTAGCTTTGTGTAACGTTTGCTTCGCGAGTTTCACACCCGGTATGAACCAAAAACGGGAGAGGACGTCAGGGAGGGCATGCGTTTCTTTCTAGCTAGAAGTGGCGTCAGTGGTTTTACACGCCCTGACGAGTTTGACTTATGTGGTTGTTGCTGTTGCGAGGCGCCTCGGATTGATCGGTCGTTCTCGAACCGATGGAGTCATTTAGTTGGCTCGTTTACGCCCCATAGGGCGGGGAAATGCATGTTCAGGGTTTAAGTTTAATCCACATCGGTGGACTGGCCCTGAGGATCCAAGGGCCCACCTGTGTCTGGGTCCTGAGACACGGGCTAGAGCGTCTCGAATCGGTTGAGGACTATCTTTTGCCTCGGTTCATAGATGGAAATCCAATTTCCAAATACGTGACTTTGCGGCTTTATTTGTAAACTTATTTATGGCGACATAGTGGTATGGGTCATTCATGCCGCCTATGATTGATACTTATGATTTGAAGTTGTTTTATACACTATGCACTTATAATAGTATCAAATGATTTGTTTTAAACGTATCAAGCATTCTTTGGCTGTTATAAGGGAAAACCCTATCCCCCGGCTTGCGTTGCATTGTGTGATAGGACCTGGGTCTTATAACAGCTTCATTTTTCTTTATTTAGCATTGCGCTGTTTGTTTTATGCACTGGTATTCTTGGGAGGAAACCCGTTCCGTGTTATACGGCGTGGTCCCTTGATTTACCTAATTTTAAAATAAAGATTAACTGTTTTAGTTCTCACACCAGTCACATGACTGACCTGGAGTTTATTGTTTTAACCTAAACTCTAGGTGCCCTTATTTTGACACGGGCAGCTAGTAGTTTTGGTTTTGCAGATTTATATTCACATGATCCTGGTTTGCAGCTGGAATGATATCCGGAAAGCTTTGTATCCGTATATCTCATTCTAGTTGTGTATTGTATTATTTTCCGCTGCTATGTATTTAAATGTAATTTAAATCTCTGATATTTCTGTGTAATATTCATTCATACTCTGTATATTCTTGTAATCTGATGCATTGTTGTAATATACAATGAAATGTTCTTCTGTATGCGTTCTGTTTTGTCTTGTTCTCAAAACGATAGGGCGTTTCGAACGGTCTAGATCGGTTTAGCGACTGGTTCGGACCGAGCGAAATTCTTTGCCGTGACAATAAACTCTATTACTGTCATGTATAACTTTTATGAGCCTATGTACTCTAATCATATGGTTTATATAATTGTTACTATCTCACTGATTTATATTTGTGATTATTGTATGTTATTTAATGCACTTTGAGATATATGATAAGTTCTGTGTTTGTGTATGATCCATTCCCTTATTTCTCCGCTCTTCGAGTTTCTTCTTTTCTTTGCCTTTTTCCTTCTTTTCTACCATTTCTTTCCCTTAACAATCATTTTACATCGATTGTTTGTTGGTACAACACGATATTGGGTTATATAGGCACCAGTGGTGTATGGCGATCGTCACAAGGCGTAAGTTTGATTTGAAATCATATTTCCGTTAACATGTTTGAATATAAAAAACCTTCATATTTTTATTCAATCTAAATTCTAAAATTAAAGATTTCATATAATGGTTTCAAATGAAGAAAACTCACTTGAAATATCGATTAATACTTGTTTACATTCTTTTGATTAATAAGGTGTGATTATGATTCTCTTTGTACTTATATGTAACATTGAGAATTTTGCTTTGCTTGATACATTTAAATTTGATAGAAACTTTGATTGAGTATTGGGATTGCATAATAAGTTGAAAGAATAATAAGTGCTTGATGTATCATTGTATATCATCTAAGGCAATTGGAGTATAGGTAGAATTAGATATCATCTCATTCAAATGATTGATTTTTGAAATTGATTTTCAACTTGCACATTTTTCACAAAATACCTCTTATAGAAAATTGATCTTTACGCAATTTCAATTTTAAAAATATACTAAATCGACTACTCAAAATACAATTTATTAACCAGTTGAACCATTTTTGACACTTTTCAATATCATTTGTAGATTTTGGAATTGTGATGAGTAATGATTACATAGTTTTTCATAACACGAGGAAAATTATTTAAAATTTCATGAAAATTTAACAAATCCTATAATATTTTTCAAATTAAGTACTTATTTCGTGATCATTTCTTTTACTACCATATTTCTTTCATGCACCAGCACAGTTTTATATAATGTGATGAGTTTGATCTTTGTTTTTGGAACTCAGGAAGTATTTTAAAAGAAAACATATATTTTTTGTCCTAAGGTATTCACTTTCATTTACAAGTCCTTGCAGCCATGCATGGGTGAATTATCGTAATCTCTGCCTATATGCTTCCATTCTCATTTAAAAATATTCATGGTTATCTATGGACAACAAATTGTATAGGGATAAAAGTCTAAGTATATTTCTAATCACATTTAAAGTCATTATGGTTATGCATGGTTAGAAAATATTTGACAATTTTTAGTTGCTTAAAAGTTCTAACGGTTATGCGTGTTTAGAAGGTGCTCAAGAAGTTTTTTTTGAAAGCGCTTAAATTTGTATTTAATATTTTACAGGAAAATACTCCGAGGAACAAAATAGACAAAAAATTGTTCCATAAGGACAAGAGGGCAAAATTTTGTCCATAAGGACAAGTGTTAGTGTAAAAGAAAGAATTATAGTGGGCCCGTGAATTCCTCCCTTTACGCTAAATTTTGTCCTTGAGGATAAAAAATTTCCCCCTTGTCCTTATGAAACAATTTTTTGTTCCTTTTATCCTTGAGGGTAAAAACCCCTAATATTTAACTGATAATTTTGAAAATCTCATTCCTTTATTTGAAATAAACAGACCCTTATGTTTATATAAAATTTATAGTAAACCTACAATCCTTTTGAAAAATGGATTCTTTTTCAAATTAATAAAATATTATGATTTTTTAAGATTAATTGAAATTTGCAATATATTTTTTCTCTAGATTCGAATTTATAATTTTTTACTCAAAATTCGATACTATTATGATTTATATTTTTATTTCGATGATAATAAATACGTGAGAAAGGTTAAGATTTTTATGAATGGGCAAATATTTAGGAATGTTCTTATTATTGGAAATTGTTTTAAATGTAAAAAATTTCACCTTTAAATACATGAATTTGTGTAAGTGGAGCTCAGTTGTAGGCGGAGCATGAGCACATCTCGTCAAACACATTTATTCAAACTTACAGATCTAAATATATGTTTATGACCATCAAAAGAGGATGATTATTAAGTATATTGATATGATTTTTGTTTGATGATAATAACCATATATATGTGTGTGTATATTCAATAAATGTGCTAATTATTGTACTATGCTAATTTTCACAAATGATAAATAAATATAGAATAAAATATTCAAACTCATAATCTAATTTTGAACAGATATTTTACTCAAACAAATAATTTATTACATCCTTGAATACTCACTATTTTACAATTCACATTCACCATACAAACTCTCTCATTTGTACATTCACATCCTCACTACACACTCATACATTCATGTATAATATAGCTGTTAGCCTACTTTGTGAACTAGGCAACACAAAGTCAAGAAACCAAACATTGAAAGGCATTTTTAATTAGAAGACTTCGGTACGGATTGGAGAAGACACTACAATCTAGATTAGATAGCAGCAGCTGTTCGGATCGGGTCAGAGCAAACCATCGGTTCGGGTCGGAAAGAGTCTTCTGTTCGGATCGGTGAACTCCTGTTGAGTAAATTGGTAAGGCATATCTAATCGGATCGGAGGGCAACTAAATCTCGGTTGGATCGGAAAACCACCTGTTTGCCACGAAAATGGATCAGAGCGGAGCAGATTAGAGAAGAAGAGAGCATCGCATCTAAGCCAATCCGGTTCGGATCGGGTATCCCGATCCGAACCCCTTATCTGCGCATCTCCGACCCGAACCCATGCTCCATGTTACTCTCCTGCAAAATCGCCTGGATATCCGGACCGGCTATGACCAGTTCCTACCCATAACGTTCGTTCCTTTGATGCGCTGTCAACATAATAGTTCATCCGAACCCGAAGATGGTGGGATGGATGACATGTGGCCCCGACCCGGATCAAGTTTTAGGCAAATTCACACCTATAAATACCCCGTCTAGAGACAAAGAGAAGGATCCTTTTTTCAGCATTTTGAGAATTCAACTACCTCCATCATCCGAACTCCATTACTCCCGGAGAATCCAAATCATCTTTCATTCTTTGTTTTAGTCAATTGAGTGAGCAAAAGTGAGTTGTGAGTGGAATTGAGTGAATCTTACATTGTATTTGAAACTGAATTATTGAATATAGTGAAAGATAAGTGGACGTAGGCATTTCTTCGCCGAACTACTATAAATCCTGTGTGTTCATTTTTATTTTTATCTTATCTTATTTGCTTTTAATCAATTTGGGTGTTAGAACCACTTTTGGGACTAACATTTTGGTGCTTTCACTGAGAACCCTCATCTAAATTCTTTATTTTTCGGGATCTCTTTCTACTTTTTGGACCGTTGAGTTCAAAGAAGTGAATCCTTAAGTTTCTCCGCTTTTTTACATTCGTTGAAGTGATCGTCAAAGATTCATGGCCAAAGGAAAAGGCAAGGAAGTTCAGTCTATTCGAGGAAATGGAGCTGGCGAAGATTAGCAAAATGCTGTTGTAACAAGGTCTCGGGGGCAGAGTTCAGCAGCAGGAAGAACCAATGCAGGAAATCCGAGCCGACAGCAGGGGGAGAGCTCCGATCCGATCCGGGTAGGAGACTCTGAAGCAGTGCATTCCCCCAATCTGAACCGACCCGAGCTGCTCGCTGCGTACCGATCCGACCAGGCACCCCAGCTCCGATCCGACCCGACCTCTTACCTCCGACCCGACCCGTTGCTTGGTGAAGCTGGAACCTCTACTCGAGTCCCTACGAATGCTCCAATTCCAGCTGCCAGGGTTGGTGATCAGGTCAATCCATCTGCGCCCATCACTCAAGGAGATTTTTCGCGCTTGCTTGACATGCTTGAGAGCACAAGGGAAGCCATGAAAGTTCACGAGCGCACTAATCTCATGATGCAGGAAAATATGAGGCTCATGAGTCGGGAGATTAGTGAACTCCGTCGACAGAGAACTCCATCACCGGTTCGTCACACACCAGTAGATCAATCTTCATCTTCCGAGGAAGAGAGGCCCCGTGAACGAAGGCCACTCGAGCGACCTCAGAACGTGGAGCAGCTGACATTTGGATCTTTGGGATCTCGTGAGGATATCGCACGAGCATTAGGAAACAATGACCCCATTCGGGGGCAAAGACTCCAGTCCCCTCCTCCCGAGATCGACCGGGAACGCAGGGAACGGAATCGAGCAGAGGCAGCTCGAAGAAGAAGAGCATCTCCTGAGCAAGAGCCCAGAAGGAACTCGGATACTAGGGCCAGGGAACCTGAGCGGCCCCTAACTAATGCTGATGTACAGGCAATGGTTCGCCAAATTATGTCCGAGAGCCGGAATTATACAAATGAAGACTATGGCATTGAGCGAAGCCATACTCCCTTCACCGACGATATCCTCGACTTCCAATTTCCCCGACGCTTTAACTTGCCACAAATGGACAAGTACAACGGAAGGACTGATCCGGGACAGCATTTGATGAGGTATTCGTGGCTCATGAATGCTGCTGCTGCCCCAGATGAAGTGAAGTGCAAAGCATTCCCAATCTACCTAGAAGATGTGGCATTGTTCTGGTTTACCCGACTTCCTCCTCGTTCGATTTCTAATTACAAGGAACTAAGCGAGCGTTTCATGAACCAGTTCCGACTACATGCCCGAAAGTCCAAAAGTGTTATTGAATTATCGAGAATCAAACAGGCACCAGGAGAATCTTTAAGGGCATATCTTGATCGTTTTAACCAAGCTGTAACTGAGGTCAGTGACCCGCATGAGCCCACTATTCTGATGGCATTGAAGGAAGGAGTCGATCCTGAATCTGAGTTTGGAGACTACCATTCTGGGAAGACACCCCCCACAAGGGAGATATTCTACGAAAAAGCCGATATTTATTTAAGGCGAGAGGAGGCCAGGGCAAACCGAAAGAGAAAGTCTGAGACGGCTTCAAAGGAGAATGTGCAGAGTAATATCGCCGTGAAGCAGTCGGGGGAGAATTCTGGCAAGGTTGAAGTAAATGTAGGAAACAAGGGTGGAAACAGCAATACTGGAAGTGGGGGAAACAACAACAATAACCGTAATTCGAGCGGTAACAGAAGAAACAGAAATAGGGGAAGTGACCCTAACAAAAGACCCCGATTCCAGAACTACGAGAATTATACACCATTGAATGACACCCTGGAAAATATTTACCTGGATACGTACAATGTGTTGCAGTACAAAAGACCGCCACCTCGTGATTCGACCGAGAAAGAAATGGCGACAGGGAAATTTTGCTTGTTTCACGGAACTCATGGGCATTCGACCAATGAATGTCGGCATTTGAGGGATGTAATTGAGAAGCTGCTGCGTGAAGGAAAGTTGGATGAGTACAAGGTTGCCCCGAGGGACAGGGGGCAAGGGGAGCAGGCTCCAAAACAAATCCTACCTGCTCCCAAGCCTACAGCGCAACAGAAAGGTAAAGGAATTGTCATCAACTCCATTGTAGGCGGACCTCACCCGGCAATCCGAAGTTTTAGGTCAATGGAACAATATGTGAATGCTGCCAAGCATCTAGACGTGAATGAAGGTGATGACTTGGAAGATGTCGCCCCCATAAAACAACAGAAGACCATGTTTGACGATGTGGTATTTCGAAGCCGAGACAATACTGGGATACAATCACCCACCAATGATCCGTTGGTTATTACTACCACCATTGGGCCGGCCTTGGTCCATAAGGTATTAGTAGACAACGGAAGTTCCGTTAATATTTTGTTCAAGAAGTCATTTGATCAGATGAAGCTTGAGTCCGAAGATCTGAAACCTTGTGAAGGATGGATTAGAGGCTTCAACGGGGCGTCGACAGCCCCCCTGGGATACATAGAGTTGCCCGTGACCCTGGGGCAAGGAGAACGTAGAAGAGTGCGAATGCTTCAGTTCGTAGTATTGGACGTAGATTCGCCTTATAACGCGTTTTTGGGGAGACCTGCCCTCGCTGAATTTAGAGTTTGTATCGCCCCTTGGTGTCTGTTACTGAAGTTCCCAACCGAAGCCGGAACTGGAGTAATGAGAGGGGATCAGGTTTCCGGACGGGCCTGCTATGTGGCCGAGTTAAAAATGTTGATGAAAGGACTTGACATTGAGAGTAAGGATGCCTCGTCTCCCTCAAAAGGGGACTCGGCATAGCAATTAGAGAAATTGACCCCAAAGGAGTTGCCCAAAGGAACACCTGAAGACCTGGATCCTAGAAAAGACGAGGAACCAAAGGCTAGTAATGCAACTCCTAATGAAGTGACAGTGGAAATTCCCATTGATGAAGCTGATCCGACAAAAGTTTTGAAAATTGGTTCTCAATTGGATCCACGTCGAGCTAAAGAACTAACGGACTTCTTGAAGGCAAACCTGGACATGTTTGCCTGGACCCATGCTGACATGTGTGGGATATCGCCATCCATTATAAGTCACAAATTGAATGTAAATCCGAAGCATCCACCTGTGAAGCAAAAGAGACGCATGCTGGGCCCAGAGAGGTCGGCTGCTCTCAAAGAGGAAGTAGAGAAGTTGAAGCAGAATGGATTTATTCGAGATTCGACATATCCCGACTGGATATCGAATCCCGTCTTAGTAAAAAAGCCAAACGGAAAGTGGCGGACTTGTATTGACTTTTCAGATTTAAATAAAGCTTGCCCGAAAGATAGTTTCCCGCTTCCCAGGATTGACCAGCTTGTAGACTCGACAGCAGGTCATGAACTTCTTTCTTTCATGGACGCATACTCTGGATACAACCAAATTCCTATGCACGTACCAGACCAAGAGCATACGAGTTTCATTACGAATTTGGGGCTATATTGTTATGTTGTAATGCCATTCGGATTAAAAAACGCTGGAGCTACTTATCAGCGCTTGGTAAATAGAATGTTTTATGATCAAATAGGAAAAACTATGGAAGTCTATGTGGATGATATGCTTGTCAAATCAAAGCAGTCTTCCAGTCATACGCAAGACTTAGCAGAAATGTTTGGTATCTTGCGAAAGTATCGGATGAAATTGAATCCTCTGAAATGCTCATTTGGAGTGGCATTGGGAAAGTTCCTTGGCTTCATTGTGAGTTCCCGAGGAATTGAAATCAACCCTAGCCAGATAGCAGCGATTAGAAACATCGAAGAACCGAGGAGAATTAAAGACGTCCAAAGTCTGGCAGGGAAAGTAGCGGCGCTGAGTAGATTCATCTCCAAAGCCACAGATAAATGTGTTCCGTTTTTTGATTTGATAAAAAGGGGAAAGAAGAACTTCCAGTGGACTCCGGATTGTGTTGAGGCCTTTCAAAATCTGTTAGGACTGCTAGAGAAACCGCCGATTTTATCAAAGCCCGTGGATCACGAAGAATTATTTGTTTATTTGGCAGTCTCGGCTCATGCTGTCAGCACGACTCTGGTTCGAGAAGAAGACAAAGTACAAAGGCCGGTGTATTATGTAAGTAAGAAACTAGCAGCGGCAGAGCGCAATTACCCAAAAATTGAGAAGCTCGCTTATAGCCTCCTGATCGCATCCCGAAAACTTCGTCACTATTTCCAAGCCTATCCAATAACCATATACACCGATCAGCCCTTAAGGAAGGTATTGCAGAGACCCGAAGCATCGGGAAGGTTGATCAAATGGAACATAGAACTAAGTCAGTTTGATTTGAATTTTCAACCACGAAAGTCAATCAGGGGGCAAGCTCTAGCAGACTTTATTGCGGAGTTCACCATTCCAGAGGAGGAAATAATCAATGACCGAGTGGTTAAATCCGAGGATGAGCTAGAGATGAATCCATGGAAATTATATACAGATGGAGCTAAGAATGACCGAAGGTCCGGAGCTGGAATTGTCTTAGTCACTCCCGAGGGACGGTCGTTATATTACGCCCTGCGATTAGAATTTTCGGCAACTAACAATGACTCTAAATATGAAGCCCTGATTGTCGGGCTGAAACTTGCTAAAGACCTCGGAGTAAAAATGATGGACATATTTTGTGACTCTAAGATTGTTGTTTGTCAAGTACGAGAGGAATTCGCGGCTCGAGGACCTCGACTTATCGCCTACCTCAAGAAAGTGAAAGAGCTATTGAATAGCTTAGAGCGGTACAACATAACACATATTCCCAGAGTTGAAAACCAGAAAGCGGATAGACTGGCAAAGCTGGCTAGTTCCGACAATCCAGAAGAGACTGAAGTAATTCCAATTGAAACGTTGGAGTCGCCAAGCTTTGAGTCAATGGAAATTGAATTCGCTTTTGAAGCGGAACCAGAGAAGGAGTCATGGATGACTCCAATTAAGAATTTCCTTAAGAATGGGACACTCCCATCGAAGAAGAGTGAGAAAAGAGCTGTAGTTCGCAAAGCTACCAGATATGTCATACAAGATGATACTCTCTATAGACAAGGATTTTCTATGCCCCTGTTACGATGTATAGCACACGACGACATCAAGCGTGTACTAAGAGAAGTACACGAAGGTGAGTGTGGAGATCATACAGGAGGTCAAACTTTAGCAAAGAAAATATTGCGGTACGGATACTTCTGGCCTACGATCAACAAAGATGCAGCTGATTATTCACGACGCTGCGATAAGTGCCAGAGATTCGCCAAAATCCCCAGGGCACCGTCAACCCAGCTTAAATCGATGGTGAGTCCTTGGCCATTTGCCACATGGGGAATTGATATCATTGGAGTTTTACCAATTGCAAAAGGAGGAGCTAAGTATGCAATAGTAGCCGTGGACTATTTTACGAAGTGGGTGGAAGCTGAGCCCTTGACTAAGATCACAACAAGAAAGGTGATAAGTTTTGTGGTCAGAAATATTATATGCCGATTCGGGATCCCAAGGACGATTATTACTGACAACGGGACCCAATTTGATAGCACTGAATTCAGAAATTTTTGCCAGAAGTATAAGATAGACAAACGATATACTGCAGTTGCCTATCCGCAATCGAATGGGCAAGTAGAGGCAATAAACAAGGTAATAAAATCCATCCTCAAGAAGCGATTAGAGCGTGCAAAGGAAAAGTGGGTTGATGAATTGCCCCTAGCTTTGTGGGCATATCGAACAACATTTAAGACAGCCACCGGTCATACCCCTTTCTCTCTCTCCTTTGGCTCAGAAGCAGTAATTCCAGTTGAACTGGAAGTTCCTTCTCACAGGGTGACGTATTATGACCCGATGACGAATCGGGCGCTCTTACTTGAGTCTCTTGATGAAATCGAAGAGAAAAGGGATGAAGCAGACTTGCGTGCAGCAAGACATCGGCGTCAGATGGCACGCTATTATGACAAAAAAGTTCGCCTCAGAACTTTTGAACCAGGAGATTTGGTGCTAAAGAGAGTTTTTCCATCCCTTCCTCACCTTGGCCCAAAATGGGAAGGACCCTTTGTCATCCAACGGAAACTTGAAAAAGGAACCTTCAAGTTAACGACCGTAGATGGCGAAGAAGTCCCTCGAGCATGGAATGCCCAGCACTTGATGCGATATTTGGATTAGAAATGCTGTACTTTTTGTTATTTTTCCTGTGAACTCTGTAATAAGGCACGATTTGCCTTGGGAAAATCCGATGATATGAATAAAGGACTATAAAGTGGATGTAGGCTACGACTTAGCTGAACCACTATAAAAATATTGTGTGTTATTTACTTTTATGCATTTACATTCATCAGTTGTTCTGTTGTGATTATAAAACACAGGATAACTCAGAGCCTAAAAAGGTTGAAAACAGTTTAGACATAAAAAGAAGCACAACGATTATTTGTGCAATAAGACATAAAAGAATGAGAAAACGACATTCTTAACTCTACCTCTCCAGAGAAAGAGAGAGAGTATAAAAGCGTCTCCGACTGAGCGCTGAAAAAGAAATTCTCTTCCTAACTCTAACTCTCCAGAGAAAGAGAGAGAGTACAAAAGCGTCTCCGACTGAGCGCTGAAAAAGAGATTCTCCTCCTAACTCTAGCTTTCCAGAGAGAAAGAGAGTATAAAGGCGTCTCCGACTGAGCGCCGAGAAAGAAATCTTTCCCCGTTGAGAGACCGGGGAATGAATAGATGACTAAGCTCGAACTCTAACTCTCAAGAGAAAGAGAGAGAGTATAAAAGAAATGCCAGAAAAGACGACAGGTACTGATGACACAGGAAGTGCTATCCCGTCAGAAAATTGGGAGCATTCAGATTGCTTGATTAAGCATTAAATAATCTGTGGGAATTAACCGGGGACACGTATGAATACACATATTTCCCCCTCCACAACTTCGTTTCATAACTATAGACATGCATTTTTACATAAGTGCAGAACTACTAACAAATAAACATTGCAAAAGTGAATTATTTTTATTCACAAATGAATGAATTTGTACAGGGAAATAGCTAAAAAAGAAAGTGCAGGAGCTGCTTTTGTAGCAGCAATTATTGGTTCACAAGGATGCTAAAAAGATACAGGGGAACCCGCTATTTGGGTTTGGAATGAGCCTTAGATTTCTTGGCGGCTTTTTCCGCATCCTTTGCTTCCTTCTCGGCTTCAGTCAAGACTCGTTTTGATTTCTTTTTCCCTGAAGATGCGGTACTGGAGCCAGTAGACTTCTTCCCGGAGGGCGGAACACTGGAATCAAGAGAAGATTTTTTAGCAAGTTCTTCGGTAATAGATCTAGTTGATAGCTTAACAACTAACCTTGAACCCACATCCACAACTGCGAGGGGCTTGAGGACCTCAGGGTCTAGTTCTTCGGCCTTTAGTTGCAAGCGCTTGTCTTGATCAGCCTTCATGGCAGCTAAGGTAACGTCATCAGCGCTTTTCGACTCCCCAGTTATTGCCACTTCCGGTTCCTCTTCATGCTCCCCGTCTCCTCCGTCGTCTTTTAAAGCTGCTATCATTTCTTCATCATGGGGAGTGGTGACCTTAGTTGGCTCACTTCCTTCCCCCAAGTCTATGGAAGCAGCCTTGTCTTCCCCTTCTTTGGCCCTATCAGCGGGCTTTGTCCCAGCGACAACTCCTTGAGCTACATCTGTCTTTTCGGATGATTCAACACCTACAGAATGAGAAGCAACGGTTATCAACTCAGGCGAAAACAAAGGGTCTCTCATCGATTGTTCAATCACATGGCGAAAGGTAGAAACAGCTTTGGCAAATTGAGGAGAAAAGATAGCGATACCTTCCGAAGACTTATCGGCGGGGGTGACCACTACCTCTGGGGTTAGTTCAGGAATAGGGGATAGCAGGGTTGTTCGAGGAATTCCCGGATTTTCGGGATCATACCCTTCTACTTCGGAGGTTGTAGGGGCAGAAGAAGAGGAACCAGCTTTGAGAATGGTTTTTTGTTTAGACTTCCGTCTCTCTTCTTCCATGGCCTCAGCAATGAGGCAGCGCCCTTCAGCTAGACGCTCCGGTTCATCATCTCTCAAGTATTTCTCCATCAGTTTATCTTCATCAAGAGAATCGACCTTAAGTTCTTCTTTTTCCCACTCAACGATTTGATTCCATACTTGAACCAGAGTGGATGGATAATCCTCGATCCAAGAAATGTTTCGGCGACGAATAATGTGTGCGAAGAATTCAATCATTAGCTCGCCGAAGCCCTGAATATCAGCCTCCGCCTCCGATAGTTGCTTGCGGGCTTCCTCCGCAGATTTAATAGCACACTCCACATTACTCTCGGCCAGAGCAGCCCTGTTCTCTGCCTCCAACAACTTTGAAGCCAAGTCAGCATTCTTCTTTTCTAATTCAGCACTCCTCTTTGCTAACTCGGCGTTTTTCTGCTCAAGCTCAGCATAAGCAAGGCGTGTCTTAGCAGCTTCTGACTTGGCCTCGTCAGCTTGCTTTTTTAATTCAGAACGCTCCTGAGTATGAGATTCAAGCAAATCGTGATAGCGCTTTTGCATATCCTCGAATTGTTGTTTGAAATTAGAAGCGTCCTTTTGAGCGACCACTAGCTGAGCTTGAGTGTCTTCCAAATCTTTTCCTAAAGCTTTTAAGGCCTTAGCATCCTCCTCCGCGGTCTTTTGCATTGAATCAGTATTTGTGATTAGAGTGCGGATGATTCTAGAAAGATTGCGTGAATATTTGAACATCTCAGTATATTGTTTTTGCACCGCATCAATCTTTGCTTTGGCCTCATCTGCCCAATTAGACGAAATAGGTTCAAGGGCAGGTAAAAAAGTCAAAGTTTCGAAGTAGTGTTCGGGAAATTGCTCTTTCAAATATGCCCGCTTTATTGCAGTTCCCGCATCTGGTGGGGGAGGAGCGAGGATTGTCAATTCGGTGTCCCTTCCTGAAGAGGATTCTGTAGTCTCTTTGTCTGTCCTAGGTCGTTTAGTAGCAGGGACCTTTTGCTTACTCCGAGACCCGGTTTCCTTTGGAGGACTTTTCTCTCTACTGCGTTTCTCATAGGAAGAGGAGAAGTCTTTGGATTGTGGTCTGTCCTCCTCCCTACGGCTTTGGTAACCTTTGTATTTCTCTTGTTCCGGCCTAACTGGTGAGCGGGAACGTGAGGGTCGAGAACGATAGGGATCATAAGGTCTTCTCTCCTCCCTACCACGATCATCCCGGCGATCATACTCGACATCCTGAGGAGGATTGGACATGCTACGACGAAGTTTTCTTATATCGTAGTAGGATCGAGACATTGTACCTGCACGATAAAATAAACGAAGTTTAGAATTAATGGATTCATGAAGAAAGAAGTGCAACGAATGCTAATACTGTGGTGTAAAGTGCATCCTAAGTGGTGTGTTTCTCCCCCGACCAACCCGAGTCTGAAGCTAGACTAGTGCGGGCAGGCTCTTTGGCCTTAGCGGGAATAGTTTCTTCAGAAGAGGTGAAGACTAAAGGATCCTTCTTGAAATCCTCTGAAGTATATATAGTCTCAGGTAAGGGGAGATCCCCCAAACCCTGAAATATGTGCTCATCGGTACTAGGAACATCCCCTTCGGAAGCATGAAGTCGCGACTCTTGGGAGGATTTTGACTTGTCTAGAGAAGTAGTTTCCTCGGGGGCAATATGCCCTTCACGATGCTTTTCGGCTATGTTGGCCAATTCATCATCTTGTGTGGAAGATGGAGAAGGTGAAGTTTGAAGAGGCGCTGTAGGAATTCCCGAGCCTTCTCCTGACTCTGGAACTATCTCTACGGGAGGAATGTATGCGTAAGGGACCGTCCCATGACCGATGCTACGAAAAAGGATAGCAGCCCATGAAAGTGGAGGTATTCATCTTTAAGGACCTCGTCAATAGTCAAGAATTTTTGATCGCCATTAAGAAGTCGGTGCATCCGATTAAAAAACACCTGATCTGATATCTGTTTGGGATTGTCGACTGCAAACAAAAAGGAAAACAGGTCAGGGTGATGATTCAAGTGTATAGAGTCCGGATTTAGAAAATCAACGCTTTACTTGATTTTATCCATCTCCTGGCGCATCCAGACTGTTGCTTTATGTAGAACCATTCTAGTCTGGAATCTCCAGCTTTGCTGCTAAATGGTGCAGAGATTATCTTCCTTTTTGGGACTGATTCAAAGTAGCAGAAGGATGGAGTCTCTCGAGTCCGATGCTTGAAATTATAGAAGAAGTGAACATCATCGAACGTGAGCTCTATGCCTAGGATTTCACGATATGCTATGTACAAGGTATGCAAATAGGCATATGAATTGGGATGCAATTGCATGGGGGCAATCCGCATTTGCCTTAGAAAATCAACAATGAATGGAGAGAATGGAGGAATGGCACCAACCATGCACATCAATCGAGTGACCGTCATATATCCTTCTGGAGGGTTGTGGGGACGGTCAGAGCGTGAGGGCACTAGAGTGTCCCTTTTCATTATCCCGTATTTTAGGCAAATTCGGACAAGTCGATCGTTGTCAATTGTTGATTCAACGGAGTCCGAAGGTGATTCCAATATGATGGCTGTTTCAAATTCGTCAGGGGCTCGGTCGTCGCCGATCCCTCCTTCCTCCTCAAAACCCAGAGAAACTTCATTCTCCGAAGACGCCTCGTTGCTTTCTCGATTTCCAACCCCGTAGTCTGGACCCTCACTGTCCCATTCTGGATCAGACGAAGAAGATATATCCTCAAGAGTGATTTTGTTAGAAGTTTCCGGGGCTTCTTTTCTCTCAGCTAGACGGGAAGAGCGTCTGGGCCTCATTGTCATAGAACTATTGAAGAAGCAATAGCACAGATTAGAGTAAATTATCCCGTGCCCCCCTGTGCATATGTGTGAGCTAAAGTGTGTGTGGTGTGCGCAAAACATGAGAAGAAAAACACTTAAAAGCATAATGCGAAGTTCTAACGGAGCGGCGATGTTCAGAATAAATCTTGATGATCGTTTACGTTCATAAGGCACTACCCTAACTGTTCATTAAGTTGAAGATTATGACAGGCATTGATTAACCCTGGTTGGATAAAGTCTTGTGCTTTGAGTCGGAATATGCATATCATTCAGTTCGGGTAGGGCGTGCTTATTGTTGGGTTCGGATCGGATGTGCATATAGCTGGGATCGGCTCGGGTCTGCACATTGTTCGGTTCGGAGAAGACGTTCATATTTGGCAGTTTAAAACCGGATCGGAATAAGCATTCGGAGCGGTTCAGCAAACAAAAGGATCCATACGTCCTTTTCCTTTCTCTATCTTTTCCTCCAATCCGACCTGGTCGGGCCAGCATGGCTTTCTCCACATCGCATTTCATTCCGACCCGATCCTAACATATGAACTTGTCCTCACCTCCGCTGCTTCAGCACTTCCTTACCCGAACCGAACCCAATTTCTATTCTCCCCTTTCTCGTCTTCAAATTTCACTAGGCCCAAACGAAGTTAAGCGTTTATGTGTATGTGCTTGAACGTTTAACGCTGGATCCCAATGACCCCCGTTGCTACCTCGAGGCGGCGAAGACGCCATCAACGACGATGACAAACGGTGGAGGAGACCCAGGCGTCAGAGTTCAACAAACACCACACTCCAATCGCTCGATTTAAACGCAAATTCTAGTTGAAATCAGTTATTACATAAACAATCGGAGATTTAAAATACCTAGATGTTTTATTCGAAGATTGAAACGAGGAGTTTGGAGTTTTTAGATTTTTTAGGAAGTGGGGTTTCGGTGTAAAACTAGGAGAACAAGAATTGTGGGAGTAAAGAAGGTAGAAGAGTTTGGGTGGTCGAGTTTATATAAGACGTGAGATGGCTCTTTGTATTCCCCGTGTTTCACTCCGTTCGGATCGAGTCCAAGCCAGCCCACAACTTCTGGCCCATCGACCCAGTGCAAAGCGAAACAGGAAGAAAAGGTGCTCGAGTCGGACGCCGAACCGGGTCGCGCCACCGAACCGGGTAGAAATCTGTGCATTCCTCTAGCATTCGAATTGGATTTAAAAGAAAAACTAGGAAAGAACATACTTGAGAAGAATACTATATGTTGAGAAGGACTTCTGGACTTGACTCAAAAAATGAAGAAAATGAATCAAGTGTTTCACGACATATACATAAGCAATAAAAGACATGTCTTCATGAAGCAACGCATCTTCACAAACGAACAGAAGTGACTTTCTGACTGTTCTGATTCAAGGACTAGCATTTCAAACGACATCAAAGCACGCTTCGTATACAGCAGAAGCATCCTTTGAGGGGGCAAAATGTTAGCCTACTTTGTGAACTAGGCAACACAAAGTCAAGAAACCAAACATTGAAAGGCATTTTTAATTAGAAGACTTCGGTACGGATTGGAGAAGACACTACAATCTAGATTAGATAGCAGCAGCTGTTCGGATCGGGTCAGAGCAAACCATCGGTTCGGGTCGGAAAGAGTCTTCTGTTCGGATCGGTGAACTCCTGTTGAGTAAATTGGCAAGGCATATCTAATCGGATCGGAGGGCAACTAAATCTCGGTTGGATCGGAAAACCACCTGTTTGCCACGAAAATGGATCGGAGCGGAGCAGATTAGAGAAGAAGAGAGCATCGCATCTAAGCCAATCCGGTTCGGATCGAGTATCCCGATCCGAACCCCTTATCTGCGCGTCTCCGACCCGAACCCATGCTCCATGTTACTCTCCTGCAAAATCGCCTGGATATCCGGACCGGCTATGACCAGTTCCTACCCATAACGTTCGTTCCTTTGATGCGCTGTCAACATAATAGTTCATCCGAACCCGAAGATGGTGGGATGGATGACATGTGGCCCCGACCCGGATCAAGTTTCAGGCAAATTCACACCTATAAATACCCCGTCTAGAGACAAAGAGAAGGATCCTTTTTTCAGCATTTTGAGAATTCAACTACCTCCATCATCCGAACTCCATTACTCCCGGAGAATCCAAATCATCTTTCATTCTTTGTTTTAGTCAATTGAGTGAGCAAAAGTGAGTTGTGAGTGGAATTGAGTGAATCTTACATTGTATTTGAAACTGAATTATTGAATATAGTGAAAGATAAGTGGACGTAGGCATTTCTTCGCCGAACCACTATAAATCTTGTGTGTTCATTTTTATTTTTATCTTATCTTATTTGCTTTTAATCAATTTGGGTGTTAGAACCACTTTTGGGACTAACAATAGCACTCACTCAGTCACTTACACTCATTTGAATTCTTCTTCTGCATGCTCTAGAAACTATCCAATCATTTGTTGTACGAGTCAAAATTAAACAAAGCAATAAACAGGAAAAAGAATCAAATTGAAACCGCAAATTTATATTTTTTTTTCAGCCTTAATTTTTTTGGGTATGCTTCTCTTTATTTTTTCTAAAACGGCTACAGATATGCATGCAGATGTATACGTACATACATGCTTATATGTATGTATGTATGTATGTATGTATATATGTATGTATGTGTGTGTGTGTGTGTGTCTGTCTATGTGTATATATATATATGTGTGTGTGTGTGTGTGTGTGTGTGTGCGCGCGCGTGCGCATGCGCGCTCGAACAACTTACAATATTTTTAGTGATGGACTGCAAATGCTACAAGACCAAGCACATCATTAACATCACCAGAATACTGCAAAGATCAAGCCAAGTGCATAAAGCCAAAACAAGGACAAACCCGAACTGGCTCGATAATGGCACAAATTTGCAACCTCAAAACAAGTTCAGGCAAAAACAACAATCAGGTGAACATTTCAAACATGGTACACAAAGCCAATTAGGTGCATTGAACAAGCCAAGTAGGTGCATAGATCAAACAATCTTCAAGCAGGTAAAAGAAGTCTAAGTTGTATTCAACATGTGTGTTTCAAATTGCAACTCAAGTGCACAAAGAATGAACAACAGTTCAAAGTTCAAAAATGTACATAGACTACGACAACAAAACAACATGCACAAACGTAAAATCTAGGTGCATAGGAAAGTTTACAACATGTTGCACAAAACTAAGTTCAAGTCTGGTGGAAGAAAGTTTACAAGCATAGGGTACATAATCACGAACTAGAATTTCAAGTAGGTGCATAATGAAGCATGGACAGAGAGATGTTTAAACAAAGTGCACATGAGCACAAGGTGTTTAAGTTTCGATAAAGTTAAAGCAATGCAGCATGATACATGTAATGAGTAACAAGTGTAGTACCTTTTCAAGTAAGAGTTGAGCAAACACAAAGAAGTAAAAAGAAAAATGATGGAAGCACAATGAAGATTAGTTCAACAAAAGAAAACATTGCAATAAACAGGTTGAACCAGCAGTAACATTTTTAAATTCAAATTAATGTTGAACAAATCAACAATCTTGTAACGACTCAGAAATTTGTATGATCTTAGATTGTAATTTTTAATTGAAGTTTGAAACCTAAACTTAAATAACAAATTTGAATTGGAGACTAATAGGATTTGCCAA
Source organism: Allium sativum (assembly GCA_030737875.1). Lineage (NCBI taxonomy): Eukaryota > Viridiplantae > Streptophyta > Magnoliopsida > Asparagales > Amaryllidaceae > Allium > Allium sativum. Next base: position 765,938,615 of record CM060913.1, on the reverse strand, counting down.
AGCTAATGACAGACCAATATATCTTAAATAGTCAATTTTGGTCAAATTTAACCACAATTTAAATTTGAACTGAAACAATAGTTTTAAATTTTGAAAATTTCTCTTTTTTTATGATTCTATATTTAATTATGAGTGGTCTAACGTTTTTATTTCGTCAGAATTCATTTTTGTTTTCTGAAATTCGCGTTTACATTGCAAAAACCCGTAAAACGAACAACGTTTGTTTGTGTATATTGATTCGTATCTCATCCATATTCTGCTAATTTATATATTTACATGTATTTAAAGTTAATACATCATGAAAAAATAACTAATGAATTTAATTTTTACCCTTGTAGTCACTTTTTTCTTAAATGAACACTTGTTACATATTGGGTTTAAAGGTTAACATCTGGCCAAATGATCCTGTATCCTACACAAAAGAACACCAGTTTGATTCATTTCCTCTTCTCCCCTGTATTTCCTTCTTCTTCATCATTCTTAAAGAATTAAAATACAAACCAAAAGGGAAAACAACTTCTTCTTCTTACATCTTAGCCGACTCCCCCCTCTTCCATCTGGTAAATATTGTCGTAGAGTACACCGCCGCCATGCTTATGTGTCAACCAACACCTACCGCGCACCCACCTTCTCCGATCACCTGTCCCCTCACCCATACACACACACACTTGGTTTTTTTCCCAAACTTGAAGCGAAACCCATCAAAATCCGAAACACATGTCTCCCTCCTCAAACCAACCACCACCTTCCACTTGAAATACACCCGCCTCTTCCAAGCTCCGACGACCTCTAGTGACCTCCACACCACCTAGGAGTCTGGGCCACCATCTCCTCCCTTAATTTCTGATAGTTACTCCAAAAAACTTCATGCCATTAAAACCGGCTCCAAACGCTTCCTCAAGCTACCACCGTCGTTGCACCCACCTGAACAATCGTCATGGCCCCACACTTCTAGGTCTAAGCCTACAGTCTCAGGCGATGCAACTTATATCCAAGAAATCCCACTTCCTTTTGTATTTTTCTCCCTCTTCCTCTAAGTTTCTACCACAAACGTCAAGCACCATCCACCTGAACCACCTCAATGGACGTAGGTGGAGACCTCCTTCCTTGGGTTTTTTCCTAGCCAAGCCTTTCTCATAGCATGTCGATCCATCTTGGTGGAGTTGCGTATTTTCCCTTTCCATTTTCTGAAAGATTTTTTTAGGGCATTGTTATTGATACTCCATTTTCTGTTAAGGGGAGGCCAAATTTTAAGGACACTCCACTTTTTTTAAATTGTTAAGGGAGGGATCAATGTAGGCGACTATTTTTTTTACTTTTTACGTTTTTATCCTTACTTCTAAAAATTACTCACCATAAAGGCAAATTCTATTTATACACCGAAAATTCCTTAACATACACCATTATTTTTTCCATAAATTTTTATTACTAAATTACCCTTTTCTCATAATTGTTTTTTTAATACTTCTGCATATAAAAAGTCAAATTATTCTTAAAAGTATTGAAACTTGATACAAACTAGATATGTTAATGAATTATTTAATCATGAAATCTAAAATTTCAATTAAGAAAACATTCATAAATAATGGTCTAATTTAGAAGTGTTGATTTATTTTATAAAATTGCAATAATTTTGTTGAAATTGAAATTTTTTCATAAAGTTAATAAAAGTTGCAATATTAGTGCAAGAAATATATTTCATTTTGTAAAATTTTACTCGATTTGATGCAAAGAGTTTCTAATTTTTGATAATTGTGTTTTAGATTTGAAAAAGGAATGAAAATGAAGATGAGAACATGGATATTTTAGTAAAAGAAACGGTGTATGTAAAGTAATATATGGTGTATATTAATTTATTATAATTTTTGGTATATGTTTAGCAATTTTTGGTATATAAATAGAATTAGCCAACTGTAAAATCATAAGTCTCCTAAATCACAAAAACCCAAATTAAGCCTAAATGGATAATAATGTAAAAGTACATTTATTTGTTAAGGGGCTACTTTCCTCCTTGGTACTCCCCTTAACAATTTTTTAGAAAGTAAAAAATTGGCCTCCCCCAAACAATATTTGGAGTGTCAATAACAATGCCCTTTTTTATCAAAATAAAATTTTGATTGGTCTACCCTATTTTGATTAATGGTTTTGTTCTGTAGTTGCAGAAGCTTGGGCTGAATTGGAATTAAAGAGCTTGTGTTTGTGCCCTTTGGGTCTTGTCGACTCCTTCTTAGTTGTGTCAGTGCGAATAATCACATGATTGCGTATATTTATTTGTCATGTTCGTCTACCTTATTGTCTAAATCCCTCGCAACAAAAGGTTAGTTTTGACTCGCTCATGACAAAATAATCATGTTAAGTATGTTGACACATTTGAAATGACATATTAAGTGTTAGGATTGCTTTAGAAAATTCACAGATATCCATTTAAGTGACACACACATATGACCTATATGACATGAAATTGTGCAAATAATTGTGATGTTATATTGACCTATCTGTAATATTATATTTATTTTGCTCTCAAACTGCAAGTTCCGTTAGATTTAGGAAATTCGGTATGGGTTGAAATGATACATACCTAAATGAATGTATAGTTTTTAGAAATTTAAATTGAATTTGTTGGGGTTTAGGTTGAAATGATCAATACTCGGGTATTTAATTTAAACAAATTTAAATGATACATATATGTATTTCTTGACCTATGTAAAGAATTATATACAGACAATACTGGTTTATTTTTAAGTATTTTCTGAAAATTGTAAAAATATTTTGATTTAATAAATTTATTTTGGAATTTTAAATTAACATTTTTTTAAACTTAAAATTTTGAGTTAATTTAATAAAGTTTTAAATTAAAATTTCAAAGATATAATGATATGTTTAAAATTTAAATTATAAATTAATGTATGTTTCAAAATAAAAATTTAAGAATTTTGAAGTATAATACTATTAGGTTGTAAAATATAATTAATTTAAATAATATTTAATAAAGTAAAAATAATTTAGTAAGTAATATAATGTATAATCAGGGCCGGTCCTGAGTATTTGTAGGCCTAGTGCGGAAAGAAAATTTTGGGCCCTTATTTTTTTTTTATGAAATTGAAGTTAAGTCATATGTCATATCATTGTCATATGTCAACTAAATTTTATTATACTCATAACATGTTTAAAAACACAACTGGTAATAAGCAAAAACAAGAAAGTTGAATAAATTTTTATAACCTTTCTAAAGCAAACTTAACAAGTGTTGGATTTCATTCTTCCTCACTGAGCAGATCATAATGAAGATATATTACGCATCCTGACAAGAAAATGCAGCTCTAAGTAAATAACTCATTAAAATTAATCTAAATTTGACATAAATTATATGGGATGAACATCATATAATAAGACACATTAAGCAAAAAAATAAGATATTATGAATTATAAATGAAGTTAGCATACCTGTACAAAGATCATGGGCGAAAATAAACATCAATTCTCATTTAAAGTGACATCTTCTTGCATTTTTTGAAGCAAAATCATTGATAATATGTTTCACTTTGATATTTTTCAGCATATGCTTTTCAATGCTCAAAATTGCTAAGCCATTCAACCTATCTTGAGTCATACTTGTGCGCAAATAAGATTTAATCAACTTCAACTTTGAGAAACTCCGCTCAACAGAAGCCACAGTAATAGGTATAGTTAACAAAACCCTGTAAGCAACCAAAATATTTGGAAACATGTCCATCTTCTTCACAAATTCCAAAACTCTGATAGAATTCCATGGAATCTCACACTCATATGCTACACTAGGAAGCATTTACTGTAATATTTGTAATTCAGAAAGTAAGCGTTTTCCATCAATATCGCAATAATCACCATGAGTCAAGGACTTTTCAAGTTTTACACAACATTCTTTCAATCCTTCATCATCCAAAGAAATCAACCGCGAAGCATCGAACAAAAAACCAAATATAGACTCGAAAAGTTCCATTTGTTCGAACCTTATCTTCAACTGAGAGAGTGCCATATCAACTAGAACAAGAAAGTAATCGGTTCTAAAGTTCTCTGAAGCAGATTGTTGTTCTCTTTCCATGTTAGGATTCTCATCAAATTGTCTATTTCTTTTAATCCTACGCTTTATTTGAAAAACAGGTTCAATGTCCATTTCATCTGCAAGTTCTTTAGCATCATTCATAGCTGACACAAACCCATTTTCCCTATATTTCTCAAAGAAAGAAACCAACCCTTTTAAACTTGCAATTGCTACATCAAGATGCATATGTTCAGATTGCAACTTTTTGTTCACCAAATTGATTTTGTACAGAATTTCATGCCAAATAATTAAGCTCAATAAGAATTCAAAACTTGAAAATTCATTAGAAGCTAATTTTTCAGCATCCCAGCTTATTTTTGGATCATCAGAAACTTCAACTAGTTTCATTAAAGCATCTCTAATTTTAGGAGCTTGAGTTCTTATTGCTTTAACACTTTCAATTCGAATTTCCCATCTTGTCACACATAGGGATTTTAAAGTCAAATCATCATCATATTCAAGCAAAAGATGCCATCTTTTAGTGGAATTAGCAAACACATTATATAATGCTTGACACGCTCCAAAAAACGATTTTCCTTTCACACAAGAGTTTGCCATATCTGAAAGTACCAAGTTAAGAGAATGACAACCACAAGGCATATAAAAAGCTCTAGGATTGACATCAAGCAATCTTTTTTGAAAACCTTGATGTTTTCCCCTCATATTAGAACCATTATCGTACCCCTGTCCCCTTACATCATTAATATCTAAATCAAGAGAGCTAAGAGCAGCTTCCAATTCACCAAAAAGACCCAAGCCAGAAGTGTTCTCCACATTCAAAAACTCTAAAAAAATATTCTTCTATTTTTATTGGGTAGCTCACGACATAAACACATCTAATCACCAAAGTCATTTGTTCAATACGACTTGCATCAGGAGTACAATCGTGGATCACAGAAAAATATTTTGCTTCTTTTATTTTCTTTATTATGGCACTTTTGATACTCGATGCCAACATTTCAATCAAATCATTTTGAATTTTATGACTAAGATAATGATAATGAATGTCCCTATTTTGAGTGAGTCTAAAATGATGTTTCATTATAGGATTAAACTCAGCTATTGACTCTAGAAAACCCAAAAAATTACCATTTGAATCTTCAAATATTTTGTCGTGCGTCCCACGAAATGCCAAATTATTCGTTGCAAGACGTTTAACAACAGTAATTATTCTGATCATAACATCTCTCTAGTGTTCATTGTCTTTTTTTATTTGCTCTTGCAATTCTTTATCAATAGTTTGATTTGTTTTCAGTCTAATTTGAAGTTCAGCCCAAGCTCTAAGTTTAATAAGTTGTTCACAACTATCTTCATGTTGCTTAAGTTTTTCACCCAAATGCACCCAGTCATCTACTCCAAAACTTGCTAAATTGCTTTGTGAACGAGCTTTTTTCACAACTTTACAACAAAAACAGAACACTCTATCTAATTCCTTTGAGTAAACTAACCATTTTCTGTCAATAAGTTCCCCGTTTCTTAATTTCTGATCAAAATAATATGTAGAGAACCCCCTATTGTACTTATCTTTAGGAAAATTGATATTTTTTTCTCTAACAGGACCCTTTCCAACAAGCAAATCTCTCATTTTATTATTTAATCCATCCCACACTAGAGGATCATAAATATTCAAAGATAGGGAACTAGGATCACTTGGATTAGTTTCTTCCCTATTTTCACTAATCATATTTTCGAACGCATCTTTTTCTTCTTCAATTACTTCATTTTCAGTCTCTTCATTAACCACATTCTCATCTTCTATAGAATTTCTTATAATTTCAGGCATTTCATTTTCAACATCAGGCATTTCTTTTTCTTTAGATGGTTTGGCTTTTTTCCAAAGTTTTTCAAGTGATCCTTTAAGGGGTTTAATCTTCTCTTCTTCCTCTTTTTTTCGTTTTCTTTTCTCATGACCAAACATGTGTTTTTTTATTGAACATGGTTAAACTGAAAATAAAAATTTATCATAGTTAAATTAGTTTCAAATTTGAATCATTACCAAAATAAGCATAGATGAAAGACATTAAAAAAACAAGTACACGAATTTTAAAACCCTAGGATTTTCAATTTTGAAAGCCCTGAAATTAAATTAGTACCGAATTTACATACCTATGTAACGGCGGAATTAGATGAAAACCCCAGGGTACCGGCGGAATTCAGGAAAAGAGGGTGACGGCGGCGGTTTTCTCACAAAAAGGCAATAGTAGGAATAAAGTTGCGTTTGAGATTTTTATTAAGTTTATTATTGATTAAGATATGATATTTCGCTATGCCAAAAAAAAGATATGATAGTTTGAAATATATAATTTAATTTTGAAATAAAACTTAATAACTTGACCTGCGTAAATAAGTGAATTGAATTGTTTAAGTCAAATCAATTTCTATAGGTATTTAAAGTTAACATTTTGAAATTAATTTAAATGCTAAAATTGTAATGGAATTTTTTAAGTTAAACTGATATAGAAATTAATAAAATGATTTGATATGAGTTTATCGAGTGAATGGTTTGAATCTTAAATATAAGTGAAGTTAAATATTTTGGAGTTGTTTATAATTTATGATGTTTATGATTTTAGAAAAATGACCACGATGTGAAATAAGCAATTGGTTGTTAGAGAGACCGGAGCTAGTATTGACATACTAATTCTCATATAGTAGTATATATCCTTATATATGCTGACTCTGTGGATAAAGGGGCCAGGCAAGTATGATTCTCCATACCCTTCATGTTGTATATACTATTACAACTTTTACAGTAATTTGATTTTTGTTTATCGCTCACACCAGACTATTGTCTAACCCAAGGTTTTATTTCCCTCTTATTACCTTAGGTGCTCGTATTCGACGTTGAGAAGAAGACCAGGTGATAGGTACGATATTATTGGGAGCTGCGCAAATGGATCAACAGGAGGTGATGTTTACATATTTATACTTGTATCTTATTGTTTATTCCATTGTGTGACACTGTGGAGCCTTGGTAGTTTTATGTATTATTGTTAGAGATAGATTATCAGTTTGAGTTTATTAATCACTTGTATAAACTCTATAACTGTCCCGTATAACTGTATGAGCCTACATACTCAGATCATATGGTTTATATAGTTGTTACTGTCTCGCCTGATTTTTATATATGGTTGTTATTATATGTTATCTGATGCGCTATGTGATGTACGATAGCTTTTTGTTTGTGTGTGTTTTGTTCCCTTCTTTCTCTTCTCTTCTATTCCCTTATTTCCTTTTTTCCCTTCATTTCTACCATTTCTCCCTTGATAATCGCTTTACATCGATCGAGTGCTAGGACAACGCGATATTGGATTATATAGACACCGGTGGAGTATGTCGATCGTCACATACGGTATTAGAGCTTAGGTTAATCATATTATTTGACCTAAGCATACTAAATAGAGAATTAATATATGCGAGAGAGTACATAGTTGTAAAAAAATTCAAATCTATATGTTGGTAATATATATAGTATAGCTGGTTTTCACATGAGTGTCAAAGGAATAGTTTAACGATCCGAAATCCCCTGGTCTTCGAGGAGACGGGAAACACCGGATTGCTTTGAGAACATGACACATCGAAACAAAAACAGTAGAACATTTCATTGCTATTACAACAATTTTCATCAGAGTACAAGAATATCAGAGTACGAATAAATATTACACAGCGCAAAAATAATATCAGAGATTAAATTACATAGCAGCGGAAATAAAAATGTATAAATACAAATCACAGCGGAAATACATCAACTACCACAACTGAATGAAATACACGGATACAAAACTTTCCGAGTATAGCTCCAGCTTTAAACCGGGATCCTGTTAAATAGAAATCTACAAAACAAAAACTACTAGTTGCCCGTGTGGAAAATATAGGCATCTAGAGTTTAGGTAGAAACAATAAACTCTGAGTCAGTCATAGGACTGGTGTGAGAACTAAAAACAGTTATTAAAACTTTACTTTAAAATATAGTAAATCACCGGACCACGCCGCATGTCACGGAAAGGGTTTACCCCCACGAATACCAATGCCTAAACAATAACTAATAATAGATATATGGATCTATAATGCATCATACAGCATGCAAATATCCAGTCTATCCATTTAGGCTTAAACCCCAAACTTAGATTTTTCGAAATCCATTTCACTTTACAAAAATTATTTCCTTGGACTTTATTTCCCGATTCTTATTTCAAATCATTTGAAATACATATCTAGCTTTCATAATAAAGTAGATTTCACTTCGGGATCCCAAACCAAAATTTTTGGAAATATGAATTCTAAAACATAATAATGCGTACAAACAAGCATGCAACCAAATATCGGGCTCCCCTTAGACATGGCAAAGGGTACTACCTTACCAACTCGATATATATATACACACACACACACATGCACCTCCTACGATGGAGCAGGCTACACTGACGATGCACAACCCCACGCCCTCGGGGACTACACTGCCATCTTACCCTTACTTTTAGTCGTCAGGGTTTCCTGAATCTTTAGCCACATACTAAATCGTTTCATATCCCAAAGTGGGAAAAATAATTTCACAACATAATAATCACAAATACTTTCCAGAATATAGTACTTAGCAATTCACACATATGATCAGTCACTATTAATCACATAACCTTTGAGCTCGTACGTCTCAAAGAAGGGTAGTAAGCAAGAAATAAATTCTCCGCCACCAAACAGATACATTGTCAATAGCAACTAATCGGTTGTGTTTCGAATTACAATGTAAAACCATAATACAGTTCCAAATCATTTCGAAATCATCAGGTATAGCCTTCGAAATCCTTTATGTTTTATAAAACATCTTTATAAAACATTCCCGCTCCTAAATCGGGAATACATTTCTTTTCACTTAAGAAAATCTCTTTTCAAAACCATTCATTAATTTTGAAATAAACAATAACATCGCTAAATATCTCATGGCCAAATCGTGAAGTATTTCACAAGATGTCAAATACAAATATTTCTACCCAACCTAATGCTAAATATAAAAGCATATCTTGCACATAAACTGGTCAAGTACAATCCAAACAATCAATCAATCACAATCCATGTCAACAACCAAGTATTTTTGGTTTATACCACATCTCATGTTTTGGTAAATTTAATCACCATCTACCCATTCCAATCTAATTAAAGATTTATTAATACTCTACTTAGTTTTAATCTTCAAAAATCATTATTTAATGATTATTCAACTTTTTGGAAATTAATCTTGCCTTTACTCGGTCTATGAACCAATGTCATTTAAAATAATGTTCACGATAATTCCAAAATCATCTTCCATAAATATGGAACCTTCATGGAGATTCGAACAATCGTAATCGATATAAATTTCCGTATCAAACTAATACTATAAATGGAATAACGGCAAATCCTTTTAAATTCCATATATAGTAACGGTCTTCCTGTACAGAAGTTCATCTCGATTATTACCAAATCGAATTCCATTCAATTCCAATTTAATATTTTATATTAGAAAACTTTACTTTGGAAAATTTCCATTAAATCTTAATAAAAAGATTTATAAATTCCAAATCATATCTTCACTGTTAATTGGGTTAAAGAATGACTGTTATTTAAAACATTGTTCACTATAAACCTCAAAATCCAATTTGATATTAAATATAAGGCTCTGAATAGAAATAATATCGGCTTATATTCAACATCAAATTCTGAAACCAACTGGTGTCGTATTGGTAATAACAATATCTATATCTTCCAAATTCCTCAACGATATCCATATAATCACGGAATCCAATATCGAAATATTCCGAAGATTATTTCCATTCCAATTTATTCATTGGAAAATTCTGGTTATTTTAAAACCATTTACAAATCCAATTTATTATTTCTAAAAATCATTGGATTTTTATTCTAGTTATTAACTAGTTCATTCTGATAAAAATATCTTTTATCTTTCCAAACTTGGAATTTTTCATCCAAAATATTTTCAAATAATTTATTATTATTTTACACAATTTTTCCATATTTTTAATAATTTTATTTAGGCCCTTACAGTTGGTTTCCAATAACAGTCACCGAACTGCATCCATAACGACCTTTTCTAGAACTGATTTGGACATATTTTGAAATCCAACCATTAAAATTTAAATCTCTTATATTCATTGGAAAGATCTTTTCGATACGAACTCAACGGTTCTGGTTTTAGGAGAATCCGACGGTCGGATCTCCCGTTACATCAATTTGAAGTCGATGGTCGAAATTCGCGAACGATCGTTGCGCGGCGCGTTCTATTCAGGCCATTAAATAAATAAATATATATATATATATATCGTCGATTTCTATTTAAATTGTATTTATAAATTCATTTAAAAATGATTTCAACTTCTATTTCAAATTTTAATCAAAATTGAATATTCCATTATATGACAGTTTTATACAGTGCATATATATGTTAAAAATTATATTTTTAACCATCCAATAATTATTTCATTACATTCCAATTTTATATATCTCATATATAAGCTAAAAATAATATTTTTAGCCAATCAATATTTATTTCAATACATGACCATTTTATCCATTTCATATATAGGCTAAAATTAATATTTTTAGCGAACAAATATTTATTCCATTTCATGATCATTTTATATATCGAATATATATGTTAAAATTATATTTTTAACAAACAAATAATTATTCCATAGCACGACCATTTTATATATCTTTCACATCGCATATATATATTTCATACAACGCATATATATTTTATCGCATATATATTTTTCACGATGCATATATGTTTTATACATCGTATATATATTTTTCACAACCCATATATATTTTATACAACACATATATATTTTATACAATGCATATATATTTTATGTACTCCATTTCACATCACAATCACAACACAATGTAGTCAATTTAATCATCCATGATTTTCAAACAACAGTGAATGTAAGCTAACAGGCACCGTACAACATTTATGATAATTAAAAACTGATAAAAATCAATACTGGCAGTTTATATATGCAGTTATAAAATAAATAACTATACAAGTATTATAGTGAGAGAGTTCTCACTTTGGGTTCCACTCCGTCAGTCTTTTAATGATGATTTTATTCTATTTGAATTTAAATTCGTCTTAAATTCTGATTTGCTCCAAATTTGTTCTAGTTGCTTTCATTCTCGCCGATGCGGTTTCAACGGATCCGAAATCATCCGATTCTGAGTTCATTTGCAAAAGATACAGGGTTTCAAACATAAAACAATTAAAAATACTATTAACTAAATTAATTAATTAATTATATTAATCACCCTTGCTAATCACGTTTTCCACCTTCTTCGTTGATTACTGGAGACCACGAAACCCATGCTCCCGCTGTCTCTCTCCTCCTCGCGCCGCCTGGGAGCCGTCGCCACCAGATCAGATGGCGCCATAATGATCACCATCAACCACTCCTCCAACGCCTGTAGCGGCGCCTCGCTCGGCCACCCCCTTGGCTCCAAAATCAAGGTTCAACGCTCGTCATTCACGACCAGAAATTCGCCTTCTTGGGTTTCTGGTCGCCTGTAGCTCCGACTAACCCAGCCCTCGGCCAGACTACAAAATGGCCACTTCCTGATGGTGATAACATCTCACGAGACGGGTACGAATGTGAAGCTCTTGCTGATACTAGTTGAATGCAAGTGGTCTCGTGATTTTTAGATGAGAGAATCAAGCGATTTTGATTTTTGATAAAAAGTGAAAGGGGCGGCCATTACATTTGCTCCAGGCAATAGAACAGTAAAATGAATATGGGTTAGAAGTACGGGTCGGATCTCCTCTTTCTACTGTAGCTTAGGGTTAGGTTTTATTAAATTATTGATAAGTTCAAAAATGATGCCCAAAACCAACGAACTCCAATCGACCCGTGTCGCCTGCTGTCATCTATATAAAAAAGCATTCTAAGAACAATCGAGTTTGTTTCGAGATCAACTTCAATTGTATATAAAGTTAGTCTTTAGAACTCGAATTATACAGTTACCTTTTCTTACAGAAATTGACACGCGTTTTATTTACGTAAGACCAAACGCTACATTTGATTGCTACAAAACTTGAAGGCATGCAATAATTCACCACTACCATTTTAGAAATACGAGTTTCGTCTCAATCTGATGCGTTGTTTCCGAAACGACAATTTACACGTATTTCGAGATCTTTTCGCCATCAATTGATCTGAACTTGAAATATAGTGATGCCAAACATCAAATATGTTTCTGTTGTTGGTTACATTTAAACATATATTGTTACGCCGATTTCTCTTTTCAGTTGTATTTCTTGACTTCATGATGTTGAATTTGTATAGTCTTTTATTCAAACTACCTTGTTGAATACCATCCAAAGTAGTTCCCAAATTAGGAAACACTTAATAAAATTTTCTTAATTCCTCGCACTATTAATAAATTGTTAAGATAGAGTTTCCTTTACCCTCTAATGTAGGCATTTTCAAACATGTGATATACTTATAGCTTCAACATTAGCTATATGTATAACTCGCATACCATAAGTAGTTTTTATTACCAAGAGTAAAATTCTGGAGATTATTGTTGATATGATTAGCAGCACCACGGTTTGGATATATGTCATTAATATTCAGGTTTTCTGGCTTAATTGAATCATCTGAATTGCCTGGTTGCATTCCTGTACCTTCTGTGTTGCTTTTTGACCGTTGATTCAGTTGACCAATATCGTGTTTGGTGGCCTTTGTCCAGATTGATTTCATTGTTTGATATTGAAATCTAATCAAATTTGAAAAAAATTCAATATGTTTGTTACGTATCCGAAATTTTTACATATTTGATATTTACCTCTATTATTGTTATTCCTCATGTTGCCTCTTCCTTAGACTCTTTGTGGGTGACTACTGCTTTGAATTTGAATTTCTGGTTTGTTATTGTTGGGAAACAATGGCTGAGTCGTGGACTAGGTCGCTTTCTTGAAGACGATTCGACGATCTGGTCGGTGGTGCAAACCAGTTCGTACTTGTCGCCGCCGCCTCTGGGATAAAACAGTCTTCTGAGAAAAATAATTTATTTGCTTGCACAACAAACCAATTCAGATTTGCACTTTCAATTTAAATTTAAGTGCTCGTTCTGATTTTGTTTTTTTTAAGAACTTTTAATGGTGGAGGAAGAAGAAGAGAGAGATAAAAATAAAAAGTTATTTTTTTTCTAAGTAATTCGGCAATAAATAAATATGGTAATACATGTAGAGGAAGTCGGTTCAGATCTAAAAAAATGGATCTCAATTTTTTACCAAGTCAAAAAAAATGGTTTTTTTTCTCTTTATATAGTCTCATGATGTGGGACTATTCATATATGAGTCACCTCACACTTATCCAATTTTTTTCAAATAATTCATCTTTATAAAAAATGAATCATTTTTCCAACAATCCCCACTTGAATTTTTTTGAAAATATTTCGAGCAGTTTCTAGAAACATAAGATTATGCATAAACAAAGGTGTCATCCGATTTGAACCTTTGCATAGTGAATAAGATTCAGTTTTTACTAGAGTGACACATAGTCTTGAACTTTATTCCTGACATCAGACCACACACAACCTTTTCTATAGTGCAATCAAATAAGCTCGTGCATTAATGGTCATGCACGTCTATCCCAGTTTAGTGAACGCTCTAGGAATCTTGCCCAAAACTCCATAGGAAATGACCACATTTCCACATTCACATAGGTGAGTCTATCAAGAGTACTCCTGAAGGTAGGTACTCCACTCCAATTAGAGTATAGATCTCATTAAGAATTTATATCAACTCATCCTCTAATCACTTCAGGAATATATGCTTCTTAATACAAAAATTTAGCATGTTCATCTACTATCACTACACAACTTGTTTTTACCCATTGAACCTAGTTCTTGAGATCTCCAGTCATTTAGATCGGGTTACCATCGTGCGTGATTCCACAATCTCTGGGCAATAGTCCCATTCTTTTAGAATCATCAAGGACTTTCTTTCAGGTCAGTCCTTTCGTCAAAGGATCTGCCAAATTGTCATCACTTCATAAGTGATGTTCTCCAACAATACTGTGCATACGACTGTCATTTCTTACCGTTGTAATATCGGTTTTGTCCTTCTTTCAATAGCGTCAAATTTTCATCACTATGTATGTGATGTTCTCTTACAGTATTGTACTTACGACGTCGTCTTTTACCGTTGTAATAACGGCTCTATACCATTGTAATAACGGTTCTATACTTTTTGCAATAGCCGCGGTACTATCGCAATTGATTACACCACTAGTGTCGGTTTTTCCCTTATGGGGATCTCAAATAGCAGATTTCTTTAGTTCTCTGCTTCTTAACTAGCTGTTGGTAGTGTTATTATCTCAGTCTCTATAGTAGACAGAGTCAAAATAGTCCGTTTCTTGGGTTTCCAAGAGACAGCTTCTTCAACGATGCTAAATATATAGCCACCGATCCTTTAGAATCATCAGATAAAGTATTTCAGCCTGTATTAGAATATCCTTCAAGTACAACTGAAAACTTTTCATAATGTAATCCAAGGTTCATAGTTTATTATAGGTATCTCATAACCCTCTCATTAGCATGTTAATGCTCTATACTAGGTTTACTGAAAAACATGCATAATAATCGCACGACATAGGTAATGTCGGGTTTAGTACAATCAATGGCATTCGAAGGTTGCCAATGATGCTCGCTTAAACAGACGATCTTATACATTCACCAGTGTTCTTAAATAACTTTACACTGGGATCATATGGTGTACATGCAAGTTTACAGTCAAAGTAATCGTATTTCTTTAAGGTCTTCTCAATTTAATGAGATTGATCCAAAGAAAATCCCACTTTTTACCAAGTAATCTTAATATCAGGGATTACATTCACTTACCTAGATCTTTCATATCAAAATTGGCATTTAATAAGGATTTGACTGAGTTTATGGCATGAATATTTGACCCAACGATGAGAAGGTTATCTAAATAAAGACATATAATAGTGCAAATGTCATTCTCAGATTTGTAATAAATGCATTTGTCACTTTCATTAACTTTAAAACCATAAGAAATGATTAAGTTATCAAATTTTTTCATGCCATTGTTTAGGTGCTTGCATATAATGGTTTATCTAATTTGCATACTTTATGTTCTTGACCATGTACTACAAATCCTTCAGACTGGTCCATATAAATTTCTTCTTCTAATTCACTGTTTAAAGAACGTGGTTTTAACATCCATTTGGTGTATTAATAAATAACAAATAGAAGCAAGTGAGATTAATACCCGAATGAATGTAATTCTAGTTACAGGTAGAAAAAATGTCGAAAAAATCTATATTTTCTCTTTGCTTAAAACCTTTAGCTACTAATTGTGCTTTATATTTATCAGTAGTGTCATCAGGTTTTAATTTCTTTTTAAGCACCCATTTACAACCTATAGATTTACAACCAGAGAATAAATCTACTAAATGCCAAGTCTTATTGGATTCCAGAGAATCCATCTCATCATTTATAGCCTCTTACCAAAAATCGGCATCTAAAGAAGATAAGGCCTCTTGGAGGTTTAAGGGATCCTCCTCTATAGTAAAGGCACAAAAATCCGAACCAAAATCTTTTACTGTTTTTGCTCTTTTACTTCTTCTAGGTTCAGCTTTAGAATTTTCATTAAATTCTGTTCTAATAGGCATACTTGAAGTGCCCCCACTATTCCTTAATTTAAAAGCAAATTTTGTTTCATAAAAATCGGCATCATTTGATTCAATTATATTATGTGCATTTAGGTCATAAAATCGGTATGCTTTGCAATTAATAGCATAGCCCATAAATACACATTCATATGCTCTACTTGCCGATTTTATTCTCTTAGGGTCTGGAATGCGAACATATGCTAAATAACCCCAAGTTCTAAAATATGACACATTGGATTTATAATTCTTTGAAATTTCACAAAGTGAAATTTTATTCTTAGATTAGGGGCTCAGAACATAGCATATAGTCAATTAAAATATCCCCCCACCAATGTTTTGCTGCACCAAAATTTAATAAAATGGCAATTACTAATTCAGTAAAGGTCCTATATTTTTTTCAACTTTACCGTTCATTTCAAGTGAATATGGTGCAGTTCTCTCATGTACTATACCATGTAAAAAAAATCAGAATAAGCTAGATTCATATTCTGCTTCTCTATCACTATGAATTCTCTTAATTTTCTTATTACTCAATTTCAGTTTTCAATGTTTCAAACATGTCAAATGCATCACAACTTTGAGAAACACTGTCTTTTTAATTGTAAGCTTTATTTTCACATTACATTGCTCTATAGTTTTAGTGGTGTGAGGATCTCCTAACAACACTTTCTGATCGTCAACAGCCGTGTATATTGTGAATATATCACGATCATAGCAGACATGGCGAGAAACACCAGTGCCTACCCACCAACCCTCTGATCCACCATCAAAGTGAATCTCAGTAGTCGTAGCCGTTAAAGGCTTCTCAGTCAAGTTTACCTGTGGTGCAGGACTTAGCCTGTTCCGACATTGTCGTGCCATATGACCTGGTTTTCCACAGTTGTAATATAGAAGCAACTATCCAGAATCATTCTTTTTGGTTGGTTGCTGCTGTCCTTTATGGTTTCCTTGTGGATTTCCATTCTATTCTCAACTGACCGGCTGTGGAGGCTTACTATTGCTTGAGATGTTAATATGTTTGAAAATTTATATTTTTCTTATAGAAAAATATACGTAAACTCATAGACTAACATAAGTTATTCACATAAAAATTATTTTCTGCACTTGTACCATTCCACCACACTTGTGGACTATATTAATGGTAAACAACTTACATGGTAAATTTAATCATCACATATAGAGACTACATAAACCAAGGTATCAAAAAACTTGGGCTCAAAAATTACTTAGGTTCAGTCAGTTAACATTGTTCCAATCAAATAATGCACACTCTTAGGACTCAAGCAAAGTGATTAGTGTGACCTAAAACTACAGTACAAAATAATAAGCAGAGTTCATGATTAGGTATCAAATTTCGAAGTTTTATAAACCAATTTCCACCATGCTACCATTTTACAACTACAACGATGACATGCTTACAATTCTTTAAGGCTATTGGATCAATGACAACCAACAGTAACTTATAGTTTGTATCATTCTATGTCCAATGAAATTCATACATATAAGCTTCCTTTTTGGCTTCTATTTTTCTTTTTCTAAAGGATTCTGATTAAAATGCAACTCAGAAGGTGACTTAGGCTCGTTGGAAAAAGAAGGCGTAGCCAAGAAACCTCTATGTTAGTACTTAACAAGCCAAAATAGAATATGTTAATTACCTAATACCTGATACCTTTTCTAGTGAATTTTCCATAATACCAGGCACAATCAGCTATCAATTTAAGCATGCATTAGAAAGGGTTTAAAAAATTATATTACCTTTCTCTGGTGCTCATCCTGGTGGGTGCCACAACAATAAAGAATACTGCAGCCCATCGATCCATTTCTCACAAACTTGGATTTCATGATGCTACTACGTAACTGCAGCGCGAAGCCACCTTCCATGCCTACCAAATTGTCCACCTTTTAAACTTGATTTCATCTAGATGACGGCAAACCCGTATTTCACATCAAATCTTTCTACTTTTTCTTTTGATATCTCGTTGCCAGAGAAGATAGTAGAAGGAGTCGCAGTTACAAACTGAGTAAGATTTCAAGGCGTTGAGTATTTCAAAGCGTTGAGTAGATAGAGGAAGATGGAGGCACCTTCAAGCAAGTTAGGGTTGCAGCCATTGTTTCGAGATCGTCTTCAAATTGTTGGGAAACAATGGCTGAGTCGCGGACTAGGTCGCTTTCTTGAAGACGATTCAGCGATCTGGTCGGTGTGCAAACCAGTTCGTACTTGTCGCCGCCGCCTCTGGGATAAAACAGTCTTTTGAGAAAAATAATTGATTTGCTTGCACAACAAACCAATTCAGATTTGCACTTTCAATTTAAATTTAAGTGTCATTCTGATTTTGTTTTTCTGAAGAACTTTTAATGGTGGAGGAAGAAGAAGAGAGATATAAGAATAAAAAGTTATTTTATTTCTGAGTAATTCGGCAATAAATAAACATGGTAATACATGTAGAGGAAGTCGGTTCAGATCTAAAAAAATGGATCTCAATTTTTTACCAAGTCAAATAAAAAAAACTGTTTTTTTCTCTTTATATAGTCTCATGATGTGGGACTATTCATATATGAGTCACCTCACACTTATCCATTTTTTTTTAAATAATTCATCTTTATAAAAAATGAATTATTTTTCCAACAGTTATTTTGACTAAATGAGTTTCTTTGTTGATTGTTGTTCCTTGAACTTAATGCATAATTGATTCAGTACTCAATCGACATGAATTTTCTTAGTTCAGTTCCTTCATGTGCAAGAAGAGCTGAATGAAGATATTGTAGATCTGATAGTGTCTTTTGAGATACTATGAGTATAACAATTAATTCATATTCATTATTCAATCCATTCATTATAGTCAACACTTTTCACTTTCATAAATTTTAGCCTAATCTTTGTAATCATTCATAGACATATTATCTTTTTTTTTAGTTTTGTATTTGTCTCTTATAATGCATGATCCTTGCTACAAATTATGAGATGAGTACTTGCTCTGTTGTAGAACAGATTTCATATGATAAATTACAACCAATAATTTGTGACAATAAGCTTTGCACTCATTGATGATTACAAACATGATGCTAGTGGACCATCTTGTTTTTAATATCTGATTTATTCCTGAGTACTTATAAGTTTCCCTTCCTCATATTTAGTCATCGTAGGCGGAATGAGTATATGGTACCCTTGATGGATTCTCGAATTCCAAATCCTTTTAAAGCAGTTTCCACCTGATATTTCAAAGATGATAGTTATCTTCGTCCAGGGGAATAGTTATGAAATGACTTTTTTGTTTAATCAATATGAATGTTGGTGATATGGTCACACTAACATATGTTCTTGTTTGTATTCATACCATCATCATCCGTACTTTTGGCCGTCTTGATCCTTTGTAGATAACACCGCTTCTGTTATTTGAATTATGTGCGAATGGCTGATTACTCTTGGTGAGGCAAACTGTTTTGGCAGTCTGTAGCAAAAGACAAGGGTACTTTCTTGCGATAATGATGTCTAGCATGTGAAATTATAGACTCTTGGCAAGGCAAATGGCATTCAACCATATGCAGCCAAATCGGATTGTTCAAACGGTGATAACTATATGATGATCGAAATTTTGTTGCAACCTGAAAGAAGACGATCATGAGGTGTAATGACCCGCATTGTCAGAGGTATTATAATTTATTTATTTAATTATATAAATAGTGATATATTGAATTAAACAAAGGTTTAATTAAATAATATGGAATAATTAATTTAATTAAATAATTAATTAATATATTTAATTCATAAATAACCAGAAATAGTGAATTGACAATATAATGTGAACTGGGTCATCCCTAATACTTAATTCAGCTTAGAGTTGAAGTATATTGAAGAATATATTCAATCGACGTCAGTTTGAACGTATAATTATAACATAATTAAAATAGAGCTCGAAATGGCGCTGCAGTTCGTAATTTGGCGATTCGAACTTCAACTGAGTGTACAGGATTCGTTTTAAATCGGATTTCTGTGAAACAAGAAACGTGTGGAGTTGGTGGAGTATATCTTTCTAGTGGAAGAGAAAAATCGGGATTTCTTCGTTTAGATTTTGAGAAATGTCCAAATCAAATTTTAAAATAGTCGCTATAGAATCGTTTATCGACCGTAACGGATTATTCGATATAACTAGAGATCGGGTTTGAATCTAGACAAGGTTCTTTTGAGATGTAGTGATAATTTAATTTTTAGAATTTTATGGTAATTTTTAATTAATTAAATAAGCAACTTTTTATTTGGAGTATTTGGCACCCTGTATCGACATTTCGGGGTTCCACAGAATAAGACCACCTACCGATATTTTTATATTTCCGGAATCGTGACATATTGGTGATCAAAACGGTACTTTTATTTCTGTTGATAGTGGTTCATAAATATAGGAAATTTTATATGACAACATATCATTTTAGTTATATATAAACTATAATAAAAATAAAACTACCTTGGCAACTAAGGAATTTCGTACAGCTTTCACCTCTCCTTCCCGCAGACTACACATCCATATATGAATAAAATATTAAGCAAAAAGGAAAAGAAATATCTCCATCCCCTTTTCAAAATGCTTGGACCAAAACAAGGCCACGTTACCTTTATTCTCGGACACATCTTCAAAGTATAAAACGAAAAGGGCACCTGCATCCACTAGGTGAAACGCAAGCCTGTGGACAAGAAGAACAGACGTGTTTCTCCCCCTACGTACTTCATGTGTAAGTAAACTATTGCCTATAAATATAAGATCTAAACTCCTTAAAACCTAATTCTTTCTTCATTCTGAGGTCAACGCTTCTAAAACCCGCCTCCACAAATAAAACGAACAAACAAAATTCCATTTTTCTTCCTTCCATTAAAACTCAAAAATCCAGGGATCTGTCCAAGTATATTTCTACAGCAAAAAAACGTTTAGCTCGTTGAGCTCTCTCTTCTGACCGGCTGAGATGGGAAACTTCGAAGTAGAGCGACCGGAATCAGACCAGAAAGCAGCCGACTTCCGAACATTTCTAGAGGAGCAGGAGGCAAACAAATCGAGTAGGCTTTGGGGCGTCGTTCAGTGCTATCGGATGTGTCTCCGATGGTCAGTCTTGGGAGCAGCATGGAGGGAAGGTTGAGGGAATTGGATGATTTTTGATGGCGATGTCTGCTGCAGCTTTTCACGTAGCAGCTCGTACTTGGGTTGGCGAGATGAGCTCGAGTTGAACTTCAAGGATACGGAAATGGAGAGATTGTGGAGATGGAAATTTTGGGGTATGTAGTTTGATTTGTTTGGATCGTGTGAGGAGGACTTGCAGGTTGAAATCGAGAAAAATGGAGGAGTTTACATTTGTTTGCAGAGGAGTTCATAAAGGATTGGAAGGGAAAAATTATAGTTTTTGTTTTTGAACTTTCAGTCGGATAGTGAAGGAGCAGGAAGGTCACGAAGTACGGGCCAAGGAGAAGGGTATGAGCGGGTTACCTGGAGCGTGCCTTTGTTTGGGAAGAAAGAGAAGTAGATGCTGTTGAATACAGTACTTATGGGTTTCAAGTGAGTAAGTGGACGTGGAGTTCATAGTGTTGGCAAGTTTTTGGGAGGGTTCGACATAATTTGTCTAGCACCATTTTTTCGGTGCGTGAAGTTTCCTGGAAACCGCACCGGCGATAGAGCGCTCAAGTTTGATGAGGTAAGGGATAGGAGGAAAACACTTTGAAAGTTTAATTCTGGAAGATGGAAACCTGAAGAAGCGGTCTGGGCTTTTGAACTTGGTGGTTGGGCCGTTATACAAAATGAAATTCGAACAGTCAGATCCGACAGGATCACACGGACGGGGCTACAACATGAGATCAGTTGGAATGATTTGGAGATTTATTGGAAAATATGAGGGGAAAATATCATCAGAACAAGACTGCTAAACGGTTATCGCTGTTTAACGATACACCGACAATGTGAGTAAAACTCACCAACTCTGAACAGTTATATTTTTATAACGTACTTTTAGAACTGTTAGATATTGATTGACTGTTGTGTGTAGATTGGTTGATTGAACTGCTAGTCAGTTAGTTGAAATTATATATATATATATATAAACCGTTATATATATATATATATTGATGTTGTTTATCAGAACATTTCATACTGAAATGAAGTTAATGTTAATTATATGGTTTAACATCTGTGGTGCAGGGGAACAGGTTGGAGGGACCCAACTGGGTTCCTCAATATATAAAATACTGTTTTGTTTCATATATTGTGATATGTGATGTGTTATATAATCTGTGATGATTATGTGTGCTTGGTTGATAGTAATCATGGTATACGGTATTTTAAATACCATAGTGAATACTGGAAAGTAAAAAGGGAATTTTCAAAACATATATTGAAAATGAAATATGAAACACCCCAACTCCGTTAGGGTCACTCTCAAAGGGAATGCCCTAATTTTGGTGGAGGTTTATAAGTATAAGTCACAGATATACAAGACAGATATAATAACACATATTATTGAACAGCGGAAAACAACAACTTTCATTTCTTCAAAATACGTGTTACACAAACCATGCCATAATACTTCCCAAAATCATAACTGTCTTGATTACATTATTTAAAGAGGCACGAAGAAAACAAAAATAAACTGCAAAAGTCCCCTAATTGCTGTCCCAAGCCATAGTCCAGAACGGAAAAGATCCAAGCGATACATTCTTTCTCTTCAAGCTGGATGTGAAAACTGATCAAGCTGCGGTATTCCCACCCTGAGAACCTGGGGGGGAAACGAAAGAAAAAAAGGCGAAAGGAAAAGGGTCAGTCATAAAGACTGAGTAAGTTCTAGTGACTTTCAGTGTAGAAACGGTTAAAACAACCTGTCATGTATGAACTGGAACTAAACTTAAGAATGGTGTCAAGGTGAACAAGATAGACTAAGGTGATCAGGATAAGTCAAGACAAGTCAAGTAAAGCATCACATGTTCGGGATTCGTTGCATCGACTGTACTAGTATACTAAGCCCATATCACAAGTTAATCACGAAATAAATCCCACGGCCCAATGTCATGAAATGACCCTGAAACGGGGTCTGACCCAAGTACGGGGTCCTACGGAGCGATTATCTAGTCGATCGGCTCCCTACAAGTTCTAGCTCGTCAAGTGTCTGTGTCATACGGCTAATCACGAATGTAGTCACCTGTGCTGGGTCCACCTTCGGGTGTATCAGCCCTAGGGTGTCAACCCCTGACACGATTCAAGATGCACAGATAAATCTACGGATACCCAGTGTCTGCCCCGGATACGTGCACGATTGTAGTCCACCGAACCTACACTGGCGTACCCCACTGCCGTCGTTTACCTCTTACAATCAGCCCAGTAATCGTGCCCTACCCGGCCTAGCCCCAGGGTACCTTGATACTTCTAGAGGGTTACTGCTGAAAGGGGTCGTGTCTAGGGTTTCGCCTAATAGATTAGGTCATGTAATTCGTGACCTAACCCGCCTAACAGATTAAGTCATGTATTTCGTGACTTAATCCTTTTCCAGTCTAGTCATGTCAAGATGGTTAAGTATGTCATTTCAGTTCACGACTTAACCCGCCTACGTGTCATGTCAAGTTGGCTAAGTGTTGTCGTTTTCAAGTTCATGACTTAGCCCTACAAACCGTGTTCAAGTTGGTTAAGTTGTCTTTTCATGTTCATGACTTAACCCTAATTGGCATTAATTGATTCGTTAATGCACCGAACCACTCACATTGGATCCTGTTGTTCGTAGCCACTGGATTTGCCGGGCGGTTCCGGGCAGGTTTACGCTACGAACTCAACCCAACCTCGGGTTTCAAGCGCGATGTGACCAACTACCCACATTGGATCCTATTGTTTGTAGCAACTGGATTTGCCGGGCGGTTCCGGGCAGATTTACACTACAAACTCAACCCAACCTCGAGTTGGCCACCTTCTTGTTTTCTAAAGTCATGCCCATGTTCTTATCAGATTTTGCTATTTCCACATCATGTTCATATGTCAACTTCGTGCCCAACTAAGGCATGTTTAAAGTCAAGTTATGGCATGTTCAAGTCAAGTTTTCGTGCCATATTTCATGTTCTACTTATGCCAAATTTCACGTTTTATGCTTATAATTAATTCAAGTTTTGCCTATTCTACCCAATCGTATCCCCAACGTATATAAACGTACTTCGTTCACAAGCATAAACAATTCAAGAGATAAAGGAGAGTAACACCAAACATGTGGTAGGCATATGTGACAATTCCAACATCACTTGCATAATAAACAGGCTATACATAACACATGGTTTCAATACTAACATGATGATAACTTGGCATAGTAATGGTTCCAACTTAGTTTAACATGATGATTTCAACTTTACATCATAGGCATAATAATCATTGCGGGCATAATAATAATTTTATTACAAACATGAAACATTAAAGATATAGTAATCCCAATAGGCATAGTGGATTCCAATTTAGCATTTTTTTAACATAATGATTCTCATAGACATAATGATTCCAATTTATCATTTTTAACATAATGATTCTCATCTAACATTATAAACATAATGGTTCCAATTTAGCATTTTTAACATAATGATTCTCAACTAACATTATAGACATAATGATTCCAATTTAGCATTTTTAACATAATAATTCTCATAGACATAATGATTCCAATTTAGCGTTTTTAACATATCTAACATTATAAACATAATAATTCCAACTTTTCATCATAACCTAGCAATACCCAATTTTTCATTAATCATGTGGGTATATTAACATCTCAGGCATAATTCCATCAATAGTCATAGCCATGGTTTAATTAGTACCATAGGCATGGTTTAATCAACATAAAGATTTCAATAAACATAGCGATTCCATGGACATGTATTAGTCCAACTTGCCAAACAATTAAGCCCAAGTGATTCATAACAACATCAAAATCATGACAAGTTTAACTTGCAACGTTGCCATAGCAATATCCCCAAATTATAATTCAAAGATAAACAATATAAACAATGGATTAACAATAGTTCCTAAATCCGGTTTCAATTCATGGCATGTCCATATTGTTTTAGCGTTTTTGCCTAAAAAGTAACATAGAACTTACAATATGAAGCAAATAACCCAAATAAAAATCCCAAATCAAATAGTCCCAAATTCGTTGTCTAAGGCGTCGTAGTTGTTGTAGCTTCTAGTTGTAGCCTTCAAGAATCGTCCTCTATCTTCTATAATTTTATTCTTTGTATTTTTAACTCAGAGCTCTAGGTTTAATGGCGGCGGCCTGAGGCTAAAATGAGATAGTATGATTTAGGCTAGGTCTTAGGTCCTTTTTATAATGTTTGTGAGTTGTTTTAGACCGTCAATGGAGCTTGATTCAATAATAGCTGTTCGTTTGAAGGAGCGGCCAATCCGGAGCTGACACCTAGCCCTAGTGACAAGGCAAGGCTCAGAAAATCGACTAAACATAGACCAGGCCAGCCAGGGTGGGCTGGGTTCGACCTGGCTCTGGGGCCAGGTCGACAACCGAGTCGACACCGTGTCGACTTGGCAGTCGACACGGGTGTCGACAGCCCTGTCGACCTCTAGCCCAGGTCGACTGCCAAGTCGACCTGGGTGCCTTAGGCGGGAATTTTCCCGCCCTGGCCAATTGGGCCCGATTTTGAATTTTAAACTTGTTTTTCTGAGCAGTTTTCGTCTGTTTTGAATTTTAACCTGAATTCTGAAACTTCCGGAGGCCATATCTTCTTCATACGGACTCCGTTTTTCGAAAACTCGGACTCTATTTCGCGTATTTTTTCGAGACGAACACAAAGGCGTATCCCGTTTCCCTTAATTCTTTGATTTGAAATTAATTATACTTTAATTTGTGAATTTCACTGTTATAGAATACACGGGGTGTTACATTCTCCCCCACTTAAAAGGATTTCGTCCCCGAAATCTTCAAGTTTAGGAAATATATATATCCTAACATCCAAACATCCATCTACTCATCAATCAAACACGAGTATCCATTGTCCTTAAAAGACTTCTAGTGCTTTATGATCATATGCGAAGTGTGTGTATATGTTCCTTAGCTAATGCTAATGATCAGTCCTGATTGATCTTCTAAATGCAAAATATGTTTAGTGAAATGAATCCAATATGTATGCAATTTTTTTCCTATTATAATTCATAATTTCTACATGAGTGCTTGAACATTCAATCATATGCAACAACCAAATGATGGCACAACCAAGTTTCCAAAATAAACACTCATGCATATGCAACATGAAAATGTGTCTGAGCCGATCTAGTGCCTAATGTGTATTCATGCATCCACGAGCAACCACTTGCGACCACTTGCAACCATTTCGCAATCATAACATGTTTCAATTACATGTTTACATCCAAAAAGATTCTAACTATGGTTCTCAAGATAGGATCGAGGAGAGAAATAAGATAAAACAAAGCATCTAGAATAGGTTAACGATGTACCGCCAGAAGGTCCGGTCTGCTTCTCAGGGCAGTCTTTGTTGATGTGTCCAGTCTTCCCACAATGAAAACATTCAACTTGCTTTCTCTTCCTCTTTCTACAATCCTTGACTATGTGCCCTTCCGTACCACAGTAATTGCATTTCCTTTTATCGCGTGAGTTGTTGTTCTTGCCTCCCTTCTCGGAGTCTACCTTCTTATTCTTAGAATCGTTAGGCTTGACCTCTTTCTTCCCTTGAGAGTTTTCTGCCTCTGTCTCCTTCTTGCCCTTATCTTCCTCGTTCAGCAATGCCATCTGCACCAACCTTTCGTACGTAGCACCCATGGGTATATGGGTCATGGCCAAACTGTGTAATGGCTCATTCAACCCTTTGACAAAGCGGAGAGCCTTTTTGTGCGGGGTGTTGACTAGGTCTAGTCCGAACCTAGCCAGCTCGTTGAACTGATTAACGTACTCTTTGTCTGTCATATTTCCTTACTTAAGAAATAAAAATTTCTCCAACTGCAAACTCCTTTCGGCTTCTGAGAGAAATTTAGCCTCAAACCTTACCCTAAAGTCCTCCCATGTTTCCACTGGTCTTTCTGCATTAGTGACTTCCCACCAGTAGGAAGCCTCGCCCTTTAGTAGCCACACTGCCAGTTGTACTTTCTGTCTATCTTCTACCTCAAAGATGACGAATAAGTCCTCGGTTTCTTTCAGCCAATTTCTAGCTGCCACGAAGGACTCCGTTCCATGAAAGTCCTTTCCTCCCATAGCCTTAAAATCTTTACATATCTTAGCAAAAGTGTTTCCCCGCGGAGGAGGTGGAGGAAGAGGTGTTGCTGCAGCTGGATGATTTCCTGCAGCTTGGGGAGGAGGAACGGTAGGACCTGGCTGGGTGGCCCTTGCTTCTAAGAATCGTCTAAACCAACCAGGTATTGGTACACCCTCTGGCAAGTTAAGTTCTTCGGACATGCTGAAACAAGAAGGATAGATTCAAAACGAAGGATAAGAGATAGTACCTATGGCTTTGGGGGACTTTGCCTTTTTAAAATAAAATAATATTTTATCTTTTAAAAATGCTTCTTTAAATTTTCTTTTGAAAATAAATTTTCAAAACTTTTTATCTTATCTGGTAAACCTATGCTCTGATACCAAGTGAAACACCCCACCTCCGTTAGGGTCACTCTCAAAGGGAATGCCCTAATTTTGGTGGAGGTTTATAAGTATAAGTCACAGATATACAAGACAGATATAATAACACATATTATTGAACAGCGGAAAACAACAACTTTCATTTCTTCAAAATACGTGTTACACAAACCATGCCATAATACTTCCCAAAATCATAACTGTCTTGATTACATTATTTAAAGAAGCACGAAGAAAACATAAATAAACTGCAAAAGTCCCCTAATTGTTGTCCCAAGCCATAGTCCAGAACGGAAAAGATCCAAGCGATGCATTCTTTCTCTTCAAGCTGGATGTGAAAACTGATCAAGCTACGGTATTCCCTCCCTGAGAACCTGGGGGGGGGGGGGGGGAACGAAAGAAAAAGAGGTGAAAGGAAAAGGGTCAGTCATAAAGACTGAGTAAGTTCTAGTGACTTTCAGTGTAGAAACGGTTAAAACAACCTGTCATGTATGAAATGGAACTAAACTTAAGAATGGTGTCAAGGTGAACAAGATAGACTAAGGTGATCAGGATAAGTCAAGACAAGTCAAGTAAAGCATCACATGTTCGGGATTCGTTGCATCGACTGTACTAGTATACTAAGCCCATATCACAAGTTAATCACGAAATAAATCCCACGGCCCAATGTCATGAAATGACCCTGAAACGGGGTCTGACCCAAGTACGGGGTCCTACGGAGCGATTATCTAGTCGATCGGCTCCCTACAAGTTCTAGCTCGTCAAGTGTCCGTGTCATACGGCTAATCACGAATGTAGTCACCTGTGCTGGGTCCACCTTCGGGTGTATCAGCCCTAGGGTGTCAACCCCTGACATGATTCAAGATGCACAGATAAATCTACGGATACCCAGTGTCTGCCCCGGATACGTGCACGATCGTAGTCCACCGAACCTACACTGGCGTACCCCACTGCCGTCGTTCACCTCTTACAATCAGCCCAGTAATCGTGCCCCACCCGGCCTAGCCCCAGGGTACCTTGATACTTCTAGAGGGTTACTGCTGAAAGGGGTCGTGTCTAGGGTTTCGCCTAATAGATTAGGTCATGTAATTCGTGACCTAACCCGCCTAACAGATTAAGTCATGTAATTCGTGACTTAATCCTTTTCCAGTCTAGTCATGTCAAGATGGTTAAGTATGTCATTTCAGTTCACGACTTAACCCGCCTACGTGTCATGTCAAGTTGGCTAAGTGTTGTCATTTTCAAGTTCATGACTTAGCCCTACAAACCGTGTTCAAGTTGGTTAAGTTGTCTTTTCATGTTCATGACTTAACCCTAATTGGCATTAATTGATTCGTTAATGCACCGAACCACTCACATTGGATCCTGTTGTTCGTAGCCACTGGATTTGCCGGGCGGTTCCGGGCAGGTTTACGCTACGAACTCAACCCAACCTCGGGTTTCAAGCGCGATGTGACCAACTACCCACATTGGATCCTATTGTTTGTAGCAACTGGATTTGCCGGGCGGTTCCGGGCAGATTTACACTACAAACTCAACCCAACCTCGAGTTAGCCACCTTCTTGTTTTCTAAAGTCATGCCCATGTTCTTATCAGATTTTGCTATTTCCACATCATGTTCATATGTCAACTTCGTGCCCAACTAAGGCATGTTTAAAGTCAAGTTATGGCATGTTCAAGTCAAGTTTTCGTGCCATATTTCATGTTCTACTTATGCCAAATTTCACGGTTTATGCTTATAATTAATTCAAGTTTTGCCTATTCTACCAATCGTATCCCCAACATATATAAACGTACTTCGTTCACAAGCA
The DNA here is from genome assembly GCA_030737875.1 of Allium sativum. NCBI lineage: Eukaryota > Viridiplantae > Streptophyta > Magnoliopsida > Asparagales > Amaryllidaceae > Allium > Allium sativum. Next base: position 765,909,444 of record CM060913.1, on the reverse strand, counting down.
TAAACAATTCAAGAGATAAAGGAGAGTAACACCAAACAAGTGGTAGGCATATGTGACAATTCCAACATCACTTGCATAATAAACAGGCTATACATAACACATGGTTTTAATACTAACATGATGATAACTTGGCATAGTAATGGTTCCAACTTAGTTTAACATGATGATTTCAACTTTACATCATAGGCATAATAATCATTGCGGGCATAATAATAATTTTATTACAAACATGAAACATTAAAGGCATAGTAATCCCAATAGGCATAGTGGATTCCAATTTAGCATTTTTTTAACATAATGATTCTCATAGACATAATGATTCCAATTTATCATTTTTAACATAATGATTCTCATCTAACATTATAAACACAATGGTTCCAATTTAGCATTTTTAACATAATGATTCTCAACTAACATTGTAGACATAATGATTCCAATTTAGCATTTTTAACATAATAATTCTCATAGACATAATGATTCCAATTTAGCGTTTTTAACATATCTAACATTATAAACATAATAATTCCAACTTTTCATCATAACCTAGCAATACCCAATTTTTCATTAATCATGTGGGTATATTAACATCTCAGGCATAATTCCATCAATAGTCATAGCCATGGTTTAATTAGTACCATAGGCATGGTTTAATCAACATAAAGATTTCAATAAACATAGCGATTCCATGGACATGTATTAGTCCAACTTGCCAAACAATTAAGCCCAAGTGATTCATAACAACATCAAAATCGTGACAAGTTTAACTTGCAACGTTGCCATAGCAATATCCCCAAATTATAATTCAAAGATAAACAATATAAACAATGGATTAACAATAGTTCCTAAATCCGGTTTCAATTCATGGCATGTCCATATTGTTTTAGCGTTTTTGCCTAAAAAGTAACATAGAACTTACAATATGAAGCAAATAACCCAAATAAAAATCCCAAATCAAATAGTCCCAAATTCGTTGTCTAAGGCGTCGTAGTTGTTGTAGCTTCTAGTTGTAGCCTTCAAGAATCGTCCTCTATCTTCTATAATTTTATTCTTTGTATTTTTAACTCAGAGCTCTAGGTTTAATGGCGGCGGCCTGAGGCTAAAATGAGATAGTATGATTTAGGCTAGGTCTTAGGTCCTTTTTATAATGTTTGTGAGTTGTTTTAGACCGTCGATGGAGCTTGATTCAATAATAGCCGTTCGTTTGAAGGAGCGGCCAATCCGGAGCTGACACCTAGCCCTAGTGACAAGGCAAGGCTCAGAAAATCGACTAAACATAGACCAGGCCAGCCAGGGTGGGCTGGGTTCGACCTGGCTCTAGGGCCAGGTCGACAGCCCAGTCGACACCGTGTCGACTTGGCAGTCGACACGGGTGTCGACAGCCCTGTCGACCTCTAGCCCAGGTCGACTGCCAAGTCGACCTGGGTGCCTTAGGCGGGAATTTTCCCGCCCTGGCCAATTGGGCCCGATTTTGAATTTTAAACTTGTTTTTCTGAGCAGTTTTCGTCTGTTTTGAATTTTAACCTGAATTCTAAAACTTCCGGAGGCCATATCTTCTTCATACGGACTCCGTTTTACGAAAACTCGGACTCTATTTCGCGTATTTTTCCGAGACGAACACAAAGGCGTATCCCGTTTCCCTTAATTCTTTGATTTGAAATTAATTATACTTTAATTTGTGAATTTCACTGTTATAGAATACACGGGGTGTTACAAAATATATATAAAATCATAGGATTTTATAAAAGGAATATTTATTTAGAAAATAAATAGAATTGAAAAAGGAAAATATTTCTAACAGATTAGGATGTTATAAAAAGGAAAATATTTCTAACGGATTAGGATGTTATAAAGAAAAAGGAAAATCATTTCTAACGGAATAAGATGTACAAAAAGGAAATCTGTATAAGTGGAGAAACGATATAAAAAGGACATTTTTAAAGTGAAGAATCGTTACTAGAAGTAAATCTTTATAAATGGATAAACGTTATTAAAAGGAGTAATTGAATATTAGTTATTCGAATAAGAGTTAATCAAATAGAGTTAAAACAATATTAGAAACTGACTAGAGATTAGTTAAGTCGAATGGTTTTTTGAGTGTGGATCTGATGTTGGTTTCGGCCTTCGGGGTTTATACTTGGAGAATTGTTCTCTTATTAGTTTATAGTTAGGGACTGATAGTTGTGGAAGTTAGTGGAACGTGAATGAGGATTGGAAATGTTTTCCAATGTTAATAACATATATTTTCTAAGCATATAAAATAAGGAATGTGGATATATATATATATATATATATATATGTTTTGATGATTGGATCGATAATTCCATTTGGAATTTAGATCGTTGTTTGTACACCGACATGTTTTCATTTGATTGTTATATCACCGACTATCAAAGTTTGACCATTTGAACGTTGTTGATATGGAGAGACCGGTTGGATTCGTATCCAAAGAACCACTCTGTATTGGCATAAGCATTTCGAATATGCCAAAGAAATTTGAAGACGGAGTAAAGTGCAAGGGCTGTTGTATAAGTCCTAGGTAGAGATTGCCTAGGATGGATGTACTGAATAGTGCCTTCGGTTTCGTTCAATCCCAAAACGAACGTAAATGGACGAATGTCTGACAAAGTATTTCCAATAATCGAATGGGTTGGTCTGTATAAATATATATGGTTGCAACGGATTTATTCCCTTCGCATAACATCCAGAATATTTTTTTAAACCAATTAATGATTAACGGATTTGATAATGTGGTATTCAAAGTGATCGTGTTATCAATGAATGGAAAGTAATCGTAACTTCTAGCCTCACATCCGGTAAATGACAAAAATCGGGCAGGCAGCATGGCTAAGTCGGTCGCACCGAAGTAGGGTGTATAATCACCTATCTAGAGAATATTCATTTGCTTCTTTAATCTATCAATGATGTCCCATATATATACGGGAAACGGTTGCTGATCCCAACCGTTGGTGATGTACATTCGATACACTCAAGCGAAATGAGTGGTCGGTTATGTGTGGCTGAGTTGCAAGATGTTCTTGTTGAACTCCAGTGTATCGTTCCTAGAGTACACTGATCGGAAGGTGGTTTCATACCTTGTCATAGTTGGAAATCCATTACCCAATACGTGCTTGCGGTTTTGATTGTATACTATATATGTAGAACGTGAGATGAAAGTGTTTCTGCTAGATGATTATTATAGTTGTGGTTGATAGACATTATTGTAATATCAAAAGGTTTTGATATAAAGATATTTTGGATTCTCATAAGGGAAAAACCCGTTCCGTTATACGGCGTGGTCTTATGAGATATCGTTTACTTGTTCGAACTGTTTAAACTGTTTTACTCATACCAGTCCCATGACTGACCCGGAGTTTATTTGTTTGTTTTCCCTAAACTCTTGGGTGCCTAAATTTGTACGGGCAGTCAAGTAGTTCAGGATTTTACAGATACACTTGGAGAGCTTGGAGCAGGAGGCTTCAAGATTCTATAGCTATTATTATTTTCGCTGTTGTTGTAAGTGTTGTACTCTGAAATGTTATTGTATACATATACTGTTTGTATTTCAAAAGTTATGTTATATTTCATTCGTTCCGCTGTGCGATTCGAGGTTACTCTGATGGTGATGTTCTTCTTCTTCTTCTATTCTATAAGTTCTATCTTATCTATTCTCACCCTCTAACTTCTTTCTATTAATTTCTTGAATTTCCAGTGCAATTTGGGGTTGGACTTGTGTTATTTGGTCAGCTCAAATTGGACTGGATTTTGGGGTCATTACATGAGGCTTCACCTATTCTTTTTTGGCAAGCCACTAAACTTGTTCAAAATCTGATAAAAGAGTTTTTTTTATTGATAAAGATACACTTCTCCTATGTGTAAATCTTTCTGAGGAGAAATCGAAACTATTTACTTCTACGATTAAGTTTCGATTTAGTTTGATGAAAGATACTACTGTGAGGCTTGCTGCTCTGAGTTGAGAATGAAATAGTTGTATTTAGATAATGATTGGATACACAGTGACACTTCTATTCGATTGTTGTTAGATTTTTTGTCAATACGCAATTGTATTACAATAAACAGTAACAACAATCAAATGTAACTCAATTATGATACAATTATCACGTCAAACTGTGTTTACAACAATGATAGAAAGCGTGACTAATTGTGTACTAGATTTGAGCGGTACATAACCGTCACCAACAGGCAGGAAGAAGAGTATTTTGGTAATGTTCGAGTCCAGAAAAGATTCTGTTTCCTTGAAACAATATTACCGTTGTAAGCACTGATTGACGTAACAACAATTTGTTTTTCAAAATAAAACGAATCAGTCCCGTAGCGTAGTTCCGGTAAACTCTTATTTATTTTATATAAACCTATTGACTTGTAATATATAAGAGAGATATATATTCATTTTGATGACGTGAGTATTTGGTTTGCTGTATCTCATCTTCCCAAATTCCTCTTCCTTTTGCTCGTTCATTTCCAACAATTGTCAAAAATCTTTATCTATATATAACAAAATTAATTGTGATTTGGATCTTCCGTTCGCATCCTCATTTGTTTATACTTTTATTCGTATCCGCTTGCCTTAAAAGCTGATGCCTTTTGGACTGTTATAAAAATTGAGCATATGCGGAAGTGCAATAAATAGAATCTAGATTTGCCAATTGAACACCAATCTAATCTGATAGCAATTATTCTATTACATCAACAAAATAGTAAATAACTATAGCAGAGAAACAAAAAGACACAATATTTATACTGGTTCCACTATATAGTGTACGTCCAGTGCAACAGAGAAAGATTTTATTCTACATGAGAGAATTATAAGAGATTACAAAACAAGAGTTTACATATCCAAACCTCAATCAGGTTTAACAAGAAGGGACACCATTGGGGATCACTGGCTCTAGGCCAGGATGAGTTTACACTAAAGTCTACCCCTCAATATATAGTCAGTGCAAATTTATGTGAGTCATCAATTAAATTACCAACATATGGTAATAATATAATGGAGACAAATGATCATAACAACAAATGTGCAAACATAGAAAGTAAATTAATTCGTTTATTTAGCATAGATGGAAAAAATTAATCTCTTCATTTATTTTTCTACCACCTCATCGAATGCAATCTATGCATTCCATTATAAAAATATTTACGTCCGTAAATCATCTTCTTTCCGCAGCGAGAGTCCAGTCGTGGAGGTTAATTTTTCGAAGTGAAGAATTCTCACTTAGTTGCACCGTGAATTTCCAGGCTTTTTTCGATGTGCATAAGAGATTCTTGGCTATGTCTTCCTGAAGAGGGCTCGCAGCATAGAAATGCATATTCTCAGTTAATTAAACATATGAACACAAAATTTGGCAGTCTATAGTATTTAATATACGCTGCAAATTAATTATTCGGTGATTGATAATATTAGAACTTCCGCCTTCGACTGCATCAAGTTTCACTAGAAGTTGATGGTTTTATATAATCAGCAAGGCCTTCGCCATTTCTGTACTTCAGAGTATGTTGATTGTCGGTTTGCAGATGACAAATGAAGCAAGAAGTAAGTTATATTTGTACGTAAGTTTACTTAATTTAAGAGGCCGGCATTAAACAGTAATTAAAGTGCTGTTAATTAGTCCTTGTAATTTTCACTTGCTTGGTACTTTTCTTTCTTCCACCGCATATAACAAATCACCGGTCTTTTTCAACGTAGTAATTAAAACTATAAGTATGAAAAATATTATAGTAACATATATGTTCAGACTCAGTGTCGATTAATCAACGTGAACGTGAATCAGCGTCTAGCTATAAGAAACTCAAATTTATTACTCAATCCAAGAATACAGTTCAATTTTAATAAACCGATATGGACCCTTATTCAACTCTTTAACGTACATGCGTAATACATCACAACTTCGCCATATACAGTCTTCTAGGGACAGAAAACGACGTTGTAGTTGGTGCCAGTAGGACAAGTGAAGGTGCTAGTAGCATCATCCTTGGGGTAACTATAAGCATCAGGGCACAATCCCTTAAAATACCTGGAATAGTCAGTAGGCACGCAGCTGCCAGAGTTACAGCAGTACATATCGGTCTTAAAGACAGTGCAGGGATTGTTACACCCGCCGGCTGCCCTCAGCTGAGCAGGGCACTGCCCGTTAACATCAGCAGTGCAGCGTATGTCATGGCAGCTGCTAGTGGGTTGAAAATCCATAGGCACATTGAAGCCATCCACAAGGGAGATGTCATAGAAGTCCAAGTCCATGTACTGCTTCAGAGCATACTCGGCCAAAGTGTTTGGCGGCTGGCCATACCCCGTGCAGGCGAGGACGCCCCCACAGTCGCCGGTCTGACAGCTGCCGTGTCCGGATGCATCGAAGTTGCAGCCCGTTCGGGCCCAGACGCGGCCCCCTGTGGTGCCTGGGTTGGCTGTCACGGTCCATGAGTCCCCTGAGTTGAGCTGCTTGCCACCTCCGGGGACGGCTGCAGCCCACACTGTGTAGGGACATTTGTTCACCACATTGAACTGGGCTGCGTTGGATAGGCAGAAGAAGATGGGGAGGAGGAGGAGGAAGACTGTAATTTGGGTCGACATGGTTTTGGTTTTGGTTTGAGTTGTTGTGGAGGTTCATAGCGCTATTTATAACATGAGCTGATGCTGTGAATGGATTAGTCTTTGATGTCTCTGGTCTATGTTTGGTACACGTAGTTTGGTGACTTGGTCCTTTGCTTGAGTAGAATTTTCTTTGGAAGAAAAGTTGCTGTGGCTTGCGTGAAAAGGAATGGAAATATTCTGTGCTATCGACGTAGGTTATGAGCATACGGAGCAGCCTTCTATTGACTTGCTCTAATTTCTATGTAGTCAAGCAACGAGATGAGGTCACTCAAAGGCGTATGCAGACCAGGCATTAGCTCAAGATACAACCAACTTCATTATGCTTACTCTTTAATTACTGGTCTTAATCCACCATTGGTTTCTCTTAATGAAATTGGGCACATGCATTTAAATATTTTGGGCGAAGTGATTGATTTTAAATTTGATCAAGTTTGCGTAATCAGCTTTTCTTTTTTAATTGTTAATTGATTTTAGAAAACATTATTTACAGTGGATTAATATATGGCGTGTACAAACGAAATTATATCTACAAATAATTCAATGGCAGCCACCAATACGTGGAATCCTAAGCCTTACCCTAATCGGTCTAGAATTGTTGATTAGAGTGAGCAATCAAAAGAGGATGGTTCTCGCGCAGCCAAAGCCAAAACCTACAACAATTTGAAGCAGCGGTGGATGTGATTGACATTGGTCCATGGGTGATAACACTGACACTAGAATTTTGGTTAGAGTCCGTTTGGATAGCAAAGAATAAGCAGCTATTTTTGATTTAAAAAAGCAAAAGTAATTAAGTCCGAAATATTGTATCAACTTTTTGGCCGCATTTGCTGAAATTAGGATAGCTGCTTAAAGCAGAAGTGGACATAAACCGCAACGCAATGCGGAAACCGTCCAGACCGGACCGTAAAAATGGTACAGAAAACCGCATCAGATTCTCTTTCTAAAGCAAACAACCCAAACCGAACCGACTCGAATGATACGGTTCGGTTGTGGTTTGAACTATTACCAAACCATATTAAACCGAACCGAACCGCATAACTACTTCAGTAATGTTATGATAAAAATATTAACAAATTCCTATCTAACTTTTTATTTTAACGATATATATTCTATTTTCAGCGTATGTTATAATTATATCAATTCAAGGTAACACTATGTGTTTTAACCTTCAGGTGACACAACGTCATAAAACCGTAAATTGATTGTTGATGAAAGTAGTTCTCTTGTTTTATATTTAATATAGGTTCAAACCGGACCGTACCAAAGCCGGACCGTATTACATCGAAACCGAACCAAAACCGAACCGTTTGAACGGTTAGTATAATGGTTTGTATTTTTGAAAAACCGTTTGATGCAGTGCGGAAGCGGATTGAGCTCCAAACCGCACCGAACCGAACCAAGCCCACGCCTAGCTTAAAGACTGCTTTTCTCTGTTTCTTCGTTCATCAAAAATTGGGGAAGTTCTCTTTAATACTTTCCACAAAGGTATGTTTTTTCTCCATTAATTCTTTCTTATTGTTTCTAATTTGGTAATTTTTATTTTAATCCACCATATTAGTAAGTTAATCCACACGAATCTTTGACTTTTACTAAAATTTTAATTTTAATTGGTATATCCACAAAAAAAAAACCGTACATATTCACCTCTTCTCAATCTTCTTTCGTGCTTTTTTTTCTTCCATGCGTTTTCCGTCGTCTTCTCGGTTCTGGAGTTTAAGCGTTAGGCGGGGTAATTCAAACATAACAGTAAGTAGTTTGTTTAAATTTTTTTTTTTTTTTTTTTGAAGTTGATTAATTATATACAAAATTGTATTTTTTTTAATATCACCGTTATCAAATATAATTGTATTTTTTTGAAGTTGACTAGATATGGTCTGTTATTTAAGAAGCGGAAGAATGATATTTCAGAAGATACATTACTTGTTTTTGAAAAAAATAATTCAGAAGAAACGTTGCTTGTTTCAAATGTAGATATCTTTCTTAGTATTGATTCAAAGAGTTACTAAAAAAAATGTCAGACGATAGATTGTTTGTTTCAAAGTGCTATTCAAAGTATTATGTTTTATGTATTGCTTTATTTGTGTTGAGTGTTAAAAGTCAGTTTAATGTGGCTTATATGTTCATTTGGATATCAAGAAGCATTTTAATCTCATGATTATTAGAAATTAAAAGGCGTGTATGAATTTTAATCCCATGTTTGTATAATTCCGGAAGCACAAAATTATCTGGTATGAAATCTTGATTTTAGGCTTGATGGGTTATTATTATTAATCTGATATGAGAATTGTGAAATAACGCAGAATTGTGAAACAAGAAGCATAAAATCGATTGTTAGATATATAATAGGGTGAAATCTATGTGTATTAACTTATTAAAGTAAAATAGTGGATTAACTTATTAAAACCATGGATTAAAATAAAAATTACCTTCCAATTTTTGATTATTCGTTCTCTAGTGTAGGTTTTCTCCTTTCCGACCCTAAAGCACGTAAACAAATTAATAATAAAAGATGCGCTCATGAAAACAAAGCTAGGAGTAACTGGGAGAGACTCTGGATACCGAGGGGAAACAGGGCGATACGAGAAGGAAGTTAGGGTTTTTTCGATTGGGGCAATGTCGACACGTGTGATTGGAGTTGACAGCGCCTGATGTAGAACAATCAAGGCACTCGAGCGCGAGACTACTGAATGGCACAACGAAAGTTGGCAACGTGAAAGTGAGATCCTAAGTTTATGTTTTTATCAGAAGTTGTAAAGACTACATTGTAAGTAGCAATTCGCTCCCTTCCTATCTTAGCTCATGTTATTGTTCTTAAGTTGTTCGTGAAATTGCTCTATATGTTTTTCTTCACATTACACTCTCATTTTAGATCCATCTTGCAAGAATGAGGTACTTTACAGGATCAGCATCACACGTAAATGTTTGAGTTGCATGTGTTGTAATGCTCAGTAGAACAACAACAAAATGAGGACTTTAAATATATACTTCCTAATGGTAGCAAACTGAATATTTTTGTTGATTATCCGCATTTTTTTGTTATCATCAGCATGTTATTCATCGTTCATCATGCAGACTTTCATACAGTTTATCACTTAAACATGTTTGCTCCTCTCTTTTTTTGTTTTATTTCTGTGTCTTTGTTATCTTCACTTCATTGTAATTTTCTATATGGAGATGTTTTACTGATCTAGTTCAAGTCTAAAACAAAGTTCAAACATATGATGTAAAAAGCTTTTTGATGGTAAGGATTTGTTCGAGTTTTTAAATTAACGACACCTAAACCACCTTGACTCTTAGCTTTAGAGCATCTCCAACGGTTTTACAAGTCGTAATCTTACGACTCGTAAGATCCAGGAGGAATTGGGGAAATTTTCCCAACAGACGCGTGCCGATTTTAATGGCACGCTTCTATTTTATCGAAGCGCACCGGTAATTTCGACGCTTTAAGATAACGCACCGATAAATTCGGCACGCTACGTCGAAAGTTTTTTTAAGGTTGTAATTTAGGTTTTGGGTTGATTTTTTTCCTTGGGTTAATAAATATATTAACTACTAAACTATAATATTCTTTTAAAATCAGTTTATTATCCCTTTTAGGTTTATTTAGTGGTTTAGATTGATATAAAACGTCTGAATGTACATATAAAACTCACGATACAACTGTTAATAAAGCATAAGAAAACAATTGCTCATAAACATAACGATGCAACTAATATTAAGTAGAACGATACAAATACAACAGCTGTTACCCGGGAAATAGGTACTATAACTAACGATTAGACCAAATCTAAGTAGGAAAATGAATACGCAAGCAAACTAAATGTTACGTTTAATCTCAAGGGATTCTAAAGCAGTTCTAAGCCGCCTAATCTCTTGTTCTGACTTGTTGGCATCAGAAATACCCCTTGGACATAAACCATCGTCAATCCATTCAGAGTAATTGTAGCCGTTCGGCCATAACAAGCATAACTGGAGCATACGACCAATATTTTCTCCATCCGCCCTTACCACCACCTCCACCGCGTACCCACAGTGGCAACAAACGGGATATAAGTTCACCACTTGATCATTTATAAGTTGAATAATTGCAGTTGCTCGCACCTCTTGATTATATAGAGGTTGAACTACTGAGAATTGATCTATCACTTCTTGTGTTGGAGGGTGCGTAACATTATTCGCTTGTACCTCTTGTTCATGTACATGTTGAACTACCAGATGACTAAAATCTGGGACATAATTAATTGGTTCCTGGAGTCTAAGTAGGCTCAGATCTGGGTAATCAAGATGCACCTCTTCGTAGTGTCACTCTTGGTATTCAATAAGCCAATCAACATCGGTTCTTGAACTAATTGTCGGAGCTTGACCCTAAGGAAAGTCAAAATCCATAGACGATGGCAATGCGGGCATTGCTTTTGGTATGCTAAATTATGGAAAAAAAATTACTTTTCTGAGTGTAGAATGGTTAGCAAAACCCATAGAGATATATAGCCGTGTACTATGGATTGCATAAAACAAATTATGATGTGATCGGTCACTGTTTCCACTTTGCTTTACGTGCTGCGATTTCCAGAGCAATTGTCAGGCAAATGATAAGACATGCCACTAGTGCTCTGATTTGTAGTAATTGCTTGTAAAGGAACGTCACAGCACATTGCACAGACATAGTAACTATCATGAATAGTGATTGCCTAATTATCATGAATCATGAATGGTTTATAAATATTACGTCCAAACGTCGATTAACTCCTAAGTTACACTCCTAAGTTATACTAGGGGATGACCCTACTCGTTTAACTCTTACGATATATTGGGGGATGGCCCTATACATTTAACTCCAAAGCTATGTTAGGGATGACCCTACACATTTAACTCCCAAGATACCTCAACGGACGATCAAAGCAATAAAGTTGAGCACTCCACCAACACACTTATCGACAAAGGTACGCTTATGCTAATAAAGTTGCACACTCCAACCAATAAAGCTTCACACAACACATTGCAAATACACTTTTACCGACAACACCCCACTCCAACCAATAAAGCTACACATAACACAATGCAAACACACTGTTACCGACAACATCCCACTCCAACCAATAAAGCTTCACACAACACAATGCAAACACACTGTTACGGACAACAACCCACTCCAACCAATAAAGTTGTACACAAATTAATAAAGCAACACAGATAACAATAAAGCTACAAAATAATCAATACCTCATACCTTATATACAATAGCAACATTGCAAACCATATCTCATACCCAAACATATTTACAAACAAAAATGGATTCCAATTTTATGAAATGCATGGTGGCTTTTGAGAACGATTCGGATGAAGAAGAAATCCTTCAAGAAGAAATACGGGACATATACAATGAAGCCTACAATTTATCATCCACAACTCGAAGGGGATCGGTTCGTGGAAGGAAGTTTATATACCGAAATCAAGCTGCATGCCATAACTCTTTGATGCAAGATTACTTCAATGACAACTGCACTTACAGGCTTGATATGTTTTGTAGAAGATACAGGATGCAGAGAGATCCATTTCTTCGGATATTGGAGGGTATACAAGGTAACAATGACTACTTTAAGTAAAACAAAATGCACCAAAGACACAGGGGTTAACCAATGAACAGAAAATGACGACCCTATGAAAGTGTTAGCTTATGACACTCTTGTAGATGCATTGTCCAATGCATATCGAATTGCAGAGTGAACAACACTTGAAATTTTTTGTCAGGCTTTGGTGGACGTCTACAGAGAGGAGTAATTAAGGTCTCCGAACGAAGCTGATATAGTGCAAATCAGAGAGATGCACGAAAGCAGGGGATGGTCGGGCATGTTAGGAAGTCTGGACTGTATGCATTGGAAATATAAGAACTGCGATAAGGGATTACAAGGTGCGTACAACGACAAGGAAAGGTGACCAACCATCATTTTGGAAGATGTAGCATCGTAAGATTTATGGATATGGCACACTTTCTTTGGAATGCTCGGTTCGAATAATGACTTAAATGTTATAGAAAGATCTCATTTGTTCAATGATCTTGCTCAAGGCCAGGTACCTCCATTAACATTTACCATTGGCCAAAATACTTACAACCATGGCTATTACCTAGGTGATGACATTTCCTCAAATGGAGCACCATTATTAAAACATGTCCAAATCCGTTGACTCCTAAACAAGCCAAATTCGCGACGATGCAGGAGGAACAAAAAAAAATGTAGAATGGGCATTCGGTGTTTTACAAGCTAGATTTGCAATGATAAGTAATCTATGTCGGTTGTGGTCTAGGAAAAAGATGTCTAAAATTATGTTTGCATGCATTGTTTTACACAACATGATCATATAAGATGAAAGAGATATGAATGACGGACAATGCCACTACAAATACGAAGGTGCTTCGCAACCACCCGATGTATTCCGACAAAACACACTAATAACGGAAGAGGCATTCAACACTCATTTGGACCGTCAAATTATGTTTAGAGATGCGCAACTCCATAACGGGCTGCAAAAAGACCTTATGAATCATTTATGGAACCACTAAGGCGATAATTAGTTATGTTAGAGCCACTATGGAACCACTAAGACCTTATAAATCGGAGCGCTTCGTTTCGCGCTGGTAAAATCGACACGCAGGGCCAATTCAGAATTCAGAATTGACCCCATAATATTTCTCTGTATATTATGATCCTAACATCTGTTGGGGAACAAAAAAACTCTTTATTAGTGATTAAGGGTAGGGATATGGCACCGTTGGAGATGCTATTATATACAGATTCTCAATTAATCATATTTGAATATTCTATAACCCTTTCCCCCAAAGTAAATTCCTTGTAATAATATGCATTTTGTCTACACCCAAGTAGAGACCTGGTAATATGAAAGCTAGAATACAGGGGCGGATGTTAGGATCTAATTTGTGAACACTCTACAGATAGTTACCTTTCTGATTCGATAATTACTATTTTATTTATCATTAATATTACATGAAACTTCTTTTGACATTTAGCAGGTCTAATAGAAACACCCAAATAATTATAGAGAATTGCACCATGTTGAAATTTAAGGTATTTTCCATCTTATCTATGAGAATCGAATTACTATTTAAAATTAATGTTGAACTTTGGTGAAAGTTAATGATAAATCCTCGTAAAATTTCAAACTTGATGATATCAATATTACCAAAGTCATATGATGAGGAAATGATAACAAAGTAATGCAACATCCTCAGCATATTGAAGGGTACATAGATGCTACTAAGATGTGATTTCTCTACGTAAAATATTATTTTTTGGTGATCGTTTAATGATTTTGTTAAATACGTCAATTGCAATTTTGAACAAAAGGGTGATAGGATCCAGTTGTGTTAGCGCAAACTATATTTGCAATATGTAATCTAAGATATGTATAAGTTTCTTCAAACTTAAGGGGATCACTTCTTAAAATAAATCCATTTTTGTTTGTTTCTTAGAATGAAATAATTTACTATAATTGTTCTCATATAAATTTTTGGATGTATGTTTTGCATTGTCTACACATTTTCCAATACATGCTGAAATCATTTGGTTCGGAACCATTTTTCTCTTACATGTAGTTATTGAAAATAAGATGGTTTTCTAGCTACACAAATCATATGCACCATCATGTCAGTTAGCAAAACAAAGTTTAGATTTGTTGACCAAATTGTTAGTTTTTTTTTGAAACAGCAACTGCCTTTAATGCAGAAGCAGTTTAAATTACCATCAACTTGGTGTGAAGTGAAGTTGGTTCAGGCAAATGGTTTGGTCGATTCTAATTATGTAGCAGGGTTGGTTTACTGATTGAGTGCAGCAAGTGTAGTTTTGTAAATTAGTGATGACGCAGGATGCTGCAAGTGGTGAAGGAGAATACTGTTATAGCTGGTTCTGTGTCGAGGAAGCGCAACAATGAAGACATGAATGAACAAGAACGTAAACTAGTTAGTAGTTACTGACGATGGCTGTGGAAAGAATGTTGAAAATAGGAACAGAAATGTACAGTAATATTTTTATGAATTGAAGAATGTCAACGATAAAGAGCAATATAATCTGGTTGCTAAAAAAAGCGAATGCAAATGAGAATGGCTGCAAAACTGAAATTTAAAGTGCAAATGAAGCATGATTACATTTTATCGTTTGTTGTCTTAGGTTCAATATGTTTTTAAAAGTTTTCAATATTTCTGTTGTAATGCTTAAAATTTGTTGGAAATACCAACTTGTATGTATTATGGACCTGTTTTGTTGTTTGATTTTGTAATTTGAAATGAACTTTGGTTATTTGTTTGTGTGCAAGTTACATGCAAGTATTTATGTTGTGTTTTGATTCATTTTTCATATATTTTGTGGTTTATGTTCATTTTTCATATATTTTGTGGTTTATGTTCTAGGATGCCGATTGTTTTGTTATTTTTAGTTAAATATTGTTAATACGTACTAAAAAAATTGAATTATCTTACATTTTGTTTTGAGATTCTAAGGAAAAAGCCAAAAAACTATTATGAATATAAATTATATCCATATTGACTTTGTATCTTTTTGACTTATAAGTAGTTATTATACTAAATGAACTTTTCGACTTTTTTACTTTACAAAAGTAAAAGTACTTATCGTATTAGCGTAAGCGCTTTTGCTTTGGGTTGCCAAACAGGCCCTTAGTGGGGAGACTCAATTGAAATTGAGGAAATTATTGTCGAATCAATGAATTTCGTTGGGGATATGTCTAGTTCAGATATGAAAATCAACAAAGAGCCATCGAAAATGATTGAAATCAAAAAATGGTGAGGGTATACCGAATTTTCGTTTTTGGACGTGACGCTCCTTAACCAAAACTGAAATGTAAATAACAATACCCTTAAATTGGATATATAATTTTCATTTTAGCCTCGTTTAAAAATAATTATGCAAATAACATATTTTTAAAACTACGTACAAACATAGCTATGTATTGATTAACTCAATTTTGAACTGAACAAAACACAGCGACATCATTACAAATAATGTCAGTGTCAATTCGTTTTGTATTATTTTTATACTGGTGCTATTTGAGATAGCATCGATATAAAATACAATTCAAATTTTTTTTTCTTTGGGTTTTACATTAATGTCATTTCAAATGGCACAAATGTAAAGTAATTTTTCTTTTTAAATATTGAGGCGGCATATCTAATGTAGTCCACCAGCGACATTTGAAATGCCATCCATACGTGTTACAGGCTTTAAATAGCAGTTGTTACTACCAGATTTCTACACCAAAACCAGACAGAGGTAAAGAGGTATCGAGGCCCAGCTGGCGACAAGAGAATGCCTCGGAAGGACATGATTGACACCAAAGCACCAAGACAACCAATTCCAGAAGCAAGAAGGGAAAGGATTGGGTCCATATGCTATCGACACCAACATGGAGAGCAAGTGCTTGGTGTCGATATAGGAAAGATAGCATCAAGGCGGTACCGAAACCAACATGCAATAAGCAATCATAAGCAGTTATGACACTGACACTAAAAGTAAACCCACCTGATCCCATTTCTATAAGCATATGATCCGATACCGAAACTTATTGTCATAAAAGGGAAGGCATGAGGCCAAGTTAGATTGGAGCAAAGAGCTATCAATACCAATATATTTGGTATCAATACCGAAACTATGAAGCAACTTCGGACATCAAAACGAATCCTAAAACAATGAGGATTGGAAGCCGATACCGTAACCAAAAACTACCGATGAAAGCGAAGTTCATAAAGCAGAACAAGAAGGAAAGGTCATCTACACTAACATGCTTAGTGTCGATACCGATACCAAAGAGGATACCAAAGTCATAAGAAAATATAAGGGCAATACTCAAAAGCCACAAAAATAGGGCAAAGCCTAGGACTTACTATCGGAGCAATTGCTATAGGAACGAAGGCCTGTTATCGAAATTGAAAGCAACAAAGGAAGTTATCCATACCAATTTACTTGTTATCGATATAATGTACAGAGACGACTCAAGAGTCACAAGTCACAAAGGATCAAGACCGGGACCCAGGAAACAAAAGCGGGCCTATACCGACACTCAATGATAGCTGCCGAAGCCAAAAGCAAACAAAAACGGGCTTCTGCTGACCGCAACCAAAAGAGGGCCCAATTTGTCTGTAAATAAGACTTCAAGGGTCTCATTTGAGGGGATTTTTCCTCAGTCCACAATCTTGTATCCAATTCTTGGAAAGAAAACCCTTATTTGTAAATCAGCTTGGGGATTTTGCTTGTAATCACTTATGTACCCATGCAAATGATCAATAAAGAGGGAATCACCAATTGTAATCAATTTCATGGATTTTATTGCCACTTATATCACTTATTTTCCTATTGTCATCCCACGACAAGGCTTCATACCTAAGCCTAATTACTGAAATAACCTTTCTTGAGCCGTTTAGCTTTCTAACTTGCATTGCGCTTAGGGAACCCTTATCCCAAGGCAATTGTTGGTCCTTTAGACTTGTAATTGTGATACTCACCTCTCAAAGCAAGAGTAACTAATCTTTGGGCATAAGACATTGATATCTAGGAAACGATGAACTAACTCAAGCTTATAGGGACCAAATAATCCCTTAATTCCTTTAGATCCACATCCTAGACCTTAATTCCGGTTTTGACGAAAAAATAACACTAACTGTGACACCCTACGTCTGTTAATGTCACTCATAAGAGAATGCATTAAGTTTCGTGATACGCAATAGGCAAATAGTACAGAAAATTTACAAGACAGATATAAAATAAACCGCGAAAACTTTCAACAACTTCATTATTCAAAATAAAACGTAGTCTCAAACGGTTACAACAAAACCGTTTACATCAAATCTGTCTCATAAATCATCTCACAAAACAAAGCATCAGAGTACATAAAGTCATATCCCTCGCCATAAGCCATAATAAAATAGAGAGCAAGCTGAAAACGGTACATCTCAAGAAATCTATGTCCAAGCTATAAGAGAAAGTCCTAGTCACTATTGAGTGCTTCCACTTTGAGGACTTGGGGAGAAGGAAGAAAGAGGCGAAAGAAAAAAGGGTCAGACATAAAGTCTGGCAAGTTCCGGTGATTTTCAAATGTGCATAAAATAAAAATGTCAAGACAGGTAAATAAGATTGGATGAGAAAGGTACAGTGTCATATATGGTAACAGATAAACTTAACAGAATAGCAAGATAGACAGGAATAAAAGGAATAAAACATGGTCGAATAATGCTTCACATTTATATCTTAAACAGGTGTGTCTGCACCAATACTAGTATAACATGATTAGCAGGATTAGGTGTTTAATCTAATTACACAACATACGAATTAACAGCAGGATTAGGCGTACCCTAATTACATAACCATATTAGGTGTTAGCCCAATTGCACAATAGTAGGATTAGGTGTACCCTAATTACTACCCAAGCGATCAGCTACTTATTACGTAAATACCATGTGTCAGCCTCGTTAGTAAGGTGTATTACTTCCTAACGTAGCAATTATATAACATAGACCTATTTAATGGTGTTACAGTGTCTTATCTTCCCTATTCGGACCCATGCACGCTCATGACTACGACGGAACGCTCCCGTACCCACCTCCATGTGAACCTCTTGCTATCCAGTTCAGTAAAGCGTGCCCTGTCCCCTACCTAGTGTGAGGCCCCCTCTAACAGGATACCAACAGGGATACTAACTGATATGGGTTCAAAACGGCAAATTGACACAAGCTAAACCCCCCTAAGTTTGTGCCCCCCAAAACTAGGATTTAAGAGTCTCCAAAACCCGATACAGCAGCAGAACGAGGGACCACTTAGCTTATTAATACTCATATTTAACCTAGCAGGTTTAGGTTTACTAATAAGCGTGGTTGTCATATTGTGCACTACCCTTCCCCAAAACCTCATGCACAGATGTATATAATTCCCACAGCGTTTCGGTTTATTGACCTGCATCTGGTACTTATCATATTCTAACATGTTATTTACTTAATGTTTGTTTTAAGTCAAATCTAACATGTCCAATCCATATGCATATTATTCATCAACTATATTATCAATTTACGACATATACAGGTTTATGCGTATTATCCATTTGCAGCAAGTATATACACGTTATCTCTTTTTATCAGTTTACAGCAAGTCTAAACATGTGTATATTATCCTTTTCCCAAACTATAGTTAAACGGTCCAAATTTAATAACATGCTATATTCCTCTTTTTACGTCATTATTGCCCCAATTATATGCACATTCAAATCGAATATAGCCTATGTTTCCAAAGGCCTGGGTTAAGCATAAAATAAAAAGGGAGAAAATAGAGGAAGAAGAATAGAATTAAATCACCTAGGCATATTGACAAGACTGGAAATAAACATAAAACATAGAAACATGGAAAAGGAAGATAGATACATAATACTTGTTAATTATCCAACAATACAGGCGTATGTTTAACATGTAAGACATATGTAACACCCCGAATTTTCTATTAACTGAAAATTTACAAATTAAAGTATAATTAATTCTAAATGAAAGAATTAAGGGAAACGGGTTACGCCAATGCGCTCGTCTCGGAATTCTGCCTGAGATAGAGCCTGAGTTTGCGTGAATCGGACTCCGTATGAAGGAGTTATGACCTCCAGAAGTTTCAGAATTCAAATTTAAATTTCAAACAGTTCAACTTTGGTTCAAAATTCGAAAATAGACCCAAACTGGGCTGGGCGGGAATTTTCCCGCCCAGGACCTAGGTTGACCAGAGGGTCGACCTGGGTGACCAGGTCGACCTGGGTGACCAGGTCGACCTGGGTGACCAGGTCGACCATAGGGTCGACCTGGGGGTCGACCTACCCAGTCGACCTGGTTTGGCCCTGGCTGGCTTGGTCGGTTTCTGGTCGAATTTCTGAGCCCTGCTGTGTCACTAGGGCTGACTTGTCGCTTTCTAATTGGATTCTCTTGAGATGGATGGCCTTTATTAACTCTAGCTTCATCGACGGCTCTAATTAGTTTGAAATTTTATATAAATAACCTTAGTCTCAACCTAAATTCACACAAATAAAATAGAGCTAGGGTCGTCATGCTGCTGGGAGGAAACTAGGAGTAGCTGTCAGTTAGAGAAAGCTTAGAGACGAGCAAAACGAAAGTAAAACAAGAATCAAAACAACATTAGTCTACCCAAAGGAAAGCATTTCAAATTCAGAACTCAGAATCCAGAATTCAAGTTCGTCGTTTGTTGTAAGTATAGTGATTTTTCCGATGGGAATAAAATTAAGATTTGATTCGATGTAAAATGGAAATGGAATTATGCTATTGTATAACGATGATGTTAATTCATATCTATGTGTTGTAATGATTGTGGTATTGTGGTGTTTGTGGTATAATTGACTTGATGTTGGATCCATTAGAATGTTTGTGGATTAATCTAGTTGATATTGGATCTATTCAAATTCACATACAAGTTATTTGGTTCATATCTACACCTATATGTTTAGGTGATTATGACAAGTTATATGCTGTACAATAGAACCTCTGTGCCTAAATGATTATGTTCATATACATGCTCCTATGTTTATACAAAAGTTGCAAGTTCCTAATTGGATCCATGCGAAGATCCACTTTAATACATGTTTCATGTTGTAATTAGACATATGATTGGATCTAGTTTACACCCTTGTGATAAAATTATACATACTTTATGGGAATGTCATATTCTTGTCATATGCTAGTGATGTTCGATGTTATGCCTAGATCCAAAACATGTTTAGGCTTATGTTGTCTAAATCATATGCTAATTTATGTGACACCTAATTGGTTAGATCCCTATTTCAATGCAAGTTCACATATATGTAAGTTGGTTTAGCCTATGTTGCAAATTCACATATATGTATGTTGATTTAGTCTACGTTGCAAGTTCACACCTATGACATTCATGTTGACTATTTTGCAAGTTCACACCTATGATGTTCATATTGACTATGCCAAAAATGCCAAGTTTACACCTACGTCATGTTTGTGTTAATGAACTTCTTTATGCCAATTTTGTGTACGCTAAATTAGGCTAAGTTTTTAGCCTAATATATGTTAAAAACCATGCGGACGAAAAATTAGGCTAAGATTGTTATCCTAATACTTAGACGGGCTAACGTTGGGAAAAATTGGTAATCATAGGAAACTTGACATAAATTGGTGAAAATATATGAAATTGGCATGTTTGTCACATGCCAAAATTGGTGGCACTTAAATGGTATAAATTCTTATACCAAGAATGATGAACTTGGAAAGTGGCCCATAACATTTAATTTACATATAACAAGTAATAAAGACAAATATGTAAATTTAGAAAATACGAGTATGCTTAACACGAGGTTGGATTGAGTTGTGATGTAAACCTGCCCGGACCCGCTCGGCTGTCCAGTAGTCACAACAATACCTATCCAATGTGGGTGGTTAAGCATTGAGCACAATAAGGACCCGAGGTTAGACTGAGTTACGGTGTAAATCTGCCCGGAACCGACCGGCACATCCAGTAACCGTAACAATACCTGTCTAATGTGAGTGGTCGGTGCTTTAAAAAGCTAAGGACAGACAGTCAGGATGGTAGGGTTAAGTTAACTAAAACACTTAACCAATTCAACATGTTAACTAAACTGATGGGTGGGGTTAGGTAAATACAGACACTTAACCACTTAACATGTTTGACTAGAAAACCCTAGTAATGGGGACCCATTTCAGCAGTAACCCAATTAGGTATCATGGTACCCTGAAACTAGGCAGGGTAGGGCACGATTACTGGGCTGATTGTAAGCGGTCAAAAGTGACGGCGGTGGGTGCAACAG
Source organism: Allium sativum (assembly GCA_030737875.1). NCBI lineage: Eukaryota > Viridiplantae > Streptophyta > Magnoliopsida > Asparagales > Amaryllidaceae > Allium > Allium sativum. The sequence goes on along the minus strand of CM060913.1, from coordinate 765,887,987 downwards.
TGTGGGTTCTAACGGAGTGCGGGCGTGCACACACTTCGGAGCAGACAAACAGGGCACTGAGGGCACCAGTAGTATACCCTATGCATTCTAGAATTGTGTCGGGCCGCCACCATGGGACTTGATACGCCCCATGGTGGGACTAGCATAGGTATCTACAATCTTTGGGAGCCGTAAGACACAAATGATTATGCGAGTTGGAGTCGATCTTTAAAAAGGGGATCAGTTCACCCCGATCATGGGGTGCCAGTTAAGACAATGCAAGTAGGTGCAGAGATATATAGTGTGGGGTGCGATAGTATATTCGATTCAAAACTGCTTTATCTTAGTTTATGATACTTTCTTGTTTCCAGTTTATACTTATCATACCCTTTTTCTTATTCTCATACTGAAGAGTCACTAGACTTACCAGGCTTTATGTCTGACTCTATTTTTCTTTCGTCTTCGTTTCTTCTGTCTCCCCACCCCCCCTAGGTCCACAAGGAGGAATCAACTCAGCTTAGTCAGACTCTTTGCAAGCTTCAAGATAGTAGATGTACGGTTTGGACTCTCTTTCCTTGGCTATGACTGTTGGACACACTTTATGGGGATTTATGCAGTTTTAATTATGTTTTATGCTTCTTTATTTAATAACCAAGACAGAAATGATGATGTAATGTTTTGGATGTTATTATGTGATAGTTATGGAAATGTTTTGTATGAACACGTATTTGTGAAATAAAAAGTCTTTTTGTTTTCCGCTGCTTATATATATGTGTTTATATATTTGTCTTGTGTTTATCTGTGACTTTTACTTATTAACCTCCACTAAAGTTAAGGCATTCCCTTTGTGAGTGACCTTAATGGAGGTAGCGTGTTTCACTTGGTATCAGAGCACAGTTTTACCAGACTAGATAAAAGTTTTTGAAACTATTTTCAAAAAGAAGTTTAAAGAAGCATTCTTTTTCAAGAAAAAACGTTGTTTTTAAAAGGCATAATTCCCCCAAAGCCATATGCACTATCTCTCTATCCTTTTGTCTTGAATACTTTCCTTTTTGTTCCAGCATGTCTGGAGATCTTAACCTTCCAGAAGGAGTACCGATACCCGGCTGGTTCCGAAGGTACCTAGAGGCTAGGACCAATGGTGTGGGCCCAGCAGACATTCCTCCTCCCACAGTGGCAGTGGTTCCTCCTCCTCCTCCTCCTCGTGGAAATACTTTCGCTAAAACATGTAGAGACTTCAAGGCTATGGGAGGAAAGGACTTTTATGGAACTGAATCATTTGTGGTAGACAGGAACTGGCTGAAGGGGACTGAAGATTTGTTCGTCATCTTCGAAGTTGACGACAGGAAAAAGACACAACAAGCAGTGTGGTTGTTTAAAGATGAAGCTTCCTATTGGTGGGAAGTTACCCATGCTGAGAGGCTAGTGGAGACTTGGGAAGATTTCAGGATGAGGTTTGAGATGAAATTCCTCTCCCAAGCTGAAAGAAGCCTGCAAATGGAGAAGTTCCTAACCCTTAAACAAGGAAGTATGATGATCAAGGAGTATGTCAATCAGTTTAATCAGCTGGCCAGATTTGGGCTGGATTTGGTAAACACCCAACACAAGAAGGCTCTTCGCTTTGTTAAAGGTCTGAATGAGCCTCTACACAGCCTTGCAATGACCCATATACCCATGGGACCGACCTATGAAAGCTTGGTGGACATGGCGCTGCTACACGAGGAAGATAAAGGCATGAAAGAGGAAAAGGTGGAAGTGCCTCAAGAAAAGAAAGAGGGTTTACAGGCTAAGAAAACAGACTTCAAGAAAGGCGGAAAGAACAACAAATCCCGTGAAAGGAGAAAGTGTAATTTCTGTGGCATTGTGGGACATATAGCGAAAGACTGCAGAAAGAAGAAAGAAAAGATGAATGGTGGTTGTTTCAATTGCGGTGAGACTGGACACTTGGCTAAGGACTGCCCAAAGAAGCGGGGGTAGGGACAGAGGACTGGATCCACCTCAGGGGGACAGGTTCACGCGCTGATGGCACCACCACAGGAAAGAGGTAGAAATATTTCTGTAGAAAGCTTAATTTATCTCTATGATCATCCAGTTCGCACTCTCTTTGATTCTGGTGCATCACACTCCTTTATTTCATCTGCTTTAGTAGAATCTCTACACCTAGACACTAGTATGGTAGAAGATCCCTTGGTTGTTTCAAATCCAATTGGGGGCTCGGCTTATTTGTCGATGGTTTGCTTGGATTTGAAAATCTCTATTCTAAGTGTTGAATTTAGATGTAGTGCCTTTGTTTTGGGCTTCTCAGGATATGGACTGATCTTAGGCATGGACTGGTTATCCAGTAATGGTGCCATTCTTGATTGTGAGAAAAGAGTGGTTAGGCTCTTGACTCGGCTCGGTAACACTCTAGAAATTTCTTGTAATCCCTTGAATGTTGTTATGCTTAGTTATCTAGAGTCGCTTGATGCTTCTGTTGAGAATTTGCAGTCGGTTAGAGTGGTCCGGGAATATCCGGATGTCTTTGAAGAGGTAAAGGGCTTACCTCCGAAGCGGGAAATAGACTACCGCATATATCTAGTTGATAATGCAAAGCCCGTAGCTCTGCCTGTTAGACACATAGCTCCAAAGGAGAGAAAGGAGCTAAGTAAGAAAGTTAAGGAGCTTCTCGAGAAGGGGTTTATAAGGAGGAGTATCTCGGAATGGGTTGCTCCAGTGGTGTTCGCCATCAAAGCAGATGGTTCACTACGTCTTTGTGTGGACTATAGGGAGCTAAACAAGCTGACTAAAAAGAATAGACACCCGCTTCCCAGAATAGACGATTTGTTTGATCAGCTTGTAGGTGCGTCGGTCTTCTCCCAACTTGATCTAGCTACTGGTTTCCATCAGCTAAGGGTAGCTGAAGATAGCATTGATAAGACGACATTCAGAACCCCAGACGGTTTCTTCGAGTGGCTTGTCATGCCTTTCGGCTTGACAAACGCACCCGCTTATTTCGTAGACCTAATGAGCAGGGTGTTCAAAGAATTCCTCAATAAGTTTGTGGTGGTCTTCGTAGACGATATTTTGATCTTCTCAAAGAATGAGGAAGAACATGCTCAGCATTTAAAAGAAATCATGGAAACTCTTTGAATCCATCAGCTAAAAGCCAAATTCTCCAAGTGCCACTTTTGGAGAGAAGAAGTAAGATTTCTTGGACATATAGTGTCCAAAGAGGGGTTAGCTGTGGACCCCGCGAAAGTGGTGGTAGTGCAAGATTGGAAGACACCAAGAAATGCAACCGAAGTCCGAAGCTTTCTCGGGCTAGCAGGTTTTTACCGAAAGTTCATTACGGATTTCGCGAAAATCTCAGCTCCACTCACAAGGCTAACAAAGAAAAATCTAGCATTCGCTTGGGATTTGGACTGTGATATTGCTTTCCAACTCCTAAAAAGGGCTCTTACAACAGCCCCGGTTCTGACTTTGCCCGATGGAAGCAAGATGTTCACAGTATATACGGATGCTTGTGGTGCGGGGCTAGGCGTTGTTCTAATGCAGGAAGGAAGGGTAGTAGCTTATGGTGGAAGACAATTGAAAGTTCATGAAAAGAACTACCCAACCCACGATCTTGAGTTGGCCGCCATTGTCTTTGCGCTTAAGTCTTGGCGCCATTATCTCCTAGGTGAGAAGTTCGAATTATATACTGACCATAAATCGTTGATGTATCTTTTCTCGCAGAAAGATCTTAACTTAAGGCAACAAAGATGGATGGAGTTCCTTGCCTCGTATGATTTTGAGATTTCCTATACTCCTGGCAAAGGCAACGTAGTAGTAGACGCGTTGAGCAGAAAGAAACCGACCTTAAGCCCTCTCTTTGTAGAAAGGCAAAGCTTGGAGTATATAGCCAGTTTTGACTTCAGGCCCTCCTCTGATTTTGTAACTGGTCTATTGGCATCCCTAGAAGTACGACCCACTCTTTTAGACTCAATAGGGGCCACACAACGAAAAGACCCTCAGCTTGTGGATGTGGTTGATAAGCTAATTAGGGGTGAAACTTCCAGTCACCTCAATAGGTACTCCATCGATGATAAGGGTTGGCTGAGGCGAGATGGAAGACTGTGCATCCCACAAGCAAGGGATTTGGTTAAGATGGTTCTCGAGGAAGCACACCATTCCAAGATGACAATACATTCAGGTGGAGACAAGATGTACAAGGACGTAAAGAGAGTTTTCTTTTGGGACGGCATGAAGAAGGACGTGGCAGATTTCGTTTCTACGTGTATGGTATGCCAACAGGTCAAGGCAGAACAAAAGAAGCCCGGAGGACTGCTTCATCCTCTAGAAGTCCCACAATGGAAGTGGGATAGCATTTCAATGGACTTCATTGATGGGTTGCCTAGGTCAAGAAAGGGCAATACTAGCATTTGGGTAATAGTGGACAGGCTCACTAAAAGCGCCCACTTTATACCTATCAAGAGTAGAAGGACTGCCTCGTCCCTAGCTTCTCTTTATCTCAAGGAAATAGTTCGAATCCATGGAATACCTTCCAGCATAGTGAGTGAAAGAGATCCCATCTTTACGAGCGAATTTTGGTGGAGTCTGCAAGAAGCTGTAGGCACACAGTTATGCTTGAGCACGGCCTATCACCCCCAAACTGATGGTCAGACGGAAAGGGTGAATAGAATATTAGAAGATCTTTTGAGACTATGCGCTCTTGACTTCGGAGGGACATGGGAGGATCATCTTCCTTTGGTGGAATTCGCCTACAACAACAGCTACCAAGCCACCATCGGTATGGCGCCCTTCGAAGCTTTGTATGGAAGACCGTGCCGATCACCAACTTGTTGGTGGGAGTCTACTGACAAACTTATACTTGGGCCAGACTTAATTAGAGAGACCTCAAAAAAAGTGGACCTGATATGGAGGAGAATGAAGACAGCCCAAGATAGGCAAAAATCCTACGCAGACAAAAGAAGGACCGACCTTGAGTTTGAGGTTGGGGACAGGGTTTTCCTTAAGGTATCTCCTTTAAGGAACGTCGTTCACTTTGGATCCGCAGGGAAGCTAGCACCAAGATTTGTAGGACCGTTCCCTATCATCGAGAAGATTGGGAAAATGGCTTATAGAGTAGAGCTGCCCGAAAGGTTGGCCGAAATTCACGACGTCTTTCACGTTTCTCATCTCCGGAAATGTCTACAGGAATCTGCGGAAGTGGTGGAGCCAAGCATTCTAGAAGAAGTTGAAATAGAACGAGAAACAAATGTGAGGAAAGTTCCAACTCGAATCGTAGGAACTGAAATCAAAAAGCTACGCAACCGCGAAGTCAAGCTTGTCAAAGTTCAGTGGAGCGACGCCGAGGAAGAGGCGACTTGGGAAACTGAGGACATAATACGCGCGGCCTACCCTTTTCTTTTTGAGGGTACATCTTTGATCTCTCTTTTTCCTTAAGTTATGCTTGAATCTATCTTTTTAGGTATATCTCCTCGATATTATCCTTTGTCCTTAGGTAGAAACCCCTTTGGATGTAAACATGTATTTGAAAACATGTTATTGTTGATGGCTGCAAGTGGTTGCAAGTGGTTGCTCGTGGATGCATATACACACACAACCTAGGTTTTAGATCGGCTCAGTCACTTCGATATTGCATATGCATATATGTATTCATATTTGTATGTGGTTGAAACTTGATATGCCATCATATGGATGTCGCATTTGTATGAATGGTTGCACACTCATATAGAATTATGAGTAAGGACAAATTTGCATACATAATGGATTCATGACACTTACATGATTTGCATTAAGGAGGTCAACTGAATCAGTAGACCGCCTGATTTTTGCATTAGATAAGGACATGTACACACACTACGCATATGATCATGAAGCATTATAAGTCTTTTAAGGACAATGGACGCCTGTGTTTGATGGTGGAGTAGATGGACGATTGGAAGATAGGATTTACGTTCTTCCAGACTTGAAGATTTCGGGAACGAAATCCTTTAAGGAGGGGAGAATGTAACACCCCGAATTTTCTGTTATCTGTAAATTTACAAATTAAAGTATAATTAATTCTAAATGAAAGAATTAAGGGAAATGGGTTACACCATTGCGCTCTTCTTGGAATTCTGCCTGAGATAGAGTCCGAGTTTGCGTGAATCGGACTCCGTATGAAGGAGTTATGACCTCCGAAAGTTTCAGAATTCAAATTTAAAATTCAAACAGTTCAAATTTGGTTCAAAATTCGAAAACAGACCCAAACTGGGCTGGGCGGGAATTTTCCCGCCCAGGACCCAGGTCGACCAGGGGGTCGACCTGCCCAGTCGACCTGGTTTGGCCCTGGCTGGCCTGGTCGGTTTATGATCGAATTTCTGAGCCCTGCTGTGTCACTAGGGCTGACTTGTCGCTTTCTGATTGGCTTCTCTTGAGATGGATGACCTTGATTAACTCTAGCTTCATAGACGGCTCTAATTAGTTTGAAATTCTATATAAACAACCTTACTCTCAACCTAAATTCACACAAATAAAATAGAGCTAGGGCCGTCATGCTGCTGGGAGGAAACTAGGAATAGCCGTCAGTTAGATAAAGCTTAGAGACGAGCAAAACTAAAGTAAAACAAGAATCAAAACAACGTTAGTCTACCCAAAGGAAAGCATTTCAAATTCAGAACTCAGAATCCAGAATTCAAGTTCGTCGTTTGTTGTAAGTATAGTGATTTTTCCGATGGGAATAAAATTAAGATTTGATTCGATGTAAAATGGAAATGGAATTGTGCTATTGTATAACGATGATGTTAATTCATATCTATGTGTTGTAATGATTGTGGTATTGTGGTGTTTGTGGTATAATTGACTTGATGTTGGATCCATTAGAATGTTTGTGGATTAATCTAGTTGATGTTGGATCTATTCAAATTCACATACAAGTTATTTGGTTCATATCTACACCTATATGTTTAGGTGATTATGACAAGTTATATGCTGTACAATAGAACCTCTATGCCTAAATGATTATGTTCATATACATGCTCCTATGTTTATACAAAAGTTGCAAGTTCCTAATTGGATCCATGCGAAGATCCACTTTAATACATGTTTCATGTTGTAATTAGACATATGATTGGATCTAGTTTACACCCTTATGATAAAATTATACATACTTTATGGGAATGTCATATTCTTGTCATATGCTACGTTATGCTTAGATCCAAAACATGTTTAGGCTTATGTTGTCTAAATCATATGCTAATTTATGTGACACCTAATTGGTTAGATCCCTATTTCAATGCAAGTTCACATATATGTAAGTTGGTTTAGCCTATGTTGCAAATTCACATATATGTATGTTGATTTAGTCTACGTTGCAAGTTCACACCTATGACATTCATGTTGACTATTTTGCAAGTTCACACCTATGATGTTCATATAGACTATGCCAAAAATGCCAAGTTTATACCTATGTCATGTTTGTGTTAATGAACTTCTTTATGCCAATTTTGTGTACGCTAAATTAGGCTAAGTTTTTAGCCTAATATTATATGTTGAAAACCATGCGGGCGAAAAATTAGGCTAAGATTGTTAGCCTAATACTTAGACGGGGTAACGTTGGGAAAAATTGGTAATTATAGGAAACTTGACATAAATTGGTGAAAATATAAGAAATTGGCATGTTTGTCAGATGCCAAAATTGGTGGCACTTAAATGGTATAAATTCTTATACCAAGAATGATGAACTTGGAAAGTGGGCCATAACAATTAATTTACATATAACAAGTAATAAAGACAAATATGTAAATTTAGAAAATACGAGCATGCTTAACACGAGGTTGGATTGAGTTGTGATGTAAACCTGTCCGGACCCGCCCAGCTGTCCAGTAGTCACAACAATACCTATCCAATGTGGGTTGTTAAGCATTGAGCCCAATAAGGACCCGAGGTTAGACTGAGTTACGGTGTAAATCTGCCCGGAACCAACCGGCACATCCAGTAACCGTAACAATACCTATCTAATGTGAGTGGTCGGTGCTTTAAAAATCTAAGGACAAACAGTCAGGATGGTAGGGTTAAGTTAACTAAAACACTTAACCAATTCAACATGTTAAATAAACTGATGGGTGGGGTTAGGTAAATACAGACACTTAACCACTTAACATGTTTGACTAGAAAACCCTAGTAACTGGGACCAATTTCAGGAGTAACCCAATCCGGTATCATTGTACCCTAAAACTAGACAGGGTGGGGCACAATTACTGGGTTGATTGTAAGCGGTCAAAAGCGACGGCGGTGGGTGCAACAGTGTGGGTTCTAACGGAGTGCGGGCGTGCACACACTTCGGAGCAGACAAACAGGGCACTGAGGGCACCAGTAGTATACCCTATGCATTCTAGAATTGTGTCGGGCCGCCACCATAGGACTTGATACACCCCATGATGGGACCTGCATAGGTATCTACAATCTTTGGGGGCCGTAAGACACAGATGATTGTGCGAGTAGGAGCCGATCTTTAAAAAGGGGATCACTTCACCCCCGATCATGGGGTGCCAGTTAAGACAATGCAAGTAGGTGCAGAGATATATAGTGTGGGGTGCGATAGTATGTTCGATTCAAAACTGCTTTATCTTAGTTTATAATATTTTCGTGTTTCCAGTTTATACTTATCATGCCCTTTTTCTTATTCTCATACTGAAGAGTCAGTAGACTTACTAGGCTTTATGTCTGACTCTATTTTTCTTTCGTCTTCGTTTCTTCCGTCCCCCCCCCCAGGTCCACAGGGAGGAAACAACTTAGCTTAGTCAGACTCTTTGCAAGCTTCAAGATAGTAGATGTACGGTTTGGACTCTCTTTCCTTGGCTATGACTGTTGGACACACTCTATGGGGATTTATGCAGTTTTAATTATGTTTTATGCTTCTTTATTTAATAACCAAGACAGAAATGATGATGTAATGTTTTGGAAGTTATTATGTGACAGTTATGGAAATGTTTTGTATGAACACGTATTTATGAAATAAAAAGTCTGTTTGTTTTCCGCTGCTTATATATGTGTGTTTATATATCTGTCTTGTGTTTATCTGTGACTTTTACTTATAAACCTCCACTAAAGTTAAGGCATTCCCTTTGTGAGTGACCTTAATGGAGGTGGGGTGTTTCAACATATGTTTTACTATCACTACGGCATAAGCGTTTAATACTAAAAAAACATGTATAACCTTTTATCTTATAAACACTGTATATCCTAACCCAATTTTATTTAACTGTCAAGTTATAGTCCAAGAAATCAAATCTGAAACTAACAGGGAACTCATAGTGGGTCCTGGTGATGAAGAGAATAAATTTCTTATATATATATATATATAACACTATGCCGATGAAAAGTCCAATCCAATCCTTTTAGTTGTATATATGCAATTCCTGAATGTTGTCTATAGATCTCAATAGCATCCCCTCATTGTATGTTTATATTTTTAGAATAGATTTTCAAAGGCAGAAGGTATAAAGAAATGGTGTAAATCAGAATGGGAGAAGTCACCTATTTATAGATTCACAGAGTCAACACCATCCTTTGGATTCTAGGGTTTTAATCTTAACTGTACACATAGCGCTGAGTCAGCAACGAATATAGTTCGCAAAACAGTCCAGATTTGCAGAATGGATCTGCCCAGATCCGCAGTGGGTTAACCCACCAACCCATAGTGTTGACCCTAGGGTCGACCCAGGCTGGCTGTGGTTGTCCCACAACAATTTGGTTTCCCTCCTCCTTTCCCATTAGGTTAGTTTGAAAATTCTGGATTTATTATTATATTATATTTATTCATAAGCTCCTTATATGTGTACAAACTTCTAATGCCCATAACTTCTTCATACGTTATAAGTTTTACGCAAACTTGGGGTCTATCTGAACTAGAATTCCGAGACAAATGCAACAGTAATGCCAGTTTCACTTAATTCTGAATACTTTAATTAAGTTATACCCAATTTATCATCTTAACGTATGGTTATAGTGAATTAAATTTTGGGGTGTTACATTAACATTTTGGCGCTAGAAGGAGGACTTGAACCTCCGATCCTTTGAACAACCTACCACATCCCTAACTGTTCCATCCCTGTTCTTCTAAGCTTTGAAGAAGCAAGACCATGGATAAAGGGTTCTGACAAGAATCTTCTGAATTCCAAGCGGCTACGTCAAGCATCAGTGATCCAAGAATTATTGAAAGGAAAAGGTTGAGATTAGAGGCCTTGCGAATCAAGAACAAGGATAAGCAATTAGAGCCTTATGACCCCGACCGTTAGAGAATTAACCCTTTCCACATAGGACTAACCCCGATCTCTGCTCTAAGAAATTATACATCAGAGGACTACAACCTATTCACTTACATAAAAGAAGCCATTTGTGCACAGGCTAAAGGGACTATATTCGAACAAGGAATAATGGAAGATTTCAACCACTTCACCTTCAAATGGTCTAAAAGAATTGCACTTCAATCTCAAGATACCTTGAAAAGAAGGTTCAAAGATACGAATGAAGAAACAAAGCTGAATAATAATAGGGCTAAGTTCCGACGACGAAAAGGAATATTTGAGTCAAGACTACCTAAGGATTTCATTCTTACCACATCAATTGAGAATATCTACTTCCTACTAAACACGAGCTTAACTTTGGGCCATCAATAAAGAAGAAACCCAAATTGGAAAGGAAATTAGGAGGGCCCTACTGCCATTACCATATGATGAATGGGCATGAGACCAATTAATGTAGAGTCCTCGAAGGGATAATTATCAAGTTCTTCAAAGCCAATTGTATAGATATGTAAAGATTACGTAATTAACTACAACAAAGGATCCTTGAAGAAAGAATGTCTACCTGGTTGGGAGTATGAACTCCATAAATTTTTGGAACCACCTGAAACGGGTGAACCTTCCTACGATGGTAGAAAACCCTTATCACCGCCAAGATGGCCAGGGAAACCTGGCACCCCTCGAAAGGGGGTGGTGTGTAAGCCTTTGTCCATGCCCAAGTCAGAAAGGGTCATGTTAAAACATCAAAAGTGTAAGCCTCCTCGCCCATGACAGAGTAGCTAAAACCCTTACTTCCGCCTACGATGGCCTGGGTAAGGCACCCATTGGAGGGGGATGAATGTAAGCCTTTATCCACATCCAAATCGCTATAGGGCTAGGGTAAAGCATCGAAAACCTTTATCCGTGCCTACGATGGTCAGGTTAAGGCACTCCTTGGAGAGGGTTGATGTGTAAGTCTCTATCACCGCTTACGATTGCCAGGGTAGACCATCAAAAGGGTAAGCCTTTGTCTGTGCCTACGATGGCCAGGGTAAAGCATCTAAGGCCTTATCACCTCCTACGTTGGTCAGGGTAAGGCGCCTCCTAGAAGGAGGTTGGGTAAGTCCTTGGGCCTTGCTTAAGGATAAGCTGGCCAAGCGCACTGGACACACAAGCCCAAAGTGTGGCTAACAAAGTGCGTACATCCTCCGCTTTGACAATCAAAAGCCCGGAGAGTGACTCACAAAGAACGTACATCCTCTTCTTTGCAAATCAAACCTCAAGGGGGTAACATAACAATGAATTGCCAGATGTGGATATCTGGCCTTCAACTTAATACTTGAGTCTGGGTTATGGTTCAGGACTTTTATTAATTTCTAGAAGTGGATTTCTAGTCTTCTATTAAAATACCTGAATCCAGGTTATAGTTCGGGACTTCTATTAATTGCTATAAGTGGATTTCTAGTCTTCTATTAAAATACCAGAATCTGGATTATGGTTCAGGACTTCTACTAATTACCAGATGTGAATATTTGGCTTTCAACTTAATACCTGAATCTAGGTTATGGTTCAGGACATTTAATTAAAACCCAAATGTGAATATCTGGTCTTCTATTAAACACCCGAATTTGGGTTTCGGGATTTCTATCTACTATTGCCATAGGTGGATTTCTGGTCCTCTATTATGAATGCCTGAGTATGGGTTACAAAGCTTCAAGCTACACTTCTGAAGAAGGAACTATGAATTTCCACTTTAATAACCTAATCTGGGTATGAAATTGTAATTCTCAGTCCTGGAAAAGGATTTTTGTCAATCCTCGGGATGGTAGCTCGAGTATGCTTGCCTAAAAGCCTTCAAATGAAGATAGTGATTTTTCCATATTTCACAGGTAGATTTTCTAAACATAAACTCAAATTATAAAGATGAACTTCTATTTCCATTCAAAAATTCTAGGTTTACTCCCTAGATCGGTATAATTCACACACCCAGGTTTTGGTGACAATTTTCCTATTCTTATTTCAAGAAAGGTGGAGGTTTCCAGACTCCCATTATTATGCATGAGTGAAGGGGTTCAAACCTATCATCTTATTTTCAAAAAGAGAATTTCTTGATAGTTATCCAGGATGGTACCTTGAGTTTTCTACTTAAAACCTTATAAACAAGGGTTATGTTTCTTCAATGCCTCATTTAGGTAAGTTCCCTAAATTCATATTATGCAAAAAAAAAAATTGTTCGTTATTCTGATAAAATGTGTCATATGGATGGTTGTGCCACTCCATCACAAGTTCATCCGCCACTAGATCACAACCCAAATGGTGTTTCATAAATATATAGAAAGGCTATTGTATACAACTATCTTGTATGAGGAGATGACATAAGATGTTATATGTTGAATCTGATATAGAATAATGCAGGTGAAATCCCAAATGAGGATATTCAAAATGACAACATAAGTGGTACAACAGGTAACGTCCATATAACTTATGAAGTCATTTTGCAAGTTTATTTGCAAGATCATTTCGCAAGCAACCAAACACAAAGGTTGGATCTTAATATTAATATCGTCGCAAATTCTACATATACATCCATATGTTCCTCGATAATTATACCGATCACACAAAATTCTGCAGATGCACTCTAGGGTATGTGAGACCTACCCTGTAGATCTCAGGTCTCAGAACCTATTGAAGAAATGTCAAATCCCACAGATCGGAATTTTCTTATTGGTTAGGCCTAATGATCTCATCGTTCTTGTGAGCCTTCTTTTAGGCTTTCTAAGTTTCTAAGTCATTCATAGTACGTATGAGTTCTCAATGTTCAGTTGAAGTTGTTTGGTCAAAAGGCGGATTAATAGTCACTACATATCAGTCTATTCATAAAATACAATTTATGAACCTATTTTTCTATAAAACATTTTATATACAATGGTTCAAAAATATTTCCATCTTTTTTTTGAATAGAAACACATTATTATACAAAATAAATTATCCTTTTTCTTTAACGTTAACATCCATTGTTATATTAACTTTTCTATGAATTTTTTTTCTTCTGAAGTACTTTCTAAAAAAGGTTGGAGTGAAATAAATAAGCTCAAATGTGATGCCCTAACTTCATTGATCAAAATGTCAATGGGAGTTTACTGCTTGTTAACTAAGTTCAATGGGTATGGAAGGAGCGGTCACTCATATATGTTGCTTTAAGTCGACCTATGCAATTAAATCCCCGCTAAAGCGCCCACAAAATCACCGCTACATAACTTAGTGCTCTATAACTGCTATGTTATTTCAATTTAGTGTCACTGTAGAGTAGATCCACTTTTGGCCCCACTACGCCTGCTAATTCAAGGTTTTTAGCATAAACTTTAGAAACATTGTTATACAGGGTTGGATTTGATTAGTAACATTTTAAATAAAAAAAAGTCAGGGTAACTACCTAGTTTTAATTCATAAGTGCTCAGTGTGTGTTAGAACGTCCAATCGTAATAGCCAAATCTAGTATGGATAAAAAACACGTTTATTAGGTTTTCTTATACAGAATTAAATAATATTTCATTTTTCTACAAAAATGATGTGTGAGCTAGGTAAATTAACTTTAAATGTTTATTTTATATTTAATGAAGCTCTTTGCATCTCCTCTATTTTCTAATATATCATCGCTTTATCCCGCTATAATTTTTTGCACCTACAGTGCTATAGAACTACATGACACAGATACATTTCAATACCTGAATGCATATGAAAAATGTGTCTCTTCTTGATACAAGGCAATATACGTGAGTTATGGATTCAAATAGTACAGTATTAGAGACAAAGATAAAATTTTCCCTATCAATATAATCAAAGAGAACAAAATCAATTTTGTAACATCTTAAAATGTTTATTATTGCTCCATAATCATATATTATTAATATCGTGTCGTATATTCATATAATGGTGATAAATTTGATCGACTAAAAAAGTTACTCCATGCCTAGTGTTATTCAGTATCATCTATGACTCATTATACTAGAAACCAATCAAACACCCAGTGGTAATGAAAACCACCCAAGAATAAGCATTGTAGCGACACCAACACAATCTGCAATATTGTATATGGTCCTCCCTCGTCTATTCTATCCTACACGAAAACACTCCTCTATCCAGCATCCCATTTAAGTCATGCACTACAATACTTAATGAATGTACAATCGATCGTCAAACTGGTGATATTAGGGTCAAAAAATACCATACTTAACATGTTACCTATATCCAATCCAACTAAGATGGATACTAGCGCTACCTGCAGTAACACTCATTGATCAATTTACAATATTTAACATTTTCCATAAGTTCGTATATGATAGTAATCCTAGCTAACTATCGCTAACCCAATGTAACTGAAGGGTTAAATTAATTCAGACTCCACTCAAATAGTATTACCTTTCACAATGGTAAAACCATTCAAATAATTTCTAAAAGGGAAAATACATAAAATTAATATTTTTTTCATTTAAATTAGGAATTTTCAATAGCACATATAATAGGAAAATACATCTAGTTTATTTTATACTCTCTTAAATAACCTTTCAAATAATTTACCAAAATTCCTATTATAGAAAACCTATATAAACAAACCATTCAACCTTTATTACATTAAATCAAACTATGTATAAAATAAAGCAGATCCTTATTTTATAAAAACTTTTCTACATTAAAGTCTAAATAAAACATTGATAAATGATTTTAAATTCAACTTGATTTGAAAATTGCTATTTTCCACTTGAAATTACACACAAATCTAGATTTTATACACTACACCAAAACTGGTGATTCCCAATGAGGATAACTATCGCAAACAATTTCAGCAACGCTTATCTATGTTCTTATGGGGGAGACGCAATTTATTTCCAATGCATATAAGCATTGGTAGATTTTGTCTCCCAATGCTTATAAGCATTGGTATATTTTCGTTTGCAAGTGTTATAAGCATTGGTAGATTTTCTCTCCCAACGCTTATAAGCATTAATATTTTTTCGTTCACAATGGTTATAAGCGTAGGTAGATTTTTGTTTGCAACACTTATACATGTTGCAATATTTTTATTTGCAACGCTTATACATGTTGCAAGATTTTTAATCATAACAAATATAAACGTTAATAGTAACAGAAATATGTATTAGTAATTCCCATATTCGAACATTAATAGTCAATTAATAACTAACATGATTATAATATAGACAATATTTATATGAATCCAAAACAGATATAATTCTCAATTTAAAAAGTATAACTTAATGAATACTAGTGTACAACATTCACAATCAAGTAAGGACATAGAATATCAGTTAGCAACAGAAAAGTGCAATATATAATTAAGTTAGTATATTCGATACATAAATGAAATTCTACAAATATTAGTATGAAACTTCGGCCATATAACGAAGCCCAAGGTTAGACCATGCATGCCCAAGGTTAGAAATATATAATATACATCATCAAATGATAATCGATCAATCACAGATTTACACCTGTTTTTCAAGTTCCCTTGCTCTAGCCTCCGTTTCCTCAAATTTCTCTTCCGCACGCCGCAGCTAAATTACAAAAAATATCATATTTTCATAAGTTAGCAAAGAGGTTTTAAAAAGACAAAGCCACCATACCTTCTCTTGAATAGTTTCATTCTCTTCTTGTAGCATTTCTAGCTGCATGTTAAATTAAACAAAAGAACCATCAAATAAAAACAATATTCTCTATCAATGTTAATTTATCTTTTCAATCTACATGACAGCGTTGCATGAGTGTGAGGTTACCAAAAGATTGGACATTCAGCAAAGGTGGGACTTTACCTCATCTCTACGTGCAAATGTCTCTCGATGATTCCCCGTATCTCTTGAATTCTGAAGTCCAATGTTTGCAGCAAATCTATAATACATGTTGGTAACTTGTGTGAAGCTATTTATACGAAAATAGACAATATACCAGGTTAGAAATTGTATCCTACACATTGTAATTGTTTTTTCTTTTTACTAGGAAAATAATAATCAGATAATAAATTTTAGCTTACCAAGTTACAGGAAATTCATTGTACAATGGAATATACATATATTAATAGTTGTCCGCTGTAAGAGTTAACTTATGATTTTACATTCCAAGGAATTCCGTGAATCTGTGCTCTACTATACACCTGATATTCAAATTCAAAGCAAGCTGCAAATTCAGTTGCAAACTGAGTGCGACAACTGCCCCGTACCTCTGCACATAACTAAGGAGAAATGCGTTGTATGACATGCCAGACTGATACGAGATGATCACCAGGGTAGAGTAATCCGAAATAGATTTTGTCGTATAACGCACGGCGTATGGATAATATATAATATAAAATATACAACAGTATATAGTAATGAAGCACAACCGAACAGAGAACCAAATTTCCATAAATCCATAAAATCTTGGGTACAATACTTCTCGATACAAGAATCTCTAAATACAATATGCCTCACAACATCCCTCAAAGTCTCAAAAATCATCAACATATAGTGGAAATAAAAGAAATCATTATTATAGTAGGTAATAATAGTACGCCAGCCTCCTGCTCGTCATCGTACAGCAGCACCGACACCAAACCTACTACATGTTACTAAGTCTTCCCACCATCAAATTGGTGAACAACCTAACGTAATAAGAGAAAAACATAAAACCTTGAGTCAGAAAACAGTCTTAGTGAACGATAATAGCTAACAATATTTACATAAGATAATATGAGTATAGGTGGATCTACCAACTGATCTTCCAAACAACCAACAAGTTAACACATGAAAATTTTCCATCACATGTCACATCAGAAATAGGAAAGGACTACTCCCAATCCAACTTCCCTTCAACATCCTACGGTGATGGCCTACCCAGAGAAAATAGAGAAGAAAACATAAAATAAATCATAACATCCATAACATCCAATGTCCTAGCCATCACCGACTACCGTCGTGAATCCATCAGTTATCGAACTTGCATTTCACTGGTCAAAAAGGCTAATGGAAAACCCCGGTTCTAGCCAAATTACCATACGCCATCATGACTCATATGTTTGTCTCTTATCTGAGACAACTAGATCACTCCTACCTGAGTGATCCAAGGTACTCGATCCTACCTAATCCTGATAGGCATCCCCAATGATACTTCTTCTTTGAGCCCGCTAGAGCACTTCGATAACCAATGATTCCTTGGCGCATCAAATTTGTCAAGCCTTTCTTCCTGGCGACATCATTTCTTTAGTCAAGTCGCATCTTGAATATTTCCATTATCATTCCTGGTTAGCTCCTACCTGAGTCAACCATTTTCACCTTTGATTAACTCCTACCTGAGTCAATCCTTCATCAAACTGTATCGTATACTATCCCACAACCAGTATAACATCAATTTAGCTTCGACCACTCCTGCCGAGTTCACAATCAAAGCGCCATTCATCTTTAAGTTACACATCAATATATTGAAGTTAGTTTCAGTCCAAAATTTTCCAGCAACATCAGAAAGCCAAAACAACTAAGTTCCCAAAATTCCAGCCCGCCCTGGTCGACCCTTATGGATAGCCAATTTGGCTGAGTAGTAGGACTATATCCATTCCTGCTTCGAGTGCTTTCTTCCAACCCATTCTCTAATCTTTTCGTCGTTTGCATTGAAGCTTTCTACTGGTCTATCCATATCTCGGGCAATAACCCTCGACCCATTACAAATCACATCCGACTGACTTGGAAATTCACTAGTAGCCTTGACCCATCAAAACCAAGCCATGCTCCAAAAATCATCGCTGCTCGGCCACCCCCACAAGTGTCGGTGCCGATCCATCAAGGTCGGTGTCGACCCTCATACTTAGTGCATGAGGACATTAAAATTTGCATGCCCCTTCCTCTTGTCTTTCAGAGTACCCCTGCCAAGTTTCGTCTGAATCCGATCGTCTGAACCTCCGGTTTGCTCTGTTCTTCAATCCTATGATTCTACATTAAACAATCTAACATACAACTCAAGCAATGCAATTAGTTCAATCAAAACAAACACCAATTCATACAGCAATGATCATACAAACATGAACTATTCATAATCATAACATAAACATATCATAAACATGAGATCTAGCATGATTTGGATCTAAACATATGATAAACATGATTAACCCATTAATTATCTGGTTAGTATGATCAGATTCCGTTTTCCTAGGTATCTAGGTCTGATTGAACATATATGATCAGATCTAAGGTGAATTTAACATGATAAATATGAATATGTCATAATTTACTCGTACAATCCGTAGCTTCAATGTGAGAGATATCTATCACTCACCAATTTCTATATTTTATGTAGATTCAATGAGATCAGATTTGAATAGCGTGGAGACCCCTTGAATTTGATGCAATATGATGTGATTTAATCCTCTTTGATGATATCTACCCTTCCTCGATGATGATCTACTCTTGATGATGATCTATCTTCTAGATGCAGTCTACTATAGGGTTTTAGGCTGAACCTGGAGAATCATAGACGTTCAACCTAAAACTTAGAATGAAGGCTAGTTCTCTCCCTAAGTACCCTATTTATATCTGCTGGCCTACGTCTAATGGGTTGGGCTAACCAACCCATTAACTGCTGACCAGTCTGCCTAAACACAAGCTAAAACTAAAAACAGCGACTCCTCCCAAACCGTTGAACTGAATCCTTCATGTGACCATTCTACTGAATCATAAATCACCATTCCAATCCAACGGAATCAATCTCAACAACTGATTCGATCCCTATCAAAAGTTATGGCCTAAACAGTAAACTTAAGGGCAAAATTGTCATATCTGAATTCGGTAAAAATCATGGACATGTCTCACATCCCCATGAACAACATACCAAAACCAAAGAATGATCCGACCATTAGGGAATAAAATATGATATTTTACGACCAGTCGATAAGCAAAATACGGGTTGTTATATTACCCCCCCCCCCTTAGAAATTTCGCCTCCGAAATCCCAAGCAAACACGGGGAAACACAACATCCTGCATGCTTACTATCCATGAGTAGCCAACCTACCATGCAGTCTAGCATCCAAAAATCCATGCATCCAAAATCTTATCCTAGCATGCAGAACTTCTAACAGTACAAGATACAATGACATAAGTAAGATTCAATATATGGGACATACCACTAGAAGAGTTCTATATGGATCGACTTCATACTCTCTTCTGTTTCCCACATACAATCGTCATCGTTCTTTCTTTATTGTACCTTGACTAGCCTAACAACCTTCCTACTAAGCTGTTTCGTGTCATTCCCTATGACACAAAGAGACTTATGAGGTCTAAAAACTTTGGGCTCGACTTCAAAATCTTCAAGCTGATCTAGAGATACTGTAACATTCGAGTCGTGTACGAAATTCCATAGAAATGATACTTGAAAAACATTATGCACATTCGCCATCATCTCAGGTAAATCTAATATATAAGCGAGCTTTCCAATACATTCGATAATCGGAAACAGCCCAACAAATCTTGGCGCTAACTTTTCTTTCTTCCTAAAACGAACGGTATTCCTTAGAGGTGAAATCTTAACAAACACCATATCTCCAACTGAGAATTCCAAATCCTTTCATCGCCTATCGGCATAAATTTTCTGACGATCTTGGGCTGCTTTCATTCGTTGTCGAACGACTTCAATATTATATGTAGTTTCCCTTATTAGTTCAGGCCCAAGTACTAACTTCTCGCCTGTTTCTAACCAACATGATGGAGAATTACATGACCTTCTGCACAACGCTTCATACGGTGTCGTTCCAATACTCGACTTGTAACTATTATTATAAGCAAACTTAATTAAATGCAGAAGATCTTACCACGATCCCCCAGAATCCAATACGCAAGATCTAAGGAGATCTTCCAATACTCGAATAACCCTTTCAGTCTGACCATTTGTTTAGGGATTATATGTCGTAATCAAACATAGCTCGATTCCCAATGTTTCTTGCAAACTCTTCCAAAATCAACTAGTGAAAAACGGATCTCGGTCGCTAACAATATTCTTTGGAATTCCATGGAAACAAACTTTCCATTTTAGACATAACTCAGCCAATTTCAATGCAGTCCTAGTTAATCTGACAGGAATAAACCATGCGCTTTTAGTCATGCGATCCATAAAAACCCAAATACTATTGTTTCCTGCTCTTGTCCTAAGTAATCCATCAATACAATCCATCGATACTTGCACCCATTTCCACATAGGAACTTTCAATGGCAGTAGTAATCCAATCGGCTTTTTCTGCTTGGCTTTAAACCACTGATAGTTCATACATTTCGAGATGAATTTCCCGACATCCCGTTTCATACTTTCCCAACAGTAAACTCGCTTCATATCTCCATACATTTTATTACCACCAGGATGAACTTTTAACTTAGAGTGATGACATTCCCTCAAAACCTCATCTCTCAATCCTTCTATATCAGGAACAACCAACGTCCATTCTTACAAAGCTAACCATCTCGATCGACTTCAAAATCCTTAATCTCCTTTGGTTCTACTCTCATTTATAACTTTCGAATGATTTCCATAAGCTTATCGTCTCGTTTTTGGCTTTCGCCAATACTTTCAATGAGACTCGGTCTAATCAACAAACTAGCTAACATCTCGAGTTCCAACTCATAATGTGGTCTAAAATCAAATATGGGAAATGCCTGAGATGTTTCCATTCTATGAACATGGCTCCCAAACTCGCATTTCTTCGAGTTAACGCATCGACCACTAGGTTACCCTTTCCTGAGTATAGGCTATTCCAAAATCATACGACCCTAAAAACTCTAACCGTCATTGCTGCCGAAGATTCAAATCCTTCTAGGAGAAAAGATACTTCAATGATTTATGATCCGTAAACAACTCGAACCTAACTCCCAACAAGCCTCCAAATCTTCAGAGCAAATACTATCGCCACTAACTCCAAATCATGAGTCAGGAAATTCCTTTCATGCGACTTCAGTTGTTGACTTGCATAAGCTACAACTCTATCTTTCTGCGTTAGCACTACTCCAAGTTCAGTGCCACGTGCATCGATATATACTACCATCTCCTCATTCCCATTTGGAATAGTCAACACAGGAGCACTTGTCATTCTCTCTTTCAAAACCCCAAGGCTGTTCACACTTCGCTTCCCACGTGAAGACCTGATTCTTCTTCGTTAATCCAGTTAATGATACAGCTATCTTAGGGAAATCCTTGATAAATCGTCCATAATATCCAGCTAAACCAAGGAAAATCCTAACATTCGTCGCATTCTTGGGTCGATCCCAATCTTGTATTGCCGCTACCTTTGCGGGATCCACCGCTATTCCTTGTCCCAACACAACGTTACCCAAAAATCTGATTTCTTCCTTCCGGAAGTGACATTTTGAAAAAGTAGCCCTCAACAGAAGTTTTCGCAAGATTTCTAGCACAATCCTTAAGTGCGTCTTATGTTCTTTCTCATCCCTTGAATAGACCAATACATCATCTACGAACACAAGTACAAACTTATTCCGTTGATCCCTGAAGACTCAATTCATAAGATCCACAAAATATGCTGGTGCATTAGTCAATCCAAATGGCATTACTACCCACTCAGAAAATCCGGATGGTAACCTAAAAGCAATCTTCGGTACACTATTCCTAGCCACTCTTATTTGGTGAAATCCCGTCGCTAAATCCATTTGGTAAAACACCTTAGCTTTGTGAAGCTGATCTAATAAGTCATCTATTCTCGGCAATATGTACATGTTCTTCTTAGTCATCTTATTCGGCTCAGGATATTCTACAGATAATCGCAATGATCCATCAGCCTTGGTCACAAGCACAACTAGTGCACCCCATTCGGATATGCTTCTCCAAATGAATCATTTACTAAGAAGATCGTTCACTTGCACCTCTAACTCCCGTTGTTCCTTAGGCACCATCCGCCTAAGAGGCATAACTATAGGTCTGGCTCCATCCACTAAATCAATTCAAAACTCGATTTCTCGGTGTGGCGACAACCCTCTGACTTCGTCAACCACATCAGAAAACTCTCGTACGATTGGCACCAATGACAACTCATCCTATGGAATCACAAGATGAACTATAAATCAATACTTATATCAGTGTAATAGGCACAACTTCTTATTTCATCGAGAAAATAAGAGATCGCTGAGGCATTGAGGCTCCATAGAATTCATTCTTTGAGTGTGAATTTGTTCCAATGGAATGTGATTTTATAAAAAGTCATCCTCTAAATTAAAATGGCAAATAAAAAGGCTAACCTGGCATGGTGATTTTATAAAACATAACTAAAACTTCTCATGCCAAAATATGCTACCACATTCCAATCTTCAAAGTGCTCTTCCCCTCTCTAATAAAAACAAACACTTTGTTTACTTCCCTTTACTCATTTACTTGCAATCATCCAAAACTCACCAGTTCCACAAGGACCACAACCACATTTCAATATCCAATCACATACACATAAGCAATGGTAGATAATTAAACATCTTGTATTCTCAGTTGTCGTTCTCAGTTTTATGACAACTGAGAACAACAAGTATATCCAAGCAATGGTAGATAATGAATATCCTAATTGGACGCTTAATAAAATTATTCTAATTTTAGCTTTCTTAGTTTCTCCATATGCTTAATTGGATGCTTAGATTATAGTGTTTCAACAGTAATGATAGCTGCTATAGCTAATTTTGCACTTTATGTTTTTTTCCAATGTTTGTAGCTCTCTTAGCATAACCACAAGGTATGTTTCTAAATAAGTAGTAGTTCAACATTGTCCTTGCTACTGCGGTTGCATTTAGTGCAGAATTGGTACTACTGCTATTGTTACTACCGAAATTAACTCCGAGACAGGCTGACAGTGAAGGGAGATTGGACCATCATAGATAAGGAAAAGTAATCCGTAACCAGAAGCTAAACACGGGGTAAATCCGAGAAGCATAAGAGAAGTATCCAGAAGGGCAGGCAACTGGCACCCTCAACAAAGAAAGGACCTTAAAATCCAATACGAAGAGAGATTACATGTAGGATAATTCAAGCAGGAAGGATAACTGACAAGAAATAATCCAAAGTCGGAAGCTAATAAAGAGGAAAGAAAAGGACATCACAACCCAAAACCCAGAAGGAAGAAAGGGCTATCAGTATTAACTAGCTTAATACCGATACATTAAGAGACAGAAGCATCGAGAGCACAAAGTTCAAAACATAAGGAAGTTTTCCAGGAGCCACCTACCAGAACCTCAATCAGATGGTCACCGAGGGGTCATTTTAGTAAGCAACTAATAAAGTACCGAAGGCACCCCTCCGGAAGGCCGAAATATATTTCAAAGATCTACCCAAAAGGCAAGTTGAGATCTCGAAAAGAGAAAATCTATCAACACTAATTTACTCAGTGTCGATACCGACAGAGGTGGCGGATCCGGTAACCAACCACTTAAATCATGAAGCCAAGTTCCACGAAGGATTAATAGCAAGACCGGAAGACCATATCTGGAAGCCTATATCCGGAAGCCCAAAGCCTTCCTAAAGCTATCCATACCGACACGCTTGGTATCGATACAAAGAAGATAGACATGACATCAAAGAGAAATTCCAAAGACCGGGACCATCCTTCCGAGAGCCAACCATCCTTCCGAGAGCCAGAACCGGCACTTTAAAAGCAATAAGCAAAGGCAAAAGAGCGGTCGAAAGCCAAAGCACCCGGAACCGAAGGGAAAGGAGACCGACAGGGGCTTCTCCTGGCCCAATGACAAAATGGGTCCCGGTTTGTCTATAAATACGACCCTAAGGGTCTCATTTTGGGGGCAGATTTCTTGTTCCTCATTCTTGTACAGTTTTTCTCTAGAGTAAACCCTAATTTCTAAATCAATTTGGGGATTTCTATTGTAATCACTCATGTACTCCAAATCAAAGATCAGTAAAGAGCAGATCGATACTTAGCATATTTTCTTATGCAATTTCTTAACTATTTCTTACATAACCTATTATAGATTTCCTTCACGGTCACGGCTTAGACCCTTCCGTAGAGTTCTTACAAAACCCTTTCCTACTAGCCATTTAGCCTTTTTGTCGAAGTTTGTGCTTAGGGAGGCCTTGTCCCAAGATAACTGTTGGTTCTAGAGTTGCTTAAGCATGATGCTCACCCCATTGAGGGAAGAGTAACTAATCTTTCGGGCTCTAAACCTTGATATTTAGGAAATGGTGAACTAACTCAGGCTCGTGAAAGCTAAATACCCCCAATTTCTCCTTAGGTCCACTTCCGTAGAACTATCTTCAATGTTGATGAAAAATATCGTTAACATTTTGGCGCTAGAAGGAGGGCCTGAACCTCTGACATTGTGGTTAACCTTACCACATATTTAACTGTGTTGTTCCATCCCGGATTGGACTAAAGATTTGGAGAAGCAAAATTATGGGTAAAAGGTCCCAATAAGAGTCTTCTGGATCTCAGATGGATATGTCAGGAACCATTGACCCAAGAGTGACGGAAGAACAAAGATTAAGAATGGAAGCCTTTCAAATAATCAAGAAAAAAGGGAAGTAGAGCAATATGATTTTGACTATTGGAACGGTAGCCCTTCCTACATAGGACAAACCCAAACCTTTCCTCTACGTGGCTCTACATCAGAGGAACGCAACACCTTCTCTCATATAAGGAAATCTCACTGCAAGCAAATCAAAGGAATGGTATTAGAATGAGAAATAATGGACGATTTCAACTAATTTGCTTCCAAATGGACTAAAAGGATAACACTCCAATCTCAGCATGCCTTAAAAAGAGGAAATAAGGATATAAGCGAAACAATAAGGATCGGTAATAGAATGGCCAAGTCCTAACAACAAGAAAGGAAGTTTACACCAAGACCACCTAAAGGATACTATTTTACCACTTCAATGGAAAATATCTATTTCTTAACCAAACATGAACTCAATTATTGGCCATCCACGAAGAAGAAGCCCAAGTATGAAAGGAAACTGGAAGGGCCTTACTGTCACTATCACATGATGAATGGACATGAAACTAACCACTATAGAATCCTCGAAGGGATTATCATTAGATTCCTCAATCAAGGCCAATTACAAGAATTTGTAAAATGATCAAATCGAGTCTAATAAAATCCTTAGGAAAAGGATTATCCACATAACTAAGGGTATGGAAACCCTCTCGAAGCTCGGAATAACCCAAGATGGGTCAAAGCACAAGTGGATAAAAATCCTTGTCACCGTTGAGCTGGCCAAGGCAAGGCACCCCCCGAAGGGGGGGTGTGTAAGCCTTTCTCCACGCTCGAATAAAAGAGGGCCAAGTTAAAGCATCAAAACGTAAGCCTCCAACCCATACCAGAAATGGTCATGAGGTAGCATCTAATTAGCATGCCCTGCCTCTGTTGGCAGAAGAGTATGTCCTACCTCTGCTATGAACTAAGCACGTACTACCTCTACTCGTAGAAGAGCACGTCCTACCTTTGCCCGTAGAAGAGCACGTATTACCTCTGCTTATGTTCCGCGTTACCCGCAGAAGGGAACCCAAACCCCTATCATCGCCTACGATGGTCAGGATAGGGCACCCCTTGGAGGGGGTGGAGTGTAACCCTCTATCACTGCCTACGATGGCTAGAGTAAGCCTTAATTTCGCATCTAGCATCTGATACCTTATCATCACCTACAATGGTCAAGATAAGGCGCCTTCTGGAGGGAGGTCGGGTAAGTCCTTCGGCCCTGCTTGTGGATAAGCTAGCCAAGTGTACCATACGCACATGCCCATAGAGTGGCCAACAAAGCACGTACATCCTCTGCTTTGACACTAAAATGCCTAGAGAGTGGCTCAGAACCACGTACATCCTATACTTCACAAATAACACCCAAAAAGGGGCAACGAAACTAATGCCACAGGTGACCTCTGGTCTCCTATCTTAAATACCCAAATCTGGGTTGAGTCAAGTTCCAATTAATGCCGGGAGTGGATTTCTGGTCCTGTCTTAATACCCAAATCTTGGTCGATTCGGATCTCAATTAACGTCGGGAGTGGATTTCCGGTCTTATCTTAATACCCAAATCTGGGTCGATTTGGATCTCAATTAATGACGGGAAGGGGTCCCTAACCCTATCTTAATACCTGAATCTGGGTCAATTTGAATCTCAATTATTACCGGAAGTGGATTCCTAATCTCATCATAAATACCCAAATCTGGGTTAGTTCAGAAGTACAATTATTATCAAAGAAGGATAATTGGTTCTCTTAATAACTTAAATCTAGGTTGGTTCTAAACTTCTATTACTACCAGAAGCCGATTTCTAGTCTTACACCCTAATCAGGGATATTGGATTTAAATTCTTAATTCCTGGGAAGGGATCAACTGCTAATGTCTGAGACGACAACTTAGTATACTACTTGAAGGCCTTCGAACTAGGGTCATGATCTTTCTTCTCGATCAGGGAAGTTTCTCAAACTCCTTACATTTAACTTGCTATTATTCATGCAAAACATAAGTGAGAATCATATACTAAGTTAATGTGCATCCCATTTATAGGTTAATTCACAAGGAAATATTATTAGCTATTCAAAAGAAAGTCAGACAATTAAAAGATACTTAATACATTCTCCTAAAGCTCCTTACTCTCAGGCAAGGGAGAAATGGTAGTGTGACGAATAGCCATATACAAAAGTTCATTGATCTTCTGCCAATTTTCCATAATTCTGTGCGGGTCATCTATGGGCTTGGGTTGTAATTTCAAAGCTTAGTTATAAGCCTTACCCATGGCATGCAGAGTTTTATTTTCCTTCTCCAAAATAAAAGCATCCTTTCATAAAGCATGTTTTTCCTTTTGTAGCTGCTTAACTTTGGAGATGTATAAGTCAATACGTCGGGGCGTATCCTCATTACCCTTTCTGTCATAAAAACCTTTCATGTCGGCCTTAATCTTCCAATACCACCTGTTAATAAGAGAATTGTCTAACCCAGGGGGAGGGGGGAGTTCCTCATATAGTGACTCATTTCAAATTCTAGTGCCTCAAACTCTATTGAGACTCGCAAAGGATCAAGCGTAGAAGTCTCGGTGGTGCATCCGAAAGCAGATTCCCAAGCTTTGCATTTCGTTAACACGTTATCGCATTTGACTTCCAAATTAACAATCTGACAATGTAACTCGTTCTTTTCTTGGTCAAAGTGGATGGAGGGATTTGTCTTTATGTCTCTCTTTAGCTCACGGATAGCTTTATCCTTCTGCCTTAGTAGATCCTCTAAAACACTTATTTGTTCGTTTAAATGTTCCATAGACAATTCCTCAAACAAGATAGGCTAGTCGTTAGTGTCGATCAGAAAGCCCTCTAAAAAGTTTACCAGACTCATAGTTAATTGCTTGTCCCTCTCTGTAGAAGGGGGAGGGTCCTCGATCTAATTTTCCTGTTTTATAAACATGTGAGCTGCTACTGATAAGACTTATTTTTGGAACATAGATGACAATAGTACACCATAACACTATTCGTTCAAAAGAGATTAATACAGATGTCACACAACGTCCATACAAATGAGCATTAATTACAAAATCATAGCAGTCTATTTATTCCTTCCACTACATTCTATGTTCATATTGCATATCAACTTTGCATGGTGAGCCCTAAGTTTCTTTAGTATCATCTCCCTATCACCTCCCAAGAAATTTAAAGAGAGCTGGGGGTACTTCGTATAGATGAGTTTAAGTTCTTTTAAAAAGCGTTCCCAGCTAGACTTATAGGGAGATTTTGTAAGAAATTCCCTCCTCAACCTAGATAAAGAACGCAAGTCATCCTTGAAAAACAACGTTGTTAGTAAAAAAAAGGGTTTTTGTCACAATAATGATAAGTAATAAAAGATCACTTCTAGAAGTATGAAGTAATGCCGTGATGACTGGCAAATATCAGTAAGTTTCAAGACAAAGCAAACTAACCCAATACAGAACAAGAAGTAATTTAAGAGCAAGATTTATACCTGAGGAATAGAGGAGATAGGTTGCGCCATTTGTTCCTTTTCATTGGGTTCTGAGAAAACCATCTCTTTAGTAGGCATATCATCACCATATACAGTAGTGGGGGCACAAGCAGAATCCACGTTCATATCCCAAAGGCCCGAGGTGTCGCCAATATGCAAATAAGATATGCCATTAGCTTTGTTATTCTGGCAGCCTTCGTACTCGGAGTTAGGATAGTTATTGTAGTCTTCTCTATCGTCGCCGCCAACGTCCAACACTAATTCTTCCTCATCTCTAGATTATGAGTTTTCTGGCAATTCCTCAATGAATAGGAGATCCTCGAGCTTTGCCTTGTTTTTTTAGGAATCTTAATACTCTGTTTGGCCAAATTTATTCTTTCCATAACTCTACTCCAGATAGAAGGGTGAAGAGAAGGGAAGTCCATGTTCGGAGACTTCTTGAAGTTATCGCAACAAGCTAGGAAAAGAGCCTTCTCATAATACTCCGTCACCACATCTGAGAGATATGCTTTCAAAAATAAAGAAATCCTATCCTGAGCTTCATAGATTACTCGTCTAGCAGTAGAAAGTGTTTTTTCCTTTACCCCCAACTTCTCTGCATGTTCAGCCAGTATATTCCCCTGTTTGCTTTCAAAAGCCGAAAATTTGGCAACCAAGGCACGGTTGTTTTCCCTCTCTCTTTCAAGAGATATCCTCAGCCGCTCACATGTCTCCTCGCTTTTCCTGTTCGTTGTAGTTAGGTCGCAGACCTTTGACCCTAAAGTAGCATTTTCTTCTTTAAGCCTACTCAGTTCGAAAGATGATGAAGCAATCATCATCCAAGTAATATGCCAACCTTTGTATATCTGGAAAAGAATAAGGTTATGTCAACCCATAAACAAAAATGGCTAGAAAGAAATTAAAGAGAGCAAAGGGTAAACCGAAAGCTGTTTCTTAAGAAGGTGAAGGTGGAAATCCGCTAGTCCGATAGGGTAGACTCTGGTATACCGGAAACATCAATAGAAGGAAGAATAGACTTAACGATACCATCGAAGTCAGAAGCTGATAGAGGAGGGTTCATTGGATCATCATAACGATAAGAGGGAAGTAAGGTTAACACGTGTTCTCTTGAATCCGAAACTTCCTGAGAATCAGATCTTAGAAAGCCTGCGATGAAGTCACTTCCTAGGGTCTCGGTAGGAGAAGAATCCAAGTTATGGGTATTGTTGAAAGAAGGGACAATAGGAATGAATAGCGATGGACCACTAGGCAAAGCAACAGTTCCTTCGCCAGAGAAATAGGATGCAAAATTTGCATCTTTATGTCTCTTAAAGGGACCATCGTCGACAAGAGAAGCTGGCCTTTTCTCGGACAAATCACTAAAGTAAGAAGAGGAGGCCGGAACGATGCGTGCATTAGCGCCTAGGGTAACTGGGTCATTAGAACCCGAGAATAAGGTAGATGAGAGATTAAAGTCACCAAAACCAGGAGACAAACTTGTAGCGCCCGAAAAGTGGATTGGAGGCTTCCCCAGAATCTTTTGTCATGAAGGCAAGAGGTCATGTTTACGAAGGTTATCCAAAGTCAATAGAAAAGAACGTTGCCTCATTCTCTTAGAAACCCTGCCAAGGGCGTCAACAACTTGAACCCCTCTTGCCCCAAGCTCCACCTTTTTGGGGATGACAACTAAAAAGAAGAAACGGTTGGTAAGAAATGAAGGAAGACAGAAGAAAGAGAGGAATCGCTTGCCAAGGTCGATGAAGGTCTATAAAATGTCAAGGGGAAGCCTGATGTAGAAAAACTGGCTTTCCCAATCTCTAGACTTATTAATGGGGTCAGTAACCTATTTCCTCGCAGGACTAGGACGAAGAATGAGTGTGTCCAACACTTTGGCTGAACGAAGTAAGAACCGCAAGAGATTGACGTTAAGAGAAGTTCGACACGACTCCAGCGCTAAGATCTCTAAGCATAAAAAAAGATTATACGTATTTGGTGAAAGATGGACAGGTGCAACCCCTAAGTAACGCAGGAACCTAAGTACATATTCTGGAAAGGGGAAGAAACCTCCATACCAAATACGAATGGAGGTACAGGGAAAATACCCTTCCGGCGGATGTTGAATGGTGTCTTGCGGTGAAGCGGGAATGGCATCAACATTAATCGTACCAAAACTTCAAAGAATAACATTTATTTCCTCTTGGGAATTGATGAAAGAATGTTGAGGAAAAGGAGCCTTCTTCAGGGGATGTTTGATAGACTTGGCTGGCTTGGAGCTACCGGGTTATTGAGTTTCAGACATAATCCTGCCAGGTGACATCATTACTTAATATATGACTTAGTCCCATTTTTCTTTTAATAAATATACGTAAAAATCATATGTAGGGGAGTAAGTGACATAGAAGATCACTAATGTTCGGAATTTTAACCCAATAAAAAACCGAAACTGACTGTGAAAGTTAATACTAACAAAGCTTATGCATAAACCACTTATGCTGGAGGACAACTAGACCTTTGGTATGAAACAATTAGTTGGATCATTGTCAAAAGTCTAGTCCATATTAAAAGCCCAATGCAAATGAACTCCAAGCCAAAATGTTTTATTTAAAAGCTTCGAATTTTGTCGGCACTAGGACCGAGAGGAAGTAAAGCATGCGATAGCGTTTCCACCACTAAATTGGGAACCATTGGGGTCGGAAGCCAAATAAAATATGAACCCTGGTGTCGGCAAAATTGAAAGCTGATTAAGTAAATAACAAAGATATGGGGTTCACTCGTACCGACAGCCTAGTATGTTGTTTATTGACAAAAACAACCATCTACATGTAATTTGCATTTTAAACCCCAATATTGTATGGGGAAGAGATATAGCTTATTGGGTCCGCCATTAGGCGCTATCCCAATTATCATCAAGGATTAAAATACATTAGATACGTCAAATTCTGATTAATTTCTTAAAGCATGTTAAAGGCTTGATGCAAACTTATGCCTATAATTGGATTAAAAACACTTACAAAGAATCAAGTTTGAAACCCTAAAAGGACTTGAGAAATTTTGATGAACAATAATATTGTTTGAGTACTACGATATGCAGGAAAGAAGAAGAAGGAAAAGGAATTTCTGACAAAAGATGCTCTTTTAATCTCAACCGCACGGGTGGAATCAAATTAACGAGTCAGATCTATCCTAAGGGGTGAAAAGTTGGAAACCCAACAAGGTCAGAGTTGTACAGCACCAAAAGAAAGACAAAAAGTTTGACTTGAAAAGTTGAAATTTCCCCTTCACAAGGGGGCAAATGTTACTAACAAAATAAACTCCGAGATAGGATGATAGTGAAGGGGGATCGGACCATCACAGACAAAGAAAAGTAATCCGTAAGAAGAAGCTAAGCACAGGGTAAAACCAAGAAGCCTAAGAGAAGTATCCAGAAGGGCAAGAAATCGGCACCCTCAACAAAGAAGGAACCTTCAAATCCAATATAAAGAGAGATTATCGGCATGGTAATTCTAGCAGGAAGGATAACCAAAAAGAAATCATCCAAAGTCGGGAGCTAATAAAGAGGAAAGCAAAGGACATCACATCCCGAAACCCAGAAGGACGAAACGCTATCGGTATTAACTAGCTTAATACCGATACATTAAGAAACGGGAGCATCGAGAGCACAAAGTTCAAAACATAAGGAAGTTGTTCGGGAGCCACCTACCGCAACCTCAATCAGATGGTCACCGACAGGTCACTTTAGTAAGAAACTAATAAAGTACCAAAGGCACCCCTCCAGAAGGCCAAGATAAATTTCAGAGATCTACCGAAAGGCAAGCCAAGATCTCGGAAAGAGACAAGCTATCCAAACTAATTTACTTAGTGTCGATACCGACAGAGGTGGCGGATCTGGTAACCACCCTCTTAAATCATGAAGCAAAGTTCCACGAAGGATTACTAGTAAGACCGGAAGACCATATTTATAAGCCTATATCTGAAAGCCTGAAGCCTTCCTAAAGTTATCCATACCGACGGCTTGATATCGATACAAAGAAGATAGACATGACAACAAAGAGAAATTCCAAAGACCGGGACCATCCTTCCAAGAGACAGAACCGACACTTTAAAAGCAATAAGCAAAGCCAAAAGAGCGGCTGAAAGCCAAAGCACCCGAAACCGAAGGGAAAGGCGCCCGATAGAGGCTTCTGCTAGCCCAATGACAAAAGAGGGCCCGATTTGTCTATAAATAAGAACCCAGGGGGTCTCATTTTGGGGGCGGATTTCTCGTTCCTCATTCTTGTACTCTTTTTCTCTAGAGTAAACCCTAATTTCTAAATCAATTGGGGGATTTCTATTGTAATCACTAATGTACTCCAAATCAAAAATCAGTAAAGAGCAGATCGATACTTAGCATGTTTTCTTATAAATTTCTTAAGAAATTTCTTAGTTATTTCTTACATAACCTATTATAGATTTCCTACATGGTCACAAACACTTACTCAAGCTTAGACCCATCAACAGAGTTCTTACAGAACCCCTTCCTACAAGCCGTTTAGCCTTTTTGTCGAGGGTTGTGCTTAAGTAACCCTAGTCCCAAGATAACAGTTGGTTTTAGAGCTGTTAAGTGTGATGCTCACTCCATTGAGGGAAGATTAACTAATCTTTCAGGCTCTGAACCTTTATATATAGGAAACGGTGAACTAATGTAGACTCGTGAAAGCTAAATACCCCTATTTCCCCCTTAGGTCCACTTCTGTAGACCTATCTCTGGTATTGACGAAAAATATCATTACAACTATCATTATGCTTACCAGTTGAACAAGATATATAATCAGTTAAAGACGAATGAATAAAATATCTTTTCATTACCTAGTCTACTTATGAAACTCAGAATATCTATATTATTTTGTAATTTTTGCTTTCCCTAGTTTTCGTTTTATATGTCTGCCTGTGTTTGGTGATTAGTCAGTACTAAGTAACCTAAGTATCACTGCAGGGTTATACAAATTAAATAGGTAAGATAGGGTATTTTCAGTTCTGTGATGTAGCAAGCATTCTCAGTTGTCATTAGAATATGAAATAGCAATTTTGTAGGCAAAGGTCCAAGCAATGGTAGATGCAGGAAATATTACTGAGGCAGATACAATTGTCTCTGGTGGGAAGACTCATAGACGGACCTGGCTTGTGGGAAAGCGAGGTAAAATGTCTGAAAAAAATCCAACTCCAGCTCCTATAGATGGATACATTCAAGAGCTGACCACAAAATAAGGCAAGAGCTCGAGGCTGATTTGGAAGCAAATGTGAAAAGAAAAGTGAAGGAGAACATGTCATGGGTGTTGAAAAAGCTAGGTGAAGCTAATCTAGATCTTAATTTAGATGTTGGAGACTTCTGTGTCACGACAAGAAGTGAAGAAGATGACACTGGTACTCCTACAACTAAAGAATGTGTATTTTGGTTGGTATGTGTTAGCACTTGTGATATGTACAATATTTGAAATGTTCTTTTAAATTATGTACTTGATTGTATGTGTTGCCATTTATGTTATATTTGAAGAATCAATATGATATGTAGAATATTTTGGATGGTTTGAACGTGATTTTGGATGGGTTTTTTCTACGTACAAAATTGGTATTGCAAAAAATTTCATTAAAGCGTTGGATTTGCTTTTTCTGATGTTGCATTTGCTTTTTTTTCTTATGTTGCATTGCAAGATAATGGTTTGCATTACATAATACAGTGGTGTTGCATTAAATAAAATATTATTAATTCCACTATGATATGGCACGTGGGCCCCACAATTGACATGGTGTATGACACGTGGGCAGCTGACGTGGCATATGACACATGGGCAACTTACGTGGAAACTTGACGTGACACCACTATCATGACCTAAAAGCCAGGTTCTGACTAGTGCTTAAGGCAACGCTTTATGTTGTTGCATTACTTGCTAGTAGTGTTGCAATACATTTATAATGCAATACTTTCTCTCTGTGGCAATAGATTGCAAAAAGTGTTGCCTTAGAGAGCAATGGAAACGGCCGCGGATGTCACGCCCCTATGATGTTACCTATTTGAAAATTTGGCTTAAGGCAATGCTATTTTGATCTACGGCCATATTAGAAAAGTGTCGAATATGCCCACTTATGGGGTAGTGACATGGATGCTTCACACCCCGCCATCTGTGTTTTGAAGAGTATATGGACTAATGGTATATTATATATATAGTCATATCTATGTATGTATGTATATATATAATATATACACTTAATAAAGATTTTAGGAATTTGACATATTCCTCTCAAAGAAATCAAATCAAATTAATTATATTTAATTGCCAGGTAGAAGAAAAGAAAACATTTTACTATAAATCTTTGATTATATATCTTAGCTCAAGCATACGCCGATCTTCACCACTGACGGTGCCACATGTCAAAAGGAAAGCTTTGATTATAAATCTACAATCAAGCACCATGAACAGAATATTCCTATATCTTTGGAAAGAAAAATATTTTTTTATAGACTTTTCTTAGTCCCAATATTCATGTAGAGAGGAGACTTCAGCCATTATAAGTACTCATATACCCATTGTAAAAATTATATATTCTTTTCGTCTTATCCTTAGTAAAGCTTTGTTTTTCTTCTTTATTTTATTTCTTCATTTTTATTTTTCATGGAAGTCTGTGTTGTCTATTTAACTAGATTTAATAGAGAACAAATTGTTATTGCATTTTCTTTTCTTATTAGTGGTTGACCATCTGTTTAGATTCAACGGCAATCCTAATTTTTAATTTATGTTTGTTTATTTTTGTTCTATTGTTTTATTTTCGGTATTCTATTTTGTTTTTCTTAATTAAACATTTAATTTATAACAGATTCAAATATGTAGTAAAAACAATTGCAGTTTTGCTTGTTTTTATTGATAATTGCAAATTTATTTGTAGTTCAATTAGATTTAATCTGAAATAGATTGCAAATTCAATTTTATCTAAACCACATCCCCAAATTGTTCTAACTTGCCCACGAAATTATATTAATAATATAATATAATTTTCTTTCTTGTGTTCGACCCGTATACTATACACCTATGCGCTGGCAGTAATTTATAATAAATTTGCGCTTTTCTAATCATTAGGAAAGTTTCAAACAAGTTTTTGACGCCGTTGCCGCGGAAGAAATAATTAAATTTTATTTTTTATTTAATCTCTAATTTGTGTTAGTTTTGTTAATCCTAACGATAAGAACAAATCAAAAAGAAATGAAAGACTGACACAAACCCGCTTAAACAAAACAAGCTAAAACAAACTTTTTTTAAAAAAAATGGATCCTTCTTGTTAAAAAATGACTGAATAAAATACGTGAAACAAAAGGACACTCAAATAGCAGATGCAATTAAAGCAGGAGGGTCGCTTGTACAATTTTAATTTCTACAACTATTATTGTCAGATTGTTTTTTGGATGCATACTGAAATAAATTTAGTTACGAGCAAAGGCCCTAACAAACATAAGGTGAGGAAGTCATTACCTTTCCTTGGCTCCAAAACAATTAAATTCTGTCATTTGCATACACCTTGGACTTAAATAAAACTTGATTAGACGTTGGCCTTAGGATCAAAACTCAAGCTCATCAGGACAAACAAATTAAATATGTTAGATTTGAAAATTTATTTTACTTGAGGTATTTGATCTATTCCTTTTGTAAAGGACGGTGATATGTATTACATCAGGAATCTTTCGACATTCTAACAACTTAACTTTTCTAATCTATCTATTTAATTTGATTTGCAAAATATTTAACTATAAGAATGTATTTTGTGAAGTTGATTCTCTCAAGGGTTTGATCGTGGATATATAGTAGTTTAAAATTTGCACTATTAGCAAAAGAGGTTGCCTACTACCTGTAAAACATTGGTTGTATCCCTTAGTATTTATACTATACATGAATGGCCATAAGACCCTCTCCCCTTTCAGATCAAGATTATCAACTAATAAAATATCTTTGATTATGTCATTTATTTTGGATAGGAGCTAATTGTTTCAACCTTAAGTCTAGGATTTTCTTTGTTTGCATTTGACAACAATGAGTGAAAAAAGTTTCAGCCACCATAATTGTCGTAGGGAGTCTCAAATAAACCAAAACTTTCCAAACGAGGTGGATCAAAATCGAATAAATCAAAATTTTCTGAATTACATGGTAGAGGATAGACCTTTATCTCTTCAAGATCGATATTATCCAACTAGGACTGTTCAACCTACTGTCATTGTATTCTCACCAGTTGAAGGAAACAATTTTGAGCTTAAACATTCTTTTATTCAAGGGGTACCTAAATTTACTGGTCTTGAAAATTCTTACGAATTTCTGTGTAAATTTGAATTGTATGCGTCCATAACTAAAATGCACCAATTATCTAACGAATCAATCATGCTAAGGCTAATTCCATTCACATTACTTGAAAGCGCTAAAAGATGGCTAAATTCTCTTCCAAAACATTCAATAAGAAGTTAGGATGAATTTGTCACCATATTATTGATTTTATTTCCCGTTTCATAAAACTTTAAAAATCAAAACTGAAATAAACCAGTTCTCTCAAAACGAGGAGGAAGCATTTTCAAAATACTTTGAGAAGTTCAACCAACTACTGTAGAGTTGTCCTCATCACGCAATCCCAAAACATCATCTATGTCAAATTGCGTATAAAGGGCTAAACTATTAGACTAGAGCACAATTAGAATCAATGTGTAGGAGAAAATTTATGTCTAAACGGCTGATGGAGCTTGGGTATTCTTAGAGAATTATTCTGAAAAAGACATGCAATGGGGGTCAATTCGTATTCCCATCCGCGCTTCTACTAGAGAAGTGCATGTCACGGATCCAATTCATATTCCGTTAGAAATTCAAACTCCTCAAATCAGAGGACTATCCCATTACTACCCTCAAGACCAAATCAATGTCATAGCTCAAAATAGTCCTTACTCATCCATATATAACCCTAGTTAGAGAAATCATCCAAATTTCTCGTAATTTAATCCCAATAATGTCTCGAATCCATCTCACATAATACCAAATTCGAATTACCAAGCTCAATTTTCTTCTAGTCCTCAAACTTCTTAAGTTTCACCTTAATCCAAGACTTCAAGTCAACTGTATAGGCATTCTAATTTTAAATCATCAATTCAATTTTCTCAACCTTTATAAGAAATTGTTCGATTAGAAAAATAGATAAACAATCAAGATGCAAAAATCGAACAAATGATGAATATGACGAAGGAGTTAATGAAAAGTAACAAGAAAGGAAACTTTCCTAGTCAACCAGAGGTGAATCCCAATATAATTCTCGTACGGTGAATTCTTGTGAGGACGCAAAATATAATTCGGTCAAATATGTCACCACCCTTAGGTCCGGACAAACAATTGACAACATGTTAACAATCCCATTGATTCTTCGATTTCGACTCAAATTCAACAGCTTGACACTTGTTTGCCAATCCTTCTGAACCTACCAAACTCCCATCTTCTTCGAATGTTGGCAACCCCAACGTATCTTCTTCTAATGTCAGTAACCCCGACAATACCTCTTCTTCTAATGTTGGCAATCCCAACATCTCATCTTCTATACCTCCACCTACTTCACTTCCCTTGCAAACACCTTCTTCACCAAATGATCAAATCACCAAAAGAGTTTACGAACCAGTTGCTTCTTATCCTCATAGACTTAACAACAAGAAGAAGGACGCAAATTTTGAAAATTTCTTGAAATCTTCAAACAAGTTTGTGTCATTCCACTTTTAGACACCATCTAACAAATTCGTCGATATGCCAAGTGTCTTAAAGAGCTATGCACCTGAAACCGAGCCACTAATGTTCTTAAAACTGACTTCTTGAGTGCGAATACTAGCTCTATTTTCTCAAATCCTTCACCAATCAAGTATATGGACCCTGGTTCCCCTACAATCGGTTGCAAATTAGGTAACACGCACATTAATCATGCCCTACTTGATTTTGGTGCAAGTATAAATTTTCTTTCCTACACTCTGTATTGTCAACTAGGACTATGGGAATTGAAACCCGTGAATATCATAATTCAGCTAGCCGATCGATTTATTAAAAATCCATTGGGTATAATTGAATATGTTTTATTCAAATTGAACAATTCAATTTCCCCGTGGATTTCATAGTCCTAGAAACCAAGCCTATTTCGAATCCCAATAGTCAGATTCCATTTGTATTAGGTTGTCCCTTCTTAGCTACCTCAAATGCTATTATAAACTGTAGGAGCGACCAACTTCAACTATCTTTTGGGCACCTGGCCATTGAATTGAATACCTTTGATCATAAAACTCAACCCAAAGATTTTGAAATAGGTGAAGTCGACAAAATAGAAACAGTTATAGATGACACATCAGATTTATCTCTTCATAAAGTGTTTCTTGCCTCAATAAACGTGTCCACTATGTCTTTTGAAGAATTATTTGAAGATGAGCTTAAATTCTTAAATGAAGAAAATGAATCTAGGGAACATCTCAAAGAGAATCTTAATTCCATATCATCAAAAGAAATTATGGTTAAATACTCAAGTTTATGGAATTATGATAATCTTCAGTTGAATGATATAAATCAGTGGCACGACAAAATTTTCATTAGAAGAATTTTGATTTTGGGATTCATTGACATGCCTATTGTACCTCAAAAATCAGATAAGAAATCATTATGCATCATTTTCAATAGAGGCAAGTGTGGGGGAAAAAAATGAATTTTCGTTCTTCGCAAAACATTCATCATCTTCATAGATCTCGTTTTGTATATGATTTGCATGTGCATATAGTTGTTAAATTGCATTTCATTCTATAAATCATTTTGCATCTAATCCATCTTTGGGTACTATCTTTCGCATTTAGGAAACGTGTTTATAGTATGGACACCATTTTGACCGAATGTTGGTGGGATTCTGCATTGCACCTTTTTTTTCTTTTCGTTTTCATGCATTTAGATAGGACCTTCATGCATTTTAGGTTGTACTAATATGCCTTTTTTGTGAAACACAACTCATTTTAGATTGGTACAATGAAGTAAGTTAACAATTTTTAGTCAGTTGACGGTAAACAAAATTCTCAACTAAAATCGAATAAGAAATATAATGAAAAGTTGAATTACGAGCGTTAATAGTGTAACCATTATATAAGGAGATACTTAGGTGATGGCCAGGAAGTATATTCTAAATTGTAGTCTTTATTTGTTGAGTGGATGACTTAAAGTACATGTATTGGCTTTTTGAGTCTTTAAATCAAGTTGTGTTAAGCTGAAATTGTATAATTCTCTTTTCTTCTTATGTCCATTAATAATAGTAATCCAAGGGTATCCAACATTGCTAGTATATCAAGAGTGGGTGTGCAAACCCGCCAAGCTCTTTCCTAACTCTCACATAAGCCCGCAAGGCATTTCATGTGTGGCATACTTTGGCCTCATTTTATGAGTTGGACACCTAAGGATTACCGACATCTTGTTGACATATTCAACGTCGGTCTGCACAATCTTCCAAGCTCTGTCCCAGCTCTCTCGTAAGTCCGTAAGGCAGTGCATAGGTGGTATGTCTTGGTCTTTTCTGTTAGGTGTGTGTAATTAGTTATAAATTTTAATTTTCATAGAGATAGAGAGTAAGCAATGATACCCAAGCACTTCTTGACCTTATAGATTTGACTAGTCATACACAAGGAAATAAGAATATCACTTTACAAACTATGACAAGCAAACTAAGAAATTATTTCATGGCTGCATTATGTTATCAATCGAACCAACTGGAAAAACTAGAATTTAACATATGAAATCTTATATTACGTTGAAAATTTGTGACGAGTCGGGGAATTAAGATTTTCTATATATTGATTTCAATTGTATACTTCTATGTTGCAACTTTTCTAAAACAAGTCATGTTTTCATTTTTGTTTTCATTTGCATGTCTGTTACATTCATGTAGTTGTATTACAACCATAACATACTACATTCGGATTTTGTGGGTAGTATCCGCTGAAAACCCTCACGAGACACCACATGTCCTACTAGGGACACCTAGTGGTTTAATGATTTGTTGCATACGCTCAATGCAATCGTGTTTCCTATGAAAGTCTGACCAACCTAATTTAGTTTTCATTTTTGTTTTACTCGAGGACGAGTGAAAGATAAGTGTGGGGGTAATTTTTTTAACATGTAAAAAGTGTTTATTTTTACGCTTATATATTATCTTTATTGTATATAAATAAATATCACTTCAAAAAAAACTACGTTTATGTGAGGCGACCGTTAATGGCATCTAAGGTAAATCATCACTTTCTTCCATTACGAATTTCTGTATCTCCTCAAAATCGCACTTCTCTTCTCTCTCCTCCTTCTCTTTACTAACCCTAGCTTACGCTGTGCGTGGAATCCCTCACTAAACTTATACATTATTTTCAGATCTAAGCTTTTTATGCTTCAGATCTGAGAACAAACGACCTGCTTTACTTCATCCTCATCAGCTCTGAATGCGCGCCACCGACTCCTCTTCTTTCTTTCTGCAGAACAATTTCAGGCAACTACTTAACCAAGTTCTTCAACTGGTTGTCATGCGTCGATTGGAAGTTATGTCACCAATATGGAGTTAATTATCGAGCAGTAACTCCCTTTAATCGATTAATTTTTGCATCTCATCATAACTCTACTTTTGTGATGGTAATTTTTTGATTTATGGGTCTTCAATGTTTTGCTTTTCTCATCTTGCTGGCAGAACTTGGACGTCGATGGTGTTTATTTTCTTGGATCTGATTGTCTGTGAACTGGTGCTTGGTTTTTCTTCCTCGTTTTTCTATGCTTGAATCTTTTCCATGTATTTTGATATGCAAGTTCTTGGTTTCAGTTAGGTTAGTTCTTGAGTTATAATGGTTTGCTGGTTTATATTTGTTCATTGAATTAGGTGGAACCATAGGTGAAGCTAGCAGCTCTCGAGGTTTCTATCTGCATTTCATTGTATATCGAATTCTACCATGCTCACAATGCCACCTCTCTAACCATCTAATGCGATGGTTTTGGCGCTTGCCAAACTACGACCATGTTATTCTCTTATGTCATTGCCTGTAGCTTCTTGCTGATGAGTGAGGTGATCATATAATCCTTTGGGGCAGTATGATGTTGCTACTCTGTAGCATGTTATACTATTACCCTGTTAAGTCACGTCTTCTGACAGTTGGGTACAACTTGGTGTATCTCTAACATGGGATTACAGCTACATTGTTCTGTACTTAGTTATTTATTGTAGCTTGTAATATAAATGTAATATTCATAATTTGACTACCTTTGTGGAGCAATGGTGGACGGACCACCTTAAAAACCGTATTTTATTGTAG
Organism: Allium sativum; assembly: GCA_030737875.1. NCBI lineage: Eukaryota > Viridiplantae > Streptophyta > Magnoliopsida > Asparagales > Amaryllidaceae > Allium > Allium sativum. Next base: position 765,846,463 of record CM060913.1, on the reverse strand, counting down.
TTTAGTAAATTAGCTAGCTTCAGTGCTCTAAGCATGTTTAGGTAGTGTGGACGGAAAACAATAAACACCGTATGTGGTGGACGGTCCACCATAAAAACCGAATATAGCTAACTGCTAACTACATCACCTGTACTATATTGTATTTTTTTTATTAGTCATAATAAAAGGTGTTTGCGGTCACCTTAAAAACCAGATGGCTATGCCAAATAAATAACATGGATAGCCAATTGCATAAAAAATGCTGTAGAACACTGGTAAAAGGCCTAGGAAGTTTGGTTGAGTGTTCCGAGTTTGATCCCTATCAAGTACTATTTTTATGAAGAAAGGAACATGGATATTTCACACCCTGCCTCCTGTGTTTTGAAGAGTATATGGAGTGTGATATATTATATATATAATCATATGTATGTATGTATATGATATATACACTTAATAAAGATTTTAGGAATTTGGCATATTTCTTTCAAAGAAATCAAATCAAGTCAATTATATTTAACTATGATGCAGCAGAAAAGCAAACCTTTGATTATAAATCAATCAAGCATCATGAAGAGAATATTTAAAGAAAACATTTGGTTATAAATCTTCAATCAAGCATATGCTGATCTTCACCACTGACAGTGCCATATGTCAAAAGGAAACCTTTGATTATAAATATTCAATCAAGCACCACGAAGAGAATATTCCTTTATCTTTGGAAGAAAATATTTTTTATAGATTTTGCTTAGGCCCAATATTCATGTGGAGAGGAGACTTCAGCCATTATAAATATTCATGTACCCATTGTATGAATTATATATTCTTTTCTTCTTCTCCTTGGTAAAGCTTTGTTTTTCTTCTTTATTTTATTTCTGAATTTTTTATTTTCATAGCAGTTTGTACTGCCTATTTAATTAGATTTGATAGAGCAAAATTTTTTATTGCATTTTCTTTTCTTATTAGTGATTTACCGTATGATTAGATTCAACGGTAATCCTAATTTTTATTTTATGTTTGTTTATTGCTATTATGTTATTTTATTTTTAGTATTATGTTTTGTTTTTCTTAGTTAATCATTGATTTTATTATAGTTTCAATTATATTTGAATCTATAGTAAATACAATTGTAGTTTTACTTGTTCTTATTGATATTGCAAATTTAGTTGTCGGTTCAATTAGATTTGTTCTGAACTAAATTGCAATTTCAATTTTATTTAAATCATATCTCCAAATTTGTCTAACTCGCCCACGAAATTATATATAAATAATATTATTTTATTTTCCTCCCTATGTTCAACTTGCATACTACACACCTGTGCACTTGCAGTAATTTATAATAGATTTGCACTTTTCTAATCATTAGGAAGAAAGGAGGGAAAGAGGGAGGCTGGCTTTTTGGATTGGTTGGAGGTGCTAACGTCGCCGGAGAAGGAAGAAAAAGCGAGTCGAACGAAAGACACTTATTCGCATTTTTTGGCGATTTGGTGGCGCTACAACAGTCATGGCTTTGGTTATGGGTGGCCCTATGGGTGGCGCGTCTGATGAGGGGGGGTGAGGCGATATCGGATCAGGGGGAGGAGGCATCATACTTGATGAAATAGGTAGACATTCGATCGTAAAAAACGACTTGGGTTTGATTTTAACGCATGTGATTATTAGCGTTAACTAAAGTGATTAATTTAGCTAATGAATGTCATTAAGTAATTTAAGTTAATTTAATTCGAATATAAACTTGCAGCTTTTGTGACTATTTCGTATTCGATTTTAACTATTGGACAATGCGAAAGGTTACTTGGATACGATTGTGAGTTAAAACTCGCCCATTTCAAAAAACTATTATCCCATATAATAGTATCTATTCTTACATATTAAATTGTATGACTGGTCGTTCAGATGATTTACTGCTTATTGAGTTGATTTGTATATATTCCCACTTTTGGAGCGAATGACCTTTGACATTTCCTACTTAATAGCGGAAAATTCATCTTATGTGAATTATATTATATGATTTTATGCATTCGTGTTTATATATGAGATGGATTGCATGAGGACAAGGTAGAGTGATCCAACATCATTCCTCAAAGTGATTGAATGTTATTCGCTTTCATATTATGCAAATATGAACTGTCTAACATAAACAACATAAAAGCTAATTTGGGCGATAATTACTACATTAAATTAAACTCAGATATGATGTTAATCAATAAATAGTATTGGTTAAGTGATGAGAGGTAGATAGTCTAATTTTAGTATTTGAAATATGATAATTTGCTATAAAGAAAAATAACCAAGTATAGAAAGTTATAAAAATTGTTTTGTAACAAAGCAAGTTTAATAAACAGATTTTATAAAAGTTATATAACATGAAGTTTTATTAAGGAATCAAGTTTAATAAATAGAATTTTAGAAATGGATTTTATAAAGAAATTCATAATGAATTCAAGTTTAATAAACAAGTTTCAAAAAAGAGATTTCAAGTGTTTTATATTCAAATAAGTTTTTACAGTAAGGTGAACGAAGCTATATATATATATATATATATATATATATATATATATATATATATATGAAGACCTATAAACGAACCAAGTTTTATACATTCTTTAAAATTGTTTCAAACTAAGTTTTACAAATGGCTTTATGGACTTACAAGTCGACAATAAATGTCTTAGAATGTATAATGAATTTTATGAAGTTTAGAAATCTATACAAGAACTTTTAAAGAATTCAATTTTCAAGCTAAGTTATAAGAGATTTGACTTATAATGAAAATAAATCTATATGGTATGAATTATGATTTGAAGTTTCATAAGTTAAATAGATTTCAAGGTTTGAATATATAATATTTTGATTTGACTTGTATTAAATCCAGAACACGGAGCGTGTGTGATTTAACCGTTATTCGACAAATACTACAAGTCAAATTTGGAAGTTAGTATTGAGTATTATCATTGTTGTCACTATACATCTTTTGTACTAAACACCAATTGTTTTGGGTTTTATATTAAACAACGTATCACTTAACATTGTTTTGGCCCATATATGATTTGCTAATATACTAATACTATTTAGATAAGTATATGGCTATGCTTCCAAAGTAATGAAAACTATAAGAATTGTGAATATACTTACTCTTTTAAGACAAATGAAAGCATATGATTTTCAAGTATTTACAGATTACTTCTCAATACAATTTCTTTCAAATTTATTAAAATCTCATGTACCGGTTCCTCAATACCTACTATCGTAGAATATTCATGTGGCACTTTCTCAGATTTAGCACGTGTGATACATGTTCCTTCTATTTCTCCAAGTAAAGCCCTTCGCATGGCAATACCTATGGTATCGGCTTGCCCTTTCATGAGCGGGGACAGAATGAAACGACCATAATAAAGACACGTACTGTCTACTCTTGATTCAACACATTTCCACTGTAGTGTTCGAGTGGATCCTGCTATTTCCTCTCGAACCATGATGACTCGTGAATATGCTAATCTCTCTGAGATAATTATATGGATTTGATTTTTAAGAATCGATTAAACGATTTTAATAATGATTTTAATTAAGAGGGCTTATCGGCTGCTTATGTACTCAACAATATACTTATAATTAATAGTTAAATTGCAGACTATTATTGTTAACACTGTTGATTGAACGTGGTTCAAAGGCCAAGCTAGACACAAAAATACAGATCGCTCGTTCGCTATCATTAGCACTGGTTGCTCGCTCCATGGATATTGTTTGCTTTGAAGAGTGATTGAGCACTGCTTAGCAGGGAGGTCGAGCAGAATCAATAAGCTCGGTCGGACATCTTCATCAACTAAAGGTCACACACTGCATTGGGAGCACTTTCAGGCCGCCTGGAACGAGCTCGAGCACTACATCTTCATAGGTTCGAGCAGCATTTCTAACAATGGGTCGTTCGCCCACTCATCCGTCCGCCTGCTCGCTCGTACATAATTAGCTCCAAGTCGCCCGCACGTTGGAAGAATAGCTCGCTCATATGGTTGAGATCAACTCGCCCGCACATCATTGGAGGGTCGAGCATCACCTGTGTGAGCGCTCAAGCGTCGCAGCTACCAAGAGCAGTATGTCTTCATACATAAGGATCTGGGTGTATAAAAGGAGCGAACATGTGAAAAGAGGAGATGACATATTTCAAAATTATTGTTCCCATCTACCACAAAGGGATAAAGCTGGCAATGTAAAGTGGATGGCATGCATGTAAATATCATTCACATTTCTTGAGTATGGAAAAGCTGCACATGATGAACAACAGTAAAACATGAAGGACAGGTTGTCCTGTATTAGCTCATTCCACATAAATGCTTTAGACCGCCGGGCATACTTTAGGTTGCATATTTATGGAGATCGCTCGTGCAACCCCATATTGTCTGGTCGCTCATTCAAGCGGTTCCTGTCACACATAACAGCTACGTACCGCTGTTGCCAACTGGCTCCCGCTGTCCAGTGGCATATTTGTAAATACTCCGGCATGCGACCCGCACCCTGTACACTATAATTACAACTTTGCCACCCGGGTCTAACTTCTCCTATAACTACCCCATTTCACCACACTTCAAGGGGGGATTTTCCACGACCACGAAGTGCTGTCCAAAGGTTTCCTCTACCATTCTAGATCTCTCCAACCACCGTTAATGGCTTCCAAAGCTCTCTCCATCTTCCTCCAACGATGTGAAGAACAATCACCTTCATTCTCCTTTATAAATATCTCATAGCATCATTAATAGCTCCAAGAGCTTTCTCCTCCTTCCGCCGTAGCCAATTCAACCAAGTCACCTTCTCCAATCTACGTTAGAGATCATTCAAGCTTCATTCTACTTCTCTCCTACCGCCATTAACTCTCTTTAAAGCCTAGATTTATCACAAATTCATCATGGAACCAAGGAAGCTCACCTAAATCTCTAAGTGATTGAAGACCTACCCTTCAACCGCCACCAATTGAGAGATCCCCTCCGTTCCTCCACGAATCCAAGTGTAATCTAGATCATAAAAATGAGAAAAAAGAGAGGGATGAATAAAATGAATGAATCCATGTATTTTGTTCTCTCTAAAATGATAATGAAATTGCCTCTGAAGTGGACGTAGATCTATTTTAGATCGAACCACTATAAAAACTCTTGTGTCTTTACTTACTTTTTCCCGTTTGTCTTGCGACTGTGGCTGCTTTTGATTTCTAACCATATTGGTGAAGTACGATTTGTGTACCTTTGGTGTTTCAACCATTTTTGGTGAAAACATTTGGCACCTACCATGGGGCTGCGTTCGCATCTCCTCCTTCACACTTCCCTCGATCTTAAGAGCCTTGCATTGACGTCCTAAGCCTACTTCTACCATAGATTCTACAAAACTAAGCTACACGCCAAGTGATGAGTTCTCTTCAAAGTTCAAATCCATATCCGAAATAATGGCCTAATCTAAGAAGACCGCTAGCAAAGCCATTGAAGAAAATAATGATGTTGCTAATAATGAAACCACACCGCCCGCTAATCACTTCGAAGTCGGTGAAAACTCCATAGATGGGGCCGGTGTAACTAAAGCTGAGCTAAACACCGCTATTGCCAACATGAACCAACAAATGAATGCTTCTACTAAAGCTATGATGGAGAAACTTGATGCCATCCTTAATGCTCGATCAAATCTAGCCCCTCCAAAAGTCCATGTTGATCTCAAAGAAAATGACAATCCGTCCGCTTCTAACCATGACGCATTGACAACATAGAAGACGATTATGATTGGTTGAGTGACAAGGACGAAGCTAATGTCGAAAAATCAAAATCAAAAGCTAAGAATCATTACGAGTTTAGTGCTCAAAAGGTTACCACTCCCGTTACGGGGATACCTCCTCGCCGAGGAGGTAAACTACCTAAGCTCTCAAATCAAAACTGCTTGCCTAAAAGAACATTTGGTAAAGAGCTCAGCTTCGCGGAACAGCATAACACCGAAGAATACATCTCGGATATGATAGAGAAAATCATGAAGAAGAATCAAATTGGCAAAGACGATGAAAGAGAATGGGACTTCTCTCCCGAAAGTACTCCATTCACTGAAAGAATCCTTGAAGCATAGTGTCCAAAGAAGTTCAATCCTCCAACCTTGCCTCCGTACAACGGACTTGTCGATCCTAACTACTTCCTGTTCAGGTACGAGTCGCATGTGAGTGCGGCTAAAGCAACTGACGAGATGAGATGCATATACTTCCCCCTCTATTTAGAAGGTGCTGCATCATTATAGTTCACAAAGCTGCCACCTAAGTCCATAGACCGGTTCTCTGACCTAACCAAAAATTCAAGGAGCGGTTCTGCTTGTATGCTACTAAAGCCAAAGATGCTATAACGCTCTCAGCAATGAAACAGCATCCAGGGGAATCCATTAAAGCTTCTCTAAGTCGATTCAATATTGCTTTGTCTGAAGTAAGGAACGCAGAACCTCGCATAATCCTTATGTCTCTACTTGGCGCTATAGATGAGAATAGCGAATTCGGTAGAAGGATTAAAATGAAAGAGCCGGGCACACTTGAGAAATTCTATAAAAAAGCAGAGAAGTACATGAGAGTCGATAATAATCCGGTACCTCTTCAGATCATTGGTGGTAACTAACTTCTCGAAGCTCCCAAAAGTGCAGCTACTCAAACTAATCAGAAGAATACTCAGGGGTAGAAACGAGCTAATTACGGAAACAACAACAAAGCTAATAAAAAGTTTTGCCTTCTAGACTTGTCTGAACTAACACCTCTGAATGACACTCCTGAAAACATCTACCTTTCCACGAAGGATGCAGAAGACTACCCGAAACCTCGGCCAATGAAGTTGAATGACCACTTAACCAAATCTGGGAAGTTCTACATGTTTCATAATCAACTAGGCCACAATACCAACGAGTGTAGGAATCTAAAACACTAATTGAAGAGCTGAATAGGAAGAACCATCTGCAACAATATGTGAAGAATTCCCAAGAGGCAAATCCTTCTGCAACTCCCCAGGCGCAAGAGGCATCAAATGACCGATCTGGTCCAAGCAACAGAGCTCCTGCTCAACCTGATCCAAGGCCGATAATCAACTAACGACCGTTGATGATCTATGGCTCAGAATAAGCGAATTTATTCGCCATTACTCTACTTCTTGCATTACTTTACTCTTTGCTATGTTCTACTCTCTTGTAAAAATTCTATAATGATTTACATGCAATGTACCGAACAATGGCTATACAAATGAAATATTACCTGCTTGTGTAAATCTGTAAATTGCAAAATTTTCTTTAATATAAAATTTGCTAACAGACGATTTCTCATTGTAGGCTATTGATTGACATAGAAATGTGTTTATTTTATGCTCTTATATCTTATCTTTTGTATATAAATAAATATTACTTGGGTATTGTTTTGTTACTTTTACAGATATTCCAACCCAGCCCGCATGCAACCAGAAATGTAGAAAAATAGAGTTCAATTTGCTGTGTATTTGCATTTTGAAGGATTGTAGATGAAGATATCACATCTAGTTGCTGTTGGACAAGAAAAGGATTGATAATAAGGCTTTGCACATCACAAATCAATGAAGAAGTGTCAAGGAAGCAAGAGGAAAAGAGAAAAGGCACAAATTTGCTTTATTTATCTAAGGCCCATTTATGTCTCTCATTGTAAACTGATTAGTGATGTAATGACCAGGCCCATTTATCATTAGGGTTAGGGTTTGGCTATCTACCCTATATATATACCCTTGTAATGTCATTGTAGCCACCATCCTATCATATATCTCATTCTATTCTTTTCTTCATTAATAAAACTCATTTTTCTTTTTATCTTATGCAATTTTCTATTTCTTAGCAATTAGTGTTGTCTACACGATTAGATTCGGTAGAACACTATTTGTATTTTGCATTTCTTTTCATTAATGATTGACCGTCTGATTAGATTCAGCGGTAATCCTAATTTTATTTCCTGTTGTTATTTATATTCTGCACTTTTATTTTCTGTATTTTAATCGCGTTCATAGGTTAAATTGGATTTGATTAGATTTGAATCTGATTCATAGTTTCATTGCTTTTCCATTGAAATTGTGATTTGATCGTCGGTTCAGTTAGATCTGTTCTGAATCAAATTACAGTTTTAATTTTGTTTTGTTTAATTTTCAAAATCAACCTCCAAAGTTTTGTCTAACTCGCCCAAGAGATTAGATAAATAATTTGATTTAATTCACCTCCCTGTGTTCGACCTGTATGCTACACACCTGTATGCTTGCAGAATTTAATTTAAATGTCGCGCTTTTCTAATTCATAGACTAGCGTCGATCAAGTTTTTGGCACCGTTGCCGGGGAGGCAATAATTAAATTTTATTGTTTATTTAATTTCCGATTCGTGTTAGTTTTTATTTCTGTTTATTTTTATTTATTTTTCCTTTTTGTTTTCTTGTATATATAAAAGAAAAAAAATCTTGATTGGTGAGATTTTGTATTATTTAATGATACTATAATCTACTGTACAAGAAAAAAATCTTGCTCGTTTTTCTTTGATTTCTTTTCCTTTTATTTCTCAATCTATTTCTTTCCCTGTTTATTTCTCAATTTATTTCTTTCCCTGTTTATTTTCCTTCTTGTTTTTTGTTATTTTTGTTCTACAAAAAAAAACACTCTTGATTGGTAGATTGGATATTATTTATTGATATTACAATCTCCAAATCAAAGAAGAAAAAAACTTTAACTTTATTTCTTGCCGTCTTTCCATTTTTTTCCTCAATCTTCTATATCTTCCTTCATTTACAACAAAAAAAAACGAAAAAAAAAATTTTCCTTTCCATTTATTTCTCTCTCTTTCAACAAACTCTTTACTTTTCGCAAATAAAAAAAAATTCATAAAAAGATTCCTTTTTTACAAGTTTTCCCTGTTTGATTTATTTCCTTCCGTTTCTCCTATAATACCATAATATACTAGATAAGAAAAGAGAAAAAAAAAACTTGCATTTTTTTTTATTTTGATTGCTTTCCAATTACACCTTTCCCTCACTTCCTCTAATCTCTTTTCATTATTTTTTTTTTCTTTTTTTTTCATTTGTTACTTTCCTATTCTCTCTTTTATAATAAAAAAAGGGGGTCGTAAAAAGATTCTTCTTTTGCAATTCTTTCCTTGTTTACATTTCCATTGCTTTAATTCCCTTCTTTTCTCTCTCGTCATATTCTCCATATTATTCTTTCTTCTGCCTTTATTCTTCATAATTCTTTTCCTTTTACATCTGGTTCCTTATCTTCTTATATAAATATTCAAAAAAAAAAAAACCAAAAATCCTATTTCCTTATTTCCTCCCCATAATTTTGTCTTTCCTCTTTACAAAAGACCTTTTCAATCGTCTACTTCACCCTCTTCATCCCCAACGCATAAAACCTTCAGTCACCCCTCAAACGCACCAGTCCCTCATCTTTCAAACCCCTTCCCTCATCTCCATACACCATCATCTTCACGCACAAAGCCGCAGCCCACTCCACAATTCAACCCGCAAACCCAACGCCAAAACAATCTTCACGAACAGAAATTTACCGACGATTCTACAGCAAATCCATTAGCCCTTGCCTCAAACGTTCATCTCCTACAAACTACCAATCCTTCTCAACCACTCGCGCATCCGTACCCTCACCATCCACGAGATCCGAACCACCTTCACGCCCAAAATCAGCACCATATATTTCAATTCGAAATCCCCAATTCACCATACTCGAAACCTCCCCTTAGCCAATTCGAAGGTCTGAAACCCGATTCAATTGTTAATATTCGAAATTCGGATCCAAAGATTGATCTTTGGATTTGTTTTTAATTGCTTCTGAAAAAAAATAGGGAGGCGGCTTTGTTTATTTATTTTAAGGAAAAAGGGACGTGCTTTGATTTTGTGATGAACCTAAGGGAGTGCGTGTGAGCCAATTTGTGTTTAAAAGGGTGCGTGTTTTATAGTTGTTGTGGCTTGTTTTTGGAGTACTGTATTTTATTTTGAACGTTTGAAGCGTGTGGCCCTTAGTCAGAATAGGGTCTCTTGGGGTTACTTTATTTTCTTTCTGAGTACGGCTGTGATTCCCTTTTCTTTTTCAAAAAAAAATCTGTGTTTAAAAAAAAATAGTTTTTATTTTGTTTAGTTTCTTTTTAAGTTTTTTTTTAGTTGAGTTTAGTATATAAAAAAAATCGTTCTCTGTCTAGTTAGCTCTTAGTTTAGTTTTTTTGTTTATTGTTAATTTTTTTTAGTGTTTTTTTTTCTTAATTCTTCTTCTCTTCTTTCCAACAAAAAAAAGAGAAAGAAAGAAAACAAAAATCAGGATCAAGCAAAGAAAGGAAGACAAGCAAGTCCGAAGTGGAGAAAATCAAAAGCGAGCAAAGCAAAACAATCAGTTGAAGTTAAATTGTTGGAGCGTTTGCACACCAAGTGGGGTGTGAACGCACTAGCGCTTCCCAAATTCACTGGAGGACTGCCGATCAAGGTGAGAAATTTTTAAAACACTACAGGTGCTCTGCTGCAAAGAAAAAAATATATATCGACAATTGTTGTAAAAAAAATCTGCAGGGCAGCGGCTTAAATGTAATTTTTTTTTAATTTCTGCAATTGTTTTATGTGATTGTTGTTATTTCTGCATTTTTTTTATTCATTCTATTAAGGGCAACACCCAAATTCACATAAGGTAAGGGATTTCATCACCCTTTCCTTAGCCCACAAATTGCATTTCATCGTAGAACCTGACTAATAATAACGGTTAGACGTTGGACTTAAGGGAGTCACGGGCTCATATAGGGCTTAATTATATTGTGATAGTTGATTCATTTGGAACGAATTATTTCTTGGTGTCTAGACTACGGCAGAGAAATAACCGTTTATAAATATTACGGTGATTCGTAAATATTATATCGGTTGTTACTCTGAAGGTACTTAAACCTTCGGCTGCATTGCTAGGGTGATTCCTGGTGCACCGATAACTCCTGTCCGTTAACTGGCTGAGAAATCTTTTGATCTAAGTAATCAAACGTGTCACCTTATAATTTTGGGTTAGGAGCCAATAAGGACAGAAAACTTCATTGTAGCTAATTTCTGTGCTTGCATTTAACAACAATGAGTGAAAAAAGTGTTAGCCAACAAAATTCTCCTAGGGGTTCTCGAATCAACCAAAATTTTCCATCCGAATTGGATCAAAATCGAGTGAATCAAAATTTTCCAAACTTTGGGGAACAAAATCAAATGAATCAAAATTTTCAAAATCTCAATATCCAAATGGATAGACCCTTGTCTTTTCGTGATCGATGTTATCCTACTAGGACCGTTCAACCATCTGTCATTGTGTTCCCACCAGCTGAAGGAAACAATTTTGAGCTAAAACATTCTTTTATCCAAGGGGTGCCAAAATTTACTGGGTCTGAAAATGCTTATGAATTTCTGAGTGAATTTGAATTGTATGCCTCCACAACAAAAATGCAACAACTATCTAACGAATCGATCAAGTTAAGGCTAATTCCATTTGCACTACTTGAAAGCGCTAAAAGATGGCTAAATTCTCTTCCACGACATTCCATAAGAAGTTGGGATGAATTTGTCACTGCATTCTTGAAAAAGTTTTTCCCTTTCCATAAAACTCTAAAAATCCGAACCGAGATAAATCAATTTTGTCAAAATGAAGGGGAAACTTTTTCAAAATACTTTGAGAGATTCAACCAGCTATTATATAGTTGCCCCCATCATGGAATTCTAAAAGATCACTTATGTCAAATTGCATATGAAGGGCTAAACTATCAGACTAGAACTCAACTAGAATCAATGTGTGGAGGAGACTTTATGTCTAAAACAGCCGATGAAGCTTGGCAATTCTTAGAAGATTATTCTGAAAAGGACATGCAGTGGGAATCGATTCGTGTTCCCATTCGTACTTCTACTAGAGGAGTACATGTCGTGGACCCAAGTCAAATTCCTTTAGAAAATCAAACTCCTCAAGCCGGAGAAGGGTTACCCCACTATTACTCTCAGGACCAAGCCAATGCTATAGCTCAAAATAATCCTTACTCATCTACATACAACCCTGGTTGGAGGAACCACCCAAATTTTTCTTGGTCAAACCCCAATAATTCGGCTAACCCATCTCACATGCAACCCTTTATTCCCAATCCGAATTACCAAGCTCCTTCTTCCAATTCTCAAATCTCTCAACCTGCACCTCAAACGAAACAACCTTATAGGCACCCCAACTTTCAATCATCAAATCAATTCTCTCAATCTTCTCAACCACCACAAGATATCGTGCGTTTAGAGAAACAGTTGAACTCTCACGAAGCTAAAATGAACTCACAAGACGCTAAACTCGACCAAATGTTCAATATGATGAAAGAACTAATGAAAAATAATGAGAAAGGAAAGTTGCCTAGTCAACCTGAGGTGAATCCAAAATATAACTCTCGTGCTCTAAATTCTTGTGAGGATGAAAACCACAATCCGGTCAACGTTGTTACAACCCTTCGATCTGAAAAGGGGATTGATAATAATGTTGGCAACCCTGACAAACCTTCGAACTCAACCCAAATACAAAAGCATGATGATCACTTAATGGCTACGAATGCCAGTTCTTCTAAACTTCCATCTCCCTTAAATGTTGGCAATCCCAACAGTTCTTCTCCTAGTGTCGACAAACCCGACTCACCTTCTGAAATCGATGTTGGCAATACCAATATTTCATCTTCTACACACTTACCACCTTCTTCTTCCATGGCCAAATCTTCATCGTCGAACGATGAAACTCATCACAGAGTCGAAAAACCAGTAGCTCCTTTTGCTCATAGACTCAACAATAAGAAGAAAGCGGCAAATTTCGATAAAATTCTGGAAATTTTCAAACAAGTCCGTGTGAACATTCCTCTTTTATACACCATTGAACAAATTCCTCAATATGCTAAATGTCTTAAGGAATTGTGCACACAAAAACGTGCGACCAATGTCCCAAAAACCGCCTTTCTAACTGCAAATACAAGCTCTGTTCTTTCGAATCTTGCCCCAGTCAAGTATAAAGACCCTGGCTGCCCTACGATTGATTGTAAAATAGGAAACACTCACATCTCTCGTGCCCTACTCGACCTTGGTGCCAGTGTCAACTTCTCCCTTATACTGTCTATCGTCAACTTGGACTAGGGGAGATTAAACCAACAAGCATCACACTTCAACTAGCCGATCGATCTGTTAAAAAGCCATTGGGAATTATCGAAGACGTCTTGATACAGATCGAACAGTTTTACTTCCCTGTCGATTTTATAGTTCTAGAAACAGAGCCTGTCTCAAATCCCAAAATTCAAATACCATTGATCTTAGGATGCCCTTTCTTAGCAACCTCTAATGCTGTCATTAATTGTAGGAATGGTCAGCTTCGACTTTCCTTCGGGCACCTAACCATTGAGCTAAACATATTTAATCTCAACAAGCAACCTAGGGATTTTGAGATCGATGAAATTGACATGATTCAAACCACAGTTGATGAAACCTCTAGTGACACTTCTGAAGCCTTGAAAATGTGTCTTGACCATTTCGACTCTGATTTCGATGAACTCAAATACATTTCTGAACTAAACAAAATTCTTGACTCCGACACTTCGTCACCTGAATCTAACCAAGGAATGTTGACCAATGTTGATACACAAGACCTTCCTAAGTTAGACCTCAAACCCTTGCCACCAGACCTTAAGTACGCATATTTAGACTCCTCAGAAACTCTTCCCGTAATCTTGGCCTCTGATCTTACCAAGGACCAAGAAGAAAAACTTTTGGATATCTTGCGGGAAAATAAGGACGCCTTGGGGTGGGAAATTAGCGATATAAAAGGAATTAGCCCATCAATTGTGGAACATCGCATACATTTAGTTGATGAGGCTAAACCTACCCGTGAGGCTCAACGGCGACTAAACCCAAACATGAGAGAAGTGGTCAAGGAGGAGATAATCAAATGTCTAGACAATAACATCATCTATCCCATCTCTGATAGTACCTGGGTGAGTCCGGTACAAGTTGTACCAAAGAAGTCGGGAGTCACAGTAATCAAAAACGACAGTAATGAACTCGTCCCAACAAAAATCAAAACCAAATGGCGTGTGTGCATCGACTATCGAAAGCTTAACTCAGCCACACGAAAAGACCATTTTCCCTTGCCTTTTAATGACCAAATGCTCGAACGCTTAGCGGGACATGAGTACTACTGTTTTCTCGATGGATACTCTGGCTATAACCAAATTCCTGTTGCTTTAGAAGATCAACATAAGACCACCTTTACTTGTCCCTTTGGAACCTTTGCTTATCGTCGCATGCCTTTTGGTCTTTGTAATGCCCCCGCGACTTTCCAAAGGTGTATGATGAGCATTTTCTCTGATATGGTGGAAGAATTCTTGGAAATATTCATGGACGATTTTTCAATTTATAGATCATCTTTTTCCCAATGCCTCACTCATTTAGAACTCGTCCTTAAGCGTTGTAAGGAGAAATCACTCGTGCTTAATTGGGAAAAAAGCCATTTCATGGTAAAAAGGGGGATAGTTCTAGGTCATGTCATCTCCAAAGATGGCCTAGAAGTCGATAAATCCAAAATCGATTTGATTGCTAATTTACCTCCTCCTAAGTCTGTCAAAGATGTTCGTTCATTTCTTGGCCATGCAGGATTCTATAGAAGATTCATTAAGGATTTCTCAAAAATTTCAAAACCTCTCTCGAATTTACTTGCCAAAGATGTAAAGTTTGAATTTTCCAATGATTGCAAAACATCTTTTGAAACTCTTAAATCAATCTTGACCATAACTCCCATCATTCAACCTCCTGATTGGACTCAACCCTTTGAACTTATGTGCGACGCTTCTGACTTTGCAATTGGAGCCATCTTGGGTCAGCGAATTGATAAACTCCCTCGAGTCATTTACTACGCTAGCAAAACTTTAAATGAGGCCCAATTGAATTACTCAACTACTGAAAAGGAATTTTTGGCAGTTGTCTTCGCTCTTGAGAAATTCAGACCATATCTCATAGGATCCAAAGTCATAGTTTACACTGACCATGCTGCCCTACGATATTTGCTTTCTAAAAAGGATGCCAAGGCCCGCTTGATTCGTTGGATCCTTCTTCTTCAAGAATTCGATATAGAAATACGAGATAAAAAGGGTTCTGAAAATGTCGTAGCTGATCATCTCTCTCGAATTGTGCACGAAAATGATAACGACACCCAAATCGATGACTATTTTCCTGACGAACAACTCCTTTCAATCTCTAACACCCCTTGGTACGCTGACATTGTGAATTATCTTGTCACACAACAAACACCCGCTGAATGGTCGAAACAAGATAAACAAAAATTTCTCTCGAAAGTTCGAAACTTCTACTGGGACGACCCATATCTTTTCAAATACTGTCCAGACCAAATCATTCGAAGGTGTGTGCCCGATCATGAACACCAAAGTATTCTCTCCTTCTCACATGACCATGCTTCTGGCGGTCATTTTGGAGCAAGAAAAACTACTGCAAAAGTTTTGCAAAGCGGTTTTTATTGGCCCACACTCTTCCGTGACGCTTTCGAATTTTGCTCTAAATGTGAGCGATGTCAAAGAACGGGTCGAATCTCTAAGCGAAACATGATGCCTCTCAACCCCATTTTAGTGATTGAGTTATTCGATGTTTGGGGCATCGATTTCGTGGGACCATTCCCTAATTCATTTGGGAATCTTTACATCTTACTTGCGGTAGATTATATCTCAAAATTGGTTGAAGCCATCCCGATCAAAACCAACGACAACAAGGTTGTTATCAAATTTCTCAAAGAGAACATCTTTTCACGCTTTGGCACACCTCGAGCTATCATTAGCGATAATGGCACTCACTTCTGTAATCGAGCTTTTGAATCCTTGCTCAAGAAATACTCAATCACACACAAGCTGTCAACCCCTTACCATCCACAAACTAGTGGACAAGTAGAAGTTTCCAATAGACAAATCAAACAAATTCTTGAGAAAACCGTGAATTCCAATAGAAAAGATTGGTCCTTAAAACTGATTGATGCACTTTGGGCTTTTCGCACTGCTTATAAGACCAATCTAGGGATGTCACTATATTGATTAGTCTTTGGAAAGGCCTGTCACTTACCTCTTGAATTAGAGCATCGTGCTCTTTGGGCCATAAAATTTTTGAACTTTGACTTAGAAAAAGCCGGCTCACATAGGAAGCTACAAATTTCGGAATTAGAGGAATTAAGAAATGAGGCGTATAAAAATGCGAAAATCTACAAAGAAAGAACCAAAGCCCAACACGACAAAAACATACTCCGTAAGGAATTCAACGTAGGTCAAAAAGTTCTTTTATACGACTCTAGACTTCACGTGTTTCCAGGAAAACTCAGATCTCGATGGACTGGACCTTATGTCGTGAAAACAGTATATCCTCATGGAGCGATTGAAATTGAAAATCCTAGGGATGGAAAAGTCTTCAAAGTAAACGGTCAACGACTGAAACCATTTTTGGAATTCTAACAATATGACGAAGATGACTCTATCGATCTGCATGATCATCCACCATGAAATCAGGTGGTACACGTTCTTTTTCTTTTAATTTTCTTTTTCATTTTATTTTATTTTTGTTTTTCTGCCTTAGACAGTTAGGACACTGTCTCAATCAAGTGTGGGGGGGAGTCTGCATTACACTCTTTTGATTTTTCTTTAATTTTTCTTTCTTTTCATGTAGGACCATCATACATTTTATATCGTAGTAACATACCATAATTTTTTAATTTTTTTTAAATACGACTCATTTTCAATTGATACAACAAAATAATTTAACAATTATTAGTCAGTTGATAGTATTTTTCTCTCTCAACTTAGATCGAATAGGAAATATAATGAAAAGTTTAATTTTGAGGGATAATAGTGTAACCGGTACATAGGGAGATTCTTAGGTGATGGCCATGAAATCTATTCTATATTGTAGACTTTGTTTAAATAAGTGGAGGACTTAAAATACTTATAATGGCTTGTCAAATCTTTAAAACTAAGTTGTGTTAAGTTGAATTCGCGTAACTCTCTTGTTGTGCTTATAATTTCAATAATAATAATAGTAATCCAAGGGTATCCAACATTGCTTGTATATCGAGCGTTGGTGTGCAAACCCGCCAAGCTCTATCCGACACGTTGTTGACAAAGTCAGCGTTGGAATATCTTGGTCTCATTTTATGAGATTCGACACCTAAGGATTACCGACACGTTGTTGACAAAGTCAAAGTCGGCCTGCACAATCCGCCAAGCTCTTTACCTACTCTCCGTTAGTCCGCGAGGCAGTGCATGGGTGGTAAACCTTGGTCTTTTTAGTTAGGTGTATGTACTTAATCATAAATCTTAAAATTTTATAGAATAAAGAATAAGCGATGATACCCAAACATTTCTTGACCTTATTGATTTGACTAGCCATACATGAGAAAATTAGAATACCACTTTGCAAACTGTGCCAAGCAAACTAAGAATTTATTTCATGGCTGCACTATGTTATCGACCGAACTAACTGGCCAAACTGGAATTTAACATTTGAAAACTTGATTTATATTAAAAATTTGTGACAAGTCGAGGTATCTAAAATAAAATCAACTGACTCGAAATTGTTAACTTAATTTGTTGTACCACTTTCCTGAAACAAGTCGTGTTTTCATTTTTCATTTTTATTTGCATATGTCCATTGCATTCATGTAGTTTCATTAGAATCATAGCATACTTCATTTGGATTTTGTGGGTAGTATCCGCTGAAAACCCTCACGAGACACCACTCGTCCTACTAGGGACACCTAGAGGTTTAACGGCTTGTTGCATGCGCTCAATGCAATCGTGTTTCCTACGAAAGTGTGACCTATCTAGTTTAGTTTTTTCATTTTCTTTTTACTCGAGGACGAGTAAATGATAAGTGTGGGGGTATTAATTTGATTGACATAGAAATGTGTTTATTTTATGCTCTTATATCTTATCTTTTGTATATAAATAAATATTACTTGGGTATTGTTTTGTTACTTTTACAGATATTCCAACCCAGCCCGCATGCAACCAGAAATGTAGAAAAATAGAGTTCAATTTGCTGTGTATTTGCATTTTGAAGGATTGTAGATGAAGATATCACATCTAGTTGCTGTTGGACAAGAAAAGGATTGATAACAAGGCTTTGCACATCACAAATCAATGAAGAAGTGTCAAGGAAGCAAGAGGAAAAGAGAAAAGGCACAAATTTGCTTTATTTATCTAAGGCCCATTTATGTCTCTCATTGTAAACTGATTAGTGATGTAATGACCAGGCCCAGTTATCATTAGGGTTAGGGTTAGGGTTTGGCTATCTACCCTATATATATACCCTTGTAATGTCATTGTAGCCACCATCCTATCATATATCTCATTCTATTCTTTTCTTCATTAATAAAACTCATTTTTCTTTTTATCTTATGCAATTTTCTATTTCTTAGCAATTAGTGTTGTCTACACGATTAGATTCGGTAGAACACTATTTGTATTTTGCATTTCTTTTCATTAGTGATTGACCGTCTGATTAGATTCAGCGGTAATCCTAATTTTATTTCCTGTTGTTATTTATATTCTACACTTTTATTTTCTGTATTTTAATCGCGTTCATAGGTTAAATTGGATTTGATTAGATTTGAATCTGATTCATAGTTTCATTGCTTTTCCATTGAAATTGTGATTTGATCGTCGGTTCAGTTAGATCTGTTCTGAATCAAATTACAGTTTTAATTTTGTTTTGTTTAATTTTCAAAATCAACCTCCAAAGTTTTGTCTAACTCGCCCAAGAGATTAGATAAATAATTTGATTTAATTCACCTCCCTGTGTTCGACCTGTATGCTACACACCTGTATGCTTGCAGAATTTAATTTAAATGTCGCGCTTTTCTAATTCATAGACTAGCGTCGATCAGCTATCCAACGAGCGTTTGCCTCCTTAAAATCCGACCAGATAAGACAACCCCTGATAATACCCACTCAACGGTAGATCGAGAAAATCTCAATGAATCAAACGACAGATAAAACAACAAACAGTCGCGGATCTAAAACTTCATCCCCCAAATGTTTGCGGGAATCCGTAAGCGCAAAACGAAGTGCGGGAGCTCGCTTACGCGAGATGAAGCATGGGAGTTCGTAAGCGCAGAGCGATGCAGTCTTCACCCAAAGGTTCGCGGGAATCCGTAAGCGCAAAACAAAGCTTGGGAGCTCGCTTACGCGAGATGAAGCGTAGGAGTTCGTAAGCCCGGAGCGATGCAGCCTTCACCCAAAGGTTCACGGGAATCCGTAAGCACAAAACAAAGCGTAGGAGCTCGCTTACGCAAGAGGAAGCATGGGAGTTCGTAAGCACGGAGCGATGCAGCCTTCACCCAAAGGTTCACGGGAATCCGTAAGCGCAAAACAAAGTGTGGAGCTCGCTTACGCGAGACGAAGCGTGGGAGTTCGTAAGCACGGAGCGATGTAGCCTTCATCCAAAGGTTCGCGGGAATCCGTAAGCGCGAAACAAAGCGCAAGAGCTTGCTTACACGAGATGAAGCATGGGAGTTCGTAAGCGTTGAGCGATGCAGCCTTCACCCAAAGCTTCGCACGAATTCGTCACACAAAACAAAGCGCTGGAATTCATTATATGTGAAACGATGCGTAGGAGTTCGTGGCGCGAAGTGATGCAACCCTCAAATGATGCTGGAGTTCGCACTGCGAAACGATGCGACAACCAAAAATCCTTTCCTTAGAAAGAGCAACCTCTCCACATGAGAAGTTAACAACGCTCGATGAACACTATAGTGTTAGTCCAGTCAATAGAAGAAGGCGAACACTGGATTATAAAGACATCTCCGAAACATGGGGCATCCAACTGGGTCTTCGATATCAAAACTGATCGGCACAGCGGACAAATGTTAAGCAGTAAAAATACTTCCCACAGCGAAGGGTAAAGATCTCCCAGACAAGGGCACACATATCTAGGACTTCTTTAAAGGGAACCAGGAAATAAATCATTGATATACGAAATTTTGTTCACTGCCATCATTAAAACGACGATGTTTGGAATCCACAATCGGCTTTAGTCGATTAATTGATTTTAAGCATTAACGCAAATTCGTATTAGAATATCGTGTTTGTACAAATAATATTCGATGAGTTATAAACCGTTGATCTATGCAAAACACTTTATTCAATTCAAAGAAAAATTCGCTATGATTCATTTCTTAAATGTTAAACTAATCCACTATTGATATGGACAGTTGGAAGTGAGTATAAGTACAAAATCATGCAATTGCTTGTTTTAACTACTGAACGGGTAGCATGGAGCATATAAGTTCAAAACATGAGTGGTTATAGCAAACGGAAAGCTACGGCTGGATCCCAAAGCAAATCAAGTTCATTTCGAAGCCCACATTTCTCGCAAGCAAAAAATACAAGCTTCGAGGGGAAAATGTTAACACTGTTGATTGAACGCGTTTCAAAGACCAAGCTAGACACAAAAATATAGATTGCTCGTTCGCCGTCATCAGCACTGGTTGCTCACTCCGCGGAGATCGTTCGCTTTGAAGAGTGATCGAGCACCGCTTGGCAGAGAGGTCGATCAGCCTCAACAAGCTCGGTCGGACATCTTCATCAACCACAGGTCACACACCGCATGGGAGCACTTTCAGGCCGCCTGGAATGAGCACAAGCACTACATCTTCATAGGCTCGAGCACCATTTCTAACAACGGGTCGTTTGCCCACTCATTGGTCCGCCTGCTCACTCGTACATAATTAGCTCTAAGTTGCCTGCACGTTGGAGGAAGAGCTCGATCATATGGTAAAGATCAACTCGCCCGCACATCGTTGGAGGGTCGAGGATCACCTGTGTGAGCGCTCAAGCATCGCAGCTACCATGAGTAGTATGTCTTCATACATAAGGATCTGGGTGTATAAAAGGAGCGAACATATAAAAATAGGAGATGGCATATTTCGTAATTATTATTCCCATCTACCACAAAGGGATGAAGCTCGCAATTTAAAGAGGATGGAACATATGTAAATATCATTTCCATTTCTTGAGTATGGCAAAGATGCACGTGATGAACAGCAGTAAAACATGAAGGACAGGTTGTCCTATATTGGCTCGCATCAACATAAATGCTTTAGACCGCTGGGCATACTTTAGGTTGCATGTTCATGGAGATCGCTCGTGCAACCCCATATTGTCTAGTCGCTCATTCAAGCGGTTCCTGTCACACACAACAACTGCGTACCGTTGTTGCCAACTAGCTCCAGCTATCCAGTGGCAGATCTGTAAATACTCTGGCGTGCGATCCACACCCTGTACACTATAATTACAGCTTTGCCACCTGGGCCTAACTTCTCCTATAAATACCCCATTTCACCACACTTCAAGGGGAGGATTCTCCACGACCATGAAGTGTTGTCCAAAGGTTTCCTCCACCATTCTAGAGCTCTCCAACCACATTAATGGCTTCCAAAGCTCTCTCCGTCTTCCTCCAACGATGTGAAGATCAAATCACCTTCATTCTCCATTAGAAATCTCTCATAGCTTCATTAATGGCTCCAAGAGCTTTCTCCTCCTTCCGTCGTGGCCAATTCAACCAAGTCACCATCTCCAATCTATGTTAGAGATCATTCAAACTTCATTCTACTTCTCTCCTACTGCCATTAACTCTCTTTAAGGCCTAGATTTACCGCAAATTCATCATGGAACCAAGGAAGCTCACCTAAAACTCTAAGTGATTGAAGACCTATCCTTCAACCGCCACCAATTGAGAGATCTCCTCCGTTCCTCCATGAATCCAAGTGTAATCTAGATCATAAAAAAAGAGAAAAAAGAGAGGGATGAACAAAACGAATGAATCCATGTATTTTGTACTCTCTAAAATGATAATGAGAATCGCCTCCGAAGTGGACGTAGATCTATTGTAGATCGAACCACTACAAAAACTCTTGTGTCTTTACTTACTTTTTCCCGTTTATCTTGCGATTGTGGCTCCTTTCGATTTTTAACCATATTGTTGAAGTACGATTTGTGTAGCTTTTGTGTTTGAACCATTTTTGGTGAAAACAATCACAATTTGCCAATTTAACTTATATCGTCGCTAGTTCGAGGAACTGGGATTAGTATTGGATCTGAAACCACTTCAAATTGACTTTTCGTTTGAAATTGAAATTGCATTATGCTTATGCTCATGCTTATGGTTATGATTTGGAGATGTAGACCTTCGGAATGGAATAAACTACTTGTTGAATGTCTTTGGTTAACCATCATGATAATATTATATAGAAACGGTGTTTATGTTATAGGGTTCTTCATGATGCAAGGATTTCTTATTATTAATCATATGAATTATTCCTGACAGGATGTGGTAAAAGAGTATCTTCGGCTTGTCCTACTCTTGGACAACTCGTATGGATAAATGTACGATATTCCATTTCTAGATCACGTACATTGATCTCTAGCTATGAACGTGCATCTATTCGGTGGTATGGAGGACAACTCATGCACTATGTCCATTCTTCTATGAGACGTACGAGCTCGAAGGTTGCACATTTGTGGTAGCCAATTAGTGGTTGATGCAATGACAATGTGGAATTCAAAGATGGTTATGTGAAATGTAAGAAAGATATACGCTAGCTTCAGCTTCATCACTCGGAAATGGCTTAACAAAGCAAGTGGTGAGGCTATGTGGGTCATGCCAATTAGGATAGATACATCACTCTTCTATTTATGTACTTACATTAAATATGACGGATGAGGAGAGTGCGCTATAGGTCGGAAATGACCAAGGTGATGGCATATTCTATCAGCACACCACCTTCGGGCTTGTGTATCGTTATCGGTCATGTTATAAAAGCGGATGCTAGTTCATCCTCGATACATCCCTTTAGAGGTGTATTGTACATGAAGGAAGTCACTTACCTACCATTTGCATGGAATCTATTACGCATTACAAACCAACCAATTTGTATGCATTGTTTAAAATACATTGAATTTGATAATGGTAACAATTTCGCATATTGATTTGATTTATTTTATCGGTTTTATGGGTTTTACCCTCCATGCTATTAGGAATGATATCACGTACTTTTCTAAAATATTTGATTATTGTAAGGTAAGAACCCATGCATGTTTATGTGTGACCGTGGTTTTATGAGGTATCATTTCTTTCAAAAGATTTTTCTAAAATTAAACAAGTTATTATGATGTGAGTTTTCTTACTTTGGTATTCCAAATTAATCCAGATATTATTTTCCTTAATGCTTTGATCATATCGAGTACATTTTCCAGATTAGCTTTGGATTTGCTTGGAGCTTCAAGAGAAGGGCTTGAGTCAAGATGCAATCTCATATTATTATTATTTATTTTTAGTTGTGCCATGATGCTTGTTGTTTTTCCGTTATGATATGTGTTGTATTTATCAACAATTGTAAGAACATGTCATTATAATTGTGTAGACTAATTTATTTTGTTGTACTCTGATTATTTTTCATGTGTATTTACAATTTTCTCTTCTATATAAAGAGTATGGTATATTACATTTCATCTTTCCGCTATGAGACTCTAATATGTTGTGTTCATCCTCGTCTTCTTCTTCTTCTTCTTCTATTCTAACTTTCTTTCTTCTCACCCTTTATATATTTTCTTCTAGATTTTTCCCTGATTTTATGAACCTAGCTTGTGAGCGAGAGACGGGAAAGACATGATGGTAATCTTAACAATCATGTCAGTAAGCTATATATGAACATATGGTAAGGTCTGCTTCTCTGTCATAATCATCAAGCATGCTATAGTATTACACGCAAGACCTTGAGTTCGACTAGAAATGGTAAACAAAAGAAGAAATAGATGTCTTAGAAACCTGATTCTTGAGTTAACAGAAGATGAATGAAAAGCATACATAAAACAATAAATTATTGATTTAACTTTGGATTGAGTAAACCATAGTAATAATTAAAAATTAACATTCATTTTACTTCTTTCGTCAACCTGTCAAGTTTAGATATGTCCACAACCAAAAAAATTCACGCTTCCATTTGGATGTGCCAACTCGTCGGATGCGTCAAAAGTTAGCTCCCCCATCGAATGAACTATTCGACCAAATGAGGGAAATTTGAGTCGTTGGCTTCTGACACGTCCGTCGGATGCGTCGTGGTGTGTTAGCCAATAGTCACCCTTTTTTCTAGCTCCTCCACTATATAAGCCTATAATCCCCCTTCTCTCTGCTCCACACAGCCTCATTTCTGAATTACTACTAGTCTTTTCATGCTTCTTTTCAAATAAGTTTCTTTATTATTATATTTATATTTTCAGTATGTAGGGTGTATGTGTGTGTATAAGGCTGTGCGACTAAAGCCCCGTTAATTCCCGCTATAGCTCATAGCGTTCCTCGACCACTACGCTATTTCAACTTAGCATCAATGAACAACAAATCCACTTTAAGCCCCGCTATTTTCCGCTACACCCGCTAAGTCAAGGTTTTTTAGCATCCGCTTTAGCAATATTAATATCTATAGGTTGATTTGACTAGTTCTCTTTTAAAACAAATAAAAAACGTTAGTGTAAAGTGCCAATTTTATGGCATAAGTGCATAGTTTAGGTTAGAAATCTATTAGACTCACTAAATCTAGTATGCATAACCATGATATTCTTTATTTATTTTTCAAATATGATTAAAAAAACAAAACTTTATTATGCACAAGTGATAATGAACTAACTTTAAATATTTGGTTTTATATCTAATAAACCTTTCTTCTTCTCCGCTATATCCCCATTATATCACGTTTTATCCTCATTATAACTTTTTGCACCTTCACCGCTACAGAACCGCTAAGCGCTTTAACTACAAAAATATAAGGAGCATTTCTTTGCACCTTAAATAGTGCATCAACCCTGTATACCTCATGATTTCAACTACATAAACTCTTTTCTCTCTCCTAATACTTCCGACTCTACTAATGCTTTTAGCTCTCCTACTGCTTCATAGCATTCTCGACTGCCGAATGTGAGTAAGAGTTCATTGATTTATATGTAGATTTCCTACCGAAAATCAGGGGCGGAGCCACGTTGCGCTTGGCCTGGGCACGTGCCCCCCTCCCCCCCCCCCCCCCAGAAAATGAGAAAATAGAGAAAAAAACCATTTCTTTAGAAATGGCGATAACAATCGCCCTGGCAAACAAAATCAACGTCACTCCCCTCTTTCCAACCGTCGTTTTCTCCTCCTCCGTCATGTCGAGACCTCCGCCCTCCCTCCGCCTGAACCTTCGAAGGCCATGCCAGTCCAATTTGAAGACTGTCAAAACCCTAACAGCGATGCCCTAACCTCCAGTATCCGTCCTCTGAGCTTCAGTCGACGAAATCAGATTGGCATGAAGATTTAGAGGCAGCAGAGCGTGAGCTTCACCTAGTTCCTACTCCTCCATTGATTGATGAGTATGGTTTTCAATTAGTGACATCTCGCCGAAAACCTAAACCTAGACATAATGGTGGAAACTTAGATTGGGGTTTGCAGTATTTTGAATCTTAACAGGTTAGCGGAAAGAGGTCACTGGAAGTTCTTATCTAAGAGGATGAGGTCTAATTGGCTCGATTTGTGTAGACGTTTTTTAAAAGATCAAAATTCCATGTTGTGGTTCAAAATAAAAGGAACCGCTGCTGAGAAAGAGCAGCAAAGGCTGTATAGGCAGACTTGGCTAATGTTGACACACACAAAAGCTTACAGCAGTAAGGTGAGTGATTTCGATTTATTGATTTGATTTATGCTATTTTCATTGAAATTTAATACATCGATTTGCCGGAAGTTTGTTTTGATAAAAATGGGTTGTTGCTTCAACTTTTGACTGTAGAACTAATATTTTGTTGGTGTAAATTTGGGATTGTTAGGTTGGATGGTTTGTTGGTTGATTTAATGGTTAGTTTAACTCTTTTTTTTACATATAATCAAATGCTCAACAAGGGGGAAAAAATTTCGGGGGCTACAGCCCCCGAACCCACATGTTTACTGTCTTGCCCCTCTATCTGAACTTTCTGGGTACTCCACTGCCGGAAATGGTGCATTCCGTCAACTTGTTTTACACAACTGTAGCAACGAAATTCAACAAATGTTTTATGATCGATCAATCTCAGACACAAATGACGAAAATCTGATGCATCTATGAAATGAACGAGACAAGAGCATTTTTTCTATTTTCGCCCCTTTAATTCTTTTATTCCACATATAGCCCAATTTTTTGAAAATTTGCAAATTTAGCCTCCTTCTGGCCAACTCAGCGCTGAGTTGGCCAGGAAATGAATTTTTCTAAGGGCGCAATCAATGATTGCACCCCGTAAGGTTTCTTTTTTAAAAAACCCGATGGCCTCCGCGTGACTGTTAAAAGTTAAAACATCCATCAAAATCCAAAAAACCCTAAAACCCAAAACCGAAATTAAAACTCCAAATTCGAAATTAAAACCCCAATTATCTTCAAGTAATTTCAGCTTCTACAGTAAACATGGCAAGTTCTTTAACACATGAGCAAGCTATTGGTAATTATCTCTATTATTTTTGTGTGTTTATCTCATAATTTAGGTTTAGGATTTTCTTGATTTTTCTTGTAATTTTGTACACCGATGGTTTACAGATGTTTTAGTTGATGTGTTGGTCATATATATGCAAAATAGTTGATTTCGTGAGAGTTTTGTTGAGATTGGAAAATGTGGTCATATGATTTGTGGAGCCTTTTCTTGTGGTTTGAAAAGGCATGTTAAGTTTGTTGTGGAGAATTGAAGATTGGTAATCGACCTCATTATGTTGAATTTGCGTAGATTTGAAAATTAGTAGGTTTGTATTTGTTTTGGTGAAACCAAGTACTAAATTTGTTAGCATTGAAATATTTCAGAGTATGCTGAGATGGCGCCCGGACCTATAGATGGTAGCGTCTTATATTTACAGGCACAGCATCGTTCAAACAAACCGGAGTTGATGGCGGTAACCAAAACTCACCATTCAATACTAGTTATAATATAGAGATCAAGAATATTTGTGCATGTTAACTAATCAAAAATTCACTTTTGTTATTGTGTGCCAGCTCAAAACTGCAGTTGAAACCATCGAGCACTCATCGTCCTTAAAGTTGGTCACTTCAAAACGTGTCGGTGTGTTAGAGCTACTTGATCGAGCGGGTTTTCTCTTGATACATCGCCTTGGATCCATACAAATCGACCGCCATCATATAACAGCTTTAGTAGATCGATGGAGACCGAAGACATCGTCATTTCACCTTAGATGCGGTGAACTGACGTTCACATTGGCGGATGTGGCGATTTTACTTGGCTTATCCATCGATGGTCATCCATTCACCACTCCTGAATTCGATGATTATGCGGAAATGTGCGAGAGTTTGCTAGGACTATCTCCTCCAGGAGTCGAGTGGCATGGGCCCGAGATGATTAATATGTTGTGGTTTAGGCAGCAATTAGCCGAAGACATTCCTGAGGATGCTTCTCAAGAACAAATGGAGCAGCATGCGCGGGCCATTATCCTTCACATTATCACTTCTCGTTTGGTTTGCGACCATTTGAAATCTCGTGTTTGGCTTAGATGGTTACATTACTTGGAGGACTTTGATTTATGCCGTGAGTATGCTTGGGGTAGCGCCGTTATTGACTTCACATATGCGGAGCTAACACGGATGGCTTTTGGGCGGCTCGATTCAATTGGAGGTTGCCTTACATTAGTGCAGGTATTTCTTTTTTTTAGTGTTCTTTTTTGAGGGATATTTCTTTACTCGTTATGTCCTATGTTTTATAATAATTTTACTTGTCTACAGACGTGGTCTTGGGCGTATCTCCCCGTTGGGAGAGTAACTATGAAGAAGGCGCAAATTGATGTTTCATTGCCTTTTGCTTTGAGGTAATATTACTATAAGAATATATTGAACATAGGGTTTATTTAAATTCTGGTAGAAAGTCTGTAATTTAATGTTTTCAATAGGTGGATTGGGCCGAAGAGCTCGTTGTTCACGCCTAGACACAACGTTTCGTTCTATCGTAACGAGTTAGACGTACTCGATTACGACGTTGTTTTATGGACCCCATACACCGAGGCACTTGCTAATCTACCGGCATTGTGCGTTGCTTCAGTCCAGCTTTGTAAAGCACGCGTTCTGCTCATTTGCTTTAACGACGTCGTGTATCACCTACCGGATAGAGTGATGAGACAGTTTGGCCTTCTCCAACATATTCCCGAGAAACCGCCACACTACTTGATTGATGCCCGGGACAACGCAGCCTATCAAGTGGCAGTCAATACATGGAACAATCGCTTCGACTTTGTCCAAGAGCAAAGTGCGACACCGGTATCCGATTTGGCGTACTACACATGGTATTGGAACATCACGCGGCGGTATATTATTCTTTCTATAGATCCACCTTTAGATGTTCCTCAAGGCGATGAACCTTACATCCCAAGAGTGCCGCTTGAGCATGGTCTTGTATGTACATTTTTTTTGCACATGGTAGTTTAACACAAGCAATATTTTAAAATACGAGCTTACGATATGTGTATTGCAGACCGATGCAATTCACCATATAGCGTTGGTTGAGGAGTTATCGGTGGAGGTGCCAGAGCCGTCAAAGGTTAAGTGCATGAGCATTACCCGCATTCTTCAATCGATTCTGAGGAAGAACAGGCTTGCACGACCACCAGCGCCTCTAGTTGTTCTTGTTCGTAAGTCTGCACGAAAAGACAAAGGGAAAAGAGCAGCAGCATCTTCTCAGCCGGCCCAAATTGAGTTCGTGCCCGGTCCGTCGCAGCCAGGCATGTCGCGGGGGCAACTCAAAGGACTCCTAGGAGAAAAGAAAAAGTTGCGGCGGATCGTAAAAAAACTAAATGTTAGATGTTGAAGTTGGATTTGTTTTAAGTTGGCATTTAGACTTGTTTTATCTTTATTTGTGTGAACTGGAAAGTAGTAGTGAAAGTAGTATTGAAAATGTACTTTTGTTAAGTTGATGGTCGATGTGGACGAGTTGTTGGAATGATTGCTTTGATGTACTTTTGAAAAAGTAGTAGTAGTGAAAATGTACTTTTGAAAGTAGTAGTGAAAATGTGCTAAGTTGGCATTCAGAGTCGTTTTGATTAGATGGTTTAATTTGTATGTTTACAGTTTGAAATGTTGAAGATCATTTGTTATTGTAATTGCATTTGAAATAGTGAGGTTTTGCATTTGAAGTAGTGAAGTTTTGCAGAACTTGGTCCCTGGGGCGCGATAATTGATTGCGCCCCAGGGACCAAGTCCACTGGTTCCCTTGGGCGCAAACAACTATTGCGCCCAATGTTGAGGTTTTGCAAAACTTCGTCCCTAGGGCGCAATAATTGTTTGCGCCCATGGGACCAAGTCCTCTGGTTCCATTGGGCGCAAACAATGACTGCGCCCAATGGTAAAGTTTTGCAATACTTGGTCCTCGGGGCGCAATAATTGATTGCGCCCCAGGAACCAAGTTCTCTGGTTCCATTGGACGCATTCAATGACTGCACCCAATGGTAAAGTTTTGCAATACTTGGGTCCTGGGGCGTAAAAATTGATTGCGCCCCAGGGACCAAGTCCTCTGCTTCCATTGAAAATGTACACTACAACACAGTTCATTCAATATTGGACTTCGACAATTCAATACAATTCATTCAACACGCTTCAATGCAATTCATTCGATACAATAAAAATCATTCAAAGTTAAGTGCACTAAACACACACGTACAAACTAGTGGTTATGGTCGAAACGCATCTGTTCAATAACATTTTGGAGTCGTCTAATCTCGCGTTCTAGTTCATTTGCATAAGCTATTGCCCTCGGGCTGAAAGGTTCGTCTACCCATTCGGTGCAGTTGCAACCATTTGGATAGGCTCGACATACATGAATGCGGTGACCTATATCGTTGCCATCAGCTCGAACAACAACGTCAAGCTTATAACCGCAATAGCATCGTACAGGATAAGATTCAACCATGTGTTCATGCAGTGCTTGAACTTATTGTGGTGCTTGAACTTGTTGAGGTGCTTGAACTTGTTGAGGTGCTTGAACTTGTTGAGGTACTTGTTGAGGTGCTTGAACTTGTTGAGGTGCTTGAACATCGTGAGGTGTACATCCTGAAGTCCCAACAGGTTTAGCTCTGGGAATTCGTCTGCATATTGTTGAAGTCTCATTTGTTCATACGCTTCTTCTTCGGAGTCTGAGGAGGATGGCCAAGATGGCATTTTGTCTTAGTATTGCAAGGAGGAGGTATTGTAAGAAGGTGAACAAGTATTGCTATATAAGTAGGTGTGATTTGTGTAGGAGGAATAAATTACGGTAGTTGCCTTTGTTTTTGGTCAAAAAAGAAACAATATGTAGCTGGTGCCTACTACCTACTTGTTATTTGACCATTAAATGCAAAAGTAAATGGAACAAAAGTGAAATTAAATTCCTCGTTTGCCTTTTCTTCCTGCCACTTTACCAAAATCCATGTTCACTTCTAGCTTTTAGTAATTTGAAGAACAAAGGTGCGTGCTTCCTTCTCTTTAGCAAAACTGTGCTCTAACAAAGGTACTTACATGAAATTCTCTTTAGCAAGATTTAGCAATGAATTTTAAATAGTTGATTTGAAAATGAAAGTTTATCCCATGCCTGTGTAGGATGAATCAATGGGAAACAGATGACGACACTTTGTCAAAATGTTGGAAAAGTTTGGAGTCCGAAGCTTATGACCGCTTGACGGTTATTGATGATTCCCAACAAGTGTCCCCAAATCACCGTCGACCGGGTAAAAAAGTTTTCCCCGACCCTAAAACATTTGACATGGTAGAACTCCCAGATCATCTCGGCGGTGCACCCCAAACTCATTTCGTTGCGGTGCATGGGGGTAAATATACTAATCGATACCGAGCTCTAGCAATCGGTGAGGCAGTACCAAGAAAGCTTTGTTACTGCGGGTCGGCCTGCTGCGTGGTTGTGAACAAAAATAGAAGCGTTGGTACAGGGCGTAGGCTATACAAATGTGCTAGATACGATATGAGCCTATTTATCCGAACACCTTCCGAGTTTGTAAGTATACCGAGTGGGTTGATCCTTTGATGTGCCGAAGAGGACATGAGTATGCATTGGAGATGCAAGATGAGAACGAACGCCTGAAAAAGGAGATTTTCCATCTGAAAAAACTTAACTTGGATTTAGAATCCCAGTTACCACGATATCCCAATGAGTAGGCAAGACTTGTATCGTTGTACCAGTGTATTAACGTATCCAAATGCTTATGTAGTATGCAACAATATATTAGTCATCATATCCTAATGCTATTGTATCAGTGTATTAACGTATCCAAATGCTGATGTAGTATGCAACAATGCATTAGTCATCGTATTCAAATGCTATTGCAACAATGTATTGTCGGTACTGGAGTAAAGAAATAAATTCGATTGCAATCAAACATTACTACAAATAGTTCAAACATAAACTACGATATGAAATCCTAATTTACTGAATTACATCGACTACTCCTATGACTAACCACTCCGCATTTATTGCATCTATTCGTTTTAGGAGCCCGCATTTCATCCATGGTTCCTTTAAATCTAGTTGATTTGGGTCTCCCTGCTGTTCTACGCACTGTTGGTGGCAATAAAATCTGTCCTTGGAATTCGCTCCAATAACGTTTATCTGGAATAGGATGAAATTCCAGTTTGTAAGCTGCGTAGTACTTCTTCACCGAATACCACTTCGAAGCAAAGTCATGGTGTTGTTGATTAGCACCGTTGGTTACATTAGAACAAGCCGCCATTACATGTTCACATGGAAGGCGCTGAAGTAATGGAATTCTACAATTACAATTGTTTTGATCGAGTAATACTTTGTATTCCTTGCCGACATGCGAAATTACTCCCCACTCACCTTCATTATATCGGACAATGCGGCAACGTCTAGCTTCATTTGCCCTTTCACATATCTTCAACTCCCATTTGGGAGTTAGTTTTGCCGTCACTGACATAACAAGCTCTCTTCGTTTACAAAAATAATCCACCGACCGAAAAAACGATGCGCAACTAGAGCTTTGACAGGCAATGATCGTGCACCTTTAAGTACACCATTAAAGCTTTTAGAAGCATTTGTCGTCATGATATGAAATCTACCACTGTCATCGAAACACAAAACCCAGTTCTCTTACTTCCCCCCGAAACTTTTCTCAATCCAATTATGTGCAGGAACATTACTTAGTTTAATTTCGTCATGGATCTTTTGATATTCAACCACTTCCAAAGCACATGCTGCTGCATAAAACAAACCTGTCAAATTTTTATCTTTGAATCCAGCAGCTAAAAAATTGGCTTTTAAATGTCTGGCGCAATATCTTTGTTTGTGCGGGTATCTCCAAAAATTTTCCAAAGCAACCGGTATACCCTTCATCCTATCAGAAATGAAAGTGATGCGCCGATTTTGTACACTACGGATGAATGTTCGTATACACGCAAAAAACCAACCCCAAGTACCCGTTGATTCGGCCTCCACAATCCCATACGCCAACGGGTAAAGTGAAACGTTTGCACTGACAACAGTCGCAACCAGTAACGTGCCTTTGTATTTCTCATATAAATGTGTGCCGTCTATGGAAAGCAAAGGTCGACAATGCACAAATCCTTCAATGCATGGCCCGAAAGCCCAAAATGCTCTTTCAAAAACTCCGCATGGTTCGGCTACTATATGGGCAACACTCCCCGGATTAGCTTTGATAAGTTCATCAAAATATTGACGGAGGGTAGAGTATGACTCAGCCTAGTCACCGTAAATGCCTTCAATTGCTCTGCTTAATGCCCTCTATGACTTTGTATAACCATTTTTTTATAAATAGGTGTTCCTGTATTAAAACTTGCACTGTTCCAGGCGTAATACTCAAATCCGCTTTCACAAACGGCATGATCTTCGAAACAAAAAAGTCGACGTTGCTTGTTTATGATTGGAGTTCACTGTCGTATTTACACAACTATGTTCAGCTGGGTATTTTTTTAATAACCCACAAACCTTTCTGCGATTTTTTAGAATCTATGGCATGTATTCTTCACGAGCAATTGGGATCCATGTTGCAAATAGCAGTGTATTTCTTTTTGTTCGACCTGATCGTCTTAAACGAAACTGCGTACAAAATCGACCATTCACTTAATTGTTGAAGGAGTTTGCTTTTGCTCTCAAACATCATACCTACTTTGGAACCATTTTGAACGCAGGACGACGAGAAAACTTTGTTGTTGAATTGCATATTTGCAACCACAGATCTAGCTATCATTTGTGCATTGCATAAATCATCATCCAATGGTATCTCAAACTCCGGCAACTCCTCATCACTATCTTCGGCCGGGTTGTCTTCGCCTCCCAAATCAAAATTTAGGGGAGTATTGTCTACTCGCATTACATCAACCCATGACATATCATTACCAGGAATGCTAACAATGATCATGCTGTCAAGTGAAGGATCTGGATTTACCTCTCTCAAATCTTGATCATCTAGTTCCATGTCGACATCAGGAATATTTGGTTCAACGTTAGATTTTGCTTCAGTGGCTTGTGTCAGATACCTGTAGTACGCAAGCGACAAATTCTGAAGTACATTTAATACGCTACATAAATCTATAGCGATAACACTAGTAACTTACTGTTGGGTCATCCGATACACTTCAGTGAGCATTGGCTGCATGGGCGAACAACGGTAACTTGTAGATGGTCCGGCAGAATTTTGTGTCGTGAGGTAATTCGGTACAAAACTGAAATATACACATTTTCTAAAATCATACAAAAGACAATGGTAATATTGTGAAGTAGGAGAATTCTAAATTTCGAGTTACCCGTGCGTTATATTTTGGACACTTTCCTGCGTCGGATATGGATAGCCCGGTAGCGATGGATGATGCAAATTCATGTACGGATTAAACCCAAAACACATTTGTTGTTGCTCATACGAGGGAACGCTCATAGTCGGATACAGATAACAAGCTGCGGGAGCCGATACCACTGGTGTAACGGCTGGCTCTGTCGATAACCTCTGCTCTTTCATTACAAATAATTCAATAGATTTTGACACAGAGGACAACATAATTTCAACGTCGTCGTCGTCTTTGACTTTAATTGCCTTAGATCTGGAATCGGTCGGCCAGTTGCAAACTAACTCAATGTCAAACTCATCCGGATTAATTTTAGTACATTTATACACGGCCTGCTTCAATTGTATGAAATTTGACCCTTTTAAAACTTTTGCCGGTTTGCTAGATCCACCGTCATATATTCCACATTTATGTTCATCAACAACCAATTCTCCATCGTAATAGCATATAGTTCCAATATAATTTGGCGCTATTCCGGTCTATTCTAAAAACAAAATAATTATAACTAAGATGGGTAAAATA
Organism: Allium sativum; assembly: GCA_030737875.1. NCBI lineage: Eukaryota > Viridiplantae > Streptophyta > Magnoliopsida > Asparagales > Amaryllidaceae > Allium > Allium sativum. Next base: position 765,812,059 of record CM060913.1, on the reverse strand, counting down.
GAAATAACCATAAAAAACCAAATTCATACCTTTTGATACTCCCAATAGCCAAACTAGCTTACTCTTAACTTTGATCTTTAAACAACTTGGATTTTGATATTTTTTTTAAGGTTTAGAAGTTGAGGGTTTTTGGGGTTTTGAGTGAGAAATGGGTTATGATGGTAAATGAGAGAAGGAAAGGTAAACTATCTTCTTCTTTTTAAAAAAAAAAAAACTTTTGGGGTGCAATCAAGGATTGCGCCCCGATAGTAGTTTTCCGCAATTTTATTACTGGCGCAATCAATGATCGCGCCAATGACCACGTTGACAGGCGCATTCCTTGATTGCGCCAGTACAAAAAACCAATTTCTGGCCAACTCAGTGCTGAGTTGGCCAAAAGAAGGCTAAAGTTGCGATTTTTCATAAAAAGGGGTTATACGTAGAATAAAAAAAAAGCGGGTCAAAATAGAAAAATGTTCACGAGACAAATTACTACTAATGATAGTCAACTGACACGATGGGATGTAGAGAACGATCTGCTTGACAGTTCCGAGGATTGATGAAGCGAACCTATGCGTTGATATAGGAAACATAAGAAAAATCCTCCAAAAAAATATATTCAAGGAGTTAGATCGGCTATTTGGAGCCCCATAACAAAGTGCACTTGCTGAGTATGATATACCACAACATCCAACATTCCAGTCTTTCACAGCCGTCGATACAGCTCTGTACGACGATTGAATGACCAAGCATTACAGTTCGATATATAGCAGATGGACCAAGCATGACAGTTCGAGCATGCATGTGTATAGACTATTGTTAGTTCGGAGTGTGCATTTCAATGTCATATAGCGTTGTTATTTAATTTCATCCATTGTTTTTCGTTTTTAAAGATGATAGACTACATTGATTTTTTATGACAATACCCCTATGTTGAAAGTGACAAGACATTGCATGATGACAATATACTTTGATATATAAGTTATCATTTGGATCGATTTCCTAACCGTAGTTTGTTTTATTTACTATTATGTGAAAATTTTGTTATTGCAATGTTCAATGAATGCATAGTATTTACTATTTTATAATTTGTAAGCATCCAAAGCTTACTAGAAGTAATAATTAATCAACCATAAATTAATTAAATTAAAAGTAATTATTGCTCAACTACCATGTACAAAGCTTCAAAAGCTTTTCTTGCTCATCCGTCTTTCCCATTAAAATACCTCACTCAAGCATCCAGGGGCGGACCCAACCCCTGGGCTCAACTAAGCTACAGCCCAAGGTAAACCAAAAAAATTTAATAGTCCAAGCCCAAAATGGAAAAAAGCCTGCATTGTCATCCATGTTCCTTTCGTTGTTTATTTCGCTTTGAAATGCAACGATTCAAAGGCAGAAAAACATCACTCTCAAATCCTGAGGCTACCATCGACCTTAGCATATGATCAATATTTAAGGCCAATCCATCAAGCAATTTAAGTGGTTTTAGTAATTTGAATGGGAAAAAAAATATCCTACTTTTTGGTGTTTGTTTCACGTTCCACAGTATTTGCCTCCTCCTATTTGTATCCTTAAAGAAATTCATTATCTTTTATAATAGTTTAGTACCTTTTTGATTCATTGAAGTAACACAACTAGTTTAGTACCTTTTTGATTCATTAAAGTAACACAACTATTTGAAATGCAAACATAAAATGCATGTTGAATGTTTGAAGAGATGATGAAGCATTCCCAGTAAGCCTCATATAATTGTTGCACTTATTCTTGATTGAAATACGATTTACTGATTTAGTTAATAATCTTAACATCAAACTTCAAATTTGGTTGCAACTGATTTCTATCCTATTGTTATTCGCTAGCTTATCTCAGTACTCATTGATTGGGCTGCAACAAATTTGGTTGCCCTAGGTAAATAGTTTGCAAAATTGTATCCCTTTGTTTTTTATTAAATGACTGTTAAGCCGATTGATTTCAATTTAAATAGCTTTTAGAAAATTATTTTGAAAATGGTTCATATATTTCTATAAAAAGTTCAAAATTAATTGAGATTCATTTATGTACAAAAAAAGTATTACATTAGTTGATTAATTTAATATGTTACATTGTTGAATATTATAATGTTCAGTTTTGCCAATTACAGATATAATGCCATATAGGTTAATTAATTCTTGCTAATAGCATATCTTTTTTATTAGACCATGACTTTTCTTGAAAGATTGATTTGGATTTTATAGTTGAGAAATTTGACTCAGTAAAGATTTTCGAGTACAATAAAGCTAAATGTTATGTCTTGAATGTGTAACATGAACTTACTTATTCTTGCTATGATTTTTTCTTTAGATTATTGTTTTATAGTAGCAATCAAACTAGCATTAAAATCAGCTCACCCTAGCCTTGATTCGAAGGTCCGCCCTTGCAAGCATCCCATTAAACCAGTCTTTAGAACGTTCAAAACCTAAATTTACTAGATCGTTCACTAAGCTTTTGATTAACGCCATCCAACTTGAACACTAAATCATCAAATGCGTGCTGTTACCACACACATTCTCAAATCATGAGTTCGTCATATCACATTTCCATAAAATAATCAGATCTCAGATGAGAAAACACAAACTCGTAAAGGCTTACGGTCTGAACTTACATAAGAACGTTTGCTGCATTCACGAACCACTAACAAAAACTATGTGCATCGTATACCTTCCAACATTCTCTATTGAAAATAATAGTTACAAATGTAGTTTCTTCAACAAACATAGTCACGAAGTTAAATACTCCATAACCACAAATATTTTACGCCTATAGTGAAAATTTCAATCATGGATAGTCCTTTCCCAGTGAAGCATATGTCTTCTAAAAAGCAGATGAACCACCCTGGACCTTCCCGAGTAAAGTCTCCTTCGCCTCATTGATTTTCAGAGCAAGAAAGTGACTACCGCCACTGTCAGGGTGGTTAGCTACCATCACCCTTCTGTGCGCCTCCCTTATCCTGTCCACGGCAGCATGTTCTCTGCATAAAGTGAATCGCTTAATATGGAATTACTTGCATGTCATGTAACTTGATATCGAATTATCAACTTAAGAGTCTCTTAATTGCTGAAAAGTGAGAGCATTGCATAGAATTACTAGCATGAGGATGATGAAAGAAGATTTACAATGCATGTCTGAGTTAAAGTTCCATTATTAACTTGAGGACATGATCATGTATTCCATTAAGCAGAGGATAAACAATATCAGCAAGAGGATCAAATCGCATAAAGAAATCCAACATATGCATCATGAGCACAAAAGAACTAAAGAGTGTACCTAACACCAAGAATTAATGCAGCTTCTCGTCTTGTCATTGTCTGCTCAAATCCACCATTATAGAACCGTCTGACTCGTGGAACAACTGGCCTGGCTTTAAATGCTTGCCACGCTTGAATAGCAAATCTACCGGCTAATGCAGCTGCTGCAACTGAAAAGGTAGCTACTACAGGAGTTGTCTGTAGTACAATAATTTGAATTCAGAGAAAAAAAATGTCAAATATAGAACACTACAACATACTACCAGAGAAGTTTGTAGTTCATGCTAATTAGTAATCAACATGAAATATTGAGTGCAAAGAATACAAAGAAGAAAATTGACAAGAACAATCGTCCAAATGATAAAATACTCCGACAAGATGCGCGATGCCTCGGTTTGATACTTGCCATGTAATATGTTATCACTGCTTGTATATAAAGTACCCAATTTTAAAAAGAAAAAAGTAAAAAAAAAAAAAAAAAAAAGAAGAAGAAGAGGAAATTACTTTATGTTTACCTTCCATATTTTTATATATTTATTTATTAGCCAAAAATATATTGTAAAAAAAATCACATATATATTTCATTTTCATTTTTATTGACCAAATTGTAAATTACTATATTTTCACTTCAAAATTCAAATTATACACAAACGTTCGGTAGGCTGCCATCATTTTTTTTTTCATCAATAGTTTTTTGGTATATTCTTTTCCAATGTGGTATATTCACTTTCAAAGACAGGAAACTACATCATAAAATCTTAATTGAGACCCAAAAAAAAAAAAACTCCAGCATAGAACGATATAAATAAAAAGAAAATGAAAATAGAGCATAATAAGTGATTGGCACACGTAATAAAAACTAAATTGGGGATTTTCACTAAAAGCGTTTATTTGTTCACAATAATAAGTGATTGGCACACGTAATAAAATGAATTTGTCATTTTTCCGTATAATTTGAAAACATGAAAATATTTATTTATTTTTCTGTAAAATCGTCCTTAAAACTTACTATCTAGAAGTGTTGTTCTTAAAACTAGTTATCCTAAAAAAAGAAACCCTTCAACCTAATTTCCACTATTTTAAATTTTTGGTCATTCTTTTCACTCAATAAACGAGCATAAGGTCGCTTAATTGATAACAAAAAAATTAAATGCTCAAAAGAATATATTTTGAGCACGGGCTTTTGTCAGTGAAAAAAAAATCCAATTATTCAAGTGGAATTTATCATAAGGTATCAATAAGTACCCATGCTAACATCTTATCACTTGTTTAATTAAGGGTTCAACCTTTTTATCTTCAAATGAACATAGCCTACGATACCAACTAGCCAAAGCGTAAAAATTATATGGAAACCCAAGGTATACTGAATAACAGATAAAACTGCAGCATCCAACAAAAATAAAAGAACACAGACGTAATTCAAAACGCAATAAAATTAATAAAGAATAGCATACCATAACCTACAATGAAGCTCAAATCGTTATTTGCGAACACAGCTGGCAAAACGAAAAAATTGAATACGATTAGATAATCATAATCTGAGCTCGCACTAATTAGCAATGTTAAATCAACTTATCAGTGTGCCTCTGTAAACAACAACGATAAGTTGGATTGAAAGAAGAATTACCACGGCCAATCGGTTAACTTAGCTTGTGATTCCTGCTTGAAGAAAAAAATTTGGTATAATTTGGGGAAAATCGAGTATTTGTCAATTTGGAGGGATGGGAGTTTATCTGAGGCCTATATGGCTTTTGTTTCAATTTCCGTGTCTTGAGCTTCAAGAAAATAAAATTTTAAAGGCGGTGCACAAAAGAATAGCCTGGAGTCGGATGCGACGCTATTTGATGATACAGCTGTTGAATGGAGTCGTGCTACTATAACAGACATTCTTCTGTCAAAATGCCAAAAACAGCACCAGGGTGAGCATTATTCGGTTAAACCAAATAAACCAATCAAACCAATTTATTTTGATCGATTTGGTTTGGTTTTGAAATTAAATTGGTTTGTAATCGGTCTGAAAAATTATTAAGTTTGGTTATCGGTTTAACCAAATTGACCGAACTTTTACTATATTTCTGAAATTATCGATATTATAATAAATATTTTAGGTTAGTTCAATTATTTAAGTAAATTTTAATCATAACCTAAGTGTCAAAATTGATATTAGAAAGCATAAAAATCAGAAATAATAATACTCTAATCATATATTTATAATTTATTTCAAATTATAGTGAACATTCCAAACATAAAGTGTAGAATATTTTTAGTTTGATTTAATTGGATAACCAACCAAACTTAATTTGGTTGGTTTGGTTTGATTTTCATTTTTATTGGTTTTAGTTTGGTTTGACAAATTTATCATCGGATAAACCAAACGCTCACCCCTAAACAACACCACGAGTTTGTTGACCTCACATTAGTGAGGCCGCGGTGACCCCCGAGCTCCCATTGGTGGAGATCAAGGGGGACCCATAGGGCCCTCCTGATTTCCACCAATGGGAGCTCGAGGTCACGGTGGCCTCACTTATTTGAGGTCAACAAACTCGGACTCCATAAACAGTGTATTTGAGCTAAATTGAAGGAATTCAGATGATAGTACAGTAGTTTGATGTGTAGCCCCTTCAAAATTTATGACTTTAGCATAGAATTTGACCCAAAAAAAATGTTATAGTAGCATTTATGTTCATCTAATTGAGGAATTTTTACGTACCATAAATCGAACATAAAATCAAGCCCTTCGCAAGTTTGTTTTTGAATCGAATAGCCTTGGTATTTTAATTTATTTCAACTAAAATTAAATCGTTGTTATGTACAGTGTTAGAAAACATCAACATCAACTAATAAATTCAACCTTAAGTTTAATGAAATTTTGAGATAAAGAACATAAAATTTGCGTAGTTTGATTTTTATTAGAGAAAACTAGCCATCATCCAATTATTTATTTAATAAAAGTCACAAGAAAATTGATTTATATCATTAACCTTTAATTGGTATGTCGATAATTATTGACACTAAAGGTTGTTACTATGTTTTAAAACTAAGGTTTAGTTCTTACGTATTTTCTTTACTCAGTTATACAAAACCAAAATAACAAACATTTCACTCGTTGTTGCATAACCGTCCAAAATTGGTTTTCGAGAATATTTTACCCTTTAATTTTAATTCCGTTTTGAGTGATATTAATAATAGTATTGATGCATGTACATAGTTATACCCTTAGGGTGCGTTCTGGCTCAAAAATGGTCAGTTATGGTCACCTTAAATGATCCACAAACAAATAATAAATTATTTGTACAATAGAGCAGGGCAGACTGTGACAACCCAAAACCCCATAAGACGGTGGCTAGGGTAATCTTTGGAATATAACACATTAAACATATAATAACAAAACAGAAATAAATAAATACACTAAATAATGTACAATAGAATACACTGGATAAACATAATCATCAGAATTACACAGTATACATGATCATACTTAGTACAAAATACAGTTCAACTATACATAAATGTCTACAGCGGATAACAAACATAATATGTACAATAGGAGCTGAACAGCATAAAAAGAGATAAATGATAGAATTCATCTTCAGCTACAGCTATCCAGAAAGAGTCTGCTAAAACCTGAATATAAGGCTGTCCATGTAGAAATAGGGGCACCCGAGTTTGCAAGTGAAACAAACTACGAGTCAGTCATGGGACTAGTATGAGAAATCTACTTAACACATTTTTCAATATGGCTAATCACAGGACCACGCCACTTTCGCGGAACGGGTTTACTCCATTGGATTGCCAGTGCTTTGAAACAAATAAATCTTTCAAACATCGCAATGCTTTTTTATAAAAATGAAGTCATTATAAGACTCAGTTCCCATCACACAATGCAACACAAACCAGAGGATAGAGTTTTACCTTATAATGGCCAAAATATGCTTGATACGAGCAAAATAAATCCTTTGATATTATTGCTAGTGTATATATGTTTCAAAAACAATTTCAATCATAAGTATCAATCATAGACGGCATTAATGTCCCATACCACTATGTCGCCATATATAAGTATACAATCAAAACCGCACGATGTCATATTTGGAAATTGGATTTCCATCATGAACCAAGGCAAAAGATAGTCCTTACCGAATTTGAGACGCTCTAGCCTGTGTCTCAGGCAAGCGCGCATGCAAGCCTTGGATCGTCAGGGCCGGTCCACCGATGTGGATTAAAATTCCTGAACACTGTGTTTCCCCGCCCTATGGGGCGTCACTGGTCATATCCGACCACACCATCGGCTCTGAAGAGACCGAAGCAAACCGAGACCTCGCTTTCCATCATCCACATAAGTAAAATACCCGGGCATGCAAAACCCAAAGCACCACTCCTAGCTAGAAGGAAACGCATGTCCTCCCTGATGTCCACTCCCGTTTCTGGCTCATACCTGGGGTGTGAGGCTCGCGAAACAACGCTATACACAAAGCTATGCTACACAGGCCGCGCTTTGATCATCAACCACAAGACTTTGTTTTTCAACAGAAGCCTTGATCATCTGCCACACAGGCAATTCACTCCATGCGACTGATTTCTATCGATATATAACCTCTGAGCTCGTACGTCTCAGAGAAGGACGTTAAGCAAGAGAATAAATTCTCCGTCGTCAAACAGATATATATTTAATAGAGATCAATCAGCACAGAACAAAATCCAATGTCAGACACACAGTCCATTTGCAAGTTCGTTCTGGGTCTGAACGAAACCTGAGGCACTCAATACCTCGTATATCCGTACAATCAACAAGTACGTCCGGACGGCTACTACTTCAGCCTCTTCAAGGTAGCTACTCCTATCATGAGCATCAGTGGCACCCCTCCATTCGACGTGAAGATCATCAATCTTGCACCGTCTTCATATCTTCGACTTTCAATCGTCGATCAATTATTTGAAATGAGAATTAACTCGGCCTTTTCAAATAATTCACGTATATTTAGAATTTCAAATCAGTTCACTTCAATGGTTAAATTATTCGACATCACTAATTCTGTTCTTTAGTGTAATTTCACGCCAAACACATTCAACCATCAAATATCACATAAACCGAGCAAATTCAGTTTATTTCCATTCCATATCGTTTATAATATTTTATCACGATTTATCGCTATTTTTATTTATTTAAAAATAGCCAATTCATTCAAACGACGCTTCAGGCCATAACGCAGCCGTGACGCTGTTTTTCTTTAGATTTGATTTACACATATCTGAAAATCTAACCGTTGGATCTTCACAAATTTTATATCATTAGAAAGATCTTTTCAAAACGAATCCAACGGTTTCAGTTTTGGGAAAATCCGACGGTCGGATCTCCCAGTACAATCGTTTGAAATTACGATTTCTAAACACGAACTGCAGCGTCGTTATTCGATTTAATTTAATTATATTATATTTATATATAAGTATAATTGATTCTGGCGCTGTTTTTCTTCAGATTTGAATTAAATATTCCAGACAATCCAACCGTTGGATCTTCACAAAGTGGGTGTCGTTGGAAAGATATTTCCAAAGCGAATCCAACGGTTTCGATTTCGGGAAAATCCGATGGTCGGATCTCCCGCACTAATCGTTTGAAATCACGGTTTCAAAACACGAACTGCAGCTTCGTTATTCGATTTATTTTAATTATATTTATATAAATATAATTCATTTTTCGATTTCAAAACTACATTCATTTCATATCTTTGATAAAAATGATATTTTTATCATCAAAAATATTTATTCAACACATGAAAATTTTTAGCACTTCATATTCACTATAAAAATGTAGATTTTATTGTTCAATCTATATATTCAACACATGAATGTTTTTGACTTCACACCTATGATAAAAATATGATTTTTATCGTTCTAGTCCTTTATTCAACACATGAATATTTTCTATAGTTTATATATATAATAAAAATGTGATTTTTACTGTAAAACAGTTTATTTCAAAACACGATTATTTCATATAGTTTATACATAAGGTAAAAATGTATTTTTTGGTGTTAAAACAATTTATTTAAAATACTAATATTTTATATAGACTATATATATAATAAAAATGTGATTTTTATCTTTTAAATAATTTACTCAACACATGAACTCATTCAACACATGAATTTCTACTCAACCCATGAACTTCTATTCAACACACGAATATAGTTTCAACACATGAAAATAATTCTAACACATGAATATTATTGAAAATTTCGGCAGCATAACGGCAGGGTAGTTAAAACCGGCACCGTCCCTAGTACGGCTCCTCGCTCTACCTTAAAATCTCGCGGTTTTTGACAATGGGAATTTTCAATATCTAGTTCATTTGTAGATGAATTTTCCCATATACTAATCCTATTGGGATTTCAACCACAATCAATAATTTCAAATCAACCATTCATGATATTCACCAAATTTCACATCAACCAATAATCCAAACAATATCACAACCAATATATATCGTCCATGGTCTGTGGACGAGGGGAGTGTGTGTGTATATATATATATATATATATATATATATATATATATTCGTATATAAATATATTTAGATTTCACTTCAATATCGTTTCAATTTATTTCAACGCATATATCACTTTTACAACGCATATATAACTTATACAGCGAACATACAACTTATACAACGCTTATACATGAGGTGTACAACGCTTATATAACTCATACATCGACTATATAATTTATTCGTCGTTGTTTTCCATATCGTTTATAAATTAGAAATCTCACATTGGGTTCCACTCCTCCAAAAATTGCAGAAGGCTCAGAAAAATATGCGGTCTCTTCTAAAATGTAGAAGACGTCCACATGAGTCCACTCTCTCTTATTTCACTAAATTTCGTCAACAAACGAGAAAGATATGATTTTTATAGTGAAATCAAAAACCGTAGCGCTTTAAAGTGCTATTAAACAGTTTAAAATAATTCAGCCGTACCTCTCAGCAGTTTTTTCAAAACTAGGGTCGCGATTTTCAGGAAAACCGTGAATTGACAGGACGATCAGAGGGTACAGCATCAAGGAGGGAGGAATGACGCTCAGGCGTGGGGTCCACTTCGGTGGCTCCAAGCGGCCTCGGCGGCGACATGAAGGTTCCGACTTTGGGGAGGCAGTTCTTGCGATTTACTCCGCAAAAGGGTTCGAATCTTATATGGATTTGGAGAGGAGGGCTTCAAAAAGCTTAACTGGAGCAATGGGTTTCGATGAGTGGTTTGGCCGGAAAAGAGGAAAGAAGGCTAGAAGGGGGAGCTGCCGTTCGATCTGGAGCGGGAGGGGTTCTTCGCGTTTTTTTTATTTTTTTATTTTATGAAAGAAATTATTCTATTGGCCGATATTTATATAAATTCGAAAATAGGGTTTTCTCCAAACGAACTCCAATCCAAACCCAACGACTGTCGTCCCTAGCTAAATACCCTCATCCCGAACACAATGGGATATGTTTCGTAGGCCCATTCGACTGTTTCAGTCAGTTTCTCTTCAAATTAAAATATAAAACATTCAATATTGGATTTGAACGTACATTTCAATTTGCCGGGGCCACATACTGATTCTAAAAATTCCAGAAAAATAAATCTAGCTATGTTTTGATGACATGGTCCCAACAAAACTAGTTTCGTCGAATTCTGAGACCGTTTGAAAAATGGCCATTTTCTGGCCGATCCAATTTAATAGAAATTCACCAAACACATTTTCCTTTGCCACGCTCACATATTAACTTCAAAAATTTTGAAACCTAGCAATAATTTGACATCCCGGATCCAACAAAAGTGGTTTCGTCGAATTCCGAGGTCGTTTGCAAAATGTCTATTTTCAAGGGCGATATATTCTCTATAGCGACCTTTCTGAAAATTCATTTGGCCATAACTTTTTATCCCCGCTATGAAACTTCGATTTTTCAGATTCGTTAGAAAGATATTCACCAACAGATTTAAATATTTTTGGTTTTACTAAAATTCGTTTTATTTTGCACCCGGTACAGTCAGTCAAAGTTTGAATTTCAATTTTGAAACTGCCGCGCAATTTCAGGCCTTGTTTATAATTTAAATTAATTATATTTATTTTCAAACATCGATTCAAACACACTTTTCATCGTTATTATTTAAAATATTTTATTTTAAATATTTAAAATCCACTAAAATAGCCAAATTAAAAATTTTTAAATTGGTTCGGATTTTCCTGGTTGTTACAATCTCCCCCATTTAAAACTTTTCGTCCCCGAAAAGGAACAAAGTCGAAAGTGGATTAATTAACCAACTCTACTTTCATTCTAGCTTCCATTCTTCAACTTTTTAGTTTCTAAGAATTTTCAAATTCTTCAAAATTTTGGCTAACAGCCTAAATTTTCGAAAAATTTCGCCATAACCTCCTTTGTACGGGGAGGGATTTGGAAATTTATTGGGCCATATTAGGTACCCAATAAATCCTAATAAGCATGCACATATTTATAGTGATATATTCCGGTGTCCATAGGGGAGTGTGTATAGATCATAACTCCAGAGAATAAATTCTCGTCACCCTATAAATGGTTTTTGTGCCTTAATGACCAGAGAGACGTGTTTATTGTCATCTCCAGACCCGTGTGGTTTTCTACTAATCTGGCAATTTACCGTTATATTTTATATGGTCCATATCAGTCATCAGTTCAACCTGTAAAATATAGTCATCGCCATACAAGCCTCTCGCTCGTATGGTAAACCTTCAACCTCGTCACACAAGCTCCAAATGCTTATGTGGTATATGATGAAGTATGCCTATCTTCAAGAAGTATGCCATGTAGTGTAGTTCAAAATTAATTGTTACTATCCTATGGCGACATTTATTATTACACACAGAACAACTAGCACTCCGCATCCAATGGCATTCACAGGAGTTGATATAATAATAAAATTGCACATCCAACTCATTAAGGTTTACCAATTTGTCGGGCACGCAAATAAATTCTTTACTCAACAGCTAATCCATCTACCTGTTCAAACATATATAATGCACGTATATATATATTTCTATCTATTTTTAATCAGTTCAATACTTGATTTTATTGTATAAATTCTACCATTCATTCTACTATTGATTAAATTAACTATCCTTCTAATAATTTAATTAATCAAATTCACAATCACACAACACAAATAAAAATCAATTTGTTTTTAACTTTTCAAATATATACCTTTTATATATTCAAAAATCATATTTCTAAAACCAGACTATATAAATAATCACAAATACGTTATTTATAAACATATAACTCTCAACTCATTCTGGGGCATTTCTGACCCCATCTCTAACGAGTTATTCTGATTCCGCTATACTCGTACTAGGATATTACTGATCCTATCTGTAATGAGCGATCCGTCTTAGAACACTACTGGTTCAATCTCTGACGAGTTCGTTGATATGTTATATTCCTGAGCTAAGCTTAACCAAAGCTAGGATACCACGTTTGGTGACGACCCCAAACCCCATAAGACGGTGGAAAGGGTAATCTTTGGAATATAACACATTAAACAGATAACAGCAGAACAAAAATAAATAAATACACCAGATAATGTACAATAGAATACACTGGATAAACATAATCATCAGAGTTACACAGTATACAGGATCATACTTAGTACAAAATACAGTTCAGCTATACATAAATGTCTACAGCGGATAACAAACATAATATGTACAATAGGAGATGAACAACATAAAAAAAGATAAATGATAGAATCCATCTTCAGCTCCAGCTATCCAGAAAGAGCCTGCTAAAACCTGAATACAAGGTTGCCCGTGTAGAAATAGGGGCACCCGAGTTTGCAAGTGAAACAAACTATGAGTCAGTGATGGGACTGGTATGAGAAATCTACTTAAACACATTTTTCAATATGGAAAATCACGGGACCACGCCACTTTCGCGGAACGGGTTTACTCCATTGGATTGCCAGTGCTTTGAAACAAATAAATCTCTTAAACATCACAATGCTTTTTAAAAAAATGAAGCCATTATAAGACTCAGTTCCCGTCACACAATGCAACACAAACCGGAGGATAGAGATTTACCTTATAATGGCCAAAATATGCTTGATACGAGAAAAACAAATCCTTTGATATTATTGCTAGTGTATATATGTTTCAAAAACAATTTCAATCATAAGTATCAATCATAGACGACATTAATGCCCCATACCACTATGTCGCCATATATAAGTATACAATCAAAACCGCACGATGTCATATTTGGAAATTGGATTTCCATCATGAACCAAGGCAAAAGATAGTCCTTACCTAATTCGAGACGCTCTAGCCCGTGTCTCAGGAAGCGCGCAGGCAAGCCTTGGATCGTCAGGGCCGGTCCACCGATGTGGATTAAAATTCCTGAACACTGCGTTTCCCCGCCCTATAGGGCATCACTGGTCATATCCGACCACACCATCGGCTCCGAAGAGACCGAAGCAAACTGAGGCGTCGCTTTCCATCATCCACACAAGTAAAATACCCGGGCGTGCAAAACCCAAAGCACCACTCCTAGCTAGAGGGAAACGCATGTCCTCCCTGATGTCCTCTTCATACCTGGGGTGTGAGGCTCGCGAAACAACGCTATACACAAAGCTATGCCACACAGGCCGCGCTTTGATCATCAACCACAAGACTTTGTTTTTCAACAGAAGCCTTGATCATCTGCCACTTAGGCATGCCACACAGGCAATTCACTCCATGCGACTGATTTCTATCGATATATAACCTCTGAGCTCGTACGTCTCAGAGAAGGACGTTAAGCAAGAGAATAAATTCTCCGCCGTCAAATAGATATATATTTAATAGAGATCAATCAACACAGAACAAAATCCAATGTCAGACACACAGTCCATTTGCAAGTTCGTTCTGGGTCTGAACGAAACCGGAGGCACTCAATACCTCACATATCCGTACAATCAACAAGTACGTCCATACGGCTACTACTTCAGCCCCTTCAAGGTAGCTACTCCTATCATGAGCATCAGCGACACCCCTCCATTCGACGTGAAGATCATCGGTCTTGCACCGTCTTCATATCTTCGACTTTCAATCATCGATCAATTATTTGAAATGAGAATTAACTCGGCCTTTTTAAATAATTCACGTATATTTAGAATTTCAAATCAATTCACTTCAATGGTTAAATTATTCGACATCACTAATTCTGTTCTTTAATGTAATTTCACGCCAAACACATTCAACCATCAAATATCACATAAACCGAGAAAAATCAGTTTATTTCCATTCCATATCGTTTATAATATTTTATCACGATTTATCACTATTTTTATTTATTTAAAAATAGCCAATTCATTCAAACGACACTTCAGGCCATAACGCGGCCATGGCTCTGTTTTTCTTTAGATTTGATTTACACATATCTGAAAATCTAACCGTTGGATCTTCACAAATTTTATATAATTAGAAAGATCTTTTCAAAACGAATCCAACGGTTTCAGTTTTGGGAAAATCCGACGGTCGAATCTCCCAGTATAATCGTTTGAAGTTACGATTTCAAAATACGAACTACAACGTCGTTATTCGATTTAATTTAATTATATTTATATATAATTATAATCGATTCTGGCGCTGTTTTTCTTCAGATTTGGATTAAACATTCCAGACAATCCAACCGTTGGATCTTCACAAAGTGGGTGTCGTTGGAAAGATATTTCCAAAGCGAACCCAACGGTTTCGGTTTCGGGAAAATTCGATGGTCGGATCTCCCGCACTAATCATTTGAAATCACTGTTTCAAAACACGAACTGCAGCTTCGTTATTCGATTTATTTTAATTATATTTATATAAATATAATTAAATACAATTCATTTTTTAATTTCAAAACTATATTCATTTCATATCTTTGATAAAAATGATATTTTTATCATCAAAAATATTTATTCAATACATGAATATTTTTAGCACTTCATATTCACTATGAAAATGTAGAATTTATTGTTCAATCTATATATTCAACACATGAATGTTTTTGACTTCACACTTATGATAAAAATATGATTTTTATCGTTCTAGTCCTTTATTCAACACATGAATATATTCTATAGTTTATATATATAATAAAAATGTGATTTTTATTGTAAAACAATTTATTTCAAAACATGATTATTTCATATAGTTTATACATAAGGTAAAAGTGTAATTTTTGGTGTTAAAACAATTTATTTAAAATACTAATATTTTATATAGGCTATATGTATAATAAAAATGTGATTTTTATCTTTCAAATAATTTACTCAATACATGAACTCATTCAACACATGAATTTCTACTCAACCTATGAATTTCTATTCAACATACGAATATAATTTCAACACATGAAAATAATTCTAACACATGAATATTATTGAAAATTTCGGAAGCATAACGGCAGGGTAGTTAAAACCGGCACCGTCCCTAGTACGGTTCCTCGCTCCACCTTAAAACCTCGCGGTTTTTGACAATGGGGATTTTCAATATCTAGTTCGTACGTAGACGAATTTTCCCATATACTAATCCTATTGGGATTTCAACCACAATCAATCATTTCAAATCAACCATTCATGATATTCACCAAATTTCACATCAACCAATAATCCAAATAATATCACAACCAATATATATCGTCAATGGTCTGTGAACGAGGGGAGTGTGTGTATATATATATATTCGTATATAAATATATTTAGATTTCACTTCAATATCGTTTCGATTTATTTCAATGCATATATCACTTTTACAACGTATATATAACTTATACATCGAACATACAACTTATACAACGCTTATACATGAGGTGTACAACACTTATATAACTCATACATCGACTATACAATTTATATATCGTTGTTTTCCATATCGTTTATAAATTAGAAATCTCACATTAGGTTCCACTCCTCCAAAAATTGCAGAAGGCTCAGAAAAATATGCGGTCTCTTCTAAAATGTAGAAGACGTCCACACGAGTCCACTACCTCTTGTTTCACTGAATTTCGTCAACAAATGAGAAAGATATGATTTTTACAGTGAAATCAAAAACCGTAGCGCTTTAAAGTGCTATTGAACAGTTTAAAATAATTCAGCCGTACCTCTCAGAAGTTTGTTCAAAACTAGGATCGCGATTTTCGTGAAAATCGTGAATCGATAGGACGATCAGAGGGTACAGCATCGAGGAGGGAGGAACGACGCTCAGGCGCGTGGGGGTGGGGTCCACTTCGATGGCTCCAGGCGGCCTCGGCGGCGACAGGAAGGTTCCGACTTTGGGGAGGCAGTTCTTGCGATTTACTCCACAATAGGGTTCGAATCTTATATGGATTTGGAGAGGAGGAGGAGGGCTTCAAAAAGCTTAACTAGAGCAATGGGTTTCGATGAGTGGTTTGGCCGGAAAAGAGGAGAGAAGGCTGGAATGGGGAGCCGCCGTTCGATCTAGAGCGGGAGGTGTTCTTCGCGTTTTTTTATTTTTTTTATTTTGTGAAAGAAATTATTCTATTGGCCGATATTTATATAAATTCGAAAATAGTGTTTTCTTCAAACGAACTCCAATCCAAACCCAACGACTGTCGTCCCTAGCTAAATACCCCCATCCCGAACACAATGGGATATGTTTCGTAGGCCCATTCGACTGTTTCAGTCAGTTTCTCTTCAAATTAAAATATAAAACATTCAATATTGGATTTGAACGTACATTTCAATTTGCCGGGGCCACATACTGATTCTAAAAATTCCAGAAAAATAAATCTAGCTAAATTTTGACGATACGGTCCCAACAAAACTAGTTTCGTTGAATTCTGAGACCGTTTGGAAAATGGCCATTTTCTGGCCGATCCAATTTAACAGAAATTCACCAAACACGTTTTCCTTTGCCACGCTAACATATTAACTTCAAAAATTATGAAATTTGAAACCTAGCAATAATTTGACATCCCGGATCCAACAAAAGTGGTTTCATCGAATTCCGAGGTTGTTTGCAAAATGTCTATTTGCAAGGGCGATATATTATCTATACCGACCTTTCTGAAAATTCATTTGGCCATAACTTTTTATCCCCATTATGAAACTTTGATTTTTCAGATTCGTTAGAAAGATATTCACCAACAGATTTAAATATTTTTGGTTTCACTAAAATCCGTTTTATTTTGCACCCGGTACAGTCAGTCAAAGTTTGAATTTCAATTTTAAAACTACCGCGCCATTTCAGGCCTTGTTTATAATTTAAATTAATTATATTTATTTTTAAACATCGATTCAAACACAGTTTTCATCGTTATTATTTAAAATATTTTATTTTAAATATTTAAAATCCACTAAAATAGCCAAATTAAAAAAATTTAATTGGTTTAGATTTTCCGAGTTGTTACACAGACGGTTCATTTTGGACTGTCGAATTCACCCTTAATGTATTGAATGCGTTAGTTTATCCTATTAACCCACTAATATATAAAGGGTACAGTCAAGATGTCCGCTGAAAATATTTTTAAGTCATGATTTCTTTTAAAAGTTAAAATAAAAAAATATTTAAAATGCATAATTTATACGAAGTAGAACATATGGACTTAGAAATATCAAGTTAATATTCTTACTTTGTACCATCAAGCATGAGCAACCTAATTTATTTAGTGACGTTTTTCTAATATTTTTTATCTGATTGAACATATTTTTTGTGCTGAAATTTATTCATTTGGTCGTTTTTTGAATATTACTGAAAACAATTAATTGATAAATTTTCCTTACGTAATCTTAAAGCAAAGAAAGTTTAGCAAACCATTTTAAAAATTAATGGTTTGCGAAAAAAAATCCGCTGACGTCAACCATAATTAGTCCTTTATAAGCGTTATACCATTGAGCGTTACTATTAATTTATGCGATGCGCAACTACGTTATGAGCTTATTTGGCATAACATATCATTCTTATGCATTTGATACCATATTAATGTTCAAAGTCAAAGTATCTAAAATTTGGTTGGAATAAGCAATAATCCAACATTTTGCAGGAGTGTACTTTTTGGCACTTGGAGCATTCCTAATTCGGGGGATTGGGATTGGTCCACTCTTTAGTAATCAACCAAATCCATGTTGGGAAGAGCCTTAACACTGTATACATAGGCGGCCCAGTGGGTAGCCCAGCAAACCCATGAGCTGGGCAACCCACTGGGAAGAGGCAACAAAAATTTGAAAAAGATAAAACCTAGTAAAAATATTTATGCAACAACCCATAGTCAAAGAAAAAAGGAAAACAACCTAACAGATATTCCTCTCACTCTCTCTCTCTCCATCGTTCAAACAAATGAAATAGGGCTTCAATTAAGTTTAGTTCGTGCTTCGTTGCATTGCGGTCATGCTGCCAACCCCTTTCCTCCTCCAGTATCCCCCACTGAAACTAGCATCAGACTCCATCAACAATCTAGCGCCCACACCTCTCTTTCTTCCTTCTTGTCATTCTCAAAACTGAAATTCAAGGTTAAGCTTTGTGCTTTTTTCAAAAAAAAAAACCCGTATGATTTAAACTGGTTAAATTAGGATCTCCATGTTTGGATTAAAGAATTTGTTAGATTTGTACTTGAATAGCAATAAAGGTTGGAAGGTGAATGTTTAATATTAATGTTTTGATTAATTAGTGAAATGGTATTTCGGAATGATTGCTAATTTTGGAGTGTTTCATTTTTTAATTATATAAATCATAATAAATTTTGAATGTTTTATGCTTTAATTTGTGAAATGGTATATGCTTATGTTCTAAATGGTGAAACAATATTTTAGGATTCCTAAATATAATTTTAGATGCTATTCTGATTTAGTTATAAAAGTATGCTGAGTATTTTCTAAATAATGATTATATTGTAAAGTAATTCATTGTAAATTAATTTGTTTAATATATATCATTAGTTTCCATGCTAGAAAATGAAGTGTAAAAGTTGAATGAGGTTTAGGATATAAAATTCTAGAGCTTATACTACTGCATAGTTGGTGGGATCAATTTCTATGTTAACATTCATCTGGCTCAAGTCAAGCGGACGAAACTAATTTTCTTGATGAAATGTTGTAGTATTTTCTATGGCAACTAGTGTTTGACATTTTTTTGAGTAAGCTGTTGTTGTCCAACTGATTTTGTGTTTGATAATTTTTATTTTTATTTAACACTATGTTACTTTGCAAAAAAGTAACATTACTGTTATTTATGCTGGAGGGCAACCAGAATTCAATGTGGCTTGGGCAATGAATTGGTTGGGCCACCACTGACAATATATACCATGATACAATGCAAAACATATATATTATATAAACATAACATGGTATTTTTTTAAGACCCAACCCAGTCAAACTAGATAATTTATAACCCATGAGTGAGGGTGTTTTAGAATTCAAGCATACTAGATACTACAAATGAATATATTGTTTTCACTCATGTACTTCTTTATTATTTACGGTGCGATTGTCAATCAAATATCACTCTTCTTTTATGTCATGTACAAGTAGGTCTGTTATGGTAACGGTAAATTTACCATTACCAGTCAATCGAAAACATTTTTTTATTGAAATCGGTATACCAGTTTAAACGATATGGTAACGGTATATTTATTATTTTTGACGATAAATTATCGGTAATATTTCTTCAATACCAGTGGTAACGGTAATATTACCAATCGATCTAAAACATATGTGTATTCATCTGATATGTTATATTGCATACATTTAAAATCAAATAAATGGTTAAAGTTAGTTCGGTAATAAGGTGAAATAATTTCGAGTACACTTGTTTTCTTTTTTAGTTATGTTTTTTATTAATCAACAATACATATAGTATAATAAAGATGCACTATGTAAGGAAAACATGTCAAGGTACAAATTTTGATGGACAAACGGTAATTTACCGTTACCAGTGTAACGCTTACCAGATTATCGGTGTACCAGTCTTCGGTATGTCAGTTGATCGGTAACGGTAACAGTAAGAAATTCTGATTTACCAGTAATAACGTTACGGTAACGATATTTACCAAATGGTAACAGTTATCATTACCATAACAGCCCTATGTACAAGTATTCGTACCTACATATTATTCAAATATAAATTTTAGCATGATCCAAAACGACATAATAAATCATCATCATAAAGATTATATGTGCATAAATTAAATACACTTTAAATGATATGACATCGCATTGAAGATAACATAAAACCAAATGGTGTAGAAAAAATATTCATGGGTGCAGCCTACTGAAATACTATATAATTGTAGTTTATTATGAATGCATGCGTTCTGGATAAGCAAAGGTTTGAACGCATCCAAACCTTTACCTGACTAAATGGCCGGGAAAGCCATCTGGCAAATTTGTTCCCGTTGTCATCAGAAGCATCACACATCAGACGCAAATGGGCACAAATTTCCCCCATTATAAACCAACTCCCCCCTTCTAGAATCATCCAACTCAGAAAACACCTCTTTTTATTGTTCGATTTTCTCGACTTAAGAAATGCATTATTTTTGGGTAAATTTCAATACCATTATGCTTATTATTTTTCTTGTTATAACATGTTTTTTCCCTTCTTATGTGACTTTTTGTTTTTTAGAATAATAAATAGGCAAAAAAAACACCATTGTATTCGCTATTACACTCGACTGCTGCTGAAAATTGCAATTTCTGCTTATGTGAAATGTGGTGCTAACAAGAAAGGTGGCCACAATGTCATAACTGAGAAATATAACGCGACGATGATAGAAATAAATTTGCAGAGAAATGGTGTTTTCTAAAAGTGGTAGACGATACCAAAGTTCTACATAAATACGAAAGTCTTCGAAGACGTTGGTTAAAATGGGAAAGTCTAAGCAACATAAGTAGTGTTGGCTGAAATTCTACTAAACAAAAAATTTTAGGAAGAGACGAGTGGGAAATGAACGTGCATAGGTAATTTTTCACTAATTCAAATTTAATTTATTTGAAACTATTTCATTCTTATTTTTATATTTTCAGGAATTTGGACAGGCATTCTGAAATGTAGAAAAACACCTCTTGATAATTTGGATATGCAACAACAATTATTCCAAGCAAAACATACTAAAAACGTCCTATATACCTGCTCAAACTTTTGCATGTGATGGGATTTGGTACTAAAACCTTTTCTATTGATCTCAGAATGTTTCCCAGAATTCTTTCTAAGTATAACAATCGCCATGTTTCGAGTTTGGACCATTTGGTGGTCATAACAATCTCGTTATACACGTAAATAGTTGTTTCGGGGCCTAGCTCGGATTACAATGTTTTTTTTCTTCTGAAACCGTAAAAGTGAGTTACTGCATGCCGTCAAGTTTCATAGAAATTGAACATATCATTTGATTGTGCATAGTTAAAACATGCGTCATTTGATCAGAACATGTGGATATAATATTATTTGTTTTTATCCTTGTCCACTCCCTTATCTTTCACGTTACTTTGTCACTCTTCTTCTTCTTATAAAATGACCGTTCCCCCCTCTTTATTTGAAAAATCTCTTTCCTTGAAATACTCTACGTAAAATCACACCGCTACCACCATTGGACTCTTGGCAAGATGCTCTACCTCCTGTGCAAATCTATACGTGTTTGGAGATAGTCATTGTCGCCCCTACAAAGCTAGGGCTCGATTTTTCTTCGCCATGTTGACGATAGAAGAAGACGAGACCAGAATTGGGTCTAGGACGGAGAGGTGCTTCGACGGAGGTGTTTAGGAGCCAGGGTCGCCTGGAGCAGTATAAGAGGAGATAAAAAAAATGATTTGATACGATGACGAGGGTGGAGCATTGTGGTATGCATTGCAGAGCATCAGCAGAGAGGAGCGCGCTGGATCTGACGGTTTGTGAATCTATTGTGTAACAAAGTATAAAAGATGAGAGAGAAGGGAGCAACTAGGTTTATTTACCTGTACATGGTCGTGTGTTGTAATTAGGGAAGAAAGGGTTAAGGTATAATTAACTTGGTTAATTATACATTAGCTTATTTAATTATTTAAATAATCGTCAAACTTATAGTATGTATAACTTTTGCATATGAGGTCGGAATTGGACGTCGTTTCTTCCATTGGACTCGTATTGGCATGCTCTACGCTTTAGATCTGATTAGGTTAAAGTGAGTGACATTGTATCTCACTAAATTATATATGTTCATATAAATTTATCGCTTAAACCGACTTCTAGTTATAAAATGTAATATCTAATATAGTTAAACTTAGAAAGTAATAAACAAAAATATTAGAAAGTGAATTAAGTAGTTTTAACATGATTATCACATTAAACGTATTTGACGATGGAGGGGCTTTAGTTCGTTTGGTCGAACCAGATCCGAATAAGTGTATCGACCCAAACCCGGATCGGCGTTTGTAGAACCAAATCTGGAATGGTATATGCCGATTCAAACCCGGATCAGTACGCCAAACCGATCATGGATCAGTTGGCTGATCCAATCTCGGATCCGTTACACCAATCCATACCGAAGTGGGCACGGGTCAGTTTATTCTTGGAGGATCGTTTAGCATGGATTCAACATAATCGCTCTTTAATTAGAGGCTTGGCATGAGGAAAGTGGTGCTTTGACGCGTTTATTCATTATTCGACGATGGATAACGATATTTCGGGATGCAGGCTAAGGATGATGGATCAAAAGGGAACTATTAATGAGGAGTCATGGTAGTATTTCCGGGGTACACTCTGTTGTGGATTGCATGTGCAAAGAGATCATTGATATGCAGGTTCGAGGGGTGCCCGAGAAGAAGAGGTGGTAGGTATGATGTCCAATGAACCAAGTTCAGGTCCTTATCTCCTGGTTCGGGAGATTATTTCCCGGTTCGGAAGCTTACAACATTTCACTTGGACCAAGTTCAGGTCCTTATTTTGGGTTGTACGATGGTACAACTTAGTTCCTGACCGATTGAGTGGCATGGATTCCCGTATCAAGGAATGGAGGCGTTATCATATATCCAACGCACTGGGTTAGCGAATGTGAGGATGGATGTTATGGATGTTTACTTATTTACTATCATTTAATACTTAGGCATTTATCATGCCATCTTTACTTTATGTTTATCACAGAACTGCATATATTCATTTATGTGCTAACTCTGTGGATGTAGATGCAGGACTGGTATGATTTTCCATACCCTCTGTACCATATATACTATTATTACTTTTAAAGTACTGTGAGATTTTTTTATCGCTCAAACCAGATTAATGTCCAATCCAAATTTTTATTTTCCTCTTATTACCTTGTATGCTCCTCTACGATGCTGATGAGAAGATCAGGCAGTAGGTACGACTCGGATTAGCAGGAGGTGATGTTTTACATACTTATATTTGTATCATTATTGTTTATTTCGTTGTGCGACATTGTGAAGCCTTGACAACATTATGTATTCTTATTAGAGATAGTTTATTTGTTCGAGTTTATTTATCACTTTTATAAACTCAATTACTGTCATATGTAACTATATTAGCCTTTGTACTCTGATTATGTAGTTTATATAGTTGTTACCGTCTCGCCTATTATATATCTATGATTGTTACTATTATATGTTATCTGATGTGCTATGAGATATACGATAGATTCGGTTATTATGTTCTGTGTTTAATTATTATTCTTCTCTTCTTATTTCAGTTTCTAATTTCTCTTCTTTTATTCCACTTCTTCCCCTTGTAAATCGTTGTACATTGACCGGGTGCTTGTGTAGCGCGTCATTCGGTTATATAAGCATCCATAGTGTATGGAGGTTTTACATGTGGTATCAGAGCTTATGTTGCGTTTTTTAACCTAAGCAATATCGAAATCGTGAGTTAGTATATTTAAGAAGGTACGTATTTGTATATATATTTTGGTTTTCAAATTTATATAGCGTTAATATACATATATAATATAGGTTGTGACGACCGCCCATAACCCCCGCACTAAACAAGAGGAAGAATACAATGGAAGGTGTGCTAGGTAGTTGTGGACGATCATCAGATTTGATAAACTCAAGTGAAACCTGTCGTAAAAACTTACAGCGCAAGGATAAAATATAATAGAATATATACAACATGTAATAGTAGTGAAGCAACGTACAACAAACTTTTCAAACTTTCACAACATCCTAAATGATTATCCCAACATCATAGGAAATATCAAGTATGTACATAAGGCCTCACTACAACACTCATAGAACAACTCAAACAGCGTAAACAAAAATACTATATAGTAGTAAAAGTAATACGCCAGCCTCCTGCTCGCCTTCGCACAGCAGCATCGTCCCCCACTAATCACCTATCACCTGCTACTTAGTCTTCCTATCCACAACCGGATGAACAACCCAAGGTAATAAGAGGGAAACACAAAACCATGAGTCAGACAACAGTCCTAGTAAGCGATAAAACAATTAACAAACTTCATCAATAAAGTATATGAGAATGAATATATAAACATACTAATCTACCCATAACACCAAAGAAGAACTCAGCCCTATCTTCCCCACGTCGGACAGTGATAATCTTTATATCAAACAATTCAACCATTCATCCATGGAGACCAGAACACCCATTCAATCATGGGAAAGCACTTATGACATCCAAATTATATATATATATCCCATGTAAAACACCCTAATCGAATTCAACATGCCTCAAGCACAAGCCCCAGAGGCCTAAACTAACATCAGACAAGCACCTAAGGAACATCTCCTTCGACGTTGGACAACCCACACGAGACGGTACAAACAGAGCATCCAAACAAACAAACATCCATAACTGACTCTGGCTATCATAGCCAAACCTGCTTTGAAACCATCATTAATCGTATGGCGACCAACCTTGTCACATGTCAAGGGCTAATGGTAACCCCAGTTCTAGCATAAACTCCATATGCCTTTCAACGATACGTATGTATGTCCAACCATGACAACTAGGCCTTTCAATGATACCCAGGGTACTCAACCTACAACCGGTCTTTTAGGTGCCCCTATTGTACCCCTGCTTTAAGCCTGCCAGAACTTACGACAATGATAATCTCTTGGCCTTCGCATCTCTAGTCATCAAACTGAACGACTCTTTATAGCTCAAGCAACTTTCCCAAGCAACTATTATCCACCAACTCACGACCTTTGAGTTGTCATCTCATTCGTTGTTCTACACCGATCAACGAACATATTCAACACTTCGAACATCCTCATCTGCACTCTCGTCGAAGTTGTCATCATCATCGAACCAAGTAACATCAACATAAGGTTCAATGTATCCCATAGCATCATATCAATTTGCTAAAGGAACAAACTACATCACTTACGCCATTCATCACGGCGTTTAAAGCGCTGCCAAACTCATCGTCTCTCCTTGACCAGCTGACCCTGGGAGCACGACCGACCCCTGGATGCACGACCAATCGCTCCACCTATAGGCTCGCTCAACCGAACTGACTACTTTACTTCACCTTCGTGACGGACCCAATCTTCGTGGTTCAACCGACCACTTATGTTTGAACCATACACCCATGCTTCAGACTTATGCGACCGACCGGACTAATTCACATGCAGGCTCACTCGCTCGAACCTTCCACCCAAGCTCGCTCGAACCCTTCAGCCAAGCTTGCTCGAACCATTACTTTCCCTTAGGATCGCTCATCCGACCCTGTATATCTTAGGTTTGCTCTACCAACTACTTTGCCTCCAACTTTACATTTGAACGATCGACCCAACTCATTAGGACCCACCGACCATACTATTGGGAGCGACCGACCCGTCCACTTGCTCTTCAAAATCCAACTCCAAAACAGGCTCTCCATCCGCTCGACCGATCCACTCGCTGGCTCGTTCGAGCTTGTCTCCTGTCTTGTTCCCTTAGAAATCTACCATGGTGCGTGACCAACCTACTTACGCGCGACCCAAAACCTGCACTTCACAATTTCCACTCTGATTTCCACCAAAACTTCGCCAAACAATAGATTCGATGTAAGCAACTTGTCCAATCCATCAAATATGATCAACAACATGGTATGAATCCTCTAACAACACTAAAACAATAGTTTTCTCCAAATCATGCAAGTCACTCCAAAAATCATAATGAATGGTCATAGGAACAAAACTATAGATCTAACTTGCATAATCATATGGAATAACATAGAATCAATGATTTAAACTTACTAAATGAGATCATAAGGTGACTCGTGTAAAAGGGGACTTAATATGGCACAGATCTATGAAAAAACAGTTAAATATGATAAAAAACATGATCAAACACTCATACACTTCACTGAATCCATGTGAGAGATGCAAACCACTCACTGATTCTCCAAAACAAGCTAAAATGATAGAAATATGAATCCGGACTATAAGCACTTCGCACCAAACCCCCTAATCTGATTAATCCACGCTTTATGTAGATCTAGCATTCAACGGTGTAGATCTATGATTTCCCTTCTTGGATTGTGATTTTTAATGGTGAAAAGATGTTAAAGGAAGAAGGAGCTCAAGGCCACCAAATGAGAGAATGGGAGAAGTAACGTATTCTCTATACCCCTCACCCCCTACTTTTAGTTTCCACTAGCCCACTAATGGGCCTTCCCAATTCAGCCCATTAAGCTTCCCGAAACCTGGATAGCCAACTGAAAAACCTCAAAACAATGATTCCTCCCAAACCGCTGAGCCAAATCCTTAATGTAACCACTCCACGGAAAGGCAATCATCATTTCCTTTCCAATGGCACAGGTCTCACCCTCTAATTCGACCTGAGTCAAAAGTTATGCCTATACAAGACTGACAGGGGCAAAATGGTCATAAACAAAATCGGTAAAAATTATGGGCATTGTCTCACATCCCCATAAGCAACATATTAAAAGATGAGAATGATACAAGCCTCAGGGAATTAAAAAAAATATTTACGATCTTCCGATACGTAAAATGTGGGCTGTTGCATTCTCCACCCCCCTTCCTTAAGAATTTCATCCCTGAAATTCCAAGAAACATAAGCAACTACAACAATTCCGCATATCTATCATCCATGAGAAGCCAATTCTATCACCTAGACTAGCAACCATGGTCATGCATCCATAGCCTTATCCCAGCATGTGGACTTCTATCAAACAATCAACAAGATACAATGATATAACGATGATATGATATATAAGGTCCTACCGACGAAGAGTTCTTGATGAGTCACCCTCATGCTCTCTTCCGTCTCCCACGTACAATTGTTTCCTTCTTCACTCCATTTTACCTTGACCAGCTTGATCATCTTCCTCCTAAGCTGTTTCGTGTTTTTCCCCACAACACAAAGTGGCTTATGAGGTTTCTCAAATGCGGTTTCTACTACTAGGTCTTCGTACAGCTCCAGAGATACCACCACATTCGAATCATGCACGAATTTCCGTAGAAACGACACATTGAAAACATTATGCACACTCGACATCTTCTCAAGTAACTCCAATCAATATGCGAGCTTTCCAATTTGCTCAACCATTGGAAATGGTCGAACAAACCTTGGAGATAACTTTCCTTTATTTCCGAATCGCATCACATGCTTCAATGGTGAAAACTTTACGAAAATCTTATCATCCATGTCGAATTCCAAGTCCTTACGACACTTATCGGTGTAACTCTTCTGACGATCTTGGGCTGCCTTCATTCGTTGCCGAACGATCTCGATACAATCCGAGGTTTCTCCTATCATCTCTGGCCTAAGTATCAACTTATCTTCAGTTTCTAACTAACAAGCTAGAGAATTATACGGTCTACCATACACCGCCTCGTATGTTGCCATCCCAATACTCAACTGGTAGCTATTATTGTAAGCAAATTCTACCAAATGCAGATGGTCTTCCCATGATCCCCCAAAATCTAACACACAGTCCCTTAGGAAATATTCCAAAACCCGATTAACTCTCTCGGTTTGACCACTAGTTTGGGGATGATAAGCCGCACTCAAACACAATTCGGTTCCCAAAGCTTATTGTAAACTCTTCTAGAATCTACTCGTGAATAATGAATCTCGTTCACCTACTACACTCTTTGGGACTCTGTGAAATCGAACTATCCATTTCACATAAAGTTTAGCCAACCTTGATGTCGTCCTAGTCGACTTGACAGGAATGAATCCCCCACTTTTGGTTAAGCAATCTATGATGACCCAAATTCCATCGTTTCTTGGCCTGGTTCTAGGTTGTCCATCGAAAAATTCCATTGATACTTGCTCCCACTTCCAATGGATGAAGCAAACCACTCGGCTTCTTCTGTTCAGCTTCCACCAACTAACAATTCATACACTTGGAAATAAACTTTCCAATATCCCACTTCATCCCTTCCCAGTAGTAAACTCTCTTCATATCCTCATACATCTTATTACCTCCGGGATGAATCGTCAACTTCGAGTGATGACATTCTCTTAGAACCTCATCTCTTAATCTGTCTATATCAGGAACAACTAATTGTCCTTGCTTTCGAAGCCAACCTTCTCGATCGACTTTGAACTCTTTATTCTCTGGTTCCAATTTCTGGATAACCTCGACAAGCTTTACATCTCGCTTTTGGCTCTAGCCAATCCTTTCGATAAGAGTAGGTCTTATCGACAAGCTTGCCAACATTTCAGGTTCCAACTCACACCTTGGCCTAAAACCAAACCTTGCCAAATACTCAAGGCTCTTCCATTCTGAAAACATCGCACCTAAACTTGCATGTCTTCTACTCAATGCATATGCAACTGCGTTGCCTTTGCCAGGATTATAGGCTATATCAAAATCATATGACGCCAGAAACTCCAACCATCGTTGCTGCCGAAGATTCAAATCTTTTTGGGGGAAAAGATACTTCAGCGACTTATGATCCGTAAACAACTTGAATCGAACTCCCAACATGTAGTGTCTCCACATCTTCAGAGAAAACACAATCGCCGCCAACTCCAAATCATGAGTTGGATAGTTCCTTTCATGCAGCTTTAGCTGTCGACTCGCGTAGGCCACAACCTTATCCTTCTGCATTAGCACTGCTCCAAGTCCAGTACCACATGCATCAGTGTATGCCATCATCTCTTCATTCCCACTTGGAATGGTCAACACAGGAGCACTCATCAACCTCTCCTTCAGGATCCCAAATGCTTGTTCACACTTTGCATCCCATGTGAGCACTTGGTTCTTCGTCAATCCTGTCAACAGTACAGCTATCTTTGAGAAATCCTTCATAAACCGTCGGTAATAACTAGCCAACTCGAGGAAACTTCTCACATCCGTCGCATTCTTAGGTCTATCCCAGTCCTGGATTGCTGCCACTTTAGCGGGGTCAACCGCTATCCCATTTCCATAAAAAACATGGCCAAGAATCTCACTTCGTTCTTCCAGAAGTGGCACTTCGAGAACTTAGTTTCAGCTGATGCTTTCGCAAGATCTCTAACACAACTCTCAAGTGCGTCTTGTGTTTTTCCTCATTCCGAGAATAAACCAGAATATCATCCATGAACACAAGCACGAACTTGTTCAGCTGATCTCTGAAACTATATTCATAAGATCCACAAAATATGCTGGCGCATTAGTCAACCCAAATGGCATCACTAAACACTCAAAGAAACCGGATGGTGTCCTAAAAGTAGTCTTTGGTACACTATCCTTTGCCACCCTCAACTGGTGAAATCCCATTTCCAAATCCATCTGAGAAAACACTTTGGCTTCGTGAAGCTGATCGAAAAAGTCATCAATCTTTGGAAACTGATACTTGTTCTTTTTGTCACTTTATTCAGCTCACGTTAGTCCACACACAATCTCAACGAGCCATCTGCCTTGGTTGCAAACACTACTGGTGCGCCCCACTCGGAAACTCTTCTCTGAATGAATCTCGTCCCTAGAAGGTCACGAACTTGAACCTCCAACTCTCGTTGTTCCTTAGGAGCCATCCGCCTAAGAGGCATAACGATAGATCTAACACCCTCGACCAAATCGATCCTAAACACGATCTCATGATGCAACGACAACCCTTTGACCTCGTCAAAGACATCCTCATACTCATTAGCGATCAACACAGATGACAAGTCTTCTTGTGGAATCCCAAGCAAATATAAATAGCTCATGAAGACACCCTCTTCGCGCTTACATCTAATCAACACCTTTCGCCCTTCCACATCCCCGACTCTCACCTCTAGCTTCTCGCAATTCACCCTTGCCGCATACCTCTTGAGCCAATCTATGCCCAAGATGATCCTGAACCCAGCGAAGTTAAGAACAAAGCAATCACACATATAAGAGCAACCATGAATCGACAACACTAGACCACGACACAACATGCACAAACTGGATGAACCCCCAACTAGATTAGTCATGATCAATGGTCTATCACAAATCTTGGGCTCCAAACCCAAACGACACACAATGAGCTTGCAAATGAATGAATGCGATGTTCCAATATCAAACAACACACAAACTGAAACATCATTAACTGAAAAAGTATCTTGCACCATGACACCCTTTTCCTTCTCCTCGGTAGGAGCTCTCAGAGCTCTCGAAGAAGATGACACAGCTTCCAAAGCATATGCCTTCACAATCTGCTTTCCCTTAGCTGATTCAGGACAGTCTCCACACTTGAAGCACTTTTTCTCAGCCTTGGGGTTCTTACACTTATTAGCAAAATGACCCTTCTGTTGGCAGTTAAAACAAACCATCTCACTCTTAGGCTTCTTCTGGTCATTCTTCCCTTTATGTTGTTGCCGCTTCCTTTTCTTATTATTACCACCCTTCTGTGGTTTCTGGGCTTCCTTGGCTGCAGTGACAACACTTGCTTCCTTAGGAAACAAGCTCTTATGGCGAATAGCATTCTCCGCGAGCTTCTCAAATGAATCATCAAGATGATCCACCAACGACTTTCCTATATAAGCATCCAGACCCATAACAAACTTCTCATTCTTCTGATAGGGTGTATCAATGTCTGAACGAGCATATCTAGATAAGGCCTCGAAATCAGAAACATTATCAAGCACATACCGACCATTTTGTTTCAACTCCATGAACTTCTTGAACAAAGCTGACTTCTGAGCAGTGGAGATAGACTTTGCTTCAAACTTAGCCTGGAATTACTCCCATGAAGTTTCTTCCTCTGTAGTCTCAAGCGTGACTGAATTCCACCATTCCATGGCCCTACCTTGCAGCTGCCTTGATGCAAGCTTTCTCTTATTTGCATCATCCAACCGCAAATCTCCAAAGATACGGACATTAGAATCTGTCCACCTCCGAACCTCTTCAGCTAACTCAGTTCCTTTGAATGGTTTCCCTCCTAGAGATGTATAATCTTTGCATAGCTTCACAAAATCCACAACCCTAGGCAACTGAACTCCTACGTCTACCGTAGCAGCCACTAGAAAGGGGTTCGCATGAATGCCTCCATCATGGCTTCAAACATGGTAGGGTAGTCTGGTTCACCACCATTTCCCCCTCAGTATTAGCTCCCATAGTAGTGTGTCTTGATGGTCGTCTACTCATTCTAAACCTGCAATTTAGAATAACTAGCCACTTCCAAGAAAAACTGCTAAAGAGATACAACCGCTACTACTATATATGCTAATATATATAGTAAGCATCTAACCGAAATTTACAAATACGTCTCTCATACGTAACTATGTCTTCGGACTTTAGCTAAAATCATTAACTAGAGCTCTGATACCTAATGTGACGACCGCCCACAACCCCCACACAAAGAAAGAGGAAGAATGCGCTAAAAGGTGTGCTAGGCAGCTATGGACGATCATCAGAGTAGGTAAAATCAAGTGAAACTTCTCGTAAAAATACACAGGGCAAGGATAAGATATAATTAAACATATACAACAGGTAATAGCACTAAAGCATCGCATAGCAAACTTTTCAAACTTTCATAACATCCTGAAAGATTATCCCAACATCATAGGAAATATCAAGTATGTACATAAGGCCTCACTACAACACTCATAGAACAACTCAAATAGCGGAAACATAAATACTAGATAGTAGTAAAAGTAATATGCCAGCCTCCTTTTTGCCTTAGCACAACAGCATAGTCCCCACTAATCACTTGTCACGTACTACTTGGTCTGCCCATCCACAACCGGATGAATAGCCCAAGGTAATAAGAGGTAAACATAAAACCTTCAGTCAGACAACAGTCTTAGTGAGCGATAAAACAACTAACAAACTTCATCAATAAAGTATATGAGAATGGATAGATAAACATACTAATCTACCCACAACACTAGAGAAGAACTCAACCCTATGTTCCCCACATCGGACAGTGATAGCCTTTAAATCAAACAATTCAATCATTCATCCATGGAGACAAGAACACCCATTCAATCATGGAAAAGCACTTATGACATCCAGATTATATATATATATCCCATGTAAACCGCCCTAATCAAATTCAACATCCCTCAAACACAAGCCCCAGAGGCCTAAACCAATATCAGAAAAGCACCCAAGGAACATCCCCTTCGACGTTGGACAACCCACACGAGATGGTACAAATAGAGCATCCAAATAAACAAACATCCATGACTGACTCTGGCTATTACCGCCAAACCTGCTTTGAAACCATCGTTAATCATATAACGGCCAACCTTGCCACATGTCAAGGGCTAATGGTAAACCCAGTTCTAGCATGAACTCCATACGCCTTTCAACGATACATATGTATGTCCAACCTTGACAACTAGGCCTTTCAACGATACCCAAGGTACTCGACCTACAACCGATCTTTTAGGTGCCCCTATCGTACCCCTGCTTCGAGCCTGCCAGAACTTACGAAAACGATAATCTCTCGGCCATTGCATCTCTAGTCATCAAACCCGATGACTCTTCATAGCTCAAGCAACCGTCTCAAACAACCATTATCCACCAACTCAC
The DNA here is from genome assembly GCA_030737875.1 of Allium sativum. Taxonomy (NCBI): domain Eukaryota; kingdom Viridiplantae; phylum Streptophyta; class Magnoliopsida; order Asparagales; family Amaryllidaceae; genus Allium; species Allium sativum. The sequence goes on along the minus strand of CM060913.1, from coordinate 765,778,939 downwards.
AACCTTTGAGTTGTCATCTCATTCGTTGTTCTACACCGATCAACGAACACATTTAACACTTCAAACATCCTCATCTGGACTCTCGTCGAAGCTGTCATAATCATCGAACCAAGCAGCATCAACATAAGGTTCAATTTATCCCATAGCATCATATCAATTTGCTAAAGGAGCAAACTACAACACTCATGCCATTCATCATAGTATTTTAAAGCGCTGCCAAACTCATCATCTCTCCTCGACCAACCAACCCCTGGGAGCACGACCGACCCCTGGATGTACGACCGACCAATCACTCCACCTGTAGGCTCGCTCAACCGAACCCACTACTTTACTTCACCTGCACGACCGACCCAATCTTCCTGGCTCGACCAACCACTTATGTTTGAACCATACACCCATGCTTCAGACTTATGCGACCGACCAGACTAATTCACTTGTAGGCTCGCTCGCTCGAACCTTCCACCCAAGCTCGCTCGAACCCTTCATCCAAGCTTGTCGAACCATTACTTTCCCTTAGGGTTGCTTATCCGACCCTGTTTATCTTAGGTTTGCTACACCAACTACTTTGCCTCCAGCTTCACATTTGAACGACCAACCCAACTTATTAGGACCGACCAACCATACTACTGGGAGCGATTGACCCGTCCACTTGCCCTTCAAAATCCAAATCCAGAACAGGCTCTCCGTCCGCTCGACCGATCCACTCCCTGGCTCGTTCGAGCCTATCTCCTATCTTGTTCCCCAAGATATCTACCATGGTGCGCGACCGACCCCCCTTACGCGTGACCCAAAACCTGCACTTCACAATTTCCAATTCGATTTCCACAAAACTTTGCCAAACGATAGATTCGACATAACAAACTTGTCAAATTCATCAAATATAGTCAATAATACGGTATGAATCCTTTAACAACATGAAAATAATACTTTTCTCCAAATCATGCAAATCACTCCAAAAATCATAATGAATGGTTAAGAACAAAACTATTGATCTAACTTGCATAATCATATGGAATAACAAAGAATCAATGATTAAAACTTACTAAATGAGATCATAAGGTGATTCATGTAAAAGGGGACTTAATATGGCACATATCTATGGAAAAACACTTAAATATGATGAAAAACATGATCAAACACTCATACACTTCACTGAATCCATGTGAGAGATGCAAACCACTCATCGATTCTCCAAAACATGCTAAAATGATAGAAATATGAATTCGGACAACAAGCACTTTGCACCAAACTCCTTAATCTGATGAATCCATGCTTTAATTGATGTAGATCTAGCCTTCAACAGTGTAGATAGATGATTTCCCTTCTTGGATTGTGATTTTTAATGGTGGAAAGATGTTAGAGGAAGAAGGAGATCAAGGCCACCAAATGAGAGAATGGGAGAAGTATCATATTCTCTATACCCCTCACCCCCTATTTATAGTTTCCACCAGCCCACTAATGGGCCTTCCCAATTCAGCCCATCAGGCTTCCCAAAACATAGACAGCCAACTGAAAAACCTTAAAACAGTGATTCCTCCTAATCTGCATAGCCAAATCCTTAATGTAACCACCCTACGGAAAGGCAATCATCATTTCCTTTCCAATGGTATAGCTCTTACCCTCTGATTCGACCTTAGTCAAAAGTTATGCCCTATACTAGATTGACAGGGGCAAAATGTTCACAAACAAAATCGGTAAAAATTATGAACAAGTCTCACATCCCCTTAAGCGACATATTAAAAGATGAGAATGATCCAACCCTCAGGGAATTAAACAAAAATATTTTGCGATATTTTGATGCGTAAAATGTGGGTTGTTACGTAGGTTGTTTTGCATATGGGTGTCATCGGAATAGTTTTCTCTAATAGGTTGCATCGCTTAAGTGCAGGGAATTGACCATGCCGTGCTATATAGACACTTGTGTGACTATGTGGAAAACCATCCCTTAAAATGGTGTTGACTGTTCTATTATGGTATGAGAGCTTTTTTGGTACTCGCAAGGAGTTCTTCGATAGCTTGGAGAGAGGTGTTGTAGTGAAGTATGAGGTTACTCATAAGGAACTCCAATATTGAGCTTGAGTTGATTAAGAGTCTTTATTGCTTCAGGTTCCTGAAGCAGATTCATCCAACACTAGTTCATGTTTCATTTAGAAGAGATAGATATCGACTTCTTAGCAGTCGACGCGGAGTTCGCCGATTTAGGAGACAAGTCTAATTGGGGGTGTGATCGATTCGATGTGTTATCGAAATGTGGTTACTTTTTTTATTATTTCTCTGAAGTTTGGAGTTTAGGCAGACTGACTGACTCAGAGCGTGATTGAATTCAATCTGAGGGAATGGTCGCTTTTAGGAGTTAGTCTGGAAATCTCATGATGTTTGAGCTAAGCTTGTATCCAATATATAGAATTTTGCCTTCTTTTAGGGACTAATCATGAAGATCATGCTCATCATCGTTTCCATTTCGTTGCGTGCTCCCTCGATGAAAAAGAAGGAAACGACATTATTGCTCGATACATGTTTTCTATCAATGATGTTTCCATACGTGTTTTAGTTTGACATCGAGGTTTCATATGATCCTACGGTTCGATAGATGAAACAAGATTTGAACTCGTGATAATTAGTTTTCCTTTTTGATTGCGACTTACCATGTTAATGGCTCAGATAAACTGTATATGTATGTAACATCCCTTGTTTGGTCGTTAGAATTTAATACCGTGGATGACTACAGCATACATAACAATTAATTTTGGGCCTCAGGGTGGGGGATTGTTATGACATAGCTAGTCTATAATTGGCAGTATACATGGTTCGTTTGAACTGAAATCTCATCGAATCATGATTGTATGTTTGCCAATTTGGTTGCTTTTTGTTGATTGTTGAGTTTAATTGGATTTAACATTTGAGTCAACTAGTTAACCTACTGGGAGGATACAAAATATTGGTGAAAGTAAGAGGTTGTGGTTGACGATAGTGGGCTAGAACAAGCTCTTCAGTTGTGAGTCATCTTCGATTTAGCGATAATGGGTTGGGACTTAGAACTTCAGTAAGCAAGTCGCTTATGATTAGACGATAATAGGATAAAAAAGTTCTCTATTAGCAAGTCATCACTTAAGTTTGTAGCTTGAGAGTATCTGGACACGTTCGATGAAGTGACTAGATTTCCACTATGTTTGAGTTGAGTGACATGGATGTTTATTAGGTTGGGAATCCTAAGGGGATTTTACCAGTTGTGGATAGTTGAGTGGGGTGTGTTGGTTATAATGTTTCACACACTGCTTTGATTTTGATTAGTTGGTTAGGCCGTTCGAGCTAACCAGCGAGTCGACATATTCTGTTGATTTTTTGGATTATGCTCCAATATTCCACTTGGAGGAGTTGCACTTGTGCTATTCGATTGTACTTTCGTATTCCCATGGATGGAAAGAGAGCACAATGCACAATTGGTTTTTTTATCATTAGTGTTGAGAAAACACCATATGTTGGTTAGTTTGTTCGGGTTTCACTTTTCAGTAAGAAAATTGGAGTGCTTGGATCATGTTTTCCTGAGTAAGATTTCATTAGAGATCTTACTGAAGTTATGACAGATTGAAATTTGAATTTGACCTTTGGGTGTATCGAATATTCGTTTCGAGTAGAAACGACGGGCCGATATGATATACTTGGTTGTATTGCTTACTCCCGACATCATTGGAGGGGGTTAGTCATGCATTCGTTTTATGTTGAATGTGATGTCAGTTAGCTATAAATGAAAGGGATAAATCAAATAGTTCTTTATAACTTGAATCTCCAAATGGATGCGAGAATAGATGTCGAGCCATATACATTTTGAATTTAATATTGGATGTCTCAGATCAATATCCAACACTCCAAAGTAGGCATGGATGATGATTGATACTATTTTTCTATCCATGTTTGATTATTGATGTTTGGTATAACTATATATGTTCATATGATTAGTAGGCATGCAAGATAATTGTATTGTTGTACCGTTCATTTATTCAAGATGAATTCCATACATGACTTAACATGCTTAAGTTAGATAACTCTGTTTATCTAATGTATTTGTTTCCTTTGTTGATATTTCTACTATTGTGTCTAATCCTCTTTGTTGAGTACATGCCTAGGTACATAGAAGTAATATTTGAATATATGGATGCTAATTAGCTTTCATTTGCATATAAATGTAAGATTGCTTGAAAAAGGTATGTAGTAGAAGTAGAATTGTTTTTTTTTTTTGCTATTTGGGCATTTTGGTGACTTTATGCCCTAAATATGGATAGACACTTTTGGGATTTTGTTTACTTTTATTGGTTTGGGACTTGCAAGGCAGGTTGTGGTTTTTCAGATCGAGCTGTGCAAAGGAGGTGCAGTCATATTTTTTTGTAAATTCTGCCAAAAATTAGAAGGAAATTCAATAATCGATGTTAAGTTGAATTGTCTTCCATCTTGTGAGTTGTCACTTTTATTTTCCATTGTTAGGTCATTGGGAAAATAAATGTATAACTTAGGTATTTTGCTGCATCAATCCCAATTACTAATGTAGTTGTACTTAGGACTGGAAATTATGGATCCATGCCAAATTCTGAGTATGATTCCTTTGTTATGATCACTTTTAATGGTTGTTCTTGAGGGTGTAGTGATGATACGACTTGTATAGTCACTTATTTAGGACTGTTGAGCTGTGTTGACTCATCCTTCAGGATTTCGGAGGTGAAATCCTTTAAGGGGGAAGAATGTAATGACTATATTTTAACAACTAGATTTTCAAATATTAGTCGTTAATTGAGTGTGGTCCCAAAATGTTACTTTTCACATACGACCGAACTTGGAATCGAGACCACTTCCATTGAGCCCGGATCGATGATGGGAACTTTTTAAAGTGTAAACTTTGATATATTTCGATGGAGGATTTTTGGCTAATAGCTTGGGATTGATTTGTGAATCGATGCAAAATGCTAACTTTTGCATATGATGAGATTAGATTCGAAAACATGTTCTATTGGTCTCGGAATGGCTTCCAAAATTCTTTGTATAACAATCATCATGTATTGAGTTCAGACCATTTGTGGTCATAACAATCTCGATATACGCATAAATAGTCATTTCGAGGCCCGGTCTCGGATTACGATGAAAATTATTTTTTTAGAACCATAGCGGTGAGTTGCTGCATGTTGTCAAGTTTCGTAGCAATTAGATGTATCAATTGACCATGCATAATTAAAGCACATGTCGTTTAATTTAAATTTGTGGATATAATATTATTTAATTTCATCCCTATCCACTCCCTTCTTTTTCGTGCTACTTGCCCATTCCTTTTCTCCTGTAAAAATGTCTGCTCATTCCACTTTCTTTGAAAAACTATTCTCCTTAAAATACACCACCTAAAATCACATCGCAACCATTGTTAAACTCCTGGCAATATACTCTCCCTCCTAGGAAAATCTGGGCATGTTTGGCTATGATCGTTGTCATGCCTATGAGGCTTGGGCTCGATTTTTCTTGCTCTATGGTTGATGGTAGGAGGAGACATTGTCAGAATTGGGTCGAAAATGGAAAGGTGCTTCGACGGAGGTGTTTTAGGGTGGTCCAGTGGTTGTTTGGGGCTGTGTTGCCTAAAGCAGCAGGAGGGGAGGCTAAAAAGGGGATTTGATAGGGTGGTGAGGGTGGAGCATTGTGGTATGCATTGCAGAGCATCCACGAAGTGGAGCGCATTGGATCTGACGGTTTGTTAATCCATTGTGTAATGAAGGAGAAAAGAAAACAGAAGGTGAGAGCAAGTGGGTTTCTTTACATGTACACAGTTGTGTGTTGTAATTGAGGAAGAAAGGATTAAGGGGTTATTAACTTTGGTTAATTATATGTTAGTTTATGTAATTATTTGAATAATTGGCAAACTTGTAGCATGTATAAATTTTGCATGCAAGGTCGAAATTGGACATTGTTTCTTCTGGTGAACTCATATTGGCGAGCTCCATGCTTTAGAGTTGATTTTGGATGATTTTGTTGAGTTGAGTGATATTGTCTTTGGTTGAAATACATTTATTCATATAGTATAAATTTGATGTTTAAACTGATTTCTATTCATAAAACATAATATCTAGGATAGCTAAACTTAGAAAATAATAATAAAATTATTAGAAAGTAATATAAGTAGTATTAGCTTGACTATCACACTTTACCCGACTACGTGCTATTGTGCTCACTGTTTACCCATTTATGCGTTGTTTGACTTTATTGCTAGATTTAGGCTATTTGGTTATTTATTTCACTTTGGTTACTACAGATAAGTTTTATCTATCCTATTGGATCCCATTATGGATGCTTATATGACTATTGGTTGCGTTGTTACCATGATAATTGCAAGGTTTGAACCCTGACCTCCCAAAAAGAAACACCACGTTAAGCATTGTTCTACATAATCATTTCTGTAGGCTTTTTGAAAGGGTTGTTACAGACTACCCAAAGATCCCAACATTCTCGTTGGCTCATATAAATCACCACTCAAACGTTGTCCATGTAACCTACATTAGTACCACATCAAATGGCTTCCACAACGTTACACACACATTTATGGATGGGTGTAGACTCTGATACCAAATGTGACAACCGCAAGATTTGAACCCCTGACATCTTGGAAAGCAACACAATGCACTAACCATTATGTTACAAGATCCTTTATGTTGTCTTTCCGATGAAGTGCTATTGTTGCATTGTTTGTTTGGTTTAGCTAAAATGTTGTCCATAGGGTATCCAGTGTCAGTAAAGTCGCATTGGAAAGATTTGGTGCTTATTGACCAAACGCACATGTCAGTGCACATTGGTTTAGCGCAAAGGATGATAGATTCGAAGGGATGAGATAAATTCTCGAAGGAGCTTTAGACTGCACGGTTGGATTCGACAACGGAGCAATATTAAAGCTTGACAAAAATTTGGTGATGGAGTGGGCTTCAGTTTGGTAGGATGAACCGGATTCGAATGGATATTTGTCGAATCAGATCTAGTTCAGTATATGCTGATATGAATCCAATCGGTATGCTGAACCAACCCAGATAATTTGGCTGATTCGAACCCGGATCAGTAGGCTAATCTGAACCCGGATCGATTACACCAATCTGAACCTAGGTGGTTTTGGGTCGGTTGATTATTGGGGGATTCTTTGGCATGATCTTAAAATCTTGGTAGACGATTTGAATATGGAGGATGGACCGATCGACAAGTTGGATTTTACAACGAGTGCTGGATATTATTTTCCTATATGCGTATTTAACCAGTTTTGGCCACATAGGTAATCTGAGCAGTCATTATCGATAACCATAGAGTGATCGATATCCATTACTGATTCTATTGATCTTTTTTGCCAATTTGACATGGACGATGGTGTGATTTCGAGGAGAGGGATAAGATAGTCGTTCAATAGTGGAATTTACATAGTCTCTCGTCAATTAGAGGCTTGGCGTGATGCAAGGATGTGGTGTTTCGATGCATATATTTGTTATTCAACACTGGATAACGATATTTTGGGATGCAAGATAAGGACAATGAATCGCAACTATAGAGGAGTTGTGGTTGTAGTTCCAGGATACACTCTATTATGGATTACGTATGTAAAGGGATCATTGATACACAGGTCCGAGGGATACCGGGAAGAAGAGGAAGCGGGTGTGGTGTTCATTAAACCAAGTCTGGGTCCTTACTTTGGCTTGTACGATCATATAACTTAGTTCCTCGTCAATTGAGTGGCAGTAATTCAGATATCAAGGAACAAAGGCATTATCGTATATTCAACGCACTAAACGAGCGAATGTGAGGATGGATGATGGATGTTATGTTTGTTTACTTATTTATCATCATTTAGTTTTTAGACATTTATCACATCCTCTTTACTTTATGTTTATCACATAATTGCATATATCGATTGTTATATGCTAACTCTGTGGATATAGGGGCACGACAGGTATGATTTTCCATAACCTTTGTGTCATATTTATTTTTACGACTTTTACAGTACTTTGAGATTTGTTTATCGCTCACACAAGACTATTATTGGCCCAAGATTTTATTTCCCTCTTAATATGTTGGGGGTTCACCGAAGATGTTGATGATCAAATTAGGTGGCAGGTATGAGTATTATCCAGAGCTGCATAGGTGGATTAATAGGAGGTGACATTTTACATATTTATATTTGTGTCTTATTGTTTATTTCGTTGTGTGACAGTATGGATCCTCGACAATGTTATGTATTCTTATTTGTGACAGTTTATCCATTTGAGATTATTTATCACTTTATAAATTCTATTACTATCTTGTATAACTGTATGAGTCTATGTATTGTGGTTTATTATTACTGTCTCATCTGTTATATATCAATTATTGTTATTATTATATATTATTTGATGCATTGTGAGATATACGACTTATTCAGTTATTATGTTCTATGTATTCTTCTTCTTCTCTAACTATTTTCCTTTACTTTCTAATTTCCCTTCTTTTCTTCTATTTCTTCCTCTTGATAATCATTGTACATCGACCGGGTGCTTGTACAATGCGTTATTTGGTTATATAAGCACCGGTGGTATATGATGGTCAACACAACTTCACTTTAATTGCCACGCCTCCATCTCCCTTATTTAACAATCCATAGAATTTTGGATGATTACAAACCTCCCCTGACAATTTCGAATATCTAAGCCAGTACATTCCAAATTTAAATGATCCTCCAGCATTCCCAAATCTACCTCAACAAACTCCAGTGCAATGAAATCCAGTCCCTTAAAATCAGCATGTTGATTCTTCTTCTATTGCACGGAGAAACTCTATAAGATGTCGCTATGAAATAGACGATAAGATAGTTGAGATTGTTGACGCCATACATGAGAGACAATAGTTTGAATACAAACAGCGTACGTTCAACAGGAAATTTATTAAGCTACATTGATATTGTTGCTCAGGTAAAAAGTTTATCAGAAGGAGCAACAATTATATTTTTGATAGCCTTTCTTTCTTTTTTATGTTTGTAGTTGTAATTTTATATTCTTTCTGTAAGAGGCTTTTCAATTACCCTTACTTGACAATTTCCTATTTAATTTAATCAAGCTTTTCCAGAATACGTGTACGCATATGTATTAGATATTGGTCTATATTTGTTGCTTCGTGGGTTTGATTAATTTTTATTGTCTTCCATTTTAAATCTACACTTCTTTTGAGCAATGAATGACAAGGGGAAAAGCATTGCAAGAGTTAGTGCAAGGTAACCTTCAGGAGTAAAAGAAAGAAATCAAGCTCTACAATATCAGGTATACTAGTTTAATACTATAACGTATAATCCAATTGGAAGTTATAAAAACGGAAATTATGATGTTTATTTTTCCATGTGTTTTATTTTATTTGAAATAAATCAAATGTAGCTTAATTAAAATGTTTGCCTTTTTTATATATTATTAGAATAAAATTTGGAATTTCTATGTTGTTGGTACCAGGTACAAGCATTCTGCCTTCTCTTCAACAAGACATAACTAAGTGTAAGTTTTTTTTGATAAAATAAGTGTAAAACAGTTGCTGTTATAACTGATTTTGTCAACGTGAAATTTATAGCCTCTATACCGGTTTCTTCGGTTCCAACACGATCGAGTGGTCTGCTTGGAACAAGCTCAGGTCATGTTGCTTTAAAACCTGGGAAATATAAATTGCAAAGGACAATGGAAGATAATAATGAAAAAAGTGAACTAAAAAATAGCAGGACGATTATAGATGATGACAGTTCAAGAGCAAACTCCACTGACGCAGGTATACTTATATAGCTCATTTATTTTATTTTACCGTTCATGGGATAAAATATTGTCTGTTTACGCATTCTAAAATTAGAGACTGATGTTCAGGCCATAATGTTAATGTGTGTGTGCAGACGAAAGTCAAGAGGATGAAGGCTACGTAATGGAAAAGAGCTTATAGGTACATGTTATTATATATATGTGTATATATATACATATATATACGTATATATATATATATACATATACTTATATATACATATATATATACATACACATATATTCCCACCAGTGAAGGTATATAGAACTATATAGCTTTCCTTTTCCTTTATATTTGTGAATGTATATATTATAAAGATAGGTTTTGGTTTTTGTTGGGGAAACAAATTTATTGAGATGTATTTTAAAAAAAGAATACAACGACATTGGAAATCAAGATTGGATATGCAGCAAATATGGCATAATGATGTGGTATGAAGAGAGAATTAGAAAAGAAAGGAGATCATCCCTACCTACATTTTCACTATATTCCATGAACGGGAAAGTACGTCTGCCAATGTTAAAAAAATCCTCCTTCATTCCTCCAGAAGTTGCTTCATGGTAATGATCCTAAAAGCAAACATTTTGTTAAATATATACGCCAATTCAATATGATGTTTTCTTTCACATCCATGGGAAGGAAGGTGTGTCTTAGCATAAACAAAGAACATGGACCTTATGTATTTAGGTTGCATGGACAAAATAACCATAGAATTGGGAGTTTGCTGCCATTACCAGGATCATCACCTAGGTTTTTGCAACTATACATACATGATACTGATAATAAGGTTTTGAATAGGATCTCTTCAATCAGGTATGCTTACGTAACGCCGGACTTGTGTTAAATGTATTAATGTTCGGTTTGTATTGTTGATGCATATGCTTTTTATACTAAGTTGTGTATATCTTATTGCTATTCATTTTGATTGCAGTTCGAGAAGCAGTGCAACTGCCTTTGATGTTGAAATCATTAATGGTTTAAAGAGGATGTTGGATTGTTACAACCCTCTTGCTAAGGCATTCAGGATGGCAAGAGATCGATTTGATTTAAATCAATGTGAAGATGTCCAACTAAAGTTGATTGGATGGAGGAGTAAGGATGGAAGGAGATATAATCTTCCTACGGCTTCTGAGGTAGCTGCATTAATTGTTGGTGATGTATGCAACAATTTTGATAGGCGGGATATTATTGTCCAAAGAGAGAGTGGATCACTTGAATGTATAAGTGAACTGCATCTTTCTTACCTTGCCCTTCAATATCCGTTATTATTTCCTCACGGTGAAGATGGTTATTGAGTCGATATTCCGTTAGGGGATAATGACGATTTTTCTTCGAGAAAAAGAAGTAGATAGAGTATGAGGGAATTCTTTGCTTTTAGAATACAAGATAGGCAAAATGAAGCTCGAATAATTCTTCGTTCAAGGAAGTTATTTCAACAATTTTTGGTTGATGGCTATACAATGATTGAGGCGGAAAGGTTGTCTTACATTTGAAAAAATCAAAAAAAGTTGATATCAGTATCGTACAAGAACCTATTTGTGGCTTCATGTGGGGGAACCACTGCAGCTTCCTCGACAGGAAAGCGTATAGTTTTACCATCTTCTTTTACTGTTAGTGCTAGATACATGATGCAAAATTACTTAGATGCAATGGCCCTATGTAAGTTTTATGGATATCAAGATTTATTTGTAACGTTCACATGCAACCCTAAATGGCCAGAAATTACTAGATTTGTTCAGCAGCATGGTATTCGGTCAGAAGACGGGCCTGACATCGTTTGTAGAGTTTTTAAAATTAAGTTGGATCAGCTTATCAAAGAGCTAAAAGATGGACATATATTTGGTCGTGTACAAGCAGGTATGTCATCAACATCATCTCTACGTATTTGCATTCATATTTAAATACCATTCGTGTCAGTGATGTTATATGTTGTTGCTCTACCAATTTCAATCATTCGTTTTCAGTAGTTTATACAGTGGAGTTTCAGAAACGTGGGCTTCCTCATGCACACATATTATTATTTATGCATAGAGACAACAAATTTCCCACATGCGATGATATTGATAAAATTATATCGGTTGTGATTCCGAACAAAGAAGGGTTTCCAATTTTGTATGAAACTATTGTGGCCTTCATGATACACGGTCCTTATAGTATTTCGAACTTGAACTCACCATGTATGAAAGATGGAATGTGTTCGAAGTTTTTCCGAGGAATTTTCTAGATAGAACAAGTATTGATCAAGATGGTTATCCAATTTACAGAAGGCGATGTAACACCCCACTCCCGCTATGATCACTCACTAAGGGAATGCCATAGCATCGGTGGAGTATTTTAGTGAATATAGAACAGAAAAATTACAACAAGACAGATATAAATAGTACTTGAAATTTTAAAACATCATCTCATAACAGCGGAAGTAAAACATGTCTGGTTACATCATAAAACCATAATAAAGGTCAAGTACAATATCCATCAAAATAAAGAAGTACATAATCCCACTCTCATACAATAGCCAAACAAAAGAAAAGATAACTGGATAACTGGAGCTTTACATCTATCCAAGCTCCTAAAGACTGGAACAGCAATCCGATCAAGCTCCACTACTGCTAGGATCCACCGTAGGACCTGAGGGTTGGGAAAAAGATAAAAACAACGGGGTTAGACATAAGTCTGAGCGAGTCCTATAACTTTAACAATACAATCGTTAAAGTAACCAGAGAAGACATAAACTGATATACGGTAACATATAGGGATGAATGGCTACCCTAAGCAGTCAACTAAACGAAGATAAAGGATAAAGACGCATCTACCCTCCCTAAGGTAAATTACTAAACTGCACCACACCAGTCGTTCCTAACTTAAAGGTTGATCCCACCCAAGGACTTATAAAATTTACTAATTAGTACTTGCGTACCCCTAGGTGACCAAGTAGGCGCCACGGGGCCCTACAATCCACTAGGTGTACACACTACTTCCCATTCGATCGGCTCCCTAACGTAGATACCCGTGCTGGCCCCACCGTGGGATGTATCATTCCCCAATGTGGCAACCTGATGAAACTAAAGGTGCACGGCTTATATCTACTCGATGCAACAACGGCTTACCTACCAGCCCGGGCCCACTCACGCATATGAAGCCCGTTGGACTTGCGTTGCCACCGCTAACCCGTTTGCCTCTTACAGTCAAGCCCAGTATGCGTGTCCCGTCCTCGACATGGGTCGAGCCCACAAAGATACGTATGGATTACTGGTTGAAATGGGCCTCCACAAGCTACCCACCTAAGCTTGTCCCTTTTTCTAGTATATCCCACTTAACCCTTTAATCATGTTTTAATTACATGTTCCATTTTGGTTAAGTATTCTAATCGTATTTTCTATTGCCACCCAAGGCAACCACTAGATTTTCTCATGCCACCCGAGGCACCCACTTAACCCCTCATGTCCCTCTACATGCTAATGTGGTTAAGTGTTTCTTAATTAATTAATTAAGAACGTAACCTTTGTAAAGACCTCTCACATTAGACTGTCTTTTATGACCGCTGGTTAAGCCGGTTGGGTCCGGGCAGCCTTATGTCATAACAGAGTCTAACCTCGTGTCTTTACATTAATTACGTATTTAGTTTGTGCCTAAGACCTCTCACATTGGGCTAACATTTGTAGCAACTGGTTAAGCCGGTTGGGTCCGGGCAGTTTTACGCTACAACTGAGTCCAACCTCGTGTCTTAGTCAATTAATTACACCTAATTAATCACCCTCATAATTTTATATTAATTATCCCTAATTAATCAAGTTTTCTTAACATGGGTAGACCTAACTTAATAGGTAAATTCCCATGGGGTAGACCTAACTCAATAGGTAAATTCCCAACACATAGTATGGGTACACCTAACCAAATAGGCAAATTCCCATACTATGTTTATTTATTTTGTGTTATGCATAATTATATTAATTTCACACAATCTTATTAACTTATGCATTTAATTACCCCATCGTTCCCACGTAATTTCGTTCATGATATAACACATATAAAAGGTGTCAACTTGCATATGAATGAACATGTTTCAAAGGTGCCATCTTGCATATTAACAAACACATAACTTGCATATGAACTTGCATAACATGTCACATAACTTGCATATAATATGTCACATAACTTACATATTCATTTTGCATAACAAACTTGCATATTAGCTTATAGACTTGCATAATGTGTCATCATGAACTTGCATATAAATAAACATGTAACTTGCATATTTACATACATGTAACTCGCATATTAACAAACATGTAACTTGCATATAAAGAAACATGTAACTTGCATATTTACATACATGTAACTTGCATATTAACAAACATGTAACTTGCATATTAACAAACATGTAACTTGCATATTTACATACATGTAACTTGCATATTAACAAACATGTAACTTGCATATTTACATACATGTAACTTGCATATTAACAAACATGTAACTTGCATATTTACATACATGTAACTTGCATAGCATATTACCATGAACTTGCATAACATGCATATGATTACATAGCCCACAACTTGCATATTTAGCATCATGCAAACATAACATACATCATATTAAACTTGCATAAGCTTACATACTCAACATGCATAAACATAAGATTAATGCTAACATCATATCATATGATTCAAAGCTCATTAACCCACATACAAAACCATAAATCTCATCACATCTCATCTAATTAGTTTACCAAAAGATCATCAAAGTGATAGAAACTCACTACTAGCAACTTTGAACACCAAATGAAGAAGATTAAGATGCTAAGAAGGGATTAGAAGTTGATTAGAGAGTGATTAGTATGCAACCCTCTTCATAAAATTAGTGGAGGCCATGAGAGCTAGCATTTTGCCATAGTTTAGTCACTAGGTTTAATTATGAATGAATTAGGGTAGGTTAGGGTCTTATTTATAGATTAGGCAAGTGTTTTAGGCCATAGGATTAACCCTAGATTCAATCCAAGCCATCAAAGCATGTCTTGGGGAAGAAGTCAAGTGTAGGAACCATCTAGGGCCTTTAGATTAAAGATGGACCATGAGAACCATTCAAATGCAAAATCTGCACTTGAGCGAATCGGCCCACGGGTTGACAGCCAAACACCCTGGATTAACCCCTAGTCGACCCAGCGGGCTCGGGTCGACTTCAAAAATCGGCCGGTTCGGTTATTCCCCTCTCCCAATTCGCTGTTTTGAGCATTTTTGCATATTTATTTATTAAATTTTCAATTATATATATATATATATATATATCAATATATATATATATATATATCTACACAACCCATTTCACTTAATTAAGTATACTTTAATTTGGGAATTTTCGTGAAACTTCGCGAGGCCATATCTTGGTCATACGGACTCCGATTTTCGAAAACTCGGACTCTATTTCGCGTATTTTTCCGAGACGAACGCAATGGCATAGCCCGTTTCCCTTGATTCCCATTTTAGAATTAAATTCTGCCTCGATTTATGTTATTACAGGTTATTGAAAATACGGGTTGTTACATTCTCCCCTCCTTAAAGGATTTCGTCCCCGAAATCTTCAAGTTAGGAAGAACGTATCCTACCATCCAATCATCCATCTACTCAAAGCATCATCCACGAGCAATCATTGTCCTTACAAGATTCTAAATGCTGGATGGATATATGCAAAAGTGTGTGTATATGTACTTACCTAATGCGAAAATCAGGCGGTTACTGATACAGTAAACCTCCTTAATGCAAACCATGATAGTGCCATGCATCCAATATGTATGCGAAACCCTATTGACACATACAAATTTCTACATGCGTGCACAACCATACACAAAAATGCATCATCCATATGATAACACAGCCATGATACATCCATCAATCTAACTACCACATCCATTTATGCAATATGCAACATGAAGTGACTGAGCCGATCTAGTGCCTAATGTGTGTGTATATGCATCCACGAGCAACCACTAGCAAACAATTGCATCCATATGCATCCATCAACCATAACATGTTTCAAACACATGTTTCAACCATAGGTTTTACCCTATCTAAAGGTCATAGGTATTAGCGAGAGGATATACTAAAGATAAGATAAGTACTAGACAAGCAATAAAGGAGAAGTTAAAAGACATACTCTCAAAAAGAAATGGATACAAAGAACGCATCTTTGCTTCCGTCTCCCAAGTAGCATTGCTTTCGTCATCTCCCCATTGCACTTTAACTAGCTGAACTTCTCTGTTCCTCAACTTCCTAGTTTCTGACCCAAGGATGCGAGTAGGAGCTCGTCGAATCGTCGCATCACGCTCTACCTCTACATCTCTAAGCAAGCTCGGCTCTACCACCTCCGCGGTCTCATGTAAGCACTTCCTCAAATGTGATACATGGAATACATCATGAACACCACTAAGTCTGTCGGGCAACTCCACCCTATATGCCATCCGTCCAATCCTTTCCTTAATAGGAAACGGCCCAACAAATCTCGGTGCTAACTTCCCTACGGACCCAAAGCGAACAACATTTCTCAATGGAGATACTTTGACAAAAACCATGTCCCCAACCTCAAACTCAAGATCCGTCCTTCTCCGATCCGCATAAGATTTCTGTCTATCTTGCGCTGCTTTCATCCTTTTTCGAATTAAATCAATCTTCTCTGAAGTCTCTCTAACCATATCCGGCCCAAGCAAGATCTTATCCGTAGATTCCCACCAACATGTAGGAGATCGACAAGGCCTTCCATAAAGAGCTTCGAAAGGAGCCATACCAATACTGGACTGAAAGCTGTTATTATATGCGAACTCCACCAAAGGAAGATGTTCTTCCCATGTACCTCCAAAATCCAAGATACAAAGCCTCAAAAGATCTTCAAAGATACGGTTCACCCTCTCAGTCTGACCGTCCGTCTGAGGATGATATGCGGTGCTCAAACACAACTGAGTCCCTACCGCCTCTTGCAAACTTCTCCAAAACTCACTAGTGAAAATAGGATCTCGATCACTCACAATGCTGGATGGTACGCCATGCAATCTAACAATCTCTCTAACATAGACTGAAGCAAGCCATGGAGCGGTCCTCTTACTCTTTACGGGTATAAAATGGGCACTCTTGGTAAGTCTGTCTACCACAACCCAAATTCCCGTATTGCCCTTCCTCGATCTCGGTAACCCGTCGATGAAATCCATCGAGACACTATCCCACTTCCACTGTGGAACTTCCAATGGGTGTAGCAACCCACCGGGTTTCCTTTGCTCCACTTTAACTTGTTGGCACACTAAGCATCTAGCCACATACTCGGCCACATCTTTCTTCATACCGGCCCAGAAGAAAACTCTCTTCATGTCTTGGTACATTTTGTCTCCACCGGGATGAATAGTCATTCTTGAACGATGTGCATCATCCAAAATAGCCTTCTTCAAACCCTCATCTTGCGGTACACAAAGTCTACCGTCTCTATGCAACCATCCCTTATCATCTATGGTGTATCTACCCAAATGGCTGGACGACTCCCCTCTTATAAGCTTCTCTACCAACACAACCAACTGTGGGTCGTCTCGCTGAGCCTCGCCAATCCGTCTCAAAAGAGTAGGTCTAACCTCCAAGGATGCCAACAAACCAGGTACAAAATCAACAGAAGGTCTGAAGTCAAACAAAGAAAGAAACTCCAAGCTTCGTCGTTCCACGAACAATGGACTCAAAGATAGCCTTTTTCTACTTAAGGCGTCTGCCACCACGTTACCCTTACCAGGGGTATACGCTATCTCGAAATCATAGGATGCTAAGAACTCCATCCACCTTTGCTGTCTTAAGTTTAAATCCTTCTGAGAGAATAAGTACTTCAATGATTTATGGTCGGTGAACAACTCGAATCTCTCACCAAGAAGATAATGGCGCCAAGACTTAAGTGCGAAAACAATCGCGGCCAACTCTAGATCATGGGTAGGGTAATTCTTCTCATGCACTCTCAATTGTCTCCCTCCATAGGCTATTACCCTTCCCTCCTGCATCAAGACTGCGCCTAATCCTGTTCCACAAGCATCGGTATAAACAACAAACGGCTTACTCCCATCCGGGAGCACTAAAACTGGAGCGGTGGTCAAAGCTCTCTTTAACCGTCGGAAAGCATCATCACAATCTACATCCCACGAGAAAACCAGATTCTTTTTCGTCAAGCGGGTTAATGGGGCTGATATCTTCGCGAAGTCTTTGATGAACTTCCTATAATATCCTGCCAACCCCAAGAAACTTCTTACCTCGGTAGCATTTCTAGGAACTTTCCAATCCTGGATAGATACTATCTTTGCGGGATCCACAGCTATCCCTTCCTTAGAGACCACATGCCTTAAGAATCGCACTTCTCTTCTCCAAAAATGGCATTTAGAGAATTTAGCTTTAAGACTATGCGCTCGAAGAGTCTCCAACACTTCCTTGAGATGTAAGGCATGCTCTTCTTCATTCTTGGAAAAGACCAAGATGTCATCCACAAAAACTACTACAAACTTATTCAGATACTCTCTGAACACTCTACTCATGAGATCAACAAAGTATGCGGGGGCGTTTGTCAACCCAAATGGCATCACTAGCCACTCATAAAAACCATCCGGAGTCCGGAAAGCAGTCTTCTCTATACTGTCCTCCGCCACTCTTAACTGATGAAACCCTGTAGCTAAGTCCATCTGCGAAAATACTGACGCGCCAACCAACTGATCAAAGAGATCATCTATCCTCGGTAATGGGTGTCTATTCTTCTTCGTGAGCTTATTAAGTTCTCTATAATCCACACAAAGTCTGAGGGACCCATCCGCCTTCGTGGCAAACACTACTGGAGCTCCCCACTCCAATATACTTCGCCTTATGAACCCCTTCTCAAGCAACTCCCCTACTTGCTTATGAAGTTCTCTTCTCTCACGAGGAGCCATGTGGCGTACTGGCAAAGACACTGGTTTGGCATTATCCACCAAATAAATTCGGAAATCTATCTCCCGCTTCGGAGGCAAACCCTTTACTTCTTCAAACACATCCGGATATTCCCGGACTACTCTGACAGAACACAAACTCTCGACCGAAGCATCGAGCGATTCAAGATAACTTAGCAAAACAGATTCCATGGGATTGCAAGAGATCTCGAGAGTGTTACCCAAGCGGGTCATGAGCCTGACAACTCTCCTTTCGCAATCAAGAACGGCACCATTACTGGATAACCAGTCCATGCCCAAGATCAACCCATAGCCCGTGAAGCCCAATACAAAAGCATCACATCTAAACTCAACGCTAAGTATAGAAATCTTCAAACCCAAACATATCATAGACAGATATATGGAGCCCCCAATTGGGTTTGAGACAACCAAGGGATCATCAACTAGACTGGTGTCTAAGTGCAGTGACTCAACTAACGATGATGAGATAAAAGAATGCGATGCGCCAGAGTCAAACAAAGTACGAACTGGATGATCAAACAGAAAAACCAGACTTTCAACGGAAATAGTTCTACCTCTCTGCTGAATCGGTGGAACTGAGAGAACCTGAACTTGCCCCCCTGACTGAGGTGGTGCTATAAGAGCTTGCACCTGCCCTCCTGAGGTAGACCCCGTCTTCTGCCCCTTCTTTGGGCAGTTTTTCACAAGATGCCCTGCTTCACCACAATGAAAGCAACCGGTCTTCTTCTTTTTGCGACAATCCTTACTAAGGTGTCCTGGTGTTCCACAATTGAAGCACTTCTTCTTCGTCTTCTTTTTGTCACCATTGCCTTTTCCGCCCTTGCCTTGTTGTTGTTGTTGCGGTTTCTTCTGATCCCCCTTTTTCTCTGGTGCCTTAGAATTCTTATCATCCTCATGCATAAGTGCCATGTTGACAAGCTTCTCAAAAGTGGCCCCCATAGGAATGTGAGTCATAGCTATTCCTTGCAATGGTTCGTTCAAGCCTCTAACGAACCTCAAAGCCTTCTTCTCCGGTGTATTCACCAACTCTATGCCAAACCTTGCTAATTGATTGAATTTGTTGACATATTCTTTTACCGTGAGATTCCCTTGCTTCAAATTCAAGAACTTCTCCATAAACAGATTCTCTTCCGCCCTTGAGAGAAACTTAGCCCCAAACCTTTGCTTAAAATCTGCCCAAGAGTCAACAGGGCGTTCTCCATTAGTGACCTCCCACCAGAATGAGGCCTCTCCCTTCATTAACCAAGCCGCCAACTTGACTTTCTTTCCCTCTTCCACTTCAAAGATATCTAGCAACTCTTCCACTTCCTTAAGCCAATCTCTAGCCTCTACGAAAGTCTCTGAACCAAGAAAAGGTTTTCCTCCTATAGCCTTGAACTCCTTGCAAACCTTAGCAAAATTATCCACTCTAGGCTGAGGAGGAGGAGCGGTTGTCTCTGGTGTAGTAGCATTGGCCGGACCCGCAGTCGCGGCCCTAGCCTCTTGCAACCTCCTATACCATAGTGGTATAACTAAACCCTCCGGGATGTTAAGATCTTCAGCCATGCTGAAACGAAAGAGGAAAGATTCAAAAAGGAGATTCCGAAAGATAAAGATATGGCTATTGGGGATTATGCTTTTCTTTTTCAAAAACTTTTTCTCTTAGAAGACATGCTTTTTAAAAATACTTTCTTCGAAAATACTCTTAGAAAGTAGTTTTTCTCAAAAATTTTATCTGTTCTGGTAACCTTAAGCTCTGATACCACGTGTAACACCCCACTCCCGCTATGATCACTCACTAAGGGAATGCCATAGCATCGGTGGAGTATTTTAGTGAATATAGAACAGAAAAATTACAACAAGACAGATATAAATAGTACTTGAAATTTTAAAACATCATCTCATAACAGCGGAAGTAAAACATGTCTGGTTACATCATAAAACCATAATAAAGGTCAAGTACAATATCCATCAAAATAAAGAAGTACATAATCCCACTCTCATACAATAGCCAAACAAAAGAAAAGATAACTGGATAACTGGAGCTTTACATCTATCCAAGCTCCTAAAGACTGGAACAGCAATCCGATCAAGCTCCACTACTGCTAGGATCCACCGTAGGACCTGAGGGTTGGGAAAAAGATAAAAACAACGGGGTCAGACATAAGTCTGAGCGAGTCCTATAACTTTAACAATACAATCGTTAAAGTAACCAGAGAAGACATAAACTGATATACGGTAACATATAGGGATGAATGGCTACCCTAAGCAGTCAACTAAACGAAGATAAAGGATAAAGACGCATCTACCCTCCCTAAGGTAAATTACTAAACTGCACCACACCAGTCGTTCCTAACTTAAAGGTTGATCCCACCCAAGGACTTATAAAATTTACTAATTAGTACTTGCGTACCCCTAGGTGACCAAGTAGGCGCCACGGGGCCCTACAATCCACTAGGTGTACACACTACTTCCCATTCGATCGGCTCCCTAACGTAGATACCCGTGCTGGCCCCACCGTGGGATGTATCATTCCCCAATGTGGCAACCTGATGAAACTAAAGGTGCACGGCTTATATCTACTCGATGCAACAACGGCTTACCTACCAGCCCGGGCCCACTCACGCATATGAAGCCCGTTGGACTTGCGTTGCCACCGCTAACCCGTTTGCCTCTTACAGTCAAGCCCAGTATGCGTGTCCCGTCCTCGACATGGGTCGAGCCCACAAAGATACGTATGGGTTACTGGTTGAAATGGGCCTCCACAAGCTACCCACCTAAGCTTGTCCCTTTTTCTAGTATATCCCACTTAACCCTTTAATCATGTTTTAATTACATGTTCCATTTTGGTTAAGTATTCTAATCGTATTTTCTATTGCCACCCAAGGCAACCACTAGATTTTCTCATGCCACCCGAGGCACCCACTTAACCCCTCATGTCCCTCTACATGCTAATGTGGTTAAGTGTTTCTTAATTAATTAATTAAGAACGTAACCTTTGTAAAGACCTCTCACATTAGACTGTCTTTTATGACCGCTGGTTAAGCCGGTTGGGTCCGGGCAGCCTTATGTCATAACAGAGTCTAACCTCGTGTCTTTACATTAATTACGTATTTAGTTTGTGCCTAAGACCTCTCACATTGGGCTAACATTTGTAGCAACTGGTTAAGCCGGTTGGGTCCGGGCAGTTTTACGCTACAACTGAGTCCAACCTCGTGTCTTAGTCAATTAATTACACCTAATTAATCACCCTCATAATTTTATATTAATTATCCCTAATTAATCAAGTTTTCTTAACATGGGTAGACCTAACTTAATAGGTAAATTCCCATGGGGTAGACCTAACTCAATAGGTAAATTCCCAACACATAGTATGGGTACACCTAACCAAATAGGCAAATTCCCATACTATGTTTATTTATTTTGTGTTATGCATAATTATATTAATTTCACACAATCTTATTAACTTATGCATTTAATTACCCCATCGTTCCCACGTAATTTCGTTCATGATATAACACATATAAAAGGTGTCAACTTGCATATGAATGAACATGTTTCAAAGGTGCCATCTTGCATATTAACAAACACATAACTTGCATATGAACTTGCATAACATGTCACATAACTTGCATATAATATGTCACATAACTTACATATTCATTTTGCATAACAAACTTGCATATTAGCTTATAGACTTGCATAATGTGTCATCATGAACTTGCATATAAATAAACATGTAACTTGCATATTTACATACATGTAACTCGCATATTAACAAACATGTAACTTGCATATAAAGAAACATGTAACTTGCATATTTACATACATGTAACTTGCATATTAACAAACATGTAACTTGCATATTAACAAACATGTAACTTGCATATTTACATACATGTAACTTGCATATTAACAAACATGTAACTTGCATATTTACATACATGTAACTTGCATATTAACAAACATGTAACTTGCATATTTACATACATGTAACTTGCATAGCATATTACCATGAACTTGCATAACATGCATATGATTACATAGCCCACAACTTGCATATTTAGCATCATGCAAACATAACATACATCATATTAAACTTGCATAAGCTTACATACTCAACATGCATAAACATAAGATTAATGCTAACATCATATCATATGATTCAAAGCTCATTAACCCACATACAAAACCATAAATCTCATCACATCTCATCTAATTAGTTTACCAAAAGATCATCAAAGTGATAGAAACTCACTACTAGCAACTTTGAACACCAAATGAAGAAGATTAAGATGCTAAGAAGGGATTAGAAGTTGATTAGAGAGTGATTAGTATGCAACCCTCTTCATAAAATTAGTGGAGGCCATGAGAGCTAGCATTTTGCCATAGTTTAGTCACTAGGTTTAATTATGAATGAATTAGGGTAGGTTAGGGTCTTATTTATAGATTAGGCAAGTGTTTTAGGCCATAGGATTAACCCTAGATTCAATCCAAGCCATCAAAGCATGTCTTGGGGAAGAAGTCAAGTGTAGGAACCATCTAGGGCCTTTAGATTAAAGATGGACCATGAGAACCATTCAAATGCAAAATCTGCACTTGAGCGAATCGGCCCACGGGTTGACAGCCAAACACCCTGGATTAACCCCTAGTCGACCCAGCGGGCTCGGGTCGACTTCAAAAATCGGCCGGTTCGGTTATTCCCCTCTCCCAATTCGCTGTTTTGAGCATTTTTGCATATTTATTTATTAAATTTTCAATTATATATATATATATCAATATATATATATATATATCTACACAACCCATTTCACTTAATTAAGTATACTTTAATTTGGGAATTTTCGTGAAACTTCGCGAGGCCATATCTTGGTCATACGGACTCCGATTTTCGAAAACTCGGACTCTATTTCGCGTATTTTTCCGAGACGAACGCAATGGCATAGCCCGTTTCCCTTGATTCCCATTTTAGAATTAAATTCTGCCTCGATTTATGTTATTACAGGTTATTGAAAATACGGGTTGTTACAGGCGAGATAATGGGAATGTAGCAGAAAAGAATGGAATTCTTCTAGATAATAGATTTTTCATTCCACATAATCTGAATCTTCTTGTGAAATATCAAGCACATATCAATGTTGAATGCTGCAATCAATGTCGGGCAATTAAGTACTTATTTAAGTACATTAACAAGGGTCACGATCGTGTCACAACTACTGTTTGCCAAGATAATGGAAGTAGAGATGATAGAAATGATAATGTTACTGATGAAATCAAGATGTACTTGGATTGCAGATATGTTTATCCATGTGGAGCTGTTTGGAGAATATTTGAATTTGATATTCATTATAGAAGTCCTGCAGTGGAGAGGTTGTCTTTCCAGATATCTGATGAGCAAAATGTTGTTTTCCAGGACATAGATACAATTGATTCAGTTATAAATCGGCCCGGAATTAATGAATCAATGTTTTTTGCATGGATGGACTGTAATAAGGTCGATGAAGAAGCAAAAAATCTTATTTATGTGGAATTCCCAACCAAATTTGTTTGGAAGCAAGATTTAAGGAAATGGAAGCCAAGACAATTTGGGTTTTCTATTGGATGAATACAATATATCCCTCCTTGTTCAGGAGAGATTTATTACTTAAGAATTTTGTTGAATAAAGTGAACAAACCTACATGTTATGAAGACATTTGCACTATCAATGGAATAATATATCCTACATTTAAAGAGGCATGTTATGCTCTTGGATTAGTGGATGATGATAGAGAATATGTTGAAGCTATAAAAGAATCAAGTTTTTGGGAAACTGCTCATTATCTACGAGTTCTTTTTGTAATGTTGTTAATATATGGTAGCATGTTCAGACCTCAAGCTGTATGGGGAAAAAGTTGGCAATATCTTTTAGATGATATTCTTTATAGGTAGAGAAGAATTTTAGGGATTCAAGGTATGTTATTAGTTTTAAAATTAACTACTAACTATTTTTTTAATAAGAATGCAATTTTTTTTGTTTACTTGTATTTGTATATTGATGCATGTGCTGAATGTTTACGGACATGCATCTTATGGAGACACAGTTGAGAAATTAAACATTGTTGGAGCTGGAATTTTTTTAAATAAAAATGGTAGCGGTCTTCGTAGTTATCCTGACATGCCTTTTACAGATGAGCTGATCATAATTGAAGGAAACAATAGACTGATTCAAAATGAGTTTAAATATCATATACCATCCTTGAAGGATGAATCTGCCTCTTTGTTTAGTAACTTAACCTCTGAGCAGAAAGAGGTATATGATACTATCACGACAGCTATATCAAGTGGTCAAGGTGGTGTTTTTTTAATTTATGGTCATGGAGGAACAAGAAAAACTTACATTTGGAAAACTTTATCATCTTCTGTTCGTTGTAAAGGTGGTATTGTAATAACAGTTGCTTCAAGTGGAATTGCTTCCTTGCTTCTTACTGGAGGAAGAACAACGCATTCAAGATTTGCAATTCCCATCAATGTAAGTGAGGAGTCTACATGTAAAATTAGAGTAGGATCAGAATTAGCAGAATTGATTGAAAAACCTGACCTCATCATTTGGGATGAAGCAGCCATGATTCATAAATTTTGTTTTGAGTCTTTATATAGAACTATGAGAGATATCATTCAGAATTGTAATGAAAATGACACGGAACGACCATTCGAAGGAAAGGTGATAGTATTTGGAGGAGACTTTTGGCAGATACTTCTGGTCATCCCAAGAGCAAGCAGAGAAGAGATTGTTTTTTCTACTATTAACTCTTCATATCTTTGGAATTTCTGTAGAGTCCTAAGATTGACCAAAAATATGAGACTGGAGGATGTAACGTTGGTTCAAATTTATGTGAGATTAAAGAATTTGCTGAATGGATATTAAAAGTTGGCGACAGTTGTATTGGAGAAGATAATGATGGAGAGGCAATCATTAAAATACATGAAGACTTACTGATTAAGGATACAAATGATCCCATGACTTCTATAGTTAACTGTACCTACCCGTTAATGTTAAATAATCTAGGGGATTCGGTGTATTTTGAAGAAAGAGCAATTTCGGCTCCAACTCTTGAAATTGTTGAACAAGTAAATCAATATCTGTTGATGAAGGTGCCGGGAGAATAAAAAATCTATTTTAGTTCATATACTATGTCTGCTGCTGATAGCAGTCCAAATATCCACGATGACTTTTGTTCTCCTAACATTTTAGACAGTTTAAAAGGCTCTGGATTACCAAATCATAAGCTGACTCTTAAAGTGGGTGTTCCAATAATGTTACTCAGGAACATCAATCAAAATGAAGGAATGTGCAACGGTACAAGACTGCAGGTAACCAGATTGGGACATCATGTTATCGAGGCTAAGAACATCACAGGTCGTAATGTTGGACACAAAATATTTATACCTCGCATGATTCTGATTCCGTCGGATAACAAATATACATTCAAATTTCAAAGAAGGCAATTTCCAGTAATGCTTTGTTTTGCTATGATCATCAATAAAAGTCAAGGTCAATCTCTTAGTCATGTGGGATTATACTTACTAGACCTGTGTTTAGTTATGGCCAACTGTATGTAGCAATTCCAAGAGTAAAATAAAAAAAGGATTGTAAATTTTGATATGTGATGAGCACAGTAGCACAAAAAACAGTACAATCAATGTAGTATACAAGGAGGTGTTCCAGAATTTGTGAATTGGGAGGATTGTTTCGCTGGAAAAGGTGTGTACATACTGCATCTTAATAATTTAATGGGTGCATATGTTTTGCATGCATATTTTAGTGAGGATGGACCAAACATTTAGGTATGTCTATATATTTGTATATTATTAACGAAACTTTTGCAGTAAAATGCATAATATTTTATGTTCCCCATTGGATATAAAAGTACAGCTTGCGTTGTCCCATCTTGGTCATATATAGTTTTAAATAAACTCATTAATGTATGTCCTACTTCTTTTGGATTTTATACAATCAAGGTTGTTGAAGTACTGACACTTAACCTTCAGATTAAGGTTTCTGCATGGCTGGACATGAGAAAAATAACTCTTACTCAAGAAGAAAGTGCACAAGAAAAGCAAACTCTCCTTTTAATTACCAAAAAATAGAAGGTAGTCTGAATGCCAAAGAATTCAGAAAAAAGGATCATATATTTTATATTATGAATACTTTTAAGATTAATTGTATGTGTTTCATGCTTTTATATCAGTTTTTTTTCCTGGGTAGAATTTTGTTTGTTTCAACTAAATTGTATAAGTTGATATTTTCATACGCACCATGAATACCAATTTTCTAAAACTATTTGTACGTGCTTTGTACTGAAAAAAGATAGACAAGCAGCCAAAACCATAATTGATGTCTGAAGCTAATATCAACATATTACGTAAGCAAATTCTATCAAACTTAGTGGCATAACAACATTTTAAGAGTATAAGGATAATGTATCAACTTCAAGTGTGTTGTTAACCAAATTCTATCAAACTAAGTGATATAACAACAGTTTGAAAGTACAAAGATAAATGCATCAATTTCAAGCATACTATTCTATCCTATGGAAAACTGTTTAAAATGTTCATGCAGGTCGTTAATGTTTCAAACTCAAATTCACAGTTTCAAGATGTGACTTGACATGTTAATACTTCATCCAGTTTTCTTCTCATCTGCCGTTATAAAGATGCACTCGCAAGCATTTTCATAACTTCTACATAATCTGTGGCTTTTAGTAAAATCAAGCAATGATAAGAAAGCAACATATTTCTATGCACCTACATACCATCACTATGGTTAATTAACATAACCGATCTACAAGCTAGATCGGTGGCCAAAAAAATAGTGTTTTGGGATTCAACCACAATCCCCATCATACTAACCAGTCAACCACACACCATCATAAACTGAGACATACAAATATATACATATATGTTCATACATAAACATAGTGCACATAAGACATGCACAAATAAATGAAATAAATACTGATGCATTGAGTAGAAGACATGCCAGTTTAGGGGCTATGTTTCTGGAATGGAAGCAACCGGATTACATTGCTGGTTATGATTTCAGACCAAAGTGCGAATTGGATCCAGAAATATTAGCAAGTTTGACGGTCAGACCCACTTTGTTGAGCGTGTTGGTTCCAGTCAGAGGGACGATCCTAACTTATTGAAAATCATGTCCAAGTTAGAGATGGGCCTCGATGAGGAGATGAACGAGTATGGGCTTGATCGAGATGGATGGCTTAGAAAGAATGGAAGACTAGTTGTGCCCAATGTCAATGGATTGAGAGATGAAGTGCTTAGAGCATGTCATCACTCAAAACTGACTATACACCCCGGTGGTAACAAAATGTATCGAGACATGAAGCAGACCTACTACTGGGAAGGGATGAAAAAACGTTAGGAAGTTTATATCCAAATGCATGAATTGCCAGTTAGTTAAAGCTGAACAAAAGAAGCCTAGTGGTTTGTTACAACCATTAGAAATCCCTGAATGGAAATGGGAACAAGTCTCGATGGATTTCATCGACGGTTTACCAAGAACTAGAATCGGGAATGATAGCATTTGGGTAATTGTGGACCGATTAACCAAAAGTGTAAGGTTTATAACCATCAAGTCAAACAGAACGACAGCTAAGTTAGCAGAATTGCATATGAAGTGGGTAGTGATATTTCATGGAATACCCAAAGGCATTGTGAACGATTGAGATCCATTGTTTACTAGTTGATTTTGGAAGAGCTTACAAGAGGCGTTAGGATCAGAATTGCATCTCAGTACCACATATCATCCTCAAATCGACGGTCAAACAGAGAGGGTGAATCATATATTAGAAGACCTCTTAAGAGCTTGTATATTGGATTTAGGTGGATCATGGGATGACCATTTACATCTAGTGGAGTTCGCATATAATAATAGTTATCAATACAGTATTGGTATGGCTCCATTTGAAGCTCTGTACGGAAGACCGTGCAACTCACTGTCATGTTGGTTAGAAACTGGTGAGAAGTTTGTGCTTGGACCAGATGTGATAAGAGAAACCTCAGACAAGATTAAGATCATCCGAAAACGAATGAAGGCTGCCCAAGATAGGCAGAAGATTTATGCTGTTAAGAGGAGAAGAGATTTAAAATTCTTCATTGGCGACTTGGTATTTGTCAAGATTTCTTCGTTAAAGAGCGTGATTCGATTTGGCAGGAGAGGCAAGTTAGCACCAAGATTTGTTGGTCCATTCCCAGTTCTCGAGCAAATTGGGAATGTGGCATATAAAGTTGAATTACCAGAGAAGATGGCGGGAGTTCATAATATATTTCATGTTTCCCAGTTAAGGAAGTTTGTGCACGACCCTAGTGTGGCTATTTCACCGGATCAGTTAGATGATATCGAGGTTGAACCCGAGGCAGTTGGGAACCGCATGCCTATGCGTATTGTTGGGAACGATACGAAGCAGCTTCGAAGGAAGGCGGTGAAATTAGTCAAAGTTCAGTGGGGTGGTGATAAGGAAGAGTGTACTTGGGAAATAAAGGAGAACATGAGGAGGAAGTATCCAGAACTCTTTGCCTGGTAAGGTTTTTATATCGGTATAGTACTCCCTTATTAGTAAACCGCATGCTAGGATAGGCTTGTTGTGTTGTTTTGTATGCTTTATTGTTTTGTTAATGATTGGTAGGCATGCGAGATCCTTTGTATGTTATGGGTTAAGGAATTTCGGGGACGAAATTTCTTAAGGGGGGGGGGGGAGGGAATGTAACGACCCGCATTCTACGCATCGAAGGATCATAGAATATTTATTTCTATCTCATACGAAGTCGTATAGCCATGTAACTTTGGGAGACGACTATTGGGGTCATTTTCCATGTGCATGATTTTTGCCAAATTTTTAAATGACCGTTTTGCCCCTAGTTGATCTTGTTTCGGCCATAAATTTTGATTGGAAAGGAGTTTTGACCTGAAACTACTTCCATTAGGTCCGGATGATGGTTTCCCTTTTCGTAGAGTGGTCATATGTGAAAAACGGACTTACGTTTAGGAGAAATGGTTGAATTAAGGTTTAAAAGGTGAAAAACAGCTTAACCGGGCTTAATTGGGTAGTTAACAGCTAGACCCATTGGGGGATTTCGGGATTAGGGGTATATAGGGGCTGATTAGGGTTAGAAAACATTTCTTTAGACACTTTTCAGCCGCCACTTTCATTCTAGGAACCCTAACAATGGCCTCCAACATCTAGAATCATCTTTAATCACTTTCTAATCAAGTATTAGCCTAATCTACGTCAAATCAAAGGGAAATAGCACCAAAGCAAGGTTGGAGCTGTTGTTACATCAGTATTCGCCCAAATCAGCGGTGTTTCAATTTTGAAAGTTTTATTTTTTTGGCTAAGGTGAGTGATTAGCACCTATTTACACTAATTATGGCTAATTAGGATTAATTAGTGTTAATTAGCGGATTTAAACATGATTAAATTCTGGAAAAATATTTATAAATTTCGAAATATTGTTTTAGACCTTGGTAAGAAAATTTGGTTAATTTGGTTAAGTTTTACTAGTCCTATCATCAGTTTTTCTTAAACATGCTTAAGGGAAATAATGGGGTTTTGGCTATGTTTGATCCGTTTTAACCTATCAAATTGTCATTTTGGTGTTAGTGGTTAATTCTATATGTTGCTACGACTGCATTGTATGTTTTGTGATTGATTAGAAAAGTTAGATTGGTCGAAAACGCCGTCGAACGGCGTAAAACAGTCGTTGGAAAAGTCGCAGGAAAATTGTGCAGGGCCTCGGATTGGATTGGTTGAAGGCGCTCGGATCGGATAGTGGACTGAGCAAGAGAGAGCTTGGCAGAAGATAAAGCATGGCAAAAAGGAAGGCCACTGTAGTTGGATTGGGATCAGATCGGGCTAATGAAGGAGAGTGGGATCGGATCGGGCAAATGAAGGAAAAGGGAGCCACCGAACCGAACCGGGAAGCAACCACCGAACCGAACCAGGAAGCAACCACTGAACCGAACCAGGAAGCAACCACTGAACCGAACCAGGGAGGAATGAGTACTGTGTACCACTGCCTCCTCCGAACCGAACAACACGAGGAACTCCATGAACCAAACCCAGACGTGGGCTACGTGCAATGAACCTAACTGATGGTGATTGAGGCTCTACACATATCCGAACCGATCTGGATGAAGACTAAAACCGAGATGCAAAGGTAGTCCAAATAGGAAGTAGAACTCAGGATCCAATTGGGAACCAACGAGTTAACTTCATGATTGGACTTTGCAGCGGGACGTGTACAAAGGGGTTATCGATGTCTATAGCTTTGATTCACCACCAAGACAGATGTTAGGCTACGTATCAGTGCAGTGGGGTAGTTATTACTCCATGGGGCAGAGAGATCGTAGCATGGCTATGAACCAGTGCAGTGGAGTCGTCATGACTTCATGGGGGCAAAGTGGACATAGCAAGGACTAGTGACTATAGATCAGTGCAGTGGTGTCATTATGACTCCATGGGGCAGAGTGATCATAGCAAGGCATTGGGTGATCAAAATGGTGGATATCGCATGCTTTACGCACTGAGTGGGAGAAGTGAGGATGGTTGCAATGATTGATTGTTTTCCATCACTATGTCATGCACACCCCCACCCCCGTATTCTTTACACCATATATTAGTGGCACCATAGAGCATTGTACAGTATGTAGTGCTAACTCTTTGGTTGCAGGTTCAGGTATGGTTTAGTATACCTGTTATTGTTCTGTTTTGCTGCTTATCGCTCATACCAGACTTTTGTCAGACCCAGAATTTTATGTCTCTTCTTATTACTCTGGGTGCTCCTAAACGAGCAGACTAGAGACAGGTTAGCTGGTTATGTACGAGCAGCTGATCCGGAGATGAGCAGGAGGCTCCTACGTATTATCTACATTTATTCTCCCTATGTCGCTGCTGGTCACTGCTTTGGGCATTAGTAGTGTACTTTCCTTATTTGCTTTAGAGACAGTTTTCAAAAGTTGTAATAATGATGATGTAGAACATAAGCTGTATTTGGATTATCCGCTGCTATGATGTTTAGTTTTCATCTTATGCGCTGTCTCGCCTGATTTATGTCAAAGTATGTTATTATTATATTTTATTCCATGCGCTGTGAGATATTCTACAGGTTCTTTGTTAGTCCACTTTTAAGCTTCCTTCCCTTTTTTTTTCTTTGGCGACCGTCCCGTGCTAGTTGGACATTGGCACATCGCACTTTCATGGGAAATGTCGGCTGGTGCGGGGCGGGCCGTCACAGTTTTTAAGGTGGAACGTCCATCGCCTACGGAGTTTATAGTGTTCCATCCACTCTATATATCAGGTTTACAGCACTGGAGTTAGCTTAATTACCAAACTACAATAACTTTTCATTCATACTCCACGTAGGGAGACGGTACATTACATGGTACAAATTTCATACTACATATGCAGTGATTTCTTATGGATACACAATATATACAATACATGACTGGACAGCTAAAACCAAAAGTACCCAACACTAACATGCCAAGACCAAATTTGTATAGAGCAGAACCACTATACCGAACTAAGGTCAGGCAAGGTCCTCTCATCCCCCAAAGGCAGCAGAGTCGAGCACCAGTTTCATGGTAAATTACATATCGGACAGACTGGAAAGGGCATATACACACCAAGCAGACCAGACTAGAACCGATAAGCATACTGCTCAGCGAAAAGAAAACAACAGTCCACGAGTTGTCCAGTACACATTCAAGCATGTATAACCACCACCAAAAACATGGATAAGGGTCAGTGCTATGCATCTCGTATTTTGCTAATGCTCATAGATGATGACTGTGCCAAACATAAACTAAATAAAGGGACCATTGGCAACGTGAACAAAGTGAGCAGTACACCATTTACAAGGGAGGTTACAAGCACCAGATGACCAAAAAAAGTACCAAGCACCACATCACACTTAACCAACATATGGCGCAACTTGATTTCCATACTGCCAATAAAACAAGATCCAGAAAAAACATTGAATACTCAATAAGTTAAAATGTACCGTAAACAATGAAATGCAAAACATCTCAACTACATGAGAGTTGCTGCAGATCTGGAAACCTCCACATTAGTGACAACCTTCCAGACACTGCCGAAACTAGTTGAAGGTCTTGCAAGGAAAGACGTTGCCTAAAGTCTCCATAGTAAGAGGAAAGGCGGAAAATGAAAGTCGGTGACGATGAGGAAATAAGCGACGAGATGAGGAAAAGCAATGTGGGAAATCGGTGCTCAGAATGGTGATACGTTAGAATCGCGTAGATCTAAGGAGATAGGAGCTGGAAAAGAAGCAAAGCCCAGAACTGATAACATGGCATGGAGGCTCAGATCTAGATCTAGAAAAAGGGTTTCACTTGGAATCACGTAGGGGAAAGCATAGAAAATAGATGCAAGTGAGAGGGAATCGGTTGTGGTAAGGATTGAAAGTGTAGGAGGGAGTTAACGAGGAGGAAGAAATGAAGAAAAGATAGAAGTCCGATTTCATACGATGCCATTAACAATACCAAGCAGAACCCGAGCCTTCAGAGCAATATGTAATGAATTATTGGTGTCGAATATGATTTCATTTTCAAAGATGACTATTTTTTGTAAGAGAATTAAGGTATTTGGAAGCCTAAGATGAAGGATGTTCTCCACCTCAATGATCTTCGTGATCCGACTGATGGATATGGAAAGAAGTCCTCTGATGTAGATGGGGAAAAATTGAAGAAGATGAATAAGAAGACGGCTGTTTTGATTCATCGGTACCTTGTTCATTCATTTTTCCATCATGTGGCTGTTAGGGATTGCAGAATGGATCGTTAAGGCAAAACAAACACTATATGGGGGTGAATAGTGTTTTTGAGAATTTTAAACAAAATCTAAAGCTTATGTGAATTACTATATGGATCAAGCACCACAAACACAATCACAGTTCCAGAATCAAACACAAACACAAATATAAACAGAAATAAAATGCAGAAATGGAAAGAACACACCGAACTTTATACTGGTTTTGAATTGCTCCTATGTCCAGTCCCACGCAATATTGGATTGCATTGAGTTTTATAACTATATCAATATCCAATTACAACCCTCCTTGATTTCACGGCTACAAGGGATACCATCGTTTCCACCCACACACTTGATCAATTATACCTTCCTTGATATCACAGCTACAAGGGATACCATCGATTACCGTCTTTGATTTCACGGTTACAAGGGATACCACCAATTCCTTTACACAACCCAAACTATTACAAAACAACCCTATAACTCTTCAATAGCACGTGATTCAGAGTGAAACGAGTAGAGAGTGTAATGAGAAGAAGATTAGAGAAAAAAGAATTGAATTTGGCAGAGTACAGGTGTAGAAATCATAAAAATGATAAGGAACAATGGTGTAATGAAAGAGAGTGAAAGTGGAGAAGAAGTAATGATTAAAAATTCGAAATCAAACCCTTTTTATAGTATGTGAAAGGTTGCAACGCTCCAGAACCATCACAAATAGTGAAAAGACACTTCCTTTCAAAATTTAAAAAAATGACACTTATATGTTGACATGGTGTTTTCTTTATGTTGACATATACCTAGTAGAATTTTGATTTTTGAACATTTTCAAAGTATTTTGATATAAATATAATTCTGGAAATTCTTGAATTAAAATACAGTGTTATGAATTAATATTATAAAGTAGGAAATCATATGAAACATAAATATAAACTATATAAACATATTTATAAATTATAAAGTTTAAAACTATATAAATATAAAATGTAAAAATATATATATAACTTATAAACCTTGAGTTTGAAAACAAAATAAAGTAAGAAGAAAAAATAGAAAATATAAAAAATAGAATAGAGAGGGTTGAAGATAGAATTTGAAAACAGAATTTGAATTTTGAATCTGAATTTGAACCTGAAGTGATATTTAGGGTGTTGCATAATCTAGACTCTATAACTATATTAGTCTTGAACTCTTGAAATCTTGAATACTCATGAGTCTTGAAATTTCTCTGAATTCTGAATCTCTAATATCTTTAAACTGTACAATCTTCAGTATATAATTACTGTATATAAATCTTGCATATATGTGTGTGTGTGTGTGTGTGTGTGTGTATATATATATATTCTAGGCAAAAGTGTTATTATATATTTATAATCAATTAATATTGAAATAAGATTGTTGTCATCAAAACTCCATTCTCCAACAGTGACTAGTTGTGCATCCGCAAAGGATTTGTAGGACTAGTTGGTATATTTGTACGAGTCAAACAATGCTACTAGTAAGGCTTTTTTTAGTTCAAAATTTGGTACATTTGAGATTGGATGAAGAGAAACCCGTTGAAAAGCATTTGAATGAATTTCAAGGTGTATTAAACCTATTGGCAAATGTAAAGATCAATTTTGATGATGAGTTGCAGGCTCTTTTATTGATGAATTTGCTTTTTGAAATTGGGAAACTTTTGTTGTTTCATTGAGTAACTCCAATGCTAATGGAACTATCTCTCTGGAAGTTGTTCGAATCATCCTTTTGACTGAGGAGCTTTGGAGAAAAGAGTCAGGTTTGTAATTAGTTCACAGTGAGTCTATGGTGGCAAGAGACTCAAAGAAAGATATAACTTGGAGGAAGAAAGAAATTAATAGTCAAGATGTTGTCATTTGTCATTATTGTAATAAAAAAGGTCCAGGTAACAAGAATTATGCTTATAAAAGGGGTAAGAAGAAGGTTGTGTATGGTGATAGTAGTCACTGTTTCAAATCTCGCAAATATCGCCCGAGATCTCCTCCGAGATCTTGTTTTGGGTTCCTTCCGAAACGAAATAGCAAATACCACTCTAAATCTCCTTTCGAATATATCGCCGGAGATATTGCAGTATCGAACGATATATCGACCGAGACGAAATACTGGAATATCGTCCAAGATCTTAGTTTTTTTGATTAAAATTTAAATTTGTGCTTGAACTAGGACTATAATTAAAAACTCAAATCTAGCCATATCAATCTTTTGTTATTTTACATTTTGCATGTTAAATGACCATATTGTATGTTCGTATATGCTTTACGATGCTTATGATTTTCATATTCATCTTTTTACATACATGTTACTTATGAAATTATGTATTTTATGGTCTATTTATGCTATTTTTTTTAATGTTTTGGATCTTTTTAATGTTTCCTGTCTAACAATATTCCTGTTTTAAGCATATTACGATTTAGAGTATGAATGATCTTTCGCAAAATAAAGATTATTTTGCATTTTATCTTTAAGTTACTATGTTTTTGATAGCATTCATAAATATCATTTTTAACATATCACGTACCCCGATATTGTTCTGATATGAACTTTCAGACCCGAGATCAAAATCGAGACGAACTCCCGAGTTAGACTCATCTCGTCCGAGATCTCACCCGATACGAGACCGAGTCTATAAAATCCCCGAGACGAAACGCGACCGATATCCGAGATTTAAAATCTTGATAGTAGTAATGAAGCATAGATAGGTTTTGCTGAAGTTAACGATAGCGCTGCTTTTTGTGATATCCTCTTTAGTTTAACTAAGCCTTGGAAGATAGATTGGAAGTTAGTTTTTACATTTGTAGTGATGTGGATTGTTTCTCTTCGATAAGAAGAATGCTCGGCATGATTAGGATGACCGATGGAGTAGAGCTACCAGTTTGTGGTATTAGATCAATCCGGTTTCGTATGCATGATAGTATGGTTAGGGAAGTCTTTGGGGTTAGACATGTACCCACTTGTTCGCATAATCTTATTTTTCTCGGTCAATTGGATTGCCGCGGTTGCACTTATGAGATTCAAGGTGGAGTTTTGGGTGTGAAGAAAGGTGGTCATGTAAAGATGGAAGGAGTATTAAAAGAAGGAAATATTTATGGATTGATTGGTTTTGTAGATGACTGTAGAACTCTTGTGATGGTAGAAGGACCTCGTCCGCTTCAAGGTAGAGAGGTTAATGTAGTCACTGCTTCCAATTTTAGGTTGGAGAATCATATTTCAGACAGGGGTCTTCGTGTCGATGATGCTCGAGGAATCGACAGTGTTCAGATAATGAGCTCAGATTAAGATTGATGGATGTTGATTTGCAAAATCCACAAAGATAAGATGGAGATTTTTGTGGTATTACAAACATTTTTTAGATCAGTTTTGTGTTATGTACCTCATGAGGGAGAGGCGTCACTTGTAGGCAGTAGCTGAGGTTTGTAATGTAGTATGTTTGAGATATGAGGATTTATGAGAGAGCTAGTGATGACATGTTTTTTTGTTGGAGTTTTTTATGTGATTTCATATCAAGGTGGAGTGTTGAGATTTATGAGATTAAATCACACGTCCATTGAAGTCGGTTATGTGTGTTATTTAAGAAAATAGCTTCTTGGCGGAGGAGATGGTTTGCAAATTGGAGCTCAATGGAGGAAGATATGGAGTTAGGAATTTTTGAGCTTCAGCTCAAACGTATGGGTGTATGAACCAAATGTCTGATCAATGTCTTTGAAATTTTCAAAGAGTCAATTCAGATGTCTAGTCTTCTCTACCAGACTTCTGAGCTGGGTATATATGGTTTTGACCGAGCTTTACTCAGATTTGATTTATGATATTTTGAAGGGGTAATTAGGATTTTTGTTTAGGTATTCTTCTCTCGAATATAAGCTACTTTCAGGTTTGATCAAATTATGGGCTTAATTAAAAGGAATCAAAACTAAAGGAATCCTAATTTCGAGATAATCTCTAGGTCAATGGTTTGCGATTGTTCTTCATGGTTCTACCTCTCCAACATTATCATTCATCTAGATATTCTTTCTCTTTCTCAATTTGGTTATTATATCGGTTGTATTTTGTTTATTATCTTTGTTCCATTAATTGTAAACAAAATTTGGATGAATCAATAAAGAGGGTGGTAGGGTAGAACGTCTTGTGTTATTGTGTTTTAATTTATATTCATCCTGATTTTAATAAAAGTTATCTCTTTGAGATTTGAATGATGAAGATCGTGGTACACTCTTCCGCAAAGCGCCAGTAACCATATTTTGTTTTGGAGGCACAACATATGTGTTTCAGTGACCCAAAGTGCTTAATTCTTTCCCTCTCTCTACCGTTGTTGTTGCTCACTATAGCAGCAGGTCATTTTGCAATCGCCTGACACTGCTTCTCGATGGTAGCATGGTGTTGCTATATTATTTCACTTAAACTTTTAATTCTATTGGAAATGCTAGAATCCCCTTTAGATTTAACAACTCATCGTGTTTAAGCTCTGGTCACCAAGTCATTATGGAACATGATTTAAATATTGTTACGCAAGGAAACACTTTGTTTATTCTTGTTAGAAAATTAAAATATGTTACTGAAAGCTTGGTAGAAAACCGATGCTGAATGTTAATTTTTCTTCTTGTTTGTACATTCAAAATACTACTTTACAAAAGGAACACCAAGTTGCTACTGAAATCAATGTTGGTGTGGGGAATATTAATAGATTTTTCTAGAATTTTGAAGATTCTCTGTCACATGGCATAGCATTCATTTTGTTTTATCACATAGGATTCACTACGCTGGAAATCGAATCAAACGATGGATATGATCCGTTGCTTAAAAGAATACCTCTCTATCATCTATTTCTGTGTCGTCTCATTACATATAAGACAACAGATATGCCCCAGCATCTGAAATACACTAACACATCAAAAGAAAGAAACCGTACGTTGTTTGATGTTATAGTATCATTTCTAAAATTTTCTATTAGAAAACGTATAAATACTGACCATTAATATACATACCAATTACACATATGTTATATTTGCAAAATGAAATAATAATAATCAACTTTATTTAAACAAACATTTTATTTCAAATAAAATTCAAATACGATACAACTTTCACTATAAATTTTCAAATATAATACAACTTTCACTTTTCTTACATTTTCATATACAATTCAGTTTTCACTATCACTCTCATATACATAACATTTCTCTACACTTCACATATATTATTCTTTTTTACTTTCACTCTCTTACATCTATTCGAGTTTATTTTTGATATCGATTTTCATTTGCTTGCTCCTGCTTATGTCCAATGATCTCTTATACCAATCAAACAAAAAACTTAGTAAAATGGAAATGCAAACAAACCTAAATTGCAAAAATAAAATAAAATTTGAATATTAATATTGCCTCGGTTTATGGGTTTATTTTCTCTTCATGGTTTAGATAGGGACGAATACATATGTGCACGGACAACTTATGATATGCATAATATATCATGCACATATGCAACAACTTTAGCCAGGAAAATGCACACTTAGGTGCTCCAAGAAGAAATAAGGAAAATTCCAAATCATGGGGAATCAAAAGTGTAACAGCTCGCATTTTACGTATCGGAGGATTGTAATATTTTTATTTGATTCCCTGAGGGTTTTGGATCATTCTCATTTTTGATATATTAGTTACGGGTATGTGAGACATGTCCATAATTTTTACCAATTTTATTTGTTACCATTTTCCCCTCAGTCTTATACTGGGTATATTTTTTGATTGGGATCGAATTGGGTGCTGGGGTCGATTTCATTGGAAAGGAAATGGTGTATCCAATTCTGTAGAATGGTCACATCAAAGATTTGATTTAGCGGTTTGGGAGGAATCATTGTTTTTGTGTTTCACAATTTCTTTTCAGGCTTTTAGAGCCATTGATGGATTGATTTGAGGAGGCCCATTAGCTGGCAGGTGGGAGGCTATAAATAGCGGATTAGAGGCATGCAGAATAGTTAAATTTCTTCATTCTCTCATTTGGTTGAGCTCGTGATCCTCCTTGCTTAATCAAATACATAGTTCCACCATTAAATTTTTAGATCTACATAATACAATCGAAGATATACATCGTTTGAAGCTAAATCTACGTCACGTGAAGAGAGATTGCATAAAATCAAGATGTTTGAAGCATATTCTCCGCTGTCTGGATTGAGAATTTAGCGATTTCAAGTTAATTCAAAGAATTGGTGAGTGATAAACATCTCTCACATGGATGCAATCAAGTATATGTGTTGTTTGATCATAATTTCATCACTTTAAGTTGTTTTCACCTAGATATACATCGTGGTAAGTATATTTTCATTTGAATCACTATAAGATCTAATCTAGCAACTTAAAACTGGTAATACTTATGTCAATTCACATGTTTATGCAAGTTAGATCGATTTTTTTACTTTATGCATTGGTTTATTAAGATTTTGTGAATTTTATATGATTATTAATGAATAATTGTCATTTGGATGTTGTTGATGGTATCATAAAGTGTTGATTGTTGTATTGGATGATTTGGACGAGTTGTTTGCATTGATGATGTCGTTTGGTGATGATCTGGTCAAATTTGGAGCTATTTTGGTCAGATATGGAGTCGAATCATTTTTCTTAGGTCGTGTTGATGATGTGGCATGAAGTTCAAGTCATCTAGCTTATGCTCCAAGAAATGAAGTAGGTCGTTGGTGCATAGGTCGGGTCATCGAAGAGTATGGGTTATTCGTGTCCATAATGCATAGGTCGTCAGAAACATGTTGAAGCTTCAAGTAGTTCGGAGATAGGTCAGGTCGTAGGAGCTTCTCTGGAATTGGGTCATTAGGTGACCCAGGAAGTTTGGTCGTTGTGACCCACAAAGTTGGGTTGATGGGTGACCTAGGAAGTTAAGTCATGGGTGACCCATAAAGTCAGGTCGTTGAGTGACCCAGGAAGTTAGGTCGTAGGTGACCCATAAAGTCGGGTCGTTGGGTGACCCAGGAAGTTAGGTGTTGTGTGACCCATAAAGTCGGGCGACCCAGGAAGTTAGGTCATTGGTGGCCCATAAAGTCTGGTCGTTGGGTGACCTAATGAGTCGGGCCGAAACACTATGAATCGAATATTGACCAAATGATGTATGTTTTTGGCTCGATGGTGGTTGTGACTGCGAAGTGAATTCAAGGGGGAATGTCAAAGTGATGTGATGTGTTCGTTGATCGTCGTAATGCAATGAATGTGAAGACGACTCCAGGAGGTGAATTCGTGGGAAATGGTTGCTTGAGAATTGAACTTAATCTTATGAATAGTCATAAGGCAAGATGGCTAGAGATACCCAAGGATGATAAATTATCGTTATCGTAGGTTCTAGCGGATTCAAAGCAGAGGTATAATGGAGATACCCAAAAGACTAGAATTGACTGGTTGAATACCCTGGGCAGCTTGACGGGCCTAGATACGTTTTGTCGTATGACGTATGGAGTTTGGCTAGAATCGAACCGGGGTTACCATTAGCCCTCGACAATTGATGGCAAAATTTTCATCTGGTCATATGATTAACGATGGTTTCAAAGCAGACTGGCGGTGATAGCCAGAGTCATGGATGATGATTGTTTTGCTTGTATCGTCTTGTGTAGAGTATTCGACGTCGAAGGAGATATCTCTTGGGTGCTTGTCTAATGTTGGTTTACGCCTTCGCGACTTGTGCTTGAGAGATATCGATATAGATTAGGATAGTCTATGCTTGATAACTGATTGTTACGAATGTATTGTTTTTTTCTAAATTCCTGTTTTGTAAAGACTATCACTGTCGGATGTGGGGAAGATGAGTTTGGTTTTCTTCTCTGGTGTTCAGGGTCAGATTGATTGGTTAATCTACCTATTCTCATATAATTTTTTGATGATGTTAGATAGTTGTTTTATCACTCATTTAGACTGTTGTATGACTCAAGATTTTATGTTTCCTCTTATTACCTTGGGCTGTTCATCCGATTTTTGGATGGGCAGACTGAGTAGAAGATGGTAGGTGATAGATCTTGATGAGGACGATGTTGATGTGCGACGATAGTCAAGAGGATGACGTACTATTTTCTACTATCTAGTATATGTTGTTTCCGCTGTTGGATGTTTTTCTGAGTGCTTGTAGTTAGGCTTATTGTACATATTTTTATAGTGCTTTTCCAAGGTTTTAATGGAAATTTCAATGGAGTTTTGAGAGGGTTTAAGATTTTGCTCAATTCTGCTTCACTATTATTACCTGTTGTATATGTTCTATTATATTTTACCTTGCACTGTGAGTTATACGACAAGTCTCGCTTTACCTTGATTATCATTTATGGCTGCTTGACACAACTTTCAGCGCATTATTCCTATTATTTAATGCAGGAAATATGGGTGGTCGTCACATTTGGTATCAGAGCTCTGGTTATCGATTTTAGCCAAAGTTCAAAGACATAGTAACGTATGAGAGACATACTTGTAGATTTCTGATGGATGCGTACTATACATATTAGTGTATATAGTATAACAGCGCTTGAACTCCATTGCAGTTTTTCTTGGAAGCAGACTAATCATTTTATTTTTCAGTTTTAGAATGAGTCATAGATCATCGAGACACACTGCTATGGAGGAGGCTGTTCCTGGAGTGGTGATGGAAGTATACCATATTACCCAGCTATGTTCGAAGCTATGATGGCAGCGAACATGAGGAGGTTACCCGCTCCAGGAGCAACCACGGTAGATGTAGGGGTTCAAGTGTGGGTGCCTAGAGTGGTAGACTTTGCAAAGCTATGCAAAGACTTCACTAATATAGGAGGGAAGCCGTTTAAGGGGATGGAGCCAATTGTAGAGATTCAAGGGTGGCTTGATACTTGCATTAGGATCTTTGAAAACTTGGGAATTGGTCATGCGAATAAGAGGAAGCTTGCATCATGAAAACTACAGGGCAGAGCTATGGATTGGTGGAACTCTATCACTTTAGAGACTCCAGAAGATGAGGTTTCATGGGAGCAATTCTAAGCCAAGTTCAAGACGAAGTTTATTTCTACCGTTTAAAAGTCTACTCTGTTTAAGAGGTTTTTCAAGCTTAAGCATATTGGTTAACTAGTGTCGGGGTATGTTTCTCATTCTGAAGATTTGTCCAAGTATGCTTATTCGTATGTCGAGATTCCTTGTTAGAAGAACGAGAAGTTCGTCATAAGTATATGTGCCACTTGGGTTTGAAACCCAAGATTTGTAATAGACCTTTTGTTGTGACTAATCCAGTCGTCCAGTTTGTGTATGATTTGTCATGGTCTAGTATTATCGATTTATGTTTGCTCCTTTATGTGTGATTTCTTTGTTTTGAACTTTGCTAGGTTTGGGATTATTTTGGGTATGGACTGGCTCAAGAGGTATGCGGCAAAAGTGGATTGCAAGAAGCTGGAAGTGACAGTCGGGAACATGGAAGGGCGAATGGTTGAGATTCAATGTAAGCCCGAAGATGGTGTCTTCGTGAGCTATTTATATCCGCTTGTAATTCTTATCGCAAGTGA
Source organism: Allium sativum (assembly GCA_030737875.1). Classification (NCBI taxonomy): domain Eukaryota; kingdom Viridiplantae; phylum Streptophyta; class Magnoliopsida; order Asparagales; family Amaryllidaceae; genus Allium; species Allium sativum. The sequence goes on along the minus strand of CM060913.1, from coordinate 765,735,863 downwards.
GTTTGATGGTGTCTTTGAAGAGGTCAAAGGGTCGATGTTGCATCGTGAGATTGAGTTCAGAATTGATTTAGTCGAGGGTGCTAGACCTGTCGTTGTGCGTCTTAGGCAGATGGCGCTTAAGGAATAGCGAGAGTTAGAGGTACAAGTATGTGACCTATTGGGAAAAGGATTCATTCAGAGAAGTGTATCCGAATGGGGTGCAGTAGTTGTGTTTGCAACCAAGGATGATGGATCTTTGAGATTGTGGGTGGACTATCGTGAATTGAACAAGGTGACCAAAAAGAACAAGTATCCATTGCCTAAGATAGAAAACATGTTTGATCAGCTTCACGAGGCCAAGGTGTTTTCTCAGATGGATTTGACAATGGGATTCCATCAGTTGAGGGTGGCAACGGATAGTGTGCCGAAGACTGCATTTAAGACACAATCTGATTTCTTCGAATGGTTGGTGATGCCATTTGGATTGACTAGCGTGCCAGCGTATTTCGTGTATCGTATGAATAGAGTGTTCAAAGATCAGTTGAACAAGTTCATGCTTATGTTCATGGATGATATTTTGGTTTACTTCCGGAATGAGGAAGAACATATGACGCACTTGCGAATTGTTGTGGAAATCTTGCGAAAGCATCAGCTGAAGGCTATGTTTTCAAAGTGTCACTTCTCGAAGAGCAAAGTGAAGTTCTTAGGCCATGTAGTTTCTGGAAATGGAATAGTGGTTGACCCCGCTAAAGTGGCAGCAATCCAGGACTGGGATAGATCTAACATTGCGACGGACGTGAGAAGTTTCCTTGGATTGGCAGGTTATTACCAACGGTTTATCAAGGATTTCTCCAAGATAGCTATACCAATAACAGGATTGACAAAGAAGAACCAAGTATTCACATAGGATGCAAAGTGTGAGCAAGCTTTTAGAATCCTGAAAGAGAGATTGACGAGTGCTCATGTTTTGACCATTCCGAATGGGAATGAAGAGATAGTGGTATACACTGATGCATGCAGTACTGGGTTTGGAGCAGTGCTAATAAAGAAGGATAAAGTTGTGGCATACGCAAGTCGATAGCTAAAGCCGCATGAAAGGAGTTACCCAACTCATGATTTAGAGTTGGCAGCGATCTTGTTTGCTTTGAATATGTGGAGATATTGCCTGTTATGTAACGTCCCGGTTTTTGACCAAACTTTTAATATAGTCTATGATGGATTATTTCAATAACTAATTTTAATTAAACATAGAAAATATTGGGAAAAAAATTCAAAATGTTATTTTATTCCTTAACAAGTGTGAATATATGTGTGTATACTTACACGTATGCAATGTTTATATGTTTTTATATATTTTTAGAATGATTTTAAAAATATGTATATAAGTGACTTAGCACCATGTCAAGTCAGCCTATACCATCTACCCAAAGGCTTAGCATCAGCTAAGTTTATAACCATTTCTTTGCACATGGATGTGTACTTGGTATAGACTTCAAACAATGCCTATAGGCAGCACGATATTGCACTTCATAACATCTCATCTTTAATCAAACTCAAGTACTATCATACATTGCACACGGTTGTGGCCTTCCTTTCCTAGTGAAGCAATACAAGCTACTTTTTCAAATCAAACTGAAAACAATAGAATTGTTCACTCATTTCCATCACCTATGTACAACAGCTAAGACCACTACTTTCCCGTCCTATGTCTTCAAATTTGCACATGGTCATATCTTGTTATCTATGGCAAAGAAAAGCTGGCGACTCCTTGCAATCAAGGTAGGCTGCGGACATGTTGTAGCTATATTTAGGACCTAGAATTTTACTTAAGAACCAAGTATACATTAGAATAAAACTTGCATATGAACTGTGCACCTGAATGAGTATTGAAATGCACATGGCCGTACATATATATGCATCTAAGAAATCAAAATAATTAAACAGCTAAGCTACTCCTTGATGTGGCAGCTATGTACCTTCCCATCAGCTAGAAATGTTCATTTCCCATACACACATGTGTTTCCCCTTATTTTAATCATTTATTTACACTATAAATACACATATTACCACTGCACAAATACACAAAATCATTCAAACCAACTAGATCTAAAAAGATAAATGGAAGAAGATCTTGGGAACAGGAAAAAAACGGGAAAACAGAGAAAACATTAACAAGTGAGTGAACTTCTTAATTTCCTCATTTTAAACTAGCACTGATTGTATATAGTATATTGCAGAATCATATATATGTGCATACTAGTTTAAATGAATTGTATTTGGCCGATTTGATCTTCATAACAAACCGGTTTAAACAGACATGAAAATCTGGGAACATCTAAGAACAGAGGACATTAGGCGAGTAAACCTTCTTAAAATTCCCTTTTATACTGTCAGTGATTCTATATAGTATTATGCAAGGTGTATATGTTCACATTGGCTTTAAATGGATTGTATTTAGTTGACCGAATAACAAAAACTGGGGAACCATCATAGAGCAAAGAACCATTTCAGTGAGTATAACCCCTGCTGCCCTATTTAGAATTGTTTATGTTTATAGTAGGTTATAGAAAGATATATCTATATGCATATAAAATCTTGAATGTATTAAATTTAGTTAGTTGGATTTGAATATAAAACTAGAACTTGGAAATATTTAAAGCATGCAGTATACATGTATAAGTGAGTACAACTTCTACTCCTTGTTTTTCATTTAAATCTATTATTTGATGGAAGTATAGAATAATTCTAATTCATGTATATCTGCATGTGTTTAGACGAGATGATACTGATAACCAAAAGGAATCCGAACAGTACATATAGCCCGTAAGACTTGTCTTTAAAATGCCAGTAAAACACATAAAACCTTAGAACTGGAAATGCATATGTAAGGGGAGTAAACATCAAAATCCCCACTGTTTATATCTCTGATAAACCATAGGAACTATATGGTTGGAAACACAATCAACATAGATCATTTTGACAGTCCTGGGTGGTTTAAACTTTAAACTTTGCATTTTGCAAGGAAGTAAAGGCACTGGCAAGTAAATACAATTCTAGCTTTAGGAAAAATATAGAACACCAATTCCAGGGTGATTTAGAATTTGATTTCAGCAAAAGACTTGTTCTTATTCAAGTATAAATTAATTTAAAAATTGGTTAACTTATAAACATATGAAGGAAGGTAGTTGTTCTGAAATTAACAGTAAACATATTAAAATCCATCAAAAAACATAATTATGTTAAACTGGTCAGTTGAGTTTATACTCAGGATTAGCAACGAAAATCATGAATTTAGAGAGTAGTTTTAGGATTTTTAGTGCTTGGAAGAATGAGAAGTGCTAAGTAAACCGGAAATTGGTCATCGAGTCATTTTTGGTGGTGGAGGCGATCTGAGGGAGAGTTGTTTGGCGTGGAAATGCTAGGTGTTATGGGGATCTTGGGAAAAATATAATCAAGTTTTTAATTATATAATTCGAAGGCTGTAGACTTAAATATGGTGACACCATTTTGCTCGGGTAGTCTTCCGTCACCGGTTAACTGTGAACTGCACTGCCATGAGAGAGGACTGGGTGTGTGCATGGGGGGAAACATTAAAGGAGGGAAGTGTCGGCTAGGATCTACCAAGGTTTGATCGACGTCAGAGCACTGTGGTGGCGGTAGGAGTTGAAACAATGGAGATGGGTTATTTCCGAATGCCGCGGTGAAGCATCAGATTTCGATGCAGTTGAAAGAAGGCGGAATGGGGCATGGTGCTGTGGTCAGTAGGTGAGATGGCGTTTGTGTAGGTGGTCTTAGTGGTTGCAAGTGGGCCGTGTGGTGTGTGCATGAACACCTGTGCACTCGCGTGCATGAATACTGGAAGAAGAACAGAGAGGAGAAAGAAAATGGAACATAAGCAATTAAAGGAAAGAATGTAGAGATGGGATGGGTTTGGCAACATATATTTACATGAAGCTTGAAATGGAGTGGCACTCATTTCTTCTGTGCGTGAAAATAGGATGGCCAGTTGGTCTTTGGGTTCGGAACTATATATATATACACACACATACATACATATCTTAAAAGAAACGAAAGTAAAGGGTAGACGCGGAATAGAAGAGAGAGGGAACCAAAATATGATAGCCGTATGGGTTGCATCATGTCGATGCATTGCTGAATTATTTCAAATGATTGGGCAAGGATCAACCAAGCTAAAGAAAGAAAAGAATCAATGGAAGTAAGATCAGGAGAAGAGAAGAAAGAAACAAGAAAGGAAAAGGAAGTAACAGAAATAGAGAAGAGGCTAACCTGGGTAGAAACGTGAATACATGATGAGGAGGGGTTAGTTCATGGGGCTTAGGCCCAACTATATATCTAAAAAAAGAATTAAATATAAGTTTAAATTTATATATACATAACTATATGCAAGGTATGTGAATGGTTTAGTCATGGGCTCGGCCCATTACAATCAGAATGGAAAATCAAAAATGTTTTTAAGTTAAGATACAAATGTAAATAAAAATATGTTGATATATGTTTATATATTTATGAGTCAAGAAAATATACTCGGATGGCTTTTGACTCGTGCTCGTGTGGTCAAGTCAAACCGAAGATGGATGCAAGTAACTAGATATAGTTATCAACTTTTAAATAAATTGGTTTATTAAGGAATTAACAGCGGTTTTATTATCAAATAGCATCTAAAATTTATCGAACTTAAAATTTAGTCATGAACTAGATTAACATAAAAACCACTGATCGGTAATAATCTATAATTGACATATGTTAGTGGGAATAAACACCGATCCACTATAAATTGTATTGACTGAATTATTTGGACACCCTACTAGCAAAAATAAACACCGTTCTGCTATTATAATTTGTTTGACATATTTTTATCAGTAAATATATATTGTTGAGATATTATATCATTAGCTAATAAATGTTGAATTGTATTTGCTGGGTTGTTGTGCAAATTGGGTTAATGACTTGTATATCGTTTATTTAAAAAAACTACTTTATGCCATTGGAACTGCTAAGCCGATTTCTATAAAGTAAATCAGAAATTAACTTAAATTGTTAACAGTTTGAATAATTGTTTGAGTGACAATTGAAGTTGATTATTCTAAATATATTATTAAAAGGAAAGATTAACTGTAATCAGTTAATCAGATTGTTTTAGGTTGATTTACATCAACTGGTTTAAATGAAAATTTATTGATGAATTAATTATGTTTCAATTAATTTAATGAAAATAGTTTCTAATAAATAATTGTTAAACGTAAAAATATTTTATAAGAATTAATGTTGTTTAATTGATAGTTTTTGGCAAGCTAATTGTGCAGTTAAATAGAGAAGTTGAGATTTGATAAATCATCCAAGATAATATTTTTAACTTAATTAATATCTTAATTAAGTTTTAAAGATAATTTAGTTATCAAAAGGAAAGGGAATTAAGTCGGTTTATTTGATTAAGTTCCTGGATTTTTAATATTTAAGTCAATCAAGTTAACTGGATAAATATTTCAAAACAACGACATTGTTTTGAAAATTGTTTCAATATTTAAAATCAATTGAATTTAAAAATTCTAGTTTGTTGAGTATTTTAGATATCGAACTTCTACGAATCTTGACGATAAGAATGATTTCGACTCAAGGTCTGATAGGTAATTAAAATACCCCAACTTGAACGATTTCACTATTATCTGATAGATAGTATTAGTTTGTGTTCGAAATGAGTGTTAGATTTGGATATCGCATTCATTTATGAAACATATATTCAAGATTGAGGTTATCACGTAAGATTTGTAATAGGAATTTCCAAAGTTGAAGAAAAATACTTATGTTTCAAATAAATATAAATATTTGAATATAAATAATTAAGCATTATTTGAATATAAATCTATTCATTTTATTTTAAATTTGATAGTTAAATCACCAACTATCAAATCTTAACCTTTTACGTTATCGTTTCGAAGAGTCCGGAATTTAATTCAACTTTGATTCGATTTTTACGTTTCAAGTCAGAGATTTTTGAAGATGAAGTTTATGCAAGGGTTGTTTTGTTTACAGAATAGTGTCTTCGGTTTGTCTAGACCCAGGACAACTTGTATGGATGAATGTTTGGCAGAGTATACCTAACAGATCGCATAAGTTGATCTCTTCAAAACTATGTTTGGTGGCGGAGGAATTCGTTTCTCTTAGCTTTTTGCCCGTGGTTTTGGGGAAATCAATTTGTGATTTGACGGGTTTGACGATGTGGCATTCAAAGTAAATAAAGATATGTTGTTACAAATGGTAAGTTCTGATCTCAAGCCTCACACGCGGGAAATGACAAAAATCGGGCAGGCAGCATGGCTATATGGGTCGCTCCCATTAGGGTGTATTGTCAACTATCTAGAGAATATTCATTCTGTTACTTCTTTGCTTCTGTATCTTCGGATAATGGTTATGTGGGCCCAACCATTGGTGACAATATATTCGATACACTCAAGAGAAATGAGGGGTCAGTCATGTGTGCGCCGGGTTGCAAGACGTTCTTCTTGAATCCAATGTATTCCCCTCTAGAGATACACTATCGGGAGGTGGTTCCATACCTTGTCATAGTTGGAAATCCGTTACCCAATAAACGTCAGCGGTTTTGTTTGTATACTATATATGTGGACCGTGAGATGCAAGCGTTCCGCTATATTGCTATTTATTTGTATTTAGACACTATCATAATATCAGACGAATATTGTTTTCAAAGAATGCTTTAGGTTATCGTAAGGTAAAAACCATCCTTATTTATGTGTGGATCGGTCTTACGATTATCTTTTCTTTCAAAAAGATTTTGAAAGTTAAAATCAATCTATTTAAAATTGTTTACTTACACCATCCCATGACTGGCTCTTTCTATGTTTTCTCTAAACTCTAGGGTGCCCAAATTTGTACGGGCAGTCAACCAGTTCAGGATTTTACAGATTTTCTAGAGGAGCTTGGAGCAGGAGGCTTCAACGATAGATACATAGAGAGTTTATTTCCACTATGTTGTGTATGTGTTATACTCTGATGATGTATGTAAGTTCAAATCCAGTTTGTATTTCAAAAGTGATTATATATCTATTATATTTTATTCGTTCCGCCGTGAGATTTGTGTTTACTCTGATTCTGTGTTATGATCTTCTTTTCTTCTATTCTAACCTTTCTATCTTATCTATTCTCACCCTCTTATTTTCTTTCTTCGACATTTGGGTTTTGTATTCTTTGGGTTGAGCTTGTGATGTATTTGGTTGACTCAAAGAAGGCCGAAATCTGGGTCGTCACATTTGGTATCAGAGCCGAAGGTTGAATAGTAACCTTGGCCCTGTGGCGTAACTCGATAGAGATGGGATTAGTAATATCCTAGATTGAGTTCGAGTGTATATATATGAGTGCATATTTGTTAATTGATATAAAAATTATTTTACATTGTGTTGATTATTTTGTCGGGTGATTTATGAATTCTGGTCGATCAGTTTGATCAACTGTATCGATAGGTGTTTCTAAACACTTGAATAGAATAATTCGACGCATTGTTGTTCTAAAAGATGGGTAAATGAAATAATTTTACCCAAATTTATGTTTTTGATATAAAAAGAATAATTTTCTGAAATTATTATATATTAATTTGTCGGGATTGCTGTTATTATAATCAAATAACATTATAATGGGTATATATTAAGCCAAATTTTGTATAAGAATAAAATATACAAATAAGACAAACAATGGGATTGTTTGAATAAAAGAAAATGTTTTGGGGAAAATTCAAAGGTTTTGAATTTAGAATGGTATTAAGATATATGATTTCAAACCAGTTTCAGATAAAAACTGGAATTTTTAATTCTGGAATTTGAAAATTTAATTGGAGTAAGTTAAATCATATTGGAGTTTTAAAACTGGGAAAATTGTTTGAACAAGTTTGAGTCAAACTAATGATTTCAACGAGTTTTTGGAATCATTTTCCAAATGTAATTAAGGATATTTTCTGAAATTGAAAATGGGTAATATAAGTTGATAAGGAGTTAAGATATGGAATTGGAACCTAACCGAAGATTGGTTGAGTTAAATGATTTTCTGGGTATTGATCTCATGTTGATTTCAGTTTTCGAGATTGAAACTTAAAGAATTATTTTTTACCAATTTACGGCCAGGGACTGATGAATGTGTTTGTATTGCTTGGTAAGAAATGTTTGGATAAATAACTTGTGTGTTTTTGGATGTCTTGTTTGTTGTAATTGTTAGGGAATGACCCATTTATGTAAGTCTATAACTTTAAATATAACTGTAATCTCCTCGCTACTTTAATTTCGGGGACGAAATTCTTTTAAGGGGGGTAGATTGTAACGTCCTGGTTTTTGACCAAACTTTTAATATAGTCTATGATGGATTATTTCAATAACTAATTTTAATTAAACATAGAAAATATTGGGAAAAAAATTCAAAATGTTATTTTATTCCTTAACAAGTGTGAATATATGTGTGTATACTTACACGTATGCAATGTTTATATGTTTTTATATATTTTTAGAATGATTTTAAAAATATGTATATAAGTGACTTAGCACCATGTCAAGTCAGCCTATACCATCTACCCAAAGGCTTAGCATCAGCTAAGTTTATAACCATTTCTTTGCACATGGATGTGTACTTGGTATAGACTTCAAACAATGCCTATAGGCAGCACGATATTGCACTTAATAACATCTCATCTTTAATCAAACTCAAGTACTATCATACATTGCACACGGTTGTGGCCTTCCTTTCCTAGTGAAGCAATACAAGCTACTTTTTCAAATCAAACTGAAAACAATAGAATTGTTCACTCATTTCCATCACCTATGTACAACAGCTAAGACCACTACTTTCCCGTCCTATGTCTTCAAATTTGCACATGGTCATATCTTGTTATCTGTGGCAAAGAAAAGCTGGCGACTCCTTGCAATCAAGGTAGGCTGCGGACATGTTGTAGCTATATTTAGGACCTAGAATTTTACTTAAGAACCAAGTATACATTAGAATAAAACTTGCATATGAACTGTGCACCTGAATGAGTATTGAAATGCACATGGCCGTACATATATATGCATCTAAGAAATCAAAATAATTAAACAGCTAAGCTACTCCTTGATGTGGCAGCTATGTACCTTCCCATCAGCTAGAAATGTTCATTTCCCATACACACATGTGTTTCCCCTTATTTTAATCATTTATTTACACTATAAATACACATATTACCACTGCACAAATACACAAAATCATTCAAACCAACTAGATCTAAAAAGATAAATGGAAGAAGATCTTGGGAACAGGAAAAAAACTGGAAAACAGAGAAAACATTAACAAGTGAGTGAACTTCTTAATTTCCTCATTTTAAACTAGCACTGATTGTATATAGTATATTGCAGAATCATATATATGTGCATACTAGTTTAAATGAATTGTATTTGGCCGATTTGATCTTCATAACAAACCGGTTTAAACAGACATGAAAATCTGGGAACATCTAAGAACAGAGGACATTAGGCGAGTAAACCTTCTTAAAATTCCCTTTTATACTGTCAGTGATTCTATATAGTATTATGCAAGGTGTATATGTTCACATTGGCTTTAAATGGATTGTATTTAGTTGACCGAATAACAAAAACTGGGGGAACCATCATAGAGCAAAGAACCATTTCAGTGAGTATAACCCCTGCTGCCCTATTTAGAATTGTTTATGTTTATAGTAGGTTATAGAAAGATATATCTATATGCATATAAAATCTTGAATGTATTAAATTTAGTTAGTTGGATTTGAATATAAAACTAGAACTTGGAAATATTTAAAGCATGCAGTATACATGTATAAGTGAGTACAACTTCTACTCCTTGTTTTTCATTTAAATCTATTATTTGATGGAAGTATAGAATAATTCTAATTCATGTATATCTGCATGTGTTTAGACGAGATGATACTGATAACCAAAAGGAATCCGAACAGTACATATAGCCCGTAAGACTTGTCTTTAAAATGCCAGTAAAACACATAAAACCTTAGAACTGGAAATGCATATGTAAGGGGAGTAAACATCAAAATCCCCACTGTTTATATCTCTGATAAACCATAGGAACTATATGGTTGGAAACACAATCAACATAGATCATTTTGACAGTCCTGGGTGGTTTAAACTTTAAACTTTGCATTTTGCAAGGAAGTAAAGGCACTGGCAAGTAAATACAATTCTAGCTTTAGGAAAAATATAGAACACCAATTCCAGGGTGATTTAGAATTTGATTTCAGCAAAAGACTTGTTCTTATTCAAGTATAAATTAATTTAAAAATTGGTTAACTTATAAACATATGAAGGAAGGTAGTTGTTCTGAAATTAACAGTAAACATATTAAAATCCATCAAAAAACATAATTATGTTAAACTGGTCAGTTGAGTTTATACTCAGGATTAGCAACGAAAATCATGAATTTAGAGAGTAGTTTTAGGATTTTTAGTGCTTGGAAGAATGAGAAGTGCTAAGTAAACCGGAAATTGGTCATCGAGTCATTTTTGGTGGTGGAGGCGATCTGAGGGAGAGTTGTTTGGCGTGGAAATGCTAGGTGTTATGGGGATCTTGGGAAAAATATAATCAAGTTTTTAATTATATAATTCGAAGGTTGTAGACTTAAATATGGTGACACCATTTTGCTCGGGTAGTCTTCCGTCACCGGTTAACTGTGAACTGCACTGCCATGAGAGAGGACTGGGTGTGTGCATGGGGGGAAACATTAAAGGAGGGAAGTGTCGGCTAGGATCTACCAAGGTTTGATCGACGTCAGAGCACTGTGGTGGCGGTAGGAGTTGAAACAATGGAGATGGGTTATTTCCGAATGCCGCGGTGAAGCATCGGATTTCGATGCAGTTGAAAGAAGGCGGAATGGGGCATGGTGCTGTGGTCAGTAGGTGAGATGGCGTTTGTGTAGGTGGTCTTAGTGGTTGCAAGTGGGCCGTGTGGTGTGTGCATGAACACCTGTGCACTCGCGTGCATGAATACTGGAAGAAGAACAGAGAGGAGAAAGAAAATGGAACATAAGCAATTAAAGGAAAGAATGTAGAGATGGGATGGGTTTGGCAACATATATTTACATGAAGCTTGAAATGGAGTGGCACTCATTTCTTCTGTGCGTGAAAATAGGATGGCCAGTTGGTCTTTGGGTTCGGAACTATATATATATACACACACATACATACATATCTTAAAAGAAACGAAAGTAAAGGGTAGACGCGGAATAGAAGAGAGAGGGAACCAAAATATGATAGCCGTATGGGTTGCATCATGTCGATGCATTGCTGAATTATTTCAAATGATTGGGCAAGGATCAACCAAGCTAAAGAAAGAAAAGAATCAATGGAAGTAAGATCAGGAGAAGAGAAGAAAGAAACAAGAAAGGAAAAGGAAGTAACAGAAATAGAGAAGAGGCTAACCTGGGTAGAAACGTGAATACATGACGAGGAGGGGTTAGTTCATGGGGCTTAGGCCCAACTATATATCTAAAAAAAAGAATTAAATATAAGTTTAAATTTATATATACATAACTATATGCAAGGTATGTGAATGGTTTAGTCATGGGCTCGGCCCATTACAATCAGAAAGGAAAATCAAAAATGTTTTTAAGTTAAGATCCAAATGTAAATAAAAATATGTTGATATATGTTTATATATTTATGAGTCAAGAAAATATACTCGGATGGCTTTTGACTCGTGCTCGTGTGGTCAAATCAAACCGAAGATGGATGCAAGTAACTAGATGTAGTTATCAACTTTTAAATAAATTGGTTTATTAAGGAATTAACAGCGGTTTTATTATCAAATAGCATCTAAAATTTATCGAACTTAAAATTTAGTCATGAACTAGATTAACATAAAAACCACTGATCGGTAATAATCTATAATTGACATATGTTAGTGGGAATAAACACCGATCCACTATAAATTGTATTGACTGAATTATTTGGACACCCTACTAGAAAAAATAAACACCGTTCTGCTATTATGATTTGTTTGACATATTTTTATCAGTAAATATATATTGTTGAGATATTATATCATTAGCTAATAAATGTTGAATTGTATTTGCTGGGTTGTTGTGCAAATTGGGTTAATGACTTGTATATCGTTTATTTAAAAAAACTACTTTATGCCATTGGAACTGCTAAGCCGATTTCTATAAAGTAAATCAGAAATTAACTTAAATTGTTAACAGTTTGAATAATTGTTTGAGTGACAATTGAAGTTGATTATTCTAAATATATTATTAAAAGGAAAGATTAACTGTAATCAGTTAATCAGATTGTTTTAGGTTGATTTACATCAACTGGTTTAAATGAAAATTTATTGATGAATTAATTATGTTTCAATTAATTTAATGAAAATAGTTTCTAATAAATAATTGTTAAACGTAAAAATATTTTATAAGAATTAATGTTGTTTAATTGATAGTTTTTGGCAAGCTAATTGTGCAGTTAAATAGAGAAGTTGAGATTTGATAAATCATCCAAGATAATATTTTTAACTTAATTAATATCTTAATTAAGTTTTAAAGATAATTTAGTTATCAAAAGGAAAGGGAATTAAGTCGGTTTATTTGATTAAGTTCCTGGGTTTTTAATATTTAAGTCAATCAAGTTAACTGGATAAATATTTCAAAACAACGACATTGTTTTGAAAATTGTTTCAATATTTGAAATCAATTGAATTTAAAAATTCTAGTTTGTTGAGTATTTTAGATATCGAACTTCTACGAATCTTGACGATAAGAATGATTTCGACTCAAGGTCTGATAGGTAATTAAAATACCCCAACTTGAACGATTTCACTATTATCTGATAGATAGTATTAGTTTGTGTTCGAAATGAGTGTTAGATTTGGATATCGCATTCATTTATGAAACATATATTCAAGATTGAGGTTATCACGTAAGATTTGTAATAGGAATTTCCAAAGTTGAAGAAAAATACTTATGTTTCAGATAAATATAAATATTTGAATATAAATAATTAAGCATTATTTGAATATAAATCTATTCATTTTATTTTAAATTTGATAGTTAAATCACCAACTATCAAATCTTAACCTTTTACGTTATCGTTTCGAAGAGTCCGGAATTTAATTCAACTTTGATTCGATTTTTACGTTTCAAGTCAGAGATTTTTGAAGACGAAGTTTATGCAAGGGTTGTTTTGTTTACAGAATAGTGCCTTCGGTTTGTCTAGACCCAGGACAACTTGTATGGATGAATGTTTGGCAGAGTATACCTAACAGATCGCATAAGTTGATCTCTTCAAAACTATGTTTGGTGGCGGAGGAATTCGTTTCTCTTAGCTTTTTGCCCGTGGTTTTGGGGAAATCAATTTGTGATTTGACGGGTTTGACGATGTGGCATTCAAAGTAAATAAAGATATGCTGTTACAAATGGTAAGTTCTGATCTCAAGCCTCACACGCGGGAAATGACAAAAATCGGGCAGGCAGCATGGCTATATGGGTCGCTCCCATTAGGGTGTATTGTCAACTATCTAGAGAATATTCATTCTGTTACTTCTTTGCTTCTGTATCTTCGGATAATGGTTATGTGGGCCCAACCATTGGTGACAATATATTCGATACACTCAAGAGAAATGAGGGGTCAGTCATGTGTGCGCCGGGTTGCAAGACGTTCTTCTTGAATCCAATGTATTCCCCTCTAGAGATACACTATCGGGAGGTGGTTCCATACCTTGTCATAGTTGGAAATCCGTTACCCAATAAGCGTCAGCGGTTTTGTTTGTATACTATATATGTGGACCGTGAGATGCAAGCGTTCCGCTATATTGCTATTTATTTGTATTTAGACACTATCATAATATCAGACGAATATTGTTTTCAAAGAATGCTTTAGGTTATCGTAAGGTAAAAACCATCCTTATTTATGTGTGGATCGGTCTTACGATTATCTTTTCTTTCAAAAAGATTTTGAAAGTTAAAATCAAGCTATTTAAAATTGTTTACTTACACCATCCCATGACTGGCTCTTTCTATGTTTTCTCTAAACTCTAGGGTGCCCAAATTTGTACGGGCAGTCAACCAGTTCAGGATTTTACAGATTTTCTAGAGGAGCTTGGAGCAGGAGGCTTCAACGATAGATACATAGAGAGTTTATTTCCACTATGTTGTGTATGTGTTATACTCTGATGATGTATGTAAGTTCAAATCTAGTTTGTATTTCAAAAGTGATTATATATCTATTATATTTTATTCGTTCCGCCGTGAGATTTGTGTTTACTCTGATTCTGTGTTATGATCTTCTTTTCTTCTATTCTAACCTTTCTATCTTATCTATTCTCACCCTCTTATTTTCTTTCTTCGACATTTGGGTTTTGTATTCTTTGGGTTGAGCTTGTGATGTATTTGGTTGACTCAAAGAAGGCCGAAATCTGGGTCGTCACATTTGGTATCAGAGCCGAAGGTTGAATAGTAACCTTGGCCCTGTGGCGTAACTCGATAGAGATGAGATTAGTAATATCCTAGATTGAGTTCGAGTGTATATATATGAGTGCATATTTGTTAATTGATATAAAAATTATTTTACATTGTGTTGATTATTTTGTCGGGTGATTTATGAATTCTGGTCGATCAGTTTGATCAACTGTACCGATAGGTGTTTCTAAACACTTGAATAGAATAATTCGACGCATTGTTGTTCTAAAAGATGGGTAAATGAAATAATTTTACCCAAATTTATGTTTTTGATATAAAAAGAATAATTTTCTGAAATTATTATATATTAATTTGTCGGGATTGCTGTTATTATAATCAAATAACATTATAATGGGTATATATTAAGCCAAATTGAATTTGTATAAGAATAAAATATACAAATAAGACAAACAATGGGATTGTTTGAATAAAAGAAAATGTTTTGGGGAAAATTCAAAGGTTTTGAATTTAGAATGGTATTAAGATATATGATTTCAAACCAGTTTCAGATAAAAACTGGAATTTTTAATTCTGGAATTTGAAAATTTAATTGGAGTAAGTTAAATCATATTGGAGTTTTAAAACTGGGAAAATTGTTTGAACAAGTTTGAGTCAAACTAATGATTTCAACGAGTTTTTGGAATCATTTTCCAAATGTAATTAAGGATATTTTCTGAAATTGAAAATGGGTAATATAAGTTGATAAGGAGTTAAGATATGGAATTGGAACCTAACCGAAGATTGGTTGAGTTAAATGATTTTCTGGGTATTGATCTCATGTTGATTTCAGTTTTCGAGATTGAAACTTAAAGAATTATTTTTTACCAATTTACGGCCAGGGACTGATGAATGTGTTTGTATTGCTTGGTAAGAAATGTTTGGATAAATAACTTGTGTGTTTTTGGATGTCTTGTTTGTTGTAATTGTTAGGGAATGACCCATATATGTAAGTCTATAACTTTAAATATAACTGTAATCTCCTCGCTACTTTAATTTCGGGGACGAAATTCTTTTAAGGGGGGTAGATTGTAACGTCCTGGTTTTTTACCAAACTTTTAATAGAGTTTATGATGGATTATTTCAATAACTAATTTTAATTAAATTTAGAAAATATTGGGAAAAATTTTCTAAATGTTATCTTATTCCTTAACAAGTGCGAATATATGTGTGTATATGTATGCAATGTTTATATGTTTTTATATTTTTATAATGGTTTTAAAAATATGTATATAAGTGACTTAGCACCATGTCAAGTCAACCTATACCATCTACCCAAAGGCTTAGCATCAGCTAAGTTTATAACCATTTCTTTGCACATGGATGTGTACTTGGTATAGACTTCAAACAATGCCTATAGGCAGCACGATATTGCACTTCATAACATCTCATCTTTAATCAAACTCAAGTACTATCATACATTGCACACGGTTGTGGCCTTCCTTTCCTAGTGAAGCAATACAAGCTACTTTTTCAAATCAAACTGAAAACAATAGAATTGTTCACTCATTTCCATCACCTATGTACAACAGCTAAGACCACTACTTTCCCGTCCTATGTCTTCAAATTTGCACATGGTCATATCTTGTTATCTGTGACAAAGAAAAGCTGGCGACTCCTTGCAATCAAGGTAGGCTGCGGACATGCTGTAGCTATATTTAGGACCTAGAATTTTACTTAAGAACCAAGTATACATTAGAATAAAACTTGCATATGAACTGTGCACCTGAATGAGTATTGAAATGCACATGGCCGTACATATATATGCATCTAAGAAATCAAAATAATTAAACAGCTAAGCTACTCCTTGATGTGGCAGCTATGTACCTTCCCATCAGCTAGAAATGTTCATTTCCCATACACACATGTGTTTCCCCTTATTTTAATCATTTATTTACACTATAAATACACATATTACCACTGCACAAATACACAAAATCATTCAAACCAACTAGATCTAAAAAGATAAATGGAAGAAGATCTTGGGAACAGGAAAAAAACTGGAAAACAGAGAAAACATTAACAAGTGAGTGAACTTCTTAATTTCCTCATTTTAAACTAGCACTGATTGTATATAGTATATTGCAGAATCATATATATGTGCATACTAGTTTAAATGAATTGTATTTGGCCGATTTGATCTTCATAACAAACCGGTTTAAACAGACATGAAAATCTGGGAACATCTAAGAACAGAGGACATTAGGCGAGTAAACCTTCTTAAAATTCCCTTTTATACTGTCAGTGATTCTATATAGTATTATGCAAGGTGTATATGTTCACATTGGCTTTAAATGGATTGTATTTAGTTGACCGAATAACAAAAACTGGGGAACCATCATAGAGCAAAGAACCATTTCAGTGAGTATAACCCCTGCTGCCCTATTTAGAATTGTTTATGTTTATAGTAGGTTATAGAAAGATATATCTGTATGCATATAAAATCTTGAATGTATTAAATTTAGTTAGTTGGATTTGAATATAAAACTAGAACTTGGAAATATTTAAAGCATGCAGTATACATGTATAAGTGAGTACAACTTCTACTCCTTGTTTTTCATTTAAATCTATTATTTGATGGAAGTATAGAATAATTCTAATTTATGTATATCTGCATGTGTTTAGACGAGATGATACTGATAACCAAAAGGAATCCGAACAGTACATATAGCCCGTAAGACTTGTCTTTAAAATGCCAGTAAAACACATAAAACCTTAGAACTGGATATGCATATGTAAGGGGAGTAAACATCAAAATCCCCACTGTTTATATCTCTGATAAACCACAGGAACTATATGGTTGGAAACACAATCAACATAGATCATTTTGACAGTCCTGGGTGGTTTAAACTTTAAACTTTGCATTTTGCAAGGAAGTAAAGGCACTGGCAAGTAAATACAATTCTAGCTTTAGGAAAAATATAGAACACCAATTCCAGGGTGATTTAGAATTTGATTTCAGCAAAAGACTTGTTCTTATTCAAGTATAAATTAATTTAAAAATTGGTTAACTTATAAACATATGAAGGAAGGTAGTTGTTCTGAAATTAACAGTAAACATATTAAAATCCATCAAAAAACATAATTATGTTAAACTGGTCAGTTGAGTTTATACTCAGGATTAGCAACGAAAATCATGAATTTAGAGAGTAGTTTTAGGATTTTTAGTGCTTGGAAGAATGAGAAGTGCTAAGTAAACCGGAAATTGGTCATCGAGTCATTTTTGGTGGTGGAGGCGATCTGAGGGAGAGTTGTTTGGCGTGGAAATGCTAGGTGTTATGGGGATCTTGGGAAAAATATAATCAAGTTTTTAATTATATAATTCGAAGGCTGTAGACTTAAATATGGTGACACCATTTTGCTCGGGTAGTCTTCCGTCACCGGTTAACTGTGAACTGCACTGCCATGAGAGAGGACTGGGTGTGTGCATGGGGGGAAACATTAAAGGAGGGAAGTGTCGGCTAGGATCTACCAAGGTTTGATCGACGTCAGAGCACTGTGGTGGCGGTAGGAGTTGAAACAATGGAGATGGGTTATTTCCGAATGCCGCGGTGAAGCATCGGATTTCGTTGCAGTTGAAAGAAGGCGGAATGGGGCATGGTGCTGTGGTCAGTAGGTGAGATGGCGTTTGTGTAGGTGGTCTTAGTGGTTGCAAGTGGGCCGTGTGGTGTGTGCATGAACACCTGTGCACTCGCATGCATGAATACTGGAAGAAGAACAGAGAGGAGAAAGAAAATGGAACATAAGCAATTAAAGGAAAGAATGTAGAGATGGGATGGGTTTGGCAACATATATTTACATGAAGCTTGAAATGGAGTGGCACTCATTTCTTCTGTGCGTGAAAATAGGATGGCCAGTTGGTCTTTGGGTTCGGAACTATATATATATACACACACATACATACATATCTTAAAAGAAACGAAAGTAAAGGGTAGACGCGGAATAGAAGAGAGAGGGAACCAAAATATGATAGCCGTATGGGTTGCATCATGTCGATGCATTGCTGAATTATTTCAAATGATTGGGCAAGGATCAACCAAGCTAAAGAAAGAAAAGAATCAATGGAAGTAAGATCAGGAGAAGAGAAGAAAGAAACAAGAAAGGAAAAGGAAGTAACAGAAATAGAGAAGAGGCTAACCTGGGTAGAAACGTGAATACATGACGAGGAGGGGTTAGTTCATGGGGCTTAGGCCCAACTATATATCTAAAAAAAAGAATTAAATATAAGTTTAAATTTATATATACATAACTATATGCAAGGTATGTGAATGGTTTAGTCATGGGCTCGGCCCATTACAATCAGAAAGGAAAATCAAAAATGTTTTTAAGTTAAGATACAAATGTAAATAAAAATATGTTGATATATGTTTATATATTTATGAGTCAAGAAAATATACACGGATGGCTTTTGACTCGTGCTCGTGTGGTCAAGTCAAACCGAAGATGGATGCAAGTAACTAGATGTAGTTATCAACTTTTAAATAAATTGGTTTATTAAGGAATTAACAGCGGTTTTATTATCAAATAGCATCTAAAATTTATCGAACTTAAAATTTAGTCATGAACTAGATTAACATAAAAACCACTGATCGGTAATAATCTATAATTGACATATGTTAGTGGGAATAAACACCGATCCACTATAAATTGTATTGACTGAATTATTTGGACACCCTACTAGCAAAAATAAACACCGTTCTGCTATTATAATTTGTTTGACATATTTTTATCAGTAAATATATATTGTTGAGATATTATATCATTAGCTAATAAATGTTGAATTGTATTTGCTAGGTTGTTGTGCAAATTGGGTTAATGACTTGTATATCGTTTATTTAAAAAAACTACTTTATGCCATTGGAACTGCTAAGCCGATTTCTATAAAGTAAATCAGAAATTAACTTAAATTGTTAACAGTTTGAATAATTGTTTGAGTGACAATTGAAGTTGATTATTCTAAATATATTATTAAAAGGAAAGATTAACTGTAATCAGTTAATCAGATTGTTTTAGGTTGATTTACATCAACTGGTTTAAATGAAAATTTATTGATGAATTAATTATGTTTCAATTAATTTAATGAAAATAGTTTCTAATAAATAATTGTTAAACGTAAAAATATTTTATAAGAATTAATGTTGTTTAATTGATAGTTTTTGGCAAGCTAATTGTGCAGTTAAATAGAGAAGTTGAGATTTGATAAATCATCCAAGATAATATTTTTAACTTAATTAATATCTTAATTAAGTTTTAAAGATAATTTAGTTATCAAAAGGAAAGGGAATTAAGTCGGTTTATTTGATTAAGTTCCTGGGTTTTTAATATTTAAGTCAATCAAGTTAACTGGATAAATATTTCAAAACAACGACATTGTTTTGAAAATTGTTTCAATATTTGAAATCAATTGAATTTAAAAATTCTAGTTTGTTGAGTATTTTAGATATCGAACTTCTACGAATCTTGACGATAAGAATGATTTCGACTCAAGGTCTGATAGGTAATTAAAATACCCCAACTTGAACGATTTCACTATTATCTGATAGATAGTATTAGTTTGTGTTCGAAATGAGTGTTAGATTTGGATATCGCATTCATTTATGAAACATATATTCAAGATTGAGGTTATCACGTAAGATTTGTAATAGGAATTTCCAAAGTTGAAGAAAAATACTTATGTTTCAGATAAATATAAATATTTGAATATAAATAATTAAGCATTATTTGAATATAAATCTATTCATTTTATTTTAAATTTGATAGTTAAATCACCAACTATCAAATCTTAACCTTTTACGTTATCGTTTCGAAGAGTCCGGAATTTAATTCAACTTTGATTCGATTTTTACGTTTCAAGTCAGAGATTTTTGAAGACGAAGTTTATGCAAGGGTTGTTTTGTTTACAGAATAGTGTCTTCGGTTTGTCTAGACCCAGGACAACTTGTATGGATGAATGTTTGGCAGAGTATACCTAACAGATCGCATAAGTTGATCTCTTCAAAACTATGTTTGGTGGCGGAGGAATTCGTTTCTCTTAGCTTTTTGCCCGTGGTTTTGGGGAAATCAATTTGTGATTTGACGGGTTTGACGATGTGGCATTCAAAGTAAATAAAGATATGCTGTTACAAATGGTAAGTTCTGATCTCAAGCCTCACACGCGGGAAATGACAAAAATCGGGCAGGCAGCATGGCTATATGGGTCGCTCCCATTAGGGTCTATTGTCAACTATCTAGAGAATATTCATTATGTTACTTCTTTGCTTCTGTATCTTCGGATAATGGTTATGTGGGCCCAACCATTGGTGACAATATATTCGATACACTCAAGAGAAATGAGGGGTCAGTCATGTGTGCGCCGGGTTGCAAGACGTTCTTCTTGAATCCAATGTATTCCCCTATAGAGATACACTATTGGGAGGTGGTTCCATACCTTGTCATAGTTGGAAATCCGTTACCCAATAAGCGTCAGCGGTTTTGTTTGTATACTATATATGTGGACCGTGAGATGCAAGCGTTCCGCTATATTGCTATTTATTTGTATTTAGACACTATCATAATATCAGACGAATATTGTTTTCAAAGAATGCTTTAGGTTATCGTAAGGTAAAAACCATCCTTATTTATGTGGGGATCGGTCTTACGATTATCTTTTCTTTTAAAAAGATTTTGAAAGTTAAAATCAAGCTATTTAAAATTGTTTACTTACACCATCCCATGACTGGCTCTTTCTATGTTTTCTCTAAACTCTAGGGTGCCCAAATTTGTACGGGCAGTCAACCAGTTCAGGATTTTACAGATTTTCTAGAGGAGCTTGGAGCAGGAGGCTTCAACGATAGATACATAGAGAGTTTATTTCCACTATGTTGTGTATGTGTTATACTCTGATGATGTATGTAAGTTCAAATCCAGTTTGTATTTCAAAAGTGATTATATATCTATTATATTTTATTCGTTCCGCCGTGAGATTTGTGTTTACTCTGATTCTGTGTTATGATCTTCTTTTCTTCTATTCTAACCTTTCTATCTTATCTATTCTCACCCTCTTATTTTCTTTCTTCGACATTTGGGTTTTGTATTCTTTGGGTTGAGCTTGTGATGTATTTGGTTGACTCAAAGAAGGCCGAAATCTGGGTCGTCACATTTGGTATCAGAGCCGAAGGTTGAATAGTAACCTTGGCCCTGTGGCGTAACTCGATAGAGATGGGATTAGTAATATCCTAGATTGAGTTCGAGTGTATATATATGAGTGCATATTTGTTAATTGATATAAAAATTATTTTACATTGTGTTGATTATTTTGTCGGGTGATTTATGAATTCTGGTCGATCAGTTTGATCAACTGTACCGATAGGTGTTTCTAAACACTTGAATAGAATAATTCGACGCATTGTTGTTCTAAAAGATGGGTAAATGAAATAATTTTACCCAAATTTATGTTTTTGATATAAAAAGAATAATTTTCTGAAATTATTATATATTAATTTGTCGGGATTGCTGTTATTATAATCAAATAACATTATAATGGGTATATATTAAGCCAAATTGAATTTGTATAAGAATAAAATATACAAATATGACAAACAATGGGATTGTTTGAATAAAAGAAAATGTTTTGGGGAAAATTCAAAGGTTTTGAATTTAGAATGGTATTAAGATATATGATTTCAAACCAGTTTCAGATAAAAACTGGAATTTTTAATTCTGGAATTTGAAAATTTAATTGGAGTAAGTTAAATCATATTGGAGTTTTAAAACTGGGAAAATTGTTTGAACAAGTTTGAGTCAAACTAATGATTTCAACGAGTTTTTGGAATCATTTTCCAAATGTAATTAAGGATATTTTCTGAAATTGAAAATGGGTAATATAAGTTGATAAGGAGTTAAGATATGGAATTGGAACCTAACCGAAGATTGGTTGAGTTAAATGATTTTCTGGGTATTGATCTCATGTTGATTTCAGTTTTCGAGATTGAAACTTAAAGAATTATTTTTTACCAATTTACGGCCAGGGACTGATGAATGTGTTTGTATTGCTTGGTAAGAAATGTTTGGATAAATAACTTGTGTGTTTTTGGATGTCTTGTTTGTTGTAATTGTTAGGGAATGACCCATATATGTAAGTCTATAACTTTAAATATAACTGTAATCTCCTCGCTACTTTAATTTCGGGGACGAAATTCTTTTAAGGGGGGTAGATTGTAACGTCCTGGTTTTTGACCAAACTTTTAATAGAGTTTATGATGGATTATTTCAATAACTAATTTTAATTAAATTTAGAAAATATTGGGAAAAAATTTCAAAATGTTATCTTATTCCTTAACAAGTGCGAATATATGTGTGTATATGTATGCAATGTTTATATGTTTTTATATTTTTATAATGGTTTTAAAAATATGTATATAAGTGACTTAGCACCATGTCAAGTCAGCCTATACCATCTACCCAAAGGCTTAGCATCAGCTAAGTTTATAACCATTTCTTTGCACATGGATGTGTACTTGGTATAGACTTCAAACAATGCCTATAGGCAGCACGATATTGCACTTCATAACATCTCATCTTTAATCAAACTCAAGTACTATCATACATTGCACACGGTCGTGACATTCCTTTCCTAGAGAAGCAATACTAGATACTCTTTCAAATCAAACTGAACACAATAGAATTGTTCATTCATTTCCATCACCTAAGACCACTACTTTCCCGTCCTATGTCTTCAAATTTGCACATGGTCGTATCTTGTTATCTTTGGCAAAGAAAAGCTGGCGACTCCTTTCAATCAAGTAGGCTGCGGACATGCTGTAGCTATATTTAGGATCTAGAATTTTACTTAAGAACCAAGTATACATTAGAATAACACTTGCATATGAACTGTGCACCTGAATGA
Organism: Allium sativum; assembly: GCA_030737875.1. Taxonomy (NCBI): domain Eukaryota; kingdom Viridiplantae; phylum Streptophyta; class Magnoliopsida; order Asparagales; family Amaryllidaceae; genus Allium; species Allium sativum. The sequence goes on along the minus strand of CM060913.1, from coordinate 765,712,519 downwards.
GTACTGAAATGCACGTGATCGTGCATATATATACATCTGAGAAATCAAAATAATTAAACAGCTAAGCTACTTCTTGATGCAACAACAATGTACCTTCCCATCAGGTAGAAATGTTCATTTCCCTTACACACATGTGTTTCCCCTTAGTTTAGTCATTTATTTACACTATAAATACACATATTACCACTGCACACATACACAAAATCATTCAAACCAACTAGATCTAAAAAGATAAATGGAAGAAGATCCCGGGAACAGAAAAAAAACTGGAAAACAGAGAAAACTTAACAAGTGAGTGAATTTCTTAATTTCCTCATTTAAACTAGCACTGATTGTATATAGTATGTTGCAGAATTTTATATATATATATATATATATATATATATATGCATACAAGTTTAAATGAATTGTATTTGGCCGATTTGATCTTCATAACAAACCGGTTTAAACATACATGAAAATCTGGGAACATCTAAGAATAGAAGACATTAAGCAAATAAACCTTCTTAAAAATCCCTTTTATACTGTCAATGATTTTATATAGTATTATGCAAGGTATATATGTGCACACTGGCTTTAAATGGATTGTATTTATTTGACTGAATATCAAAAACTGGGGAACCATCATAGAGCAGAGAACCATTTCAATGAGTATAACCCCCTGCTACCCTATTTAGAATTGTTTATGTTTATAGTAGGTTATAGAAAAATATATCTATAGGCATATAAAATCTTGAATGTATTAAATTTAGTTAGTTGGATTTGCATATAAAGCTAGAACTTGGAAATATTTAAAGCATGCAATATACATGTATAAATGAGTACAACTTCTGTTGTTTTTCATTTAAATCTATTATTTGATGTAAGTGTATAATAATGCTAATGTATGTATATCTGCATGTGTTTAGATGAGATGATACTCTTAACCAAAAGGAATCCTAATAGTACATATAGCCTGTAAGACTTGTCTTTAAAATGCCAGTAAAACACATAAAACCATAGAAATGGAAATGCATATGTAAGGGGAGTAAACATCAAAATCCCCACTGTTTATATCTCTGATAAACCATAGGAACTATATGGCGGGAAACACAATCAGCATAGATCATTTTTATAGTCCTGGGTGGTATAAACTTTGCATTTTGCAAGTAAGTAAAGACTCTGGAAAGTAACAACAATTCTAGCTTCAAGAAAAATCTAGAACACCAATTCTAGGGTGATTTAGAATTTTATTTCAACAAAAGACTTGTTCGTATTCAAGTATAGATTAGTCTAAAAATTAGTTAACTTATAAACATATGAAGGAAGGTAGCTGTTGTGAAATTAACAGTAAACATATTAAAATCCATCAAAAAGCATAATTATGTTAAACTGGTCAGTTGAGTTTATACTCAGGATTAGCAAGAAAAATCATGAATTTAGAGAGTAGTTTAAGGATTTTTAGTGCTTGGGAGAATGAGAATTGCTAAGTTAACTGGAAATTGGTCATTGAGTCATTTTCGGTAGTGGAGGCGATCCGAAGGAGAGTTGTTTGGCATGGAAATGCTAGGTGTTATGGGGATCTTGGGAAAAATATAATCAAGTTTTTAATTATATAATTCGATGGCTGTAGGCTTAAATATGGTGACACCATTTTGCTCGGGTAGTCTTCCGTCACTGGTTAACTATGAACTGTACTGCCATGAGAGAGGACTGGGTGTGTGCATGAGGGGGAAACATTAAAGGAGGGAGGTGTCAGCTAGGATCTACCAAGGTTTGATTGACGTCAGAGCACTGTGGTGGCGGTAGGAGTTGAAACAATGGAGATGGGTTATTTCCGAATGCCGCGGTGAAGCATCGGATTTCAATGTAGTTGAAAGAAGGCGGAATGAGGCATGGTGTTGTGGTCAGTAGGTGAGACGGCTTTTGTGTAGGTGGTCGTAGTGGTTGCAAGTGGGCCGTGTGGTGTGTGCACGAACACCTGTGCACTCGCGTGCATGAATACTGGAAAAAGAACAGAGAGGAGAAAGAAAATTGAACAGAAGCAATTAAAGGAAAGAATGTAGAGATGGGTTTGACAACATATATTTACATGAAGCTTGAAATTGAGTGGCACTCATTTCTTATGTGCGTGAAAACAGGATGGCCAGTTGGTCTTTGGGTTCAGAACTATATATACACACACACATATACATACATACCTTAAAAGAAATGAAAGTAAAGGGAAGACGGGGAATAAAAGAGAGAGGGAACCAAAATATGATAGCCGTATGGGTTGCATCATGTCGATGCACTGCTGAATTATTTCAAATGACTGGGCAAGAATCAACCAAGCTAAAGAAAGAAAAGAAGCAATTGAAGCAAGATCAGAAGAAGAGAAGAAAGAAACAGGAAAGGAAAAGGAAGTAACAGAAATATAGAAGAGGGGAACCTGGGTAGAAACGTGAATACATGACGAGAAGGGGTTAATTCATGGGGCTTAAGCCCAACTATATATCTAAAAAAGAATTAAATATAAGTTTAAATTTATATATACATAACTATATGCAAGGTATGTGAATGGTTTAGTCATGGGCTCAGCCCATTACAATCAGAAAGGGAAGTCAAAAATGTTTTTAAGTAAAGATCCAAATGTAAATAAAAATACGTTGATATATGTTTATATATTTATGAGTCAAGAAAATATACTAGGATGGCTTTTGACTCGTGCTCGTGTGGTCAAGTCAAACCGAAGATGGATGCAAGTAACTAGACGTAGTTATCAACTTTTAAATAAATTGGTTTATTAAGGAATTAACGGTGGTTTTATTATCAAATAGCATCTAAAATTTATCAAACTTAAAATTTAGTCATGAACTAGATTAACATAAAAACCACTGATCGGTAATAATCTATAATTGACATCTGTTAGTGGGAATAAACACCGATCCACTATAAATTGTATTGACTGAATTATTTGGACACCCTACTAGCAGAAATAAACACCGTTCTGCTATTATATTTTGTTTGACATATTTTTATCAATAAATATATATTGTTGAGATATTATATCATCAGCTAATAAATGTTGAACTGTATTTACAGGGTTATTGTGCAAATTGGGTTAATGACTTGTATATCATTTATTAAAAAAAAACTACTTTATGCCATTGGAACTGCTAAGCCGATTTCTGTAATGTAAATCAGAAATTAACTTAAATTGTTAACAGTTTGAATAATTGTTTGAGAGACAATTGAAGTTGATTATTCTAAATATATTATTAAAACAAAAGATTAACTGTAATCAGTTAATCAGATTGTTTTAGGTTAATTTACATCAACTGGTTTAAATGAAAATTTATTGATGAATTAATTGTGTTTAAATTAATTTAATGAAAATAGTTTCTAATAAATAATTGTTAAACATAAAAATATTTTATAAGACTTAATGTTGTTTAATTGATAGTTTTTGGCAAGCTAATTGTGCAGTTAAATAGAGAAGTTGAGATTTGATAAATTATCCAAGATAATGTCTTAAACTTAATTAATCTCTTAATTAAGTTTTAAAGATAATTTAGTTATCAAAAGGAAAGGGAATTATATCGGTTAATTTGATTAAGTTCCTGGGTTTTTAATATTTAAGTTAATCAAGTTAACTGGATAAATATTTCAAAACAATGACATTGTTTCGAAAATAGTTTCAATATTTGAAATCAATTGGATTTACAAATTCTGGTTTGTTGAATATTTTGTATATTGAACTTCTACGAATCTTGACGATAAGAATGATTTCGACTCAAGATCTGAGAGGTAATTAAAATACCCCAACTTGAATGATTTCACTATTATCTGATAGATAGTATTAATTTGTGTTCGAAATGAGTGTTAGATTTGAATATCGCATTCAGTTATGAAACATATATTAAAAAGTGAGGTTATCACGTAAGATTTATTATAGGAATTTCCGAAGATGAAGAAAAATACTTATGTTTCAAATAAATATAATCAAAGTTAATATTTGAATATAAATAATTAAACATCATTTAAAATGAGGCTTAGCAGATCAAATGGAAATAAATCTATTCATTTTAATTTATATTTGATAGTTAAATCAACGACTATCAAATCTTGATATTTTACGTTATCGTTTCGAAGAGTCCGGAATTTAATTCCACTTTTATTCAGTTTATACTTTCAAGTCAGAGATTTTTGAAGATGAAGTTTATGCAAGGGCTATTCTATTTACAGAATAGTGCCTTCGGTTTGTCCAGACCCAGGACAACTTGTATGGACGAATGTTTGACAGAGTATGCCTAACAGATCGCATAAGTTAATCTCTTCAAAATTATGTTTGGTGGCGGAGGAATTGGTTTCTCTTAGCTTTTTACCCGTGGTTTTAGGAAATCAATTTGTGATTTGACGGGTTTGACGATGTGGCATTCAAAGTAAATAAAGATATGTTGTTACAAACGGTAAGTTCTGACCACAAGCCACACACCCGGGAAATGACAAAAATCGGGCAGGCAGCATGGCTATGTGGGTCTCTTCCATTAGGGTGTGTTGTCACCTATCTAGAGAATATTCATTTTGTTACTTCTTTCGCTTCTGTATCTTCAGATAACGGTTACGTGGGCCCAACCGCTGGTGACAATATATTCGATACACTCAAGAGAAATGAGGGGTTGTTCATGTGTGGGCCGGGTTGCAAGACGTTCTTGTTGAACCCAGTGTATTCCCATCTAGAGATACACTATCGGGAGGTGGTTCCATACCTTGTCATAGTTGGAAATCCATTACCCAATAAGCGTCTGCAGTTTTGTTTGTATACTATATATGTGCACCGTGAGATGCAAGCGTTCCGCTAGATTGCTATTTATTTGTATTTAGACATTATCATAATATCAGACAAATATTGTTTTCAAAGAATGCTTTGGGTTACCGTAAGGTAAAAAACCATCCGTATTTATGTGTGGATCGGTCTTACGTTTATCTTTTCTTTCAAAAGTTTTTTGAAAGTTAAAATCAAGCTGTTTTAAAATTGTTTACTCACACTGAACCAGAGTTTATTTTTTTATGTTTTCCCAAAACTCTTGGATGCCCAAATTTGTATAGACAGTCAAGCAGTTCAGGATTTTACGTATTTTCTGGAGGAGCTTGGAGCAGGAGGCTTCAACGATAGATATATAGAGAGTTTGTTTCCACTGTGTTGTGTATGTGTTATACCCTGATGATGTATGTAAGTTCAAATCCAGTTTTTATTTCAAAAGTGATTATATATCTATTATATTTTATTCGTTCCGCTGTGAGATTCGTGTTTACTCTGATTCTGTGTTATGATCTTCTTTTCTTCTATTCTAACCTTTCTATCTTATCTATTCTCACCCTCTAATTTTCTTTCTTCGACATCTGGGTTTTGGTATTCTTTGGGTTAAACTTATGATGTATTTGGTCGACTCAAAGGAGGCCGAAATCTAGGTCGTCACATGTTAGGAGTTTGATTCGAGTTGTTTACGAATCACAAGTCGTTAAAGTATCTCTTGTCCCAAAAGGATTTGAATTTTCGGCAGCAAATGTGGTTAGAGTTTCTAACATCGTATGATTTTGGTATCGCCTATACTCCTAGTAAAGGTAACGTAGTGGTGGGTGCGTTGAGTGAAGACACGCAAGTTTGGGAGCGATGTTTTCGGAATGGAAACACCTCGAGTACTTGGCAGGATTTGATTCCAGGTCACGGTGTGAGTTGGAACCTGAAATGTTGGCAAGCTTATCGATAATACCTACTCTCATTGAAAGGATTGGCGAGAGCCAAAAGCGAGATGCAAAGTTTGTCGAGTTTATCCAGAAGTTGGAACCAGAGGATAAAGGGTTCGAGGTCGATCGAGAAGGTTGGCTTCTAAAGCAAGGATGACTAGTTGTTCTTGATATCGACGAATTGGGAGATGAAGTTCTGAGGGAATGTCATCACTCGAAGCTGACGATTCATCCTAGTGGTAATAAGATGTATAAGGACATGAAGCGATCTTAATGCTGGGAAGGGATGAAAAGGGATATTGGATGGTTTATTTACAAATGTATGAATTGTTAGTTGGTGAAAGTTGAACAAAAGAAGCCGTGTGGATTGCTTCGGCCATTGGAAGTTATTACATGGAAGTTGGAACAAATATCGATGGACTACTTAGAACCAGGGCAGGAAACAAAGGAATTTGGGTCATTTTGGATCGCTTGACCAAAAGCGCAAGGTTTATTCCTGCCAAATCAACTAGGACAACGTCAAAGTTGGCTGAGCTTTATATTAAATAGGTAGATCGATTCTATGGTATCCCGAAGAGAATAGTGAGTGATCAAGATCCATTGTTCACGAGTGAATTTTGGCAGCGTTTGCAAAACACTTGGGAATTGAGTTGTGTTATGTTTGAGTACGACATATCATACCTAAACCGATGGTCAAACCGAGGGGGTTAACCATGTTTTGGACGATCTTCTGAGGGCCTGGGTATTGGACTTCGGAGGATCATGGGACGACCATCTATATTTAGTTGAATTTGCGTATAATAACAATTACCAGTCAAGCATTGGGATGACACCATACGAGGTGTTGTATGGAAGACCTTGTAATTCTTCGGCTTGATGGTTAGAGACTTGAGATAAGTTGATACTTGGGTTTGCGATAATAAGAGAAACATCGAATTGTATCGGGATCATTCGACAACGAATGAAGGCAGCCCAGGACTGTTAGAAAAGTTATGCCGATAAACGTCGAAAAGATTTAGAACTCAACGTTGGTGACATGGTTTTCGTGAAGATTTCTCCATTAAAGCATGTTGTTCGATTAAGATGTAAAGGTAAGTTGGCCCCAAGATTCGTTGGACCATTTCCGATAGTCGAGCGGATTGAAAAGCTCGCATATAGATTGGAGTTACCCAAGAAGATGTCAAATATGCACAATATTTTCCTTTTGTCGTTTCTACGGAAGTGTGTGCATGATTCGAATGTGGTGGTATCTCTGGAACAGTACGAAGACCTAGAAGTTGAGAATATAGTTAAGAAACCTCGTAAGCCACTTCGTGTTGTGGGGAATGACATGAAACAACTTAGGAAGAAGACTGTTAAGTTAGTCAAGGTGCAATGGAGTGAGGATAATGTCAATTGTACGTGGGAGACAGAAGAGAGTATGAAGACGACCCATCAAGAACTCTTCGTCGGTATGACCCATTAATATCATGTCACCTTACATCATAGTAGCTTGTACTATCGTTGTTAGAATTCCACGTGCTAGGTTAAGGCTATTGATGCATGGCTTAATGGATGCTAGTTTGGAATGTAAATTGGTTGCACATAGATGATAGGCATGCAGAATTGCTTTGGTTGCCCGTGCTTGCTTGGGATTTCGGGGAAAAATTTCCTAAATGGGGGAAGAATGTAACAACCCACATTTTACATATTGGAGGATAGTAGAATATTTTTATCTAATTCCTTGAGGGTTGTATCATTCTCATATTTTGATATATTGGTTATGGGGATGTGAGACATATCCATAATTTTTACCAATCTTATTTGTGACCATTTAGTCCCTATCAGTCTTGTACAGGGTATAACTTTTGACTAGGATCGAATTGGGTACTGGGGTCGAATTCATTGGAAAGGAAATGGTGTTACCAATGCCGAAGAGTGGTCATACTAAAGATTTGGTTCAGCGGTTTGGGAGGAATCGTTGTTTTTGTGTTCCACAATTTCGGTTCAGGTTTTTAAAGCCATTGATGGGTTGATTTAAGGTGGCCTATTAGTGGGCTGGAGGGAGGCTATAAATAGGGGGTTAGGGGCATGGAGAATAATTTACTTTCTTCATTCTCTCATTTGGTTGAGCTCGTGATCCTCCTTGCTCAACCGAATACACCTTTCCACCATTAAAATTTTAGATCTACATAAGAGAATCGAAGATCTACATCGTTTAAAGCTAGATCTACGTAAAGTGAAGAGAGCTCACATCAAATCAAGAGCTTTGAAGCATATTCTTCTACGCCCGGATTGAGAATTTAGTGATTTTAAGTTAATTCGAAGAATTGGTGAGTGATAAGCATCTCTCGCACAAATTTAATTAAGTATATGGGTTGTTTGATCATAATTTCATCATTTTAAGTTTTTTTCACCTAGATCTACATCATGGTAAGTACATTTTCATTTGAATCACTATAGGATCTAATCTAGCAACTTAAAACTGGTAGTTCTTATGTCAATTCATATGTTTATGCAAGTTAGATCGATTGTTTAACTTTATGCATTGATTTATCATTATTTTGGTAAATTTATATGATTATTGATGAATAATTGTCATTTTGATGTTGATAATGATCTCATAAAGTGTTGGTTGTTGATTTGGATAAATTGGATGTGTTGTTTGCATCAACGTTGTCATTTGGTGATGATTTGATCAAGCTTGGAGCTATTTTGCTCAGATATGGAGACTGGTCGTTTTTCTTAGGTCGTTGATGACGTGGCATGAAGTTCAGGTCATGTTGCTTGTGCTCTAAGAAATGAAGCAGGTTGTTGGTGCATAGGTCGGGTCGTCGAAGAGCATGGGTCATCTGAAACATGTTGAACCTTCGGGTCGTTTGGAGATAGGTTAGGTTGCAGGAGCTTCTCTAGAATCAGGTCATTGGGTGACCCAGGAAGTTATGTCATGGGTGAACCATAATGTCAGATCGTTGGGTAACCCAGGAAGTTATGTCGTGGGTGACCCATAAAGTCAAGTCGTTGGGTGACCTAGGAAGTTAGGTCGTGGGTGACACATAAAGTCAGGTCGTTGGGTGACCCGGGAAGTAAGGTCATTGGTGGCCCATAAAGTCGGGTCGTTGGGTGACCTGATGAGTCGGGCTGAAACACTATGAATCGAATATTGACCAAATAATGTATGTTTTTGGCTCGATGGTGGTTGTGACTGCGAAGTGAATTCAAGGGGGAATGTCAAAGTGATGTGATGTGTTCGTTAATTGTCGTAATGCAACGAATGTGAAGATGACTCCAGGGGGCAAACTCGTGGGAAATGGTTGCTCGAGAATTGAATTAATCTTATGAACAATCATAAGGAAAGATGGCTAGAGATACCCAAGGATGATAAATTATCGTTGTCGTAGGTTCTAGCGGATTCAAAGCAGAGGTATAATGCAGACACCCAAAAGACTAGAATTGACTGGTTGAGTACCCTGCGCAACTCAACGGGACTGGATACGTTTCCTCGTATGGCGTATGGAGTTTGGCTAGAACTGGGGTTACCATTAGCCCTCGACAATTGAGGGAAAATTGTTTATCAGGTCATACAATTAACGATAGTTACGAAGCAGATTTCCGGTGATAGCCAGAGTCATGGATGATGATTGTTTTGCTTGTATCGTCTTATGTAGATTATTCAATGTCGGAGGAAATATCTCTTGGGTTCTTGTCTAATGTTGATTTAGAACTTCGGGGCTTGTTCTTGAGAGATATCGATATCGATTAGGGTAGTCTATGCTTGATAATTGATTGTTATGGATGTATTGTTCTTTCTAAATTCTTGTTTCGTAAAGGTTATCACTGTCGGATGTGGGGAAGATGAGTTTGGGTTTCTTCTCTGGTGTTTAAGGTAGATTGATTGGTTAATCTACCTATTCTCATATACTTTGTTGACGATGTTAGATATGTGTTTTATCGCTCATTAAGACTGTTGTATGACTCAAGGTTTTATGTTTCCTCTTTTTACCTTGGGTTGTTCATCCGATTTTTGGATGGGCAGACTGAGTAGCAGGTGGCAGGAGATAGATCTTGATGAGGACGATGTTTATGTGCGACGACGAGCAGGAGACCGACGTATTATTTTCTACTATCTAGTATATGTTGTTTGCACTGTTAGATGTTTCTCCGAGTGCTTGTAGTGAGACTTATTGTACATACCCTTATAGTGCTTTTCCAAGGTTGTAATGGATATTTTAATGGAGTTTTGAGAGGGTTTAAGATCCTGCTCAATTTTGCTTCACTATTATTACCAGTTGTATATGTTCTGTTATATTTTATCCTTGCGCTATGAGTTATAGGACAGGTCTCGCTTGTGTTATCTTACCTTGATGATCGCCCATGGCTGCCTGGCACACCTTTCAGCACATTATTCTTCAAATTTAGTGCAAGAGTTATGGGCGGTCGTCACAAAAAGTATATGTGACAATGCATATAAAATGCCAATGCAAAGTGCAAAATATACATACACATATGCATATATATATATATATATATACACACACATATATAAAATGCCAGTTTCAAAATGACAACTCTTCATACATACACAAATGCATATATACATATATATGTATATATGTATATGTGTGTGTGTATATATATACGTACATATGCATTTGCAAAGTGTAAGATATGCAGGAAGCAAGTCAAATAAAGAACCAGCAAAGAAAGAAAATGAACTCACGTTCAATGCAAGGACAACAGGATAAAGAAACACAAACAAAAGAAAATATTACAACAAGACTGAAGAAATGAATAAAGATACTTGTTGAAACAGTGAACCAAAACATGGTCGTGGAAGACTGACAAAATCAAGTTCAACCGGCACACAAGTCAGCAGCTAGCAATGCTTTCAAGACCATGCATTCAAATATATGTTTGTATATAAATATATATATATATGTATGCGTGTGTGTGTGTAAAAAACAAACTAGGAAATGTAATCCGTTCAGGTGCAAGAAGCAATCCAACTTGGAGTTCAAGAAGTAAATCTGTTCAAGAAGCAATCAGTTTAAGCATTTTCGAAACGCATAAACAAACCGGTTTAAGCGATCAATTTAAGCAATCACAAACCACATGTACCAGTTTAAGCATACTCAAAATAATATAAGCATCTATATACAAGTATGGACATAGAAGTATATACAAGTTGATACAAGTATAAACAAACAACTCACAAACTAGTTCATATATACAAGTATATACAAGGAGAGGTTTTTTTGAAAGTATTAGTTTTTCGAAACTGTCTAAGCATGTACATACAAGTATATAGACAAGTGCACACGTATATAAACCGCAACCGGAATTATCCAAATAGAACAAGTGCACACATATATTCTTACATATGTATGTGTATATACATGGAAGTTCTATGTGATGAATCGATTTAGTGAAAATGAGAGACCTTAGAACAATTTTAGCATAATGCATATATGTATACATGAATATAGAACCATAAGCACATATTCACACAGCCAGGCATGGTGCAAGCATATATGTATATACATGTTTACATAAGAAGTAACAAGGAAAAAGGCTCTTCAAGCATCAACTAGTTCAACAACAACTAATACTACAAGGCTAGCATCAACTAGTTCAGAGGCGATGATTTGGTACAACAAAACATAAGCACACTGCTTCTGCCACATTAAGCATCAACTAGTTCAAAAACAATAAGAACTAATGATACAACAGCAATGAAGCATCAAAAGAGATACAAACCAACAGAGAGAAAACTCATATGTATAAACCAATAGAGATAATACAAATCGAAAAAGATAAAAACTCCAGGAAGCAAACAAATCATTGCAAACTCCAAGCAACAATTCAACCAAGTCACATATACAAAATTTGTATACAAAATGAGCGGCAATTCAACTTAGTTGAGCAATTAGAACAAGTCAATCAAGTTAAACAAGGAAATCAAAGTTCATGGCCAAACTTAAAAAACAAAAATTAACGAGTTCGAAAATATTGAAAATTGGTTCCTATTTAAATCCCACTATCATAACTAGAAATTACTATTATTGAAGTTCAAGCGTCAAAGTCGAGAATGCTATAATTGAAAAGGGACAAAAATCCTACCAAATATAAAATTAAATAACACCCGACAAAGAAGCAATAGCAACATAAATCACCTATCAATTGAACATTGCCATCACCAAAACGGAAAAGAAAGATTCGAATCAAATGCTTAAATTACAAGCGATGGCTTCAAATTTAGAGAAGCCCTAATTTTTTCAGATCAATGAAAAGGAATCGACGATTTTAATTTGGAGAAACCATAATATTTTAGATCGAAGAAAAATGAGCAGCGACTTCAATGTAGAGAAGCCTTACATTTTTTAGATTGATGAAAAGAGAGCAGCGATTTTAGTTTAGAGAAGTCGTTATTTTTCAGATCGAAGAAATGGATGTGAAAATATTTGAAGAGAGATCGAAAATGTTAAGAGGGAGAAACCAATATCTCAAGCGGTAGAAGGAAAATTTTAGGAAAAAATGAAGTGCTTTTTTATTAGCTACAAAAGAGAGGGAAATAGTTAAAGAAAAAATGGCTATGCAACAAGTTACTTAGTATTGAGAGGGAAACCAAAACTTTGATATGGAGGAAAAACTATTTTTTTATAATTTCAATCAGATAAGAGATTAAAAAAAAATCATGGGCTATGACAGACAATAGATGTTTTTTCTATGTGTTGCATGAGACAACGATAAATCTTTGGATAATAGCAAATCTACCTTATATTATGTAATTGCTATTGTCTGATTCTATTTTTAACATAGTGATTATAGTATTTTACATCACAAAACTGTCAGAGTTTATGCCCTAGAGGCAATCCATTTGATGTGATTAATAACATTGTTGATGTTATTGTTTTATTTGGAATGAAAATATTCTACAATGTTATATGTACTGCGTAATATAAATATTAACATAATAGAAGTCCTTAGAATAATAATACGGAATTATATAGTTCAAGTAAGACCTTGAATTTAATAACATAATAGAAGTCCTTAGAATAATAATACAGAATTATATAGTTCAAGTAAGACCTTGAATTTGTGATTATAATATATATTTAAGTATTATAATTCTTAAATGTTCCTAGTCAATTTTTATTATTTATATGGGACAACAGTAAAATATTAAGACTAGTATGTTGATTGACTGATGTCCCACATCTAATTGGTCATTAATATACGTGATATTAATGTCAAGACATAAATACGTATTGAAGGATATCGAATTGGGTTGACCCAACGTAATAAAAACTACATGGAATATAATTAATAGTATTATAAGTTATTCTCATCGTGATAGTGATGTAATGGTCTTCAAACCTGAAATCATTATAATTTTATTCGAGGATATTTGTGTTTTGATATCATCTAAATTTGTGACAAAGTAGACAATAACGGTGATTATTAGATACATCTTGAATCGATTGAAAATTATGAATGATCTACATGGAATTTAGCTTACAATATATTTGTAGTGATATCCATGGGCCTCTTGATTGAGTGAGACTGTGAAATGCATGTTCGTGCTCAAATATTGATTAGTTTTAAATAGTCTACTCATCGATCAAGATAAAATGACTAAATTATAAAGAGGGTGATACTTACTATGCCTCGAGTTTAATCCTGGATATAATTGTTAAAAGGATTATATTACATTGACACACTGTTCACAAAAAGTTGTATCGAATCAATGATCTTATTATAACTTGGGTAGCAGCAACGTATTCCTAGATGCCAATCACTGTTTATAATTTGAGTATGAGTTAAATTATTGCCAACGTTGTAATAACCTATAGAGTCACACACTTAGGACGTTATAAAGAGGAAACCATTATTCGGGCAAAAAAATATCAATCTGTTGATATTTTATCAAGCGTTGAAACGGTATGCCGGTTGTATCCATATTTGATGGTACATGTAGGTTTTAAAGTGCTACACATTCCTTTAAGTAAAACATATATAAACGATAGTCATTAAGATGATAACATTATCGGGTGAAACAAAACCAAACTCCCTTTCAATAAAACTCTCAAAACTATGGCGGTTAGCACCTTATTCCTCTTTTTCCTCTTCGATCCGATCAAAGGGAAGGTGTTCTCGTGGATATCTCTAGAAGATCGGCGTTCTGTCAAGCCTTGCGATTCAATTCATCCATCAACCATCCGATTTGAATTCATGAATTCAGGAAAGCATGTGAAAGGTACATCATTTTAATTCAAATTTTTGAATTTGATTATGTTATTAATTGGTTAATTTCGTTGCGTTCAATCCTTTATTTACTTCAATGGTATCAAAGCCATGGTTTTACAAATTTAATTAATTTGGTTTAAGTCATTTAATTGACCTTGAATGAATATGTATAAACTTGCGAGATTATATAGTGTTGAGAACACTGATTTAATTTTTGATTAGGACTATAAAACATGAACACTCAAATAAACCCAGAAATTGTTTCTGTGCTATAAGGGTTTTGTATTTGATGTAAAATCCTAAAATGGGTTAATGGTTAATTTCATGTTAAGTGTTTACATTTACAATGATAATGCTCTGTTTATTTCTAGGAATATAGTTTGGTCTGAAATAATGCATGAATTGATAAAATAGAAATGCGAACACTGGATTTATAAAGTTAGGGACCATTTTTTTAATATCTATTGTATAAGGTTTCTGCTACCTAATATGTGACATATATACTCATATAAATGATACGTTTTACAAGCTATATAGCAATTCCCTTATTCTAGTTAGACTGGATGTGTGTGTGTGTGTGTATATATAAAATATATTTCAGGTTGTATTCTAATACAAAGTCTAAAATTGAAATCATGAATTAATACTTGCTATTAATCTTGTTTCAAGACCTGGTAGATTCTAAGTTGTTAAATCTTAGGCATATAAATGATATATTAACTGTGTGTGTGTGTGTATATATATATATATATATATATATCATAGCAATTCACTATTAGACAGTAAGTCAAGCACTGAAAATCAGTATTGATTTTTTTTTTATACATACATATAACCAAACCAATATGCACAAATTTAGACTAAAATAAACATGCCTGGTATATGTTTTTGAATTATAATTAGATTGTTATTTTGAATATTTTTTTCGATATCAGTTTGGATTGAGGACTACTATATTGCAGCTTCTAGTGCATGATTCCTTAACCCATTGAACCAATTTAATAATGATACACCTTAATCTCGGCTAAAGTGTGTTTACATTTGGTTTGTGAATTTGGTTTTAATTGACTTTAAAACTGAATTATATATTTGATACAACTGGACATGCATCTTTTATGATTTATAGTTTATATATGTTCACAAAATAAATAAGTTCACTAGGGTTAATGTTGTAATTTGTTAATTGCCTGGGTTTTACACCATATTAATTTTGTTTGCACGCAATGTGTTTAATCTGGATATATATGTAACGACCTACCTTTTAGTGTAGTTTAAGCGGACGTATATCAAGCCATGTCAACTCAAATTATATAGAAAAACAGATAGCTATTAGAAAGAAATTAGAGGGTGAGATAAGAAAGAAAGAAATATTAGAATAGAAGAAGAAGATGAAACACACAAGAAATAGAGTCTCACTTCACAGCGGATCAAAATATAATATAGAAATAATTTTATTGAGAGCTTGAAATAAAACTTACAATCATCAGAGTACATCACAGATCTATACAGTTATAATAACCTGTCCTCATGTACAACACACAGTGGAATAACAATCATATATGGTATAATATCATACGTCTGAACACATCCAGCTCGTCTTTGGACTTCGCAGCATTCGATAACCTGGACCTGTACACCTCGGTCTAACCCAAGCATTACAAACGACGGGTCAGTCTGGTGAGCCAGAGTGAGAAAAACACACTAAGTTTATAGGCATCACAGAAGTTGATTTTAAGTCAAAATCCTTTTTGAAAAGGATAATCGTAAGACTAAATCCACACATAAATACAGATGGTTTTTACCTTACAATAACCGAAAACGTTTTTGAAATCAATATCTTCTCTGATATTATAATAATGTCTAAATACGAATAAATATCAATCTAGCAGAACGCTTGCATCTCACGCTCTACGTATATAGTATACAATCAAAACCATGGGCTCTTATTGGAGAATGGATTTCCAACTATGGCAAGGTATGGGACCACCTTCCGACAATGTACCTCTGGAGATGAATACATTGGGGATTCAACAAGAGCATCTTGCAACCCCAGCTAAACATGATCGGCCCCTCACTTCGCTTGAGAGTTCCGAATATAACATTACCACGGTTGGGGGCCGGCCGACCGAACCGATAGCATACATATATAAATAAAAAGGGACAACCGAAGGCATTTGATTTCTCCAGATCAGGTAATGAATATACTCTTTTGATGGGTGTGACCCACATAGCCATGCGACCTACCCGACTTTATATCATTTACCGGTTGAAGAGGCTTGAGGTCCAAATTAATTAATTAATTAATTTTCGTTGTTATATTATTATTTGATTCTTCTGAACATCGACCACCATTCAGTTTGAATGTCACATCATCAGATCCGCTAGACATCACTTAATTGATCCCCACAAAACTACTCTGTGCGTTAAGCTAAGAGTAGTGCCCCACTCTTCGCCACCAACAGAATTACATTTGAAAAAATTAGTGTACGCTATTCCTTTGGAAATACTCTATCAAACACTCGTCCATACAAGTCATCCAGGAACAGGATGAACCGAAGGCACCCTCCTACCCCATCCTATATAGATATCACCCCAAGGATCAGTAGCGAGTAGTCCTTGCAACCCGTAGATTCCAACCACGACAGAATCACGGTATATCTCTAGCCGCTAAACCAGATATGATTAGCAATCCTTCCATTTATGAAGATCTACAGTCTTCAATGCTCCATATCGATCATCTTCTGATATCTTCACGTATTTGTTGGTCGGAATGCTATTCGAATATAAATTCGATTTCGATCTTTCCATACCAACAACGTATTTGGCCAGATTTGATAGTCGGTTATTTAACTATTAAATAAATGTCAATTTTTCAATCATGAAAATGAGGGGTTCACTGGTTCAGTATTCATCATCACTTGGCCTTTTTTAAATAAAAATAGTTAACGTTTGGTTAATTAAAACTGAGGCACATGCTTTGCACACGGTAGATTTTTAGTACAAAAACGGTGATTTGTGGTTTAACAATCAATATATATATATATATATATATATATATGGTGGTTAAAATACTGTATTTACTTCTTATTTTAATATACTTATGTTCTCAAAACCATTTCATTAAGATACCTAAGAAAATATCGTATAACCATATTCAATTTCCATTTAACTCCTTTCAAACCATTTGTTACCTCATTCTTCATTATTTGATATTCGGGGAAATTAATTCAACTCATTACTTGTAAAACAACGTTACGAACTCTCTTTTGTGTTCCTTACTTGAAAACAAAAATCATTGTTTATACTTATGGAATAAATCTTTTTCAAATTTCCACTTTATATTTTTTTAACTCGAACATATCGTTACAGTTCATGCATACACATTTATTTCCCTTTACTCTGGAGCCTTATTTTATATCCTTTAATCTTCACCAATATTGTTGCTTTATTATTTCTTTAATGGAAATAATAATTTATTACTAACCTCATTACAATTACAAACTAATATCATCCTCAGATAATCCTGAAGTCGTTCTATTTAGGGTATTTTAAATACCTTTCAGACCTAGATCAACAACGTTCTTATCTTAAGATAGATATGAGTTGTAACTCAAAAACGTTTCTAATATCAAAACAAATTCCTTTAACTCTTTAATTTAAGCATGATTTTAAAAAACTTCTTGCTTTTGAAAATCTCTTTTCGAATTTAATCATTATTCCTTAATTCTCCGATTAAGTAATTTATTATTAAAACATCACCTTTTAACTTCTACTTCTTTAAACCATTTATTTTATAATTCGGATTTTGTTACAAAATCCTATTACTCACTCCTTTACCAGTTTCACTTTTAACATCATTTTTCCCGCTTTGGAAATCTTATTTCAATTTCCCTTATTTTACTTAATTCCATTATTCAATAACATTAATTTAATTAACGCTTTAGCACCTCATCTCTTCGTATAAACTTCGTTTATATAATTTCCGATTTAATATAAACCTATTTGATTTTCAATTTCCTTTTATTTAATTCAAACATTAAGTAAACAATTAATTTAAGTTGTCATATTCGCTTAATCCCTTTTATAACTTTATTCTCAAAACTCGGGTTTTAATATAAAACCCATTCATAACTCTTTTCACAATTCAATTCAATTCCATTTCCACTTCGATTACCCTTTTAAATGAACTTCAACTAAAAAGTAATCTCATAAATTTTTATTAATTAAAATAGTAATTTATTTCAAACATTAACTATTGTAAAAGTAGTTAATTTCATTATTAACTAAATTAAATAAAAAAAATTCCTTTTTAAAATCTTATAAAAACTAAATCAAATATACGTTAAACCATTTCCTTAGATTAATTTAAAATAAACTAATTAATAATTACTCTCACTTTAAATGGTTGACTTAATCAACCCAAATGTTAACTGGTTCCAATTTCTCAACCTTTAAATTAATTAATAATATAATTAATTTATATAATTTCATTTAATTATTTCTTGAAAACAATTATCCAAATATTAACCTTTACGTTAATTTTGTTTGCTCTCTTGCTTTTAAATCAGATTAACAACATAATTTATTTTACAAAATCAATTAATAATTAATTATAAACTTAAAAAATAAATATTTATTTTCTTTAAATAACTTTTATTCAAAATAATAGATTTAAAAATCTATCTTCAATTATAAAATAAATTTTATAACTTTATTTATATCGATTCGCCTGACGCTAAATCAATATTTAGAAGCCGATTGACTTATAGGCCATATACTGCCAAATACTTAACCAATACTGCACATTGGTTAAAACAAAACAAATGTTGATATTTCAGTCAATGATCAACAAATCAAATCAATCATTCAATCCGAACAGTTCATATAATGATAATATGAAAATAAATAACATTCAACAAATTTGAGGAATACGGTTGGATCCCTCCAACCTGTTCTTCCCTGTATCCAAATCGGTTATCTCAAATCAGATCATTCAATTCCAATTAACCGATAATTTCAATAATAGTGAATAACAACTATTTAACATCAACCAATCAACACAACAATTCAGACAATTAAACACGTTTATTTTTTAAACGTGACCAATAAGATAAGTTATATCCATTGGTTACAATCGTTAAAATAACGATTTGGTGTTTTACTGAAATTAAACAACGTTTAATTTCAGAAATTCGTTCAATATATAATTATATAACTAGAAAACAATCAACCATTAATGACCATAGCAACAATTAAAAAACCTGACTTATATACGATATAAATGGGAAAAAATGAGTGAGTTTGACTCACCTTGTTTCCATTTATCGTTGAAGAGGTTCGATTTCAACTAAATTAAACTAGCGTTTAATTTAACTAAAATTCCCAGTATTCTCTAATCCTGCCCCAGTCAAATTCCAAAATGTTGTGCTTCGCAATATGGACCCATTGCTTCTCCATTGGTCCAGTTCTGTTCATGTAGGCAACAATCACACCATTTTATAGTTATATGATTATAAATAAAATATTTAATTCTTAATTAAATAATTAATTTCTAATTACTTTTGTATAAATTTTGTACAACTCCATTCATCCCAATTGTTTGCTTCAGAAGGAGCCACTGCTTCGTAGGGGTGAGCATTATTTGGTTAAACCAAATAAACCAACCGAACCAATTTATTTTGGTTCGTTTGGTTTGGTTTTGAAATTAGATCGGTTTGTAATCAGTCCGAAAAAATATTTAATTTGGTTATCGGTTTATCCAAATTAACCAAACTTTTATTATATTTTCAAAATTATTGATATTATACTAAATATTTTATGTTATTTTAGTTGTCTAAGTAAATTTTAATCATCACATATGTATCAGGATTACTTTTGGAAAGCATAAGAATCATAAATAATAATACTTTAATCATATATTTGTATTTTATTTCAATTTATAGTTAATATTATGAACATAAAGTCTAAAATATTTTTAGTTCGGTTAAATCGGATAACCAACCGAACCAACCAATCTTAATTTGGTTGGTTTGGTTCGGTTTTCATTTTTATTGGTTTTAGTTTGGTTTGACAATTTTTATCATCGGATAAACCGAACCAACCAAACGCTCAGCCCTACTGCTTCGCGTTTTCTGGTTTCAGAAGCTCATGCAGGCATCTGCTCATGGTTAATTTAAAACATTAAACCCTTAATCATAAAACGATACAACCAATTTCATTAGTTAAAAGATTTAGTTAGGCCGGCTAATACCATTTACAATTCATTCATGTTTGCCTTCTGTCTTCTATAAACTCCTTGCTCGAAACCTGTACCATGTGTTATTTCATCAAACTCATAGCCATTTTAATTTTACTGATTATATAGTTAATATTACTAATTATTAACTTAATTACTCTGTTATCAGTAAAAGGTCGGCTCTATATTTTTATTTCATCCCGTAACATCTGCTCGTTCAAATCTGCGCCCAATATTTCCATTGATCTGAGAAAAAAATCTACGGCCCTTGTTCCTTCTTCATGCTCTTGGATTGAACGCAGCTTTAACTCCATTTACAGACATTCACCAATATTTTTGCTTCAGAAACCAAACCCTGTACCCATTAATATGGTTTTAAATGTAACTAACCAATTCTTTAATTACATAAGCTAACATTTAATTAGCCTAAGCTAATTACGTTTTACTGTGAAAGAGTTCGGCCGATCCCCTTTTGATTCCATTGACTTTCCTTTGTTCTGTAAACTGCTCAAACCACGCCACCTCCTTTAAGCTGCTGCACCGCTTGTCGCCCTTCGGAGCACCATCGGAGATCATCCGCATGACCGCGCCACCGTCCTTGTCTACAGCCCTCAGTCTCGAACAACTCGAAAGCCCCATAGCTCCAGAAATTCAGATCGACATCATCCCCTTGCCTTGCCAATTCCGGCCACCATCGGCCTCCATAGTCGATCACACCCGTTGGGCAGTTAGTTCTTACTAAGCTCTCTATGTTTGCAGTTAATGATTTGTGAAACAATTTGGTGGATTTGGAGTTAATCGATCGAGGTGGGGTTTTCCTGTTCGTTGATATTTGGTGGAGGCGGATGTTAAGCTGCGTTGACCAGAGGAGGGTAAATTTTAAGGTATTGAACCCTTAATGCCTTTATATAGGAAGGTCATATTATTTATTAATTCAACCAAACTTCACGACTAAGTAAAACCTTAACACAAGCTCATATGATATTCGTTTTTAACAAAATAAGATAATCCTAACATAAAAAAAATATTCTGGACCCAATGGGATAGGTTTCGTCGAAATCCGAGGTCGTTTGTCAAAAGTCCTTTATAATTATTGATGAAAATTCACACGTTTAAAATTCCTATAATTATTGAAAAAATCCTAAAAATATGAGACCTTGACATTTTACTAGACCTCTTCCTAACGGATCTAATAAATCTTGTTTCGTTAAATTTGGAGTTTGTTTGACCAGTCGTATATTCGTTAAAAGTTACCCCTGCCCAAATAATCTAAACAATTAAATAGAAACGGAGACGTTTTTGGCCAGTGAAGTCACATACGATATCGGTTTGCTACAAAGTTTGATTTTCTTACAATAATTTAACGATACAGTTCCAATGAAACTAATTTCATCGAAAACTGAGGCCATTTGCAAAAATGGCCATTTTAACACTCAAATAATATCGAATAAAATATTATCTAAATTCCAAATTAATTCAAATAAATCATAATAAATTGTTTTTATCATATATATGCGAACATAATATATAATTCCATATATAATTTGCACAACTCAATATCGTCAATTTTAAGTTAAACGATTTAAATTTCCCTTTTAAATATACTAATTAAACGTTATATTTTGATAACGATTTCCATTGCAACTATTTTAAAAATTGAATTGGACATAACTGACAATCTATAACACGAAATCTAATTTTTTTCTCTTTCATATGAAAATTATAATCAACAAGATCCCATTGTTTCTTGTTTCACAGAAATTCGACTTAAAACGGATTCTATATATTCAGTTGAAGTTAAAACTCTATATTACAAACTACAGCGCCATTTTGAGCTCGTTTTAATTTATATATAAATTTAACGTTCAAACTTCGTAATATATAATCGATATATATTTTAAATCCATTTAAAATTCCAAATCAATATTTAAAATAATAAATTAAATATTTGATTACCAAAAATACAGGACATTACAATATATATATATATATATATATATATATTTAAAGAAACTACATATATATATATAGTATGCTACAACAATATATTAATAACAAGGGATTACACACTGCCTAGATGCATATTGACGTAACTAAATTGCAAGCATATTTTGCAATAACATCAGTGTGTAGTCCAAATTTTTGTATTGTTATAGACCTTAACCTCCATAATAGTTGGTGTAGGTACTGTGACAAAATTATATCCTCCTTTCAAACTAGTAGCATATATTATACCAATGATTTATATGTATATTGTATATACATATTTGTTAGTACGTTTGTGTGGTTGTATGAATAGTTTTCATTTTAGATAACAGTTGGACTGTTACTTGAATAAAAATTGAATTAAAATTTGGTACTTGTAATAGTAAATGCTTATATGTATACATCTTAACTAGTATGACTTGTTTTGGTAATGTATACATATGTATTTTGGAACTAGAGGAGGAATTAGCTATATTGAAAACTGATTTATATGTTTATACATGGATAATTTAGAAAATATTATTAAACCCACTTGCTAATTTGATACTAGATTGCTAAAGATGTATTGTACATCATTGAAATAATATGAATTCATATTACCTGGATGGTTGAAGTTTTCTTTGGAGCTGAAAAACCATTTTTTTATATATTAAGATCAAGTACAATCACTATAGTAGTGTTACACCATCTGTTTCACAATTATTTATAGTTTTAAATCATTGTTTTGTTGTATAAGATAAACACTCTTTTCAACTTTTCATTGTACTAATAGAAAACTATATGCTATAATATTTGTATTGTACGACTGACAATTACACATATTATAAGAACATGTTTCTATGAATACAAATTTATTGTATGATTTAAATGGGTTTAGTTCTGCATACTATAGATATACAAAATGTTTAATACTACAAAATTGTTTGCAGTTGTACTCACATAAGTATTAATATTGGGATGTCATCCTCTTCTTGCATATCTATGTATATATTGGACATATGAATGGTTAAATTATTGTTATAAATCAGCAAGAATAACTATGTGTATAAGATGCACTATTGTGCATAGCATCAGAATATATATATATATATACACATATATGCATATATATATATATGTGTGTATATAAGTTCGAGACTGTATGTATTTCCTCTTATTTTGTAATATATATAATAATTGAATGTATACCAGACTCATGGTTTCCTCTTATCAGTTTGATATTGAACCTTAACTATGAATATGGACAGTAAGATAAAGCTTGCATGAATCTAGAACTGGTAATGAGTAGTTCCTTATATCAATATATCAAATGTTGATTCTTTTGCATTATATGATAAGTTGCAGATTTTAAGTACATATTTTGGCTGCAGATGTTTTGGAAGCAAAACAAGTATGACATGTTTTTAGCTTCCATGATGTTTGTATATATATATATATATATATATATATATATATATATATACACACACATTTTAAATGTCTGGATTCCGCAAAGATTGTATAATCTTGTAAGTTAACCTATTGATGTATGGAATTAGATAAATGTTTTAGATATGTGCAATATGATGATTATATTGAAGCAAAACTATTTTGCAAATTTCTGAAGCATGAACATGAACTGCTTCATGTAATAACGTTCTATTTACTGATTCATGTAATTAAATTATAATGATTCATGTCTTATTGCATATATATGTGTGACATGGATAATCAATACTGCATGAATATACTTGATATTTTTCAAGAATCTTATTTTCTTTAAACGGAGCCAGTTTGAAGATAGTGTGGTAATTATAGCATTGAGGCTTGGGTTAGTAAGACTGAACAGCAATGTGCATACTGATGCACAGTCTCGGAGCAAAATTGTTTTGTAGATTCTAAAATCTAGTATGCATATAAATATAGATATATCATGTTACTATATATTCTGTATGACAACTATAACACAATATATGTATGTAAGCCTCTGTATGATTCTTATAGAAAGTGGACTGCGAGATTTTTTTAATGATGTATATTAAGATGCTGTGGTATGTGTAATTTTGAAAAGCCTACAAAATGAAATGTTCAAAATTATATTTTAAATTTGAGTGTGTGTGTGTGTGTGTATTCATACATATATTTTTTATCATTGGAATTCAAGGGTTGCGTATTATTTTGCTTATATCTGTAAAACATTTGTATATTATTATGTGGGCATTTGAAGTTAGCATGTTGTTTCAGTGAGCCTATCTGATTTTTGCAAACGTTTGCATAATCTTTCACTAAGCTTGTCTCATATCTGCAAAGAATTCCTATAAGTTTTGTGGTTTAGAAGATGTTTGTAAAATCGGTACAAAGTTAATAATGACCAATATTTGAAATGTTCAAATGTCTATAATATAAATAACATATATAAATTGAGTTTATAAAATTACATACATATAAATTATTTATATGCAATTAATATTACGAATATAAAATATAAATATTTTGATATGTGTAAATAACTATGGTATTGTTCGCCACTACGAATTATAAAATCTCTTTAAAGCAAATATTGTTACATTAAGTCGTGGTCAAGTCTTCCAATAGTACAACCATCAATGCCAGTCTCATTGGATGTAACTAACGCCAAAGCGTTGTGCACCTTTTATTTTGGTTATATGTGGTAGGATTAATTGTGGTACTACAACTGTATTATTGGGTTTGATTTAACTAAGACTGCATAATAGAATTATGGCTTTAGAGACAATAACATGAATTATTCTATATTTTGAGAAAATGAATAATACTGAACAAAATGTTCATCACGCGATCCAAGAATTATATAAGATATAATTGACATAAGATGTCTACCTAAAAGGTTATGTTTTAGGGTGTTGGCCAAAGCTACGTCAAGGCATATCTAGATATGGATCTTGGAACACCATTATATATACCGAAATATATATATATATATATATATATATATATATATATATATAAATAGACGGATGTTAATTTGAGTAGGAGCATATTTTAGTTTAAATTATACATTTATGCAAATATAAATTTTGATTGTCACCATTTTTTTTATATTAAGTAAATATTACAGAATCAGTTATTACTTATTATCTAATGTAGATGTTAAATAACAAATAACTTTGATAATTTAAATTAATCCTTATGAAGGATAAATTGAATAAAATCAAATCTCTTGACTAACATTGAAATTTGAGGATTGTCCTCAAACCAATTAAATGTAATTGTTTTAGAAATATATAGAAGACCTAAAAGTGAGTTTAAGTATGACTTGAGCCGAATAAGATATAAATGTTATTACAATCTACTAACACACCTCTAGTATTGGATACTAGATACGAAATACATAGATGTATGTGAATTTGCAGGAATTGCAGAATGAGTAGATATCCGACAAAAAGTCAAATAAACTTACGATTGGAAATGAAGCAATTGTTGCTGGATTATCCATGGAAAGTTTCTTTTGTTCTATTTATTGGCTTAATTGAATAACTAAAATAATTGTTATTATGAAAAATCCATTTAAAATAAATTTTATAATGTATCTTGTTTAGACAAGTTTAAATTTCATTTATAATAAAAGAACTATTCATTTTATTTAAATGAAATATTTTATGGAATTTCATAAATAGTTAATGATCTTTATAAATCCTTAACTATAATGTACTTGACATAAATACTGAATGAATTAAATTTAGTGATTTAAATCCAACATACCTTTACCATTTCCAATTAGCCCATATAAACAAGAAAAGCATATCAAAACACCAATATGATGGAATTTTGAAATCATTTGATTTCGAATCATATGAAGAATGCAAATCTTGTTTATTAGGCAAAATAACTGAATTACCTTTCACTTGACAAACTGAATGGGATTGGGTCTCATACATAATGATGTGTATGGAGGAATGAGTACATAAGCTAGAGGCAAGTTTTATTACTTCATTATATTCACTGATGATGTCAGTAGATATAGATATGTGTATCTTATGAAGCACAAATTAGAATTATTTGAAAAGTTCACAGAATTCAAAACTGAATCAAAACCAATTTTGATAGAAAATAAATTCTCTATGAACAAATCATGAGAATATTTAAGCCAATTATTTAATGACTATCCAGATGGGTTTGAAATTATTTCACAACTCACTCCATCTAGAAGACCATATTGGAATGGTGTGTTTGAAAGGAGAAATCACACCTTTGAAGATATAGTATGATTAATGATAAGTCATATGGATCTTCTAGTAAATTAAATTTAGAACAATTGCATTTAATCCCACTAAAACGATTTTGAAGATGCCATATAAGATATGGGCTAGGAAATGTCCTCGTATGTCCAATGCAAAGACTTGGGACGCAAGGCGTTTATTAAATGTTCTTCTTCTGATAATATTGGACCCAGATCGGATAATTATTTTGTGGAATATCCAAAAGAAACAAATGGATATTATTTCTATAAAACCTTTGAGAATAAAATGTTTAATGCTTGAATTGGTATCCTTTTAAAGGAGAGCCAGTCTTTATGATACCGATGTAAATGAAATAAAATTCAAAATGTCTCAGAAACCACAAAATACCATTGAATCTTGTATAGACAAGAAACTGAGTGGGCTAATGTTATATATTGATAACACATTAATTATTATGAATAATGTTAGTTTTGAAACAAGAAATAGATACTGATTCTATGAAAGAAAATGTTTGGGGTTAAGAAGTTCATAATTGAACTTAATTCATTGTTCATCCAATGATTTACGTTGCGATAAAAATGTGGCTATTGCTCAGGCCTAAAACCTTAAACTCACTATTGATCAAAACATATATTTAAGAGATATAAAGCTTATGTAAAGTTGTTCACAGAGGAACTAAACATATTTGTAAAATTGCAAATGTTGTGATGTTGCAGACCTACTGAATTAAACTCTGTCGCATCAGAAGTTTAATAGTCACGCTAGTTTCATGAGTATAAGATACATGAATGATTGACTCTAGTGCAAGTGGGAGATTGTTAGAGTTTATTCCCTAGAGGTAATCCATTTGATGTGATTAATAACATTGTTGATGTTATTGTTTTATTTGGAATAAAAATATTCTATTATGTTATATTTACTGCGTAATATAAATATTAACATAATAGAAGTCCTTAGAATAATAATACGGAATTATATAGTTCAAGTAAGATTTGAATTTGAGATTACGTAATATATTAAGTATTATAATTCTTTCTTAAATTTCCCTAGTCAAGTTTTATTGTTTATATGGGAAAACAATAAAACATTGG
Source organism: Allium sativum (assembly GCA_030737875.1). Lineage (NCBI taxonomy): Eukaryota > Viridiplantae > Streptophyta > Magnoliopsida > Asparagales > Amaryllidaceae > Allium > Allium sativum. The sequence continues at coordinate 765,685,073 of CM060913.1, read as the reverse complement.
GACTAATATGTTGATTGACCGATGATCACATCTCATTGATCATAAATATACGTGATATTAATGTCAAGACTTGAATACGTATTGGAGAATATCGTATTGGGTTGACCCAATATGAGAAAAACTACATGGAATATAATTAATAGTACCGTAAGTTATTCTCATAGTGACAGTGATGTAATGGTCCTCAAACCTGAAATCATTATATTTTTATTCGAGGATATTTGTGTTTTGATATCATCTAAAGTTACTTGTAAAAGAGTAGATGATAATGGGGATTATTGGATATATCTCGGATAGAATGAAAATTATGAATGATCTAGATGGAATTTAGCCATACAATATATTTGTAGTGATATCCATGGGCCTCTTGATTGAGTGTGACTGTGAAATGCATGGCCGGCCGTGTGAAACACCCCACCCTCCCTTAAGGTCACTCACAAAGGGAATGCCTTAACTTTGGTGGAGGTTTTTAAGTAAAAGTCACAGATAGACATAAGACAGATATATAAACACATATATATGAGCAGCGGAAAACAAACAGACTTTTTATTTCATAAATACGTGTTCATACAATACATTTCCATAACTGTCACATAGTAACTTCCAAAACATTACATCATCATTTCTGTCTTGGTTATTAAATAAAGAAGCATAAAACATAATTAAAACTGCATAAATCCCCATGATTTTGTCCAACAGCCATAGCCAAGGAGAGAGAATCCCAACTGTACGTCTACTATCTTGAAGCTTGCAAAGAGTCTGACTAAGCTGAATTGTTTCCTCCCTATGGACCTGGGGGGGGGGGAACGGAAGAAAAGAAGACGGAAGAAAATAGGGTCAGACATAAAGCCTGGTAAGTCTAGTGACTCTTCAGTATGAGAATAAGAAAAAGGGCATGACAAGTATAAACAGGAAATGGGAAAGTGTCATAAACTAAGATAAAGCAGTTTGAATCGAATATACTATCGCACCCCACACTGTATCTCTGCACCTACTTGTATTGTTTTAACTGGCACCCCATGCAGGAGGTGAAGTGATCCCCTTTTTCTAAAGATCGGCTCTTACTCGAATAATCATCTGTGTCTTACGGCCCCCAAATATTGTAGACACCTATGCTGGCCCCACCATGGGGTGTATCAAGTCCCATGGTGGCGACCCGACACAATCCTTAGAATGCATAGGTTATACTACTAGTGCCCCCGGTGCCCTGTTTGCCTGCTCTGAAGTGTGTGCATGCCCGCACTCCGTTAGAACCCACACTGTTGCACCCACCGCCGTCGCTTTTGACCACTTACAATCAGCCCAGTAATTGTGCCCCACCCTGCCTAGTTTCAGGGTACCATGATACCTAATTGGGTTACTCCTGAAAAGGGTCCCCGTTACTAGGGTTTTCTAGTCAAACATGTTAAGTGGTTAAGTGTCTGTATTTACCTAACCCTACCCATCAGTTTAATTAACATGTTGAATTGGTTAAGTGTTTTTAGTTAACTTAACCCTACCATCCTGACTTGTCTGTCCTTAGCATATTAAAGCACCGACCACTCACATTAGACAGATATTGTTACGGTTACTGGATATGCCGGTCGGTTCCGGGCTGGTTTACACCGTAACCCAGTCTAACCTCGGGTCCTTATTGGGATCCATGCTTAACCACCCACAATGGATAGGTATTGTTGTGACTACTGGACAATCGGGCGTGTCCGGACAGGTTTACATCACAACTCAATCCAACCTCATGTTAAGCATATTCGTATTTTCTCAATTTACATATTTGTCTTTATTACTTAATATATGTAAATTTGTCAACGATTAAATGTTGTGGCCCACTTTCCAAGTTTAACATTTTTGGTATAAGAATTTATACCATTCAAGTGCCACTAATTTTGGCATGTGACAAACATGCCAATTTCATATATTTTCTTATGTCAAGTTTTACCAATATTCCCATCGTTACCCCGTTTAGATATTAGGCTAACAATCTTAGCCTAATTCTCGTTCGCATGGTTTTTAATATATAATATTAGGCTAAAAACTTAGCCTAATTTAGCGCACACAAATAGGCATAAGGGAATTCATAAACATAAACATGACATAGGTGTAAACTTGGCATTTTTGGCATAGTCAATATGAACATCATAGGTGTGAACTTGCAAAATAGTCAACATACATATATGTGAGTTTGCAACATAGACTAAATCATGAGTTTCAACTTATCATGTGAACTTGCCTTGAAATAAGGATCTAACAAAATAGGTATCACATAAATTAGCATATGATTTAGACAACATAAGACTAGACATGTTTTGGATCTAGGCATAACATCGAACATCACTAGCATGTGACAAGAATATGATATTTTCATAAGTATGTATAATTTTATGACAAGGGAGTGAACTAGATCCAATCATATATCTAATTACAACATGAAACATGTATTAAAGTGGATCTTGGCATGGATCCAATTAACTTGCAACTTTCTTACAAACATACTAGCATGTATGTGAACATAATCGTTTAGGCATAAAGGTTCTAGCATATATATATAAATGAAATCTTAATCACATACAACCTATATAATCACATAAGCATATAGGTGTCGATTACAACATGAACTATACAACTTGCATGTGATTCCACATGTACAATATGATCAACATAAACTCAATTATATCACAAACATCACAATACCACAACCATTACATCGCATATGAATCAACATCGTTGTTATACAATAACACAATTTCATTCCCAATTTACAACGAATCAAGTCTTAATTTTATTCACATCGGAAGAATCACTATAGTTACAACAAACGACGGTCTTGTTTTCTGATTTCTGAATTCTGAATTTGAGTTGCTTTCCTTTGGGTAGACTAATATTGATTTGATTATTGTTTTAACTTTAATTTGGCTCGTCTCTAAGCTTTTCTACAAGTGGAGGCTCGCCCTAGTTTTCTCCCGACAACATGGCGGCTCCATCTCTAATTTCTTATGTGAATTTGGGTTGGAGTGTTGAGTTATATTTATAGAATTTCAGATTGATTTGAGCCATCATGATCACAGACGAATCTAGACCATTCACTTCGAGAGGAGCCAGCCAAAATGCGACATGTCAGCCCTAGTGACACAGCCAAGCCTCAGAAATCGACCAGGCCAGCCAGGGCCAAACCAGGTCGACTGGGCAGGTCGACCCCCAGGTCGACCTAGTGCCTGGGCGGGAATTTTCCCGCCCAACCCAGTTTGGTCAGATTTTCGAATTTTGAACTTCTTTTTGAACCGTTTGAATTTTTAATTTGAATTCTGAAACTTCCGGAGGTCATAACTCCTTCATACGGAGTCCGATTCACGCAAACTCGGACTCTATCTTAGGCAGAATTCCGAGAGGAACGCAATGGCGTAACCTGTTTCCCTTAATTCTATAATCTATAATTAATTATGCTTAAATTTGTTAATTTACAGTTAATAGAAAATTCGGGGTGTTACATTCTCCCCTCCTTAAAGGATATCATCCCCGAAATCTTCAAGTCTAGGAGAACATAAGTCCTAACATCCAATCGTCCATCTACTCAACCATCAAACACAGGCGTCCATTGTCCTTAAAAGACTTCTAAAGCTTTATGATCATAGGCACAGTGTGTGTACATGTTCTTATCTAATGCAAAAATTAGGCGGTCTACTGATTCAGTTGACCTCCTTAATGCAAATCATGTAAGTGTCATGAATCCATATGTATGCAATTTTTTCCTATTCATAACTCTACATGAGTGCGCAACCATTCATACAAATGCAATATCCATATGACGACATATCAAGTTTCAACCACATACAAATATGAATACATATATGCATATGCAATATGAAGTGATTGAGCCGATCTAAAACCTAGGTTGTGTGTATATGCATCCACGAGCAACCACTAGCAACCACTTGCAGCCATCAACCATAACATGTTTCAAATACATGTTTACATCCAAAGGGGTTTCTACCTAAGGATAAAGGATAATATCGAGGGGATTATACCTAAAAGGATAGATACAAACACAACTTTAAGGAAAAAGAGAAGTCAAAGATGTACCCTTGAAAAGAACAGGGTAGGCCGCACGTATTCTATCTTCTGTTTCCCAAGTTGCGTCTTCCTCGGCGTCGCTCCACTGAACTATAACGAGTTTGACTTCGCAGTTGCGTAGCTTTTTCACTTCAGTTCCTACTATTCGAGTTGGAACTCTCCTTATAGTTACTTCGCGTTCTACTTCGGCTTCTTCTAGAATGTTTGGCTCCACCCCTTCCGCGGATTCATGTAGACATTTTCGGAGATGAGAAACGTGAAAGACGTTGTGAATTCCGGCCAATCTTTTAGGCAGCTCTACTCTATAAGCCATTTTCCCAATCTTCTCGATGATAGGGAACGACCCTACAAATCTTGGTGCTAGCTTTCCTGCGGATCCAAAGCAAATGACGTTCCTTAAAGGGGATACCTTAAGGAAAATCCTGTCCCCAACCTCAAACTCAAGGTCGGTCCTTCTTTTGTTGGCGTAGGATTTCTGTCTGTCTTGGACTGTCTTCATTCTCATTCGTATCAAATCCACTTTCTCTGAAGTCTCTCGAATCATGTCCGGCCCAAGTATAAGTTTGTCAGTAGACTCCCACCAACAAGTTAGTGATCGGCATGGTCTTCCATACAAAACTTCGAAGGGCGCCATACTGATAGTGGCCGGGTAACTGTTGTTGTAGGCGAATTCCACTAAAGGAAGATGATCCTCCCATGTCCCTCCGAAGTCAAGAACGCATAGTCTCAAAAGATCTTCCAATACTCTATTCACCCTTTCTGTCTGACCATCAGTTTGGGGTGATAGGCCGTGCTCAAGCATAACTGTGTGCCTATAGCTTCTTGCAGACTCCGCCAAAATTCGCTTGTGAAGATGGGATCTATGTCACTCACTATACTGGAGGGTATTCCATAGAGTCGAACTATTTCCTTGAGATAAAGAGAAGCTAGAGACGAAGCAGTCCTTCTACTCTTGATAGGTATAAAGTGGGCGCTTTTAGTAAGCCTGTCCACTATTACCCATATGCTAGTATTGCCTCTTCTTGACCTAGGCAACCCATCAATGAAGTCCATTGAAATGCTATCCCACTTCCGTTGCGGGACTTCTAGAGGATGAAGCAGTCCTCCAGGCTTCTTCTGTTCCGCCTTGACCTGTTGGCATATCATGCACTTAGAAATGAAATCTGCCACGTCCTTCTTCTTGTCGTCCCAAAAGAAAACTCTCTTTACGTCCTTGTACATTTTATCCCCGTCTGGGTGTATTGTCATCTTCGAATGATGTGCTTCCTCGAGAACCTTCTTTACCAAATCCCTTGCTTGAGGGACGCATAGTCTTCCATCTCGCCTCAGCCAACCCTTATCATCGATGGAGTACCTATTGAGGTGACTGGAAGTTTCACCCCTAATTAGCTTATCAATCACATCCACAAGCTGAGGGTCTTCGCGTTGTGCGGCCCCTATTGAGTCTAAAAGAGTGGGCCGTACTTCTAGGGATGCCAATAAACCAGGTGTAAAATCTGAGGAGGGCCTAAAGTCGAAACTGGCTATATACTCCAAGCTTTGCCTTTCCACAAAGAGAGGGCTTAGTGTCAGCCTCTTTCTGCTTAACGCGTCTGCTACTATGTTGCCTTTGCCGGGAGTATAGGAAATCTCAAAATCATATGAGGCAAGGGACTCCATCCGCCTTTGCTGCCTCAAGTTAAGATCTTTCTACGAGAAAAGATACTTCAACAATTTATGGTCAGTATATAATTCGAATTTCTCACCTATGAGATAATGATGCCAAGACTTAAGCGCAAAGATGATGGCGGCCAACTCAAGATCGTGGGTTGGGTAGTTCTTTTCATGAACTCTCAGTTGTCTTCAACCATAAGCTGCTACCCTCTCTTCTTGCATCAGAACGACGCCTAGTCCCGTACTACAAGCATCGATGTATACTATGAACATCTTGCTTCCATCTGGCAAAGTTAGAACTAGGGCTATTGTGAGAGCCCTTTTTAGGTGTTGGAAAGCAATATCACAGTCTAAATCCCAAGCGAATGGCAGATTCTTCTTTGTTAGCCTTGTGAGTGGAGCTGAGATTTTCGCGAAATCCCTAATGAACTTTCGGTAAAAACCTGCTAGCCTAAGAAAGCTTCAGACTTCGGTTGCATTTCTTGGTGTCTTCCAATCTTGCACTGCCACCACTTTCGCAGGGTCCACAGCTAACCCTTCTTTGGACACTATATGTCCAAGAAATCTTAACTCTTCTCTCCAAAAGTGGCATTTGGAGAATTTGGCTTTTAACTGATGAACTCGAAGAGTTTCCATGATCTCCTTCAGATGATGAGCATGTTCTTTCTCATTCTTTGAGAAGATCAAAATATCGTCCATGAAGACCACTACGAACTTATTGAGGAATTCTCTGAACACCCTGCTCATTAGGTCTACGAAATAAGTGGGTGTGTTTGTCAAACCGAAAGGCATGACAAGCCACTCGAAGAAACCGTTTGGGGTTCTGAACGCCATTTTGTCAATACTATCTTCAGCTACCCTTAGCTGATGGAACCCAATAGCCAGATCAAGTTGGGAGAAGGCCGACGCACCTACAAGCTGATAAAACAAATCGTCTATTCTGGGAAGCTGGTGTCTATTCTTTTTAGTCAGCTTGTTTAGCTCCCTATAGTCCACACAAAGACGTAACGAACCATCTGCTTTGGTGGCGAACACCACTGGAGCACCCCATTCCGAGATACTTCTCCTTATAAACCCCTTCTCGAGAAGCTCCTTAATTTGCTTACTGAGCTCCTTTCTCTCTTTTGGAGCCATGTGTCTAAAATGCAGAGCTACGGGCTTCGCAATATCAACAAGATATATGCGGAAGTCTATTTCCCACTTCGGAGGTAAGCCTTTCACCTCTTCAAAGACATCCGGATATTCCCGGACCACTCTAACCGACTGCAAATTCTCAACAGAAGCATCAAGCGACTCTAGATAATTAAGCATAACAACATTCAAGGGATTACAAGAAATTTCTAGAGTGTTACCGAGCCGAGTCAAGAGCCTAACTACTCTTTTCTCACAATCAAGAGTGGCACCATTACTGGATAACCAGTCCATGCCTTAGATCAGTCCATATCCTGAGAGGCCCAAAACAAAGGCGCTACATCTAAATTCAACACTTAGAATAGAGATTTTCAAATCCAAGCAAACCATCGACAAATAAGCCGAGTCCCTAAGTGGATTCGAAACAACCAAGGGATCTTCTACCGTACTAGTGTCTAGGTGAAGAGATTCTACTAAAGCAGATGAAATAAAGGAGTGTGATGCACCGGAATCAAAGAGAGTGTGAACTGGATAATCACAAAGATAAACTAAGCTTTCTATGTAAATATTTCTACCTCGTTCCTGTAGAGGTGCCACCAGCGCGTGAACCTGTCCCCCTGAGGTGGATCCAGTCCTTTGTCCCTGCCCCCGCTTCTTTGGGCAGTCCTTAGCCAAATGTCCAGTCTCTCCACAATGGAAACAACCACCATTTATCTTCACCTTCTTCTTTCTGCAGTCTTTTGCTATATGTCCCACAATGCCACAGAAATTGCACTTTCTCTTTTCACGGGATTTGTTGTTCTTCCCGCCTTTCTTGAATTCTGTCTTCTTAGCCTGTAAACCTTCTTTCTTTTCTTGAGGCACTTCCACCTTTGCCTCCTTCTTGCCTTTATCTTCCTCGTGTAGCAGCGCCATGTCCACCAACCTTTCATAAGTTGCTCCCATGGGTATATGGGTCATTGCAAGGCTGTGTAGAGGCTCATTCAGACCTTTGACGAAGCGAAGGGCCTTCTTGTGTTGGGTGTTCACCAAATCCAACCCAAATCTGGCCAGTTGATTAAATTGATTGACGTACTCCTTGATCGTCATACTTCCTTGTTTAAGAGTTAGGAACTTCTCCATTTGCAGGCTTCTTTCAGCTTGGGAGAGGAATTTCATCTCAAACCTCATCGTGAAATCTTCCCAAATCTCCACTGGCCTCTCAGCATGAGTAACTTCCCACCAATAGGAAGCTTCATCCTTAAGCAACCACACTGCTAGCTGTATCTTTTGTCTGTCGTCAACTTCGAAGATAACGAACAAGTCCTCGGTCTCCTTCAGCCAGTTCCTTGCTGCCACAAATGATTCAGTTCCATAAAAGTCCTTTCCTCCCATACCCTTGAAGTCTCTACATGTCTTAGCGAAAGTATTTCCACGCGGAGGAGGAGGAGGAACCACTACCACTGTTGGGGGAGGAATGTTTGCTGGGCCCGCACCATTGGCCCTAGCCTCTAGGTACCTTCGGAACCAGCCAGGGATCAGTACTCCTTCTGGAAGGTTAAGATCTCCAAACATGCTAGAACAAAAAGGAAAGTATTCAAGACAAAGGATAGCGAGATAGTGCATATGGCTTTTGGGGAATTATGCTTTTTTTTTAAATAACTCTTTTTCTTGAAAAAGATGCTTCTTTAAACTTCTTTTTGAAAATAGTTTCAAAAACTTTTATCTAGTCTGGTAAAACTGTGCTCCGATACCAAGTGAAACACCACACCCTCCATTAAGGTCACTCACAAAGGCAATGCCTTAACTTTGGTGGAGGTTTTTAAGTAAAAGTCACAGATAGACACAAGGCAGATATATAAACACATATATATGAGCAGCGGAAAACAAACAGACTTTTTATTTCATAAATACGTGTTCGTACAAAACATTTCCATAACTGTCACATAGTAACTTCCAAAACATTACATCATCATTTATGTCCTGGTTATTAAATAAAGAATCATAAAACATAATTAAAACTGCATAAATCCCCATGATTGTGTCCAATAGCCATAACCAAGGAGAGAGAATCCCAACCATACGTCTACTATCTTGAAGCTTGCAAAGAGTCTGACTAAGCTAAGTTGTTTCCTCCTTGTGGACCTGGGGGGGATACGGAAGAAAAGAAGATGGAAGAAAATAGGGTCAGACATAAAGCCTGGTAAGTCTAGTGACACTTCAGTATGAGAATAAGAAAAAAGGCATGACAAGTATAAACATGAAATGGGAAAGTGTCATAAACTAAGGTAAAGCAGTTTGAATCGAATATACTATCGCACCCCACATTGTATCTCTGCACCTACTTGTATTTTTTTAACTGGCACTCCATGCAGGAGGTGAAGTGATCCCCTTTGTCTAAAGATCGGCTCTTACTCGCATAATCATCTGTGTCTTACGGCCCCCAAATATTGTAGACACCTATGCTGGCCCCAACATGGGGTGTATCAAGTCCTATGGTGGCGACCCGACGCAATCCTTAGAATGCATAAGTTATACTACCGGTGCCCCCAGTGCCCTGTTTGTCTGCTCCGAAGTGTGTGCACACCCGCACTCCGTTAGAACCCACACCGTTGCACCCACCACCGTCGCTTTTGACCGCTTACAATCAGCCCAGTAATCGTGCCCCACCCTGCCTAGATTCAGGGTACCATGATACCTAATTGGGTTACTGATGAAAAGGGTCCCCGTTACTAGGGTTTTCTAGTCAAACATGTTAAGTGGTTAAGTGTATGTATTTACCTAACCCCACCCATCAGTTTAATTAACATGTTGAATTGGTTAAGTGTTTTTAGTTAACTTAACCCTACCATCCTGACTTGTCTGTCCTTAGCTTCTTAAAGCACCGACCACTCACATTAGACAGATATTGTTACGGTTACTGGATGTGCCGGTCGGTTCTGAGCAGGTTTACATCGTAACTCAGTCTAACCTCGGGTCCTTATTGGGCTCCATGCTTAACCACCCATATTGGATAGGTATTGTTGTGACTACTGGACAGCCGGGCGGGTCCGGGCAGGTTTTCATCACAACTCAATCCAACCTCGTGTTAAGCATATTCGTATTTTCTCAATTTACATATTTGTCCTTATTACTTAATATATGTAAATTTGTCAACGATTAAATGGTGTGGCCCACTTTCCAAGTTTAACATTTTTGGTTTAAGAATTTATACCATTCAAGTGCCACTAATTTTGGCATGTGACAAACATGCCAATTTCATATATTTTCTTATGTCAAGTTTTACCAATATTCCCAACGTTACCCCTTTTAGATATTAGGCTAACAATCTTAGCCTAATTCTCGTCCGCATGGTTTTTAACATATAATATTAGGCTAAAAACTTAGCCTAATTTAGCGCACACAAATAGGCATAATGGAATTCATAAACATAAACATGACATAGGTGTAAACTTGGCATTTTTGGCATAGTCAATATGAACATCATAGGTGTGAACTTGCAAAATAGTCAACATACATATATATGAGTTTGCAACATAGACTAAATTATGAGTTTCAACTTATCATGTGAACTTGCCTTGAAATAGGGATCTAACAAAATAGGTATCACATAAATTAGCATATGATTTAGGCAACATAAGCCTAAACATGTTTTGGATCTAGGCATAACATCGAACATCACTAGCATGTGACAAGAATATGATATTTTCATAGGTATGTATAATTTTATGATAAGGGAGTGAACTAGATCCAATCATATATCTAATTACAACATGAAACATGTATTAAAGTGGATCTTGGAATGGATCCAATTAACTTGCAACTTTTTTACAAACATATTAGCATGTATGTGAACATAATAGTTTAGGAATAAAGGTTCTAGCATATATATATACATGAAATCTTAATCACATACAACCTATATAATCACATAAGCATATAGGTGTAGATTACAACATGAACTATATAACTTGCATGTGATTCCACATGTACAATAGGATCAACATAAACTCAATTATATCACAAACATCACAATACCACAATCATTACATCACATATGAATCAACATCGTTGTTATACAATAACACAATTTCATTCCCAATTTACAATGAATCAAGTCTTAATTTTATTCACATCGGAAGAATCACTATACTTACAACAAACGGCGGTCTTGTTTTCTGGTTTCTGAATTTGAATTGCTTTCCTTTGGGTAGACTAACATTGATTTGATTATTGTTTTAACTTTAATTTGGCTCGTCTCTAAGCTTTTCTACAAGTGGAGGCTCCCCCTAATTTTCTCCCGACAACATGGCGGCTCCGTCTGTAATTTCTTATGTGAATTTGGGTTGGAGTGTTGAGTTATATTTACAGAATTTTCATAATGATTTGAGCCATCAGATGATCACAGACGAATCTAGACCATTCACTTTGAGAGGAGCCAACCAAAATGCGACATGTCAGCCCTAGTAACACGGCCAAGCCTCAGAAATCGACCAGAACCCGACCAGGCCAGCCAGGGCCAAACCAGGTCGACTGGGCAGTTCGACCCTATTGTCGACCTGGTCACCCAAGTCGACCCCCAGGTCGACCTGGTGCCTGGGCGGGAATTTTCCCGCCCAGCCCAGTTTGGTAAATTTTCAAATTTTGAACTTCGTTTTGAACCGTTTGAATTTTTAATTTGAGTTCTGAAACTTCCGGAGGTCATAACTCCTTCATACGGAGTCGGATTCACGCCAACTCAGACTCTATCTTAGGTAGAATTCTGAGACGAACGCAATGGCGTAACACGTTTCCCTTAATTCTATCATCTAGAATTAATTATACTTAAATTTGTTAATTTACAGTTAACAGAAAATTCGGGGTGTTACACCCTGCTCAAATATTGATTTGTTTTAAACAGTCTACTCATCGATCAAGATAAAAGGATTAAATTATAAAATGGGTGATATGTTCTATGCCTCGAGTTTAATCCTGAATATAATGCTTAAAAGGATTATATTACATTGATACACTATTCACAAAAAGGTTCTATTGAATCAATGATCTTCTTATAACTTAGGTAGCAGTGACGTACTGCTTGATGCCATTCACTGTTTATAATTTAAATACGATTTAAATTATTGCTAACGTTGTAATAACCTATAGGGCACACGCATAGGAAGTTATAAATAGGAAACCATTATTTGGGTAAACAAAATATCAATCTGTTGATATTTTATTAAGAATTGAAAAGGTATGCCGGTTGGTTCCATATTTGATGATACACGTATGTTTTAAAGAGCTACATGTTCTTTTAAGTAAAACATATATAAACGATAATAATTAAGATGATAACATTATTGGCCGAAACCAAACCTAATTCCCTTTCAATAAAACTCTCAGACTATGGTGGCTAGCACCTTATTCCTCTTTTACCTCTTTGATCTAATCAAAGGGAAGGCGTTCTCGTGGATGTCACTAGAGGGCCGGTGCTCTGTCGAGCCTTGCGATTCGATTCATCCATCAACCTTCCGGTTTGAATTCGTGAATTCAGGAAAGCATGTGAAAGGTACATCATTTTAGTTTAAAATTTTGAATTCGGTTCTATTATTAAGGTTATCAATTGGCTAATTCCGTTGAATATCGATCCTTAATTTACTTCAAAAACTTGTAGCAAAAAAACACCTGGTTCATTGGTGTGTACTCTCAAAATAAATAAAAAAGCAGTAATGAAAATCTTGAACAGTCCTATGGTGTTTAAGTTTATAAATTTGTTTTTAAACTTTGAACATGAATCATATGCAACTAATTATCTTACAGTTTGCATCCAACATAGTGTAAGTTATGTTTCTTCTAGTCTTCTAGATAAATTATTGGCCTATGACAAGCACTGGTGCCCAAGTGGTTAAGACACCCCAATATAGTGTGAATGTCATGAATTCGAATCTCATCTTGCAGGATTTAAGCCACTTGCAATATAGTATGTTATATTCTACTTACACTTGTATATGAAGTGCTCGATATAAAAAAAAAGTTAGCCTATAATGTATTATAATATGGGAAATCCTATAGCTACTAATTGAAGAAATTTTATTTTTTGCACTAGGAAGCTTTTTTATTAGTTCATAAGAAAATACAGTTTTTAAATAGAACAAAGCTTTTACAAAGTTTAGTGTAATACAAATACCATTTTTCCCACTTTTTGCTCATATAAAATAATAATAATTCCGGGGTAATATACAATTACATAGCAAAAATTGTAGGTATAAAAAATAATTAATAAAAACTTAGAACATTTGTAGTGCAAATATTACGAAATATAAACCATATACATTTTCCAGCTACTTTCATTCTACACAACATAAACCCTCGTTTGTAAGCTTATGTTTGTGTCTAAGGCGATTTCAATGAAAACTATATATATTGGACAATTAACAGATACGCACTTCCATGAAAGTATATAATTGACATACTTTTTGATAGAATTGATATGTAAAGTAACATAGTCGGCATAGAATGAAGTATTTAAGTAGAATATTATTGAAATTGGAAAATGCAAAGATCACAACTGGAACAATTTTGAAAGGATATACTTATTCCCATAAAGTGGTAAACTAATCATACAGGTATGTTTACTACACCATGTCCATACTGATGTTTTCTTATGTTTTGGCATTATGATATAGTAGAAGATAATCATCAACAATTGTAGCTTAAATCAAGCATAAAGTGTTACTATCAAAATTAGCACCGAGATAGGCTGACAGTGAAGGGGTATCGGACCGTCATAGACAAAGAAGAGTAATTCGTAAGCAGAAGATAAGCATAGGGTAAAACCGAGAGCGTAAAAGAAGTATCCAGAAGGAACATCAACCGGCACCCTCAACAAATAAGGAACCTTAAAACCAGTACGAAGAGAGACTACCGACAGGGTAATTCCAGTAGGAAGGGTAACCGACAAGAAGCCATCCAGAATCGAGGGCTAATAAGGAGAAAGACAGGGGATACTGAAACCCGAGACCTAGAAGAGCGAAAGGGGTATCGACATTAACTTGCTTAATGCCGATACACTAAGAGGCAAAAGGCATCAAAAGCACAGGGTTTGAAACATAGCGAAATTCTCTGGGAGCAAGTTACCGAGACCCTAGTCGGACGATTACAAAAAGGCCACTTTAGCAAACAATTAGTAAAACACTAGAAGCACCTTTCCGAGAAACCTAAGCACACTTCAGGAAGTTAACGAAAGGGGTGACGGATCCGAGACCATATACTTGAAGCATGAAGACAAGTTCTACAAAGAGTCAATGGCAAGACCTGAAGTTAGTGATCAGAAGCGTATATCCGGAAGCATATAGCCGAAAGTCCATATCCGGAAGCCTAAAGCCTTCCTAATGCTATCCATACCGACATGCTTGGTATCGATACGAAGAAGATAGAAACAACACCAAAGAGAAACTCCAGTGACCGAGACCATCTTTCCGAGAGCCACGACCGGCACCCTCCAGCCTCCGAAACCAAACGGAAAAGCAGCCGAAAGGCAAAACTACTAAAACCAAAGGGAAAAGCGGCTGATAGGGGCCTTTGCTAGCCCAATAACAGAAAGGGCCCTAATTTGTCTATAAATAAGACCCTAGGGGTCTCATTTAGGGGACCAAATTTTTATTTCTCAATCTCATTCTCTTTCTTTCAGAAGCATACCCTAATTTCCAAATCGAATTGGGTATTTCTTCAACTCTTGTAATATCTCCACAATTAATAAATGGAGAAATCCGGGACTTAAGCATTTTTTGTTTTGATAATCATATTGTGTTTATAGTGATAAGATAGGGAGTTAACGCTAATCTATCTTATGATAGAGTTAATCACGGGTCTTTGGTAGGAGGGAAGGTCTTGGGTAAAACCAAGGCCTTTCCCCTTTCGGATGGCCTCTATGTGACTCAACTCTCTCATAGTAAGCCTAATGCAACCTTACCTTTGAAGGGAGCTTGCCATAAGCTTGTGGCTTGATGACTGACGCAACCAAGGCCCCTCCGGGCCGGTTCAATGCAGAAGTATCATATAAGTCAATATGTTCAATGGAATGATAACAACCCAAGCGTTGTGAGGCATTAGCCTATTTTCTCTTAGCACAATGTATATTATTTTATCCAGGATCTAAAGGTGACTGTGGCCTAAAGTTTCAGTCTTATTCAACTTGTAAAACCTTTCTCCAAGGTCGACATTGACTTCGTAGCCTCGTAACTGCGATACTCACCCCCCGAAGGAAGAGTAACTAATCTTCTGACTTAAGGTCTTGATTCCTAGAAAAAGGTGGAATTAGTTAAAGAGCACTGATTCAAGGTTGTATTCCAATAACCTTTAGATCACCCTTGCATCAAACTTCTAAGCATATGCATTATTCACCCTAGTTCGGGTGTTGACTAAAAATATCGTTAACATTTTGGCGATAGAAGGAGGGCTTGAACCTCCATCTTCGTATTTATCTTATCAAAAATTATATTGGTAAACTTATTGCTCTATGGCAGGGGAAGATGAAAAAAAAAAGAATGAGGATCGAAATATATTACCATCTCCTGATGCAACCCTTGAAAGAAGCATGGATGCGACGTTCAATCTAAACAATAATGAAGAGGGAGCAACTTCCAACCCAATGCAACCACCAAACTCAAATTCCATGGAGGAAAATGCCACTAAAATCATGGCCCTGGAGAAATAGGTCCAAGAAATGTAAGCTCAAATAAATGCTACTCAAGCCCAGAAATCTTCATGGCTCATCAAGTCAAGCCAAAGAGAGGTGAATGAGTCTCTGAAGAGAAAGGCTCTCATCCAACACTCTGAAGTAAAAGAAAAGCTCAAAGCAGCTTCCTCTAAGAAGAAAAGATCCCTTTTAATAGGGATAGATCATCAACGAAATCAATTTGAACAGCAACAGTCCGGGAGCTCTACTTCTAAAGGTTATGATCCTAAAAAGGAGAATTATGACAGCATGAAGGGTTATCTCAAAGACATTGCTAGAAAAATCGTTAAGGACCTGTTGGGAAGCAAAGGGAAGGGAACCCAGGATGATAGGGTTAATGATAATGAAAGAGTAGCCCCTTTCACAGATAAGATCATGAGCACTATAATACCATCTAGGGTGAAGGTTCCAACCTTAAAATCCCTTGGAACAACTGACCCTGAGACCATCTAATGCTTTCGACAGGCAAATGGATCTCTATAATGCTTCGGGGGGCCGTCAGATGTCGCCTTTTCCCAGTGACCCTCCAGAGAGTAGCTGCCGAATGGTATCGTCAATACAGAGAGAATACCATCTGTTCATGGAAACAGTTCGCCTATGAATTTTCCATACAATTTTTCATATGCAAGGATCCAACTATTGATTACACAGTTATTGCTAACATCAAGCAGAGGCAAGGGGAGTCCCTAGGATATTACATGAGAAGGTTCAACATAGAAGCATTAAAGGCCAAGGATATGAATGATCATGACAAATTAATTGCTATGCATTCGGGATTGATCGGGAATACCCTCTTCTGGAAGGAACTATATACATCCATGGCTGTAAAGACTTACAAGACTTCCACTTTCAAGCTGACAAGTTCATACGTATGGATGTACTATATTTCACGAAGAAGAAGTTCGGGCCTCGAGGGGAAGGAGGAAAGCTAAGCTTCTGTAGAAAACCTCAAAGTGGAAGTTTCGGTTTGGATGGAAATCAGAAAAGGCCGAGTTTGAAAGATTCTAATTCCAATTCAGTTGCTTTAAGCAAACCCATTACCTTTGTGTATTCTATGGCATGAGAAAGGGTAAATAACTTCCCCATCACGTTCAAAGCCAAGAATTGGCCTGAACCCTAGGCTGGTGGAAAGTATTGTGAGTATCACAAAACAAAAGGACATAAGACAAATGAGTATTGAACTGGATTATTCAGAAGCTAATCCGAGAAGGGCATCAGAAAGAGTTTATTTTGAAAAAGCCAACATTTGCCCAGCATATGAATGGACAACGGAAAGTTTTAGCAAACGCAGTAATACCCACTGCGGAGGAAGGTCATCTAGACTTAGGTCCTCCAATAAACCGAATCAATGTGATCCGTGGTCGACCACATCCTGCTGGAAACTGCCCGGTAGCCAGGAATCGATACCTAAAGGAGGCTCGCGAAGGGGTGTTATGTATTCAAGAGGAACCATCTTTGAAAAATGCCCGTTAAACTCTCAAGATGCACAACCTGGTGATTTCTCCGGAGGAAATGAAGAAAGGGGTCCGTCATCTGCACAATGACCCTTTTATGATAACAGCTCAGATTGGGCTCTCTGTGGTAGAAAAGATCCTTGTTGATACTGGAAGTGCAGTCAATGGCATCTTTAAAATGCCTTTGATCGGATGGGAATTTCCGAGCAGAACTTAGAACCAAGCAACGAGCCAATCTTCAGCTTCAATAAAAAGGGATCAACTCCGATAGGACAGATCAACCTCCTGGTACAAGTTGAGTTGTCACCTCTCCACAGGACCTTTGAAACTCTTTTTGTCTTGATCGATCAACCATCCTACTAGAGTGCCTTCTTTGGTCGACCTGCTCTAGAGGAAATGGATGCTTTTGTCCCTTTCAAATATCTAAGGCTAAAGTTCTTAACAAAACAGGGATGTGGTACCATCAAAGGGGTACAGTTTAGCTCCCGAGAATTATACTTCGTAACGGTTGACAAATACAAAAGGGGTTATTCTTCGTACTTCGATTCTTCTGCTATTTTTCGACCTTCGGATGATGGATTCTTATATCCAACATTCGAAGCTAAAGTAAAATTCAATAAAGCTGACAAGCATACAAATGGTAGGCACACTTCTTTGAGAAGAAAAAGGAAGAGAGTCAATAACATAAACTTGGCAGAGGAAGAAGAAATTATCACAAATTTGGATTCTAGATGGGACACTGAAAGGATAAAACTAATAGAGGATTTGGAAGAAGTAAATGTTGATCGAAAGGATAAGTCCAAAGTCATCAATATAAGGAAGAGGTTGACAAAACCCTTGAGGAGTGACCTAGTTCGATTCTTACAGCCCAACAAGGATGTTTTCGCTTGGACTCATTCAGACATGGTTGGAATCGATCTTTCTATCATGAGCCATGCCCTAAACATCAACCCTTCTGTGATCCCAGTTCGACAAAAAAAGAGACAATACAATAGAGACCGGTCATAGGCTTTAAAGGAGGAAGTCAAAAGGTTAGAAACAAACGGGTTCATCCGAGATTTTTTTTACCCCAAATGGCTAGCCAATCCTATGCTAGTAAAGAAGTCCTACGGAAAGTGGAGGACATGCATTGATTATACAGACTTAAACAAAGCCTGCCCTACGGATTGTTATCCCCTTCCATGGATAGACCAGTTGGTCATTGAAATAAGTGTCCATAAGATATTACCCCCTATGCATGCTTACTCAGAGTATAATTAGATTCCAATGCATAAACCCGATGAGGATCATAAGTGCTTCATCACCGACTGGGGGACATTTTCCTATAAAGTAATGCCCTTCAGATTGAAAAATGCGGGGGCAACAAACCAAAGGCTAGTTAACAGAATGTTCTAAGATAAAATAGGTTGTAACATGGAAGTATGTAGATGATATGCTGGTGAAATCCATCAAAGCAGAGAGCCACCTGAAGGACCTAGAGGAAATGTTCAACATCTTAAGAAGTTACCAAATGAAGATAAACCCACAAAAATGTCCTTTTGGGGTTTAATCTGGAAAGTTCCTAGGATATGCGGTAAGTGAGCATGACATCGAGGCTAGTCCTGACCAAATCCAAGCCATAAAAGATATGGAAGAACCCAAAACAATCAAAGAAGTCATGAGCTTAAACGAAAAGGTAGCAGCCCTCAGTAGGTTGATTTCCAAATCCACTGAGAAATGCGTCCATTTCTTTGATGTTATAAAGAAAAGGAAAAACTTCAAATGGAATGAAGAATGTAGAAATACCTTTCAAGAATTGAAAGACTACATGGGGAAACCCCCAATTCTGTCCAGTCCCGAGAAAGGAGAAGATTTATATCTCTATATGGTCGTTTCAGAATATGCGGTAAGCTCAGTCCTTATAAGAGAAAGTGATGGAACTCAACACCCAATTTACTATGTTAACAAAAGGTTAAAGGATGTAGAAACCCGATACCCCATGATGGAAAAATTAGCATATTGCCTAATACTTACATTACAAAAGCTTAGGGGTTACTTCCAAGCACATCCTATTATGGTCTTGACTAATTTTCCGCTTAAGCAAGTTTCCAGCAAGCCAGAAACTTCGTGAAGGTTAGTGAAATGGGGTATTGAACTTAGCCAATATGAGAATGAGTTTCAACCTCGAGCAACAGTCAATTGACAAGATCTTGCAGATTTTGTGAACGAGTGCACGAGCTTCATTACAGAACAATCAACTAAAGAGAATGACTTAAAGTCAAAATGACAGTTGTTTGTAGATGGGGCTTCAAACAAACAAGTAGCAGGGTCAGGTTACATCATAATTACCCCTGATGGGCATCGCTTGCACTATGAAATGAAGTTAGGGTTCTCAGCAATATGGTTGAACCAAGAACTACAGTTGAAAATACCTCGAATATAGATCTTTAGTGATTCACAACTAACGGTAAATCAGATAAAGCAAACCTATCAAACCAAAGATGCACGGTTGGCCCTATATGTAAAAAGGATATTAAAGATGCTTTCCCAGTTTGAGGATTTCTCAATACCACAAATGCCTAGAGGGGAGAACACCCAAGCTGATTCACTAGCCAAATTGTTCAGCCCCCGAGAAGCACTAGAAACTCGAGTAATTCCTATAGGATACCAAGTAAGACCCAACATCGAATATGAAGAGCCTGAAACAGGAAAAGAATTGTTGGTCCTAACTAGATCCCATGCTTCGAAAATGGGAGACGAAATGGATAAGGAGGTTTCTTATGATGAGGAACCTTCTTCAACAAATATGAATTACCATTATAAAAATAGTTGGATGAATCCTATTATAGATTACCTTCTGAGAGGAATTCCACCCCTTAGCAGGCAAGACACAAGGAAGATAAGGCACCAATCGCCTACATATGTGATTACGAATTGGATACTCTATAACAAAGGGCACTCACTTCCCTACTTTGGATGTGTAAGCCTCGAGAATGGGTTTAATTTGTTGAAAGAAGCACACAAAGGTTTATGCGAGGACCATTCCAATGGAGTTAAGCTAGCCAAGAAGGTCATGCGATAAGGTTGTTATTGGCTAAAAATGGTTAACCAAGCGATTGAATATGTCAAGAAGTGCGAGAAATATAAAAGGTATTCTAAAATAACCCGGGTACCTCCTAGTGAATTAACCACTATCTCAAGCCCTTGGCCATTCGATGTATGGGGGATAGATTTGATTGGACCCTTACTAATCTCCTAGGGTGGAGCTAAGTTTGCCGTAATAGCCATCGATTACTTTACCAAATGGGTGGAAGAAGAACGCCTTTCGACAATCACATCTAAGAAGGTGTTGAGATTTGTGATAAAGAATATTGTTACTCACTTTGGGATTCCTTACAAAATCATATCAGACAATGGATCACAATTAGAAAGTGAGGAATTCACTCGATTTTGTTATAAAAATGGAATTATCAAAAGCTTTTCCTCAGTATCCCCTCCAAGGGAAAACAGAGCCTTCGAAGATGCAAACAAAACCATAAAGAAAATTCTGAAGAAACGACTAAATCGAGCTAAAGGAATTCAGACTGAAGAATTACCCTTAGTACTCTGGACATATAGAATTTCCGCCGAAACAACAATGGGACGTACTCCATTTTCTTTGACATATGGATGTGAAATGATGCTTCCGGTGGAGGTTGAAATCACTTCACATAGAAGGATAACCTACGCATTTGATTCTAATCAAGAGTTAAAGAAGGAATCCTTGGACTTAATACAAGGATTAAGAGACAGGGCTATAATTAGAACAGCCGAATACCAAAGGAGAATCATGAAGTATTACAATTTAAGGGTTAAAACCACGACCTTTAAAAAAGGAGATTTGGTCTTACGAAGGGTAATGGCCAACACAAAGAATCCATCGTAGGGTCTGCTTGGCCCGAATTGGAAAGGACCATTAGTCGTTCATCAAGAAGTCATACCAGGGGCGTATCGACTTTGCAAGCCAAATGGTGATCTCGTTCGAAGGACATGGAATTTAGAACATTAAGACCATATTTCTCAACGGTAGACGAATAAAGAAGGGTCTCCTCCAAGAAAACTCACATGAACAAGGGTACGGATACGCTGTCAAAAAAAAGCTCAAAGTAATCCAAGATGGGTCAAACTGCAAATGGGTAAAACCCTTATCACCACTGAGTTGCACAGGGCAAGGCACCGCTCGGAGGGGTGTGATGTGTAAGCCTTTCTCCACGCCGAAAACAGAAACAGCTAGGTTAAAGCATCGAAAGCGTAAGCCTCCGACCCACACCAGAAATGGTCGTGATGGAGCATCTAATTAGCACACCCTACCTATGCTCGCAGAAGAGTACGCCTTGCATCTACTATGAACTGTGCATGTCCTACCTCTTCTCGCATAAAAGCACATCTGACCTCTGCTTATGTTTCGCGTTACCTGCAGAAGGGAGCACAAACCCTTATCATCGCCTACGATGGCCAGGATAGGGCACCCCTCGGAGGGGGGTGGAATGTAAGCCTCTACCACCGCCTATGATGGCCAGAGTAGAGCATAAAAAGAGTAAGCCTTAATTCCGGGTCTACAGTGGCCTAGTTTAAGCATATAAGACATTATCATCACCAACAATGGTTAGGATAAGGTGCCTCCTGGAGGGAGGTCGAGTAAGTCCTTGGGACCTGCTTATGGATAAGCTAGCCAAGCGCACTAGACATACAAGCCCAGAGAGTGGCCAACAAAGCATGTACATCCTCTGCTTTGACAATAACAAGCCCAGAGAGTGGCTCAAGAAGCACGTACATCCTCTACTTTATAAATCAAACACAAAAGGGGTAACAAAACTATCACGCCAGAAGCGGATTTCTGGTCGTCAATTTTTAAATATCGGAATAAGAGTTGGTTCAGGACTTCTATTAATACAAGAAGTGGATTTTTGGTCCTTAATCTTTAAATACCCGAATAAGGGTTGGTTTGGGACTTCTATTAGTACCAGAAGTGGATTTCTGCTCATCGATCTTTAAGTACCGAATAAGAGTTTGTTCATGATTTTTATTAATATCATAAGTGGATTTCTGGTCTTCAATCTTCTAATGCCCAAATAAGGGTTGGTTCGGGACTACTATTAATACCAGAAATGGATTTCTGGTCATCAATCATTAAATACCCGAATAATGGTTGATTCAGGACTTCTATTAATGCCAGTAGTAGATTTCTGATCCCCAATCTTTAAATACTCGAACAAGGGTTGGTTTGGAACTTCAATTAACACCAGAGGCGGGGTTTTGATCTTCAATCTTTAGTGCCTAAATGAGGGTTACTGGCCAGTACCAGGGAAAAGTTTCTAATCTTCAATCTTTAATGCCTAAGTAACAGTTTACCCAAACTTTCCTTCCTTTCTGAAAAACGAAGTTATAACTTTATATTATGGACACCTGAGTAAAAATTCTTTAGACTTCCATTTTATATCTCTATCCCACTACAAAGACGATGCTATGGGCATTTCATTGTGGAATCATATATTAATATTCACAGTTGACAAGAAGGAAGTTCCCTAAACTCTATCCTTTTTTTCCAATAGAATATAAAGCATAAAAAATATTGAACAAAAGACACCAATAATGTTAGCGATCAATCCCGAGCAACACCTTATCCAGTATATACGCAAATAACAATAAAAACTAACATACAATATCAGTTGTTGAAGCTCATGCCAGAGAAATCCGAGGAAATCCATAAAGGTAGTTAGACTTGAAAAGTCAAAAAGACCCCTTTACTATGGGGGGGCAAATGTTACTACCAAAATTAACACTGAGACAGGCTGGCGGTAAGGAGGTATCAGACCGTCACACAAAAAGAAGAGTAATCTGTATGCAGAAGTTAAGCATAGGGTAAAACCGAGAGCCTAAAAGAAGTATCCGAAAGGGCCAACAACTGACACCCTCAACAAAGAAGGAACCTTAAACCAGTACGAAGAGAGACTACCGACAGGGAGCTAATAAGGAGAAAGACCAAGGATAATAGAACCCGAGACCGAGAAGGGCGAAAGGGCTATCGGCATTAACTTGCTTAATACCGATACATTAAGAGACAAAAAGTGCTCGACGACAAGAATTCTATTGATTAGAAATCCATTGCGAAGTGTATAAAACAGCAAGCGCACGACGTACACTTGTAGTGCGTTAGTGAGTACGGGTCGATCCACGGAGAAAGAAATAATTTTAATTATATTCAATCAAATTAAACCAAATTCGAGTGAAATTTTAACTACAACTAAACTAAACTAACAAACTAAGATAGATAAAAACTATGAGAATAAATGTCAACTTAGGAATAAATCCACTCTCTAGATCACATGAATCAACATAAAATGAAACCATGATCTCTCTTTTTTGGTCATTTGTGAATTTAGTTGATATGAATATTATAAGTATAGCTTATTCATGTTATTAATTAGCACAAAATAAACTATAAAACTATAACAACCAACTAAATCACCTTACTAATTCTAATGAAAAATGACAATAAGGTGAAAGTGAAATATACTTTAAGCATGACCTATGAACCATTAACTAGAACTATAGACCATCAAATTTTTATTTCAACCTCCACTTAATCACCATCCTCATATGTAGATGAAGTGGTAATTAGTGAACATATGACTAAGCATAGCCTTTTTGTGGCCAACAATACATGCTTTCTATTAGACCAAAAAGTGGTTCTAACACCCAAATTGACTAAAATCGAAATAAAATAAGATCGAAAATAAAAAGGAGACACAGGATTTATAGTGGTTCGGCGTTGAAAAGCCTACGTCCACTTTATAATCACTTTGCTTGATGATGTAATGAAAATACAATGAGATATTCACTCAATTTCACCCACTTTTCATATACATTCACTTAACTATCTCAACATATACTTTGAATGATGATTTTGGATTGTTTGGAATGCTGGAATTCGGTTCTCGTTGATGTTTGAACTGTACGAGTGCTCAAAAAAGATCCTTTCAAATGCCTCTTGATGGGGTATTTATAGGTGGAAATTCACCCAGAATCCGGTTCGGATCGGAGCTACGTGGCTCTTATCCCATCATTCTCGGGCTTAGATGGATTTCAGTGTTGACAGCGCACCAGGTTAGTGGTCAACATGGGTAGGAAATGGTTGTAACTACCCCGAATATCTAGGAGATCGTGAGGTGAAGCAACATGGTATACTGGGTTCGGTTCGGAGGGGCGAGTAGAAGGGGTTCGGATCGGGGCATCCGATCCGGTCCGACCTGTGTTGAACTTGAGCTCTTGTCCATTCTACTCTGTTCTGTCCTGGTCTGGTAGTAGCCCTCCGATCCGATCCGATGCTTTTTAGGAAGAAGTGTTCTTCAACGCTTGACATCTCGACTTTGTGTTGCCTAGTTCACAAAGTAGGCTAACATTTTGCCCCCTCAAAGGATGCTTCTGTTGGATACGGAGCATGCTTTGATTGTCATTTACACAGTGCCTTTCTGAAATTGAATCGTTGAAAAGTCGTTTCTATTGACATATAAAGACACGTTGCTTCAGAAAGTGGCATCTCTTGATGTTTATATATACTTCGCATAGTATGTAAATCCCTTTATTTATTTTCAAACAACTTGGAGAACTCTTGTTAACATCCGATTATCCTTCCAGGTGATTTTCTTTTTGGTTTTTCTTTGTTTTTATTTCCTCTTCGAATTTTAACTCAATTTTGATGCCAAGCTGATGCACGAAATTACGTTCGGTTCGGGCTCCGACCCGAACAGCATTTCTTCCTCTCTTGGTTAGCACTAGGTCAGTGGGCTGGAATGCCTCGTGGGCTTATATCCCGGTCCGAGTGGAGAAAAAGAGGAGGGAATACGAGTAGTCACCATCGACCTATATAAGCTTATCACCCTTTTCTTTCTTCCTCTCTTTCTTTTTATTTGCTTTTTCTCAGCCGATTAAACACAGAATCCCTAACCTTCTAAAACTCCAAAGTCCCCTTTATTAATCATCAAATCGCTCTCGTAAGTGGGTTTTAAACTCGATTCTCTTGATAATAATCGATATCAACTAGGATTTACGATTGACTTGACTGATTTGGACACGGTTTTGGTTCGAGTTCGTCATCACAGCCTCCTCCTCCTCTACCATTGTCGTTGTTGGCCCAGTCGCCGCCTCGAGGTGTTGGGAGGAGGGGATTAAGACCCACTGAAGGCGATTTGACCAAAAAAAAATAAAAACTTGGTCTTGATTGGGGATATTAGCACAGAATTGGGTTCTAAGTTAGAAAAGGAGGAAGAAGAAGGATATTACAGGGGATCGGTTCAGATGATGGGATGTAGAAAATGGAGAAGAAGAAAGAGAAAAGAAATTCGCAAAACCGGATTGGGTCGGAGCAAAAAGTCATAGAGGCAGGGCTCCCTTGATCGGGTCGGGTCGGACTTGAAATCGGAACAAAGGAAGAAAATGGTGTGGTTGCCTAATCCGATCCGGACCATTTCAGAAGTCCACCTCCGATCCGATCCGATTTGATCCCTGAGCAACAACGTTTATCCCCAAGCCAAGATAAGGCTATATTCTCCGATTCGATCCCAATGCATACATCTGAACCGAACCGAAGAAAAACAATCCCGCTCAACACATAAGAACTTGCTTAAGTAGCCCGTTCAATTCTTGATATAATCTTCAACTTGATGGACAATTAGGATAGTTCCTTGCGAACATACACGAACATCAAGAATTGCCTTGAACATTATTACTTTGCCAAGATTTTGCATTGCACTTTCGAGCACTGACTTTACATTTTCTGCATACACTGTTCACACTTTAGTTCATACACATGCACGGGGGGATACGGGCTAATTTACTCTAACTTGTGCTATTGCTTCTTCAATAGTTTAGTGACCATGACATCCAGACGTTCATCTAGAGTAGCAGAAAAGAAAGAGATCCCAGAGACATCCAA
The DNA here is from genome assembly GCA_030737875.1 of Allium sativum. NCBI lineage: Eukaryota > Viridiplantae > Streptophyta > Magnoliopsida > Asparagales > Amaryllidaceae > Allium > Allium sativum. The sequence continues at coordinate 765,659,122 of CM060913.1, read as the reverse complement.
CAAAATCACTCTTGAAGACATATCTTCTTCCTCAGATCCAGAATGGGATGATGAAGGCTCAGACTACGAGGTAGAAACTCATGAAAGCGATAATGTGTCTTCTGAGGGTGGAGTTTTCCTGGGCTGTGAAGAGGAAGGAGGGATCGGAGATAATCGAGCTCCTGACGAATTTGAGTCTGCCATCATACTGGAATTGCCTCAAGATTCTGTTGAATCGACGATCGATAATGACAGACTTATTCGAATACGCCTAAAGTACGGGATACCCAAAGGGGATACCTTGTTGCCATCAAAAGCCGATCGTCCTCACAACCCTCCGGAGAGATTTATGGCAATCACTCGATTGATGTGCATGGATGGGGCTATCCCTCCATTTTCTCCTTTCGTCGTCGATTTTCTAAGACAAATGCGGATTGCCCCCATGCAGCTGCACCCCAATTCCTATGCTTACCTGTACACCCTATATGTATCGTACCGCGAGATCTTAGGCATGGAGCTCACTTTTGATGACGTTCATTTATTTTATAACTTCAAGCACCGGACTCGAGAAACTCCTTCTTTCTGTTACTTCGAGTTTGTCCCAAAGAGGAAAATAATTCCAGCACCGTTCAGCAGTAAAGCGGGTGATTCCAGGCTGGAATGGTTTTATGTAAGGCAACAGCCAGGGTGTGCTAGGAGATGGATGAAATCAAGTAAAGCACTGGTTTTCTAAATCTCGATTCTATACGTCCAAGCCACCACATTAATCCGTTTTCTTTTTGTTTGCAGTTGATAACCCAAAACAAATATCGGATCAAGCGTTCTTTGGTCGGATGCACCGGCTCCTTAACGGTGATCAAAAGTTTTTAACTATTGATGAAGTCCTTTAGGACGAATATCTTCATCTTCATGTGTTGCTGTCCATTACCCGTAGCATTGGTCACGGGACGGGTCCATATGTATATATTATCCCAGTGGACGTAATCCTAGAAACGGGCGAAAGCTCGAAAGCTCCTACAATGTCGCTTCAGGCTTCACCTTCTCCATCTTCGACTCAAGATGATGAATTGTCTAACATGGCCGAAAAGCACCGTGAGGGGTGTATTGTTCCCGAGGATGCCATTTCTCCGAAGAGGTCAACGTCTTCCAAAGAGCTGCTGATTGATGCTTCTCAGGGAGACGTCCCTAATACCGATGACCCAACATTTCAGGGTTTAGGGGATCTCCCCTTACCTGAAACTATTTACACTTCAGAGGATTTTGGGACGAATCCTTTAGTTTTCACTTCTTCCGAAGAGACCACTCCTGCTAAGGCCAAAGAGCCCGCTCGTACTAGTCTGACTTCGGACTCGGGTTTGTCGGGGGGAAAACACCACTTAGGACACACTTAACACAATAGCACCACATTTCACAGCACTTTTCTTTTGTGAAAACACTGACTCTGAATTTCATTTGCCTTGTTGTGCAGGTACAATGTCCCGTTCCCATTATGATATCAGGAAACTTCGTCGCAACATGTCCAAACCCCCTTACGATATTAAGTATGATCATCGCGAAGATCGCGGTAGGGAGGATAGAAGGCCCTATGATTCTTATCGTTCGCGGTCCTCGCGCTCTCGCTCTCCCGTCCGGTCAGATCCAGAGCGATATAAGGGTTACCAAGGTCGCCGAGAAGAGGACATGCCGCAATCAAAAGACTCAACCTCTTCTCAAGAAAAGCGCAGTAGGGAGAGGAGCCCGCCAAGAGATACCGAATCACAAAGCAAGCGTAAGGTTCCCACCAAACGGCCTAGAAGGGATGAAGAGGCCATTGAGCCCTCCACGCACAGGGATACCGAGCTGACATTCCCTGTACCTCCACCGCTGGATGCTGAAACTGCAGTTAAGCGGGCGTATCTGGAGGAGCAATTTCCTGATCATTACTTCGAAAACTTGACTTTTTTACCTGCTCTTGAGCCTATTTCTTCAAGGTGGGAAGATGAGGCCAAAGCAAAAATAGACGCGGTCGAGAAACAATATTCAGCGATGTTCAAGTATTCGCGCAGCCTCTCCAGAATCATCCGAACTTTAATCATGAATACTGACTCGATGCAAAAGACCACAGAAGACGATGCAAGGGCCTTAAAAAATTTAGGAAAAGACCTCGAGGATACACAGGCTCAACTTGCTGTTGCTCAACGGGACGTTGCCAGCTTCAAGCAACAATTTGAAGATTTACAAAAATGCTATCATGACTTGCTCGAGTCCCATTCTCAAGGGCGTTCGGAGCTGAAAAAGCAAGCGGAGGATGCCAGGTCAGATGCTGCCAAAATGCAACTCGCTTATACTGACCTTGAGCGAGAAAAGGCCGAGTTGGCGAAGAAGAACGCCGAATTGGAAAAGAAAAATGCTGACTTGGCTTCCAAGTTGATGGAGGCTGAAAACAGGGCTGCCCTGGCGGAGTGTAATGTCGAAAGCGTCATCAAATCCGCTGAGGAGACCCGCAAGCAGCTGTCAAAAGCTGAGGAAGAGGTGCATGGTTTCGGCGAATTAATGATTGAATTCTTTGCACATATAATTCGCCGTCGGAACTTCTCTTGGATTGAGGATTACCCATCTACCTTGGTCCAAGTATGGAGTCAAATCGTTGAATGGGAGAAAGAGGAGCTCAAGGTTGATTCCATTAACGAGGACAAGCTTACGGAGAAATATCTACGAGATGATGAACCAGAACGCCTAGCCGAGGGACGCCGCCTTATTGCTGCTACTATGGAGGAAGAGAAGCGGAGGGCTAAATGAAAGAACATTCCTGAGGCTGGTTCTTCTTCTACTGCCTCTGAAACTTCTGAAGTAGAGGGATATGATCCCGAAAACCCGGGGATCCCTCGGGCATCTCTTTTATCCCCCATACCCGAAACCGCGTCGGAGACAGCGATCACTCCCGCTGAGAAGTCATCGGAAGGTATCTCTACCTTTTCACCTCAATTCGTCAAAGCTATCTCTACCTTTCATCACGTAATTGGGCAATCGATGAAGAACCCATTATTTTCTCCTGAGTTGATAAATGTTGCTTCTCACTCTGTAGGTATTGAACCGTTCGAAAAGACAGACGTGTCCCAGGGAACCACCGCTGGAGCAGAACCTACGGAGAAGGCTAAAGGGGAAAGGACAAGGCTACCACCATAGATTCGGGAGAAGGAACTGAACCGTCTAAGGCTGATACTCCTCATGATGACGAAATGATAGATGCCTTAAAAGATGATGGCGACAACGGGGGACACGAGGAAGACCCTGAGGTGGCTATAGTTGGGGAGTCGAAAAGCGCCGATGACGTTACTTTAGTTGCACTGAAAGCCGAACAAGCACTACTACAAAAGTGGGCATATTCGACACTAATTTGTGTGCGTTGCATGAAAAGTGTGGCGAAAGCTATGCATTCTTTGATCTTCTGCAACAACATTCATTTGTTGTTGCATTAGATGTGAACACAGTGTTGCGGTTGAAATTCTTGTGCTGTGACTTGCAACACCAGTTCAAAGTGTTGCATTACATAAATACATGCCAGGTCAGCGATCCGCGTTATCAGTTTAAACAAATAAATAACCGTAGATGTTGATTAATCCAACGGTTCTTGCCGATCCTTGCAACACCAGTTCAAAGTGTTGCATTACATAAATACATGCCAGGTCCGCGATCCGCGTTATCAGTTTAAACAAATAAATAACCGTAGATGTTGATTAATCCAACGGTTCAAGCTGATCCTTGCTACAGCTTAGTGAAAATTTGGCGCGATAGTTTCCCCATTCACGAAATACTTCCCCCCAAAACAAATTTCTCCGGTACTCCTCCTTCTGTCCGTTTCTCTCTCCACGAAATCCGTCCAAGAACGCCTCCGATTGCTACTCTTCCTCAGGTTACAAACTATAAACCTTCGATTGCTCCTATTTTACGAACTTTACACCTCCAATTTGGATCGTTTAGGACAATTATAGGTAGTTAGGGCTTCATCATTTAGGTTTTATTTAGTTGATTTCATCTCTAACTTATTTTGATCTGCGTTCAAAGTCTCTGGGTGATTTGGGTATACCGATTACCTTAAATTAGGGTTTTTATACTTGAAGTGTTGTATTTATATGTTTGCATGTGTTGAAATTGTGCAAGTTCTGTATTTTTATGTTTGCCAAACCATTGATGTATTGGTAAATAATGCCTATTTCCAAAGGTGTTAACAAAATTTAGAGGATAAAAGAAATCCAATATGAATGTTCAAATGTCTATTTCTGTTTGTAGTTAAATAATGCCTATATCTCTTCCTACATCGTATGACTACGAAGATACCCTGGGCATGGGTGATCTAGGACTGTCAAACCCATCATCACCAGAAACTCCTATTGATTTTTATATAGAGATGCAAGAAAGGCACTACGATGATTTGCTTGAGTATGAACTAGAGCAAGAAGAACTCCGAAGACAACGGCGAGAAGAAGAACGACGTGAAGAAAGGGCGATGAGACGGCATAGTCGTTTGCGTCGTCAGCATCAAAACAACCAAGTGGTTAACGAACAACATGCTGACTCACCAATCATAATGTGTCATTGTGGGTATGCCGCTGCAGAAGATGTTATTTCGATTGGATTCAACATTGGTCGTCGTTATTTTAGATGTCGGGTTTATCCCACAGGGTGTACCTTTTGGCAGTGGATTGACCAACAGTTTCCAAGTCGAGCCGCTGAGTACGCAAATGAGATACAACATCAACTTACAACGCTGCAAAATCATGTTATTGGTTTTCGAACTGATGTTAGTAGACTTAACGACCAGCTTCAAGGGCTAAACATTAGATGACAAAATTAAATTATTGCATCGTTCTTTGTATTAGATACAACTGTATCGTCTATGTATCACCTGTATAGTCTTTGTATCTGTACTGTTTTGTTTTGGTGCAGTCATGTAATGTTATGCATTTGTGTTCAGTATCCTTAGTTGCTTGTTTTATGTACGTATTCTCTTGGTAACTCAGTTCCAAAAGTCAGTGATAATTCATATCAAAACAATCGTCCTTGTATCATCACACTGATTATGTATATTTGTAAATTATTAACTTGTTTTGTTTTTATTTCTAATTTAGTCTAACATTACAGGGTAGCCCTTGTTCGTGTCTTGAAACTCTTAGGGGTATCAAATTTAGTCTTACTAAGCCGTGGTTAGATTGTGGCAATGGATAGTGAGTATTACATATGGATAGGACTTCCGAGATCGAGCGCAGAATATGTAAGAGGGGTAACAGCTTTTCTAAGAAATGCATTTCCCATTTATAAAGTAGGTGATGAGATGAAGTGCCCCTGCAAAAAATGTACAGAACGTAATTGGTATTGTGAAAATGTCATATACGATCATCTTATTTTTAATGGCCCTTCTCCATTACATACCGGGTGGATTTGTGAAGTTTCACAGACAAAATTAATATGTGTTGATGACCATATGGATTGTGCAACGGAGATGGATTTTGAGGATAATTTAGATGTGATGTTCAAGTGTGCGGGTTACAAATTTGGTCAAAATCCCAAGGACTTTGTAGTAGAACCAAATCCAGAACCAAAATCCCAAGGATAATTTAGATGTGATGTTCAAGTGTGCAGTTCTCACAACCATCAGTTTTGACGAAGTATGAACAAGAGCGAATCGCGCGCATGCAAGAAAATGATGCAGTTAGTAGATCACTTGGGGTGCCTTCATTGGTTAGTTGTATGAAAGAGGCTGCCGCACGAAATAAGAAAGATAAATGTAAAGATGTTGCTGGAAGTGATGAATACATCCCAGACAATGCTGGTGAAGACGTCACTGATGATTCATCAGATTCGGAGGTATAAAGAAGTTATTTGTTTATTACTTATTATATTTGCCTTTATGAACGTAAAAAATCTTGAACTTCAACTTAATTGTAGAGAATCAAAATTGTTAAGTCAAAGGATCTTTTACCTGGACCGAGAACTCGTGCGCGAACCAATGCAGCCATTGAAATTGAGAAGGAAGCGATGAAGCGCACCCCCCCCCTCCAAAGAAAGCTGGCTCCAACAAGGATTTGATCCTGACATTCACTCCCACTCCAAAGAAACTCAGTAACCAGGAGAAACAGACAGAAACATTAAAGAAACTTACGAACCTTACACCATCTTTTTCAGGAGTTATAAAACCTACAACGTCTCGGCCATCCGTTTTAAAACCTACATGTAGCAAATTGTTCAAACAATCAACCAGTTCATGTGAAGCTGCTGGTTCAGTTGCTGCTTATTTAGCGATGCGGAAACGTCAAAAGCAGAACGTTGAAGCGCCTCTAACAATGGAAAATCTTACCGATCGATTAGAGCAGGAATGGATTGCACAGGAAGATGAAGCAGGTACAGGTATATATATATATAAATAATAATGTTTCTTTATCTGTGCACTGCACTGCACTGTTGAGTGTGTCTTTTTTCTATTCACATTTTTGAACCTGGTAGATAAAGTACAAGGTCCAAAAAATCCTAGAGGGAAGTCAAAAATGACCAAGGTGCATGCTAGAACCCCTGATGATAAAGTAGTCATTGAGTTGAATGAGGATGGCCAGCCAGTTTCTGATAATATTACAGAGTTAAGCAATTTTCTTGGTACACTAGCAAAGGATAATGTGTCTCTTACTTACATCAATTGGCATGTGGTTCCTGATCAATTAAAGCGACAAATGTTGGATTATGCTCTGGTACAATCTAATTTCCTTAACCATATACAGTTCAACTGACTTCCTAAATGTTTGGTTTTACTTAATTAGTTTGTTTCCTGAATTTTGTGATTGCTATATTGTAGGCTAGGCATGTCATACCGGAACAAGGACACAAGTGGGTCTTGAACACGCTTAACGACTCTTGGAGGCAGTACAAGTCTTGCATCAAAACAAGGTATTATAAAAAATACTCAACTGATGAGGAAAGGCTTGCAAATAGCCCCAGTACAATTCCGTTGGAGGATTTTAAAATGCTCTTGGACTACTGGGTGGATGAAGCAGTTCAGGTACGGCTTTAATGATGTTCACATTTGTATAATGTTTATTAGTTCACATTATCTTGTTTAATGCTAATCTTTAGTAGTTCACATTATCCTTGTTTAGTGCTATTTTTTTTGGATTTCCAGGCCCTGGCTGATTCTAATTCCGCGCATCGTAATTCGTTGAATGAGACACATACCATGGGCCCCAAAACTCATGCAGTAGCCAAAGAAAAGATAGTATGTGTTTTTCTGAACTTAAGTTATTTTTTATTGTGATTGAGTTGAATTGACCACATGATAATTCTAATTTGTTATATCATCGAATTATTGGTAATCCTAATACTTGACAGAGAAAGAAGGACCCAGAAAAAGCCTCCCCATCCGCTGCCTTGGTTTATCTAGAAACTTATAAACGAGAACCGGGTCGAAGTTACAAGACTAACACGGATGAACTGAAGGCCAAATACGTGAGTACATATATAATTAGATACTGAAATAGCAATACTTGTGTCAGTATAATTGGCACATTGTACGTTTGTTGGACCTGCATATTAAATCGAACACATATATAGTTAGTTTGAAAGAGAACCAGTTCTGTTAATAAATTCATTCCTGCCAGCTGCCTATTTATCTATATGCTTGCCTGGTTTTCATTTTGTAGGCGAAGGTGCAAGCAATGGTGGATGCTGGAAACATTGCTGAGGCAGATGCACTGGTTTCTGGTGGGAAGAGGCACACGCGTAACTGGCTTGTAGGAAGGCGAGGCAAATTGGCTGAAAAGTCTCCAAATCCTGGTTCTTTGGACAGCTATGTCCAAGAGTTGACAAAAAAAATAAGGCAAGAGCTGGAGGCGGACTTGGAGGAAAAGGTGAATAGAAAAGTTAAAGAGAACGTGTCGTGGGTGTTAAAAAAGCTAGGTGAAGCCAATCCAGATCTAAATTTAGATGTCGGAGACCTTTGTGTCACCACAACAAGTGATGAAGATGCTGACAATTGTACTCCTTCAACCCCGGCAACTGACTGAAGTATTTGGATGGTATGTGTTAGCACTTGTGATATATTCGGATTGTTCTTTTAAATGATGGCACTTGTGGTATGTGTTTGTGATGACAGTACTTGTGGTATGTTTTGGTGATGGCAGTACTTGTGGAATGTGTTGGTGATGATACTTGTGAGTTGGTATATATAATTGGTTGGTCTGACTGTGGTGATGAATGTTTTGGGAGGAATTGTTGTATGAATATTTTGGTATATATGTATGAATGTGGTACAATGTTTTGGATTGAATATATGTACTGCAGAATCTGTAATTACAGGGTTGTATTACAGCTGCAGTTGATTTTTTCCTGGTGTCGCATTTGATTTTTGTGGTGTTGCGTTAGACTGTGCTGTGGTGTTGCATTAGACTGTGCTGTGGTGTTGCATTAGACTGTGCTGTGGTGTTGCATTAGACTGTGCTGTGGTGTTGCATTAAGTTTAACATTATTAATTCCACAATGGTACGGCACGTGGGCCCCACAGCTTACGTGGCGCCACGTGGATAGCTGACGTGGCATGTGACACATGTGCAGCTGACGTGGCGAGCTGACGTGGCATGTGCCACGTTGACAGCTGACGTGGAAAGTCAATGCGGACCCCACTATCATGAGCTGGAAGCCAGGGTCTGGCTTCTACTTAAGGCAACGTTGTATGTTGTTGCATTACATGGATATGCTGTTGCAATAGGGCAAAAGTTCTACTTAAGGCAACGCTTTCTTTCCGTGGCCGTAGATGGACAAAAGCGTTGCATTAGATGGCTAATGCAACGGCCGCGGATGCCACGCCCCCCTGGTGTTGCCTATTTGAAAAAAGGGCCTACGACAACGCTTTTTTGATCTACGACCACAGAAGAATAGTGTCGAATATGCCCACTTTTGTAGTAGTGAAGATAAACGCATGCAGCTTAAAGTTGAAGACTTAGACCCCGAAAGCCTTAAGCCCCTCGCAGTAGTGGATGCTGGATCAAGGTTAGTTGTTAAGCTTTCGACTAGATCTATTACAGAAGAACTTGCTAAAAAGTCTTCTCTTGATTCCAGCGTTTCGCCTTTCGGGAAAAAGTCGACTGATTCCAGCACTTCAGCCTCAGGGAAGAAAAAGTCAAAGCGCATCTTGACTGAGGCTGAAAAAGAGGCGAGGGATGCGGAGAAGGCTGCTAAGAAGTCCAAGTCCACTTCGAAGTCTAAATGATGTAGTGTCTTGCTTTATTTTAGCATTTGATTGGCCCATAATTGTTGCTGCAAGTATGGCCCTCGCACCTTCTTTTTGCCTGTTTTCTTGTACAAATTCATTCATTTGTAAATAAAAATAATTCATTTCCTGCAATGTCTGTTAGTTGTCAGTTCTGTACTTATGTAAAAATGCAAATGCATGTCCTACTATAGTTGTGTAATGGAGTCATAGTGGGGGGAAATATGTGTGTACATATATGCCCCCAGTCAGTCTTGAAAAACTATTCCAGATTTAGTCAAAAAGTCCGAATGTCCCCGATTCTCTGACGGGGTCACATTCCTTGTGTCATTGATGCCTGTCCTTTTTCTGGCATTTTTTATACTCTCCCGTCTTATATTCGGATTAGAGTTCTTACTGAGGCAGTCTCTTGTCTGGGTGCACCTTCACGCCTCAGAGGACGTCGTCTTCCCGTCCTTTATACTCTCTCTCAATTCTTGAGAGTTAGAGTTAAGAATGCCGTCTTCCCATTCTTTCATGTCTTATTGCACAAACAGTCGTTGTGTTTGTTCCTGCATATAAGCTGTTTTCAACTTTTCAGGTTTTAAATTAACATCTTATATTCCACAATCATAATGGAATAGTAGTTGAAGGTATAAATAATGCAGGAAAGTAAATGGCACACGATATTTTTATAGTGGTTCGGCTAAGTCGTAGCCTACATCCACTTTTTAGTTCTTTGTTCATATCAACAGACTTTTCTAAGGCAAGTCGTGCCTTTTTACAGAGTTCATAAGGAAAACAACAAAAAGTACAACATCCCTAATTCAAATATCGCATCAAGTGTTAGGAATTCCAAGCCCTAGGTACTTCTTCGTCATCTACGGTCGTTAACTTGAAGGCTCCTGTTTCAAGTTTCCGTTGGATGACAAAGGGTCCTTCCCACTTTGGACCGAGGTGAGGAAGGGATGGAAAAACTCGCTTTAGCACAAAATCTCTTGGTTCGAAGGTCCTAAAATGAACTTTTTTGTCATAATAGCGTGTTATCTGACGTCGATGTCTTGACGCATGCAAGTCTGCCTCGTCCCTTTTCTCTTCGATTTCATCAAGAGACTCGAGGAGGAGTGCCTGATTCGTCATCGGGTCATAATATGTCACCCTGTGAGAGGGAACTTCAAGCTCTACTAGAATTACCGCTTCTGAACCAAATGAGAGAGAGAAAGGAGTATGACTGGTAGCTGTCTTAAACGTTGTCCGATATGCCCACAAAGCTAAGGGCAATTCATCCACCCATTTTGCCTTTGCACGTTCTAATCGCTTCTTGAGGATGGACTTTATGACTTTGTTTATTGCTTCTACTTGCCCGTTTGACTGTGGATGGGCAACTGCAATGTACCGTTTGTCGATCTTATATTTCTGGCAGAAATTTATGAATTCGGCACCATCGAACTGGGTTCCGTTATCAGTTATAATGGTCCTTGGAATCCCAAATCGGCATATGATATTTCTAACCACGAAACTTATCACCTTTCTCGCTGTGATTTTGGTTAAGGGCTCCGCTTCCACCCACTTCGTAAAAAAGTCCACGGTGACTATTGCATATTTCGCTCCTCCTTTGGCAAACAGTAGATCTCCGATGATGTCAATTCACCACATGGCAAACGGCCAAGGACTCACCATCGATTTGAGCTGGGTCGGTGGTGCTCTGGGGATCTTGGCGAATCTCTGGCATTTGTCGCAGCGTCGTGAATAGTCAGCTGCATCTTTATTAATTGTGGGTCAGAAGTATCCATACCGCAATACCTTCTTTACTAAGGTCTGACCTCCCGTATGATCTCCACACTCACCTTCGTGTACTTCTCTTAGTACACGCTTGATGTCGTTGTGTGCTATACATCGTACTAGGGGCATAGAAAATCCTTGTCTATAGAGAGTATCATCTTGAAGGATATATCTGGTGGCCTTGCGAACTATGGCCCGCCTCTCACTCTTCTTTGACGGGAGTATCCCATTTCTAAGGAAATTCTTAATTGGGGTCATCCACGACTCCTTCTCCAGTTCTGCTTCGAAAGCTAATTCAATTTCCATCGACTCAAAGCTTGGCGATCCCAATGTTTCAATTGGAATCATTTCGGTTTCCACCGGATTGTCGGAACTAGCTAGCTTTGCTAGCCTGTCTGCCTTCCGGTTTTCGGTTCTTGGGATATGCGTTATGTTATACTGTTCCAAGTTGCTCAACAGCTCCTCCACTTTCCTGAGATAGGCGATAAGTCGAGGTCCCTGAGCCACAAACTCCTTCCGTACTTGGCAGACGACTATTTTGGAGTCGCAGAATATATCTAATGCCTTTATTCTGAGTTCCTCAGCAAGTTTCAGCCCGACAATCAGGGCTTCATATTCAGAGTCGTTATTAGTCGCTGAAAATTCTAATCGCAGAGCATAATATAACGATCGTCCCTCAGGAGTAACTAAGACGACTCCAGCTCCGGACCTTCGGTCGTTCTTGGCTCCGTCTGTGTACAGCTTCCATGGATCTAATTTTAACTCCTCCTATGACTTGACCACCTGGTCATTGATCATTTCCTCCTCTGGAATTGTGAACTTTGCTATAAAGTCAGCCAGAGCTTGCCCCCTGATCGATCTCCATGGCTGAAAATTTAAATCAAACTGACTTAATTCAATATTCCTTTTGATCAAATGTTCCGATGCTTCGGGTCTTTGCAACACCTGCCTCAGAGGCTGATCAGTGTATATGGTTATTGGGTGAGCTTGGAAATAGTGGCGAAGTTTTCGGGAGGCGATCAGGAGACTGTAAGCAAGCTTCTCAATCCTTGGGTAGTTGCGTTCTGCAGCTGCCAATTTCTTGCTTACATAATATACCGGCCTTTGCACTTTGTCTTCTTCTCGGACCAAGGCGGTGCTAACAGCGTGAGCCGACACTGCTAGGTAAACAAATAGCTCTTCATGATCCATTGGCTTCGACAAAATCGGTGGTTTCTCTAGTAATTCCAATAAATTTCGAAAGGCCTCAACACAGTCCGGAGTCCATTATAAATTTTTCTTTCCCCTTTTTATCAAGTCAAAAAATGGGACGCATTTGTCTGTTGCTTTGGAGATAAATCTACTCAATGCAGCTACTTTCCCTGCGAGACTTTGGACATCTTTGATTCTCCTTGGTTCTTCAATGTTTCTTATCGCTGCTATTTGACTGGGGTTGATTTCAATCCCTCGAGAGCTCACGATGAAACCTAGAAACTTTCCTGATGCCACTCTAAATGAGCATTTCAAAGGATTTAACTTCATCCGGTACTTTCGCAGGATACCAAACATCTCTACCAAGTCTTGTGTATGGCTGGAGGACTGTTTCGATTTGACAAGCATATCATCCACATAAACTTCCATAGTCTTCCCTATTTGGTTATAAAACATCCTGTTCACCAAGCATTGGTAGGTAGCTCCAGCGTTTTTCAATCCGAACGGCATGACCACATAGCAATACAACCCCAAATTTGTAATGAAGCTCGTGTGCTCTTGATCGGGCACATGCATGGGAATCTGGTTGTACCCGGAGTATGCATCCATGAAAGAAAGAAGTTCATGTCCCGCTGTCGAATCTACAAGCTGGTCAATTCTGGGGAGTGGGAAGCTATCTTTCGGGCAAGCTTTGTTCAAGTCTGAAAAATCAATGCATGTCCGCCACTTTCCGTTTGACTTCTTTACCAAAACAGGATTCGGTATCCAGTCGGGAAATGTCGAATCTCTAATAAATCCATTCTCTTTCAACTTCTCCACTTCCTCTTTCAGAGCTGCCAACCTCTCTGGGCCCAGCACACGTCTCTTTTGCTTACAGGAAGGTGTTTTGGGTTTATACTCAGTGAATGACTCATGATGGATGGCGATATCCCACACATGTCGGCGTGGGTCCGGGCAAACACATCCAGGTTTGCCTTCAGGAAGTCAGTAGGTTCTTTAGCTCGGTGTGGATCCAACTGGGATCCAATCTTCAAAACTTTTGCTGGATCAGCTTCGTCAATGGGTATGTCCATTGTCGCTTCGTTAGGAGCTACATTTCTAGCCTCTGGTGCCTCATCTGGGATCCAAGTCTTCAGGCATTCCCTTGGGCAACTCCTTCGGGGCTGATCCCTCTAATTGCTACGCCGAACCCTCCTTTGGAGGAGGTGAGGTACCTTTAATCTCGATGTTGAGTCCCTTCATCAGCATCTTTAACTCGGAAATATAGCAAGCCCGTCCGGAGACTCGATCTCCTCTCATTACTCCTGTTCCGGCTTCAGTTGGGAACTTAAGCAATAAACACCATGGGGCGATACAAGCCCTGAACTCTGCAAGGGCATGTCTTCCTAAAAATGCGTTGTAGGGCGAATCTACGTCCAGCACTACGAACTGAAGCATTCGTACTCTTCGACGATCCCCTTGCCCCAATGTTACGGGCAATTCTATATACCCCATTGGAGCTGTCGATGCCCCGTTGAAGCCTCGGATCCAACCTTCACAATGCTTCAAATCTCCAGACTCAAGTTTCTTCTGATCAAATGACTTCTTAAACAAAATATTGACAGAGCTTCCATTGTCCACTAGTACCTTATGAACCAGTGCCGGTCCAATGGTAGTGGTAATGACCAACAAATCTTCGGTAGGTGACTGGATTCCGGTATCGTCTCTGCTACGGAACACTACGTCATCGAACATTGTCTTCTGCTATTTCACAGGGGTGATATCTTCCAAATCGTCGCACTCATCCACATCTACGTGCTTAACTACATTAACGTATTGGTCCATTGCTCTAAAACTGTGGATAGATGGGTGGAGTCCACCTACTATGGTGTTAATAACAATTCCCTTGCCTTTCTGTTGCGCTGTAGGCTTGGGAGCAGACTGATTCTGGTTTGGGGTCTGTTCTCCTTGCCCCCTGTCTTGGGGCAGCCTTATACTCATCCAATTTTCCTTCGCGCAGCAACTTCTCAACTACATCTCTCAAGTGTCGACACTCATTCGTTGAATGCCCATGAGTTCCATGAAATAAACAAAATTTTCCTGTTGCGATTTCTTTCTCTGTTGAATCTCGTGGCGGCGGTCTTTTATATTGCAAAACATTGTATGTATCCAAATAAATGTTCTCTAGAGTGTCATTCAGCGGTGAATAATTCTCAAAGGTCTGGAACCGGGGTCTTTTGTTAGAATTACTTCCTCGGTTCCTATTTCTCCTGTTACCAATCGCATTACGGTTGCTGTTGCCCCCGTTTCCATTATTATTGTTTCCATTCTTGTTTCCCACATTCACTTCGATTTTCCCATAACTTTCTCCAGATTGCTTTACGGCAACATTACTCTGAACAGTTTCTTTTGAAGCCGCTTTGGACTTCCTCTTTCTGTTTGCCCTTGCTTCCTCTCGTCTTAACTGAATATTGGCCTTCTCATAAAACAACTCTCTCGTGGGAGGTGGCTTCCCAGAAAGATAATCTCCAAACTCGGAATCAGGATCAATTCCTTCCATTAAAGCCATCAAGATGGTAGGCTCGTGCGGGTCACTGACTTCTGTTACAGCTAAGTTGAAACGGTCAAGGTATGACTTCAGAGACTCACCCGGCGCTTGCTTAATTCTTGATAATTCAATAACATTCTTAGACTTTCCGGCGTGAAGTCGGAATTGATTCATAAAACATTCACTCAATTCCTTGAAATTCGATATCGATCGAGGAGGAAGTCGGGTAAACCATAGTAATGCCACGTCTTCTAAGTAAATCGGGAAAGCCTTACACTTCACTGCGTCAGGGGCAGCGGCAGCATTCATAAGCCATGCGTATCGCATCAAATGTTGTCCTGAGTCGGTTCTCCCGTTATACCTGTCCATCTACGGCAGGTTAAAACGTTGGGGGAACTGAAAGTCGAGGATGTCATCAGTAAAGGGAGCATGGCTTCGCTCAATGCCATAATCTTCATTGGTGTAGTTTCGACTCTCAGACATGATCTGGCGTACAATAGCCCATATGTCAGTATTGGTCAAGGGTCGTTCAGGCTCCCTGGCTTTGATGTTCGGGTTTCCTCTGGGCTCCTGATCAGTGGATGCCCTCCTTCTTCTAGCCGCTTCTGCTCTGCTTTGCTCCCTACGTTCCCGGTCGATCTCGGGAGGAAGGGGCTGAAGCATTTGTCCTTGAGTGGGATTGGTAAGGTTAGGGTCTCTAGGAAACACATGGGATCCCCGCATTGGTAATAGCATAGGCTCTCTCAAGCTCGGATCATTGGGTCCTAGTACCCGAGCAGCGTCCTCGCGGGACCCCAAAGATCCGAAAGTCATTTTCTCCAAATTCTGAGCTTGTTCGAGTGGCCTTCTTTCACGGGGCCGTTTTTCCTCAGAAGAAGAAGACGGATCCATTGCAGTGTGATGAACCGAGGATGGAGTTCTTTGTCTACGGAGTTCGCCAATTTCCCTACTCATGATTCTCATATTCTCTTGCATCATAAGATTGGTGCGTTCGTGGATTTTCATAGCCTCCCTAGTGCTCTCAAGCATGTCAAGAAGGCGCGAAAAATCTCCTTGGGTAACAGGCGCAGATGGATTGATCTGGTCGTTGATCCTGGTGGCTGGAGTCGGAGCATTTGGAGGGGCTCGAGCAGAGGTTCCAGCATCACCTAGTGACGGATCGGATCGAAGCTGAGAAACCTGATTGGATCGGAGCTGAGCAACCTGTTCGGATCGGTTCGGGTTAGGGGAGTGCACTTCTTCAATGTCTCCTACTCGGTTCGGATCGGAGCTCTCTCCTTGGGTTCTGTTCGGATTTCCTGAACCTGTCCGATCTGCTCCCGAACTCTGCCCATGAGACCTTGTCACGACGGGGTTTTGCTGATCTTCACCAACTTCGTTCCCTCGACTGGTTCGAACTTCCTTGCCTTTTCCTTTGGCCATAGTTCTTCAACAATCAACCAACAAGTATTCAAAGGCGTCGAAAATTGAGGATTAACTTCTTTGAACTCAACGGTCCAAAAAGTAGAACGATAATCCAGAAAAACAGAGAATTCAAATGTTCTCAGTGAAAGCACCAAAATGTTAGACCAAAAAGTGGTTCTAACACCCAAATTGACTAAAATCGAAATAAAATAAGATCGAAAATAAAAAGGAGACACAGGATTTATAGTGGTTCGGCGTTGAAAAGCCTACGTCCACTTTATTATCACTTTGCTTGATGATGTAGATGAAAATACAATGAGATTCACTCAATTTCACTCACTTTTCATATACATTCACTTAACTATCTCAACATATACTTTGAATGATGATTTTGGATTGTTTGGAATGCTGGAATTCGGTTCTCGTTGATGTTTGAACTGTACGAGTGCTCAAAAAAGATCCTTTCAAATGCCTCTTGATGGGGTATTTATAGGTGGAAATTCACCCAGAATCCGGTTCGAATCGGAGCTATGTGGCTCTTATCCCATGATTCTCGGGCTCAGATGGATTTCAGTGTTGACAGCGCACCAGGTTAGTGGTCAACATGGGTAGGAAATGGTTGTAACTACCCCGAATATTCAGGAGAACGTGGGGTGAAGCAACATGGTATACTGGGTTCGGTTTGGAGGGGCGAGTAGAAGGGGTTCGGAACGGGGCATCCGATCCGGTCCGACCTGTGTTGAACTTGAGCTCTTGTCCATTCTGCACTGTTCCGTCCCGGTCTGGTAGTAGCCCTCCGATCCGATCCGATGCTTTTTAGGAAGAAGTGTTCTTCAACGCTTGACATCTCGACTTTGTGTTGCCTAGTTCACAAAGTAGGCTAACACTTTCAAATTCAATAATGAACACATAAAACCAATAACATCAATCATGGCATGAAGCACAAAAAGAGAGCATGAATAAACAAATTATGTTGCATTTACATAATCAAGAGAGCTTCATTATTGCTAATTTGAAAGGGATTAGCCTCTAATATATGTAATCATGACAACAAAAATGATTGCAACATAAACATAAACAAAACAAAAGAGAGAACTAATTAACAAAAACAAAATAAAACTAAACTACTTGCATAAAATTAAACTACGCTAATGCATAAAGTGAATAACAAGAATTAGATGAACAAGAAATTAAATTGCATTGAAATGAAAGTTACATAAGAGGGAAATGGCTAAGTAGCCGTGGAAATAAAAGAGAGCTTCCCTCTAAACTAAACTAACTAACTAAAAGAGGCATTTTTACATCAACATAAAAAGGGTATTTATACATGTTTAAACCCTAAAACCCTAGTCACTTTTGTTGGGGACTACCAAAAAGACCCCTTCATGATGCTTCTGTTTGTCCTTAGCTACTAATGATTAATTAAAATTGTATGAAGCTTTCTTTTTTCTCCACTTGCTAATATATTATCCTCTAATGGTACCATTAAGGAAGGAGAGATAATGGGTTAGTGGGGTCCTCCACTAAGTAACATGTGAATTAATTCCATCTTCAATTCTTTGTATCCATTTTGTTCATGTATATCTCCATGTAAACTTCATGTGCATACTTCATTTTGGCTCCTAAATTCCTATAAGACACATGAAAATGAACAAGTAAATTTTATCAAAAATAAATACATGCACAAACGACCGTTTTTCCCCAATACAAAGATGAATGCATGATAATTTGAGAATTTTGGTTTTTGGTTAAAACATGTAAAAATAGCCCACTCATGTTATTTATTTAACTGAAACAAGAATAAATGTATGAATATAAATGTGCATATTTACGTGCACATCAAATACCCCTATACTTATATTTTATTCGTCCTCGAATAAACTGAAAAACTAAGATAAATCTGTTTCCGTAGGGAGCACGGTTGCATTGAGCGTATGTAACAAGCCATTAAACCTTTAGGTGTCCCACCAGGATGAGTGTTGTCTCATGAGGGTTTTCAGCGGATACTATCCACAAAATCCAAATGTTAAATGCAAAAAATATTTACAAAATGCAAGATTCAAAAATATTTACAAAATGCAAGATTCAAAAATATTTACAAGATGAACACAAGTTTTCAAAAGAACATTTACAAATGGGTAATCTACTTTTAATTTTGACACGAATGAGTTAATATAAGTTTGGGTCGCCACAATGAAATTTAAGTATGTTACTAATCAAAATTTCAAACAAAAGTCAGGTTATCGTTACAAACTCCTCCAGCTTGGCGAGTTGTTTTGGTAGAAAAATAGTGCAAATAATATATGAATTCTATAATCGATATCAAAAATCGTAAAATGGCATCTTTATTTACTTTGATATCAAGTGCTAACTCTCTCATTATTTTGAAAAATAGTTACATTATTGTTATTATTTACAAACACCTAACTGAAAAGGCCAAGGTATACTACCAATACACTGCAGTACGACTTACGTGAGGGTTGGGACAGAGCTTAGTGGATTGTGCAAACTGACGTTGACTTCGTCGATAACATGTCAGTAATCCTTAGGTGTCCAACTCACGAAATGAGACGAAGATATACCAACAATGCACTGCATTATGACTTACGTGAAAATTAGGACAGTGCTTGGCCGGTTTGCACACCAACGCTATATTTACAAGCAATGTTGGATACCCTTGGTTTATTCATATTCATATATTCTTTTTTTTTTTGCTTTTTTTAGAAAGAGAGAGAATCAAGTGAGAAAATCTTAGCATAATTTCAATTACAAGATCCAAAATGTTATCGCAAGTAGGCTAAATCAACCATTCTATTAGTCGGATTACAATTTACAAAACATTTCATACTCATCACCTACGAATCTCCCTATATACCAGTTACAATAAATTTGCTCATAATTCAAACTTTCCTTTCGTTACTTGTTAAGAAAACTGATTTTCTAAACATTTAAATCGTATGACCAAAACCGTATATTTACTTCATCGTGCCCATTCAAAAGTAAATTAAAATGCTCCTTTTTATGATTTTTTTAATGAAATAAAATAAAAACCTATGCAAAACCAAAATAAATGGGAAACTTCCCCCACATTTGATTTGGACTGTGTCCCCACAGGTAACCCAAGTGGAAAGAGAAAAGAAAATTATGAAAATATGTCCTATATTTACAAGAGAAAAGGAAAAAAAATATTTACATTATATCAGAAAATATATTGATAAGAAGTAAATGAAATGGTCTGCTAAAGACCGATTCATTTGTCTCTTCAAGTATGAGCGGCACAACTTAAGCTTGAAAAACTGAATCGTAATTTTTTTTTGAAGTAAAATGTAGATTTGGAAAAATGAATGTCGAATTATTAAAAATAGAGTGAGTTTTTTTATTTTTGATGATTTATGGGGTAGATTGAATAATGGATAGAATTTCATGTTTATTTCCCCTAGATGGAATTTCAAAATTATCATTGAAAAATTCTTTTGAATTATCGATTTTAATATCAAAATGGTGATTCAAATCTACCTCTTTAAAATTCAACTCATTTTCCAGAAGTCTAAAAAATTTGTATTCATCAAATTCGTCTTCCTTTGATGAATTGTCAACAACTTCAATGCACGTGTCATGTTTAAGATCCAAAAATTTTGTTTGAAAGTCGTTATTTTCAGAAAAAGGAATATTGAATTTGAGATTTGGTTCCACCCTCTTAAAAGAATTAAAATCCAACTCAATTACTGTGTTTTCAACAACTTTGTTAAGATTGTTATTTTTAGTTTCAAAAGTTGTTATTTGAAAATCGTCGATTGTGGGCAAAGGTGAATTATTATTCGAATCATCACACATTTGGATTTGATTTTGTTTCTCCTGAAACTTCAAGTAATTTTCATACAACAAATCTGCGTACTCATCTTCGTTCAGTTGCTCAACAAAATCAAATTTATAATTATTTACTTGAGAATTATTTGATTCATCACATGTTGAAATTTGATTTTGCTTCTCGCGAAACTTCTAGTGGTTTTCATACAACAAATCCGCGTAGTCATCCTCGTTCATTTGCTCAACAAATCAAATTTATAATCATGAGAATTTTCAATTTGAAATTTTTGAGAATAAAAGTTTTCAATTGCACCACAATTGAAATTATTACTATTGCCAAAATCATTTGATAAGTGATTCACATTTTCATTTCAAATTTGAAACTCATTTTGGAGTTTGAAAGTGAATTGGCAAGGGTTATAATCAAAATCATTTGAATTTGGAATTGAATTTGAATTTTGATTATTTTGAAAAGTTTGACTTGAATTATTGCACAAGTTTGAAATATACAATTCATTCGTTCTTTGAATTTCAAGTAAAGATTCAATACTTGTTTCCAAAGTTGAGGGTTAATCGTTGTTTTGAAAATTTTATGGTGCAACATCAGGATTATTTTGAAAATTTTGAATAGAATTGTTGCACAGTAATGAATTATAGCATTCATTTGTTCTTTGAAGTTGTTGTGTGCTCATTTCAATTTAAGATTCAAGATTTGAGGGTTGATTGTCATTTTGAAAATTTTATGGTGCAAAATCCAAATTATTTTGAAAAGTTGATGGTGTAAAATCCAAATTGTTTGCACAGTAGTTATCAAAATATCCATATGAATTTGGTGTAAAATTATATGGATTATATTGATTTTCACAACTATAGTAAAATTCATGAGGATAAGGGAAAATGAATTTTTTTTTGTTTAAGAGAAAAGGAAATATTCACAAAAGTAATTTGTTTTTGTTTTTTTGATTTTTGAAAATTTTCCCCTTTTTTTTCAAAGAGAAAAGGTGAAAAACAAAATTTACAAAATTAAAATTTTCTTTTAGTTTTTGACTTTTTTTTTGTTTTTCTATGTATGCACGAACCTAATGCAACTATATGAATGCAAACTAAATATGTACAAATTTTCTAAAATTATATAATGACGGTTGGATTAATTTCAATAAAAGATTTCTCAATAAGTTAAATGACAGGAGTTATCGGTGCATTAGGAATCACCCTAGAAATGCAGCCGAAGGTTTAAGTACCTTCAGAGGAACAACCGCTATAATAATTATAAATGGTTATTACTCTGCCATAGTCTAGACATCGAGAAATATTTCGTTAGACATAAACTAATTTGTAAAAATATAATGAAGTCCTTAGAAAATAAAAACGAAAACAAGATGAATGCAAAACAGAAATTAAACGTGAATTAACAATGCAATTACGAATAAATTTTTATTTTGTTTCTCGATTTTGATCTTTTTTTTAATATATGCAAATGCAAGCAATCAACAATGCTAGGAAAATAAAAACGGAGTTGAGAGCATAACATTAGAGTGTGCAGAATTTATTAGTATTTTTTTAGTAGCAATTTTTTATTAGCAAGAAAGCGCAAGTAAAGCAAGCAGTTTCCTAGGTAGCAAAGCAATTCCCTTCCTTGTGTAACCTAAAAAGTGCAAACGATATACATATAATATATATATATATATATATACATACATACACAATTGAAAGACAAGTGATTTTGTCTGTTTGTTTTTCTTGAAATTAAAACAAAGTAAAATGATCAAAAGAAAACAAGGGAAATAAAATTAAAACAAAATTGCAAACTTTTTGTAACTTTTTATATATAAATAAAATGGATTTACACAAAAGGGACTTCAAGAAGTAAAGGGGAAACTAAATATATACTCAAATTAAACTTAAATTAAAACAAAAGCAGAAGAAAAAAGTTAAAAAAAAAAAACCGTGACACACTAAAGAGACAAAAGCCTTCAGATACAAACTAACACCACACCTAGAAAAGTTAGTCAACCCGGCCCACAAGCCCACATGCCATATTACCCTAATCAAAACTTAGGGGCTGTTCCAAACGATAACGGAAGACAAAAGCAAAGGACGTGTCTAACGCGTCTTCGACGCGTTGGACGCATCCGTTTCAAAACGAACAGAATGCCTTGTTTTGCCAATGGGCCGATTCTGGTGCATTTGCCTTACGTTTGCCCTAATCACCTTAATTAATCAAATTAATTACTAGATTTAGGTTTTTATCAATTTTGAAAATGAATAACTTATGCAAATTATATCCGATTAAGATGCGATTTTTTGTGTTGCAATCGTGTCAAAGTGCTCTACGTAATGGAGTTGGTTTGAATTGAATTGGATTAATTTAAAAATTTTCTATTTTACTAAACACTCCGTTAACATACTCCGCTCAAATAGTCCGCTTAACACGCCAAATGCATTCTCCACTAACTCCAATTTTCCGCTATAAGACTACGTTGAAATTCTCTGCTTCCGCTTATGCCAAACACACCCATACTGTCAATGCTCACAACTCGAATGCCAATAAAGCGAAGTTTATTCTGACTAACTCAAAATTTCGAAACCACTAAATTTAAAACTAATTCAAATACAAATTCCGAAATCAAATTCCAGAGTTTCGAGAGAGGGATTGGGTTCATATGTGAGGAGTTTCAGTTTGGGTGAGGTCGGTTTTTGAAGAGGCGCAGTTAAAGGGAGACAGCGATTAGGCGTTGCGGGTTTGGAGGTGGAGTTTGGTTCAATTCGAGGTGTGGCCAGTGGGGTTTTGCGAATTGATGAATATAAGTGGAGATGTGGTATTGTTTTTTACTGTGATTGATCAGAGGCAGTTGAAACAGTGAGTGAAGAACTTGATGGGTATGGTTTTGCTTGGTTTTCGAAGTGTATAGGCAGTAGTTTGAGTTTGCTTGTGTGAGGATTATAGGTTGTGATAGTTTTGTTTTTGTCTTTTTTGAGTCATATTTGTGGTGTAGTTTGGTTTGTAGAATAGAAAAGATGAAATAGTATGCATAGAAATTGTGTATCACCAAAAGAAAAACACTGCAAAATTAGGATGAAATGGAAAAGAAAGTTAAAATGCAGTTGTGTATCTCTGTTTTACAAACTGAAAAATATTGAAATAGTTCACAGTAAAACTGCAAGCAGAAGCAAGCTAATAGTGCAAACTAGTTTTATAAAAAACTTGAACACAACAGTTTGAGAAACTGTTATTGGTGATAATTTATAGAAATACAATATTTTTTTTAATATGCAAATTGAAACTAATTGCAATAGAAAATGGAATGCAAGATGAGCTAGAAATTGAAATATATCAAGAAAAATGCAACGAAATGAAGTTTTTTTTAAGAAAGAAGGAAACATCAAATGAACAAATGAACATAGAAACCAAACAAGTTGAAACAAGAAATGATTACAGGAACCAAGTATACATAGTAGTGATAGAACTTGTAAAAAACAGTTGCAAACAACACATGAAGTGAAATTGAGCACACAACAAAACGAAAGTGAAACTGGAACTGGAAGTATTAACAATGAAAAATTAAAACAAAAACTGGAGAGCCCTTTTTTTTAGTGAGAATTGAAAACAAACAGGCAAACCTAAACAAAATTAAACGCAAATGACCAACAGCCACAATGCAATGCAAATGTGTATTTATTTTAACCAAAAATAATCAAAAAAGAATGCTTAAACAAACAAACTAAAGTGAACAAAATACAATGCAACACACATTTTTCTTAAAGACTAATGCAAAACAAACAAGACATAACAAAACTAAGACACAACACAAATGTGACATAAAACACACACACAAAATGCACATAATTTTTTTTAATTGGACAACAAACAAGAAAATTAATTCGAAGAATAAAACTAAAATTATAATTCTTTCCCCAACAACGGCGCCAAAAACTTGTTCGACGACGGGAATTCTATTGATTAGAAATCCGTCGCGAAGTGTATAAAACAACAAGCGCAAAGTGTGCACTTGTAGTACGTTAGCGAGTATGGATTGATCCACGGATAAAGAAATGGTTCTAATTATATTGAATCAAATTAAAACAAATTCGAGTAAAATTTTAACTACAACTAAGCTAAATTAAACTAAAAACTAAGATAGATAAAAACTATGAGATTAAATGACAACTTAGGAATAAATCCACTCTCTAGATCACATGAATCTACATAAAATGAAATAATGATATCTCTTTTTTGGTCATGTGTGAATTTAATTGATATGATAATAGAAGTATAGCTTATTCATGCTATTAATTAACACAAAATAAACTAGCAAACTATAACATGCCCACTAAATCACCTTACTAATTCTAATGAAAAATGACAACAACATGAAAGTGAAATATACTTTAAACATTGCCTATGAACTATTAATTAGAACTATAGACCATCAAATTTTTATTACAACCTCCACTTAATCACCATTAGCATATGAAGATGAAGAGGTAATTAGTGAACATATGATTAAACATAGCCTGTTTGGTGTTAACAATATAGGCTATCAAATTCAATAAAGAAAACATAAAAACAATAACTTCAATTATGACATGAAGCACACAAAGAGAGCATGAATAAACAAATTATGTTGCATCTACATAACCATGAAAGTTTCATTACCCCTAAGTTGAAAGGGATTAGCCTCTAATATATGTAATCATGACAACAAAAGCGATTGCAACATAAACATATACAAAACAAAAGAGAAAACTAATGAACAAAAACAAAACAAAACTAAACTACATGCATAAAATTAAACTACACTAATGCATAAAGTAAATAACAAGAATTAGATGAACAAGAAATTAAATTGCATTGAAATGAAAATTACATAAGAGGGAAATGACTAAGTAGCCATGGAAATAAAAGAGAGCTTTCATGTGAACTAAACTTACTAACTAAAAGAGGAATTTTTGCATCAACATAAAGGGGTATTTATACATGTTCTATACCCTAAACCATAATCACTTTTGTTGGAGACTACCAAAAATACCCCTTCATGAAGCTTCCATTTGTCTTTAGCTACTAATGATTCATTAAAATTGTATGAAGCTTTCTTTTGTCTCCACTTGCTGATATATTAGCCTCTAATTGTACCATTAAGGAAAGAGAGATAATGGGAAGATGGGGTCCCCTACTAAGTAGTGTGTGAATTAATTCCATTTCCAATTCTTTGTATGCACTTTATGCATGTATATCTCTATGTAAATTTCATGTGCATACTACATTTTGGCTCCTAAATTCCTACAAGACACATGAAAATGAACAAGTAAATTTTATCAAAAATAAATACATGCACAAATGACCGTTTTGTCCCAATATGAAGATGAGTGCATGATACTTTAAGAATTTTGGGTTTTTGGTTAAAACATGCAAAAATAGTCCACTTATGTTATTTATTTAATTAAAACAAGAATAAATGTGTGAATATAAATGTGCAAATCTACGTGCACATCTAAAAGCATCAAAAGCACGGAGTTTGAAACATAGGTAAATTCTTCGGGAGCAAGTTATCGAGACCCCAGTCGGACGATCACCAAAAGGCACCTTTAGTAAACAATCAGTAAAACACCGAAAGCACCCTTCCGGGAAACCTAAGCACACTTCAAGAAGTTACCGAAAGGGATGACGGATCCGAGACGAAATACTTGAAGCATGAAGACTAGTCCTACAAAGATCCAATAGCAAGATCAGAAGCCAGTGATCGGAAGCACATATCCAGAAGCACATATTCAGTAGCATATAGCTGAAAGTCCATATCCGAAAGACTAAAGCCTTCCTAAAGCTATCCATACCGATATGATTGGTACCAGTACGAAGAAGTTAGAAACAACACCATAGAGAAACTCCAAAGAACGAGACCATCTTTTCAAGAGCCAGGACCGGCACCCTATAGCCTCTGGAACCAAAAGGAAAAGCAGCCGAGAGCCAAAGCACCGAAACCAAAGGCAAAAGAAGCTGATAGGGGCCTTTGCTAGCCCAATAACAGAAGGGGCCCTGATTTGTCTTTAAATTAGACCCCAGGGATCTCATTTTGGGGACCGAATTTTCATTTCTCAATCTTGTTCTCTTTCTTTCGGTATCAAACCCTAATTTACAAGTCTAATTGATGACTTATTCAACTCTTGTAATATCTCCACAATTAATAAAAGGAGAAGTCCGGGACTTAAGCATTTCTTGATTTGATAATCATATTGTGTTTATAGTGATAAGAAAAGGAGTTGACGTTAACCTTTCATAAGATAGAGTTCGTCACGGGTCTTTCCTAGGAGGGAAGGTCCTAGGTAAAACCAAGGCTTTTCCCCTTTCGGATGGCCCATATGTGACTTAACTCTCTTATAGTAAGCCTAATGCAATCCAATCTCGGAAGGGAGCTTTCTATAAGCTTGTGGCTTGATGAGTGATGCAACCAAGGCCTCTCCAGCTGGTTCGATGCAAAAGTATCTTATAAGTCAATAAGTGCTTTGGCATGATAACAACTCAAGCGTTGTGAAGCATTATCCTATTTCCTCTTAACACAATATATATTATTTTATCTAGGGTCTAAAGGTGATTGTGGCCTGGAGTTTCAGTCTTATTCAACTTGTAAAACCTTTCTCCAAGGTCGACATTGACTTCGTAGTCTCGTAAGCGTGATACTCGCCCCCCAAGAGAAAGGTAACTAATCTTCGGACTTAATGTCTTGATGCCCAGAAAAAGGTGGAATTAGTTAAATAGCATTGATTCAGGGCTGCATTTCAATTACCTTTAAATCACCCTTGCATCAGATTTCTAAGCATATGCATTGTTCATCCTAGTTCGTGAGTGGATGAAAAATATCGTTAACATAAAAAATCCAAGTATGTTAGTCAAACAATAACAATAGAAGGTAGCATACCTAAAATCATATATTATTCTATGTTTTGAAATGAAAAAACAAAAATCAGAACAATTTGTAAAGAAATCTTTATCAATCAACCAAAAATAATACAAATAAATCAACCAATAATAAGAAAGTTAAAAATTAATGGCATACCTCAAATCAGAGAGATATTTTCTAGATATGAAACAAATAAATGAAAATCAAGAAACATATACAGAAACATTCAATTAATAAAAAAAGACTATTACCATCCCTCAGACTCATCAAAGAGACAGGCTCTTTTGTGCGCTACTAATCGCGCTTAGGAAAGATTATTTAGATGAGGATGGATAGAGAAAATCATGATTAGGATTTTGATAACTGTTAAACGAGGAAGAACCAAATTAGAAATCGAAGAAGGGAACTAATTAAAAAAGGGTATCGTAAGTAAAAATATAAATGAGAGATGCTGGGAGGCCCGAAACATAAATGTCAGGGAAATGTTGGTTTCACTGTAATTCATGGGTAGCCGTTCATTTTAAAAGTTTAACTAAAATTAAACTTATCTACCACCATTCAAATCTCTTTGCACATAATTTTGGCCTCTAAAATTGGGCCCTCTAGCATTAGCGAACATAAATACTTATTCTACCAACTGTAGCAGGATATGGCCAACATGAAGTAAATAAAGTCCCTTAAACATTTTTAGCCCCCATATCAATTGTTTGTTTCTTGGTCCATACATCCGTTGCATAATTGTCCAGTTGATGTAGTGGTTCTCATGTAAAAACAAAGAAAATGGCAATATCTTTCCGTTATTTCTCCTAATTGACTAAGTGACATACAAATCGTTTCCAATTGCATGCTCTGTACTAAATATAATTTTGTTTTGACAGGATTTGAGAATGGTAAATATTTATAAATATTTGTACATTACTATATAGAGTATATTTTAGTTTAACTGGGAACTTGATTAAATTCGGTCAAACTATGTTTGGTAAATATAATTTTCAATAGAATTTTAATTAGGTCACCAAAAAAATTCGTTTCATTTTAATTATTTTTGAATTGCATCGACATAACATTTCAAAATAAGTTGTTTATTTTTTTTCGAAAAAATTCTATACATTTAAGCAACAAATTTTGATTACTTTACAATAATTATTTTGTCCAAATTACATTAAAATTATTGAATTGTATATCTCATCAATAATATATTTAAAATATTTTATAAATAATAGATGTATGCGTTAGTTTGCCTGTTCGACAAGATGGTATTCTCATCAAAGACAGAATAGTTTATACTGGTTTTACTATATTAGTAATCAATCGGAAAAAATGTCACGAAACCAATAGTTTTTGCGATGGTTCCCCTCAATTTTGTTTGGAGGTATTAACCACCAATATTTTGTCGGTGTTGTGTTGTGATTCCAATGTTTTTTCCCACCGGTGTTTAGGGATCGTTATAGACAATGTTTCTTATAGTGCACGAATGACTTTTCGTGCTTTGCTTGATTGCGAGGCCCATGAAAGAGGATCTAAGGACGCCCTTAGGTCCTATACACTAGATCTTTCTACTCCATCATTATTCCACGACTAGGTCTCTTGAATTCCGAATTTCAAATATCTTAAAAAATTGATGAATTTACCTTATAATGAAGCAACTAAAGAAATAGGAAGTGGATCTATTCTTTGTTAACAACCTAATTACTATAAATATTATCGTTGTTTTTGTTTTACATTTTTTTCATTTTTTTAGATTTTTCATCTACTTTTTTATACTATCATAAAATGCACACATGTGCATCCAATATGCAGGTACATTTACTTTTATTTAATAGAAAAGTGAGTGGATGAATATGCATTGTATGTGACCATATTTTGATTGTCACAACACTTTTTTTATTTGTGGTACCAATGACAACTTGTTAATAAAATTACATTGATTGATTGGCAAAAGGGACGATGGTAAAGGTTACAAATTAATGGTAAGACTTTGTTAACGTAGAAGGTACTTTTAGAATATGTAAAAAACCATAAAAAACATGTTCATTGAATTATCTTTATTAGTAATGGAGATAATTTTGTTTCGATCTTAAACTGAACAAAAATATGTCGAAAAATAATCCTTTTCATAAATTTTGCTATAGTGAATGAAACTAGCCAGGTCATTCATGATAGTCTAACAAGAGTTGAAATGCTCCAAGTATACAGGTTAATAAGGCTATTTAAATCTCGGCTTTACCTAAGATATCTTAAGAAGAATCTTTGATAGCGACCATAGAGGACAAGGTCAAACTCGATTTTTAAATGTTCATTCCCCTCAATTCAATGGTTGAGATGCTGGAATGGAAGGATATTGAGATAGACAAAATAACCCATTTCACTTCCAAAGGACCAGGTCCAAGGAAATAAAGATGACCAGTTTAGGTTAGAAGTTATCCCTACCCCCTAGGGGTGCTACCATATGTACATGCACTATAAAAGTGTTTAATGAAGAAGATTTATAATTTAATTATATTTTAATATCAAATATTTGAATGAAATAAAATTACTTAAATGCACTAACATATAATATATATGTGTGTACCTCTTTTTGTGTATTTGTATGTATATGAGGTCTCCAATAACAAACTTATATTTAAAAGTTGGAATTTTTTCAATTTAGTCATATTTTAGAAACTTATTACAAAAATAGCTAGGTTTTAAAATTATTTACATTAGTAGCACTATTTTGCCCAACTTAGTACGGAATTGGCCACGCTGACGCAATTTCAAATTGCACCAGTTGCAGAAAAATTATATGTGGAAACTAGCGCAATTTGAAATTGCACCAGTGTGTATCTTATATTTTCTTAATAAGACAACATTGACTCAATTTCAAATTGCGCCCAAACTGATGCAATTTCAAATTTCACCAATGCATTTTGACTAACTGAGCGATAAGTTAGTCAAAATAGGGTTACCGACGTAAATAGTTTTAAAATCTGGTTAATTTTGTAATAAGGTTCTAAAACTGGGTTAAACTGAAAATTTTCCTTTAAAGTTTTCCGCATGTCAACTCTAAGAAAAATATAGTTCGTCAAATATTGTTAATATTATCAAAGTTTAAATTTGAACTTATGGCCTGATTTAGGCATTAAACAAAGTTTGTAATGAGAGTCGTGAAAGTCATAAGTTATTGGATTATTTAATCGGTAATAAATTATCAAGGGATTATATGTAAAATTTCATACCTGTTACATTCACCTTTTCTTCTAAATTCATCATGCCTAGCTAAGATATATCTCCTTCACCTTCTGCCTTTCGCTAACAAGGAAGAACTAATCAAGGTCCATCACGTGCACTTTAATCAGTTGTTCCACAACCTAAGGTTGGATGTTGAAACCCTAATTGGTGAAAAGCAGCTGCAATATTATGATCCGATAATCGTTAGTCATAAAGCTAGAGGTACGTGCTTAGAGATTTTTTTTTTGATTTATTAAAAATTATTAACTCTGTAATAAAATCTTGCTTGGAATATTTTTTTTCTATTCAGTCATATTTTTTTGCAAGCCCGACTAATTTTTAAAGTGATCTGTAACACTTATTATTATAACAAATAATAATTACTATATTACATGAGATTAGCAGATTACCAACCTACTACTAACGGTTTTTAGGAATTTTTACCCATTTAGGCCTGTTTATAAAAGATATAAAACAAAAAGCCATATTATAAAAGTAATTACAGGAATATACCTATTTTGAATCAACGAAAGCGAGTTTTCAGAACTCGAACAAAGGCGCATTTTCAAAGTTCGCCTGTATTCATTTGGGTATTAAATACCATAGCGACTTTCCGAAAATTTGATTTGGACGTAACTCAATATCTATAATATGAAATCTCCATTTTCCTATTCCATTACTAAATTATAATTCTATAGATTTGAACATTTTGTGTTTCAATGAAATCCGACGTATAACGATTCCTATATACACGAATGAAGTTCAAAACGTTAATCCATGAATTACCACGACATCTAAATAGTATATATAGCTTAACCAAACAATATAAAACAAATCCCAAATTCTAATATTCAGATATAAGAGAGAAACATAGTCCGATTAAGGACAGATAAGTTCGAAATATAAGAAATACAGATATAAGAAATGCAACACACTGACATCGCATCAACAAACATGTGTCTCCATTTTAGGCTATTGAATTACACCGCTTTCTATTATGGCCCTGCGATCCACATTTGCTACACCTGTTTATTTTGGTTGTTTGATGCTCGTCCACAACATTTTTGAATCTCGTTGATTTTAGTGGTCTAGCTTATCTTCTTACAGGCGGAGCCAATATTCATGGACCGTTGTACGAGTCCCAATATTTCTTATCGCGTATAGGATTAAACTCTGGCATGTATGTAGCTCTGTAACTTTGTACGGAGTACCATTCAGAAGTAAAATCGTGATGTGTGCTCTATTAATACCAAAATCCTGTGTTGAACAAGCCGCCATCACATGAGCATATGGTATCTTCAGCAGAAGTGGGATGTCGCATGTACAGGTGCAATGAGAAACATCGATCACAACATCATGTTCATCTCTGTAATCGTGAATCACTTTCCATTTATATCGATTAAATCGAACAAGCCTACAACGTTGTGCTTCAGTAGCACGAGCTTCAATTTTAGCTTCCCATTCAGGAGTAAGCTTTGTATTCAGACCCTCCCCCTTTTCCCTCCTCTTATAAAAATACTAAACTGATCAAAAGAACGTTCTTGCAAATAATGCCTTTACAGGCAAGTATCTAGCGCCTTTTAGTACACCATTAAAACATTCAGACGCATTGGTTGTCATAATATGGAAGCGGCCACCTTCATCTCTGCAAAGGGCCTAGTTTTCTTCTGAATTCCCTGGGCTTCTTTCAATCCAGTTATGCGCCTTCGGCTTAGTTGCCTTGATTTCTTCTCTAAGTTTATTGTATTCAACCACTTCTGAAGCACATGCAGCAATGTAAAACAAGCCTACAAGTCGCTTGTCTCGATGACCTGCAACTTGAAAATTTGCTTTCAGATGCCTTGCATGGAACCTATGTTTGTGCGGTTCTTGCCATCTATCCTGTAAAGCGCTTGTTATCCCTTTTATTATGTCAAATACAAATGTAATGTGTCGATTTTGTACACTATAAATGAACTCCCGTGTGCATGAAAAGAACCAGGACCAGCTATCATATGATTCAGATTCGACTACCCTATAAGCTAAAGGGGAAAGACAGTCGTCGGCATCTACAGTGGTAGCAACTTGCAGTATTCCTTTGTACTTACCGTACAAATGTGTCCCGCCAATAGATAGCACTGGACGACAGTGTACAAAACCTACAATGGAAGGACCAAATGCTAAAAAGAACGCTCAAATACCCCCAACATCATCGTGTACTACATGTCCTACTGAACCTGGATTGCGTCTATTTATTTCCACAAAATACTGAGGCACATACAAATATGATTCGGCCCAGTCACCATATATTTTTTCCAGTGCTTTATTCAACTTTCGCCAAGCTTTCACGTAACTGATTTTGATGAAGAGTTTCTCGTCGACAAGCTCTTGCACCGTTCCAGCTGAGATATCCAAATTGGCCTTTACAAAAGCCATGATTTTGGATACAAGAAACCCAGAAGTGATTTGCTTGTGGTTGGAATTAATTGTAGGGTTGACAACGTTATGTTTGTGAGGCAGCTTTCTAATTTCCCACGATCCAATTTGTGATTTCTTCAACACTATAGCATGTATTTGCCATGGACAAGTACCATCAACATTACATACAGCAGTGTATATTATTTTATTCGACTTGATTGGCTTGTACGAAACACCATGCAGAATAGACCATTCCATGAGTTGGTGGAGAAACTATTCCTTGCTTTGGAATAACATCCCAACAGCAAAACCCTTTTGTATGCAGGCGACCGAGAATTTTTCAATAGAAAACTCTAGATTAGCCACTACGGATCTGGCCATCATTTGCGCCGTTTAGAGATCATCATCCATTGGTACTTCCACTTGAATCTCATCACCATATTCTTCCGGATCTCTTATGTTTGGAAAGCCATAGTTTAGTGGTTCATTGTTGACTTCGGTCCAGCATGTATCATCAACAGTTGTCGTGGCAATCACTATGTTGTCAGTATGTACGGCCTGTTGCGAAGGACCTGCACCTCAGTCTTCTTCGGGTTCTACAGTCAATCTGTTCATAAATGCATTTTAGCTAAATCTTACATTTCAATGATTAGTTATAAAAATAAATTGATGTGCAACACATACCTTTGGCTCATATCTAACAGTTATGACCGATCAGTTTGTTGTTCTTGTCGTTGTTGTTGATTCTAAATTGATGTGCAACACATACATTTCTTAACAGCGGAAAATATTACTTGTACATCTGCATCTTCTGAAAGTGCTATGGCCCTCATCCCCGAATTAGTAAGCCAGTTAACCGACAACTCGATATCATATTCAAGAGGATTAATTTTGGTTGCTTCGAAGACTGTTTCTTTCAAAGCATCAAGTGTGCAACCCCTTTGAACTCTCTCTTGTTTGCAGAATCCTCCCACATAACTTCCATTTTGGTGCTCATCCACAACCAATTCACCGTCATAGTAGTAAAGTATAGGAATAAAAGTGGCGCCATTGTTGAGTGAGTATATTTTTCTTGAAGTTATTTGAAGATAGGATTGAAGTGTATGAGAAATAATGTGCTGAAGAGCTATGAAATAAGGAAGCCATCTAAGCAACATCACTGTCAAATCAACTTTAACCAACTCAGTACAGTCGTTGTCAAGTTAGAATTGGCAGTGCTTTAATCATGTCATCGATTTCAAAATAAAGTGGAAGAGCTTTAGAATTGTCCTATGCTCGTCCTGATCACAAAAACCAAGCCTTGAATCAGAATTGGAAGAGCTTTATCATGTCATCAATTTCGAAATAAAGCATTGTCATTTGTCCTTACAACGACTTTACTACAATGGACAAACGTTGGGTTAGATTTGGAAGATGCTTGTCAACTCAACTATTTCGAAATATTGGACCAACTTTATCCGTATCTAGTCAAATCACCTGATTTGCGGCAGATCGTACTGTACATAAACAGACTGACCCAACTTTAATTTACGGCAGTTAGTTGTCAATTCATCTTTATGTCGTAATGCGTACTGTACGAACCAGCAAACATACAAAGCTTTAATTCAAACTTCAAAAACATAAAATAATTTATTAGAAAACACAAACATACAGTACTTCATATTAATCTTGCAAGTCCTACAAACATACAAACAATAATTAAAACTAAACTTCAACAACTTACAATGACTACGGATAATAGA
Organism: Allium sativum; assembly: GCA_030737875.1. Classification (NCBI taxonomy): domain Eukaryota; kingdom Viridiplantae; phylum Streptophyta; class Magnoliopsida; order Asparagales; family Amaryllidaceae; genus Allium; species Allium sativum. The sequence continues at coordinate 765,624,979 of CM060913.1, read as the reverse complement.
ATAACTCACATAAACTTCAGAAACCCACAACGATGACGAATAATAGAAACACTAGTGGTTACGGTTAAATTGCAAGTCCTCTAGGAGTTTTTTGAGACATCTAATTTCTTGCTCCAGCTCTTTCACATATGCTATGCCCCTTGGACAAAGCGGTTCGTCAATCCATTTCGAAAAATTGCATCTGTGGGGATAATTTCTTTTCTTATTCTTAGTAAAGGTAAAGCTTGGAACAAAGAAGACTTCAACGACCAATGTTTTCGTCATCATCTGATACAACAACTTCAGCCATATATCCACTGTGGCAGCAAACTAAGTACAAGTTAACCTCTTGCTTCACCATTGTTTGAGAAGTCATTTTGAAAATATACCATGCTGAGAAGATGTAGTTGAGTATGAATCAGAATTATGAGAGAACAAATGGGTACATATAAAGTTTGGGAATGAACTGAAATACACAGGCGAGTTTTCCAAAATCGTACACAGGAGAGTTTCCAAAACGCGCCAATATGCCTCCCCGAACAAAACAAGCCTATATTTGTTATTATTTCTGAAACATGGTTAATCATGTAATACTTTCTCCAAACAAGCCTACGATTGTGAATTTTCCTGGATTTTAAGGTGGACCGTCCACCACAGACGGTTTTTATAATGGACCATCCACTTTAATAAGCTTACATCATCGGAGCTAGACCAAATAATATAGACTACATAGAATTGAACAATACACAACGAAAGGAGGCTAAACAAAAACATATACCATTTAAAAGAAAGTACATGCAGACCAAAGCAAGGAATATCATAGACAAGTCTTATTAAGCCACACAAAACCCAACAACAAAAGCAAGTCCTAAGGATAGAGAAACTGACACTAACCATCATCATGTTGCCAACTTTGCACAGACTGCCATCAACAATATTACCAATCTTCAACTCACCTAAAAACATTTCAAACACTCAAGTAGGATAACCATAGCTCAACACGTCGTAGGATAAACAACTAAAGACCATAGCACATAGACCTCTCCCCATGAAAGAATGATAACCAAGCGACATAGGAAAGGAGGCATACACCGCCAAACAAAACCCGAACACCATCGAAGCCTTAGCATTGGCTGTGGAGAGGGAAATAACAGTGCGGCACAATGAAGCATAAGTCACAAGGTCTAAGCCAAACAGAAGCGACAAAAAAGAAAGACTCTAAACTCTCAAAAGAGGACTACCACACTGCAACCCACAAACAAAACCCATGCAAAAACAAAATGCCAACGACTCAAACACACCCAAGATGACTCTAGAGTACAAAGTCGAACATGCACCACAAGAAGTAACAACACAGACCTTCTTCGCCAACCAATCCAAACGAGTAATCTCGAAATTTGCTCACCAAAGCTAAAGAAATTGACACAACTACCTAAGCATATTTGTTAGATACGAAGTTCGGTGAACACCAAATTAGTCAACTAGAAAGGGGAGTCGCGGAACTAAAAGTGGAAAAAGACGAAAGCATACATTGGGAACTCCGCAGATGCATCGAGGCTTCGGTACCAGCAAGTCGACAACCTCCCAAAATACTATCAAACTCCACACACGACGCCCAACACTGAATAGAACCAACAAACACCAAAATACCTGAACCTCCTGACTAAGGCCAGACAACGCAGTACAATAAACTCTCCAGGAAATGAATAAGGTCACACTCGCTTGGAGACCTTGCGTTGCATATGAAAACACCGGAAGGAGAACGTATGTAGGAAAGCCATTATGTTGGACAACACAGGCATCGATGAGGAGAATGTATGAGCATGAGGGTACTAAGCTAGGCAGTGAAGGGATGGCAGAAGATTGTTTGGGCTTGAGTGTGATTTTAGTGAGGTGGATCGGAAGGAAAAAGGGACGATTGAGTAAAAGGGCCATAGATTTAGCGAGGACGAAATCGATAAACAAAGGATGGGACCAGCACCCACGCAAGAGAAAACCAAGGAGAGAATGAAAGAGGGGAGAAAAGGAGGGAATCAATTATCAGTCAGAGGAATGAAGGAGGTTAATGGAGGAGGTGTGGGCGAAGAAAGGTAAAAAAGAATTATCCTAGTCGCCAATAATGGGTGCTGGCCCAAGCTTTTCCTAGTTATATATTTTTGTATGAGTTACAAGTAATTATTTAATCTTAAGTTCAAACAAAAAATCAACAGATAGTGCATTGGTGATAATATTCATTATTTTTGTAATCATGCGTCAGTAAGTATATTTAGAATGCATCATTTTAAGGACTTTTTACCTATTTAGGCCTGTTTTTAAAACTTATAACAAGTTTAGCCATCTTTCAAAAGTTATTACAAAAGTAGACCTGTTTTGTCCAAGTGAGCATACAGGCGACTTTTGAAAACACGCCTTTGTGCGAGTTTTCAAAACTCGCCTGTATAAATTTGCATAAAAGTATGCTTGGCTTGGATGGTAGATGTGTGTGCCTTCTTGGTGAGAGATGCAGGCTCGAACCTTGCCAACTACATATTTTTAGCTTCTAAAAATATAATTATATTATATAATATTATAAATTATATTAGTACGACCCAATACAACATAAATAAGACCCAAAATAACGTAGATCCAACAAAACAACATAACTTAGACCGACGATACAACATAACTTAGACCCAACAATACAACATAGCTTAGACCCAACGAAACAACATAACCACGACCCGGTACAACGTAACTACGAGCCATAGCTTCGGAATGAACCGTAGCACCCATGAAGCATTTCATTCCTAATTGCCACATTCATTCTTTCCAAGCGATTAACCTCAGCTTGCATCTCAAGTGCGTACTGGACACCCCTCTCAGCTAAAGGTGGATCGTACCATGGAAAAAAATTGCAACTCTGCAACCCTTGGTGATTCTGTGCATGAATGTACGCTTTGAAACCATAAAAGTGACGACCTGCATTCGTTTGACTTTTAGAAACAAGCACATTACATTCGACTCCGCAATAGCAAAGGACTGAACGACCCGTCATGCTGGAGCTTGACCTATCGGGGTTCTGCCGGGCAAAAACTTCCATCAACTGAGCATTGAGGGATTTTTGAACCGGTCTGATGCGCTGGACTGCAACGTTTGGTTGTGTTGCACTGTGACGTTACAGACTCGACCTCTGCTGCATCTACTTGGACTCCCATTTGCGTTTCGGGCAGAAATTCGACATCTTATGCAGGTTGTTTACCCCGTTCGTACTCATCGTACATTTGAACCATGGTATCATCGTCGTATGCCCAGTTAGCCATTTTGACAGTAAACTACTCTATAAAAAACCAAGGAGTGATGAAGAGAGGAAGAGAGAGGTTGGTTGGTCTTTAATAAGGGAGAGAGGAAGAAAGGCTTGTTTGAAACATCTACGAAATAGCAACATTACATCTCTGTAAAGCAGATTCCCTACAGTAATACGTCAGACGAAACAGTGTCGTGCTGGGTTCAAGGAGTGTGTAAAGTAGATTCACTCCTGATACGACTAGTCGGCGTTGGGTTAAAGGAGTACGTAAAGAAGATTCTCTCCTGATACGACTAGTCAGTGGAGAGTTAAAGGAGTACGTAAACCAGATTCTCTCCTGGTACACTGTTGGCCTGCCATGTTGCTCATGTGAATTGGGACGACCCTGTTTTTTAACTCCTTTATGTAGAGAAATATTTAAATTATATATGGTTGGGAATGACCCTGTTTTCCAGTATATATAGCGGCTTCTCTGAATCCAGCTAAACCCTCATTCACAATTTCACGATGTCGAAACAAGGAAAAGAAAGTGTAGGCTCCACCGTGGACAAATGGGAAAACGACGATGAATCGAAAATAAATCAACGACCTAGAAAAGAAAGGGTAGTTGCAGGGCGCGTTGTAGAGCCACTAATTCCTGGTGGATCCAACCCTATTTGCCGTTGTGGAGAAGTATCGGTCATGGTTGTTTCCAAAACTAAAAAAATGCTGATCGTCGATTTTTTGGTTGTGAAGCCTACGAGGACCACACGGTTTTTCCTGATGAAATTGATTGTTGTTACTTTAAGCAGTGGATCGACCCTCCGATGTGCGAACGTGGAGTTAGGTCAACTAGAGCGTACTTTTTCTAACGTCCATGGTAGGTGTATATGGAAACTATCTTAATGTGTTTTATTGTACTCTGAATTTTCTGTTCGTTTGTTCTTTTGTTGTATTTCGTATGATTGTAGTTTGCGTTTCTCAGTTCTGTAATGCAATATATTAAAATTCCTAGAAGTATGAATATTGCTGATAAAAACCGTAAAACAGATTCTCTTCTGATACGACTACTCAGTGTAGGGTTAAAGTGTCGTGCATCACGTAAAGCAGATTCCCTACAGTACCATACGTAAAGCAGATTCCCTACCAGTGACCCTTCACATCATTCTTTGTTTTACCCTCTATTCACTTGTACACTATGCAGCTATATATCTCTGTCGAATTTCTCAAAACTTACCTCACTCCCACAACTTTGTTTCCAACTACCCTGTGCTTTACCACAACTATGCCTTCTTGGCCATCATCTCCAGACTCTGAGGAAGTGGCGTACAAACAGATGGAACTTCAGGCGCTTGCAGATGAACTCGAGTTTCTAAACGTGCTGAACTCTCGGCTTGGACCACCGTTCGAACAACGGCCCGTGCAACCACCACATCAAGCCCAAGTACCAAACGTTCAAAACACGCATGAAAAGTCTGTCATTGTACCACGACAAGAAGTTGGTTCTTATCAAGTACGACATGTTCCAATTACATATGAACAAGAAGGTGACTCTTATCATGTTTGTTGCTACTGCGGTTATCCAGTTGAAGTTGTGGTTCGAGCAGATGGCAACGATATTGGTCGTCGCATTCAGAATTGTGCATCCTATCTGAATGGGTGCAATTACACAGAATGGATAGACGAACCGATAGGGCCAAGGGGAATAACATATGAAAACGAACTCGAACAAGAGATTATACATCTCTGTAACGTTATTGAACAGTTGCGGCTTAACCGTGATGATTAAGCTGCTTCACATCCCAAGAGCTTGAACGTCAGAAGTAGTTTGGTTATAGTAAATATTTGTTGTTATTTGGTTTATGAAATTCGATACATTTGAACATTTCACTACATATACATATAACATTCAGTAATTTTGTTGTTCAACTTCAGTGCAATTACACAGAGTGGTCTCTTGTGACTCTTCTTTTTCTATAGTGAAATGTCATTCAACTTCAGTGAATAAGAGAAAAATTACTGAATGTTTTAGGTTTTGTTGTTAGTTGGGGCGTGTGTGTGGTGGGTTCTATTGAAGATGAGTTTTCAAAACACGCCTTTGTATTTTAATGAAGGCGAGTTTTGAAAACTCTCCTTCGAAACCAAAACAGGCCTACATCCGTAATTAATTCTGAAACATGGCTATACGTGTAATACTACTTCTAAACAGGCCTAAGATAGTAAAAAGTCCTCATTTTAAATATTTTAAACCAAGACATATCAAAATTGGATATCAATGCATATGTTCATATTAGAACATTCAACGCCCTTCGAATATTGGGTAATGTATTATTCATAATTCTCGGGATACCTAGATGTTATGTATTGATAATTATCGGGTAATTATGTAATGACTCACTCGATAGTTTCATGTTGATAAATATTACTAAGGTCATACAAGAAATCTTAATATGACACCTTTACACATTACTCCTGACTTGAAAATGTTGTCGATCTTTAATCTAGAAACTCTGTTATGATTATTGTCAAATCGTGGTATGATTTCTGTTGTACAAATATAGTTGGGCTTATAGAAGAATGCGAGAGGTGATATACTATTTAGTAGAGGGTTTATCCCCTAGACCATACGATATCATGGTCAATTGAAGCCAATTCAAATTCAAAATATCGTGCAGGATAGTTTACGTATCAATAATTGTTGTTATTGATTTATGACAATTACTAAATACCTGTTAATTTATAGCACTTAATATACAAATTAAATTAGGTGTTTTTTTGGAAAACTAAAAATATAAATATAATGATGTAAATTCAATTAGTTATTAATGCTGAACAATTTAGACATTGATATTCACACGTCACCATATGTTGACACCAAAATTGGTTCAACACCCCTAAATTATATACGCGGAGAATTAAAATGAAGAGAATAAATGGGAAATGAGCAAAAATACTATAACATATAATTTATGGTGGATCGGATCAGATTAGCCTATGTCTACTTAATTGTTTCTTGTCGTTTCTTACTATTTTTGATGATTACAAAGCGATAGGTCGAGATGACCTCGAGTACAACAGAAAAGAAAATGTCAAAGTGTGTAAAAAGTGGAAGTAGATCCTTTCCAATATGCTCCATAGTGTCTTTTAATGGTGAGGTACAAATCTGAGTCATCCAGGTTTGTAGGTGGAAAAAATAGGGCCACGGAAGGAGTAAACAAAATGGAGGTCAGGGGGTTTCCACGTCACCTACATTCACAAATTCGGGTCGGTCAAGTCTGGATTGGCATGGGTCATGCCAATCCGAATTGGTGGCGCTGTGGGTACTACTTCATAGGCCAAATCGAGGCTATGCCGGTCTAAGGATGTCGCTTCAATTCTGATTCGTCCTGGCTGATTCGAGGCAGGTTGGCTTAGTTGTTCTGAAGGTTGCATGGAAATAGATATGTAAAATCCAATTAAATAATTTCTTAAGTGATACCATTTAACGATGAAAATTTGCACATATTGGAACGACTCACTTTTTTAACCCTTGGAAATTAATACTAACATACCCTTGGTATTAACGTGCCGTAAATCAAAACATTGAAGAATTGGATAATTTCTGGTAAGAAGGAAAATACAAAGAAAGTAAAGAAAACAGATCTTTCACGATGAAAAAATGTAAATATATTTCTATATACAAAAATATTTAAAGAAGAAATTTTAACATAAGCATCGGAGTGCGACTAATTTCAACTTGAACAGATATAAAACTTATCCTCACTATTGCTGAATTAATCTAAGTAAGAATATAACAAAGGTGGAAATATATAACCATATATAAAGTCTTCAGTTCTAACCTTCATCCAGTTTGTTTCAAGTTAAACCTATGCTATTAGGCTGTCCAGAAAAAATAAGGAACCTAATGTTTATGGAAAAATGAAAATAAACTCTGGTTAGACATGAGACTGGCAGGAGAAACTCAAATTCCATGTTTTTGAAGTATAATGTCATCCTGTAAAACCATGATGGCATGTAAACATAGAATGGGGTTTTACCTTACAGTAATGATGTTACATGAAATTATCTGCTAATATTTTTTTGACTTTTGAGGGTCAAAACCAATAAGATAAATCAAATCAACTATGCAGAATTGCTAAAGTATTAAATTTCACATATGTCAGGCAAAATAAACAAAACCGCCAGATCTTAGGAAGATGAATTCCAAACACACCACAATAAAAATAGTTTCTATAACGCTAACATATAACACTTTGTTCCATGACGTTAGCATTTGCATTAACTTTTATTTAATTCTAAGTCGATTCAGCACTATAACACCATGCTTAGTAAGCGGGATAGCCAAAAAATTTGTTCACCTTTTCTCAAATTATTTCTCCCTCCATTTTCCCTTGCCCTCACTTCTCTCAAGTCAACCCTTCAGAGTTCTTCTTAACAAAAAAACAACTCCTTTTATTCTGAACTCGGCCCCGATACTAAATTAATTCATGATGAAGACCACAATAGTCTTGGTAGCCTTAGTAGTGTTGAAGCAATTGTGGAAGAACATGATTGGTCACACCTAAGTAACGGGGATGTCAATAATGAAGTTGGCTTTCTATCTTTCGAGCCCTTAAATTTGATCATTGCATTGGTGTAACGATAAAATAAATGATTTATGGATTCATTTCTGTTTGTATGTGATTACTTGTTAGTCTTTAAATTTATGACGATGTTTTTGTTAACCATAGCAAAGTTAGTTTTGGAGATTTTGTCTCAAAGTATGGGATACCTCCATTTCAGAGTAACATAATTATATATGATCCAGATGCACATCTATTAGAAAAACATCATGTTAGTTTATCTACCATTTTATCTTATTTTATTTATAGGATCATGATCATATGCATTAACTTGCTTGATTTTTGTACTTAGGATGTCTCCTCTTTCATTTTATCTTTCACTTTCTCATAAAAACAAGTGTCACCTTGTTTATTTTCATTAGAGTTTGAATAACTAACAAATAAATTTGTAATGTTTTGAAAAGTAGAAATAAACCAACACAACAATTTTTTTACCGTGATGTTATCGCGAAAATAATTTACCGAAAAAATATATAGAGAGATCTCTTATATAACCTTGACTCTAATTGTTTTTAGCGTTAGAAAGAAAGATATTACTCAAATTAATTCAACCGAGATTGGAGATAAACTACTTACTATAAATAATGTTGGGATGGTTCTAATTGTCAAAAGCAAAAATCTGTGAAGTTCTTCGCCTGCATAATGAAAATGGAATCCATAAGGATTATTGATTGGATTCATATAGAAGAAAAGAAAACATTCAGGTGAAGTCTTAAGCCAAAAGCATGCTTTAAGACTGTATATTTTATGATCTTAGCTAATCAATTACCATTATCAAAAGTGAAATATATCTGTTCCTCTTGCTGTAATACGAAATTTAGTCCACAATTGCTTGTTATATCATGCAACAAAAATAGCACATTTTCTAACAATTAAGAATTTAGTGTGTGTGTGTGTAGAACATCAAAATTATCAAGTACTATGTGATTGTGATAATCTAACGGAGTCACATTTTAGAAAAAAATATCACACATAGCAATATCAACCATTTCAGATTATTTTTAGTTGCCCTATGTTTATTTATGAAAATATCAAATGTGGCATCAATGTAATCCCCATTGGCAGGAAAAAGAAATTGAAAGTGAACTCCCAGAAACTAATTACCCAAGAGAAGGATGAAAATATTGTTGCTGAAGTGGTTGATTATCAAGCAGAAAAGAAAAGTTTGGGTTGTTCTAGCGACGATTATAATCTTGCTTGTTCTTTGCAAAGGGTGAAGCAATAGTAAGTTGTATCATTGTGCTTTAGCTGTGTAATTTTTTACGGTGTTTCATATATTTGCGAATGGTCGATGTATATTTTAAAAAATTGTTGGATGAGAAGAATTCTTAATTAAAAAGGGATATCTACATCGGTTTTAAAGTTTGTTTTAGGCAATTTAGTCTTTGATCGGATTCATTAGAGTGTATATGGGTGTAGTTCAACACATCGACTTTCTTGGATTATTTTAGTGGTAAAAAAACCTTCAATTAATATATAAATTGTGCATAAAACACTGCAAGCATACCAATTTTTTTTATGCCTCTACGACACAATATATTTAGACCTCTCATGTTCCATTAGTGATATGCTTTGTCATGATATTCATGTTTCTTCAGAGTTGGCATTAGTATATAGATCTATATCAAGTTCCAGTGATTAATTTGAAGGCGATAGCCTCCATGCTGTAAATTTTAATCTCTCTTTAATATGAGAGGCTTATATTTAAATTTTAATACATAGCAAATCCCCATAGTACATATGGAGCATTACAATTTAAATTTGAAGATGTATCTCTATAGATACTTCCATTTCATAATGAAACTCGGATACCGTTATCTCTAATAGGATTCATATATGGCCCCCGTTTTATTTTGTTTTTTTCCTTATAGGACATAGTCGTGTGTTGACTAGCATATTTAATTTTTGCATAAAATGTCTTCTTTTATTAGGCTTTTACTCTACTCGTAAAACAAATATCAAGTAGCTTGTTTCTCTATCTCAATGTGCGATACGACTGTGGAAAAATCACAAGTAAATTTGTGCTGAGCCAAAGACAAATATTAGGAATAACCTTGATTCTTATTGTTTTTAGTGTCAGAAGGAAGGATGATACCCATATTGATTCAACTGAGGTTAGTAATAAACCGCTTACTATAATAGAAACTGGGGAGAACTTTAATGCTTAGAAAAGAGAATCTGGAAAGTTCCTTACATGCATAATGAAAATGTCTTCCATATGGGTTCCTTGTTGGATTCAAAGAAGAAAAGGAAACAACCGAAGTATGCTTTCTTTCCATATGCTTTTTGTTTTTGTCTTTCTTATTACCATTTTTATGAATTTATATAAATATTTCCTATTACTATAATAAATTTAGTTCACACTTTTCTTGTTGTATTATGCAACAATGGTATGTTACAATTGGACGATTTGATTTTAATTGATTACTGTATTCAATTAATTATAGGCAACAAATTGGAAAGATATGCTAGAGATTATTTGATTTGATAAATCAATCAAATCTTGATATATATGGCAACAAATTTTGATGGAATAAGAAGTTATATTATTTGATTTAAGGATTCAATCAAATATATTTATAAGAAGAAACAATCACAAATATGCAAGATGTGCATTGAAACCAAATTAAGGAAATCCGGAAAATTTTCATGCTTATCTTCCGTCAAGTGGTCATCCTTACTCTTATAAATAGGGAGGCATTTGCTCATCCTTTTCATCACAAGTCAAATTAATCTCTTCTACATATCCTCAATAAGATCCTTATTTCTCTATCAATTACAAGGTGAGAAATATATATTGAATATTTGTATTCATCTCTTATTGTACTCCCTCTTGAACTGAAGAAAGAATAAAAGAAATTGTTGGATCTCTGTGGACATAGTATATTCATATTTGAACCACGTTAACTCTTTTGTGTCACTTATTTATTCTATTGTTTTTGTGAGGCTGCATAATTGATTCTGTTCTTTTTTTTGAGTTCCATTGGTATCTAAATAGATAATACTAGATCCTGATCAAATACGCTTCCGCTCATATTAACAAAAATTTCACTACAGTTTTGTATCAAAGCTAGTGTTATTGTTTCTATTTGGATGTTAATAGCTACTTATAGTAAGCCTGTTGGTAGATCTGGTGTCAATTATGGAGTAACACATTTTGGCAGGAAGGGAGATTTTGGTACTTGGAAGATGAAGATGGAGGCTGTATTGAAGAAGGAGAATACTTATACAGTTGTTTCTACACCTGAGAAATTGAAAGATATGAATGCCGCTAATTTGGAAGAGATGGAAGATGAACCTCTCACAACAATTCAGCTGAGCCTTTCAGATGAAGTTCTTAGAGAATTTTCTCATAAGAAGATGGCAAAGGAACTATAGGATGCATTATCAGATGCATATCGAGACAAGTCTCCCACTAGTGGAATATTATTCAACAACTTTATTCATTCAATATGAAGCCGGAAGCCGGTCTTGTGGAGCACGTAGATGCTTTGACACTTTATAGTTATGAACCTGAAGACAACAGGTGTTAATATTACTGATGGGACTTAAGCTGTGATCCTCCTTTGTTCCTTGCCTAAGGAGTATACTGCTTTAGTTGATTCCATGATTTATGGCCATAGTAAAATTAGTCTTTCTTATGTAACGGATGGTCTACATAATGAAGTGTTAAGAGGTAGATTAGGCGAGTACTAGCATTGATAGTAATACAAAAGGATTATCTGTTCAAAATGGTTGAAGTCAAAGCAATTCAATGAAAGATGGGGGACGGAAATCTTCGAGGTCTCAGTCTAGGGGGCCTAAGAATTTGACTTGCCATTATTGTAAGAAGCCTGAGCACTTTATTACACAATCTCCCAAGCTTGAAGGAAGAATAAAAGACCCAAAGCAAGCTTCAACATCTAAAGCAGAGAAATTAGGTACAGAGAGTGACACTGACGTGTTTACAACCTTTTGCTCTTTTAGGAAGAGCACCCTATGGTTGATTGATTCTGGCGCATCAATCCTATCATATGAGACCTGATAGGAACCTGTTTTCCACTTACCGTGAGATTGATAGAGGAAAAGTTATGATGAGCAATAATGCTTCTTATCTTATGGTTGGTGTTGGTAGTATAAGATTAGGATGTTTGACAGTGTTATTTGAATCATTACTGATTTTAGGCGCGTACCTTATTTAAGTAGGAGCTTGATTTCTGTTGGGGCATTGAGTAAACTTGGACTAAAGATTGAAGTTGAAGAAGAAAAGATGAAAATATCTAAGGGTTTCGTGATTGTTATGAAAGGAGTAAGGGCAGGAAATCTCTATTTACCAAAGGGCATTACTGTAGTTGGTGATACAACTTCAGTAACCTCAGTTGATTCAGATTCTTCCAGATTATGGCACTTGCGGATGAGTCACATTGGCGAGCGCAACATGGATGTGCTAAGAAAGCGTGGTTTGATTGACGGAGTTCGGCATTTAAAGCTTGGTTTTTGTGAAGTGTGTGTTCTTGGTAAGCAGACGAAGATTTCTTTTAGTGTTGGTGAGCATAAGGCAAAAGATGTTTTGGATTATGTTCACACAGATGTCTGGGGTTTCCCCTACTCATCCTTGGTTGGAGCCAAGTATTTTGTTTCATTTATAGATGATTTCTCTTATAAAGTTTGGGTGTAATTTCTAAAGTCTAAAAATGAAAACTTTCTAGATTTCGTAAATGGAAATCCATAGTGTAGAAGCAATTAGGGAAGAAGTTGAAAGTTCTCCATTCATATAATGGTGATGAATTCGTATCATAGGAATTCATTGATCATTGTGAGTCCAAAGGCATTAACAGGTATTACACCACACCAGGCCACTCCCAGTCCAATGGTATTGCAGAAAGGATAAACCAGACATTATTGGAGAAAAATAGATGCCTTGGATTGAATGCTAAGTTGAAGAAGGGATTTTGGGCTAAAACTTTATCTATGGGGGCTTTCCTCATCAACCGCACACCTTCTACTACCATAGACATGAAGATCCCTAAAGAAGTATGGAAAAGCCTGTTAGTTATTCATTCCTCAAGGTGTTTGGTTGTCCAACTTATTTGCATGAGAGTCGAGGAAAGATGGAACCTAGAGCTCGCAAGTGTATCTTTCTCGGTTATAGAAAAGGAGTGAAAGGATATAGGTTGCGGTGTTCTATTAGCAAGAAACTTATTGTAAGCAGGCATGAAACTTTTGATGAGAATATTATGTTGAAGGTGAATCATTCCTCATCGGATGACAATGAGAGTACATTTGAAGAATACCAGACACAAATCAAGTCATCTATTGATTCTTTTAATAGATGTTCAAATGGTGTTTCTGATGAAACCGTGGTTGATAAAGATAGTACATATATTCGCACACAAAATCAGACTCAAGTTGGAGCTCATATAGAGACTATGCATGTTAGATAAAGAAGAAAGCCTAGATGGCTTGATGAGTTTGTTAGTTTGAGCATAAAGACATTGACTTTGATGATATGGCAACATACGCTTTAAATGTTGTCCATGTTGAGCTCGGAGATTATAGATATGATATTGCATTAGTTGACAGCTTCATTTAGTTAGTTGCTATGGAGGAGGAGATCGAATCTTTACACAAAAAATCACACTTGTGATTTAGTGCCACTTCCTATTGACAAAAGAGCTATTGGATGGAAGTGGATTTATAGAGTGAAATATGGAAACAATGGAAATTCATGATATAAAGCAAGACCAGTAGCAAAGGGGTATGTTCCAAAGAAGGGGGCAGAGTATCATGACATTATTAGGCATACTTCTATTCATCTTCTCTTGGCATTAGTTGCTTATTATGATATGGAATTAGAGAAACTAGATGTCAAAACAGCATTCATGCATGGTGATCTGGAAGAGGAAATTTATTTAAAGTGACCAGAAGGGTTCATTTATAGTAGCAGACCAGACTATGTTTGCAAACTCAACAAATCTCTATACGGATTGAAGCAATATCCTAGGCTATGGTATAAGAAATTTTATAAGTCTATTCTTTCATAGGGATACTTTAGAAGTTTCAAGAATCAATGTGGTTACTTAGAATCAATGTGGTTACTTAGGAGATGTGATGATGATACGATTTATTTGTTGTTGTATATTGATGATATGTTGATTGCATCTTGGAGTGTGGTCAGAATTAAGGAGTTGAAAGCGAAGCTTAGTAGATAGTTTGACATTAAGGATTTGGGAAAGGCGAAAAGAATATTGGGTATGAAGATAAGCAGGGATAAGAAGAAGAGAGAGTTAAGGCTCACTCAGGCGCAATACATCGAGAAATTCCTCGCTCGATTTTGGAATTGAGAAAGACAAATTGGTTGGCACTCCATCAGGTGAAAAGTCCATGTGTACAACTTAAGCAGGATCTATATGGATATAGCGGAAATGTAGATGATGTACAAACTAGATAATATACAATAGTTACGCAGGTAAAAAGCTAAGCAATATAAATATATCTAATGTAAAAGCAATAAGAAATGACATCAGGAATTTTATACTGGTTCAGACTTCCCGCCCTACGTCCAGTCCCCAAGATCCTTTTTGGGATTCACTATCACGCCCTCTCTTAACCTAGAGGAATAGGTCAGTACACCTGAGCCCCAACAAGGATGCCTCCCACCTGAGCAACTATACAGGACTTAAAAAATTACAAGTGTTTTGACTTCTGCTTTATGTTCTTGAATCAACACGGATAGTCAACAGTTTAAGTACACCCTTCCTATAATGTTATCCTCGAGTATATGATTTGAATGCGAAGATTTAAGGAAGAAAATTGCTTGTTGAATTGAGTGATATTAAATCAATTCAAGGATTCAACAAGTATTTGAATTTGGAAAAGCTTTTGTATTGCAAGAGTATAGAAATGTAATTCATAATTTAGATAAGAAATAGAATGATTCGGTGATTTGGAAATCATAATTGAAGTGTATATATAATAGTAGAAAGGTAGCAATTCTTCATAAAGAGTTTTAATCAAAAGAAGCTTCCATTTCGTTTTAGAAATGAAGAGATTTCTCTTCATGAATAAAGACAACCTTTTAGAAAATATATGCAATTTCGAATCAGTTGACTGGTTAAAAAATCATCAGCCGACTGGTCATTTATCTACCAGTCGACCGGTTTTGAATATTTCTGGCTTTTTAAAGCCTTATAAATATATATATTCTTTGTTTTGTATATTCGTTTATATTTGAGGTTATATTTTAACATAATTCTAACACGACTCATTGTGTGTATGTGTGTTTATATATATATATATATATATATATATATATATATATATATATATAATTTTATCTCCATGACATGAATTCCATTGCAACTTCTTTTGTTGGCATTAATCAAAAGTTTGGTATCAACATTCTCCCCCTTATTGACTAATGACAACACTTCTGATTTTCTCCCCCTGAATTTCTGCAATATGTTTGTTAGCTCATAAATTATAAACTTACCATTTGATTTCTGCAACAAAAATTGTTAGCACATATATTCAAGTAGCATGGAATCATAAAATGTTATAGCACATATAACACAGAATCATAAGAGAGATATTTCTCCCCCTTTGTCATCGATTAAAAAGAAGATAAGATATCATAAGCACAAAGTTATTGAATAACATCTTGATTCTAAAATAAAAAACATAATCATTTCAAGAAAGCATAATGTTCAACACAACTAAAATACATAGATGTTCCTACCATAAATTATTACACAACCAAAAGCATAAATAACAAGTTCGAAATAGAAAGATACTAAAGAAAATAACATACATAACGTACTACTATGCTAAAAGTCATTGGATTCGGTACTTTCAGAAGTGGTCTAATTTAGAGGAGACATGGGTTGTTTCTCCTGATCCATCACATGACCAGTGTTTACAAGAGTGCAAGAGATTGGATTCCACATACTTTCAAGAAAATCCTTAATTTTGTCAAACTTTTTGCCTATTTTCTTATCCATTCTTTTAATTCTTTCTTCTAGAAGGAGTTGGTTGCGCGCAACTACATCAAATGCTTGTCTTGATTTTTGAGATAGTTCCGTTAGTCGGACATCTTCGGGATTAACACGAATAGAACTTGATAATGGTTGATCTAAAATTTTCTTTCCCCAACTCTCTAAACTCATTATTCGAATGGTGGGGGAAGGCATATGCATTTGCTTCGAATTCTTCTTATCCGATATTTTTATTTCAATTGTTTCCGAATCCGGTTTTGGGATTTTTGCACTTCCAAAGACCCTCATTAAGTATTCTCCATAATAAAAACATGTAGTCATCCCTTGTGTATAGAGAAGGAGATGGTCTATATTTGTTTGCATCCAATTAACCTTCACATGACCAAAAGTTGCATACAAAGCTCTAAATGTGTCTGAATACACAAGATCATAAGTTCTGGATCTTGGTAGTATTGTTTGAGTAAGAACACGGTGAAGTACCCTTGCATTAGGTCGTAGCCCTTTGGTTCGAGATCCGTCTGAGTCGTCATCAATAAAAAAGATGACTTACTTCATCCCTTAGACCATATTCACAAGTTAACTTGGTTAAAGCTATCCCATCCGTAAGTGAGTTTAAAACTTGACCTAGTCTATCAGTAGAAATGAAGATTGGTTTCCCACAAACAAGACTCCACACACAATTTTGTGAATTAGTGGGGTTTTGGTGATCCAAGTTCATATTGGGCAAGAATAGCTTTATCATGGTGATATTAATTTTGATATTGTTTTGAGAATAATCTAAGAGTGATTCAAGCCTACCTTGATGAGCTAGTTGTTGTAATTCATAGGAATTAAAGTCTTCAAATTGTTCAAAAGTCTTGGGGATGAATTTCAAATTTGGTAAAAGCTTCCATCTTTTCCTAGCTAGGCCATTCCAAATCTGTTGATCAATAAAGGATTCTGTTGCCTTCTTTGATCTTGTTTTAGAAAATGATCCAGTGTCTCTTTGACGTTTAGGAGGTGCCATGATAGAATTTCGGAGTTTCTAGGGTTTTTAGACATTTTTGGATAAGTTGAAAAGTGAGAAAAAGAGGGGCAGAGGGGTTAAGAAGCACCGAACACAGCTGAAACCAGGTATTTGGGTTTTCCTTAACCAGTCACTGGTGTGTTTCTTACCGGTCAACTTGTTGTTGTTATTATGAACAACAGCCTATGCTTTTTATTTTGAGTTGGTTCCTTGAAGACTTATTATGTGAATTGTTTTTAAAATTATTAGTTTGAAAAGAAACCTATAAATATTTTTATTATTATAAAAATACATTACATCTCCGATAATCAAAACATTGGAAATTTTGCATTATTGATCAATGCAAGTCTTATAAAGCCCAAAAAATATTCCTATGATTCAATTATTATTCTTCATATGAGGTTGATTTTTGTGGTTTCCTAACTCCCTCATTCTGTTGATAGTTCTTTTCCCACGAGTTTGGACTTGCCCTCTTAGTTTTGTCGGTTTTCTTCCATGCACTCCATAAAGTTGAGGGTCTCTTTGATGATTCAGGAGTCGTAGAAAGAGGGTAATGCCTCGGTTCTAGGACAGCTGATCTTCCACAAATTCGAAGTGCTACAATTTCGAGAAAAGTTAATCTATCTGAAGTTTTCTTTTGCTCATAATATATTTCTCTTTGTAATTTTAGTTGTTCATGTTGATAATGTCGAATATCATCAATTTTTTCTTTTGTTGATGGAGACACTGAAACTTCTCTTCTTGGCTTTCAGAGTGTATACGGTTCGATACTCTTACCAACAAAGAGTTGGTCCATTGTTTGGAGTAGGAGACGTGATGATATTAATTGAATCGGATGAAGTTTCGTCTGAAGATTTGGTTGGTATTGATGGGGATTTTTCTTTCTTTGACATGATATACGAAGGTTTTTGGTTATCGTTTCTTTATTAGTTTTAAAATGAAACACTTTTTCTCTAGAATTTGTACAAAAGTATATACTAAATATAGTATATCAAATGAATGGCAAGACTAATATTAACCATTCCTTTAAAAACGAAAATAAATTTTGCTAAAAACTAGGTATTATATATGTTTTAATGAATGGTTTGTATGTCAGATAAAATGCTAAAATATAGTATGTCTTAATTTAATTTAGGAGCAACTATATTAAGTAAACTATATATAAACAAACAATAAGATTTCTTAGAAGCATATGTTAAAAAAAATAACTTACATATATGAGTAAGTATTTGAGAATTCCTTTTTTGGTCGAGCTAGTTAAAAACAAGAATATTCATGGTACCTACAAAAAATTAAAATTAAAATGGTACCCACTTCCTTCGTTAGGCCCTAAGGGTTAAGTTTTAGGAAGCCAAACCCGAGAGGGTTCCTTTTTGAAAAAAATATTATTATTATAATGAACAGAATCTAATTTTTTTAGTATGTTTATTCCTAATAAGGACATTATTTGTCTTCGGAATCCATATACTAATATTTCCCGAGAGATTTTTCTTAGTAGAAATATTTAACTTACTACTAGAAATTTCTGGTTTAATATTAGAATTTTTTGAACTAGATTCCCTTTTTGGTTTTAATTTTTTTATTATACCCTAGTCCTTTCTTACAGAAAACTGGATGAGAGTTTTCTAATATTTTAGATAAATTCTCTCTTCCTTTGTTAAAATGGTTAACGTTTTTAGAAATTCTTTCTAACTTAATCTTTAAACTAGAATTTTCTAATTCTATAATTTTAACTTTAGTATTTAAATCATGATTCTCAGAAACTAATAAATCGTTTTTATTCTTTTGAGTTTCGATTTCTTGACTCAACATAGATATCTGAGAATTTGCTATTGAAAGAGATTCTTGTAATTTTCTTATTTCATTTTCTAAAATTTCTTTCTCATCTTTTAAAAGATCTCTCTCAAATTCTGCTTTCTTTTTATCTTTGTTAGCTTGTTTAAACTTTCGTTTAAACATTTTCCTAGACTCTAATATTTCAATATTAAGTTCTACTTATTCATTAACAGTAAAATCACTTACATCATTATCCTTAGCCATGAAGCATACATTTGCTTGCTCACTGTCACTGTCGCTGTCACTTTCAAAAGATGAATCCGAGTTGTCCCAAGTGACTGAAAATGCTCGTCTCTTTGATTTTTCCTTTTTACGATTTTTCTTTAATTCTGGACAATTCTTTTGATAATGTCCAGTCTTATGACAGTTGAAGAATTCTACTAGAGCAGGGTCAAGTTCTTTTGATGAATTCTTTTTCATACTTTTGCTTTGACCTTTTCTGCATTTTAGAAATTTTCTAAAATTCTTTGCTGCAAAAGCAATATCTTCTTCATCTAAGTCGGAATCTTCTTTCTCAGCATGGAAAGCTAAATTTTTCTTATCTTCTACCTTTGCTTTCTTTGCCTGCAAATTTGCTTCATAAGAGATTAGATTACCGATCAACTCTTCTGGTTTCATGGCTTCTTCGATTGCTAATACTTTTCTCTCTCATTCGTCCGTTAAGGAGTTCAAAATTTTTGACATTATATCAAAGTCAAAATATTTTTCTCCTAATCCTAACAAATAGTGATAAATGTTTTGGAAACGTTAATACATATCATTTATGTATTCATTTTCATTCATCTTAAAATTTTGAAACTGATTCTTAAGCACAGATATTTTTCTTTGTTTAACCTTGTTAGTCGTTCATGAGTAATTTTGAGTGTTCTCCAGATTACATATGTTGTGTTGCACATACAAATACGGTTAAACTCGTTTCTATCTAAAGCACAATGCAACATGTTCATAGCTTTAGCATTGGCAGTAGCCTCTGCTTTTCCAGATGTAGACCAGTATGTATATAGTGTAGTAAGTTGTGTGTACTCTTTTTGTGTGATATTCCATGCATCAAAACTATTTGCTTGTATGTATATCCTCATTCATTAGCCCAATAACTATAGTTCATGCCATTAAAGAAAGGTAGTCTAGCAGTGGATTGGCCTTCAGAATATCCGGTGTTATTGCTAGTACTAGTGTTATTATCCATGTTATCTAAACATCAGATAACTGTTTTATGGTTAAATGATGACCTTGCTCTGATACCAAATGAAAAGTCGATGTGTACAACTTAAGTAGGATCTATATGGATATAGCAGAAAAGTAGATGATATACAAACTAGTTAATATACAATAGTTACGTGGGTAAAAAGCTAAGCTATAGAAATATATCAAAAGTAAAAGCAATAAGAAACGACACCAGGAATTTTATACTGGTTCGGACTTCCCGTCGAACGTCCAGTCCCGAAGCTCCTCTTCGGAATTCACTATCACGCCCTCTCTTAACCCGGAGGAATAGGTCAGTACACCCGAGCCCCAACATGGATCCCTCTTGCCTGAGAAACTATACAGGACTTCAACAATTATAATTGTTTTGACTTCTGCTTTGTGTTCTTGAATCAACATGGATAGTCAACAGTTTAAGTACACCCTTCCTATAATCTTATCCTCGAGTGTATGATTTGAATGCGAAGATTTAAGGAAGAAAATTGCATGTTGAATCGAGTGATATTATACCAATTCAACGATTCAACAAGTATTTGAATTTGGGAAAGCTTTTGTATTGCAAGAGTACAGAAATGCAATTCATAATTTAGATAAGAAATAGAATGATTCGTTGATTTGGAAATCATAATTGAAGTGTATATATAAAAGTAGAAAGGTAGAAATTCTTCATGAAGAGTTTTAATCAAAAGAAGCTTCCATTTCCTTTCAGAATTGAAGAGATTTCTCTTCATGAATGAAGACAACCTTTCAGAAAATATATGCTGTTTCGAATCAGTTGACAGGTTAAAAAATCATCAGTCGACTGGTTAAATTTAGACGTTAAATCGTTTGGATAAAAACTTTTCAAAACTAGTCGTTATATACGAAAATTCTCTAACCAGTCGACTGGTCATTTATCTACCAGTCGACCGGTAGAGCTGTTTTTGTATATTTCTGTCTTTTTAAAGCCTTATAAATACATATATATATTCTTTGTTTTGTATATTCGTGTTATACTTGAGGATAGATTTTAACATAATTCTAACACGACTCATTGTGTGTGTGTATATATATATAATCTTATCTCTATGACATGAATTCCATTGCACCTTCTTTTGTTGGCATTAATCAAAATATTGGTATCAACATTAGGATCTCATTTTAAGTTGTCGAAGTACCAATCTCCTACATCGTAGGAACGTAAGAGGTATAGGACTAATATACATTATTCTATTGTCATTGTTAGTCTTATGTATAACCCAGGCAAAGAACATTGGCAAGCAGTGAAGTGGGTTCTTAGATATCTTCGAGGCACTTGTATGTGGGGTTGTTATATGGTGGAGTAGATAGTGACATCTCTCTTAGAGCATACTATGATTCTTATTATGCTGGGGATAGAGATGTTAGGAAGTCAGTGTCGTGCTACGTTTTTACACCTGGCATAGGCTTAACTTCACGGAGATCAAAGCTACAATCTATTATAGCTTTTTCGACTACTGAAGCAGAGTTGATACCGATTGTGGAAGCAACAAAGTAAGGATTATAGTTACTTCAGTTGTTGGATGATCTTTCAATGGCGCAACAGATAGTAGAGCTATTTTCAGTTAGTCAGAGTGTGATTCATCTTATAGAAAATCAAGCTTATAGTTCACGGACGAAGCATATTGATGTCATAGGTTTCTTTCTTATGCTTGAAGAAGAACGAAACAAGATCAAATTGGTGAAGGTGAGTACTTTGGATAATCCTTCAGATATGATGACAAAGTCACTTCCAAAGGACAAGTTTGAGCATTGCCCAAACTTGATTAATTTTCTTCCTACTACTTGAGCGCCATGGGTGCGCTGACCTAACAACTAATTCTATTGATTGATGAATATATTTAAATCACGATGGAGTGTTAAAATTGGATGATTTAAATCTATGCTAATTTTATTATGGAGAAGATTTTAACATATTCTTTTAATCAAATAATTATGGTCGAAAAATTGGGAAGACATGAGAGAGATTATTTGGTTTGATAAATTAATCAAATCTTGATATATGTGGCAACAAATTTGGATGGAATGAGAATTTACATTATTTGATTTGAGGAATCAATCAAGTATATTTATACGGGAAACAATCACAAGTATGCAAGATTTGCATTGAAACCAAATCAAGGAAATTCAAAAACTTTTCATGCTTATCTTTCAGGCAAGTGTTCATCCTTACTTTTATAATTAGGGAGACATTTTCTCATTGTTTTCATCAGAAGCCAATAGTGCTATCTTCTACGTATCCTCAATAAGATCCTTATTTCTGTATCGATTATAAGGGTGAGAAATATATATTGGGTGTTTGTATTCTTCTCTTATTGTAGTCCCTATTTTAATAAATGTTTTTCTCTATATGGAACACAAAGGACACTCTATTTTAATAAATGTTTTTCTCTAAAGTTCACATGTAATATTTATGGTTAATCCTTATTTTTTGGGCTTCTTATCATTTCAAGCCATTGGCGATTCCTTTACCCTATTTCTTTCAAATTTTCAAGGGATATTTCTTTATTGCTAACACATGATTTGATCTACACATGATTTCAGTGAACTCATTGTCGATAATATTATTTGTGGAAGTACACATAATCATGCTAAGGGAAGCATTGCTAAGGTTAGCTACTTTATATTGCTCATTTATGATTTAATTATGATATTGAGTTACTAGGTTTCATATAATATATGAGACTTGCCGCCCACAAACCAATCATATCGTCTCATCGCATTGATGTGAACTGTACGACTACATTTTAAGGTTCTTCAACGTGATATGTAATTTATTGTAAAGAGCCATGTTATATTTCCATGCTAATCGTTACCAGGAACTATGAAAACCATGAGAAGATTCTCACCAATTACAATTCCATGGGCATTTTCTTCTTTCCATGAGTCGTATTTTTTGGCGTGATGTTGTACATCAAATCTACATTATAGGACAAACAATCAATTAATGGTAATATATAGAAAATACGATTAATGTATAGATTTTGTATATACTCGTATCTTAACAAAAAAAATAAAATACAGATGATTAATTAACAATTTATGTGTAATAGACAAACAAAAGGACTCATGTTTAATAGACAATTTAATATTTTTGCATCTCTATCTAGTATGTTGAGCCCAAAATATGTACTTGCTTGCATAATAAGAGGTACATCAAAAGCCATGCACAAATGCTCTTTGGAAAAAAGAAAAGAAAATGTTGATAAAGGAGCTTTAGGATGAGAATAAACCGTGTTATGCTACCACATGTAATTTGATGTGTACATAAATATTCATAATAAGCATATACAGAAATACTAAGATCAACTCCAACAGACTTACGGGTCGTAATATTACGACC
This sequence comes from Allium sativum, assembly GCA_030737875.1. Taxonomy (NCBI): domain Eukaryota; kingdom Viridiplantae; phylum Streptophyta; class Magnoliopsida; order Asparagales; family Amaryllidaceae; genus Allium; species Allium sativum. The sequence goes on along the minus strand of CM060913.1, from coordinate 765,601,737 downwards.
CGTAAGATTTAGGGTTGGCTGGGCAGATTTTCCCAACAGGAACGAGCCGATTTTATCGGCGTGCTTTGATTTTATCAGCGCACGCCGGTAAAATCGGCTCATCACTCACGAGAGCGCTTGTATTTTGAGAAATACATATATGGTTAATTAGTGTTTAAGGTTGATATAAAAGGTTTGAAAACACTATAAATGATACAACGAACGATTAGACAGAAGTAATTATAAAAGATATAAACTATAAATACTTATTTCATTCCTTCTACGTTATTTAGTGTTTGGAAACACTATAAATGATACAACGAACGATTAAACCGAAGAAAAACAGGAAAATAAATACGCAAGCAAACTAAATGTTACGTTCAACCCTAGGAGATTCAGCTACAATTGGTAATACTCATAACGAAACAAGTGGTCTGATCAACATGATACAACTAATATTTCGCATAGCGATAAAACTAACAATAGGCATACAGATACAACAGGTCATAAAGATACAACAACTAATGATAGTAATTGGCTACTAGAACATCAAAGAAAACGTAGGAAATAATTACTTAAGCCAACTACGTGTTACACTCAAGCTCATGGGAGTCTCATTATGTTCAATCGCAACTTTTTAATACCATTTTGGAGACGTCTAATCTCTCGTTCGAGTTCATTTGCATATGTTATTCCCCTTGGGCACAAAGGTTCGTCTATCCATTCCGTGTAATTGCATCCATTTAGATAGGATGGACATTTCTGCATGCGCCGACCTATATTGTTGCCCTTTGCTCGAACCACAACTTTAACCGCAAAACCGCAGTAGCAACAAACCAGATAAGAATTAACTTCTTGCTCATATCATGGTACTCGATACACCTCTATTTCTTGTTGTGGTTGAGAGACTGCATGTTCGTACGATAGTAGAACATGTGGTATTTGAGCTTCGTGTGGAAGATGTACGTTCCCCTGTTCATGCGATGGTTCATCCCGAGGTCTTATTTGATTTAGAAACTGGAATTCGTCCTCGAGCTCTTGTAGTCTCATATGTTCATACGCTGGTTCATCGGAGTCTGTAGAGATGGCCAAGAAGGCATTTTGAATGAGTTATAAAAGGAGGAGGTAGTACAAGAATGGGAACAAAGTTGTTTGAGTGGGGTAAGTTGTGAGTAATTTGACAGAAATGCGTAGGGAATCTACTTTTCTTACTTCCATGATGTGAACAGTCATTGTTTCGCCTGACGTAATACTGTAGGGAATCTACTTTTCGTACTGCCATGATATGAATGGTCACTTGTTCCTCTTTGCCTTAGGTGATGCGATTTCAAAAGCATTTGTCAGGAATAATGCTCAAGTCGATGGGTACGACCCTATTTTTCAACTCCTTTGTGTATTGAAATGTTTAATTTAAATGGGGATGGCCCGAGTTTTTAACTCATTTGCATTCATAAATATAAATAATACCTTTTAACTTGCATACAAACTTCCTTTAATATAGAAAAATACAAGATACATGATACAATGAATGTTCGACCCAACATACAACTACGATAAAGTACGACATAACGTTGAACACAGTACAGGGAAATAAGATATAGTACCATATAACTAAGACCCTAGTTTCGGGATGCACCGTAGAATCCATACAACATTTCAGCCCTTGCTGCAACATTCAACTGTTCCAAGCGAATTACCTCTTCTTGCATCTCTAGAGCGTACGTGACTCCCCTCTCTGTCAGTGGTGGATCGATCCATGATAAAAATTACAACGTTCCAACCCCTGTTGGTTAAGTGCAGTAATGTACGCATTGCAACCATAAAAGCGACGACCTGCGTTGCTTTGGCTTTTAGAAACAACCACATTACATTCCACTCCACAGTAGCAAAGTAGTGAACGACCCGTCATGCTGGAGCTTGACCTATCTGGGTTCTCCTGAGAAATTACTTCCCTTAACCGAGCATTGAGGATTTTTGAACAGGTCCAATACGTGGGACGACAATGTTCGGTTGCGTGGCACTGAAGTGTTTAGACTCCACTTCTCCAGCTTCCACTTGATCTTCCAATTGCGTTACGGGCACAAACTCGACTGGTTGCTTATTTCTTTCATATCGATCGTACATTTCGACCATGGTTTCACCATCCAATTCCCATGCAGACATGTTGAACTACTTGAAAAGTGGCAGCTGGATGAAATGAATAAATTGATAAGCCTAAGAATTCAAAAGTGCTAAATATAAAGGAAGAGGGCTGAGTGGTCGTAAAGGTTGACAAGTCCCCTGATCTCGTGCTTTGCTTTATTAAAGTAGTGGACATGTCAGCTTTAATCAGTACGACTTGTCAAGTCATGTAGAGTGCTTTGTCAAGTGGTTTCATGCTTTGTCAAATTACTTTGCTTTACCAGAGTGTTGCAGAGTGTAGTAACATCAACTATTCTACAACAGATCCGTAGCAACTCAACTACTGAGGACATAGTGTAGTCATGTCATATGTCTCTATTCTACAACTCAACTAATGATGATAGAGCTTTATTAATAATGGCCCCCACTTGTTTAAATAGTTCATACTTCGTCCCCCAACCATAATTTTTATTTGTGCGTTCTACATCAACCACGACATTAAGGTAAGAAACCGTTATCCTTTTTGCTTCTACGTGTTCATGTACTTCTTTGTATAGGTAATACGTTTTTTGTTTCTGTGTAGCTTAAATGGATGATTGGGAAATCGGTGATGAACTAATGGACAAAATGTTTGATGAGTATGAATGGAATAAGGAGGAGGAGAAAGAGGGTGGGTTCATTCTAGATACACAAGTAGAAGAGGCGGACGAACCGGTTCAAAATGAAATTGTTCTTGGTACTCAACAAGTAGTTGAAGTTATCAAACCAAAAGCACGTCCACAAAAAACATAGCGGGCAAATGGTTAACAATAGTCATCCCAACCAAAGTATTGCTAGCTCCAGTGCTACTACAACGGAATTCTATCTTAAGGACTTATTCTTGTGAAATCCTATATCGATGTTGATAAAAGAGATTTGGTACGGATGCAAAATGGAGGAGGTCTAACCCATGAAGAATTTTGGTCCATGATAACAAGATTACATAACAACCATCGTACCTGCACTACTGCACAAACGTCTATTGAAATTCATATGGCTCATCGGCTGTTCCTTGAAGCTTGAATGATACCAGAAGATTATACAGACAGTTGAAAACAAAAAAAATTTAAAGGAATAAGGAAACTTTTGATTCTCGTTACCCTACAGAATACAATACTGATTTTGTTGAGCATGAAGCCTACAAACTGCGTTATAGTTGGCTAACCCGATATGGTGCTGAATAGGCTAATTGTTTTGTTTACTAGCTGTTGAATCTTTAATTTATTTGATGATCCTACGTAAAATATGGAGTTCATTTAATTTGATACTTTAGTATACAGTACAAAACTATCAGCTTACGAAAAAATAGACATATGAAAAAAGCACACATCCCATTTATAAGAAAATAGTTGCTAGAGCATGAAATATAAGGTTACTACAACAACATAAAACAAGCAACTAGAAGTACAAATAGTGGTGAACAATCAACTTGTAACTGAGGAAACTGTGACATCAGGATACGATGTTTCATTCCCATCCAAAATTCCTGCTCCGATTGAGGCATTCCAGTCGGATCTTTGTTCATGATAGCAATCTCTTCTTGTTCTTTCTTAAATGCAATTTTCTCTTTCTTGTACGCTAAGTCCTATGCTAGAAGTTGTAGCTTCTTCTCTTCCAGATTAGCAAACATTTTCATAGATTTTATTCTTTCCTTGGCTTTTACACGTCTTTCTTCAGCTCCACGACTGTGTTCTTCATGACATGTGTTCACTTTCCTTTAAGCTCAACCGTAGTTTTTCCCCTTCTTTTCGCAGCTTTGACTCCCTCGGATCTAATATCTTCGTCAAACATGGTATTGAACTCATTAAGTAGGTTTTCCCCTTTACATTGAGAAATTTTGGCAGTTGACTCGCTTGGACTGGAAGAATACCCAGATTTAGAAGCTTTTTTCTTGCTCTTGCTAGCGGTTTGAACAACAAGGAGGCTCTTAGGAAATCCTGAGTTCCATTTTGGTTGACTAGTAAGAAGATCATAACAATGCTTAAACTGATAATATTGTGCCCTTTTCGTCCCATTTTCTCTATGAAAAAGCTTCTTGAACTCCTCGTTTGTCATTCGTTTCCATTTAAAAAAGGGAATATGAATCATAAAAACAATCTACAAACCACTAATGTAAGTAGTAAGAAAATATACCGGATTATTTTCTCCTCCCATGTCGCTTGGATTCGCTATCTTTATTTTGTACACTTGTGATTCGTAAAACGTTGTTTGACGTCTTATTTTGCCAAAATTGCCTTGAATTGCCGATAACGTCCGTAGGCATTCTGGATGCTTCTCAACGAAGGAGGTCTTAATTTTTTTCTAAAAAGTGGTGGTTGATTGTTCGTTCCCCATCGCCGAATCTTGTGAGAAATGACAATAGATGGTGCATAGATTGATGTCCTCTTGGTCTGTCCATGGCATGGTTCCTTGTTTGCTTGACTGAGTTCCCAAAAAATTGCTCATGTTACCTTGCGAAATCTGGCTTCCGACCATCATCGGATGTGAAAAATCTCCAAATGGTGACGACATTATAAAGTAAGAGTTTGTTTAGATTAAAGAGATAGATGAAAATTGTGAATATGTTGTGATGTAAGATGGTTTAATGGAACCAATTTATAAGTGAAATATAGCCATTTGAAATTTTTTTGACCTTTTTACAACCGTTGGGAAAATAAGACTGTTTTCTTGTTCTTTACTCAGTTGGCAACGGTCATCAGGCGTTGGAGATGACAAACCGATTTTATCGGCGTTTATCGTGGTGAGCCGATTTTTCCGGCGCACATCGAAAAACTCGGCTCGCCATGTTAAACGCTGATAAAATCGGCGTGCAAGGCCAATTCCAGATTCAAAATTGGCCCCGTAATTTTCCCCTGAATATTACGAGGTGAGATGTCTGTTGGAGGAGAAAAAGTGGGGATATCCTTGATTAAGAGTATGAATTCTCCACTGTTGGAGATGCTCTAAGTGTACTCTCCTCAACTTTTTGCCTAATTGGTGCGAAATGTAGCCCAGTAATGTTTATATCTACTATCTGGTTTATTCTCAGTCATTGCTTGCCTATGTTCTTCGCCAATATGTGAAGTAGAGGCATACTCCAAGGCAGACTATGCTTAGCATTTCACTAAGCATATATGTATCAATTTTTATGTCTGCATTCATATTGCATACTAGTAAACTTCTCTATATATTGATGAGACTTAACCGACCTCTAGAAATAGAGAAGATAATCAATAGTTTGGTATCAATTATAATGTACTAAAGCAACGGCGGAAACATAGAACCTTGGAATGCAGAAATAACGGCTCCTCATGTACCTTCAGGTGAAGTACAAATTGTATGGTCTTATGTGTAAATCTTGAATATACGCCTATTGAATCCAGCTTAATATGCCTTGGATTTCACATATATTGATATAAATGAAGTTCCCATAACAATACATTACTTTTGCAATTAACTATGCATTGGAAGTACATGCAATACATGCCCAAATCACTTTGAAGAAACATATCATGACGATATGGTTGCTTATAAGAAGAAATTGTTGTGCTTTTATGCTCTTTAATGTGGGGTAACATCATTTTCCAAGTCCGTGCATGCATATGCATCTAAATATTGATTTTTGGTATCAATTTCACGCTGTGTTGAGAGGTAGCTTGATTGTGATTTGTTATTGTGTGAGATAGTTATGGGTGATATGCAAGTTGTTCTGAGATGATGGATGAAGTAAAAGTGATTGATGAAGGAGTAAAAAGGATGATTCTTGGTTTTGGGATGGAGAGTCATTGCCCTCTTGCTGCCCCTGATGGCTTAAATTTTGATTTATTTCTAATTAAAAGGGATTTGTGCGTCCTCTATTTGTCCTGAAGGCTAAATTTTGTCAAGTTTGCAGCATTGATTTTCACATTTTTGAATGTCCAATATTTAGTTCGTTCTTTGTTAGATTGAAAAATTGTTAAGTCATGTACTAGCAACGTCTACCTTGTCACACATGCTTTAATAAAATCATGCACCATCCTCTTTGATTTAAATTTGTATGTACCCTTCATTATTGGTTATGCTTTCCTTGTTTGATATTATGAAATATAGCTATTGCTTGGTTGAACGACTTAATGTATCTGGGGTATTTGGTAATGGAGTGTTGGGTGTTTGTTGGATTTTAATTTGTTTTAGTTGTTTTGAATTTTCAGGAAGCACCACCAGTGATCGAAGACATACATGAAGAAATGCTTTGAATAGCTGAAATTCTTATTAACGTATTTAGTACTTGTAGACTTTCATACATTATTGAAATTGTTAACTATTAAAAGGTGGTTTATTTGTATTGCTATTATTCAAATATATTATATAGTAGGGTGCATCAAATACATATTAAAATAAGATGTTTCTCCTAAAAAAGTGTTATAACTATATAACATAAGAGCTATAAAATGGTTAGCTATAAAAGTGAGCTACTGTATTTATATAACATAGCGACAATTTTGTGCTATAAAATTATGCTTTTTTATAACGACGTAATTGTGTTAAAAATATATTATTCTCTTTTATCAATGTTTATCAAACCACTATAGTATTATTTAATAGAGGCGATATGCTGCTATAAAAGTGTGCTTTTGTTATAGTGACAAATGATAAGTTAAGGATCTACCTTTCTGCACATCACACCTCTAGAGGGAAGTACCAAAAAACCAACTGGCCTCTAGGTATTCGACCAAGCCAGGTCCAGCTACATTGACCAGAAGGTGGTGCGTCGGTCGAATATAAAATCATCTTGATCGTAACGGACCTAACTGAGATGTCACTTAGCATACACTGCATGCTCCACATGGAGAGAGTAATCTAGAAAGGTAATGATCATATTCTAAAAGGCGCGATCCACATATCATCCCCCTATGCAGTTAAAGCGCTCATTGAATCCAATGCGACGAAGGTGCAAAATGTTGTAGCGAGGATAAAACGAGGAAATGGCGGAATATAGCGGATAAGTCTAAAACAGCATATAAAACTCATACTTAATAGTTTTTTAGAATATATAAATGATAAAAAAGGAATATTAACATTCAAATTAATTATAATTAGTACATTCTTAATTTTAAATAAAAGCATAAACAAATATATGAAATTAAACTTTTATTTAGCTTGATTAGATTTAATACAATATTATATTACATTCTAAAAGATATATGTAAACAAATTATATCAAAAAAATTAATTTTTCAAATTTTATATTGTATAAATGTAATTTTTAAGTTCATTTCTTTTATAGATGATATGGCAAAAATAGCGGAATATAACTGAAATAATGAGATATATTAGTAATATCGGAATATAGCGGGTGTGACATCGCATGTCCGTTAATGTCACTCACTAAGGGAATGCATTATGTTTCGTGGAGCGCTATAGGTAAACAGAAACAGAATTATTACAAGAAAAATATAAAAGCAACTGCGGAATTTAAATTTTACTTCAAACATAAGTCATAACATCGTGGTCTAAAAATAGCATAAGTCTGAAACTACATAAAACCCATTACAATAATGTAAAACTTCTGTATTGTACCATCAGAGTATAGAAAATACATAAAAAGCATAATTCCCCAAAAGAGGCAAAGCCATAGTAGCAAAGATAGAAACTGAGCAATACTTCAAAAGCTTCTCCAAGCAAGAAGATAACCGAGTCCAGACTAAACCTAAGAATTCCCACCCGGCGAACCTTTAGGGGGGCAACGGAAGAAAGAAGAGGAAACAAAAAGGGTCAGACATAAATTCTGGCGAGTCTTGTAACTTTTAGCATATAAATAAGTAAAAGTATCATGACAGACATATAAATTAGAGGGAATGATAACAGTAATAAGACAGGTATAACAGACTGAGCAAGATAAGCAGAATGAACATAACAGAATAGGTTACGCTTCTCTAATACTTTTCTCTGCACCAATAGTAGTATAACAAATACGTAACAGGATCACAAACTCCTTAATTACTCAACAGAAACAGGATGATCCCAACAAAAACATGATGGTAGTTTTAGGTGTACTCTAGTAATGGGTTTTACCCCAAACAAAATTAACCAGTACCTAAACAGAAATAACGGGTGTTAAACCCAACAGAACCCAACAGAAATATAGGTACCCCATAGAGACAAACATGACTAGATGTACCCTAATTACTACCCCCCCCAATTGATCGGCTCCCTAATCCGTAAATACCCTGTGTTGACCCCACAATAGGGTGTATTACTTCCTAAAGTGGCAACCTACAGAAGGACACAGACCTATTTACCGGTGCTACAACGACTTATTTTCCCAGAAGCAGGTCGTACTCAAGCACGAATATGAGTTTGTTGGAACGCGCCAGTACATACCTCCTCCCAGATGAACCTCTTACAAGCAGTTCAGTAAGCATGCCCTGACCCCTACCTGGTGCGGGGTCCCCTTTTTAATACCAGAATGGGTTACTGACTAATATGGGTCCCACATAACATATGACACAAGCCAAGCCCCACAGATCTTGTGTCCCCAATTAACTAGGATTTTGACAAGTTATGCCTAATAGACTTAAAAGATTCGCATAACCCCCAATAAATTTACGGGTTAAACTTTACAAGTTAACGGGTCCCTATAGCCCCAACAGATGTAACAGGTTAAGTCTTTTAGATTAACAGGTTCGTATAACCCCCACGGATATAGCAGGTTTACTTAACCCTACAGACTTAACAGGTTTACTTAACCCAACAAATTTAATAGGTTTACATAACCCCACAGAAACATAATAGGTTTACTTAACCCTACAGACTTAACAGGTTTACTTAACCCCACAAATTTAACAGGTTTACTTAACCCCGCAGAAGCTTAACAGGTTTACTTAACCCCATAGAAACTTAACAGGTTTACTTAACCCTACAGATTTCATATTTACTTAACCCCATCAATTCATATAAATTTACTTAACCCTTTATTCCATTTGTTGGGTTCATATATTACCCCTTTTCACATTCAAACTGGTAAAATATTTCAGTTTAACATGTTGTCATTATCTTTTCATTTGTACATGTTACAACACCAAACCTCTCACTTTAAGTCAATCACTTATGGCTATTGGATATGCCGGGTGGCTCCGGGCAGACTTAAACCACAAGTTTTGACCTAACCTCGTGTCGTGGTGCCGTTTCGCATTAGACCCCTCACATTAGATTAGCCACTTGTGGTTGCTGGATATGCGGGGCGGCTCCGGGCAGACTTATACCACAAGCGCAATCTAACCTCGTGTCTAAGCGTTATTACCATTCCAAATTTTTAGGCATATTCATATTAGCAATTATCCTATTTCAATTATAGGTTTTCCCATGCCCCTTTTCAATTCACATATCATTATGCCTAATATGCCCTTTTTTCTATGTCATAAATCAATATACAATTTATGCCCAATTTCAATATTCACATATGTTCCAATTTATGCCCCAATTCAATATTCACATATGTTCCAGTTTATGCCCCAATTCAATATTCACATATGTTCCAATTTATCCCCCAATTCAATATTCATATATGTTCCAACTTATGCCCCAATTCACTATTCACCTATGTTCCAATTATGCCCCAATTCAATATTCGCATATGTTCCAATTTATGCCCCATATCAATATTCACATATGTTCCAATTTATGCCCCAATTTAATATTCACATATTTCAATACAAGTTGTGCCCAAATTCATGTTTTTCCCAACGATTCCCAATTTCGCACGTTCGCATATTTCAGTGTTAGGCCAAGGATCGTAGGTAGCCTGACTATATAAAAATAAAAAGGGAAAAGAGGGAGTGAAGAGAGTCAAAAGTAGGTATAATAACGAATCAATAATTAACTGATAGAAACAGGCATAAAAACAGAATAAGCATACTATGACAAGATTTGGCATGGTGGCGATATAAACATAAAAGAACAGATCTGGTGAGTATGTCATAATAGAACTGATTTAGGCGATGATCCAAGATCCAATTTTATATACATATCAAGATTGCCAATTAAATATTTAGATTTAAAAATAACATAAACTCACAGTGAATATATCTAAGAAAACGAATCCAAATGACTGAGAAGGACACGTTGATTTTGTTGTAGCAATCTTTGAATATGTATAATCTTATTTGAATTGATTTGGAGAAGAATAGGCAATTTAATTGAAATTGCAACAGAGCCTCGCTGTCACCATTATTTTTTAGATGAATAAAACTAGGATTTGAGGCCCTTTTATTGCCGCTGCACCCCGAATCTGGACACTGCGTGCGTCCAGAAACGTTCAGCCAATTTGACCTAGGGGTCGACCCATAGGTTGACCCCATACTTCTTGAGTCGACCCCAGGGTTGACCCAACAGGGTCTCGGGTCGACCCCAAACAGTCGGCTTTCCCCCCAAAAATGCGCGCCTTAATTCGAATTTTCTGATTTTGAATTTGTTTGAATTTATATATATATATATACTTCTTATATAATACAAACTTCAAAGCTTAATAACTTCTTCATACGATGTCCGTTTTATGCAAATCAAATGTCTGTCTTAACTAGAATTTCGAGATGCACACAATGGCGCAGTCCGTTTCCCTTAATTCTAAATACTAAATTAATTATTCTTTAATTTGTCCACTTCAGTGTTGTTAAAATTACGGGGTGTTACATTCTCCCCTACTCAAAGGATTTCGTCCCCGAAATCTCCAAGTTAAGAAGAATGTATATCCTACCATCCACATCCATCTACTCACCAACCAATCACAAGAATCCATTGTCCTTAAAAGATTTCTAATTCTTATATGATCATATGCAAAGGTGTGCGTATATGTCCCTATGCTAATGCGGAAGATCAGGCGGTCTACTGATTCAGTCGACCTCCATAATGCAATGTATGTTAGTCCATGAATCCATCATGTATGCAGCAATCCTATTATAACATGTAAGTTCTATGTGTGTAGACAATCATCCATCCAAATGCAACGTCCATACGATGATACATTCAATTTCATCCATAACGAAAGGAAAATTCACATACATCCATATGCAGTATGAGAGTGATTGAGCAGATCTAGTGCCTAATGTGTGTGTATATGCATCCACAACAACCACTAGAAAACACTTGAACCCACTTGCATCCATCAAACATAACATGTCTCAAACACATGTTTACATCCATGGGATTCCTACCTAAAAGTCAGAGGTTCAATCGATAGGGTACACAAAAATGACAAAGGCAAGTACGAATAAAAGCTTTAGAAAAGAAGTTAAGAACATTCCCTTGAAAAGAAAAGGGTACGAAGCGCAAATCTTGTCTTCAGTCTCCCAAGCTGTGTCCTCTTGGTCATTTTCCCATTAAACTTTCATCAACTTGCCCCCTCGGTTTTGTAGCTTCTTAACCTCTTATTCAAGAATATGGGTAGGAACTCGTCTAATTGTCGCCTCTCATTCCACCTCTACTTCCTCAAGTATACTCGGCTCAACTACTTCTTTTTCATCGTGCAGACACTTCCATAAACAAGAAATGTGGAAAACATGTTATGAATATCCACACATAAGCGAAGAGAGTTGTATGCCTTAGTTTCAAAGACGACCGAAACACCCTATTATGATATGCTTCGCGTAACCAACACCTTTTCAAGTATCTCCCCTACTTGTTTGCTGAGCTCCCTCCTTTCCCTTAGAGTCATATGGCGCACAGGTAATGCAACTGGCTTTGCATTGTCCACCAGATATATCCAGAAATCAATCTCGCACCTCCGAGGTAAGTCCTTGAACTCCACAAAACTTATGAATACTCACGACTACTGATACATATTGTAGATCATAAATAATTGTGTCAAGAGATTCTAGGAAACTAAGCATGACATACCCCTTAGGGTAACAAGAAATCTCGAGGGTCTTCCCATGGCAAGTCAGAAATTTAACAACCCTCCTCTAACAGTCTAGAATGGCACCATACATGGCTAGCCAATCCATCCCTAGAATCAGATAGTATCCTATAAAACCAAGTACATATGCGTCATATTTAAATTCGACGCTTAACACAGATATTCTCAAACCCTGACCAATCATAGACATATGAGCCGTACCCCCAATGGGGTTTGAGACAACAACGGGATCCAAAACCATACTAGTACTAAGGTGTAGAGACTTAATCACAAAATTAGATATAAAAGAATGCGAAGCGCCTGAATTAAAAAGTTCTACCAGGATGATTGGAAAGAGAAAATCAAACCTTCAACGGAAACTTTCCTACCTTTATCCAGTATACCAGCCACGAGAGCATGCACCTGCCCTCTAGAAGATCCTACCCTTTGGTCCTGCCCTTGCTTCTTCAGGAACTCCCTAGTATAGTGTCCAACTTCACCACAGTTGAAGCAACCATTCTTCCTTTTTCTGTCGTCTTTGACCAAATGACCCACGTTCCCGTAACCATGGTATTTCTTTTTTTCCTTGAGCTTTGTCGTGCTTTCTACCCCTTGTTGTTGTTCTTTCTAGGGCCACACTTTCTTGTTTTGTGTTTCCTCAACCTTAACTTCCTTCTTTTCAGCTTTATCTTCCTCATTGTGACGACCCGAACTTCCCCGGTCTCCGAAGAGAAGAGAAAGAACAGATTGTCTGAGAACACGACAAATCAGAACACAAACATAGGAACATTTCACTGCTTATTACGACAATTACATCAGAGTCAAGAATATGTAGATTATGAATAAATATTATACATCAGAAGAATATCAGAGATTTACAATTACAATGCAGCGGAAAAATAATACATAACACAGCTCAAAGAAATACACAGATACAGAGTGTTCCGAATATAGCTCCAGCTGTAAACCAGGATTCTGTAAAAATAAATCTGCAAAAACCAAAACTATTAGCTACCCATATGGAAAATCGGGGCACCCAGAGTTTAGGTTAAAACAATAAACTCCAGGTTAGTCATGTGACTGGTGTGAGAACTAAAATAGTTATTAAATCTTTTACTTTAAAATTATATCAAGGGACCACACCATATAACACGGAACGGGTTTCCTCCCAAGAATATCAGTGCATAAACAAACAACGCAATGCTTTTCAGAAAAACGAAGCTATTATAAGACCCAGGTCCTATCACATATTGCAACACAAGGCGGAGGATAGGGTTTTCCCTTATAATAGCCAAACATACTTAGTACATTTAAAACAAATCATTTTGATATTATTACAAGTGCATAGTGTATAAAGCAACTTCATATATAATTGCATCAATCATAGACGCCTGGGTACCATCTATCATGTCGCCATACTAGGCTCTACAATTAAAACCGCAAAGTCACGTACTGGAAGTTGGATTTCCATCTGTGAACCAAGGCAAGGGATCGTCCTTACCGCTTCGAGATTGTCTAGCCTGAGCCTCAGGATCAGAGCCTGAGTGACCCTTGGATCTTTAGGGCTGGTCCACATGGAGTGGATTAAAATGCCTGAACAATAAGTTTCACTAACCTATAGGGCGTAAACTGGACAGTATATCGACCAAACCATCCATCGGCCCCGTAGTGACCGATATAACCGAGGCGCCTCGCTTTCCATCATCCACATAAGTAAAATGTCTGGGCTTCATACCATGACACCACTCCTAGCTAGAAAGAAAGACATGTCCTCCCTGAAGTCCTCTCCCGTTTCTGGTTCACACCTGGGTGTGAGGCTCGCGAATCAGCGTTATACACAAAGCTATGCTTTATTAAAGTCGTGCTTTGATCATCAACCACAAGACTCTGCTTTTAAACAGAAGCCTTGAGCATTTGCATCTCAGCATGCCACACTGACAATCCACACCATGCGACTGATATTTATCGATATATAACCTCTGAGCTCGTACGTCTCAGAGAAGGGTGTTAAGCAAGAGAATAAATTCTCCGCCACCAAACAGATATATATTTAATAGAGATCAATCTACACAGAATGAAATCCAGTGTCATACACACATCCATTTACAAGTTCATTCTGGGTCTGAACGAAACTGGAGGCACCTTATTCCTCGTCCCATATGTCCAATACATGAGAGAGGTCCTCACATATCCGGTCGATCTCCAAGTACGTCTGGACGATCACCACTTATTACCTCGTCTTGGGTGTACAGCCCAATCAATGTTGTATATAACAGTGTTGTATACACAATTATATGATTTTTGTTTGATGATAACAACCAAATAAATATTATTTTGAATATGTTTGTTAATGTACAGTTCTATATATATACATCACAGACAGGAATATAGTATTTATATTTAAATAGAATACGACTGTACAGACATTCATATATTCATATAGTATTTTATTTAAATTAAATATTATATTTCAAACATTCAAACAGTACAACTATTTATAACTCCAATATTTACAAATCACTTTGAATATTTCTAACATGACACATCACACATGAAATTGTAATAATTCAAATAAAAATAGATAGATTGGTTTGAACACAATAAAATAATATTTTTATTTCAACCAAATCTGTTTATTACATACAATCAGTACAATTCTCTCACAGCTCCTCATTACAGTTCATTCATCACTTGTACAATCACTTTTATACACTGACACTATCACTCAGTTGACATTTCAAATACAGACACACACTAACACTGTTCTTGTCTTCATCTTCAATCTTCTGTCTTCCTAGCTTTCAGTCAGTTCATCTTCATACCTGTCACATACAGCAGAATACACACAGTAGACTGCAACAAAAATAAAATAAAATAAAAGCAAATAAAAATTTATTTTTAAATTTTATTTGCCTCATAATTACGGTGTGTTTCTCATCATTTTTCTAGACGTGGTCTGATATGCAGGGACAGAAAAACTCATCTGGATGGCTGCATGTACACATGTGTAAACACGTGTGCACTGCCTCGCCAATCTAGATGCAACAGAGGAGTAGCCACGTAGACCATCTCAACTCAGTGCTATGGTGTGAACAATACATTCAAGAGCGTGGAAAATCAACTCAATGATCAAGGCATGGTGATCGAAAAAGCAGTATATGGCAAGAGCATGGCACAACATTGATGCATGGCAACTACAAATAGTTCTACACAATATACAAGGATCAAGATCAAAGTGATCAAAACAAAGCACATAGATATATATATGATAAAGCCAAGGATCGAGCCGTGCACAAAACAACATCATCTCAAATGCAAGTTTTTATTTAACAAGATCAAGCACTACAACAAGTGAAGTATACTATGGCAGCATGGGACCACAAATCATGGCAGCCGCAATAATTTCAAGTTCAAATGAATGGTGCTGCATGACCCAACAAACTCTAGCAGTCATGGTAGGTGCATTGCATAAACAAGTCGATCCATAAGGATATGCAACAAGACTCAAGTTCAGATCAAACATACAAGGCTCAGATGTGAGTTGTGATGGTCAAGTTCAAAGTCAAAATACTTCAAGAACTAACATGGATTGTGCAGATGGGTCAAGCTCAAGTGAATATGTCATGATCTCAGTAAACAATGGTATATGCACAAATATGAACAACTCAGGGTTCAAGCATGCACATAGTAGAGCAAATACAAGGGGCCAAGTTAAGTTGCAATCGCCAAATACATATATGGAAATAACATGTAAAATGAAGGCAAACTCAAGAAAGGATAAACATCTCAGTTTTAAGGTGGTGCAACATTTCTAAAGACAAATACATGGTCAAGGCAGCACATGTTTAGATGACAATAATGTAGAGGTCATGTCCAAATAGCAAGACAGTATGGTGCACAAACAAACATGAAGGGCAATATGTACAAGAGAACATGGGTGTGCAAACTGCATGGCACATACACATACAAGTGGACAGTAGAACATGAATCGTAATATCTGTTCTTATCAAAGTGTACAAACTGTGATGAACGAGACGAGTATAGCAAAAGTTCAAGGTATTATATTTCAGTGGTTAAAGGTCAGACCAAAGAAGCAAATCAAATACACTAAATGACAAGAGCAGTATCATGTTCAGAGTTTACATATTCAAAGATCCAGAAAATGAGTTCAAATTTTTATTCCTATAAAAATATTAATATACGGCAATTGTTAGACCAAGATTTCCTGAAGTTATACCAATTCAAAGTCAACAAATTCAAGTTTTTTTCTAGGAAGTTTAAATTTAAAATAGCCAATCAGGAAATGAAAACTTAGTTTCAGAAAAACGGTACAACAAAGACCAAGTCCAGATTTTAAACCATGCTAAAGCTCCAGAAAGTTTTAATTGTTTAATCTAAATCAAATTCCAGAAATCACCAAGGAACAATACCATGTTTTTCTTAATCGACATTTTTAAGGGAGGAAGTCAGACAGATTCAAAGTCAAGATTCAAACGCAAGTTTGAAGATTTCAAATTCTGGAAATCACGCTAATTCAAAGCCAAAGACCAAGACTTAAGAAATATATTTTCAGGCTTTAAATCAAAGAAATATCCAGAAGTAACAGATCAATTCAAAGCTAACCCCAATTCTTTAGCATATACCAGACCCAAGTCGTATATTGAAATCGGAGAATATTTAGGATTTTTAATCCTATAAATATCCACCGATTCATCACAGGCAGTCCATCCAAGTTCTAGCATTAATTCAAAACCTAATCTCAAATTAAAATTCATACCTGAAAAGGAGGAAGCTTGGATCAAAAATTCAACATCAAATCAAAGATGATAGCCATTGAATAACTCGAGATCATCACACGAGAAAGCAAAAACCTCAGATTGAAGGAGAATCGAAACCCTAAAGTCAATTACAACTTTAATCTTCAATTTCAAGGAAGAAGCAAACCCTAGATCACAAAGCAAAGCCGCCGCCATTTTTTTCAGAGAGTAATAAAAGTGATCGAGCTCAAGTAAAAGGGGTGAAGCAAGGAAAAATTTGGTCGACCAAGTTATAAAAAGATAAGGGCAAAAAGGAGTTTATTAAAACTAGGGTTTAGTTTTTAAAGGGGGTTTTTAAATTGTTTTTTTATTTCGTCTTTAAATTCAAGTTGTAATCGAATTAGAGTTTTCTAGTTTGCCTCTAAAACTAGGGAGATGAATTACGGGCTTTGTAATTCGAGGAAATCTGGTTTCATAGATAGAAACGAGTGCAGGGTTTTGAGCATAGGGTTAAGAACAGTTGGGAGTGAGTGTCGCGAGTTTACAAGGGATTGTAAGCGTAGAGATTGTTTTAACTCCTAGTAGAAACCTTGGGGAATGCAGCAGTAGGCAGGGTTTTGCCGAAGCTGGGTACATCTGTGTGTTATTTATTTTTCGCATTTATTCGAATTATTATCTGTGCTGTGATTATTTAATTACTCTGTGAAAATCTGTGATAAACCCTATTCACCCCCCACCCTCTAGGGTTAATTTAGATCATACAAGTGGTACCAGAGCAGGTATTTTTTGTTTTATTTTAACTCTAGAGTCATGAATCTGTCTAATAACGCTTTTTCTGAGGGTCAGTCCATAGCTAGGCCACCAATGTTTAATGGAACTGATTATGCATATTGGAAAGCTAGGATGAAAATTTATTTGAGTTCAGTCGATTATGATGTGTGGGATATTACTGAAACGGGTTATAGATCTCCCACTGTTGTTGTTAGTGGTGTTGAAATTCCTAAATCAAAAGACAGGGGATGCTAACGATAAAAAAATATTCTCAACTAATGCCAAAGCAATGAATGCTTTAATCTGTGCTCTTGATAAAACAGAATTTAATCGAATTTCTCATTGTGAAACTGCACAGGAAATATGGCATACGTTGGAGGTCACACACGAAGGTACATCTCAAGTGAAGAAATCTCGTCTCGCTCTACTCAGCAACGAATATGAAAATTTCTCTATGCAAAAAGACGAAGATATAAAAGAGATGTATGGACGCTTCTCATCACTAGTCTACAATGCAAAAGCTCTTGGCAAAACCTATACGGAAGTGGAATTGATCAGAAAAATATTGAGAGTGCTACTGATGAATTTTGAAGCAAAAGTTAAGGCGATTCAAGAGTTAAAAGATCTGAATAAAATAAGCATGGAGGAGTTGATTGGAAATCTCATTACTTACGAGATGGAGTTAAAAACAAAAGAAGAACGAAAGAATTATGAATCAAAGAAAAAGACAATCGCTCTAAATAATACTTTTGAAAGTGATGATGAAGATTTCGCTGAAGAGCTAGTCATGGTTTTGAGAAAGTGGGCCAAAGGAAATTACAAGCCACGAAAGAAGAATTCAAAAACCGATAAGTTCGAAAGTTCAGATAGTTCAAACGATGAAGTGTTTTGCTACAATTGCAAGAAACCCGGACATATCACTGAATTTCCCACAGCTCAAAAAATGAAAAGAAGAAGAAATTCAGAAGAAGGAAGAAGGCTTTTGCTGCTACATGGGATGATGAGGAAGGAGAAGAAGTTTCTGAAAGTGATAAAGAGCAAGCTAATTTGTGTCTTATGGCTCAATTTGATTCAGAAGGTAGTGAAGAGGATTCTAGTGAGGTATTGAATTTTACCTATAAAGAATTAATTTTAATGTGTCATGACCTCACAAAAACCGTTGATTCTCTTGAACTTAAAGTTAAGAAATTGAAATCTGATAGGTCAAAACTAGTTCAAGAAAATAACATTTTAGAAAGAAAACTTGAAAAAGTTAAGAATTCACCATTTGCAAAATGCAAAAAATGTCAATTTTTGAGTAACAATTCATTGAAATTCAAAACTGATTTTGAATTACTTAAAAGTGAAAATGTGAATTCGAAGAACGAAAATCGTGATTCTGAGAAGGAGATTGAAAAGTTTAGAGAATCTGAAAAACTGGATTTTGAAAAGCGAAAACAATTTCAAATTGAAATTTCTAAGTCCAATGCTAAAATCAAAGCTCTTGAAAACGAAAATTTGTTTTTAAAACAAACTGATGCTGAAAAGAGGAAAATCGCTATTAATCGTTGTTCAAATTTAATGAAAGAAAATAGAGATCTTAAATTTAAAATTCAACGACTTGAGTCAGCTTTGACTAAATTTTCTAAAGGAGAGAAATCATTGAATACGTTGTTAAAAAATCAATTTTTTGTTCAGAATAAAAAGGGACTTGGTTTTGGATTTGATCCAGTTGAAAAACAAAATCCTAATGATTTTGAAAATCCTTTAAATAGCTTTGAAGTTGATCAAATTGGAATTTTGAACTCTAATAATTTCAAAGGGTTTTTAAATCATGAACAATATGAAAACTCGTTTAGAAACAATTCAGTTAAACGAATTTGGATTCCAAAAAATAATAAAATGAATTTGAATAAATCTAAACGAATTTGGGTTCCAAAGGGTACGCTAGTGAATAGTAATGAATTGTTATATAAACGGGTTTGGGTACCAAAACGTGCAAACAAGAGTGGTAAAACAATTTTCGTTAGATCACTCGATTCTATAAACATTTAGGTACTGGGGAAAGGCTAAGGAACAATTGTGTTTAAAAGATAAAAAATTCAAATTGTTCCATTTTATTGAATTGTTTAAAGTTCCTTAGCCATAGAATAAGAGTTGGAGATTCATTGGATCACGTCGATTATGGTAAGTCAGGTATGATCTCTAAACTCGTATTTTCAATTCCTTTTTTTGTTTATTTTCCTTTTTTAGTTTTTATTTCTTTAATTTTTACTTAGCTGATTTTGAAATCATTCGTTATTGATTGTTGAATTTCTTAGATTATAAAAATTTAATTTTTTTTAAAGTGATCTCAAATAATTATCTTAGATTTGATCGTTGAATGTTTCTCGTGCTTGCCTAAAAATTCTCTGAGAATGTCACGTGTGATTCTTGCTTTGAAAATGATCGTGTGCTGCTATGATAAGGAAATTTGATTTGTTGCAATATCTTGGTGATTGGATGATAAATTGAAAAATCAGTGATTAAATATCTTTAAATTCCATAGACAATTTGAAATAAATATATAAATGTTTTTAAAATTGTTTAGGAACAATCAGCATTATAAATATTAGATAATTTCTTATTCTACTGATTGATTTTTGAAGCTGATTTTCAAATTTGCATTGATATTTTCAAAAACTCCTCTCAAAATTGATATTTTCAATTTTAAAATTATTTTTAATTATTTATTCAAAAATTGAAATTATTGACTGATTTGAACCATTTTTGACTCATCAAAATTATTAATAGATTTATGAATTTGTGATGAGTTGTGACTATGGTATAATTCATAACTAGAGGAGACGTTATTTTAAATCTCATGATGATTGGACAGATTTTATAATATCTTTGAATTAGAGCTTATTTCACAATCATCTTCTATATCTATCATATTTCTGTCATTCATCATGGTTTTATTTAATTTGGGGAGTTCTAATTATTCTTGGAATTAAAAATAAAATAAATAAATAAATTATCCTTGGTATTCACTCCCATTTAAAAATCCTCGCGGTTATGCGTGGGTGAATTACCTTAATCTCTATGTGCTACCATTCTCGCTTAAAAGACCTTTGGGCTGTGCATGGATGGAACTCACTAGAGAGGATAAAGTTAAGTTACTACTAACCCCATTTAAAAGACCTTTGGGCTATGCGTGGTTAGAAAGTGCTTAACACATTTTTGAGCATATTTAAAATCTTTGAAATTCATATATAAACATTCAATTGAACTCTCCTCATTCTATAAAGTTCATCGTAAATCCATTCATTCTGAAAGTGAAATTTGCTTCTAATTTAAAGATTATTATGATTTTTGTTTGATTAAATGGGTTTTACGATATATATTCTCTCTCTTAGTTTGAATTTATATTCATAGTCTATATTCATCACTGTTTCAATTTCTATTATCCTTTTGATGATAACAAAAGGGGGAGAATGGTCAAGATTTTGGTTGATGAATATTTAATTCAAAAATATTTTAAGATTGGAAATTAAATATCTAGAGGGAGAATGGTCAATTGGATTTCATTATTCATTTTTTTCCCACATATATAGGAGGAGTTCAATTGTAGGGGGAGCATACAAATAGGGGGAGTAATATATTTCACGTTCAAAATCTTTTATTTGTTTGTCATCATCAAAAGGGGGAGATTGTTGTATATAACAGTGTTGTATACACAATTATGTGATTTTTGTTTGATGATAACAACGAAATAAATATTATTTTGAATGTGTTTGTTACTGTATTGTTCTATATATATATACATCACAGACAGGAATATAATATTTATACTTAAATAGAATACGACTGTACAGACATTCATATATTCATACAGTATTTTATTTAAATTAAATATTATATTTCGAACATTCAAACAGTACAACTATTTATAACTCCACTATTTACAAATCACTTTGAATATTTCTGACATGACACATCACACATGAAATTGTAATAATTCAAATAAAAACAGACAGATTGGTTTGAACACAATAAAATAATATTTTATTTTAACCAAATCTGTTTATTACACACAATCAGTACAATTCTCTCACAGCTCCTCATTACAGTTCATTCATCACTTATACAATCACTTTTATACACTGAAACTATCATTCACTCGACATTTCAAATACAGACACAAACTAACATTGTTCTTGTCTTCATCTTCAATCTTCTGTCTTCACAGCTTTCAGTCAGTTCATCTTCATACCTATCACACACAGAAGAATACACACAGTAGACTGCAACAAAAATAAAATTAAATAAAAATTTATTTTTAAATTTTATTTGCCTTAGAATTACGGTGTGTTTCTCATCATTTTTCTAGACGTGGTCTGATATGCAGGAACAGAAAAACTCGTCTGGATGGCTGCATGTACACACGTGTATACACACGTGCACTGCCTCGCCAATCTAGATGCAACTGAGGAGTAGCCATGTAGACCATCTCAACTCAGTTCAATGGTGTGAACCATACATTCAAGAGCGTGGAAAATCAACTCAATGGTCAAGGAATGGTGGTCGAAAAAGCAGTACATGGCAAGAGCATGGCACAACATTGATGCATGGCAGCAACAAATAGTTCTACACAGTATACAAGGATCAAGCTCAAAGTGACCAAAACAAAGCACATATATATATATATATATATATATATATATATATATGATAAAGCCAAGGGTCGAGCCGTGCACAAAACAAAATCAATACAAGATCATCTCAAATGCAAGTTTTTTATAACAAGATCAAGCACTACAGCAAGTGAAGTATACTATGGCAGCATGGGACAACAAATCATGGCAGTCGCAGTAATTTCAAGTTCAAATGAATGGTGCTGCATGCCCCAACAAACTCTAGCAGTCATGGTAGGTGCATTGCATAAACAAGTCGATCCATAAGGATATGCAACAAGAATCAAGTTCAGATCAAACATACAAGGCTCAGATGTGAGCTGTGATGGTCAAGTTCAAAGTCAAAACAGTTCAAGAACTAACATGGATTGTGCAGATGGGTCAAGCTCAAGTGAATATGTCATGAGCTCAGTAAACAATGGTGTATGCACAAATATGAACAGCTCAGGGTCCAAGCATGCACAGAGTAGAGCAAATACAAGGGGCCAAGTTAAGTTGTAATCGCCGAATACATATATGGAAATAACATGTAAAATGAAGGCAAACTCAAGAAAGGATAAACATCTTAGTTTTAAGGTGGTGCAACATTTCGAAAGACAAATACTTGGTCAAGGCAGCACATGTTTAAATGACAATAATGTAGAGGTCATGTCCAAATAGCAAGACAGTATGGTGCACAAACAAACATGAAGGGCAATATGTACAAGAGGACATGGGTGTGCAAACTGCATGGCACATACACATACAAGTGGACAGTAGAACATGAATGGTAAAATCTATTCTTATCAAAGTGTACAAACTGTGATGAACAAGACGAGTATAGCAACAGTTCAAGGTATTATATTTCAGTGGTTAAAGGTCAGACCAAAGAAGCAAATCAAATACACCAAATGACAAGAGCAGTATCATGTTCAGAGTTTACATATTCAAAGATCCAGAAAATGAGTTCAAATTTTTATTCCTATAGAAATATAAATATACGGCAATTGTTAGACCAAGATTTCCTGAAGTTATACCAATTCAAAGTCAACAAATTCAAGTTTTTTTTTCTAGGAAGTTTATATTTAAAATAGCCAATCAGGAAATGAAAACTTAGTTTCAGAAAAACAGTACAACAAAGACCAAGTCCAGATTTTAAACCATGCTAAAGCTCCAGAAAGTTTGAATTGTTCAATCTAAATCATATTCCAGAAATCACCAAGGAAAAATACCATGTTTTTCTTAATCGACATTTTTAAGGGAGGATGTCAGACAGATTCAAAGTAAAGATTCACACGCAAATTTGAAGATTTCAAGTTCCATAAATCATGCTAATTCAAAGCCAAAGACCAAGACTTAAGCAATATACTTTCAGGCATTAAATCAAAGAAATATCCAGAAGTAACAGATCAATTCAAAGCTAACCCCAATTCTTTAGCATATACCAGACCCAAGTCGTATATTGAAATCGGAGAATATTTAGGATTTTTAATCCTATAAATATCCACCGATTCATCACAGGCAATCCATCCAAGTTCTAGCACTAATTCAAAACCGAATCTCAAATTAAAATTCATACTAGAAAAGGATGAAGCGTGGATCGAAAATTCAACATCAAATCGAAGAGGATAGCCACTGAATAACTCAAGATCATCACACGAGAAAGCAGCAGCCTCAGATTGAAAGAGAATCGAAACCCTAAAGTCAATTGCAACTTTAATCTTCAATTTCAAGGAAAAAGCAAACCCTAGATCACAAAGCAAAGCCGCTGCCACCATTTTTTTTCAAAGTGTAAAAAAAGTGATCGGGCTCAAGTAAAAGGGGTGAAGCAAGGAAAAATATGGCCGACCAAGTTATAAAAGGATAAGGGCAAAAAGGAGTTTATTAAAACTAGGGTTTAGTTTTTAAAAAGGGTTTTTAAATTGTTTTTTTTAATTTCGTCTTTAAATTCAAGTTGTAATCGAATTAGATTTTTCTAGTTTGTCTCTAAAACTAGGGAGACGAATTACGGGATTTGTAATTCGGGGAAATCTAGTTTCGGGGATAGAAACCAGTGCAGGGTTTTGAGCGTAGGGTTAAGAACAGTTGGGAGTGAGTGTCGCGAGTTTACAGGGGATTGTAAGCGTAGATATTGTTTTAACTCCTAGTAGAAATCTTTGGGAATGCAGCAGTAGGCAGGTTTTGCCGAAGCTGGGTACATCTGTGTGTTATTTATATTTCGCATTTATTCTGATTATTATTTGTGTTGTGATTATTTAATTACTCTGTGAAAATCTGTGATAAACCCTATTCACCCCCCCTCTAGGGTTAATTTAGATCCTACAATCAAGACATCAATAATCATCCAAACAATGTGAATACCTCTGGTCTTCAACCACCGTCTTCATCATTGACTTATCGTCGAATCAGTTATTCAGAATGGGTATAACCCAGCCTTTCCAAATAAATCGCGTAGTTTACGAACAAGTGCTACAAAAACACAGCATACACCTCATTCCAATTCTGAATATTCTTTTATTTAAATATTCATATCCTTTGGGAAAGATTCCCATTAATTTTATCAAAGATAAATTCTTCAAATTTATTCTTTAATCTTCCTTTGGATTTCAGTTCAAACCAAATTAAGGTTTATCCAAACTAGTCGGGATTAGCAAACCTTACCGAAATAATCATTTATTATATTTCCCAATCCCAGCCTATTCATCCCATAGAGAAAAACTGGCAATACTCCATATCTAACACCACAGTGTTATCAGTAAAATTATTTACCATTTCACGTTCAAATCTAATTAAAGATTTGACTATCGCTTGGAGCAAAACTGGTGATACTCCGTTCTCGATTATTTCATGAATACGATGAATTTAATTATCTCATTCACTTTCCAATCTAATTAAAGATTCATTAAAACTCTAATTCAGTTTTAATCTTACAAAAATCATTACTTAATGATTATTCAAAGTCAAGAAATTAATCTTATGTTTACTGGGTTAAAGAACTAATGTCATTTAAAACAAAGTTCACGATAAATCCAAATCACATTCCATTATTTATGGAATTCTCACGGAAAACGGACCAATATATAATCGATATCAATTTCCATGTCCAACTAATAATATAAATGGAATAATGACAAAGCCTTTTAAATTCCATATATATATATATATATATATTAACAGTCTTCCTCCACAGAAGCTCACTTCGATTATTATCCAATCGAATTCCATTCCCTTCCAATTTATTGTACAAAATCGGAAAACTTTACTTTGGAAAATTTCCTTTAAATCTTAATAAAAGATTTATAAATTCCAAATTATATTTCACTATAAATGGGGTTAAATAACGAATGTCATTAAAAACACTGTTCACGATAAACCCTATTCACATTCCATTTTATTCCAATTACCAAATATAACTGGAAACTCTAATAGTCTTAATTAAAAGATTTACTCCTTTCCAACGGGGTATAAGAGCAGTGTTACTGAAGACACTGTTCACGACAAATCCAAAATCCCATTTGATATTAAATTCAAGGCTCTGAATAGAAAATATATCGGCTTATATTCAATATCAAATTTTGAAACCAACAAATATCGTATTGGAAATAACGATATTAATATATCTTCCAAATTTCCATAATAATATCTGTATAATCATGAAATCCAGTATCAAAATATTCCGAAGATGATTTCCATTCAAATCCACTCCAATTCATATATTGGAAATTCTGGTTATATTAAAACCCATTCTAAATCCAATTTATTTATTTAAAAATAACTGGATTATAATTCTAGTTAATAACTAGTTCATTTTGAGAAAAATATATTTTTATCTTTTCAAATATGGAATTTTTCATCCCAATTCTTTCCAAATCATTTATTATGATTTTACACAAATTATTAATATTTTTAATAATTTTATCAAGGCCCGTACGGTCGATTTCCATAAACGGTCATCAAAGTGCACTTACAGCGACCTTTTCCAAATTTGATTTGGACAATTTCCAAATCCAACCATTAGATTTTGAATTTGTTATATCCGTTGGAAAGCTCTTTTCAATACGAACCCAACGTTTCTGGTTTTAGGAGAATCCGATGGTCGGATCTCCCATAATGTCCATTTGAAGTCCATGGTCGAAATTCGCGAACTGCCGCGGCGCGGCGCGTTCTATTCAGGCCATTAAATATATATAATATATATATTATATATATTTCGTCGATTTCCAATTAAATCGTATTTTATAAATCGTTTATAAATTCATTTTAAAACGATTCCAACTTCATTTTCAATTTTAAATAAAAATTGAATTTTCCTTATCATTATAATATATAAATGATAATATTTTCAAAATATCAGATTTTGAAATCATTTCCTTTTCGATATTCATTATAAAAATGAATATAATCGATATAAATACCGTTCGCCTTCAAAATGGCGCATATCTAATCAACACGGCTTCATATATTTCAACTTTTCCCGTGTCCATCCTAAATCGGACATCAAAATCATATTTTGATCCATTACTGAATATTATTCTAAAATATTAGTTATTTTAAAATATTCATTATTCGTCATTTTAAAATATCCGTTTATTTAAAAGATTCGTTCTTTCCGAATTGGAACCAGACACAGTCAATTACCATATAATTTTATTTATATGGATTTCATACAACACTTATATATATCAACAATGATAAACAATCAACCGTCATCCATAGTGCACTACACAACTGCATAAGCATTAAATATAAATAATTAACGCTTACAACTGTCTGTCAACCCATCGATTGACATACAACTAAACAATTGGGATTAGTGTACGTCAAATATCATCCCAATACCCGTGTGGGGTTTCAACCAACAAATATTGAATATTACTTGTGCAGTTGGGCGATGTGTAAACTTATCGTCCCAATCAATATCAGTTAAATAGGTGTACATAAAC
Source organism: Allium sativum (assembly GCA_030737875.1). Taxonomy (NCBI): domain Eukaryota; kingdom Viridiplantae; phylum Streptophyta; class Magnoliopsida; order Asparagales; family Amaryllidaceae; genus Allium; species Allium sativum. Next base: position 765,574,643 of record CM060913.1, on the reverse strand, counting down.
AAATCGTCCGATTTTTAAATGAATATTTATTTTCATTCATATACTCGTTAAAAATTATATTTTTAACGATAAAATGTTTATTTCAACACATGAAAATTTTATATGGTTTATATATACAATAAAAATGTTATTTTTATTAATCAAATATTTTATTTTCCATTTCACAATACAATCACGATCAATTTCCACCACACAATATGATCAAACAAGTCGTCCATGGTCTGTGGACGACGGTGTCATGAGCTACTAAGCCCCGTCTGCAACCTAAAATATATTTAACTAGAAAATAAACTTGAATTAGAAGTTCTCACCATTCGGATCCACTCCGTTAATTTTTAGCGGACGATTTGGATTTGGATTTGTTTCCAGTCGGTTCCATCGCAATCTATTTCACGCGGTATATATATTAAACATCATATTTTTATATAACGCTAATTCTATTTAAAAATCACATTTTTATAATGATGTATATATTTTTAAATTAATGATATATATATATATATTCAAATTTACATTTTTATAATTTACATTTCATATTAAAAATCAGATTTTTTAGTTCAACACTATATATATAAAAATCACATTTTTATATCTATGATATATATATATCACATTTTTATTTTAAAGCTATACGTATATATAAATAATATTTTTGTCTAATGTTATAATATATAAAAATCACATTTTTATACTGTTAATTCATATATAAAAATCACATTTTCAACATGCCATTCATACAATAAAAATCGCATTTTTAATTCGCTATATATATAATAAAAATCATATTTTTATAATGCTACTGCATATAATAAAAATCAAATTTTTATATCTCAAAAATTATATTTGTATTTTGCTACTTCTATTTTAAAAACAATGCAAATTTTATTTACAAAACAATGCTTATTTTATTTACAAAACATTTGATTATCGCTTATTTACTAATTTAAATAAGCTAATTAAATAATAATATTTAATTAACAAATTAAACAGATTAATCACGTTACAAAAAAGTGTTACCATCTATCATCTTCTTTCTGTAACACACTCCGCAAAAATGAACCCATCGTTGACTTTGCAGAGCCGCCCACCACCGCCAGTCTAGTGCACTGTACCACCATCGAACTGTACCACGGTGTAAAAACCCGTAACTTCCCCGGTAAGGAAAGAGTGGATAATTCGAGAACAAGCCACAAAATAGAACGCAGACGGAAGAACATTTCATTGTTAATTACAACAATTCATCAGAATACAAGAACATACAGAGTATAAATGAATATTACACAGAAATATCATAGATTTAAATTACATTTAAATACATAGCAGCGAAAAATAATACAATACACAACTAGAAGAGATATACAGATACAAAGCTTTTCGGATATCATTCCAGCTGTAAACCAGGATCCTGTGAATATAAATCTGCAAAACCAAAACTACTAGCTGCCCGTGTCAAAATAAGGGCACCCAGAGTTTAGGTTAAAACAATAAACTCCAGGTCAGTCATGGGACTGGTGTGAGAACTAAAACAGTTATTATTCTTTATTTTAAAGCTCGGTAAATCAAGGGACCACGTCGTATAACACGGAACGGGTTTCCTCCCAAGAATACCAGTGCATAAAACGACAGCGCAATGCTAAGTAAAGAAAAATGAAGCTATTATAAGACCCAGTTCCCATCACACAATGCAACGCAAGCCGGAGGATAGGGTTTTTACCTTATAATAGCCAAGAATGCTTAGTACGTTTAAAACAAATCATTTGATACTATTATAAGTGCATAGTGTATAAAACAACTTCAAATCATAAGTATCAATCATAGACGGTATAAGCGCCCCATCCCACTATGTCGCCATACTAGGTTCTATAATCAAAACCGCAAATGTCACGTATTTGGAAATTGGATTTCCTCCTATGAACCGAGGCAAGGGATCGTCCTCTACCGATTTGAGACAATCTAGCCCATGTCTAAGGAACAGCCGCAACTACCCCATGGATCGTCAGGGCCGGTCCACCGATGTGGATTATTATGCCTGAACACTACGTTTCCCCGCCATTTGGGGCGTAAATGAGACAACGAATGACTCCATCGGACCCGGATCGTCCGATCAAACCGAGGCGCCTCGCAACAACAACAACCACACAGGTGAAAAGTATATAAATGTCAGGGCTGGTAGGTCACTGACACCACCCTAGCTAGAAGGAAACACATGCCCTCCCTGAGGTCCTCTCCGGTTTCTGGTTCACAACCGGGGTGTGAGACTCGCGAATTCACGTTACACAAAGCTATGCCACACAGGCGGTGCTTTGATCATCAACCACAAGACTTTGCTTTTCAACAGAAGCCTTGATCATTTGCCACTTAGGCATGCCACACAGGCAATTCACTCTATGCGTTTGATATCCATCTGTATATAACCCCTGAGCTTGTACGTCTCAGAGAAGGGCGTTAAGCAAGAGAATAAATTCTCCGCCGCCAAACTGATATATATTTAATAGAAATCAATCACACAGACTAAAATCCAATGTCATACACACAGTCCATTTACAAGTCCGTTCTGGGTCTGAACGAAACCGGAGGCACCTAGTACCCCGCATATCCATCGATCTCCAAGTACGTCTAGACGATCACCAACTGTTTCCATCTTCTTAGGTGTACAGCCCAATCAAGATCATCAGTAATCACCCAAACGACGTGAAGACTTCCGGTCTTCGACCACCGTCTTCATCTTCGACTTATCGTCGTATCAGTTATTCAAAATGGGATAAACCCGGTCTTTCTGAACAACTCGCGTATATATATAATAAACACGTGTTACAAAAACACAACATACGCCTCATTCCAATTCAGAATATTCTTTTATTCAAATATTCTTATATTTTGGGAAAGGTTCCCATTAATTTTATCAAAGATAAATTCTTTAAATTTATTCTTTAATCTCCTTTGAATATCAATTCAAACTAGTCGGGATTAGCGAATCACACCGGAATAATCATTTATTTTAATCTCCCAATCCCAACCTATTCATCCCATGAAGTAAAACTGGTAATACTTCATATCTAACACCACGGTGTTATCGGTAAATTCAATTACCATTTCACGTTCAAATCTAATTAAAGATTTAACTATCGCCTGGAGTAAAACTGGTGATACTCCATTCTCGATCATTTCAATCTAATTAAAGATTCATTAAAACTCCATTTAGTTTTAATCCTTAACTGGGTTAAAGAATCAGTGTCATTTAAAACACGGTTCACGATAAACCCAAAATCACATTCCATTAATTATCGGGTTAAAGAACGAGTGTTATTTAAAACACTGTTCACGATAAACCCAAAAATCAATATCAATTCAATTCCAATTAAATATTATTTAATTGGTACACTTCATTAAATCTAAATAAAAAGATTTAATCTTTTCTCAACTGGGTTCAAGAACAGTGTTAGTCAAGACACCATTCACGACAAACCCAAATCACATTTGATATTAAATACAAGGCTCTGAATAGAAAATATATCGGCTTATATTCAATATCAAATTCTACGACCAACAGATATCGTATTGGAAATAACGATATACATATCTATATCTTTCAAATTTCCATAACAACATCTGTATAATCACAAAATCCAACCTCGAAATATTCCTAAGACAATTTCGATTCAAATCCATTCCAATGCAATCATTGGAAATTCTGGTTATTTTTAAAACCCTTTTCAAATTCAATCTATTTATTCAAAAACAAATAAAATTTTAATTCTAGTTCAAAACTAGTTCATTTCGATAAAAATCTATTTTTATCTTTTCAAATATGGAGATTTTCATCCCAATTCTTCACAAATCATTTCTTATGATTTTACACAAATTATTGATATTTTTAATAATTTTATCAAGGCCCGTACAGTCGATTTCCATCAACGGCCATCGAACTGCACTTACAGCGACCTTTTTCAAATTTGATTTGGACATAATTCCAAATCCAACCGCTAGATTTCTAATTTCTAACATTCGTTAGAAAGCTCTTTTTGATACGAACCCAATGGTTCCGGTTTGAGGAGAATCCGATGATCGGATCTCCCGCAATATCCATTCGAAGTCAATGGTCGAAATTCGCGAACTGCCGCGGCGCGTTCTATTCAGGCCATTATATAATATATATAATATATATAATATATACTTCGTCGATTTCCTTTTAAACGTATTATATAAATCGTTTTAAATTCGTTTTCAAAATGAATTCAACTTCATTTCAAATTCAAATCAAAATTGAAATTTTCCTTATAAATTCGTTTTAAATTCATTTCAAATTGATTTCTAATTCAATTTCAGTTCGTTTTCAGTTCAATTCAATTTCAATTCGAATTCATTTATATTCAATTTCAATTCGAATTCACTTATATTCAATTTCAATTCGAATTCATTTCTATTCAGTTTCAGTTCGAATTTCAATTCTTTTCAAAATATCAGATTTTGAAATCACTTTCGATATTCATTATAAAATGAATGAAATCGATATAAATATCGTTCACGTCAAAATGGCGTCCATCTAATCAACACGGCTTCATATATTTCTATTTTCAAATATTCTATTTCAAATATTTCTTTTTCAAATATTTCTATTCAAATATTTCTTTTTCAAATATTTCTATTCAAACATTTCTTTTTCAAATATTTCTATTCAAAACTGGAATGAAGCCCAATCAATTACCATATAATGTTAATTATATGGATTTTCTACACCACATGTACACAATAACAACGATGAATAATCAACCATCATCCAAAGTGCATTCTACACTGTATAAGCATCAAATATAAATATTTAACGCTCATAACAGTCTGTCAATCAATCGATCGACATACAACTAATTATTGGGATTAGTGTAGGTCATATATCATCCCAATACCCGTGTGGGGTTTCAAACAATCAAACACAGATTTTATTTGTGCAGTTGGGCGATGTGTAAAATTTATCGTCCCAATCAATATCAGTCAATGTGTGTATATAAACAAATCGTCCGATCTGTTTATTTTTATTTGATTTCATATGCACGTTAAAAATTCTATTTTTAACTATAAAATATTTTCAACTATAGAAATATTTTATTTTCATTACACATCACATCACACAATCAACTACACAGCAAAATCACACAAACAAGCATACAAGCCGTCCATGGTCTGTGGACGACGGGTGTCGGGTGCTACTAAACACCGTCAGCATCCTAGTATATATATGTAACTAGAAAAATCAAATAAAAGGTGAGGAGTTCTCACAGATTAGCTAATCCAACACCACGACTCTTCTTAGGTAGAAATCTTCGTCGTTCTTGCCTCTTGTCACTTTTCACTGCCCGAATTCTCTACATATATAAAAATCACATTTTTACTTCGCTATTCAATATATAAAAATCGAATTTTTACTTTGCTATTCAATATATAAAAATCGAATTTTTACTTTGCTATTCAATATATAAAAATCGAATTTTTACTTTGCTATTCAATATATAAAAATCGAATTTTTACTTTGCTATTCAATATATAAAAATCGAATTTTTTACTTTCTCTATAATATAAAAATCATATCTTTTATCCACATTAAAAATCATGTCTTTATTTAATAAAAGATTATATTTTTATACTTCTACAATATAAAAGATTATATTTTTATACTTCTACAATATAAAAGATTATATTTTTATACTTCTACAATATAAAAGATTATATTTTTATACTTTTTCTTCATATAAAAATTATATTTCTATATTCCACCTATGATAAAAATCGAATTTTTATTCTTTCTATCATGTAAAAATTATATTTTTCCTACGCCTATCATATAAAAATTATATTTTTAATTGTCTACTAATATCAAAATCATATTTTTATCTCTAACAAACTAATTACTTTATAAATAAATAACCTAGACAATTAAATAAACCAAAATAAAAATAAAAATAAAAGAAACTTACATTGTATCGGATTTTTCCGAGGGGGGGGGGTCTTCTGTCGGTAGCAAGAGGAAGGGGGGTCTCGATCGCGGCTGGGATAGGGGGGTCTCGATCGCGGCAGAGGAGGAGGGGGGGTCGATCGCGGCAGAGGAGGAGGGGGGGGGGGGTCGATCGCGGCAGAGGAGGAGGGGGGTCGCGCGGTGGCGCGCCGCCTGTGGGGGGGGGGCTCGGCGGTAGTTTAGGTTTTTTTTATTATTTCATTTTCTGAAATGAAAACTAACGCCGGGGGGGGGGGGGGGGGGGGCTGAGTAAATAAAGGAGAGGGGGTTTATTTTTAATTATAGTTTTATTTTATTTTAATCCCAAAAGGTAACTTTTTCTTTCGACCTCGAAACAAGGCCCACCGCCTATCGTCCATAGCTAATTACCCCCATTCCGAACACAATGGGATATGTTTCGTAAGCTGATTCGATCGTTTCGATCAGTTTCCATTAAAATCAACATATAACTCTATATATTGAATTTTGAACGTGCATTTCAATTTACCGGGCCCACATACTAACTCGAAAAATTCCCGAAAAATATTTTCTAGCTTCGTATTGACGATACGGTCTTAACAAAACTAGTTTCGTCGAATTCTGAGACCGTTTGAAAAATGGCCATTTTCCAGTCGATTAAAATCAACTGAAACTGGTCAAACGCGTTTTCCTTTGCCACGCTCACATATTGATTCGAAAAATTATGAAATTTGAAAATTAGCAATAACTTGACATCACAGATCCAACAAAAGTGGTTTCGTCGAAACCCGAGGTCGTTTGCAAAATTCCCATTTTTAAGGGCCTGAATTTCATAGCGACTATTCAGAATTTTCAACTGGACATATCTTTTGATTCCCGCTATGAAATTTCGATTTTTCGGATTTGTTGGAAAGATATTCCCAAATAGATCCTATTATTTTTGGTTTTACTAAAATCTGGTTTATTTTGCACCCGGTACATTCATTTGAATTTTGAAATCGATTTATCGAACTACCGCGCCATTTTCAATTCCTTTTATAATTTATATATAAATATTATATTCTAACGACGACGTATATAAATACATACATTCGAATTTTATTCAAAATAAATTTCTCGTCGATATTTTTCGAAATAATCTATTTTAAATATTCAAAATTCGCTAAAATTGCCAAAATAAAAATTTTAAACTGGCCCAGATTTTCAGGTTGTTACAATCTCCCCCACTTAAAACTTTTCGTCCCCGAAAAGGAACAAAGCCGAAAGTTGTTTCACAAATCAACTCAACTTCCATTATTTTGATTACGGCTTAAGTTCTTCAACTTTTCAGTTTCCAAGAACCTTTCAAAAATCTCAAAAATTTGGCTAACACCCTAAATTTTCGAAAAATTTCGCCATAACCTCCCCTGCACCGGGAGCACGGGAAAATCCCGAAATTGCCATATACGCCTTCTGATCTCAAAAAGAAAAAGAAAAAGCCAAGCGGCTAGCCAATAGGCTCATAAAATCATCATCACCCAAACAAAATAGTAAATTATGATAAACATGTACCTATTTGTCGGGCAAACAAATTTTATTCTCTGCTCTAGCCTCTTTGCTATGACCTGTTCAATGTAAGTACAAGTATATGCAAGCAAATGCGACTAATTTTCAATACAATTCAATATTTGATACAATTAGGTGTAATGGTTCAAAATTATCAATAAATAAACAAACAACGCAAACATCAATCAATTAGTGGATTAACGTTTCAAATTCATAATTTTGATACATATACATATACAGAAAATCATGTTTTTGATGCCAAATCACAACAATAAGCCCTATCTAATTTTGGATCTCACACCAGTCAATTGGAAATATATAGAAATCTCACTTTCGTCACACGAACATAAATTCTAATGATGGAGCTCCATCATCAAAATCATCTTCGGGCGATTAGAGTGTAATTCTATATCTATCCAGTATATTAAAACTTCAAATACACGTTTGCAAGGCGTATATGCAAAATCTTTATATACTGGACTGTCCAAATCAATAAAAATAAATAATCAAATACGAATAATTGATTTTAAATTTTCAAAACAAAATTTGGTTTCATTTTAAAAATATACTCTTCACACTCGTTCTAGGATACTACTGATCCTATCTCTAACGAGTCATTCTCGTTGGATATTACTAATCCAATATCTGATGAATTCTTTCGTATGGTTCTAATGTGCCTTGTTCTCTGAGCTTTGTAAACCAAAGCTCTGATACCAACTGTAAAAACCCATAACTTCCCCGGTGAGGAAAGAGCGGATAATTCGAGAACAAGCCACAAAATAGAACGCAGACGAAAGAACATTTCGTTGTTAATTACAACAATTCATCAGAATACAAGAACATACAGAGTATAAATGAATATTACACAGAAATATCAGAGATTTAAATTACATTTAAATACATAGCAGTGGAAAATAATACAATACACAACTAGAAGAGATATACGGATACAAAGCTTTCCGGATATTATTCCAACTGTAAACCAGGATCCTGTAAATATAAATCTGCAAAACCAAAACTACTAGCTGCCCGTGTCAAAATAAGGGCACCCAGAGTTTAGGTTAAAACAATAAACTCCAGGTCAGTCATGGGACTGGTGTGAGAACTAAAACAGTTATTTTTCTTTATTTTAAAGCTCGGTAAATCAAGGGACCACGCCGTATAACACGGAATGGGTTTCCTCCCAAGAATACCAGTGCATAAAACAACAGCGCAATGCTAAGTAAAGAAAAATGAAGCTATTATAAGACCCAGTTCCCATCACACAATGCAACGCAAGCCGGAGGATAGGGTTTTTACCTTATAATAGCCAAGAATGCTTAGTACGTTTAAAACAAATCATTTGATACTATTATAAGTGCATAGTGTATAAAACAACTTCAAATCATAAGTATCAATCATAGACGGCATAAGCGCCCCATCCCACTATGTCGCCATACTAGGCTCTACAATCAAAATCGCAAATGTCACGTATTTGGAAATTGGATTTCCTCCTATGAACCGAGGCAAGGGATCGTCCTCTACCGATTCGAGACAATCTAGCTCATGTCTCAGGAACAGCCGCAACTGCCCCATGGATCGTCAGGGCCGGTCCACCGATGTGGATTATTATGCCTGAACACTACGTTTCCCCGCCCTTTGGGGCGTAAATGAGCCAACGAATGACTCCATCGGACCCGGATCGTCCGATCAAACCGAGGCGCCTCGCAACAGCAACAACCACACATATGAAAAGTATATAAATGTCAGGGATGGTAGGTCACTGACACCACCCTAGCTAGAAGGAAACGCATGCCCTCCCTGAGGTCCTCTCCCGTTTCTGGTTCACAACCGGGGGTGAGACTCGCGAATTCACGTTACACAAAGCTATGCCACACAGGCGGTGCTTTGATCATCAACCACAAGACTTTGCTTTTCAACAGAAGCCTTGATCATTTGCCACTTAGGCATGCCACACAGGCAATTCACTCTATGCGTTTGATATCCATCTGTATATAACCCCTGAGCTTGTACGTCTCAGAGAAGGGCGTTAAGCAAGAGAATAAATTCTCCGCCGCCAAACAGATATATATTTAATAGAAATCAATCACACAGACTAAAATCCAATGTCAGACACACAGTCCATTTACAAGTCCGTTATGGGTCTAAACGAAACCGGAGGCACCTAGTACCCCGCATATCCATCAATCTCCAAGTACGTCTGGACGATCACCAACTGTTTCCATCTTCTTGGGTGTACAGCCCAATCAAGATCATCAGTAATCACCCAAACGACGTGAAGACTTCCGGTCTTCGACCACCGTCTTCATCTTCGACTTATCGTCGTATCAGTTATTCAGAATGGGATAAACCCGGTCTTTCTGAACAACTCGCGTATATATATAATAAACACGTGTTACACAAACACAACATACGCCTCATTCCAATTCAGAATATTCTTTTATTCAAATATTCTTATATTTTGGGAAAGGTTCCCATTAATTTTATCAAAGATAAATTCTTTAAATTTATTCTTTAATCTCCTTTGAATATCAATTCAAACTAGTCGGGATTAGCGAATCACACCGGAATAATCATTTATTTTAATCTCCTAGTCCCAACCTATTCATCCCATGAAGTAAAACTGGTAATACTTCATATCTAACACCACGGTGTTATCGGTAAATTCAATTACCATTTCACGTTCAAATCTAATTAAAGATTTAACTATCGCCTGGAGTAAAACTGGTGATACTCCATTCTCGATCATTTCAATCTAATTAAAGATTCATTAAAACTCCACTTAGTTTTAATCGTTAACTGGGTTAAAGAATCGGTGTCATTTAAAACACGGTTCACGATAAACCCAAAATCAAATTCCATTAATTATCGGGTTAAAGAACGAGTGTTATTTAAAACACTGTTCACGATAATCCCAAAAATCAATATCAATTCAATTCCAATTAAATATTATTTAATTGGTACACTTCATTAAATCTAAATAAAAAGATTTAATCTTTTCTCAACTGGGTTCAAGAACAGTGTTAGTCAAGACACCATTCACGACAAACCCAAATCACATTTGATATTAAATACAAGGATCTGAATAGAAAATATATTGGCTTATATTCAATATCAAATTCTACGACCAACAGATATCGTATTGGAAATAACGATATACATATCTATATCTTTCAAATTTCCAAAACAACATCTGTATAATCACAAAATCCAACCTCGAAATATTCCTAAGACAATTTCGATTCAAATCTATTCCAATGCAATCATTGGAAATTCTGGTTATTTTTAAAACCCTTTTCAAAGTCAATCTATTTATTCAAAAACAAATAAAATTTTAATTCTAGTTCAAAACTAGTTCATTTCGATAAAAATCTATTTTTATCTTTTCAAATATGGAGATTTTCATCCCAATTCTTCACAAATCATTTCTTATGATTTTACACAAATTATTGATATTTTTAATAATTTTATCAAGGCCCGTACAGTCAATTTCCATCAACGGCATCGAACTGCACTTACAGCGACCTTTTTCAAATTTGATTTGGACATAATTCCAAATCGAACCGCTAGATTTCTAATTTCTCACATTCGTTAGAAAGCTCTTTTCAATACGAACCCAATGGTTCCGGTTTTAGTAGAATCCGACGGTCGGATCTCCCGCAATATCCATTCGAAGTCAATGGTCGAAATTCGCGAACTGCCGCGGCGCGGCGCATTCTATTCAGGCCATTATATTATATATATAATATATATAATATATACTTCGTCGATTTCCTTTTAAACGTATTATATAAATCGTTTTAAATTCGTTTTCAAAACGAATTCAACTTCATTTCAAATTCAAATCAAAATTGAAATTTTCCTTATAAATTCGTTTTAAATTCATTTCAAATTGATTTCAATTCAAATTGATTTCTAATTCAATTTCAGTTCATTTTCAGTTCAATTCAATTTCAATTCGAATTCATTTATATTCAATTTCAATTCGAATTCACTTATATTCAATTTCAATTCGAATTCATTTCTATTCAGTTTCAGTTCGAATTTCAATTCTTTTCAAAATATCAGATTTTGAAATCACTTTCGATATTCATTATAAAATGAATGAAATCGATATAAATATCGTTCACGTCAAAATGGCGTCCATCTAATCAACACGGCTTCATATATTTCTATTTTCAAATATTCTATTTCAAATATTTCTTTTTCAAATATTTCTATTCAAATATTTCTTTTTAAAATATTTCTATTCAAATATTTCTTTTTCAAATATTTCTATTCAAAACTGGAATGAAGCCTAATCAATTACCATATAATGTTAATTATATGGATTTTCTATACCACATGTACACAATAACAACGATGAATAATCAACCATCATCAAAAGTGCATTCTACACTGTATAAGCATCAAATATAAATATTTAACGCTCATAACAGTCTGTCAATCAATCGATCGACATACAACTAATTATTGGGATTAGTGTAGGTCATATATCATCCCAATACCCGTGTGGGGTTTCAAACAATCAAACACAGATTTTATTTGTGCAGTTGGGCGATGTGTAAAATTTATCGTCCCAATCAATATCAGTCAATGTGTGTATATAAACAAATCGTCCGATCTATTTATTTTTATTTCATTTCATATACACGTTAAAAATTCTATTTTTAACTATAAAATATTTTCAACTATAGAAATATTTTATTTTCATTTCACATCACACAATCAACTACACAGCAAAATCACACAAACAAGCATACAAGCCGTCCATGGTCTGTGGACGACGGGTGTCGAGTGCTACTAAACACCGTCAGCATCCTAGTATATATATGTAACTAGAAAAATTAAATAAAAGGTGAGGAGTTCTCACAGATTAGCTAATCCAACGCCACGACTCTTCATAGGTAGAAATCTTTGTCGTTCTTGCCTCTTGTCACTTTTCACTGCCCGAATTATCTACATATATAAAAATCACATTTTTACTTCGCTATTCAATATATAAAAATCGAATTTTTACTTTGCTATTCAATATATAAAAATCGAATTTTTACTTTGCTATTCAATATATAAAAATCGAATTTTTACTTTGCTATTCAATATATAAAAATCGAATTTTTACTTTGCTATTCAATATATAAAAATCGAATTTTTACTTTGCTATTCAATATATAAAAATCGAATTTTTTACTTTCTCTATAATATAAAAATCATATCTTTTATCCACATTAAAAATCATGTCTTTATTTAATAAAAGATTATATTTTTATACTTCTACAATATAAAAGATTATATTTTTATACTTCTACAATATAAAAGATTATATTTTTATACTTCTACAATATAAAAGATTATATTTTTATACTTTTTCTTCATATAAAAATTATATTTCTATATTCCACATATGATAAAAATCGAATTTTTATTCTTTCTATCATGTAAAAATTATATTTTTCCTACGCCTATCATATAAAAATTATATTTTTAATTGTCTTCTAATATCAAAATCATATTTTTATTTCTAACAAACTAATTACTTTATAAATAAATAACCTAGACAATTAAATAAACCAAAATAAAAATAAAAATAAAAGAAACTTACATCGTATCGGATTTTTCCGAGGGGGGGGTCTTCGGTCGGCAGTAGGAGGAAGGAGGGGTCTCGATCGCGGCAGGGGATAGGGGGTCTCGATCGAGGCAGAGGAGGAGGGGGGGTCGATCGCGGCAGAGGGTAGGGGGGTCGCGATCGCGGCAGAGGAGGGGGGGGGGGGGTCGCGCGGTGGCCCGCCGCCTGTGGGGGGTCTCGGCGGTAGTTTAGGTTTTTTTTTTCGTTTTCTGAAATGAAAACTAACGCGGGCGGGTGGGGGGGGGCCTGGGTAAATAAAGGAGGGGGGTTATTTTTAATTATAGTTTTATTTTATTTTAATCCCAAAAGGTAACTTTTTCTTTCGACCTCGACACAAGGCCCACCGCCTGTCGTCCATAGCTAATTACCCCCATTCCGAACATAATGGGATATATTTCGTAAGCTGATTCGATCGTTTCGATCAGTTTCCGTTAAAATCAACATATAACTCTATATATTGAATTTTGAACGCGCATTTCAATTTACCGGGCCCACATACTAACTCGAAAAATTCCCGAAAAATATTTTCTAGCTTCGTATTGACGATACGGTCTTAACAAAACTAGTTTCGTCGAATTCTGAGACCGTTTGAAAAATGGCCATTTTCTAGTCGATTAAAATCAACTGAAACTGGTCAAACGCGTTTTCATTTGCCACGCTCACATATTGATTCGAAAAATTATGAAATTTGAAACTTAGCAATAACTTGACATCACAGATCCAACAAAAGTGGTTTCGTCGAAATCCGAGGTCGTTTGCAAAATTCCCATTTTTAAGGGCCTGAATTTCATAGCGACTATTCAGAATTTTCAACTGGACATATCTTTTGATTCCCGCTATGAAATTTCGATTTTTCGATTTGTTGGAAAGATATTCCCAAATAGATCCTATTATTTTTGGTTTCACTAAAATCCGATTTATTTTGCACCTGGTACATTCATTTGAATTTTGAAATCGAATTATCGAACTACCGCGCCATTTTCAGTTCCTTTTATAATTTATATATAAATATTATATTCTAACGACGACGTATATAAATACATACATTCGAATTCTATTCAAAATAAATTTCTCGTCGATATTTTTCAAAATAATCTATTTTAAATATTCAAAATTCGCTAAAATTGCCAAAATAAAAATTTTAAACTGGCCCAGATTTTCAGGTTGTTACACACGGCCTCAGCCTACGTGGCTCCTCCAACTGCCGAGAACGACGCCACCTCCGGTGGACCCCTCCGCCCAGAAAACCACTCGAGAGTCCCTGTGTTTTCGCCCAAAATTCGAGCAGGATCTGACACGAGAACGCATCATAGTGGTATGAAAATGATGAGCTTTCGAAGCTCTTTGATTTGCTTCAGGAAGTTTTTAGAAATGTTGAATGGGTTGGATGAAAATTTTTAGGGAAAATTGGAGCATTTTTGGCCCTTCAAACATTGAACGGCGGCTTATGAAAAATTGGGGTTATGGCCCTTTTAAATTAAATATCTTATTAATTATTTAATTCTAAATTACATGTTGTCATTACAAACTTCAAATTAAACCCAACAACTGTCACTCCTAGCTAGTTACCCCTAATCCGAACACAATGGAATATGTTTCGCAAGCCCATTCGACTATTACGATCAGTTTTCCTTAAAAGTAAAATATAAATCATTATATATTTAATTTAAACGTATATTTTAATTTACCGGGGCCACATACGAACTCCAAAAATTCCAGAAAAATAAATCTGGCTATGTTTTGACGATACGGTCCTAACAAAACTAATTTCGTCGAATATTGAGGCCTTTTGAAAAACGGTCATTTTCCAGTCGATTAAATTCAAACTGAACTGACCAAACGCGTTTAAATTCACCACGCTCACATATTGATTCCAAAAATTATGAAAATTGGAATATAGCAATAATTTGATATTCCAGATCCAACAAAACTGGTCTCATCGAAAACGAAGGTCGTTTGCAAAATCGCTATTTTTAAAGGATAATATTATATAAAATTCTGTAGCGACTATTTTGAATTTTTAACTGGACATAACTTTTTATTCCCGTTATGAAATATGGATTTCTCACAATTGTTGGAAAGATATTTTCAAACAGAATCAAATATTTCTAGTTTTACCAAAATCTGGTTTATTTTCAATCCTGTACATTCATTTGAAATTTGAAATCGAATTTTCAAACTACCGCGCCATTTTCAATTCCTTTTATAATTAAAATAAATATTTATATTCAAACTTCGATTTAAATAAATTTATACATTATAATTCTATTCATAATTAATTTCTAATCGTTATTATTTAAAATAAATCATTTTAAATATTCAAAATTTGTTAAAATTGCCAAAAAAAAAATTTAATTGGTTCTGATTTTCTAGGTTGTTGCAATCTCCCCCACTTAAAATCATTTCGTCCTCGAAAAGGAACGGAGCTGAAAGTTTAACTAACCAATCAACTTTCAGTTTGGCTTTCATTCTTCAACTTTTTAGTTTCTAAGAATTTTCAAATTCTTCAAAAATTTGGCTAACACCCTAAATATTTGAAAAATTTGGCCATAATCTCCTTTGTACGGGGAGACATTTAAAACTGCAACTAGCCACGCAGGGCCCTCATCATCCACAAAGAAAAAGAAAAAGCCAAGCAGCTAGCCAATCGGCTCATAAAATCATCTAAACCCAATAAATTAGTAAACATGTACCTATTTGTCGGGCATACAATTTTATTCCTCTTCTTAGCCTCCTTGCTATGACCTGTTCAATGTATATACATGTATATGCATGCAATTGCAATCAATTTTCAAGTCAGTTCAATATTTGATTCAATTGGCTAATTTTACCTTTCATTTTCATATTGGTTTAATTAATTATCATTCCAATATTTTTATTAGTTACACTATTAATCAAACAACACAACCAGCAATCAATTTATGAATTAGCTTTTCAAACATGTATTTTTAATATGTATAGTCAAAAATCATATTTTTGATGCCAAATCACAACAATATATTCTATCTATATTTTGGTTCTCACACCAATCAATTGGAAATATATATATATCCTACTTTCGAAACACGAACATAAACACTGATGATACTAGTAATCATCGGTATCATCTCCGGGCGACTAGATTGTGATTCTATATCCATCCAGTATATTTGAGGCTTCGTATACACGTGGATCAGACGTATATTCAAAATCTCCATATACCCGACAGTCCAAATCAATTTAAGATAAAATATTCAAATACGTATTATATGGTTTAAATTTTCAAAACAAAATTTATTTTCATTTTTATTTTAAAAATAACACTCATTCGACTCATTCTAGGATACTATTGATCCCATCTCTTACGAGTCATTCTCATGGGATATTACTAATCCAGTCTCGGATGAATTCTTTCGTTTGGTTCTAAAGTGTCTTGTTCTCGAGCTCTGTAAACCAAAGCTCTGATATCAAACTGTGACGACCTGAACTTCCCCGGTCTCCGAAGAGAAGAGAAAGAACGGATTGTCTGAGAACACGACAAATCAGAACATAAACATAAGAACATTTCATTGCTTATTACAACAATTACATCAGAGCACAAGAATATACAGAGTATGAATAAATATTATACATCAGAAGAATATTAGAGATTTACAAATTACAATGCAGTGGAAAAATAATACACAACACAGCTTAAAGAAATACACGGATACAGAGCGTTCTGAATATAGCTTCAGCTGTAAACCAGGATCCTATAAAAATAAATATGCAAAAACCAAAACTACTAGCTACCCGTGTGGAAAATAGGGGCATCCAGAGTTTAGGTTAAAACAATAAACTCCAAGTCAGTTATGTGACTGGTGTGAGAACTAAAAACAGTTATTAAATCTTTTACTTTAAAAGTAAATCAAGCGACCACGCCATATAACACGGAATGGGTTTTCTCCCAAGAATACCAGTGCATAAACAAACAACGTAATGCTTTTTGAAAAAATGAAGCTATTATAAGACCCAAGTCCCATCACACAATGCAACGCATGCCGGAGGATATGGTTTTCCCTTATAATAGCCAAACATGCTTGGTACATTTAAAACAAATCATTTTGATATTATTACAAGTGCATAGCGTATAAAACAACTTCAAATATAAATGTATCAATTATAGACGGCATGGGTACCATCTATCATGTCGCCATACTAGGCTCTACAATTTAAACCGCAAAGTCACGTATTGGAAGTTGGATTTCCATCTGTGAACCAAGGCAAGGGATCGTCCTTACCCCTTCGAGAGTGTCTAGCCCAAACCTCAGGATCAGAGCTCGAGTGACCATTGGATCGTCAAGGCCGGTCCACACAGAGTGGATTAAAATGCCTGAACAATAAGTTTACCCGCCCTATGGGGCGTAAACTGGTAAGTATATCGACCAAACCATTCATCGGCCCCGTAGTGACCGATATAACTGAGGCGCCTCGCTTTCCATCATCCACATAAGTAAAATGTGTGGGTTCCATACCATGACACCACTCCTAGCTTGAAAGAAACTCATGTCTTCGCAGAAGTCCTGTCCCGTTTCTGGTTCACACCGGGGTGTGAGGTTCGCGAATCAATGTTATACACAAAGCTATGCTATATTAAAGCCGTGCTTTGATCATCAACAACAAGACTATGCTTTTCAACAGAATCCTTGATCATTTGCATCTCAGCATGCCACACTGACAATTCATGCCATGCGACTGATATCTATCGATATATAACCTCTGAGCTCGTACGTCTCAGAGAATGGTGTTAAGGAAGAAAATAAATTCTCCGCCACTAAACAAATTTATTTTTAACAGAGATCAATCTACAAGAATAAAATCTGATGTCAGACACACAACCATTTATAAGTTCATTCTGGGTCTGAATGAAACCGGAGGCACCTTATTCCTCGTCCCATATGTCCAATACAGGAGGGAGGTCCTCGCATATCCAATCGATCTCCAAGTACATCTAACCGATCACCATTTATTACCTCATCTTGGCTGTACAACACAATAAGACATCAGTAATCATCCAAACGATGTGAAGACCTCCAGTCTTCAACCATCGTCTTTATCATCGACTTATTGTCGAATCAGTTATTTAGAATGGGTATAAACTCGTCCTTTCCGAATAACTCGTGTATTTTACAAACAAGGGCTACAAAAAAAAATATGCCTCATTCCAATTCTGAATATTCTTTTATTTAAATATTCATATCCTTGGGGAAAGGTTCCCATTAATTTTATCAAAGATAAATTATTCAAATTTATTCTCTAATCTTTCTTTGGATTTCAATTCAAACGAAATTAAGGTTTATCCAAACTAGTCGGGATTAGAGAACCTTACAGAAGTAACCATTTATTATATTTCCCAATCCCAACCTATTCATCCCATGGAGCAAAACTGGTAATACTCCATATTTAACACCATGGTGTTATCGGTAAAATTATTTACCATTTCACGTTCAAATCTAATTAAAGATTTAACTATCGCTTGGAGCAAAACTGGTGATACTCCATTCTCGATTATTTCATGAATTTGATAAATTTAATTATCTCATTCACTTTCCAATCTAATTAAAGATTCATTAAAACTCTAATTCAGTTTTAATCTTATAAAAATCATTACTTAATGATTATTCAAAGTTAAGAAATTAATCTTATCTTTAACAGGGTTAAAGAACTAATGTCATTTAAAACACAGTTCACGATGAACCCAAATCACATTCCATTATTTATGGAATCTTCACGGAAAATAGACCAATATATAATCGATATCAATTTCCATGTTCGACTAATAATATAAATGAAATAACGACAAAGCCTTTTAAATTCCATATATATTAACAGTCTTCCTCCACAGAAGCTCACTTTGATTATTATCCAATCGAATTCCATTCCCTTCCAATTTATTGTATTAAATTGGAAAACTTTACTTTGGAAATTTTCCTTTAAATCTTAACAAAAGATTTATAAATTCCAAATCACATTTCACTGTAAATCAGGTTAAACAACGAATGTCATTAAAAGTACAGTTCACGATAAACCCGATTCACATTCCATTTTATTCCAATTATCAAATGTAACTGGAAACTCTAATAATCTTAATTAAAAGATTTATTCCTTTCCAACGGGGTTTAAGAATAGTGTTACTGAAGACACCGTTTATGAAAAACCCAAAATCCCATTTGATGTTAAATTCAAGGCTCTGAATAGAAAATATACCGGTTTATATTCAATATCAAATTTTGAAACCAACAAATATCGTATTGGAAATAATGATATAAATATATCTTCAAAATTTCCATAATAATATCTGTATAATCACGAAATCCAATATCGAAATATTCCGAAGATGATTTCCATTCAAATCCACTCCAATTCATATATTGGAAATTCAGGTTATATTAAAACCTATTCTCAATCCAATTTAATTATTTAGAATAATTGGATTATAATTCTAGTAAATAACTAGTTCATTTCGAGAAAAATATTTTTTTTTTCTTTTAAAATATGGAATTTTTCATCCTAATTCTTCCCAAATCATTTATTATGATTTTACACAAATTATTAATATTTTTAACAATTTTATCAAGGCCCGTACAGTCGATTTCCATAAACGGTCATTGAACTGCACTTAAAGCAGCCTTTTCCAAATTTGATTTCGATAATTCCAAATCCAACCGTTAGATTTCAAATTTCTTATATTCATTGGAAAGCACTTTTCGATACGAACCCAACGGTTCTGGTTTTAGGAGAATATGACGGTCGGGTCTTCCGTGATGTCCATTCGAAGTCAATGGTCGAAATTTGCGGACTCCCGCGGTGCGGCGCGTTCTATTCAGGCCACTAAATATATATATATATATATATATATCTTCGATTTCCATTTAAAACGTATTTTATAAATCGTTCATAAATTCGTTTTTAAACAATTCCAACTTCATTTTCAATTTTAAATTAAATTGAATTTTCCTTTTCATTATAATGTATAAATTATAATATTTTCAAAATATCAGATTTTGAAATCATTTCCTTTTCGATATTCATTATAAAAATGAACAAAATCGATATAAATACCGTTCACGTCAAAATGGCGCATATCTAATCAACACGGCTTCATATATTTCAACTTTTCCCATGTCCTTCCCAAATTGGACATCAAAATCATATTTTGATCCATTAGTGAATATTATTCTAAAATATTTGTTATTTCAAAATATTCATTATTCATCCTTTTAAATTATCCGTAAATTTAAAAGATTCATTCTTTCCGAATTGGAATCAGACACAGTAAATTACCATATAATTTTATTTATATGGATTTCATACAACACATGTATATATCAACAATGATAAACCATCAGCCAGAGTGCACTACACAACTGCATAAGCATTAAATATAAATAATTAATGCTTACAATAGTCTGTCATCCCATCGATTGACATACAACTAAACAATTGGGATTAGTGTACGTCAAATATCATCCCAATACCCGTGCGGGGTTTCAATCAACAAATATTGAATATTATTTGTGCAGTTGGGCGATGTGTAAAATTATCGTCCCAATCAATATCAGTTAAATGGGTGTACATAAACAAATCGTCCGATTTGTAAATGCATATTTATTTTCATTCACATACTCGTTAAAAAATATATTGTTTAACGATAAAATGTTTATTTCAACACATGAAAATTTTATACAGTTTATATATACAATAAAAATGATATTTTTATTATTCAAATAATTTATTTTCCATTTCACAATACAATCATAATCAATTTTCACCACACAGTACGATCAAACAAGTCGTCCATGGTCTGTGGACGACGGTGTCAGGAGCTACTAAGCCCCGTCTGCAACCTAGTATATATTTAACTAGAAAATAAACTTGAGTTAGAAGTTCTCACCTTTGGGATCCACTCCGTCAATTTTTAGCGGACGATTTGGATTTGGATTTGTTTCCAGTCGGTTCCATCGCAATCTGTTTCACGCAGTATATATATTAAACATCATTGTAACACCCCGAATTTTAGTTAATGCCAAAATTCACTAATTACAGAATAAATAATCTCAGATGAGGGAATTGGGGGAAACGGGCTGCGTCATTGCGTTCGTCTCGGAAAAATACGCAAAATAGAGTCCGAGTTTTCGAAAATCGGAGTCCGTATGGCCCAGTTATGGCCCGATGAAGTTTGCAGAAAATTCAAAACTAAAACCAGATTTAAAAATTTAAAATTCAGATTTGGAATGGATCAGGCGGGGTCAGGTGGGAAGATTCCCGCCCTACCCATGTCGACAGGGCTGTCGACAGGCATGTCGACAGGGGTGTCGACTTGCCTGTCGACAGGGGCGTGGCGTCCAGTGAACCTGGGTGCACCAGGTTGGGTTCTAGGCTGGCTTAGAGGGCTGGTTCTAGAGATTTCCTAAATCTAAGGGTCCTAAGCTAATCTAGGGTTAATCTAAGGGCCTAAAACACTCACCTAATCCTATAAATAAGACCCCAACCCTACCCTAATTCATTCATAATTAGGTCTTGTAACTAAACTATGGCAAAATGAAATTTGAGCATGGCCTCCACTAGTTCATGAAGAAAGTGCAAGCAAATCACTCTCTAATCACCCTCTAATCCATTCTAAGCATCTTAATCTTCTTCATTTGGAGTGCAAATTTGCTAGTGGTGAGCTTCTATCACTTTAACATCAATTGTTAAAGTAAGTAGATTGGGTATAATGAGACTTATGGTCTCAAATGCGGATTAGTGAGTTTGAATCATTTGTAATGATATGCTACTCTATGTTTTACTATGATTATGCATAATTAATAAGTGGCTTTATGCATGCTTAATAAGTTGGTTTATGCATGTTTAACAAAGTGAGTTATGCAAGTTCATATGCAAGTTAAGTATATGTTTAAATGCAAGTTATGCATGCTTATGCGAGTATATGAATGCTTATGCAAGATATGTATATGCTTAAATGACATGATATGCAAGTTATGCATGCTTATGCAAGTATGTGAATGCTTATGCAAGTATGTGAATGCTTATGCAAGTATGTGAATGCTTATGCAAGTATGTGAATGCTTATGCAAGTATGTGGATGCTTATGCAAGTTATGTGTATGCTTAAATGCATGTTTAACATGTTATGCAAGTTATGAGAATACTTATATGCAAGATCAACATGTTATGCAAGATATGTGTATGATAATATGCAAGTTTGGGTTAAATGTAGTTGGGTTAATATATGTTCATATATGCAAGTTGACATCCTCTTAACCCATGACAAAGTTATATGCTAAGCCCATGATATTTGTGATGGATCTTCCCCTTTATTATGTCATGAAGTGAGAACGATTTACGTGGGGAACGATGGGGTTGGAAAATATGTTAATAAATGTATGATTGGGTATGATTAAGCATACCATAAAAATAAATTACCATAAGTGGGAATTTACCTATTGAGTTAGGTCTACCCCATGGGAATTTACCTATTGAGTTAGGTCTACCCATGTTATGGAAAACTTGATATTAATTAGGGATAATTAATATGGGAGTGATTAATTAGGTGTAATTAATCGACTAAGACACGAGGTTGGACTCATTTGTAGTGTAAAACTGCCCGGACCCAACCGGCTTAACCAGTTGCTACAAATGTCAGCCCAATGTGAGAGGTCTTAGCCATAAATTAAATACGTGATTAAAGTAAAGATACGAGGTTAGGCTCTGTTATGACGTAAGACTGCCCGGACTCTACCGGCTTAACCTGGCGGTCATAACAGCCAGTCTAATGTGGGAGGTCTTTATGGGAGATCACGGTCTTAATTAATTAAGAAACACTTAACCATACTAGCATGTAGTGGGACATGAGGGGTTAAGTGGGTGCCTTGGGTGGCATGTGGAAATTCAGTGGTTGCCTTGGGTGGCATGTGGAATCTAGTGGGTTGCCTTGGGGTGGCAATAGAAAATACGATTAGAATACTTAACCAAGTGGAAACATGTAATTAAACATGATTAAAGGGTTAAGTGGGATACACTAGATATGTGACAAGCTTAGGTGGGTAGCTTGTGGGGGCCCATTTCAACCAATATCCCAAACGTATCTTTGTGGGCTCGACCCATGTCGAGTGACGGGGCACGCATATTGGGCTTGATTATATGTAACAACCCGGAAAACCTGGGCCAGTTTAAAATTTTTAGTTTGGCAATTTTAGCGAATTTTGATTATTTGAAATGAATTATTTTAAATAATATCGTCGATAAATTTATTTTGAATGGAATTCGACGTATATATTATACGCGTCGTCGTTAGAATAGAATTATTTATATATAATTATAAATAGAATTGAAAATGGCGCGGTAGTTCGATAATTCGATTTCAAACTTCAAATCGAATGTACCGGGTGCAAAACAATCCGGATTTTAATGAAACCAAAAATAATGGAATCTAATAGTGAATATCTTTCCAACGAATCAGGGAAATCGAGATTTCATAGCGGGAATCAAAAGATATGTCCAGTTGAAAATTCTGAATAGTCGCTATGGAATTCAGGCCCTTAAAAATGGACATTTTGCAAATGACCTCGGATTTCGACGAAACCAGTTTTGTTGGGTCCGTGATGTCAAGTTATTGCTAGGTTTCAAATTTCATAATTTTTCGAATCAATATGTGAGCGTGGCCAAAGAAAACGCGTTTGACCAGTTTCAGTTGATTTTAATCAACTGGAAAATGGCCATTTTTCTAACGGTCTCAGAATTCGACGAAACTAGTTTTGTTAGGACCGTATCGTCAATACGAAGCTAGAAAATATTTTTCGGGAATTTTTCTAGTTAGTATGTGACCCCGGTAATTTGAAATGTACGTTTAAAATTCAATATAGTGATTTATATGTTAATTCAACGGAAACTGATTCAATCGATCGAATCAACATACGAAACATATCCCATTGTGTTCGGAATAGGGGTGAAACGCTATAGGCGACAGGCGGTGGGCCTCGTTTAGAGGTCATATGTGAAAGTCAACTTTTTGAAATAAAATAAATTAAATAAATAAATAAAAAAATATAAAAAAAATCTCTTCCTCCCTTTAATACGTCTGGCCCCCCCTTCGAAATCAATCCGATCAGAGAAAAAAAAAAAAAGAAAGGGAAGAGGAAGACGGGGGGGGAACTCGTCGCCGCCCCCCCCAAAGATCGCCGTCGACGCCTCAGGGGAGGGCGCCACCTCCGAAGCCCTGCCCCTCCCCTCGCCGCAGCAGCGAAAGACCTCCCCCCCCTCCGCTTCTTCTCCTTCCCCTATCGCTCTTCCTCCCACGACCACCGAACAACCCCCGCGACCCCCCCCCTAACCCTAACCGCCGCCCTTCTCCTTCCCCCCCCCCTCTCCTCTGCATTCGACAGCCGCAACCGTTTCCCCCCCTGTAAGTTTTTCTGAATTTTATTTAATATAAAACTGAATTGTATTAAGATTTTTAAAAACTGAATTTTATTTTACAAAAACTGATTTTTTTTTAGTTAGGTTAAAACTGAATTTTATTTTAGAAAAACTGATTTTTTTAGTTAAAAATAAAAACTGATTTTTTTAGTTAAAAATAAAAACTGATTTTTGGTTAAAAATAAAAACTGATTTTTTTTGGGTTAGAAATAAAATTAGAACTCTTTTGAAAATAAAATTAGAATTGGTTTTTAAATTTGTATATAGCATTGATTAAGAAATATATAAATTTGTTGAAGAAAAATATAAAAACTTTGCTAAGACAAAATATATATATACCTTGTTTAGGAAAATATATTTTGTTTAGAAATATAAAAATGTACATTGTTTTAAATTAAATTTAGCATTGGGTTTTTATAATGAGGTAGAAATAAAAATATGATTTTTATATATTGAACATCGAAGTAAAAATTCGATTTTTATATATTGAACTTCGAAATAAAAATAGGATTTTTATATGTTGAACTTCGAACTAAAAATTCGATTTTTATATAGTGAATAGCGAACTAAAAATTTGATTTTTATATATTGAACTTCGAACTGAAAATTCGATTTTTATATATTGAACTTTGAACTAAAAATTCGATTTTTATATATTGAACTTCGAACTAAAAATTCGATTTTTATATATTGAACTTTGAAATAAAAATTCGATTTTTATATATTGAACTTTGAAGTAAAAATTCGATTTTTATATATTGAACTTCGAACTAAAAATTCGATTTTTATATATTGAACTTTGAAGTAAAAATTCGATTTTTATATATTGAACTTTGAACTAAAAATTCGATTTTTATATATATAGTGACTACGGGCAACGAAGATGACGAAGAGGCGATAACGAGGGAGACTTCTGCAGATGAAGAGCCGTGGAGCTAGGATAGCTATATGTGAGAATTTCTCACCTTTCAATTTATTTTTCTAGTTATATATATATATATACTAGGATGCAGACGGTGCTTAGTAGCACCCGACACAATCGTCCACAGACCATGGACTTGTTTGTTTGGTTGCATAGATTAGTTGAATTATTTGTTTGAATTGAATTGTTGGGTGAGATGAAATTGATTTGATTGATGTGTGAATGGCGTGGGCCTTCACTAGACCGGGGATAAGGCGAGGCCTTGTCCCGTTTCTAGTATCGTGCCGTTATGCCGCCGAAATTTTCTAAAATATGTTAGAAAATAAAAATATCATTTTATTGTGTAAATGAATAATAGAAATTCATATGTTGGAATAAAATGTTTTATCGTTAAAAATATAATTTTTAACGTGAGAATGAATATAGTGAAAGTGAATAAAATAAAATATTCATTTACAAACCAGATGGTTTGTTTATGTACACCTATTTGAAGGACATTGATTGGGTCGATAAATTTTACACATCGCCCAACGGCACAAATAAAATATGTGTTTGATTGTTTGAAACCCCACACGGGTGTTGGGATGAAATTTGAAGTTCACTCATCCCGATTGATTGAATATGTCGATCGGTAGATTGACAGGCTGTTTTAAGCGTTGGATATCTATATTTGATGCTTATACAGTGTAGTGCACTTTGGTTGATGGTTGATTATTTTTCCATGCTATTATATACATGTGTTGTATGAAAATCCATATAATTAACTTTATATGGTAATGGATTGGGCCTCATTCCAGTTTTAAAATAGAATATTTGAAATTAGAAATTTATGAAGCCGTGTTGATTAGATTGACGCCATTTTGACGTGATCGATATTTATATCGATTTTGAAAACGATTTCGAAATGAATTGAATTGAAAACGATTTCGAAATGAATTGAATTGAAAACGATTTCGAAATGAATTGAATTGAAAACGATTTCGAAATGAATTGAATTGAAAACGATTTCGAAATGAATTGAATTGAAAACGATTTCGAAATGAATTGAATTGAAACCGATTTCGAAATGAGTTGAATTGAAAACGATTTCGAAATGAATTGAAAACGAATTCAAAGGGAATTGAAAGCGAATTGAAATGAATTCAAATTGAATTGAAATTCGAATTGAATAAAAATGAATTTTAAAACGAATTTATAAAGAAGAATTCAATTTTGCTTTGAATTGAAATAGAAGTTGAAATAGAAATGGGAAACGAATTTAAAACTATTTATATAATTCGTTTTAAATAGAAATCGACGAAATATATATTATATATATTATATATATAATATAATGGCCTGAATAGAACGCGCCGCGCCGCGGTAGTTCGTGAATTTCGACCATTTATTTCAAACGGATATTACGGGAGATCCGACCGTCGGATTCTCCTAAAACCGGAACCGTTGGGTTCGTATCGAAAAGAGCTTTCTAACGAATATTAGAAATTAGAAATCTAACGGTTGGATTTGGAATTATGTCCAAATCAAATTCGAAAAAGGTCGCTGTAAGTGCAGTTCGATGGCCGTTGATGGAAATCGACTGTACGGGCCTTGATAAAATTATTAAAAATAGTAATAATTTATGTAAAATCATAAGAAATGATTTGTGAAGATTTGGGATGAAAAACTCCATATTTGAAAAGATAAAAATAGATTTTTATCGAAATGAACTAGTTTTGAACTAGAATTATAATTCTATTTATTTTTAAATAAATAAATTGAATTCGAAAAGGGTTTTGAAAATAACCAAAATTTCCAATGATTGCATTGGAGTGGATTTGAATCGAAATTGTCTTCGGAATATTTCGATGTTGGAATTCGTGATTATACAGGTGTTGTTATGGAAATTTGAAAGATATATTTTTATATCGTTATTTCCAATACGACATTTGTTAATCGTAGAATTTGATATTGAATATAGGCCGATATATTTTCTATTCAGAGCCTTGTATTTAATATCAAATGTGATTTGGGTTTGTCGTGAATGGTGTCTTCACTAACACCGTTCTTGAACCCAGTTGAGAAAAGATTAAATCTTTTTATTTAGATTTAATGAAGTGTACCAATTAAATAATATTTAATTGGAATTGAATTGATATTGATTTTTGGGTTTATCGTGAACAGTGTTTTAAATAACACTTGTTCTTTAACCCGATAATTAATGAATGTGATTTGGGTTTGTCGTGAATGGTGTCTTCACTAACACTGTTCTTGGACCCAGTTGAGAAAAGATTAAATCTTTTTATTTAGATTTAATGAAGTGTACCAATTAAATGATATTTAATTGGAATTGAATTGATATTGATTTTTGGGTTTATCGTGAACAGTGTTTTAAATAACACTCGTTCTTTAACCCGATAATTAATGAATGTGATTTTGGGTTTATCGTGAACCGTGTTTTAAATGACACTGATTCTTTAACCCAGATAATGATTAAAACTAAGTGGAGTTTTAATGAATCTTTAATTAGATTGAAAAGATCGAGAATGGAGTATCACCAGTTTTGCTCCAGGCGATAGTTAAATCTTTAATTAGATTTGAACGTGAAAATTTAGAAACTAACTGTCGGTTAGCCAAGCAGAATGGTTTTCTGGATATTGATCTGATGTTGGTTTCGGCCTTCGGGGTTAATATTTGGGGAATTATTCTCTTGATTAATTTATGGTTAGTGACTAATGAATTGGAATGAGGCGTATGTTGTGTTTGTGTAACACTTATTTAAAATATACGCGAGTTATTCGGAAAGACCGGGTTTATCCCATTCTGAATAACTGATACGACGATAAGTCAAAGATGAAGACGATGGTCGAAGACCGGAGGTCTTCACGTCGTTTGGGTGATAGCTGATGATCTTGATTGGGCTGTACACCCAAGAAGATGGAAACAGTTGGTGATCGTCCAGACGTACTTGGAGATCGATGGATATGCGGGGTACTAGGTGCCTCCGGTTTCGTTCAGACCCAGGACGGAC
This sequence comes from Allium sativum, assembly GCA_030737875.1. NCBI lineage: Eukaryota > Viridiplantae > Streptophyta > Magnoliopsida > Asparagales > Amaryllidaceae > Allium > Allium sativum. The sequence goes on along the minus strand of CM060913.1, from coordinate 765,546,140 downwards.
TTGTAAATGGACTGTGTGTCTGACATCGGATTTCATTCTGTGTGACTGATATCGGTTGCATAGAATGGTTTGCCTGTGTGGCATGCTAAGATGCAAATGATCAAGGCTTTTGTTGAAAAGCAAAGTCTTGTGGTGATGATCAAAGCACGGCCTTTGTGGCGTAGCTTTGTGTGACGTTTACCTCGCGTGTTTCACACCCGGTATGAACCAAAAACGGGAGACGGACCTCAGGGAGGACTTGCGTTTCTTTCTAGCTAGAAAGTGGCGTCAGTGGTTTTACACGCCCTGACGAGTTTGACTTATGTGGTTGTTGCTGTTGCGAGGCGCCTCGGATTGATCGGTCGTTCACGAACCGATGGAGTCATTTGTTGGCTCATTGACACCCCAAAGGGTGGGGAAACGTAGTGTTCAGGCATTTTAATCCACATCGGTGGACCGGCCCTGACGATCCAAAGGCTTGACTGAGTACTTGCCTGAGACACGGGCTAGAGCGTCTCGAATCGGTTGAGGACTATCTTTTGCCTCGGTTCATAGATGGAAATCCAATTTCCAAATACGCGACTTTGCGGTTTTATTTGTAAACCTATATATGGCGACATAGTGGCATGGGATGCTCATGTCGTCTATGATTGATACTTATGATTTGAAGTTGTTTTCTACACTATGCACTTATTATAGTATCAAATGATTTGTTTTAAACGTATCAAGCATTCTTTGGCTGTTATAAGGGAAAACCCTATCCCCCGGCTTGCGTTGCATTGTGTGATAGGACCTGGGTCTTATAACAGCTTCATTTTTCTTTATTTAGCATTGCGCTGTTTGTTTTATGCACTGGTATTCTTGGGAGGAAACCCGTTCCGTGTTATACGGCGTGGTCCCTTGATTTACCTTTGAAAATAAAGGTTAATAACTGTTTTAGTTCTCACACCAGTCACATGACTGACCTGGAGTTTATTGTTTTAACCTAAACTCTGGGTGCCCTTATTTTGACACGGGCAGCTAGTAGTTTTGGTTTTGCAGATTTATATTCACAGGATCCTGGTTTACAGCTGGAACGATATCCGGAAAGCTTTGTATCCGTATATCTCATTCTAGTTGTGTATTGTATTATTTTCCGCTGCTATGGATTTAAATGTAATTTAAATCTCTGATAATTCTGTGTAATATTCTTTTATACTCTGTATATACTTGTAATCTGATGCATTGTTGTAATATACAGTGAAATGTTCTTCTGTTTGCGTTCTGATTTGTCCTGTTCTCAAACGATAGGGCGTTTCGAATGGCCTGGATCGGTTTAGCGACTGGTTCGGACCGAGCGAAATTCCTTGCCGTCACAGTTGGTATCAGAGCTTTGGTTTACAAAGCTTAGAGAACAAGGCACATTAGAACCATATGAAAGAATTCATCAGATATTGGATTAGTAATATCTAATGGGAATGACTCGTTAGAGATGGGATCAGTAGTATCCTAGAACGAGTGTGAAGGGTATATTTTTGAAAATGAAAACAATTTTTGTTTTGAAAATTTAAATCAATTATTCGTATTTGATTATCTATTTATATTGAGTTGGACAATCCAGTATATATAGATTTTGGCGTATACGTCTGATCCGCGTGTATTTGAAATTTTAATATACTGGATAGATATAGAATTACACTCTAATCGCCCGGAAATGATTTTGATGATGGAGCTCCATCATTAGAATTTATGTTCGAGTGACGAAAGTGGGCTTTCTATATATTTCCTATTGACTGGTGTGAGAACCAATTTGATAGGGCTTATTGTTGCGATTTGGCACCAAAAATTTGATTTTTGTATATGTATCAAAATTATGAATTTGAAACTCTAATTCACTAATTGATTGATGTTTGTGTTGTTTGTTCATTAGTTTGATAATTTTGAACCATTTAGCCTGATTGAATCAAATATTGGATTATATTGAAAATTGGTCGCATTTGCTTGCATATACATATACTTATATTGAACAGGTCATAGCAAGGAGGCTAGAGCCAGAGAATAAAATTTGTTTGCCCGACAAATAGGTACATGTTTATTACATAATTTCCTGCGTTGTTTGGGTGATGATGATTTTGTGAGCCTATTGGCTAGCCGCTTGGCTTTTTCTTTTTCTTTTTAAGATCTGAAGGACCGGGGAAGCTATTTGAAATTCCCCGATGCTCCCATTGCAGGGGAGGTTATGGCGAAATTTTTCGAAAATTTAGGGTGTTAGCCAAATTTTTGAAGAATTGGAAAATTCTCAGAAACTGAAAAGGTAGAGAAGGGAAGCCAGATCGAACGTAGGGCTGATTAATCAAACCACTTTCGACTTTGTTCCTTTTCGGGGACGAAAAGTTTTAAGTGGGGGAGATTGTAACAACCCGGAAAACCTGGGCCAGTTTAAAATTTTTAGTTTGGCAATTTTAGCGAATTTTGATTATTTGAAATGAATTATTTTAAATAATATCGTCGATAAATTTATTTTGAATGGAATTCGACGTATATATTATACGCGTCGTCGTTAGAATAGAATTATTTATATATAATTATAAATAGAATTGAAAATGGCGCGGTAGTTCGATAATTCGATTTCAAACTTCAAATCGAATGTACCGGGTGCAAAACAATCCGGATTTTAATGAAACCAAAAATAATGGAATCTAATAGTGAATATCTTTCCAACGAATCAGGGAAATCGAGATTTCATAGCGGGAATCAAAAGATATGTCCAGTTGAAAATTCTGAATAGTCGCTATGGAATTCAGGCCCTTAAAAATGGACATTTTGCAAATGACCTCGGATTTCGACGAAACCAGTTTTGTTGGGTCCGTGATGTCAAGTTATTGCTAGGTTTCAAATTTCATAATTTTTCGAATCAATATGTGAGCGTGGCCAAAGAAAACGCGTTTGACCAGTTTCAGTTGATTTTAATCAACTGGAAAATGGCCATTTTTCTAACGGTCTCAGAATTCGACGAAACTAGTTTTGTTAGGACCGTATCGTCAATACGAAGCTAGAAAATATTTTTCGGGAATTTTTCTAGTTAGTATGTGACCCCGGTAATTTGAAATGTACGTTTAAAATTCAATATAGTGATTTATATGTTAATTCAACGGAAACTGATTCAATCGATCGAATCAACATACGAAACATATCCCATTGTGTTCGGAATAGGGGTGAAACGCTATAGGCGACAGGCGGTGGGCCTCGTTTAGAGGTCATATGTGAAAGTCAACTTTTTGAAATAAAATAAATTAAATAAATAAATAAAAAAATATAAAAAAAATCTCTTCCTCCCTTTAATACGTCTGGCTCCCCCTTCGAAATCAATCCGATCAGAGAAAAAAAAAAAAAAAGAAAGGGAAGAGGAAGACGGGGGGGAACTCGTCGCCGCCCCCCCAAAGATCGCCGTCGACGCCTCAGGGGAGGGCGCCACCTCCGAAGCCCTGCCCCTCCCCTCGCCGCAGCAGCGAAAGACCTCCCCCCCCCTCCGCTTCTTCTCCTTCCCCTATCGCTCTTCCTCCCACGACCACCGAACAACCCCCGCGACCCCCCCCCTAACCCTAACCGCCGCCCTTCTCCTTCCCCCCCCTCTCCTCTGCATTCGACAGCCGCAACCGTTTCCCCCCCCCCCCTGTAAGTTTTTCTGAATTTTATTTAATATAAAACTGAATTGTATTAAGATTTTTAAAAACTGAATTTTATTTTAGAAAAACTGATTTTTTTTAGTTAGGTTAAAACTGAATTTTATTTTAGAAAAACTGATTTTTTTAGTTAAAAATAAAAACTGATTTTTTTAGTTAAAAATAAAAACTGATTTTTGGTTAAAAATAAAAACTGATTTTTTTTGGGTTAGAAATAAAATTAGAACTCTTTTGAAAATAAAATTAGAATTGGTTTTTAAATTTGTATATAGCATTGATTAAGAAATATATAAATTTGTTGAAGAAAAATATAAAAACTTTGCTAAGACAAAATATATATATACCTTGTTTAGGAAAATATATTTTGTTTAGAAATATAAAAATGTACATTGTTTTAAATTAAATTTAGCATTGGGTTTTTATAATGAGGTAGAAATAAAAATATGATTTTTATATATTGAACATCGAAGTAAAAATTCGATTTTTATATATTGAACTTCGAAATAAAAATAGGATTTTTATATGTTGAACTTCGAACTAAAAATTCGATTTTTATATAGTGAATAGCGAACTAAAAATTTGATTTTTATATATTGAACTTCGAACTGAAAATTCGATTTTTATATATTGAACTTTGAACTAAAAATTCGATTTTTATATATTGAACTTCGAACTAAAAATTCGATTTATATATATTGAACTTTGAAATAAAAATTCGATTTTTATATATTGAACTTTGAAGTAAAAATTCGATTTTTATATATTGAACTTCGAACTAAAAATTCGATTTTTATATATTGAACTTTGAAGTAAAAATTCGATTTTTATATATTGAACTTTGAACTAAAAATTCGATTTTTATATATATAGTGACTACGGGCAACGAAGATGACGAAGAGGCGATAACGAGGGAGACTTCTGCAGATGAAGAGCCGTGGAGCTAGGATAGCTATATGTGAGAATTTCTCACCTTTCAATTTATTTTTCTAGTTATATATATATATACTAGGATGCAGACGGTGCTTAGTAGCACCCGACACAATCGTCCACAGACCATGGACTTGTTTGTTTGGTTGCATAGATTAGTTGAATTATTTGTTTGAATTGAATTGTTGGGTGAGATGAAATTGATTTGATTGATGTGTGAATGGCGTGGGCCTTCACTAGACCGGGGATAAGGCGAGGCCTTGTCCCGTTTCTAGTATCGTGCCGTTATGCCGCCGAAATTTTCTAAAATATGTTAGAAAATAAAAATATCATTTTATTGTGTAAATGAATAATAGAAATTCATATGTTGGAATAAAATGTTTTATCGTTAAAAATATAATTTTTAACGTGAGAATGAATATAGTGAAAGTGAATAAAATAAAATATTCATTTACAAACCAGATGGTTTGTTTATGTACACCTATTTGAAGGACATTGATTGGGTCGATAAATTTTACACATCGCCCAACGGCACAAATAAAATATGTGTTTGATTGTTTGAAACCCCACACGGGTGTTGGGATGAAATTTGAAGTTCACTCATCCCGATTGATTGAATATGTCGATCGGTAGATTGACAGGCTGTTTTAAGCGTTGGATATCTATATTTGATGCTTATACAGTGTAGTGCACTTTGGTTGATGGTTGATTATTTTTCCATGCTATTATATACATGTGTTGTATGAAAATCCATATAATTAACTTTATATGGTAATGGATTGGGCCTCATTCCAGTTTTAAAATAGAATATTTGAAATTAGAAATTTATGAAGCCGTGTTGATTAGATTGACGCCATTTTGACGTGATCGATATTTATATCGATTTTGAAAACGATTTCGAAATGAATTGAATTGAAAACGATTTCGAAATGAATTGAATTGAAAACGATTTCGAAATGAATTGAATTGAAAACGATTTCGAAATGAATTGAATTGAAAACGATTTCGAAATGAATTGAATTGAAAACGATTTCGAAATGAATTGAATTGAAAACGATTTCGAAATGAATTGAATTGAAACCGATTTCGAAATGAGTTGAATTGAAAACGATTTCGAAATGAATTGAAAACGAATTCAAAGGGAATTGAAAGCGAATTGAAATGAATTCAAATTGAATTGAAATTCGAATTGAATAAAAATGAATTTTAAAACGAATTTATAAAGAAGAATTCAATTTTGCTTTGAATTGAAATAGAAGTTGAAATAGAAATGGGAAACGAATTTAAAACTATTTATATAATTCGTTTTAAATAGAAATCGACGAAATATATATTATATATATTATATATATAATATAATGGCCTGAATAGAACGCGCCGCGCCGCGGTAGTTCGTGAATTTCGACCATTTATTTCAAACGGATATTACGGGAGATCCGACCGTCGGATTCTCCTAAAACCGGAACCGTTGGGTTCGTATCGAAAAGAGCTTTCTAACGAATATTAGAAATTAGAAATCTAACGGTTGGATTTGGAATTATGTCCAAATCAAATTCGAAAAAGGTCGCTGTAAGTGCAGTTCGATGGCCGTTGATGGAAATCGACTGTACGGGCCTTGATAAAATTATTAAAAATAGTAATAATTTATGTAAAATCATAAGAAATGATTTGTGAAGATTTGGGATGAAAAACTCCATATTTGAAAAGATAAAAATAGATTTTTATCGAAATGAACTAGTTTTGAACTAGAATTATAATTCTATTTATTTTTAAATAAATAAATTGAATTCGAAAAGGGTTTTGAAAATAACCAAAATTTCCAATGATTGCATTGGAGTGGATTTGAATCGAAATTGTCTTCGGAATATTTCGATGTTGGAATTCGTGATTATACAGGTGTTGTTATGGAAATTTGAAAGATATATTTTTATATCGTTATTTCCAATACGACATTTGTTAATCGTAGAATTTGATATTGAATATAGGCCGATATATTTTCTATTCAGAGCCTTGTATTTAATATCAAATGTGATTTGGGTTTGTCGTGAATGGTGTCTTCACTAACACCGTTCTTGAACCCAGTTGAGAAAAGATTAAATCTTTTTATTTAGATTTAATGAAGTGTACCAATTAAATAATATTTAATTGGAATTGAATTGATATTGATTTTTGGGTTTATCGTGAACAGTGTTTTAAATAACACTTGTTCTTTAACCCGATAATTAATGAATGTGATTTGGGTTTGTCGTGAATGGTGTCTTCACTAACACTGTTCTTGGACCCAGTTGAGAAAAGATTAAATCTTTTTATTTAGATTTAATGAAGTGTACCAATTAAATGATATTTAATTGGAATTGAATTGATATTGATTTTTGGGTTTATCGTGAACAGTGTTTTAAATAACACTCGTTCTTTAACCCGATAATTAATGAATGTGATTTTGGGTTTATCGTGAACCGTGTTTTAAATGACACTGATTCTTTAACCCAGATAATGATTAAAACTAAGTGGAGTTTTAATGAATCTTTAATTAGATTGAAAAGATCGAGAATGGAGTATCACCAGTTTTGCTCCAGGCGATAGTTAAATCTTTAATTAGATTTGAACGTGAAAATTTAGAAACTAACTGTCGGTTAGCCAAGCAGAATGGTTTTCTGGATATTGATCTGATGTTGGTTTCGGCCTTCGGGGTTAATATTTGGGGAATTATTCTCTTGATTAATTTATGGTTAGTGACTAATGAATTGGAATGAGGCGTATGTTGTGTTTGTGTAACACTTATTTAAAATATACGCGAGTTATTCGGAAAGACCGGGTTTATCCCATTCTGAATAACTGATACGACGATAAGTCAAAGATGAAGACGATGGTCGAAGACCGGAGGTCTTCACGTCGTTTGGGTGATAGCTGATGATCTTGATTGGGCTGTACACCCAAGAAGATGGAAACAGTTGGTGATCGTCCAGACGTACTTGGAGATCGATGGATATGCGGGGTACTAGGTGCCTCCGGTTTCGTTCAGACCCAGGACGGACTTGTAAATGGACTGTGTGTCTGACATCGGATTTCATTCTGTGTGACTGATATCGGTTGCATAGAATGGTTTGCCTGTGTGGCATGCTAAGATGCAAATGATCAAGGCTTTTGTTGAAAAGCAAAGTCTTGTGGTGATGATCAAAGCACGGCCTTTGTGGCGTAGCTTTGTGTGACGTTTACCTCGCGTGTTTCACACCCGGTATGAACCAAAAACGGGAGACGGACCTCAGGGAGGACTTGCGTTTCTTTCTAGCTAGAAAGTGGCGTCAGTGGTTTTACACGCCCTGACGAGTTTGACTTATGTGGTTGTTGCTGTTGCGAGGCGCCTCGGATTGATCGGTCGTTCACGAACCGATGGAGTCATTTGTTGGCTCATTGACACCCCAAAGGGTGGGGAAACGTAGTGTTCAGGCATTTTAATCCACATCGGTGGACCGGCCCTGACGATCCAAAGGCTTGACTGAGTACTTGCCTGAGACACGGGCTAGAGCGTCTCGAATCGGTTGAGGACTATCTTTTGCCTCGGTTCATAGATGGAAATCCAATTTCCAAATACGCGACTTTGCGGTTTTATTTGTAAACCTATATATGGCGACATAGTGGCATGGGATGCTCATGTCGTCTATGATTGATACTTATGATTTGAAGTTGTTTTCTACACTATGCACTTATTATAGTATCAAATGATTTGTTTTAAACGTATCAAGCATTCTTTGGCTGTTATAAGGGAAAACCCTATCCCCCGGCTTGCGTTGCATTGTGTGATAGGACCTGGGTCTTATAACAGCTTCATTTTTCTTTATTTAGCATTGCGCTGTTTGTTTTATGCACTGGTATTCTTGGGAGGAAACCCGTTCCGTGTTATACGGCGTGGTCCCTTGATTTACCTTTGAAAATAAAGGTTAATAACTGTTTTAGTTCTCACACCAGTCACATGACTGACCTGGAGTTTATTGTTTTAACCTAAACTCTGGGTGCCCTTATTTTGACACGGGCAGCTAGTAGTTTTGGTTTTGCAGATTTATATTCACAGGATCCTGGTTTACAGCTGGAACGATATCCGGAAAGCTTTGTATCCGTATATCTCATTCTAGTTGTGTATTGTATTATTTTCCGCTGCTATGGATTTAAATGTAATTTAAATCTCTGATAATTCTGTGTAATATTCTTTTATACTCTGTATATTCTTGTAATCTGATGCATTGTTGTAATATACAGTGAAATGTTCTTCTGTTTGCGTTCTGATTTGTCCTGTTCTCAAACGATAGGGCGTTTCGAATGGCCTGGATCGGTTTAGCGACTGGTTCGGACCGAGCGAAATTCCTTGCCGTCACATTATAAGAGGCCAAACGGGTTAGCGGTGGCAACGCAAGTCCAACGGGTTTCATATGCGTGGGTGGGCCCGGGCTGGTAGATAAGCCGTTGTTGCATCGTGTAGATATAAAGCCGTGCACCGTTGATAGTATTGGGTTGCCACTTTAGGGGAGTGATACACCCCACTGTGGGACCAGCACGGGTATCTACGGTAGGGAGCCGATCGATGGGGAGTAGTGGGTACACCTAATAAAGATAGGGGCAGACGGCACTTATGTAGGGGTACACGAAACTACTGGGTAAAATTGCTAGGTACACCTAGTGGAGATAGGGGCAGACGGCACCTATGTAGTGGGCTAGGAGTACACGAAACTACTGGGGAAATTTTCTAAGTCCTTGGAGGGATCAACCTTTAAGTAGGAATGACTGGTGTGGTGCAGTTAGTAATTATCCATGGGTGGGTAGATGCGTCCTTACGGTTATCTTAGTTTATCCTAAGTCTACCAAGCTGCTTAGTGTAGCCATTCATCCCCAGATATTACCGTAGGTCAAGTTTATGTCTTCTCTGGTTACTTTAATGATTGTATTGTTAAAGTTATAGGACTCACTCAGACTTATGTCTGACCCCGTTGTTTTTATCTTTTTTCCCAACCCTCAGGTCCTACGGTGGATCCTGGCAGTAGTGGAGCTTGATCTGATTTCTGTTCCAGTCTTTGCGAGCTTGGATAGATGTAAAGCTCCAGTTATCCAGCTATCTTTTCTTTTGTTCTGGCTATTGTATGACAAAGAGTGGGATTATGTACTTCTTTATTTTGATGGATATTGTACTTGACTTTTATCGTGGTTTTATGATGTAACCAGACATGTTTATTTCCGCTGTTATGAGATGATGTTTTAAAATTTCAAGTACTATTTATATCTGTCTTGTTGTAATTTTTCTGTTCTATATTCACTAAAATACTCCACCGATGCTATGGCATTCCCTTAGTGAGTGACCATAGCGGGCGTGGGGTGTTACAATCATATTTTTATATAACGCTAATTCTATATAAAAATCACATTTTTATAACGATGTATATATTTTTAAATTAATGACATATATATTCAAATTTACATTTTTATAACTTACATTTCATATTAAAAATCAGATTTTTTTTTAGTTCAACACTATATATATATCACATTTTTATTTTAAAGCTATATATATCATATTTTTATCTAATGTTATAATATATAAAATTCACATTTTTATACGCTACTTCATATATAAAAAACACATTTTTAACATGCCATTCATATAATAAAAATCGTATTTTTAATTTGCTATATATATATAATAAAAATCGTATTTTTATAATGCTTCTGTATATAATAAAAATCATATTTTTATATATCTAAAAATTATTTTTTTATTTTGCTATTTCTATTTTAAAAACTATGCTAATTTTATTTACAAAACATCTGATTACCACTTATTTACTAATTTAAATAAGCTAATTACATAATTATTATTAATTAACAAATTAAACAGATTAATCGCGTTACAAAAAAGCGTTACCATCTATCATCTTCTTCCTGTAACACGCTCCACAAAAATGAACACATCGTTGACTTTGTAGAACCTCCCACCGCCACCAATCCATTCTACCGTACCACCATCGGACTATATCATGGCCTCCGCCTACGTGGCTCCTCCAACTGCCTAGAACGACGCCATCTCCGGTGGACCTCTCCGCCCAGAAAACCACTCGGGAGTCGGTGTGTTTTCGCCCAAAATTCGAGCAGGATCTGACACGAGAACGCATCATAGTGGTATAGAAATGATGAGCTCTCGAAGCTCTTTTATTTGCTTCAGAAAGTTTTTAGAAATGTTGAATGGATTGGACGAATTTTTTTAGGGAAAATTGGAGCGTTTTTGTCCCTTCAAACAACGAATGGTGGCTGATGAAAAATTAGGGTTATGGCCCTTTTAAATTAAATATTTTATTAATTATTTAATTCCAAAATACATGTTGTCGTTACAAACTTCAAATTAAACCCAACGACTGTCGCGCCTAGCTAATTACCCCTATTCTGAGCACAATGGAATATGTTTCGCAAGCCAATTCGACTGTTACGATCAGTTTTCCTCAAAATTAAAATATAAATCGTTATATATTTAATTTAAACGTACATTTTAATTTACTGGGGCCACACATGGACTCCAAAAATTCCAAAAAATAAATAAATCTGGCTATGTTTTAATGATATGGTCCTAACAAAACTAATTTCGTCGAATTTGGAGGCCGTTTGAAAAATGGTCATTTTTCTGTCGATTAAATTCAAACTAAACTAACCAAACGCGTTTAAATTCACTGCGATCACATATTGATTCCAAAAATTATGAAATTTGGAATCTAGCAATAATTTGACATTCCGGATCCAAAAAAAGTGGTCTTGTCGTAAACGAAGGTCATTTGCAAAATCATTATTTTTTAGGGCTAATATTATATAAAATTCCATAGCGACTATTCTGAATTTTCAACTGGACATAAATTTTTATTCCCGTTATGAATCTAGATTTTTCACATTCGTTAGAAAGATATTTTCAAACAGATTCAAATATTTCTGGTTTTACCAAAATCCGGTTTATTTTGAATCCTGTACATTCATTTGAAATTTGAAATCAAATTTTCAAACTGCCGCGCCATTTCCAATTCCTTTTATAATTAAAATAAATATTTATATTCTAACTTCAATTTAAATAAATTTATACGTTCTAATTCTATTCACAATAAATTTTTAATCGTTATTATTTAAAATAAATCATTTTAAATATTCAAAATCTGTTAAAATTGCCAAAATAAATGTTTTAAATTGGTTCTGATTTTCCGGGTTGTTACACTCATGCATTAAGGCCATATCAACGAGCCTCTAAAAAGTTGCTCCCATTGGAATATGGGACATAGCTAACCCATGAAGGGTTTCATTCAGTCCTTTAACTAACCGCAAGGCCTTCTTATGCGGAGTGTATACTAGTTCCAAATCGAATCTAGCTAGCAGGTTGAATTTTTTTCACATATTCTTTAACAGTCATGTCTCCTTGTTTGAGCATCAAGAATCTCTCCATTTGCATGCTTTTCTCAGCTTGGGAAAGAAACTTCATTTCAAATCTCATTCTAAAATCATTCCATGTCTCCACCGGACGTCCAGCTTGGGTAACTTCCCACCAGAATGAAGCTTCATCTTTTAGTAGCCAGGCAGCTAACTGAATCTTCCTTCGGTCTTCTACTTCAAAGATTACAAACAAGTCCTCGGTCTCCTTGAGCCAATTCTTTGCCTCTATGAATGTCTCGATTCCACGGAACGGCTTCCCTCCCATGGCACATAAATCCTTGTAGATCTTGGCGAAATTATCTACCCTTGGAAGAGGAGGAGGAACGACGGGTGCAGCTGGGGAGGAACGTCAACTTGACTACTGGCAGTCGCCGTAGCCTCTAGATACCTACGGAACAAGCCTGGTATCATAACGCCCTCTAGGATATTAGGTTCCCCGGAAATGTTGAAAAAAGAGAAGGAAAGAGATTTAGACAAAGGATCGAAGGATATTACATATGGCTTTGGGGGGATATGTTTTTCAAATCAGACTTTTCTTTTTGGAAAAATGCTTTCTTAAAACCTTTTTGAAAATAATTTTCAAAAACCTTTATCTAATCTGGTAACCTAATTCATCTCTGATACCAAGTGTGACACCCTACGTCCGTTAATGTCACTTACTAAGGGATTGCATTAAGTTTTGTGGAGTGTTATAGGTAAACAGAAACAGAATTATTACAAGACATATATAAAAGCAACATCGGAATTTAAATTTTATTTCAAACATAAGTCATAACATCATGGTCCAAAAATACTATAAGTCTGAAACTACATAAAACCCATTACAATAATGTAAAACTTCTGTCTTGTACCATCAGAGTACAGAAAATACATAAAAAGCATAATTCCCCAAAAGAGACAAAGCCATGGTAGCAAAGATAGAAACTGAGCAATACTTCAAAAGCTGTTCCAAGCAAGATGATAACCGAGTCCTGACTAAGCCTGAGAATTCCCACCCTGCGAACCTTGGGGGGAACGGAAGAAAGAAGAGAAAACAAAAAGGGTCAGACATAAAGTCTAGCGTGTCCAGTTACTTTTACCATATAAATAAGTAAAAGTATCATGATAGGCATATAAATTGGAGATATAGATAACAATAATAAGACAGGTATAATAGACTGAGCAAGATAAGCAGAATGAACAGAACAAAATAGGTTACGCTTCTGTAATACTTTTCTCTGCACCAATACTAGTATAACAGATATATAACAGGATTACATACTCCCTAATTACTCAATAGAAATGGGAGGATCCTAACAAAAACATAATGGTAGTTTTAGGTGTACTCTAATAACGGGTTTTACCCCAAACCAAATTAACCGGTACCTAAACAAAATAACGGGTTTTAAACCCAACATAAATATAGGCACCCCATAGAGACAGACATGACTAGATGTGCCCTAATTACTACCCCCCAATCGATCGGCCCTTATTCCGTAAATACCCTGTGTCAGACCCACAGTAGGGTGTATTACTTCCTAACGTGGCAACCTACAGATGAACCTCTTACAAGCAGTTCAGTAAGCGTGCCCTGACCCCTAACTAGTGCACGGTCCCTCTTTTAATACTAGAATGGGTTACTCACGAATATGGGTCCCACATAATAGATAACACAAGCCAAGCCCCACAGATCTTGTGTCCCCAATTAACTAGGATTTTGACAGGTTATGGCTAACAGACTTAACAGATTCACATAACCCCCTACAGATTTACGGGTTAAACTTTACAAGTTAACGGGTCCCTATAACCCTAATAGATGTAACAGGTTAAATCTTTTAGATTAACAGGTTCGTATAACACCCATGGATTTAACAAGTTTACTTAACCCTACAGACTTAACAGGTTTATTTAACCCCACAAATTTAACAGGTTTACTTAACCCCACAGAAACTTAACAGCTTTACTTAACCCCATAGACTTAACAGGTTTACTTAACCCCACAAATTTAACAGGTTTACTTAACCCCACAGAAACATAACAGGTTTACTTAACCCTACAAATTTCATATTTACTTAACCCCATCAATTCATATAAATTTACTCAACCCTTTATTCCATTTGTTGGGTTCATATATTACCCTTTTAACATTCAAACTGGTTAAGTATTTCAATTTAACATGTTGTCATTATCTTTTCATTTGTACATGTTAACACACCAGACCTCTCACATTAAGTCAATCACTTATGCTTGCTGGATATACTAGGCGGCTCCGGTAGACTTAAACCACAAGTTTAGACTTAACCTCGTGTCGTGGTGCCATTTTGCATTAGACCCCTCGCATTAGATTAGCCACTTATGGTAGCTGGATATGCCGGGAGGCTCCGGGAAGATTATACCACAAGCGCAATTGAACCTCGTGTCTACGCGTTATTACCATTCCAAATTTTTAGGCATATTCATGTTAGAAATTATCATATTTCAATTATAGGTTTTCCTATGCCCCTTTTCAATTCACATATCATTATGCCTAATATGCCTTTTTTTCCTAAGTCATAAATCAATATATAATTTACGCCCAATTTCAATATTCACTATGCTCCAATTTATGCCCCAATTCAATCTTCAAATATGTTCCAATTTATGCCCCAATTCAATATTCACATATGTTCCACTTTATACCCCAATTCAATATTCACATATGTTTCCAATTTATGCCCCAATTCAATATTCACCTATGTTACAATTTATGCCCCAATTCAATATTCACATATGTTCCAATTTATGCCCTAATTCAATATTCACATATTTCAATACAAGTTATGCCCAAATTCATGTTTTTCCCAATGATTCCCAATTTCGCATATTTCAGCGTTAGGCTAAGGCTCGAAGATAGCCTGGCTATATAAAAATAAAAAGGGAAAAGAGGGAGAGAAGAGAGTCAGAAGTAGGCATAATAACGAATCAATAATTAATTGGAAGAAATAGGCATAAAAACTAAATAAGCATATTATGACAAGATTTGGCATGGTGGCGATATAAACATATAAGAACAGATCTGGTGAATATGTCGTAAGAACTGATTTAGGCGATGATTCAAGATCTAATTTTAAATACATATCAAGATTGCCAATTAAATATTTAGATCTAAAAACAACATAATTCATAGTGAATAGATCTAAGAAATGGATCCAAATGACTGAGAAGGACACGTTGATTTTGTTGTAGCAATCTTTGAATATGTATAATCTCTTTGAATTGATTTTGGAGAAGAATAGGCAATTTAATTGAAGTTGCAGCAGAGCCTCGCCTTCACCATTATTTTTCGAATGAAAAAGCTAGGTTTTGAGGTACTTTTTATAGCCGTTGTACCCCGAATCTGGACACTGCGTGCATCCGGAAACGTTCAACCAATTCAACCTAGAGGTCGACCCCATGCTCCCTGAGTCGACCCTGGGGTTGACCCAGCAGGGTCTCGGGTCGACCCTAAACGGTCTACTTTCCCCTAAAAATGCGCGCCTTAATTCGAATTTTCTGATTTTGAATTTGTTTAATTTATATATGTACATATGTATATGTATATATATTCTTCATATATGCATACAAACTTCAAAGCTTAATAACTTCTTCATACGGTGTCTGTTTTATGCAAACCAAATGTCTTTCTTGACCAGAATTTCGAGACGGACACAATGGCGCAGTCCATTTCCCTTAATTATGAATATTAAATTAAATATTCTTTAATTTGTCCTCTTTAGTGTTGTTAAAATTATGGGGTGTTACAGCGAGGCTTAAAGCGCAAAGGCTATTTCAGAGACTATTTGGAAATAATGTAGAGGTAGAAATCTGCTACATGATATATTGGGAATATAAAGGGGTAATGGCTGGGCATTAACTGCACATGCCTCACTGCATGTCTTTCTGCCATTTCCGAATGATGAAACTTAAGGTCGTCGATTACCTTGTCCCGAACACATCTTTCATTTTAAATGCTATGTTGCCAAATCCATCTCAAGCAATTAATTTCTCCTAATATATAGCCTCTGAACTCATACGTCTTAGAGAAGAGTGTATACAGTGTAGGAGAGTTACTCCCTATAACTCAAACAAATGTAAATTCATGGAAATCAATATGCAGGCATTAGAAGTACAACGTTAAACATTCGTCTATACAAATTATCCTTAGTTTGGATAATCCGAAATCACTTCTCCTATTACATCATGTGATTTAATAGAGTGGAACACTTGCATCAAAGATACGAAAGAAGAACTATTATCGTTTATAATATGAAAACATTCCTCCGATGGTCAGTGACAACCACCCTTCTTTCAATATTCCAAATCTTGATTGTTCCATCTCTTTTACCTTTAAAATGTAAATTGATCCAAATTGGTTTTCAGATAGGAATCACCCAAATCCATTCTTGGTTTCTTCGAACCAATCGTTGAGAAAATATTATTTGGGTGTTCCCCATTGCTTAGCTAATTTCTTATCAAAACATCTATTAAGGATGTGTATCTTTCAAATATTCTTTCAGTACATATAAATGGAACCATTAAACCTATTATTCATTATGTCATTTTTGGATGGTAAATCCAATTTAGTAAAACGGATCCACAAAAATCATTTTCATTTTGGTCGATTTCCATTTCCATGTTCAATCTTTACTATTCGTCGAATAACGATGAAACCACCTCTTAAATTCTTATAGATAGTAAGGAATTCTTTGAATTTGGTAGTAGATTTAACAAGATTAACTCTAAGTAATCCGATTTATTTAAATTGGGAAAATTAAATCTTTTTATCTAACTCATTTCCAACATTTCAACCTTATCCATCCCACACCCAGCATAAGGGTCAGACGAGCTGGGGAACTGGTTGCTCTTAAACATCTCCCTAATTAAACACCTACTACATCTCACAAATAGAAAAATCTGGTTTATTCATCAGCTTATTATAGCCAAAATTTAAACAAAAGGTTATGGTAGCTTCTAATCAAATTGACTATTTGAAGCACTTTTAAGCAAGCTATTGAAAATTTGAAAGATATTTAAAATAGTTAACTGCTCATTTAAAAGCATTCATAAAAGGTTTGGAGAAGAGATAAAGTTTTAAACTCATAATTCAATTTTCATTAAAAACGACTGCTAAAAATGCTAAGGAAAGTTCTATTTTAGCTTAGTTGATCAGAGCAGCTATCCTATCACTTGAAAATCCATTTATATAACTGTTACACGATCTTTGGGTCCAACCATTTCTAGCTATTCAGATTGATGCCATTTGATGATTATCTAGGCAAATAGTGCAAAGAGATGCTCTGAAAGCGTAAATATCAAGCCTGGGTAGCATCAAGAGACAATGATCAAATGAGCTTAGCAGAATATTTTCTAAGATCTAAAAAGTGAGGGATTAGCTTAGCTCAAAGCAAGGGAACGATACCAATCCGAGATGAAGTAGCAGAACTGTCCAACTTCAACCATTAATATGCCATATTTTTTCAACGACAAAGCATAACAATACAAAACAATGAAGAAGCATCAGAGATACCAAGAGGATCACATAGAATGGATCGCATCATGATCCCTCTAAATTAGAAGGATCTTCACTGATCCCTATTAAAGGGATCAAAATCAATCCCTATTAAATCGTCCAAAACCGATGAAACAACCAGAAAACTTAACCACTTAAAGGATTTATGCCAATAAAAGTCCCAAATTATTTCAAAATTTTAGAGTATTGAATAATAAGATGATATAATGGAGCTTTATTGGTTGAAAATCCATCTTTAGTTTTTTTACAAATAACAAAAAAAAATCGTTCTTTAATTTTGTTTTACTTAAAATGGTAGTTTAGCTCAAAATAGAAATGTACCTGATAGATAAAATCTAGATTCACAACAGTCTAAAGAATGGAGGTTGTGCAAAGGTGTAACATATGTGTGCACACAAATATGTGTTTGACAACACATGCAAATTGATAAAGAGATTAATTAAGCAAAAGAAAGGGTTAGAAAAAGTAAGTAAATAAAAACAAAACAAGTTTACTTTGTTAAAACAATAACCATACATTTACACACTCCATACTCTTATAGACTTACAATGTCAAACTCTTACACAACATCATGCTCTTACGCATGATGTGACAAGTAAGGAGGAGGTAGTTCGACCAAAAATAGGGAAAAGGGGGCAAAGGTTTATGCATAATTTTCCATCCCTTATTTTATTCCTAAATATTTCCTATAAATACGCACCCACTTCCGTTAATTCAATTTTTTACAAAAAATCTCTTCTCTTCTTTTTCCTTCTAACCACATTACATTAATGGCTTATACATCTTAACTAAAGCATAATAAGAAAAAAAAAATCACTCACCACTCGTTCAGATATTTAAAGGCGTCGAAACTATAGCCTAATATCCTCTTATCGACATTCAAGAATCACCATCACTTGACAAAGTTTGAAGTCCAAGATCCACCCCAGAATAATTCCTAATCCATGATAAACTAGGGATAAAATAGGAGGTTTAAGCTAATAGAGGAAGAACAAGTGAAATAGGAACTTTCGGGGATAATCTAGGAAGAGTATAACAAATTTCAGTAGCATATAATTCAAATCCAAGGTGAGAAACCAACTTTAAGTGACCCTAACCATCCACGTGTTAATAAAGTAATTATGGTTGTTATGTTTATGTTAAACGATGCTTCTGTATTCCATGATAACTGCTTATCAATTTTGGATGATAATACTTTGATTGTATGGATTATTTAACAAGTCGCGATATATACACGTTGATAAGCACAAAGGAAACCACTTCCTTTTATTGAACGAAGCGGTGAAAATGTAATCATTAAACCTCCTAAAAATGGTTTGAAATGTTTTAAAAATGAATTATAAACACTTATAGGTGTAGATATGAAGCCGGAAAAGAATATGGAGTTTGAACAAATTTTGGGGCGTCACGGGACGGTAACTTGCGATTTCACTCCTTAGGAAGTGGATCTTTTATATATGAAAAAATATGAATCCAAATTCTTTAATGTAATATTTTTTCCAAATCCTTATAATGTATTCAAAAAAATCAAGACATCGCAGAGTAGATTTAGAAATATGACTAAAACATGATTTGAAAAACATTGCGGTTTTGTAATTCAAAAATCTAGAAAATGCAATTGTTTGAAATTGCGATTTTTAATCTCTTAAAAATATGAAATAAATCTTATGAATCATTTAAAATGTTTTAAAAGTGATTAAATTTGAATATATGAATTTTCTAATGATAGAAAAGTCGTCTAGATGAATTAAACTAAAATCACACTTTCCACCGCACTTTTCGATAAGGATTAAAATTGAAGTTTAAATATAACCAATCTTCTACAAATCTTTGATGAATGCTTTTTAAGTGATTAATGTAGTAATTTGGAGATCATTTTGAAGACCAATAAATTACTTAAAAAGTTAAATAATTGAATTGGATCAAAAAATTATTATAAGCAATTGATTTAACTTTGGTTCTAATAAGCCGACGAGCAAACCTAATTTTTCTATTTCTAAGATCTGTATATGAGTGTTTAACCAAGTAAATGATCAAGATCATCTAGCGCACCGACTCACCTGATCCTTCCATGAGTGAGTGATAGATAAGACTGAAATGTCAAAAATGAGTTAATTATAAAAGTTTATGTCTTTTGAAGATAAATAAATCGAATTTCACAGATATAATATTGTTGTATTTAGTATCAAATTTTAGGGATGGAATCCTTACTATCCATAAGAATTTAAAAGGTGTTTACACTGATGTTTAACGAATAGTAGAGATTGAACACAGAAATTGATATCGAGTAAATGATATGATTTCTTCGCATCTATTATACTAAAAGAGACTTACCATCTAAGATGGTAGAATGAATGAAATTTAATGTTTCCATATAAATATATATCCTTAAAGAATATTTAAAGTTATACATCCTTAAAGAAGTTTTATGAAGAAAAGAATTAAGAAATAAAGAGCATCCAACACCCAATGCTGCTTAAGTAATATCTTTACGATGATTGATTCAAGAAGACCAAGACCAAATTTAGGTGATTCTTTTATAAAAACTACTTCGGATCAATTAAACGTTTTGAATTAATGAAGATTGAAGAAACAATAATTATGGAGGCTGAATGAAGGGTGGCTTCCACCGACCCTCGGAGTAATTTCCCAAATTACAATTTAATAGCAATTTTGCATTCAGATCTTTGATGCAAGAGCTACTCTTATTAGATCACACGATCTGGAGAGAGTTGTGCCTTCGGTTTGTCCAAACTCAGGATGACTTGCACGATGAATGTTTGACGTTGCACTTATAATATGCGTGCATTGATCTCCATGAATATACATCTATTTAATGGTATGGGAAGTAGTTCTCTTGCAATATATTTACTCTTTTCTGAGACGTACGAGCTTAGAGGTTGTAAATTAGTGGAAATCGATTGCATATGTTGGACTTAGCAATGTAGCGTTTGAAGTGAAGAACGTGCTTAAAGAAAGGTAATTGGAGACCTCTAGCCTTTAATAATTGGAGTTTGCAGAAAAAGGGCATGCAATGAGGTTAAGTGTGTAGCACCCATAAAGTGATAATCACCACTCTTCTAGATTTCTAATTATATGTTGAAAAGTGGAGTATGCTGTCAGTTACGACAAGGTAATGATGTAATCGGCAATGCACCACCAGGTCGGTCTATGTAGTTGTCGTGGCCTTACCAGAAAAGCGGAGGGATGTGGTCCTCAGTACATCCCTCTAGAGGTGTATTGTACGAGATTGTAGTCCCTTACCTTGTCATCGCATGGAAATCCACTTTCCCTAATACCATGTGGTTTTTTTCGTTGATCATTAGGTGTGTGTAATTTAGTAATGGTAACAGATTTGCCTTTTGATTTATTTATTTGAATAGATTTTATCCCGTATGTCATTAAAAATAATATCAGACAGTACTACATAGCAAAGAATTGTTTACGATAAGTAAAAACCTGTGTGGTATTATCTACGGTCATGGTCTTATCTGATACCATAATTTTCAAAATGACGAATTCAAGCTTCTCATACTAATCCCACGACTGACCAAGAGTTTATTTTTCTTACCCTTAAGATCTCGATTCCCTATTTCTCCGTGCACCCTAGAAAGTATACGGATAACATCATCTGGAGCATAAAGCCTTGAAGCATTTTGAAGGCTATTGAAGCATCGAGCTTTTAGTCCATATCATTATATTTTTCTATCATTCCACTACATTTATATTTACAACACTTGTATGAATGGGGCGTATAACCATCCCTGCTAGATTAGTATTTATCATAATATTTTCTTGTATTTCTGATGTAAATTATTGAAATTTAATCTGTACTTTTAACCCAAACTATCTAACTCTCTAGCATCACATCTACGACTCATGAACACGGATAATGAATTAGTAATGACTTTTGAGGTCAAGTAGTTGGGTCATTTCATTTGGTTTCAGGTCTTAGGTTAAGCAAACATCTAAGACTCAATGTGTCAAATTATTAAATATAGGTTTGGTAATTCTCTAGAATTAGTTTAGACTAAGAGCATGTGCAAAACTCGATTTAAACTGGTACGTTGCACACACTTTAAAGATAAATCCTCTCTATTCTAAGGTGTTTTTTCTTACTAGATGGAAGAAGAGGTTTTAAAGAAGATGGAAGCAACACAACCAATGGTCAAAACGCCGCCGCAGTAATAGAAGCAATGGTTCCGATGCGACCTCAAATTAACTTTGCAACCCTATGCAAGAATTTCACTAGCTAAGAAGCAAGCCCTTCATAGGAATTGAATCCTATGAAAATTTGGGCTTGGTTATGCTCGTGCGAAAGGATTTTCAAAGGACTCGAGATTGAGGATAGACAGAATAGATTTCTGGTCTCATGATAGGTGCTGGAAGGAGCCTTGGCTTAATGGGAAACCGTGGTCTAAAATGAGTCTGAGGACGGTACAATGATTGATTCAAAGAATTGCTTGGAGAATAATATATGCCAAGGAAGTAGTATCCCGACTATATTGAAATTTTATGAATTTGAAGCAAGAGGGGATGTCGTTGGAAGATTATTCAAACAAATTTATTGGGTCATATCAGCATAGGACAGAATTGATTAACACAACACTGCATAAGAATGAAAGATTCAGAAGTGGTATGAGGGAGGATTCTCACAAAAAGATGCCTGCTCACGAAAAGGGACGTATGTTAACTTGGTTAATACGGGATTCCATTTTGAAACCATCAACAAAAAAGGCTGAAAACAACCCCTAACAACAATAACAACTAAAGGAAGTGGAAGTTCAACTAACCAAAGAAAATCGGTGCAGAATCAGACTAGAGGAGGTCTAACAACGGAGGTTACATGCTGCAACTATGGACAGAAAGAGCGTGAAACCGTGTCCTGTCTAAAACCTCAACTTCCATAGAATGCCTACTACGATTGCCACCAGAGAGGACACTTATCTAGGGAATCTTGATTCCTTGTAAACTAAATTTATAACTCATATTAGATATGAATCGCAACATTATGGAGTTGAATTAGTGAAATCCTGATCCTAAACTAAAATCGAACCTCATTGGGTTTTAGTTTAAATCTAATCTTTTTGACAAATCTTAAATCAATTTCAGTTTATTCACTCACGGTTAGCATTTTTATTAAGTGAATTAAACTTTTGAAATGACATATAGAATGTTATGGTTGATTAGAAATTCACAATTTATTTGTTATATAACTTGTGCATATGTGACATGCACAATTATGATGTAAATGACATGAGATACATTGATATGTGCTTGGTTGTCATGTTCTAATTTCTATCTGATATTTATGATGTTATATTTAATTTAATTTTGTTCTCACATTGCAAGTTCCTTGCAGACATAGGAAAATCACAATGGGTTGAATGATACATACCCGAAGGACTGCATAAATTTGGGAAATAAATTCGAACTGATTTAGGATATAGGTTGAAATAATATATACTCGTGATTCGAGTTTCTAAAATGAATTGAAAGAATATATATATATATATGTATGTATGTATGTATATATGTATGTATGTGTATGTATGTATCACTTGACCATAGGATAGAAAATTATATACGGACACCATGGTCAATAAATAAAACTTTAATCTGAATTTTATAAGCATGAATCAATTTTGAAATTTAATTGAAATGTTTTGGGTTAAGTTTAAGATTTGAAATAATTTTACTTGAATGCATAAATTTAAGAAATAATGACTTTATGTAAAGATGTAACATGATTTTCTAAATCGGACTTGCTATTTGAAGTAACTATTTCAAAACTTTTATAAGTATGTTTCGTTATCAAATGGATTTTGATGTTTAATTTATATTTTATGCTTAAAATTAATGTTTTAAAATGTTTAATTTGAATGTAAACGTGAAACTTAACTAATACTATGAATGGATTTTATTTAATTCAAACAACAAATTTGTTGTTTTAAAAGCCAAGGATAAATTTGATTGAGGATTTTTTGTAAAGGTTTTAAAAAATTTAATTGTGGCTAAATTTATTGAAATCCGAGTTCATTAACATAAGGGTTTGACTAAGTTTAATGGATTCAAATGATAAAATTTAAACTTTTAAAGTATCAATTAAGTGCTAAAACTTGATATTTGCAAATTTTGAAGGTTGGTTTAAAACCAATGATATGAAATGAATGTAGAATTCAAATTTTAATCCAATTTGAAGTTAAGGAATTGAAGTGGAGTTCAGGTTACAACCTAACTTGAACACTTGGTTTTAAATTTGAAATTTGTACTAGTTGAGTCTTCAAGTTAAATTGAATTTAACTTGAAATCTGATTAACAATTAAGCCAAGTTTTGGAATTGCGGATAATTGATTCAGATTTGATTATTTCTTGAAGCTAGTATTATCTTATTTTACAACTAATATATATATATATATATTACCACTATTTCATTTAAACTATTTTATATTAAGTCTATCTATCTTAACTATTTTATATATCAACTTAACCATCCTTTTTAAACACTTTTATGTTACACTTAGCTATTTTATTTAAACTATTATATATTTAACTTAACTATTTTAAAAATTAAAGTCTATGTTTCTAATCCGAACAAATTAAGTCTGAAATGATTTATATATATACACAACCGAATAACGATATTTGTAATGTGTAGTATGAAATCGAATGCGAAGTTTGATAGTGAATCAATTTGTAAATACGAATGTGAAATTTAAAGTGATCCTGAATAATTAAATCGATTTGAAATACTAATAAATAAAATAGATATTTGATGTTAATTGATTTACAATGTTGGAATGTGATTTCAGTTTTAATGACCATGGTGTGAAATAAACATTTAGCGTGCTAAAGAGATCGGAGTCGGTATTGTCATAATATTTACAAATACTGATACCACTTTAACAATTGTGCACCTGGTGGAGAATCCCAAACGAAGTAGGATGGATTTTTCAATAACTAATGGATTTGAAGAAAGAGAACAATGATGGATGGCCTTGACCTCCGGGTCGTAATTAAAATGACTGAAATAGGAGCCACGCTCAGGCCAAGTGAGGTTGCTTTTGAATTTTATCATACTAAGTGAGGTTGATGGTGGAGAATCCTACCGCTGAGTATAACATCGGAGTCCTATCATATTATCCTGATTGGTCCCTTTGCGATTTCAATTTGTGTTGTTTTCTATGGTGTGCCATGTGATGCCACTATTTTACGGTGGATTTATGGCAGTGTATAGACTATGATGCTTATAAACGGTGTAAGTTAAAAATGTAATCCCGCTCACACTATTTTAAATCTTTTACGTTACTAAGTAGAAATTATTAAATAGCACATTATATTATATGTATCTAGTTCCATGGATCCTTAGAGAATGAAAATCCCAAACGCCCTAAGTTGTTGATGCATTTCACTAAACATTTCACTTGAGTTGATTCACTTATATGAGAATGTTAGTCCTGACTTGAGAGTTTTGCTTTTGCATTATACTTGGGTCAGACTGAGCATTACTGCTTTGATATCTCATCTTTCGAAGCCAGAGAATCTCTGAAGACTCATATTTATTTTCTATTTCCAT
Source organism: Allium sativum (assembly GCA_030737875.1). Classification (NCBI taxonomy): domain Eukaryota; kingdom Viridiplantae; phylum Streptophyta; class Magnoliopsida; order Asparagales; family Amaryllidaceae; genus Allium; species Allium sativum. The sequence continues at coordinate 765,521,023 of CM060913.1, read as the reverse complement.
TAATTCCTTATGTACTAGAAAATCTATGTATCTAAACTTCTGTTGTATTTATTTATGTAAACTATGATACTGTAATTTTTATTCCAACGTGATATGTATTATTTTAGTGTTTGTGATTCAGTGATTTGATTCTTATTAAATCTCATAACAATAACAAATTGTTGTTTCTAATAATTTGAGTTGGTTTTATTATCGATGTAAATGGTTGGAAATAGCAGATCGTTAGATAATAGTTCCTCATTGTCATCTTCGATGGTTTTAATAGCTTTAAATCTAGAATTGGTTGGCCAATTGCAAACTAAGTCACTATCGAGCTAATTCGAATATATCTTTGTTGCTTTCGTAAACCGAATCTTTTAATCATTGTAAGTTCGATCCTTTACAAGCTTTAGCTGGTTTATATGAGCCACTAATATATTCTTTACAGAATTATTCATAGATAACTAATTCATCATAATATTAACATACAGTTGGTATAAAATTAAAACTCATTCTATGATATTAATAAATTCAACATTAAACAATATTTGTATGCAAATTTTGTCAAGATATTAGGTTACAGATATCTTATATTGGTTGATCTGAAGCAAAAAGATGTTGTTAGTGATTGCAAAATGGATCGTGAAGGCAAATCTAACACTAGGGGGTGAATAGTGTTTTTGAGAATTTAAACAATATCTAAAACTTATATGATCTACTATATGAACCAAACACAAACACAAATATAAACAAAAATAAAATGCAGAAAAGGAAAGAACACACCGTTTTATACTAGATCAGAATTGCTCCTACATCCAATCCCACGCAACGTTGGATTGCACAGAGTTCTATTACTATATCAATATCCAAGAACAACCTACTTGATTTCACAGCAACAAGGGTAACACCGATTCCATACACCTGATCAAGTATACTCTCCTTGATTCCACAGCTACAAGGGTTACACCACTCTCATTGCTCGATTTCATGACTACAAGGAAATCACCAATTACTCAAACACTTCCCAAAAGATTGCAATAGCCATATAACTCTTCAATAACATTTCGACTCAGAGAGTAATGAGAAGAGAGTGAGAAGAGAAGAAGTTTTATATAAATAGAATTGAATTCGATAGAGTATATATGTAGAAATCATAAAAATAAGAAAATATAATGGTGTAGAGAAAGGGAATGAAGATGGAGAAGAAGAATGCTGAAAAAATTCGAAATCAGTCCCAATTTATAAGATTTGAAAGGTTACAACGTTTCTGAAGCGTCCCAAATAGTGAAAAGACACTTCCTTTGAAAATCAAATAAGTGACAGTTATATGTCGACATAGACATATTTTATGTCGACATATCCTTGTTTAAAATTGATTTTGAGCAATTTTCAAGTATTTTGATATATATATATATATATAATTTAGCAAATTCTTGAATTAAAAATAGTGTTGTAAATGAATATTATAAAGTAGAAAATCATAAAAACATAAATATAAACTATACAAACATATTTAAAAATTATAGAGTTTAAAACTATAAAAATATATAATATACAAAACATATAAACTATAAAATTCTAGTTTAAAATCAAAATTAAAGTAAAGAAAGTAAAATAGAGAAGATAGATATTGAAGATAGAATTTGAAATCAGAAATTGAAAAACAGAATTTGAATTTGAGCCTGGAGTGTTATTCAGAGTCTTACATAAACTAGACTTTGTTACTATATTTATCTTGATCTCTTGAACTCTTGAAATCTTGATTACTCATGAGTCTTGAATCATTTCTAATATCTTTAAACTGTAAAGTCTTTAGTAATAATTCCTATATATAAATCCTGCATATGTATGTATATATATATATATATATATATATATATATGGGAAAGTCTATTTGAACACAGCAAATAGACACAAATAAGGGGGACACAAAATCTACACCATTGGATCTTCCCCTGAATTCCACCTCTCCACATAAAGACAAAATGATCCAATGGTCAAGATTTTGTGTCTCTACGTTTGTGTCTAGTTTTGTGTCCCAATAGCCGCCCCATATATATATATATATGTATATATATATATATATATATATATATATATATATATTACATAAAAGTGTTAGTATATATTTTATAATCAATTAATATTGAAATAAGGTTGTTGTCATCAAAACACCATTCTCCAACAATCTCCCCCTTTTTGATGATGACAACCTTAGTTTATAAAATATTATACTTGTACATATCTATTGATGATGGTTCTTCTAATACTCCCCTATCTATATGAATCCTATAAAGTAATTCTATATTTTATAATTTCTCCCCCTTTGGCATTATCAAAAAAAAAAAAATTATAAATATACTCCCCCTAAATTCTACAACTATCTAAATAATTCCTATACTAAAGTAAAGTACTCCCCCTAAATCCTAAACATATCCATATAATCCTTACACTACACAAAAAAAAATACTCCCCCCTAATTTATGTTATAAATGTCATTAATATAAATATCCTTATATCCTAATATCTCCTTATAGATCTATGATTCTGAACCTAAAAGATTATAAATTCCCCTAAAATTATGACTATTCTAAACTAAATAAAAGGATAATAAACAAAGCAAAACCCATAAAAAATTAATCAATTCAAACAAATCAATCCAAACAAATCAAATAAACAAGCAAGCAATTCAAACAAACAATCAATTCAAATAAAAATCTAAACAACCAAGGCAATAGTATATATCAATTCAGAAACACTTTGAAACTTCAATTATTCCTTAGAAACTATAAAATTCCCCCTTAATCTAATACATGACTAAACCTAGCCTATAATCTAATTCCTTTAAAACTATAATAAGACTTTACTCTTGACTAATGTTGAAAACATAATTTGAAATTTATCTTTGTTTAATATTAGTTATGAAGTCAAAGTGTCAGTTCGTAATGTGTTGTGGCTTTTATGTTTTAAGAGTCATATGAAAGTTTGTGTTTATTTAATAAGTGGTGTCTATTAGTATGTGAAGTGTCATGTAAACCACTATATATATTGATGGTCATTTTAAGAAAGTGAATGTAAGGAAGATTAAAGTAAGAACATGTAGTCATTCAATTATTCTAAGTTTAATCGCTCTCCTCCTCTCTATATCAAATTCTAACATGGTATAAGAGTAAGGTTGATGAGAGGGGATAGAGAGATCTCTAGAGAGCAAGAGAACATGGCACAAGTGGCTATGGAAGAATTTTTTTTAGAGTTGTGGGTGAGAAGTGCACTATGGAGAGAAGTGCTCCAATATTCAAAGAGTAGAGTTGATGAGAAGTGGATCAAAAAATCGAACAGAAGTGCTTCGTTTATTATTTCAACAGCTTTGAAACAAGATAATAAATTAAGAGAAAGCCCCTGGAACCAGAAGTGAATCCTTTAAACAAAAGGTTGAGACCGGTACTCAATCCAAAAGAAGTTAGAAAGAAAATTTCAAATTGGGGGGAGTGTTGGAAACATAATTTGAAATTTGTCTTTGTTTAATATTAGTTATGAAGTCAAAGTGTCAGTTCGTAATGTGTTGTGTCTTTTACTTTTTAAGAGTCATATGAAAGTTTGTGTTTATTTAATAAGTGGTGTCTATTAGTATGTGAAGTTTCATGTAAACCACTATATATATAGGTGGTCATTTTAAGAAAGTGAATGTAAGGAAGATTAAAGTAAAAACAATGTAGTCATTCAATTATTATAAGTTTAAACGCTCTCCTCCTCTCTATATCAAAGTCTAACAACTAAGAAATAATTCTGATAAGATATCTTAAAACTATAATATAAGTTAAATAACGCAATTTAATCCAAAAAATCAACCAATTTAAGTTAATTTATTAATGACTGATGAAATTTAACCATGTCAAGTAAGTCAATCAAGTTATTCAAGTCAAACAAATTAAACAAGCCAAACAAGTCAATCAATCCAATTAAGCCAAACAATTCAAACAAGTAAATCAAGTCAAATTAAATATGTTATGTATTAATATACCTATATATTTCTAATTATACAAAAACTGCTCATAGAGTATACTTGTTATGTATAAAGTTAAAGTTAACATGTAATATAGTGTATGCAGTGTTGGTTATAATGCAACATGAGCTATTTGTCATATGCAATGTAATATGAAATGATATATTAAATAAAATGCAACTTATGATGTGAATGATTTTAATTTATAATAATGATGTATGATATGATGTGTAATGATAATATTTAGAATGATATCAATTTCAGTAAAATATATTCAAAGTACTATCTTACTATTATGTATATAAATTATTTGAATCAAACAAAGATAATGTTAATTTCTAGACTTAGGTTAATTATATTAATGAAAGTGATTAAAAGAATGATAAAGATAAGAGTTTAATTAAAAATATTCATGATAAATACTAAAATATTCAGAAAAATTATGGAGTTAAATAATATTAGTAAGGTAAATATAGTAAAAATCGAAGATCTTTTTAAAAATAACATAGAAATCGTCTCATATAAAGTAAGCTACATAAACATATATTCATAAGTATATATATATAAACTAATTTAAAAAGAGCTTATAATTTAATTATGAGATATACATCATTTTTGACACAAATCAATTTAAAAAATATATAATTAAACTATGTATGTTTAAACTACATATAAAAGATATATATAAATTTATATTTTATAGAAATATCAAATGTTTAAAAATTTAAATTATTTCAAGCACATTAACATATCTATGTACTATAATTTCAAATATATTTTTGAAACAAAATATATGAAACATGGATAGATAAACAAAATTGATAATTAGAATTTGAGCTGAAATTTTCATATTGAAAAGATGTCCTTTTAATTTTTCAACACCAAATCAAAGAGCTATGAACTTAGAATTTAGAATATAAAAGATTTAATTAAACTGGTGTATCAACATATGAACCAAAATGTCTAAAACTATAAAAGGGATAAATTTCTATACATAACTATGTGCTTAGATGTATATTCCTAAATGTAACGATAATTATGAAAATATTGTAAGGCGTACCACTTTTTGCAATATTCCATTTTGTTGTCCTTCCATTGTTATGAACCACACGTTCACATCTTTTAGAATTTGACTATGAGACCTACTCAATTGTGACGGGCTCGTTTTTCTGATCAGGATAGCATATTCATTTGCCAAATTTGAACACCGTATAAGTAAAATGTTGAAGATTTAGTAGTTCAAATAAATTGGCGCCAAATTTTGAATTTGAATGAAAAGACACTTCAGCCATTATAAATAGGCTCAAAAGTCATGTCTCTTCATAATCGCTTCTCTTCTTCATCTCATTTTTCACTTTCAATCAAACCTTCAGGAGGCATAATTTCTTCGTTTCTTAACGGAATTGGAAAAAATTAGCGGCAAATCGAAGAGGAATTCAAGGACTACGATCCAGTAACAGCTTGGGGATGAATCTAGATGATATTGTGGTGCAGTAAGTCAAAACAGTAAGAGAGATACATGAAATCCCGTAACAGTTTTTCAGTTTTGCATAGCCAACCTCAAATAGTCATATCTCACTCAATTTTGTTTTAAATTTGATGATCTACCCATCAAAACGATCGCGAAAACGAGATCTACAATCTAGAAAAGGTTTTGGGACAAAATAGTCTAACCTGCGGATGAAATTTGAAGATAACCGTTGAAAGTTTTGGTTTCCTTCTCTCTTTATTCACCAAAACTTCACTTGATCATTACTTGATCAATTCTTGAGGATTCACATGAAACCGACACATTACGAAGCAAATGAAGAGAAGTACAGTATAAAGATAAGTTATAGTTAAAATCCAAAGTTGTAAACTAATCCGGTGCCTATTTGCTGATTTACATTATATATATCCATTTCTTCTTGATGTCTTTTCACCAACCGTCATTACTCTTCTCCTCTTTTTGATTTCTACCATGTGTTCATAAGAATTTTGAATTCTCAATAGCCATGTAACACACTAGTTCAGAATTTGAACTTTCAACAGCCACTTTTTTAGAATTTGAATTTTCAATAGCCACCATTTTGGAATTTGAATTACCAACAGCCATTTTACCCATCTTTTCAACTTTGGAATTTTCAGAAGCCATATAACACATCTTTTCCTTTAAAACAACACAACTTATAAAATAATCAAATAACTATTCAAATAATCAAATAACTTTTTCAATATAACTAATCTACAATTTTAAACAACAATATCATGATGGTTTTGTAACATATCCATATATCAAAGAATTCAAAGTTTAAAAAATTTCAAATTTTCAAATTTTTAAAAAGCAAATTTCAAAAATCAGATTATGAGTTTAAACTAGTGTTATAAATCATTTCAAAATTTTCCATTTAATATTTTCGAAAATCAGATTATGAACTTTTTGAAAGACCTTTCTCTGATACCAGTTGTTAGGGATTGCGTAATGGATGGTTAAGGCAAAACTAACACTAGAGGGGGGTGAATAGTGTTTTTGAGAATTTGAACAAAATCTAAAACTTATATGATCTACTATATGAATCAAACACCACAAAAACAATCAAAGACACAGAATCAAACATAAACACAAAGATAAACAAAAATAAAATGCGGAAAAGGAAAGTACACACAGGATTTTATACTAGTTCGGAATTGCTCCTACGTCCAGTCCCACGCAACGCTGGATTACGCATAGTTTAATTACTATATCTATATCCAAGTACAACCTCCTTGATTTCACGGCTATAAGGGTAACATCGATTCCATACACTTGATCAAGTATACTCTCCTTGATTTCATGGGTACAAGGGTTACACCGCTAACATTCCTTGATTTCACGGCTACAAGGAAAACACTGATTACCCAAACACTTCCCAAAAGATTACAGTAGCGCTATAACTCTTCAATAGCACCATGATTCAGAGAGTAATTAGAAGAGAGTGAGAAGAGAAGAAGTTTTATGTCAATAGAATTGAATTCGGCAGAGTATAAGTGTAGAAATCATAAAAATGAGAAAATATAATGGTGTAGAGAAAGGGAATGAAGATGGAGAATAAGAATGATGAAAAAATTCGAAATCGGCCCCAATTTATAGGAGTTGAAAGGTTGCAACGTTTCTAGAGCGTCACAATAGTGAAAAGTCATTTCGTTTGAAAATAAAAAAAGTGACAGTTATATGTTGACATAGACATATATGTATGTCGACATATCCTTGTTCAAACTTGATTTTTGAGCATTTTCCAAGTATTTTGATATATATATATATAATTCTGGAAATTCTTGAATTAAAACATAGTGTTGTAAATGAATATTATAAAGTAGGAAATCATATAAAAACGTATATATAAACATATTTAAAATTATAGAGTCGAAAACTATATAAATATGAAGTATATAATATAAAAAACTTATAAACTATAAAATTTGAATTTAAAATCAAAATTAAAGTAAAGAAAGTAAAATAGAAAAGGTAGAGATTGAAGATAGAATTTGAAATCAGAAATTGAAAAACAGAATTTGAATTTGAACCTAAAGTGTTATTCAGATCCTTACATAAACTAGACTCTAGTACTATATTTATCTTGATCTCTGGAAATCTTGATTACTCATGAGTCTTGAATCATCTTTGAATTTTGAACTCTAGTATCTTTAAACTATATAGTCTTTAGTGTTAATTCCTATATATAAATCCTACATATGCTTATATATATATATATATATAGATAAAAGTGTTAGTATATATTTTATAATCAACTAACATAGAAATAAGGTTTTTGTCATCAAAATTCCATTCTCCAACAGATGATCTTCTTAAACTAGGTTTATTATGGTACTAGTTAAGACTGAATTCAAAGAAAAAATATATTTAGAATGAGAAAATGAGTAAAAATATTAGACTTTTTTTTAGAAGTGAGAAGAGTGTAAAATGAAAGAGGGAAGAGATGACTGGTATTTAAAGATCGTAACACATCTGGATGGCATTGCAAATATCGTTAGTGGATGACATTTGACATGCCATCCTAATATTTAGAAAGAAACATTGTTTTACACCGGTGCAATTTAAAATGACAATAGTGTAAAATCCATGTAAAAAAATTGAGTTTTATTTTATGCTGGCGCTATTTGAAATAGCACTAGTATAAAATAAAACAATAGGAATTGACAGTGATACAATTTGTAATGGCGTCGGTGTGTTTTGCCCAATTCAACTTTGAGTTAGTCAAAACAGGACTATGGTTGTACATAGTTTTAAAAATTGGTTATTTGCATAATTAGTTTTTAAATGAGGCTAAAATAAATAAATAAAATCCAATTTAATATTACCAGGGAATGGACGAATGTCAGTCACATTCATCGCTACTTAAATGGTTGTAGGTTTTGGCTTTGGTTGCGTGGGAACACCTTTTGTTCCTACATAAGGTAGTCTAAGTTTTACCAACTTCTTTAATTTCTTACTCAAATATACAATTCTAGACAGATTAGGTAAGGTTTAGGGTACAATAGTAAATGGCTTAGCAGTTTTATTACAACTTAGTTAATAAATGAACTAAAACAAATAAAGCAAAGGCTGGTGTTTTAATTGTCCATGAGCATGCCTAGGTAACTCTCCAGTTATCATACATTTGTAAGAGACTTAGACACTATTATCATCCCATTCTCACTTGTCAGTTGATGACAAGGCCTCGAAGAGTGCTCGGCTCACCAACATCCATGACTACCTGTGGTTGTTTCGATTGAGTCGTGGCAGCTGCCCTATTCTGGAAAAATTGATGTGGTTGTCCACTTATCACTAGGTCCTCAATGCTAGCATTCATAAATTTCATATTCGTCCCTTTTATGGAACATTTAGAATTTTCCGAAAGCCAAGTCTTTTCGATGGGATCTTGTCCACTTTGCCTTCTCGTCGAAAGGCGGTACTTTGATATCTAGAAATTTATTCTCTGAACTCGCATTCAACTATGTACAAGAGTCTATTTCCATCCCTTTATAATTTGATTTGCGAAGGATGGGTTGCCTTCAGCCTTCATCTTTCCTTTGCTATTCCCAGAACCAGACAATTCTTCATCTTTAATGTGATTCATTTGGATGGATTCACAATCAGCTTTGGCATCTTCTTCCCTTAGGAATTAATCTACTTGGAGGTAGAAATCCCCTAAATCCCGTGGGGGTCACTTTGCAAGGAAATCTTAAACTTCAAGTTATCTAAGACGCCCGATACCATGGCAATCAACACCACTGATGGATTTGGTCTATCCACAATATCCATAGCAGCATTTAATTGCTCTATGAATTTGAGCCAAGATTCTCTCTTCATGTGTTAGACCATAGTGAGCATCATCACATTCTTGGACCTAGTGATATGGACACGGAATTGTTCAACAAATCTTTTCATTAGGTTGTTCTGGCTCCTGAAGAATTCGATTCCAACTGCTCGAATTACATAACAGCTAAGTTTGAGAGATGTAACGGGACGCACTTTCCCAATACATTGTTCGATGCCGCAAGTAGTTTGATATGTCTGATGTATCCCATTAGATGGGCGGTTGGATACTTCCTATCATCATAAGCTTCTAACACCATGAGCTTAAAGTTTGGTGGATTCTGTGAATTCCAGATATTCTGATAGAATGGACTTCGGTTCCAGTCCAAATCGGAGCTGGGTTGTCCTCGAGATTCTCCAAATCATTTCCATGACACGATTGCCTCCATTGAGCAACTGACTCCAATCTCCCGTACTAATGCCTTCCGTTGGAGAATTTTAGGTATTAGGCTCAAGGTTCAAACCTATGCGCGCCCCAATTTTGCGTTTAAGTCCCGATTTCGATCTAGAGGAGGGTTGAACGACATGCGTGTACAGGCAATGAAAGGGTTGCCCTATGCTATTGGTTCGGTACCAATTCCATGATTGGTACCGATCCCTCCAAGCATAAGAGGAGAATCCCTCAGTTTCGAACTTCAAAGTATAGCATTCCTGGGTCCGGCTCAGCAGTCTGCTTCTGATTTGGTGGTTGAACTGGTATTTCAGCCTACTTGTGGAGTCTTGTCATCAAGTCCTTCTATATTTTCAATATTGTTTCCTAATATTTGAGGCGAAATTGTAGAGTGTTAATAGCCTCATCCATGTCTTCCCATGCCAAATACATAGAAGGATTTCAGCGCAAGGAGCCTCCCGACTTCCTTTGTAACAACCCTGTATTTTGGCAATAAGAAGTAATTATTTGAATTTAAAAAATAGAAATTTTTGCAAATGATGAAATTTGACCACGAAACTTTAACCAGTGTGTTCATCTCGAAATTCTGGTCAAACTTTCAGGTTTGGAGTTTCGCGAACGGAGTCCATATGAAAAATTTACGAACGAAATACGATAACGGATGGAAAATAAATAAATCAGAACAATTATATATTATATACCATATTTAACTAGCCTCACTGGGCAGTAGGCGACCCAGCAGTCGACTATAGAGGTCGACCAATGGTCGTCCCTAGCGGTCGACCTATTGGGCTATAGAACGTCCAGTGACGGCTAGGGTTAAGGGGGTTAGATTATGTTATATTATTAAATGAAGGGACGGATATAAACTAAAGTACATCTAACAGTTCGTGGCCATTCACTCTTACAAATAAAGGGATAAAGCCTTATTCTTTTCCACACAAATCTATAGGCAGCAGCGAAGCTCTTCCATTTTCCTCCCTCTTCAAACCTAATTTCTTAATTAAAAATATATTCATATACAACCAATCAAATGCTTATCATATAGGATTGAAAGGGAATATCAGATTCAATGGAAAAGAATGTGAATTGATAATCTACACCAGGTTTTCCCCTCTCTTTCTATTTTCTTACATATCTACTGATCTGAAATTATCCCCTTTTCAGATAAATTGTAGGCCTAAAAGGTTATTCAAACTTCATATTTACATGCTTTCAAGTGAGTGGGAAATTTTTATACAAAGTTATTATAGCCGATTTATCTCGTTTGTACTAGATCTCAAAATATATGCCTATTTTCATTAGATCTATTGATAATGTTGTATTTGAATTGACACCTATCAGATCTGCTTAAAAATGTTGTCAAACTTGTAAATTCTGAATTGTGGCTAGGAATAATATTAATTGTAGGATTCTTAAAATTGTATATACATATTTCCTACAACTATGCCGTAAAATGTGTTGTAGTTCGTTGTAAAACACTGAGGATTTGGAAATCAGTCCCAATAACACTATTTAAATGTAGTTTCTTCCAAATCCCTCAGTGTAAGTTGATGGATTATGTGGTTTTAATTTAATAGAATTATACCTATTTGTGTTCGATGTTTTGGGGGTTCTTGGCTTAATTGTTGTAAATATGCCTTTTTCTCTTTTTTTGAGCAAAAAGACATTATTTTGAATTCAAAAGAGAAATGAAAAAAAGGTTGAAAATGGGAAAAGTGGTGCAAATGTAGGTGTATATATAAATATACATATTTGTGAGTAGTTTGCATCAACTATTCCAAAAAATATACATATATATATTTCTTGTGAATTTGAAATACGTCAATCCCAATAATTAGGCATACTTATAACAATTACAGCTAATGGACTTTTTGTAAGATTTGGAACCTTATGCTAAGATTGAATGCAAAAGGGAATTTTTGCATATTGATTAAACCAAATCATTAAATTTTAAAAATAATAATAGAGAAAATAACTACGTTAACCGCAAAATATATATATATATATATATATATTTTCTGTCCAAATCTGCGTAAAACGGTAAAATGTACATTATATTGAATGTTTGAACGATATTCAATTATGGAATTACATATGAAAATGTAATCCATAATGAATCAATATATTTGTGTTGAACATTGTATATAATTAATTGCTATAAATAGAACCGCAAAATCTATAAATAAAATTGTAGTCAATGTTGATTAGGGAAAAGTGAATATAATAGGGTAATGGTTACAATTCCTAAATTAATTAGGAATAATGTTGTAAACCCCAATTAGGGAAATTGAATTATAACCGCATTTAGAAACGAGGTTAAGCTCAACTTATGGTTGAAGCTTGCCCGGAACCGCCTGGTAAATTGAGCGTCCATAGATGGCCAGCTTAATGCATGGGGTCTAATGCGTAAATATAAATGTAGTAAGGCTCGAGGTTAAGTTCAACTTGAGGTAGAGGTCTGTCTGGAACCAATCGGAAAATCCAGCATCCACAAGTGGTCAACTTAAGGTCAGAGGTCTGGTGCACAAATATATTTATTGACATGCTTTTCGGTTAGTTGTCGCACGTCAAGTTTCTGGTTAGTAATGCGCTCAAGTGTCAATAATATTGCCTGCAAACACAAAGCAGTTTGGTTGAAGTCACATCATGAACACAAAAATGGCCGGAAACCCCTTTATATGACCTCTTTTGGGCCCTAAATAATCAACTACGGTGCTAGGCACTGTAAATATTGTAGCCCTCTGAAACAGCTTCAGGTGCAACTTTCGTTTGGCCAAAACGGACTTACGGTTTGAAAGTTACCCCCGTTTTCGTGAACATATGTGGAATCTCGCACCACCAGTTTCACCTCGCATCATCCATGTACAAATCATCACCAACCTCGCATCTCCAATATCGCATCATCATGTGTACCACATCGCGTCCTCTGATACTCAACATAGTATCCTCTAGTAGCTCACATCTGCCCTCGCCACAGTTCGCATCCTTCAAGGACGCGAAAGTTGCATCCCTCAAATGCGAGTTTTCACGTCCCTTGGATGCGAATTCTTGCATTCCTAGGATGCAAAGATTCAAATTTGAATTCGCAATTTCGCATCCCTTCGGGATGCAAAATGCGAAATTCACTTCCCCCGAGAGGGATGCGAATTATCCTTCTGATGCGAGTTCTAAGGACCTGGATGCGATTTTTTGGGGTTCAACAAGGTGATGCCATTTTTTACACATCAACAAGGATGTGATGCGATTTTCATGTCCACGCATCATGTGATGCATTTTACGCACACAAGCATACAGCGATGCGATTTTCCGTAGGTGTGTTATGAGGGATGCGATTTTCGCAGTATGGTCCCCAAAACTCACCTACTCCCACCTAACCTCTCACCTATAAATACCCCAAGGCTTGGCCTTCATAAGGATCTTTTTCCCTTGGAATTTTTGCCTTCTTGAGCTCGAAAATCATCATTAATGGCAGCCACCTTCTTCTCCATGACCATTGGACATGGCGTAGACCCTTAAAACGTGGCATGTACATTTACCATCAACTTTTGGACATCTACAGGGACAAATACACCATTTTTGGACTATTTTGGACATCTTGGATAACTCTTGGACACTAAATCTCAAATTGGACATAGTTGACCAAGTCAACACATCTCAAGGAGGAAGAAAGACATTTTAGTCAAAGTTTAGAATTAACAAGGACACTATTATTCTATTGTAATACTTTGTACTCGAATATTGTCTAAACTTGTACAACATTGTAATCAGATATCATATGACGAATGATCATTATAAAGTGGACGTAGGAGTTAGCGCCGAACCACTATAAATAGTTGTGCCTTCCCGCATTTACTTTACTTTACTTCTTATTTGAATTACTATGTTGCTAATACACTTGAATACTCATTGGGTGTTGGAGTGCAACAATTTTCCACATTAACATTTTGGCATGCCAGTTAGGGGGCGCATAGCTTTGACCTTTGCTTTGGATTGCATCCTCGGATTTGTATTTCGACTTCTGTTTCATATTTTAAGACTTAGACTTCGTTACTCGCTTTTCACCATGACTAAGCACAAGAAGCTCCAAGCTATCACCGAAACTCGTAAGGCGGCCGGAGATGAAGGAAGTCAAGAACATTTCTCGACCGGACCTGCTTCGAACTACGTCACTCGGGAAGACGTCGATGGAATGATTAAGAATCTTGCTACAGATTTGAAAGCTCGACATGGGCGACAGGAAGAAGCCTTCAATACCTTTCTTGCTCAGATGGAGGATAAGATGATAAGTGCTTCAAGGCCAACTAGCCAAGGGGACATTATTGGAACTAATACCAACGTTCCTCCACCCACGACTCGGGACTTGGGGGCAACCCCACAAACTAACAAGCAGTACGACATCGCTCCTCGAAATAGTGCATGTCCCTCTACACTCGGGGTACCCCTAATACTGATGTCGCTCTAGCCCGTGACGCTTCTTCGGTTGTTCAGGTTGTGGGTTCCCCGCTTGGAAATATTGCTCAAGTGCCGACGTGCATAGCTTTAGATGGTAGTTCTCCTATGGTTCCGGGAGTTAGGATTGCGCTCGATATGGCTCCTCAGGTTGGAATTCCACCAAAAGTTCTTCTCGCTCATCACCGACTTGGACTTCAAAACCGGGGCACTAGTGTCGCTTTGGATAATTTAAATCATCTGCTTGCTTTTGGAAATGGGTCGGAGATCGCAGATGTCATCCGTTGGTTTACTCGAGGCAGTGCCTCTTCTATGGACTTGGATTGGTGATTCACAGTTTTCTTTCTTTGGATATCATGAACTCTCATAACTAACCTAATTTTAAGCTACCAGTGTTGGATCTCTATGATTGTTGCAAGGACACGACCGCTCAATTAATGAGATACATTTGACATATGGAAGATCTCTCTACTTTGGAGAATGCCATGGCCAAGTGCTTTTTCGCTCTTCTTAACAGACATAACTGCAATGTGGTGCAGGCAGTTGGAGCTGGACCCCGTCACTTCTTGGAATGATTTGATTATCTAGTTTGTGGAACAGTTTAGAGTCAACATTCCTCGTCCACAGAGCATAATGACTCTCAATGGCATCAAACAGAAGTCCGGAGGGACTCTGCGTAAATTCTTGAAATGATTCGATGCAGCGATCACTACAATCGACATACCTAACCCTTCCATGGTTTTAATGGCCATAATGTCAACTGTTCTGGATAAATCTGAGTTCAAGACTTCACTGCATTGGGACCCGCCGAGGGACCTCAAAGAGTTCTATTTCGAAGCTGATAGATTCGTATGGGAAGAGGATGCTAAGGCTAACAATAACAAAAAGATTCTCAATGTCATTGCTGCTAAGGACGGGAAACCGTCCGACTCTGAAAAGGCTAAAGTTTCTTCTATTGCTGAGCAACCCTCCTCGACGAATGATCACAACCTGTTTTGGGGGCGACTCAAGTTCCCGTCACTACAACAAAAACGCCATATTACAACTTTAATTTTACAACGGTGCATAAAGCACCGTTGTAATAGATCCTTTTTTACAACGGTGCAAAACGCACTGTTGTAATAAATGTTTTTTACAACGGTAAAATAGTCACTGTTGTAAAGAACATATATATTACCATATCACAACTTTAATTTTACAACGGTGCATTAAGCACCGTTGTAATAGATTCTTTTTTACAACGGTGCAATAATCACTGTTGTAAAGAACATATATATTGCCATATTACAACTTTAATTTTACAATGGTGCAAAAGCACCGTTGTAATAGATCCTTTTTTACAACCTTGCAAAACGCACTGTTGTAATAAACATATATATCACAACTTTTCATTTTATTCGTTGTAATTGAGATGCCTAGTGCAAACTTCATGTTTATAATATCTATATTTAATAACTAATTATATTGATACTTAATAATAATAACTAATAATAATCTTGGGAATCAATAATATTTATCAATTATTATTAAATAATTAATAGTTAATAAGTAGTAATTTATTTTTAATAGTTAATGTATGTCAACTACTTATTAATTAATAGTAACATAAGCTTTTTATAAGTATTAATAGTAACATAAGCCTTTTGACATCGGTTCAATCCAATATTTTTTCCTTTTCCATCGGTTCGATTTCCCTTTCTCCTTTTTCTCGTATTCCATCGCAAACCCTAACTCCCCTTTCGATAATCCGGTCGCCATAGCGATCTCCTCCACTTCACATCGCCACTGCTCGATTGATCCAGATCACTATTTCTCCAGCTGCACTGCTGGTCGCCGATTTTTTTTTCTTTGAAAGTCTTAATAATCATTTTTGGCCACTGCGCTGCGGCACGGGTTCGGGGGCATCGCCCCCGAAAAAAAAAATTAGGCCGTTTTCTTCAAATATAGACCGTACCTTTTTTTTTTTAAATATACTTTTTTTCTTCGAAAATCAAAACATTTAGGCTCCGAAACAAAATGCTTTTTGGCTTCAAACGAAAATCATAACACTTCCGCTCTTCTTTTCCAATTAGATCACCCTAGCATGAAATGATTAACATTAATAATTACCGTTCAATAATTAAAATAATAAATAACATTCAATAATTATAAAGTAATATCTTGTACGTACACTGCAATTTGCGTTTCCTGTACACCGAATTTTTTTTCCCTCCACCAGCCCACCTAGTATGTCCCTAAATTTTCATCTTCCCTCCACATGCCCGCTTTTCTAACTGAACGGTCCAGATAACCCAATTAAATTTCGAGATCCATCTCAAACAATAAACCCTAACTCACGATTCTTTAATGGCCGCCTCAAACAATGAAAACCCTGGCTCATGCGATCTCTACCAGCCTCTAACTCCACCGCCCTAATTAAACTTACGATACCCAACATCACCGCCCCAATTAAACTCACGATACCCAACATCACTTCTAACAGCACCGCCTCCTTCTTCGACGACGATCTGCAGCGAATCCGATGTTGCGCCCTTCTGATGTTGCAACCCTTGCTGCTTTGACTCATGTCGATTTTTTTGGAGTACGGATTACAGTTGCAGGGACAAATCGCTTGAAAGGTACGTATTCTTTGATCTTTCCTTGTTCAGTTTTTTATATTGAAATACTGCACAAAATATTGCACTACTTAGATGTCACAAAAGCACTTGTATTTGCCTGGTTCGTTCTCCTTTGGTTTTGTCATGAACTGTATTAGCAATTGGCTTAATTCCCTTTTTTTGGTTCAATTAAGTCTCTGTTATACGAGTTTGAAGGATAAAAAATTGGTTGGGCTAAATATAGATATAGTTTGAAGGATAAACTTGACGGTAAAAAATAAGCTTTTTGTTGCCAAGCTGGTAAGTAATTATTATGCCAGAGGCTGTCAAGTTATAGTTTGCAGCATTACCATCAAAATTTTAAAGCAAATTCATTTTAAAGTTCCTGATCTGTCGTATTATTGTTATAACAGTTACTTAATAAGTGTTTCTGGCTTGTAATTCCAAAAGTTAATGCAGTTTTACATTCATTACTATGTACAAGTACCATGGTAGAAAACAAATATCATCATTTGCTTGAAATGTAACTTAAACAGCATATTTTGTCAAATTTGTGTCACTCAAAATAGACAAGATAACTGATTGTTGTTTGATTCAGAAACCATTTATACCATTGTATGCATACAGTTCCAAAATATGTGACCTATATCACAACTTGGCATTGGAATGACAAGATGGAGCAACGCATACAATAAACAGAAATGCATTCTAGTGCGGTTAGAACTTAGAACCATATGTTTTCTTTCTATCTGCTATGTTATGATCATGGGTTAAGCATTCAAACACTAATAGATGCACATATGGTTCAGCAAGTCGAATGCGACCAATTAACCGACACACTGAAAGCAATTTACTACCATTCAAAATCTTCAAATAAGTACTAGTAGTTTCGAAATAGAGATGATATTACAACTAAAATCCGTAAAAGCCTAGTTAACAATGTAAGCTTGTGAGAAAACAAGGATTCAGCAAGAAGGTAATAAGCCAAAAAAGTTAGTTGTAACAGAAACCATATTATATATCTTACATTACAAAAAGTCCACTGTTACGTTAGAGGGCAAAGCACATATCACAAGTTTTTGCCTTTCTTTTTTTGATGTTTTAAGCATTCATTTGATTTCCTGGGAAACCAGCAAACATGCCTTGGTCATTTCCTAGGAAACCAGTAAAGATGATAACTTTTTGCAAATTACTATTCATTTGATGTTTTAAGTACTCTTTCTCTTCTACTTTGTCTTCTTCTTTACTTACAGACTAAGGTCTTACCTGATATTATCAGGTTCAAGAATCTCAAGTCGCTTGAAATATGCGGTGTGTTGCTCACTGATGCTGAGCATGATGTTGAAATGGATGATCGATTGGATGCTAGAGCATAAAGACTCGGTGTATGTCAGTGTGTATGTATATTTATACGAAAAAGTGTATGTAACTGAGTGTATTGTGGATCAGTTTGTAGTGAGGAATGTATGTATTGTTATGACTGTATTGTGTAAAAGTGAGTTGTACGGTAGTGGATCACAAAGTTGTACTAATTCAAATATTGAAATAAAATATTTAATTGATTATTTCAGTTCTGTGTAGTATCATTTTATTCAATATAAATATTTATTTTGATATGAAATGTAATGTATAACGAAACAAAAATCAGATTATTATAATTAATTGTAGTAGGACTTACTACAACGGTGAAAAAAGTTGTAATATGTATTACTACAACAGTGCAAAAATGTTGTAATATGTATTACTACAACGGTGGAAAACAGTTGTAAAATAAACATTTAACAACGGTGTCGCAACGGTGTATAAAAGTTGTAAAAGATTTCAGTCTATTACAACTTCTTAATACACGACGGTGGCTCCACCGTTGTAAAAAGTCTTTTACAACTGTTTTCCACCGTTGTAATATGGTCATTTTGTTGTAGTGCGTCTTACTCCGAACTCACTCACCCTTGAGGAGATTTTTCAAGAAGTTCATCCCATTGCTCCTTTCAGAAAGCCTCCAGCAAGGGAGTCAACTCAAAGAGAAAGGGAATCTGGTAGGCATTGCATGCTTCACGATGTTGATGGTCACGATACGAATGATTGTCATCATCTTAGAGATTTAATAAAAAAGCGTATCACATGTAGAGATCTGGCATGGTTTGTTCGAGCTCGGACTGTGGTGCCAGGATAGGCACGACCCCCTCAAAGGAATCAGGATAGGCCTGGGATTAGTAATCGTCCCAATGTCATAGTTATCAATTAAAAATCTTACTGGCTCTGATGCCTTGAATGCAAGTCTCCTTGGTGTCGGTATATTTTGGCTTGTGAGTAGTGGTGATCTTTCAGCTTCATGGATACTTTGGTTATTTGATCTTGGATTTGCTTGGTCTCTCGGACGTTAGATTTATTTCTTGCAGTTTTTTGGTAATGGTCCTCTCTGGCTTGTTGGATTTTCGTTAACAAGCCTTCGGTGCTTAGGCTTCAGTTTTGGTTTTGTTTGGTTTCTTGGCTTCTACATTTTACAGCTCCCGAATAATGAGCTACTAACTTATAGATTCCTTATTCTGGTTCTCGAGATTTGGTTATTCGGGCTTCGGCCTATGGCTTTGGCTTTAAGGACTTTAGTCCTTTGGTGTATCCGTCCTTTTGGTTATGTTGGTTATTGTGGTTGTAAGATGGTTGAGTCGGCATACTCATGTATGGGAGCTGTTATAATCCCTAGGCATGATTTATGCTTGATGACACACCATCACCTCCTATGGTTATTAATGAAAAGTATAATTTTCCCTGTTTTAAACTGTGAATGGTTATGTTTGTTTACCCATGTAACAGGAACCGACGAGATCCTAGTCATGCTCTTCATGAATAATAAGCCATTCGCTTTCCTTTACAAATGAATTTTCTCTTCATGAACAGTTTAGAGTCAACATAGCTCGTCCAAAGAGCGTAATGACTCTCAATGGCATCAGACAGAAGTACGCCGAAACTCTGAGTAAATTCTTGAAATGATTCGATGCCGCGGTCGCTTAAGTTGGCAGACCTAACCCTTCCATGGTTTTAATGGCCATAGTGTCAGGTGTTCTGGATAAATCCGAGTTCAATACTTCACTTCATCGGGACCCGCCGAGGGACCTCAAAGAGTTTTATTTTGAAGCTGATAGATTCCTATGGGAAGAGGATGCTAAGGCTGACAATAACAAAAAGATTCTCAATGTCATTGCTGCTAAAGACAGGAAACTGTCCGACTTTGAAAAGGCCAAAGTTTCTTCTACTGCTCAGAAACCCTCCTTCGGGAATGATCACAACCTGTTTTGGGATCGACTCAAGTTCTCATCTTACTCCGAACTCACTCACACCCTCGAGTAGATTTTCCGAAAAGTTCATCCCACCGCTCCTTTCAGAAAGCCTCCAACGAGGGAGTCAACTCAAAGAGAAAGTGATTCTGGTAGGCTTTGCATGCTTCACGACATCGAGGGTTACGATACGAACGGTTGTCGACATGTTAGAGATTTAATAGAAGAGCGTATCACATGTGGAGATCTGGCATGGTTTGTTCGAGCTCGGACTGTGGCGCCAGGACAGGAACAACCCCCTCAGAGGAATCAAGATAGGCCTGGGACTAGTAATCGTCCCAATGTCATCATTATCAGTTAAAAATCTTACTGGCTCTAATGCCTTGAATGCAAGTCTCCTTGGTGTAAGTATATTTTGGCTTGCGACTTGTAGTTATGATCTTTCGGCTTTACTAAAAGATCCCTGACTTTTACAACTTTCATAAAATTACTTCACAAAGTAGGGATGCTTACGGGTGAAATATGAAATCGACATTGCGAACCTTAATAATCGTTTGGCTATCTTGGCCTCTTGGCCCTCCACGACAAGACTACCTTGATTTGTGGCGAGTCTGGATCTTTTTCCATCTGGTCGACAGATTCTACTCGTTTGGATATCTTGGCCTCTTGTCCTACTTCGACAAGACTACCTTAGTTTGTGGCGAGTGCCTGGATCTTGTCCGTTTTTCCGACAGATCTTGCTCATTCAGTATATGGTTATCGAATATTCTGGATTTATGGATTTCAGGTTTTCCCTGACTTCTTAATTATGGATTTCCTAGTTTTTCAGGTTATCGGACCCCTGCAATCCTATGATTATTCTGGTTATCTCTAAACGGTCAGGAGCAATTATTGGCTTTTATCGGATTTCAGGCTTTCTGGTTTCCTTGTTGATGGATAATACGATCCGAAGTGATCATGGATTTTTGGTTTATTGGCTTTGGGTTTTCTTAATTATTACGATCCAACGCGATCGCGACTCTTCGATTTTCCGGTTATGAAAATTCACTGCGGATTTCTCCTGGATTTGGTTGGTTTTCTCCACTCCTCACAAAACACACCTTCCTTGGATCAAGCAAGATATGTTTTAGGGGGCAAATGTCGACATGATTTTTGGTTAAATCTATCACACGTCAATTTTATGGTTAGAAATGCGCTCAAGAGTCAATAACATCACCCGCAAACACAAAGCAGTTTGGTCGAAGTCACATCATGAACATAAAAATGGCCAGAAATCCCTTTAGAAGACATCTTTTGGGCCCGAAAACATCGGTTACGGTGCTATGCACCATAATTCCTGTAGCACTCTGAACTAACTTCTGCAAAAACTTTCGTTTGGCCAAAATGGACTTACGGTTTGAAAGTTATTCCCGTTTTCGTGAACACATATGGAATCTCGCTCCACCAGTTTTGCCTCACTTCACCCCTATACATCGTTTCGCATCACCAACCTCCCATCTCCAATATCACATCATCATATGTATCGCATCGCATCCTCTAATTCTCCGCATTGTATCCTTTAATAGCTCGTATCAGCTCTTGCCATCGATCTCATCCTTCTAGGATGTGAAAGTTCGCATACCTCAGATGCGAGTTTTCGCATCCTTCTGATGCAAAAGTTCGCATCCCTTGGATGTGAATTCTTGCATCTCTAGGATGCGAAGATTCGCATCCCTAGGATGCAAAGATTCGCATCCGAATGAGCAATTTCACATCCCTCCGTAATGCGAATTTCGCATCCCTCGTGTTGCGAAATTCACATCCCCTAAAAGGGATGCGAAATCTCCTTTTGATGCGAGTTCTAAGGACTCGAATGCGATTTCTTGGGGTTCAACAGGGTATGATGCGATTTTTTATACATCAGCAAGGATGTGATGCGACTTTCGTATCTATGCATCATGTGATGCAATTTTCGCATCCAAGCATACTGTGATGGGATTTTCCGTGTGTGGTATGAGGGATACGTTTTTCTGCTTTGTGGTCTCAAAAGCTCACCTACTCACACCTAACCTTTCACCTATAAATACCTCAATGCTTGGCCTTCATAAGGATCTTTCTCCCTTTGAATTTTTGCCTTCTAGAGCTACAAAAGCATTATTAATGAAAGCCACCTTCTTCTCCATGGCCATTGGACATGGCACTGAATCTTAAAACGTGGCACATACATTTTCCATCAACTTTTGGATATCTACAAGTATAAACACACCATTTTTGGACTTTTTGGACATCTTGGATAACTCTTGGACATTGATGCTCAAATTGAACATAGTTGACCAAGTGGACTCATCTCAAAGATATAGAAGGACATTTTAGCAAAAGTTTAGAATTAATAAGGATATTGTTATTCTATTATAATACTTTGTACTTGAATATTGTCTAAGATTGTACAACATTGTAATCAGATATCATATTATGAATGATCAATATAAAATGGATGTAGGTGTTAGCGCCGAACCACTATAAAAAGTTGTGTCTCCCTGCATTTACTTTACTTCTTATTTGGATTACTTTGTTGCTTATACACTTGCATATTCATTAGGTGTTGGCGTGCGACAATTTTCCACGTCAAAAATGTGTGTGTGTATAACAAACAACAAATAAATAAATAATAATTTAAATATATAATAGTTTAAAGAGCAATATAGCGGTCAACAATCCTGGCCGATGGCCAAAATACAACAAGTTATGCATGCACCATGCATGCAATGGAGTACATTGCGCTGAGCGCAAGTATACATGTACAATACAAGAGAAACAGAACATCATCACTAGTTGAACTGAACAACTGCAAAATATTACTAAAACCACTAACCAAAAAACAAGCGATAGCTTATGAGATGCATGTGTATTGAATGAGTAGGATGACGTTACCATGGGAGAGGAAATGGATGGCACTGGTGGAAACCTTCAGACTGAATGCTGCCAACTGATTCTTCTTAGACAAACGAGGTATCCATGATTACTGGAAGGAATGGATGGACATTTGTACCTATCCAGAGATAGTAAAAGTAAGCGACTCTAATGGATAACTGTAAAAGATTAGCATGGCGGTCATTGAAGCTCTGGCTGTTACGTTCTTGCTAGATGGTCCACACGAAAGCCGCGTATAGGATACCAAGAGATGGGGAAGGAGGAGAGTACTGCCAGTAGTCGAAGTGATGGGGCAGTGGAGTGAGATGTCCCAGAATATGAGAAGACATCGAGGTCCAGATGTAAAAACTAACGTCACACTCGAGGAATAGGTAGGTGATGGTTTCGTTATCAAGCTGACATATGACGGATTCACAGAGATGCCTTTACAGTTTAATCTGTCCTTAGTGTTGATTTTTCCATGCACCAAGCTCTAGAGGAAGAATCTGATTCTTGGAGGAATTCTGATCTTCCAGATTCGAGGGAAGGAGAAGAATCTACCTATGCCCGTGATATACATATAGCAGGATTTGACAGAGAAAGTGCAGGAATTATTTAGAGGTCGGAAGACAGTGTCAGGAGATGGTGTAAGTATGGTAGATTGGATGATGAAGAGGATATCTAGTATATCACAGAGGATGTTAGGATGGAAATAGGTGTTTGGAAGGAGGGCAGTGGTGCCTTGCCGAGCGGCCTTGTAAACTATGATGGTTGGGTTAGGGCTGACTCAGAAAAGTGAAGGGAAAAAGTGCGCTAGGTGATGTCCAAAGTGCCTGGAGTCCATCCAGAGGCTATAATCTCGTCCGTTCCCAATGGAGATAGTGAAAAGATGTTTAATACATGGTAGGGCTCTAAGCACACCACTCTAGAACTGCGAAAGGCGGGTTGAGGGTGAGAGTGCATGATAGAAATGGGTTGGTTGTTGTAGTAAAAATAAAGGATGAAGGATTTCCAAGTGAACTCGCTAGGGCTAAGACATCTCCATATCTATTTGGCGAGGAGAGCATGGTTGAGGTGGTAGATGTGAGAAATGCCAATCCCACATGCTTTGATGCTTAAACAAGTCGTTCTCCAATTGGCAAGCGATCTAATAGGCCCACCATTCTAGAGGATGGAGCAACGTGCCTGGTCAATGTGGTCAACGACCTAGCAGGGAGCTATATGAACCGAAAGCCAGTAAATAGGGAGAGCCAACAAGACCGCTTTCACCAAAACCAATCTACCAATAGTTGAGAGGGAAGAGGCTTTCCAACGGGTTAGTCTGAGATCAATCTTGGAGATTAAGGTCATCCAATTGCTGCGGCGTAGCTTCGTGGGTCATATAGGGACTCCAAGGAAAGTTATTGGGAATTGTTGGATTTTACAATTGAGCACGCTAGCCATGGCTGGACCAAGGGGAGTTGAGTCTCCTAACATGTAAATAGAGATCTTGGCAAAGTCGATGGAGAGACCTGAGATGTGTTCAAAAAGGTACATGATGAGTTTAAGGCGGTATAAGTTCTGCGGTGAAGGAGTTGAGAAGAGAATGGTGTCACTAACAAATTGGATGTTGGCGCACGCAGGGCTGGGTGGGCTAGTATTACCAGAGAGGAAGTTATTATCAAGGGCTTGCTTAATAAGCTGGTTGAGCGTATCAGCGACTAGAATGAAGAGTAGCGGTGATAAGGGATCTCCCTGACGTAGGCCTCTCCTAGATCTGATGAGCCCCCATCAACACCGTTGGTATGAACAAAGGACATGTTGGAGCTGAGTATGGCTTCAACCCAGCGACACCAGTGTTGGGGAAAGCCACTGGCTGAGAGGATCTGGGGGATAAAGTCCCAGTTAAGGGTGTCAAAAGCTTTGCGAAAGTCCAGCTTGAGGAGGAAACCTGCAGTGGTGGTATGGTGACAGTACGAGATGAGCTCCTGGACCAATGTGATACAGTCGTGAATATTTCTCCCGACAACAAAGGTCGACTGTTCAGGACTGATCAGGGAAGGGATAAAGGTTTGGAGACAGTTGGAAATGAACTTGGTGATGAACTTGAAGGAGCAGTTGAGGAGGCTGCTAAGTCTAAAATTATTGTGGTGGGTTGCTCCTTCATGTTTAGGGAGTATGATAATTTTGGCGTAGTTCAAACGGATGATAGTGGTAGGGTTTGAGTAGAAAGCTTCGAAGATGCTAAGGATGTCAGGCTTGATAGTGTTCCAGAAGGAAGAGTAGAAAGTTAGACCAAATCCGTCTGAGCCATACGCCTTAATGACGTCCATCCCTTTCAGGGAGGTTAGGATCTCACTTTCAATGAATCAGTTATCAATCGGAAGCGGGGACTGGGTGGGGTGAAGGAGAGACCAGTCGACAGAGGGAGGAGAGGGAGACCTCTGACCCATAAGATTTCTAAAGTACTTGGTGAAGTGAGAATTGATGGTGGTGGGGTCAGTGGTATGGAGATCAACATCCTTGTCGTGGATCTCGCTAATCAATGAGATGCGTCTTCTACCATTTGCATATCTATGAAAGAAGGTCGTATTCCTATCACCCTCTGCGAGCCACTTAGTTTTAGCCCGCTGTTTCCAACCCACTTTCTCCTGGCGGGGGAGTCATTGAAGTTCGTCCTATAGGGCGATAATCCTATTGGAATCTTCCAAACAAAGCAGAGAGTCTTCCTCCAAGATGTTCAGATCGAGAATGTCGCTTTGGATGCTAAAGATACGTCATCTTATGGAGCTCCATATGTTGTTAGCCCAAGGCTTGATAAGTCTCCTAAGGAAACGAAGTTTAAAAACAAGGGTGGAAGAGGGGTCCTACTGGTATGGGAAGCGTTGCCAAGCGTTATTGACAAAGTCAACAAAACCAGGCTCATCTAGCCATAATCTCTCAAAACGAAATTTCTTGGGGGTGGTTGTTGGCTAACAGTTGCTAGAAGGATGGGGCAATGATTAGAAAGGATTGAAGCAAGACCAGAGACATTGGACTGTGGAAAGAGGTCGTCCCAAGGGGTGTTGAAGAGGAAGCGATCCACTTTAACGAGCGTGGAGACTTCTCTGTTATTGGACCAGTTGAATTTATCCCAATAGGGAAAGGTATTAAAGGCAGATGGGTTACGAACTTAATAACCTTCGCGTATAATCCACTTCCTAGGTCTTAAGCAGTCGGGGTTGAAGAGTCCACTTGGGAGTAGTTCTTTCAATTAAGGGGTCTTAAATGGTGTGAGTGTGTGGGGCCTACCCAAAACTGGAAACTGAAAATGTCAGATATGGCTACCTACAATACAAGAAGTAGTAAGCAACTAAGGATGATATCCAATAAGGCCAGCTATATGGTATAACGAACGATAAAATACCATCTCACACTTACACGGGGCAAGGGTATATGCGTGAATGACGGAAGCTTTAACTAGTAGGGCCTCATAGCTAGTGCCCTCTAGTTTATGTTAACGCTGAATATATTATCGAGGAATAATAAGTGACCAATAGATCTTCCTAGGGTCTTAAGCGATCTGGGAGAATCCACCTATCTTTCATTGATAGTAGGGCATTAAATAATAAAGAATAACGAATAAGGATATATATATATATATATAAACTCCATAATTTGGGGTCCACGCTCGATTAAATAACCAGCCATGTCCTGGTATAAATGCTTCCTAAATAAATGCACAAACGTTCTATCTCAATATCATACTTGGAAATACTACTTGAGAAGGGTAGTTAGGGTCGTGCATAAAGATTTACGAGGTTAGGCTAGAATCACTAACCTTGGTAGGCATACATCTTGGGTTGAACCAAACGGGATACATTTGTGCATTATAATCCGTATTGTACGTTTCTTATTCACCGAAATCTTTTTGTTCTGACGCCCCTCCTCATTACAACCACCCAGGTTTTTTAGAGAAGGTTGGGTTCTCACAGGTGTTAAATTTGGCTTTCGGTTCTCATTCTCTCTCATGCTCGGTATTGGCAAAGTGACTTACTTTTAAAAGATAGTTGCTTGAGTTAGTATTAGTTTATACTATTTTGTTTACGCGGTGAGTAACCTTATTGTACTCTGATTATGCTCATGCTCATTTATTTGCAGGTACCAGATTTACACACTCCATGCTTGGATGCGTTTGAGTTTCATTTTTTGTTGTAATTTGGGTATAGAAAAGTGTAGGGTGTTACATTTGGTATCAGAGCATAGTTAGGAATTTGTTAAATTAGGACTTGTAAGAGAACATAATTCGATTTTCTTTTATGTTTTTCTTCGTCTTTCTCACTCGACATAAATTTATTTCGACGATGAATTAGTCATGGGCCTAATAATAAAAATGGGCTTTAAGCGAATAAGAGTTGAAATACGTTGAGTTCGGGTTTCTGGGCAATTCTGTCTTACCCCTAATACGTTGGCGATTTCGTCTGGAAGAGCATGAGGATGACATATGGTGGATTCCGATGATTCGAGTTTGGAAACTGGAATAATAATATATAATATAAAAATCTAGCTACAACCGAGATAGTCACGATTTCTGGTTTTCAGTTTCATTCGTAGTTCCGGTTAGGACCATTGCTCGATCCAAAATGGGAAAAATTCACATTAGTTTGTCCTATCAATTTCGAAAATATAATTTTGACGTATATCCATTCGATACTTCATTAAAATTCGGATTCTACCTTTATTGTAACATTCAGTTGAGTTTTTGGCTTTGTATTCAAGGAAATTTTATTTTTAAAACTATTTGGAAAAAATAAAAAAATGGGTTGTGAACGCTATGACATACGACCTCAAAAAATGGTTTTATAAAGGCCTAGTTTTATAAAGATATGGTTTTTAAACATTAATCTATTCGTGTTTCAAAATGTTTTGGGGCTTAGTGTAATTTTAATAAATATAATCTGATTAGTAAGAAAGATGGAATTAGAAATGACAAGGAATATGCCCCTAAATTTGAAAATAATAAATATTCGTTCCTTGTCATTTTTAGTATCCTCTTACTATATATATTGGATAATTTATTGAAATTATCACAATTAATCATTAATATTTTGAAGCTCTAACATTTTTGAACATGAAAAGGCAGTTTGTAATATAAACTTGAATAAAAATAAAAATAAAATGGATTTATGAATATGAAACCATTGTATTATAATAAATTTTATATTTGGAAAGTTTTAAATTTTTCTTCGAAAAGGCTAAGAAAATCCTTCATCTCTATTTTTGGGGTATTTGATTTTGAATCATTTAGTTTATGTCGGCTAGTAAGGGGAAAATCTATTTTAAAATTTATTTCGGATTTCTAGCTGATTTCTTATTTTAAGTTCGTTCGATTTGGTGGTCGCAACCTTTTTGGAGGTAGGAAAAAGGTGTTGGAAAATTAAATTTCTTGAATCGACGAGTGGTGTAAGTCGATACGAGAATTCGGTTGGGGTCGGATGTTGTTTCGCCGTAATAGAAATTTTATTTTATTTTTTATATAATTTATACGGGCCATTGGGTCGAGGTTCGTACTGCGCCTTTTAAGGGGCTAGCGGTCGACCACCCTCTAGGGCCAGGTCGACCGCTCCCCCTTAAGGGGACGTGGCCTAAAACCCGAGTCGATTCAACCAACTTCTCCCTCCCTAAATGCCAATTTCCACCGAACCTAAACCCTCTTCGATTCTGAAGCTCAAATCCGAGCAACTCCACTCTGTTTCATCCCTAATTACCACCAAAATTCTCCTCATGCAAATCTCTACCCGATTATACTCCGAATTTACAATTTCCCTTACCCAATTCGTCGATTCCTCCATGGCACTCCTCGTAATATCACCGCTCAACACCTAGGTCTCACACCTCAGGAAGCCGCTCGGTTAGACCGCGACGAAGGGAAGATCAAGCACTACATAGCCACGGGTAGTTATGATTTTCATTTTGGTCGACTGATGATGTTTGCCGATTTCGCCACTTTTGGTTTGGTGGAGATTTTTTTTGTCGCAGGCCTAGCATAATCCTACGCTTCGACACCTTTGAGCGCAACCTGTATCCATGCTATCCATCTGTTTGATGCTCAGATGGATGCTGACATCAATGACGACACCTGCATCATCAGATCTGAGGTTATGGGCACCCACATCGAGTTCACTAATGATGTCTTAGCTCATATTTTAGGCATCACGACATTCGGAGCCGAGCTTGATGCTATCGAGATGGAAGACCCTCAGATCCATCAGCGTACCTTCCTTAAAGCCCCCAGAGCCTGGACCATCGCCAATCTACGACTCATCTCTCGAGTAGTTGTGCACATACTACAACACAACATCATCCTGAAGACAGGAATCTTGGAGCAGATTTATCCTTTTATTCATTGCGCCACCTATGCTATTCTTGGTGGCATAGCAATCAATTGGGCATGCGTGCTTATGATTCATCTTCATGAGCTCTTCGTCGTCACCTCCACGGAGCCATTTTCCTTACAGTCACCTTCTCACCCGTGCCTTCTGACATTTCCAGGTGAGACTTTCTGGGGAAACAGTGGTGAAGAAGGCTCTGACTACCATTAACCCCGCCAATCTCCAAAAGATGGGCATTCAGCTGCCGATGCTCCTATCCCTGCACCACTCGCCCTAGCTCAGCAGCGTCAGCAGCGAGGTCAGGAGAGTCCGAAGCTCGCCGCCCTCCGCAACATCCAGGCCAAGCTCCGAGAGGTTCGCAAGGAGCAGCACCAACAGTCACTTGAGATTGGATGCATCTCCGCCATGCTACGCTCCTGTCGCAGGTGTGGTAATGGATCAGACTCCAACCACAGAGATTGAACAACCAACAGCAGGTAGTCATTGTTAGTGTATGCCTTGCGCATATTGTACCGTGTACTGTGTGCTTCCCTTTCCAGCATTTTCTTTATCTTTTTTGTTGAACACCGCTAGTGTTGAAAAAAATCGCACGACCTTGGTTAATGAGATTTCTATGTTTGAAATTGTTTTTTCAATCACGTATATTTATTTGAATGAAGTCGCATTTTCAAACAAGCACTTGTCCTAGAGCTGGAAAGAATAGAATTGAGTGTTGCATAAATTTTAGTAAAGAACCGGTTCCACGTCTTGGGTATATAAATAAATAATCGTTCCTTGTTAAAGCTAAGATTTATTTCGGTCCTTTGTGTGATTTCATTTTTTCGCATTTTTCCCCGTTTGGCTTCCTTTTTCACCAACATGTGACTTGATCGATTAAGCTTCCGTAAATTATATTTTTGAAGTTTTTGAAAAAAGTTGTTTGAAAAAAATCATTTTTTAGTTTTTATAGGAAAGTGAAACGGTTTTGAAAAGAAATTTACAAAATAAACATAAGAAGTTTTCAAGAGGGAATTTATTTTTATGACAAATTTCGATTTTTGGTCACTTGAAGGTGTAAGGAAATTTTTTGGATGCTTTGTGTGCGTGTTTTAGCGGTGCAATAGGATCGAACTGTAACACCCCGTGTATTCTATAACAGTGAAATTCACAAATTAAGATATAATAAATTTCAAATCAGAGAATTAAGGGAAACGGGATACGCCATTGCGTTCGTCTCGGAATTCTGCTTGAAATAGAGTTTGAGTTTGCGTAAAATGGACTCCGTATGAAGAAGATATGGCCTTCGGAAGTTTCAGAATTCAGTTTAAAAGTCAAACAGACCAAAATAGCTCAGAAAAACCAATTCAAAATTCAAAATCGGGCCGGATTGGCCAGGGCGGGAAAATTCCCGCCCAAGGCACCCAGGTCGACTTGGTAGTCGACCTGGGGCTACCCAGGTCGACTGGGCAGTCGACCAGGGTCACCCGTGTCGACTGCCAAGTCGACACGGTGTCAACTGGCGTTTCGACCTGGCCCCTGAGCCAGGTCGAACCCAGCCCCCCTGGCTGGGCTGGTCTGTGTTTGGTCGATTTTCTGAGCCTTGCCTTGTCACTAGGGCTAGGTGTCAGCTCCTGATCGGTCTCTCCTTCAAACGAATGGCTATTATTAAACCAAGCTCCATCGTCCTAATCAACTAACAAACTCTATAAAAAGGACCTAAGACTCACCCTAATTCACACAAACAAAAATGGAGATGAGACCGTCATGCTGCTGAGGAAAGACTAGGAATAGCCGTCAGAAATTGAGAGACAATTAGGAGATAATTCGAAAGCTTAAAGCAACGTCAATTAAATCAAAAAAACGCCTACAACAAAGGATAGCATCTCCAAATTCAGAATTAAGAATTCAGATTCCTGAATTGAAGATTCGTCATACGTTGTAAGTAGAGTGTTATTCCGATGTGAATAAATAATTGTGTTTTGATTTGTGTAAAGTGTGAAATGGAATTGTGGCGATAATAATCTATATTTGTATGTTGCTTTGATTCTAAACGATTTGGAAATGTTATGGTATACGATTGGATATTTGCAAGTATGTGGTTTATGTTGACAACCATATGTTGTGGTATTTTATTTGGGGTTCATACAAGTATATGATTCATGTTAACAACCATATGTTGTGGTATTTTATTTAGGATTCATACAAGTATATGATTCATGTTAACAACCATATGTTATGGTATTTTATTTGGGATTCATGCAAGTATATGATTTACTATTATGCCAATATGATATACATACTTTTATGATCACTTTTAGTGTGTAATTGGACTCGACTAAGTACTATGGTTTATATGAATCTATGTTGGAATTGGCAAATCATACTTTTGTATTAGAAACAAAAGTAAGCATTTTTATGAACATGATCAAACTATGTTTGGTGTTATGCCTAGTTGAAACCATGTTTAGGCCTATGTTGTTATAAAAATCATATGGTGATATATGTGACACATAATTAAGTTAGATTTACATTCTAATTGCAAGTTTACATGAATAGACTAAAAAACATGATTTCATTGTTTAGGTATGTTTATGCCATGATTATATGAATAGAATGGTTCATGTTTAGGTATGTTTATGCCATGATTATATGAATAGAATGGTTCATGTTTAAGTATTGTTTATGCCATGATTATATGAATAGAATGATTCATGATTAAGTATTGTTTATGCCATGATTATATGCTATTACAATGCAAGTTCACATGTGCCTAATTCATGTTAATTGAATCGTTATGTTGCAAGTTCATGCGTTCACACTCCCCTTTTTATGTTACCTTATAAACACCATGTTATAAGCCTCCCCTTTTCATATGGCTAAGTTGGGTTTAAATGTTAAACCCAACATATCTTATATTGTAGTGAATGTGTGAAACGGGGGTAATGACGTTTGGGTTAAAATATAGAACATATGTGTGGCATGTTTGACGCATGCCAACAGCCTTGAAAAATAATTAAGTGGCATAAATAAATTTTAACCTATAAAGATGAATTTGAATAATGGGCCACAAATATTTACATATAAAAAGGAAAGAGACAAAATATGTAAATGTAGAAAATACGATGTGGTTAACCCGAGGTTGGATTGAGTTGTGATGTAAACCTGCCCGGAACCACCCGGCTGTCCAGTAGTCACAACAACACCTATCCAATGTGGGTGGTTAAACACGGAGCCCAATAAAGACCCGAGGTTAGACTGAGTTGTGGCGTAAGACTGCCCGGACCCAACCGGCAACAGGCAGCCACAACAATACCTGTCTAATGTGAGAGGTCAAGGCTTTAATAAGACAATTAAGGCTGAGTCAAGATTGATAGGATTAAGTAAATTATATTAATACTTAATCAAAATGGAACATGCTAAACTATACAGACTGATTGGGGGTTAGGTTTACAAAACACTTAACCAACTTAGCATGTTGGCTAGAAATAGAAAACCTAGTGGCGGGGGACCCATTTCAGCAGTACCCCTACAAGGTGTATCAGGATACCCTGAACTAGGCAGGGTGGGGCACGATTACTGGGCTGACTGTAAGAGGTCAAATCGACGGCGGTGGTGCAGCAGTGCAGGTTCTAACGGGGTGCGAGCGTGCACACACTCCGGCGTAGAAAAATAAGACACTGGGCACTAGTAGCATACCTGTGCATTCTAGAATTGTGTCGGGCCTCCACCATGGGACTTGATACACCCCATGGTGGGACCAACATAGGTAACTACAACAACGGGGGCCATAAGACACATGTAACTATGCGAGTAGGAGCCGATCATCAGAAATGGATCACTTCACCCTGATTATAGGGTGCCGGTTGGGAACTAGTTTATATGGGTACAGAGATTAATATGGGGTACGATAGTATATTCGACTCCAGACAACTTAACTTAGTTTGTGGTGCTTTCCCATTTCCAGTTTATACTTATCATACCCAGTTCTTTATTCATAGACTGAATAGTCCTAGACTTACTCAGGCTTTATGTCTGACTCTACTTTTCTTTCGTCTTCTTTTCTTTCGTTCCCCCCCCCCCCCCCAGGTCCACAGGGAGGGAATACCGCAGCTTGACCAGCTTTCACATCCAGCTTGAAAAGAAAGAATGTATTGCTTGGATCTTTTTCGTTTTGGACTATGGCTTTGGACAGCAATTTTGGGACTTATGCAGTTTATTTATGTTTTCTTTATGCTTCTTTAAATAATGTAATCAAGACAGTTATGAAGATGTTATGTTTTGGAAGTATTGTAAAACAAATTATGACATGGTTTGTGTAACACGTATTTGTTGAAATAAAAGTTGTTGTTGTTTTCCGTTGTTCAAAAATATGTGTTCTTATATCTGCCTTGTATATCTGTGACTTATATTTATAAACCTCCACCAAAATTAGGGCATTCCCTTTGAGAGTGACCCTAACGGAGGTGGGGTGTTTCACTTGGTATCAGAGCATAGGTTTACCAGATAAGATAAAAGTTTTTTTTCAAAAGAAAATTTAAAGAAGCATTTTTAAAGATAAAATGTTATTTTAAAAAGGCATAGTCCCCACCAAAGCCATAGGTACTATCTTTTATCCTTCGTTTTGAATCTATCCTTTTTGTTTCAGCATGTCCGAAGAACTTAACTTGCCAGAGGGTATACCCATACCTGGTTGGTTTAGACGATTCTTAGAAGCAAGGGCCACTCAGCCAGGTCCTACCGTTCCTCCTCCTCCAGCTGCAGGAAATCATCCAGCTGCAGCAGCACCTCTTCCTCCACCTCCTCCGCGGGGAAATACTTTTGCTAAGATATGTAAAGATTTTAAAGCTATGGGAGGAAAGGACTTTCATGGAACTGAGTCCTTCATGGTAGCCAGGAATTGGCTGAAAGAAACCGAGGACTTATTCGTCATCTTTGAGGTAGAAGATAGGCAGAAGGTACAACTGGCAGTATGGCTACTTAAAGGCGAGGCTTCCTACTGGTGGGAAGTCACCAATGCGGAAAGACCAGTGGAAACATGGGAGGACTTTAGGGCGAGGTTTGAGGCTAAATTTCTCTCAGACGCTGAAAGGAGTTTGCAGTTGGAAAAATTCTTATTTCTTAAGCAAGGGAATATGACAGTCAAAGAGTATGTTAATCAGTTCGATGAGCTGGCTAGGTTCGGACTGGACCTAGTCAACACCCCGCACAAGAAGGCTCTCCGTTTTGTCAAAGGGTTGAATGAGCCATTACACAGATTGTCCATGACCCATTTACCCATGGGAGCTATGTATGAAAGATTGGTACAGATGGCATTGCTGAATGAAGAGGATAAGGGCAAGAAGGAGACAAAGGCAGAAAACTCTCAAGGGAAGAAAGAGGGTTTGCAACCTAAGAAGACAGACTTTAAGAAGGGCGGGAAAGACAATAAAGAGAAGAGGAAGTGTAATTTCTGTGGCAAAGTGGGGCACTTAGTGAAAGATTACCGGAAAAAGAAGGCCAAGATGAATGGTGGGTGCTTTTCTTGCGGTGAGACAGGCCACATGGCTAAGGATTGCCCGAAGAAACGAGGACACGGGCAGAGGGATGGATCCACCTCAGGGGCACAGGTTCATGTGTTAGAGGCGCCACCTCTGCAACAGCGAGGTATAAATACTTCTGTAGAAAGTATAGTTTATGATCACCCAGTTCGCACTTTATTTGATTCTGGCGCATCACACTCCTTTATCTCGTCTGCTTTAGTAGAATCTCTGCACCTAGAAACTAGTATGGTACAGGACCCCTTAATTGTTTCAAACCCAATTGGGGGCCCAGCTCATTTGTCTATGATCTGTGTGGGATTGAAAATTTCTATTCTAAGCGTAGAATTTAGATGTAGTGCCTTTGTTTTGGGCTTCTCGGGATATGGTTTGATTTTGGGCATGGATTGGCTATCCAGTAATGGGGCCGTCCTTGATTGTAAGAGAAGGGTGGTTAGGCTTCTGACCCAACTCGGTAACACTTTGGAAATTACTTGTAATCCCTCGCATGCGGTTATGCTTAGTTATCTTGAATCACTAGATGCCTCTGTCGACAATTTGCAATTGGTTAGAGTGGTCCGGGAATATCCGGATGTCTTCGAAGAGGTGAAGGGCTTGCCTCCGAAGCGGGAGATAGACTTACGCATATATCTTGTAGATAATGCAAAGCCCGTTGCGTTTCCCGTTAGACACATGGCTCCATGGGAAAGGAAAGAGCTCAGTAAACAGATTAAAGAGCTTCTAGAGAAGGGGTTCATTAGAAGGAGCATTTCAGAATGGGGCGCTCCAGTGGTGTTCGCTATAAAGGCGGATGGTTCACTCCGTCTATGTGTTGACTATAGGGAGCTCAACAAGCTAACGAAAAAGAATAGGCACCCTCTCCCCAGAAATGACGATCTGTTTGATCAGCTTGTAGGAGCGTCTGTTTTCTCCCAACTCGATTTGGCGACCGGGTTCCATCAGCTAAGGGTGGCTGAAGATAGCATCGATAAAACGACAATCAGAACCCCAGACGGCTTCTTTGAATGGCTTGTCATGCCTTTTGGCTTGACAAATGCACCCGCTTACTTCGTGGACTTGATGAGTAGGGTGTTCAGAGAATTCCTCAACAAGTTCATAGTGGTCTTCGTAGACGATATCCTTATCTTCTCAAAGAGTGAAGAGGAACATGCTCAGCACCTAAGGGCAATCATGGAAACTCTGCGAGTCCATCAGCTAAAAGCCAAATTCTCCAAATGCCACTTTTGGAGAGAGGAAGTAAGATTTCTTGGGCACATAGTATCCAAGGAAGGATTAGCAGTAGACCCGGCTAAGGTAGTAGCGGTGCAGGATTGGAAGACACCAAAGAACGCAACAGAGGTCCGAAGCTTTCTCGGGCTAGCAGGCTTCTATCGGAAATTCATCAGAGACTTTGCAAAAATATCAGCTCCACTCACAAGGCTGACAAAGAAGAATCTAGTGTTCAATTGGGATTTGGATTGCGAGTTTGCTTTCCAACGACTAAAAAGGGCCCTTACAATAGCCCCAGTTTTAACGTTGCCAGATGGAAGCAAGATGTTCACAGTTTATACAGATGCACGTGGGACAGGGCTAGGTGCCGTCTTAATGCAAGAAGGAAGGGTAGTAGCTTATGGCAGGAGACAATTGAAAGTGCATGAAAAGAACTACCCGACCCACGATCTTGAGTTAGCCGCCATCGTCTTTGCACTCAAGTCTTGGCGACACTATCTCCTAGGTGAGAAGTTCGAACTTTACACTGACCATAAATCGTTGAAATATCTTTTCTCGCAGAAAGATCTTAACTTGAGGCAACAAAGATGGATGGGGTTTCTTGCCTCGTACGATTTCGAGATCTCCTACACCCCGGGCAAAGGCAACGTAGTGGCAGACGCGTTGAGCCGAAAGAAACTGACCCTAAGCCCGCTGTTTGTTGAAAGACAAAGCCTAGAGTTTATAGCTAGCTTTGACTTTAGGCCCTCCTCCGATTTTGTACCAGGCTTGCTAGCATCTCTCGAAGTACGCCCGACTTTAGTGGACTCAATAGGGACAGTACAACGCGAAGACCCTCAGCTTGTGGAGACGATTGATAGGCTAATTAGGGGTGAGACTTCAAGTTACCTCAACAGATACTCCATCGACGATAAGGGTTGGCTAAGGCGAGACGGGAGATTATGCGTCCCACAGACAAGGGATTTAGTAAAGAAGGTTCTCGAGGAAGCACATCACTCCAAGATGACGATACACCCAGGCGGGGATAAAATGTACAAGGGCACAAAGAGGACTTTCTTTTGGAACGGCATGAAGAAGGACGTGGCAGATTTCGTTTCTAAGTGTATGGTGTGCCAACAGGTTAAGGCGGAACAGAAAAAGCCTGGCGGTCTGCTCCATCCTCTAGAGGTCCCGCAGTGGAAGTGGGATAGTATCTCAATGGACTTCATTGATGGGCTGCCTAGGTCTAGAAGAGGCAACACTAGCATTTGGGTAATAGTGGATAGGCTTACTAAAAGCGCCCACTTCTTACCTGTCAAGAGTAAAAGAACTGCCTCATCCCTAGCATCTCTTTACCTCAAGGAAATTGTTCGACTCCATGGAATACCATCCAGCATTGTTAGTGACCGAGACCCTATCTTCACAAGTGAGTTTTGGCGGAGTCTGCAAGAAGCGGTAGGCACACAGTTATGCTTAAGCACAGCCTATCATCCCCAAACCGACGGCCAGACAGAAAGAGTGAACAGAGTTTTGGAGGACCTTTTAAGACTGTGCGTCCTTGACTTCGGAGGGACGTGGGAAGACCATCTTCCTTTGGTGGAATTTGCCTACAACAACAGCTACCAAGCA
This sequence comes from Allium sativum, assembly GCA_030737875.1. Classification (NCBI taxonomy): domain Eukaryota; kingdom Viridiplantae; phylum Streptophyta; class Magnoliopsida; order Asparagales; family Amaryllidaceae; genus Allium; species Allium sativum. Next base: position 765,483,419 of record CM060913.1, on the reverse strand, counting down.
ACCATCGGAATGGCGCCCTTCGAAGCCTTATATGGAAGACCGTGCCGATCGCCCACTTGTTGGTGGGAGTCTACTGACAAGCTCATACTTGGACCGGATATGATCCGAGAGACTTCATAAAAAGTAGACTTAATACGGAGAAGGATGAAGACAGCCCAAGACAGACAAAAATTCTACGCCGACAAGAGGAGGACCGACCTTGAATTTGAGGTTGGGGACAGAGTTTTTCTCAAGGTATCTCCGCTTAGGAACGTTGTTCGTTTTGGAACCACAGGAAAGCTAGCACCAAGGTTCGTAGGGCCATTCCCTATCATCGAGAAAATTGGGAAAATGGCCTATAGATTAGAGCTACCCGAAAAATTGGCTGGAGTTCACAACGTCTTTCATGTTTCACATCTCCGAAAATGTCTACATGAATCTGCTGAAGTGGTAGAGCCAAACATCCTAGAAGAAGCTGAAGTAGAACGCGAAGCAACCATGAGGAAAGTTCCAACCCGCATATTAGGAACGGAAGTGAAAAAGCTACGCAACCGCAAAGTCAAGCTCGTCAAAGTTCAGTGGAGCGACGCCGAGGGAGACGCAACTTGGGAAACTGAAGCTAGAATACGCGCAGCCTACCCTTTTCTTTTCGAGGGTACATCTTTGATCTTTCTTTTTCCTTAAGTTGCGCTTTTATCTATCTTTTTAGGTATATCTCCTCGACCTTATCTCTTAGGTAGAAACCCTTTGGATGAAAACATGTAATTGAAACATGTTATGGATGATGGTTGCAAGTGGTTGCAAGTGATTGCTAGTGGTTGCTCGTGGTTGCATATACACACACAATTTAGGTTTTAGATCGGCTCAGTCACTTCATATTGCATATGCATATATGTTTGCATTCGTATATGGTCGAACTTTAATGTGTTGTCATATGGATGTTGCATTTGTATGAATGATTGTGCACTCATGTAGAATCATGAATAGGAGAATTTGCATACATAATGGATTCATGGCACTTACATAATTCGCATTAAGGAGGTCAACTGAATCAGTAGACCGCCTGATTTTGCATTAGATAAGTACATGTACACACACACTTCGCATATGATCATGAAGCATTAGAAGTCTTTTAAGGACAATGGATGCTCGTGTTTGATGAATGAGTAGATGGATGTTTGGATGTTAGGATGTACGTTCTTCCTGAACTTGAAGATTTCGGGGATGAAATCCTTTTACGTGGGGGAGAATGTAACACCCCGTGTATTCTATAACAGTGAAATTCACAAATTATGATATAATAAATTTCAAATCAGAGAATTAAGGGAAACGGGATACGCCATTGCGTTCGTCTCGGAATTCTGCTTGAAATAGAGTCCGAGTTTGCGTAAAACGGACTCCGTATGAAAAAGATATGGCCTCCGGAAGTTTCAGAATTCAGTTTAAAAGTCAAACAGACCAAAACAGCTCACAAAAACCAATTCAAAAATCAAAATCAGGCCGGATTGGCCAGGGCGGGAAAATACCCGCCCAAGGCACCCAGGTCGACTTGGTAGTCGACCTGGGGCTACCCAGGTCGACTGGGCAGTCGACCTGGGTCACCCGTGTCGACTGCCAAGTCGACACAGTGTCGACTAGCGTGTCGACCTGGCCCCTGAGCCAGGTCGAACCCAGCCCCCCCGGCTGGCCTGGTCTATGTTTGGTCGATTTTCTGAGCCTTGCCTTGTCACTAGGGCTAGGTGTCAGCTCCTGATTGGTCTCTCCTTCAAACGAACGGCTATTATTAAACCAAGCTCCATCGACGGTCCTAATCAACTCACAAACTCTATAAAAAGGACCTAAGACTCACCCTAATTCACACAAACAAAAATGGAGATGAGACCGTCATGCTGCTAAGGAAAGACTAGGAATAGCCGTCAGAAATTGAGAGACAATTAGGAGATAATTCGAAAGCTTAAAGCAACGTCAATTAAATCAAAACAACGCCTACAACAAAGGATAGCATCTCCAAATTCAGAATTCAGATTCCTGAATTGAAGATTCGTCATACGTTGTAAGTAGAGTGCTATTCCGATGTGAATAAATAATTGTGTTTTGATTTGTGTAAAGTGTGAAATGGAATTGTGGCGATAATAATCTATATTTGTATGTTGCTTTGATTCGAAACGATTTGGAAATGTTATGGTATACGATTGGATATTTTCAAGTATGTGGTTTATGTTGACGACCATATGTTGTGGTATTTTATTTGGGGTTCATACAAGTATATGATTCATGTTAACAACCATATGTTGTGGTATTTTATTTAGGATTCATACAAGTATATGATTCAGGTTAACAACCATATGTTATGGTATTTTATTTGGGATTCATGCAAGTATATGATTCACTATTATGCCAATATGATGTACATACTTTTATGATCACTTTTAGTGTGTAATTGGACTCGACTAAGTACTATGGTTTATATGAATCTATGTTGGAATTGGCAAATCATACTTTTGTATTAGAAACAAAAGTAAGCATTTTTATGAACATGATCAAACTATGTTTGGTGTTATGCCTAGTTGAAACCATGTTTAGGCCTATGTTGTTATAAAAATCATATGTTGATATATGTGACACATAATTAAGTTAGATTTACATTCTAATTGCAAGTTTACATGAATAGACTAAAAAACATGATTTCATGTTTAGGTATGTTTATGCCATGATTATATGAATAGAATGGTTCATGTTTAGGTATGTTTATGCCATGATTATATGAATAGAATGGTTCATGTTTAAGTATTGTTTATGCCATGATTATATGAATAGAATGATTCATGATTAAGTATTGTTTATGCCATGATTATATGCTATTACAATGCAAGTTCACATGTGCCTAATTCATGTTAATTGAATCGTTATGTTGCAAGTTCATGCGTTCACACTCCCCTTTTTATGTTACCTTATAAACACCATGTTATAAGCCTCCCCTTTTCATATGGCTAAGTTGGGTTTAAATGTTAAACCCAACATATCTTATATTGTAGCGAATGTGTGAAACGGGGGTAATGACGTTTGGGTTAAAATATAGAACATATGTGTGGCATGTTTGACGCATGCCAACAACCTTGAAAAATAATTAAGTGGCATAAATAAATTTTAACCTATAGAGATGAATTAGAATAATGGGCTGCAAATATTTACATATAAAAAGGAAAGAGACAAAATATGTAAATGTAGAAAATACGATGTGTTTTACCCGAGGTTGGATTGAGTTGTGACGTAAACCTGCCCGGAACCGCCCGTCTGTCCAGTAGTCACAACAACACCTATCCAATGTGGGTGGTTAAACATGGAGCCCAATAAAGACCCGAGGTTAGACTGAGTTGTGGCGTAAGACTGCCCGGACCCAACCGGCAACAGGCAGCCACAACAATACCTGTCTAATGTGAGAGGTCAAGGCTTTAATAAGACAATTAAGGCCGAGTCAGGATTGATAGGATTAAGTAAATTATATTAATACTTAATCAAAATGGAACATGCTAGACTATACAGACTGATTGGGGGTTAGGTTTACAAAACACTTAACCAACTTAGCATGTTGGCTAGAAATTGAAAACCTAGTGGCGGGGGACCCATTTCAGCAGTAACCCTACAAGGTGTATCAGGATACCCTGAACTAGGCAGGGTGGAGCACGATTTCTGGGCTGACTGTAAGAGGTCAAATCGACGGCGGTGGTGCAGCAGTGTAGGTACTAACAGGGTGCGGGCGTGCACACTCTCCGGCATAGAAAAATAAGGCACTGGGCACCAGTAGCATACCTGTGCATTCTAGAATTGTGTCGGGCCACCACCATGGGACTTGATACACCCCATGGTGGGACCAGCATAGGTAACTACAACAACGGAGGCCGTAAGACACATGTAACTATGCGAGTAGGAGCCGATCATCAGAAATGGATCACTTCACCCTGATTATGGGGTGCCGGTTGGGAACTAGTTTATATGGGTACAGAGATTAATATGGGGTACGATAGTATATTCGACTCCAAACAACTTAACTTAGTTTGTGGTGCTTTCCCATTTCCAGTTTATACTTATCATAACCAGTTCTTTATTCATCGACTGAATAGTCCTAGACTTACTCAGGCTTTATGTCTGACTCTACTTTTCTTTTGTCTTCTTTTCTTTCGTTTCCCCCTAGGTCCACAGGGAGGGAATACCGCAGCTTGACCAGCTTTCACATCCAGCTTGAAGAGAAAGAATGTATTGCTTGGATCTTTTTCGTTTTGGACTATGGCTTTGGACAGCAATTTTGGGACTTATGCATTTTATTTATGTTTTCTTTATGCTTCTTTAAATAATGTAATCAAGACAGTTATGAAGATGTTATGTTTTGGAAGTATTGTAAAACAAATTATGACATGGTTTGTGTAACACGTATTTTGTTGAAATAAAAGTTGTTGTTGTTTTCCGTTGTTCAAAAATATCTGTTCTTATATCTGCCTTGTATATCTGTGACTTATACTTATAAACCTCCACCAAAATTAGGGCATTCCCTTTGAGAGTGACCCTAACAGAGGTGGGGTGTTTCACGAACGATACGATAAAAATGATAATGACAATAAGGAAAAGGATGTTTTAGCCTTGGAAACGTTGTTTCCATACCTTGTCAACGATGCGCATGAGTTATTAATTCACTCGTTTTACATTTTAGATCTTGTTTTTTTGGCAAAGCCGACCGGTTTTTAAGGTGACTGCAAACTCCTTTTCATTATAACCAATAATAAAAATACAAAAGAAGTACAGGTGACTGTGGTTAACATTCAACTAATTCGGTTTTTAAGGTGGACCGTCCACTGCTTATGGAGTTTACAATGTTATGTCCACTCTACCTAGACGGGCTTGCATCACTGGAGCTATCTAAAAGACTAGGCTACAAAATAACCCTCCAAGCAGGATATGACCTGTTTACATTTCTTACTACCCTATGTAGTGATTACATTCTATATACAAAACTGTATGGCAAATGCAAATATCATGGGTACAATTACGTGTTCAAATACATACAGCTACAAAAAAAAAACAGTACAAAGAGACAATGCCTCAGCAGGAATTCCTTGTGCTTCACACCCACTGTAGAGGCACGACTCTGACCTTGTAGGCTTCAAGGAAAGTCCCATCATACAATCTAGATATGGCAGCTTAAAAAGTATGGAGGTGAAGATTATCACCGTAGAAGCAACAGTGAACATAGTTATACCAGAACATATACTCTCCCAACCCAAATGTGCACCATTGAATATCATTACTGCACCAGCTAGCAAGACAAAGTCTGCTGAGAACATTCAGACAAATTATCGCCTTGAAATCCAATAAAGGTTAGTGCATTAAGCAACTCATGTATTGTCGAATTTTAGAGCAATGACCAAAACATTCAACACCAAACATGATCAAAATCAAAACTGACAATAGCGTAACATGGCAAGGTACTAAACTTCAAAATACCAAAAGAAAAAACAAAGCACCCAACAAAAACACACTACGTCCAGTAAATCACCACTGAAAGATATAACTACCAACAAGACAAAACTCAACGAACATAGAAGACCCTAACAGTTGTTAAGTTCCGTTACAGACCTACAGTCGAAACGCGTAAACAATACAAACTGCTAGTGAGTTGCTGATCACCATGGACTTCTGCGTTAGTGACAGAATCTCTTCCAAGAAGAAGACTACCAGTTGAAGAACGAGCAGAGCTAGTAGTTGCCTGAAGTAGCCAAATCTCAGTGGAAGAAATGTTTTTTTTGTAGTAATTACGGGATATAGGTATTTGGGTAGATGAGGTTAAGGTAAATAGTGGTATGCTGAAGTTCAAAATCGATTACAAAAGCTGGATCTGAAAGTGGAATTTATCCTAAGATCCACTATGCTGAAACGAAAGCAAGGTTGGGGCTTTGGAGATCAGAGAGATAATGTTTGAGGAGACGAGAGCTAGATGTGAAGAAGTCAGAAGAGAAGTGCAAGAAGAGAGAGAAAAGAAGAAAAGATAGAAAACCCTGTTGCCATTACAATGGATCTCACAAAACAAAGCTTTTTTTATTTATTTAGAGCAAGTTTTTTAGCCTCCTTGTAACGAACGCGAATTTTCGACTTTGAAAATCGACACTATTACCAATGTCGACTATTCAAGAATCGAAAATACCGAAACATCAATAGAAAAAAGTTAGAGGGTGAGAATAGATAAGATAGAAAATTAGAATAGAAGAAGGAGTAGAACATAACAACAAAATTAGAGTAACACGAATCTCACAGCGGAACGAATAAAATATAGTATACAACAGAACTTTCAAATACAAATCTGCCATTTGTATAGTCATATCATCATTATAGTATAATACATACATCACAGCGGGAATAACAATAACTATATAATCCTGAGGCTCCATCTAGTGTATCTGTAAATCCTGACTACTTGACTGCCCATACAAATTTGGGCACCCAAGAGTTTAGGGTAAAACAAAACAAAATAAACTCTGGGTCAGTCATGGGACTGGTGTAAGTAAAACAATTTAAAACAGTTCGAGAAAATAAATGGTATCTCATAAGACCACGCTGTATAACACGAAACGGGTTTTTCCCTTATGAGAATCCAAAACACATGATTTAACTTTCAAAATCCTTCTGAAAGAAACGATAATCTTTATCTCAAAACTCTTTTGATATTATAATAATTTCTATCAACCACAACTAAGTAATTATTTAGTAGAATGCTTTCATCTCACGTTCTACATACATAATATATAATCAAAAACCGCGGGTGCTTATTGGGTAATGGATTCTAACTGGCAAGGTATGGTACCACCTTCCGACTGTGTATCTTTAGAGAGGAATACACCAGGTTCAACAAGAACATCTTGTAATCCAGGCTAAACATGATCGGTCACTCATTTCGCTTGAATGTACCGAATGTATTATCAACAACGGTTGGGATCAGCAACCATTTCCCGAAAGGGAAAACATCGAAATAGTTTAAAGAAGTAAATAAATTTCCTCTAGATCAGGTGACAATACACCCTGATTGGTAGCTAACCATTTAGCCATGCGACCTACCCGATTTTTACCATCTCCTGATTGTGAGGCTTGAGGCCACACTTATCTCTGACATATCACACATTTATTCACTTTAAATGTCACATCATCATACCTACCAAATCACAAATTGATTTCCCCAAAAATACCATGGGTATACAGCTAAGAGAAACGAATTTCTCCGCCACCAAATGTAAATATGTTTGAAGAGATCAACTTACACAATCTATTAAATATACTCTGTCAGACATTCTTCCATACAAGTTGTCTTCGGACTGGACAAGCCGAAGGCACTATTATGTAAATCCATCTTTGGCAATTTCTACCTAGGATTTGTCAGAACGGTCCTTGCGTAAACTCCATCTTCTTATCTTCATCAGATTTGATTCGCAATGCTAATGCCGATACAGAGTGGTTTTCAGATAAAAAATCTGATCCCGGTCTCTCCGTATTAACGACGGAAAAATGGTCAAAACTTTGATAGTCGGTTATTTAACTATCAAAGGAAAACTTCCAGACACACAACGATCCTATTTCCAAATGGAGAATTTATCGATCAATCATCAATCAACATTTTTTCCTTTAAATTAATTTATCATTAACTTGTTCATTTCCCATTTCCAGTTTCCATATATTCATAAATCCTTATTTTCTAAGTTTAGAAAATATACGTTATTAACTTTGGAAAACGTTTCCATTTTAGATTCACGCATCACTATCTTCCCACATCTATCAATCTCTAACTGTGAACTAGTTAAGAGAACAATTCCCTAAATATTAACCCCGAAGACCGAAACCAATATCAGACCGATACTCAGGAAACCATTCAACTTGACAAATCTCCAGACAGTTTCTGATTTCCTTAACTCTCTTTAAATTTTCTTATAAAATCATTGCTTATGCAACTCTCGGATTCAGTTTACGAATCCAATTCTTTTATGAAACACTTTGGTTATAACGACAACTTTATAATCCCTACTTCTGAAATATCTAACTTAAATAAAACTTTTATACCTTAATTTAAATAAATAAACGATTTATTAAATAAACAAATCTTGATTTAAAAACTGGAATGTAAATAGTACTTTCCTGCATTTGATATAGTCGAATCACATGTATAATTCTCTCTCGAATAATCTCTATTCGATAATTCTCTTTCGAATAAACTGTATTTGACAATCTCTCCTTCGAATAAACTATATTCGATAACTCTCTTTCTAATAAACTATATTCGATAATCTCTCTTCGAATAACTTATATTCGATTAACTCTATTCGAATAACTAATATTTGATTAACTCTATTCAAATAACTAATAATTGATACTCTCTATTCAAATAGCTAACATTCGGCTAACTCTCTTCGAATAACTAACATTCAACTAACTCACTTTGAATAACTAATATTCGACACTCTCTTCGAATAAATAATATTCGATACTCTCTATTCGAATAACTAATATTCGATTAACTCTGTTCGAATAACTAATATTCGATTAACTCTGTTCGAATAACTAATATTCGATTAACTCTATCTCCTATCTCATTCAAATTCCCGTTTGAATTCCTATTTCAAACCCAATTTTCCTTATAAATGTTTTAATTTATAAAATATTTATTTAATCCATTATTCACATCGAATGTGAAAAATGTTTCTTTTATATAATCAATCAGTTTGATTTTTCATTTAAAAATAATATCCCATTTCCAAATTTTATTTATACTTCTATTTATAGAATTATTCATACAAAATCTTATTTTCAATTCCAATCACCTATAATTTCGTTTATAAATCCCTTTATAAATGCTATGTTTACATTCCATAAAAATACCTGTGTTAAAACCAATTTCTACTTCTTTATATAATTTCAGGCTTATATATCCAATTTATCCAGTGATAAATAATTTACTTAATTTATAAAACATTATTTATAAATTAATCTTCTCAATTTATCTATTAAACAGATTTGTATTTAATATCCACTTTAAACAATCTTCTCATAATTCTTTTATATCTCGTCAATTTCCTTTTATAATTATATTTATTTCCCAAATGTTTCCTTTTATAATTCTGTTTATTCCATAAAGTTCTTTATTTACTTCCTATTATTTCCATTAAGTATTTTAACCAAAATCTGTCTTTTAAACTTCCATCTAACTATTGTTAACTTTACATAGAAGTTTCTTATTTAATTTTCAAATATCTCCTTTTATAAAATCCACTAGATTTTATAAAATTCAATATCCACTTCACAAATTCCTTTTTATAAAATCCTTTGAATTAATATAAATATTTTTATTTCAATATACAATTTGAAATTTCCCTTTTTACATTCCAGTATTTCTTATGGTATTTAAAATACCAAATACCAAAGATCAATATCATCCAAACACACATACTCAACAACAGTTATATATCACATCATATATCACAATATATATGAAAAAAACTGTATTATAAATATTGAGGAATCCAGTTGGATCCCTTTAGCCTGTTTCCTTGCATCCACAGATGTTAACCAATATAAATAACATCGATTTCATTTCAGTATGAAATATTCTGATCAACTGAATCAATATTTGATTAACATTATATATACACGTATATATATATATATATATATATATATTACCATCTGGTTGTCTCTAAAGCAAAATTTGGATCTTCCTGTCAATTTGTTAGATCTGAAAGAAGAAGCAATGCTTATACATGATAATTTTAAGAAAAAAGATCAATTAAGAGATTTAGCATGCGCTACCTTCACCAGCGTTATCTACTTCATCTGGAAGGAAAGAAATTCAAGTGTTTTCCATGGCAAAAGCTCGGATTATTCAACGTGTCTTTGGAAAATTGAAAGGGAAATTAAATGGCTATTAATAAATAATGGAAGCAGGACTTTTCGAGATAGGAGAAGTGAGTTAATACGTGGTAGATGGGGAATTGAACTCAAAGACACTGGTTGACTTGCAACGTGTCATTTTTTTGAACAAGGAGACCTGAAGCCGCGGTTTTATGGGCCTGGTTTGGGCTGTGAAGGATTTAATTTGTTTGGTCAAAGTTTATGTTTTTTTAATGTTGTATTTTCTTTTGATAACTATAGTTTGTTTTCTATATGTTGTATACCAAATTTATAAGTACTCTTTTTCCTTGTAAGGCACCCATTTAGGTTAGGGGGATTACAAGGTTTTGACGAGGCTTATAAAGGAGGTTTTTTATTGGTTATTGCAATAAAGTGAACCAATTTTCAAAAAATATATATATATATTACCATCTCTATAATTTCAACCAATCAATTAGCAATTCATCAAAGCAATCGACACACAACAATCAACCATCATTTATCATTTCTAGAAATACGTTATAAAATATAAACTGAGCAGAGTTATGAGATTTACTCACATTGGACATTCATCGTTAAATAATGATAACTGTCGGTTGATTCAGACAGACAATTTATTTTTCTATAAATTGTAACGAGCTCCAATTCACTCCCAGTCGGTTTCATTGTGTAGCCACGGTCCATACGATCCCAATGGATCTTGTTTCACTGAATTCCGTTAACATATGAATAAGATATTTAGTTTATAAGCTAGTAAACTTTTTAAAATAAAAATAATCTTAGTTTTATTTATTTTGGGCCTTAACCTTTACAACTTCGGCCCACTCACTTCCAATCCAACCCGCATGACAGTCATCTTCCCTCTCCCCAAACCATCTCCCCAAAACACAAAACACGGTCCTCCGCAGTATCTCAATGCCATTGCCGCTTCTTTTAATCATCCTCCCGATCAATTCCCATTGTGAAAACTTAAATCGAAACCACCTCCAAACTCCACACCAAAATCTCTACCCCGTTACCTCCTTCTCGAACAACTTGCATATCAGGAGCTGATCCCGACCTGAAGCACCATAGTGAAATGGTGCGACACAAAATAGCATAACATCCCACGAAATCATGCCAATCTACTCGCCTTGAGCTTCCGATCATCACGTTGGTCTCTATATAACTCGATTCAACCCCTACTGCTCGCGGTTGCAAACCCTAGCAATTTCAAACCCATTGTACAAATGTCGCACCTTCAAAATTAGTACCGCAACCTATAAAATTTGTACGAGGTTGAAGAGCATGCCACCAGGGAACGTAGTATATACATATAGTGGTTTATAGAATTTGCATTGAGTTTCTTTGGATTTTTAAAAGTTCCATTCCTTCACGTTTACTGAAGAGCAAGAAAAAGATGACAGTGTAATTTTAATTGACCAAAGGAATGAAGAGTTAAGGTTAGGAGAATTAGTATGGTATTTATAGGGAAATTTAAATAATTTTATATTCATTATTATATTCATTTTTAATCAACCCCTATTTATATTTTTATCATTAAAAATCCTTATGATCACATACAATATCGAAATTTGACAAAAATGGTCATGCAACTACAGTTTGACATTGCGGACCCAACGAAACTTGTTTTGTTGAATTCCGAGTCCGTTTGCTCACACAGCGTATTTTTAAAGTCAAATTATTGACTAATTTTCACATTAAAATTTCGTACGGCCACTACTGAACCCAAAATCATGAAAATTGAAATTTAACAATAATTTAATATTCCGGATCCAACAAAATTATTTTCAAAAAAAATGGAGGTCGTTTGCCAAAATGGCTATTTTTAAGGCTCTGAATAAACCAGTTAAAATATTAATATATTTAAAAACAATTAAATTAAATATTAATAAATAAATATTATTGTATATATACATATATATTCAATAGAATATCATTCAGCTCCAAAATATACATATCTGGACTTATATCTCCATATTTCAAATCCAGAGTTAAATCGATATTCAATTTATATTAAAAATCCTTTTATAATATAATTAAATCATTATAAATTATAAAGGAAATCCATAGAGACTTTTCGAAAAATTTGATTTGGACATAACTCACAATCTACACGACAAAATCTCGATTTTTCTCTTCCATTAGAAATATATACATCACCAGCTCCGAACGTTTCTTGTTTCACAGAAATCAGATTTAAAATGGATTCTGTATATTCATTCAAAGTTTGAACTGCCAAATTACGAACTGCCGTGCGATTTCGAGCTCGATTATAATTATAATATAAATTATACATTCAACGAGCATTTATAAATAAATTCGTTAATATAATTCAATTCTAAACTGAATTATATATTTTAAATTATCCAATTCACAAAATATTGTCAGTTCAACTTAATTCTGATTATTTCATAATTAAATATATTATTCTACTATTTATATTAATTAAATATTCAATATTATTTAATTTTGGTCATTTTAAATTACCAAACCATATATTAAATAATTAAATAAATAAATTATTAAACCATAAAAATACGGGTCTTTACACTCCTCTACAGTCCACAGATGGAAATTTTTGGAGTATTTTGGGTAACTGAGGTGAAAATTCCACTGTCAGGCGGAAAATGGATTATTTGTAAGTGAAGGGAATGTTGAAATTCTTCTCATTGATCTCCCTTCTTCGGTTTAAGAGAAATTGAATAGGAAACGATTAGACCGCGTGATGTTTTGGATGGTAGAGTTTGAATGCAAAATTGGTTCCTTCACACTTTTATTAGTAATTGTGTGAAGGTAATGGATGAAAAACAGTTTTCAAAAATTTGCATTCATATAGAACTAATAGTATATTTAGGATGATTTGCATCATGCTTTCAAAAGTATTTCATAATTTTAATGCATGCATATAGGAGGATCCGATGTAGAATCAACATGCATACATGTTTTATGGTTGAAATTGCATGATGTACACCATGCATATATACACATAGTTTCAAAGTGAATGTACACAAATTGGCTGCGTAGAATAGGACAATAGGTGTCAGAATTTTGGGACGAAATTCCTTTTAAGGAGGAAAGAATGTAACAACCTGGAATTTTGGAAATAAGAAGTAATTATTAGAATTTCAAAAATAGGAATGGTTGCAAATGATGAAATTTGACCCCGAAACTTTTACTGATTCGTTCATCTCGGAATTCTGGTCAACTTTCATGTTTGGAGTTTCGCGAACAGAGTCCGTATGAAAAAGTTATGGACGAAGTACGATAACAGACAAAAAATAAATAAATCAGAATAATTATATATTATACACCATATTAACCAGCCTCACTGGGCAACTGGCAACCCAGCGGTCGACCCTAGCGGCGACCTACTGGGCGCTAGAACGTCAAGTGATGGCTAGGGTTAAAGGGGTTAGATTACGTTATATTATAATGTGAAGGAACAGATATAAACTAAAGTAAATCTAACGGTTTATGGCCAATTCCACTCCTACAAATAAAGGAGTAAGGCCTTATTCTTTTCCACATAAATCTGTGGACAGCATTGAAGCTCTGCCATTTTCCTCCGTCCTCAAACCTAATTTCTTAATTAAAAATACATTTATATACAACCAATCAAGTACAGGCCATATAGGACTGAAAGGGAATATCAGATTCAATAGAAAAGAATGTGAATTGATGCTCTACACCAGATTCTCTCCTCTTTGCCTATTTTCTTACATATTACAGATATGAAATAATCCTCTTTTCAGATAAATTATAGGTCTAAAAGATTATTCAAACTTCAGATTTGGATGCTTTCAGGTGAGTGGGAAAATTATATACAAAGTTATAATAGCCTACTTATCTTGTTTGTACTAGAATTTAAAATATATGCCTATTTTCATCAGATATGTTCATAATATTGTTGTATTTGAATTAACACCAATCAGAGCTGCTAGTAAATACTGTCAAAACTTGTAGATTGTGGTTAGAAATAATATTAATTGTAGGATTCTTAAAAGTTTGTATACATATTTCTTACAATTATGTTGTAAAATGTGATGTAGCTCATTGTAAAACACTGAGGATTTAGAAATCAGTTCCAATAACACTATTTAGATGTAGTTTCTTTCAAATCTCTGGTTCCAGTGTAAGTTGATGGTTTATGTGGTTTTAATTTAAAAGAATTATACCTATTTGTGTTCGATGTTGTTGGGTGTTCTTGTCTTAATTGTTGCAAATATATCGTTTTTCTCTTTTTTTTAAACAAAAGACATTATTTTGAATTTACAAGAGATGTGACAAAAAGATTGAAAATGGAAAAATTGTAGCAAACATACGTATAAATATAAATATACATATTTGTGTGTAGTTTGCGTCAACTATTCCAAATATATATATATATATATTTCTTGTGAATTTGAAATATGTCTATCCTAATAATCAGGCCTACTTTACAATAACTACAGCTAACGGCCTTTTTGTAAGATTTGGAACCTTATGGCAAGATAGAATGCAGAAATGAATGTTTGGATATTGATTAAACCAAATCATTAAATTTTAAAAAGGGTCCGTTTGGCACAGGTCCCTATTAAGTTTCAAAATTAGGCTTAGGTCCAGTCCAAAAGTTAATGTAAACTTAGTCCCTATTTTTCGAAAATTCAATAAAAAAATCACATAAATTAATAATTACATAAAATAATTAATTGGGAAAAAAGTCAGAGGGAAAAACAATCAAAAAACATGTCAAAATCAAAAAACACACAAAACAGCAAAAATGCAGTAAAATGCATCGAAAGATGCATATATTTCAAAATAGTTGCATATGTGTATGCATCTACTTCGATTCTTCGTTAAACAGCCACATACATGCATATATGTATGCAGATTTCATGAGATCCAAGCAAGTTTTTATGCAACAATTCAATTTCTTTATGAAAAAAAAAGCACCAGCGTATATCTGCATACAAGTATGCAGTTGTACATAAAAAAATAGCATACAACTATGGAAATATTTCCATATCTCAATTCTGCAAGACATTCTTGCATACAAGTATGTTGTTATGTCTCAATAATTTCGTACTTCTATGCAATTATTCAGTAGGCGTGGACATTTTACTGCATGTGTATTCATATGGTTGCATACATGTATGCAGCTATTGGCAAAAGTTGCACACATATATGCAACTTTTTTTTTAATTTCCATGAACTTCTGAGAACATTTCCATATTTTAGATTATATTTTTTACTTGGGAGCGCCTTTTTTTTAAGAAAACACGTAGAAGCGGAAGTTTTGAAAATAGGGGTGGAAGTTTTCAAAAACAAGGGGCGGGTTTGAATGGGAAACATGACAGAGATTTGAGCCTAATTAAGTTTGAAAATAGAGATGTGTCCTAGTATTCACTTTTAAAAATAACAATAGGGAAAATATCTACGTTAACCGCATGAAAAATATAAGGTGAAAATTAGGCTAGGGTCCCTATTTAAGTTTAAAATCCACGCCACGTCCCTCCTAAAGATTTCATTTAAACCTGGTCCTTGGAATTAAGGTGCCGCTCTTTTGTTTTTGGGTACTTCCGCCTTTTGCCTTCTTCTTTTGGCATGTTACGTGTTTTCTGAAAAAGTTTAGGCGCTGCTTTATTATAAATAAAAAAAAATCTAAATCCTGGAAACATCCACAGGAGTCCGCGGAAAAAAAACAAAAAAAAGTTGCATACATCTGTGCAACTATTGGCAATAGTAGCATACATACATGCATATATTCATATAGTGTATTTATGTTGAAAATCTGGACCAACATACGCATACATGTTTGTAACTATTAGCAGATAACTGCATACATGTATGCATACAAATTTGAACTGAGATTCATGTGTTACGACAAGTTGCACACATGAATGCAACTATTCTGTATATATGCATGCATGTGTGCAACAAATTTAAAACGGACAACGGCTTTTGAAAATGCGCATGAATGCATGCACGTATTCTGTACAAGAGCATAAATGTGTGCAACAATGTCTGAAAACGGCGAACGCTTGAAAAAATAGGTCAAATTTGAATATGCATAAAATGATGCGTATAATGCTGTTTAGCTGCATACATGTATGCATTTATACTGCAGTTTGGCGCAATACTGAAATATAAACATGAATGTATGCAACTATTTACAAATAGGTGCATTTTTTGATGCAAAAACCTACTGTTTCGTTGTTTTTGTGTTATTTTGGGTTTTGATGTGGTTTTTGATTGTTTTAACGCATGAATTTTTTGACGTGTATGTTTTTTATTTAATAATGAATTTTCGTGATTTTTTTATACTCTTTCATGAATTTTCAAAAAATAGGGACCTAATTTACAATAAGTTTAGCACCGGATGTGAGCCTAATTTTGAAACTTAATAGGGACCTATGACAAACGGACCCAAATATAAATATAAATGTATATATTACCCGTCCAAATCTGCGTAAAACGGTAAAATATACACTGTATTGAATGTTTGAACGATATTCAATTATGGAATTATATATGAAAACGTAATCCATATTGAATTAATATATTTGTGGTGACCATTATAGAAATTAATATAATTAATTGCTATAAATAGAACTGCAGAATTTATAAATAACAATTGTAACCGATATTGATTGGGGAAAAGTGAATATCATAGGATAATGGTTACAATTCCTAAATCAATTAGGATTAATGTTGTAAACCCTAATTAGGGAATTTGAATTATAACCGCATTTAGACACGAGGTTAAGCTCAACTTATGGTAGAAGTCTGCCGGAACCGCCCGGTAAATCTAGCATCCACAGATGGTCAACATAATGTGAGGGGTCTAATGCGTAAACATAAATGTACTAAGGCACGAGGTTAAGTTCAACTTGTGGTAGAAGTCTATCTGGAACCAACCGACAAATCCAGCATCCACAAGTGGTCAACTTAATGTGTGTGGTATGGTGCACAAATATATGTGTGTATATATATATATATATAACAACAAGTAAATATATAAGAATAGTAATTTTCTGTTGGGGCACAACAAATATATACTTCAGGATTGATAAATGGTTGCCTTAGGAAAATATGACCATTATGGTCATAAATGGCAATAACCGTAGGGAAAAAAAATCAAATTTGTGTAAAAAGGGGATTGATGGATATTGGGTGTTGTTTAAATTCTAAGTCCAATTAGGAAAATAATCGAATATATATCCTAGGGTAAGGAGGATATAACTTTCCTTATTAATACTAGTTAAATATAAAACTCATAATTAAGAATTGGAATTGGGATTAGTAGATTAATGATATAAAATATTATTAACCATAGAAACCCATGACAATAATAAATCGCTCATGAATACTATTTCCGTAAAGAGAAACTAAGCAGATAGGAATTAATGACCTAGCCAACTTTATCCTAGCAGGGAAAGGTATTAAAGGCTAATGGGGGTAAGAACTTAATAACCTTCGCGTATAGTCCGCTTCCTGGGTCTTAAGCGGTTGGGGTTGAACAATCCACCTGGGAGTAGGTCTTTCAATTTAGGGGTCTTAAATGGCATGAGTTTGTGGAGCCTACCCAAACTGGAAACTAAAAACGTCAGATATGGCTACCTACCCTATGTAGTAAGCGACTATGGAGGTTATCCAATAAGGTTAGCTAGATTGTATAGCGAACAATAAAATACCTACTTTACCTTACACAGGGAAATGGAATATGCGTGAATGACGGAAGCCTTAACTAGTAGGGCCCCATAGCTTGTGCCGTCTAATTTATGTTAATGCTGAATACATTATTGAGGAATAATAAGTGACCATGACCAATAGGTCCGTCTAGGGTCTTAAGCAATCATGGAGAATCCACCCTATCTATCATTGATAATTAGGCATTAAATAATAAAGGATAGCAAACGAGGATATATATATATATATAGAAACTCCATAATTAAGGGTCCACTCTCAATTAAATAACCAGTTATGTCCTGGTATAAAGGCTTCCTAAATATATCACTACAAAAAAAAGTAGAATAGATATCGCAGTTTTAACATCGATCGTTAATTCAACCGTTATCAAAAAGTTTTTTAACATCAATAATTTTTTAAGTGATGTTGTTCGCTTCTCATACATCGATTTATTGAACAACTGATGTCTTAAATACACTTTTAAAAAACTGAAATTAGGCCATACAAGAAATCTTGATTATTACATCACTTATTAAAATAGTTGTTGTCTATTACGTCGCTTGTTAAATGTATTATTGTTAATGATTAATAATTAGCAAATTATAGTTACTAATAATTAGTAAATTATAGTTAATATTTATTAATTATATTTTATACTTAATATTTTTTAGTAATTATAGTTAATATTTATTAATTATATTATAATTAGTATATTATAGTTAATATTTTTAGTAATTATAGTTAATAATTAGTAAATTATAGTTAATACTTTTTAGTAATTATAGTTAATATTTATTAATTATAGTTAATATTTATTAATTATAGTTAATTTTATAATTATTGAATTATAGTTAATAATTTTTAGTAATTATAGTTAATATTTATTAATTATAGTTAATATTATAATTAGTAAATTATAGTTAATATTTTTTAGTAATTATAGTTAATATTTTTTAATTATAGTTAATATTTATTAATTATATTTAATAGTAAAATTATATCTTTGATTAATAAATAAATTGAAATGTGCTTTAACATCATTTTTTATGCATCATTTACATCAGCTTCGTGCGTGATGTTAAAGGTCTCATAATCGTCATCCTACAATTCGCTTTCATCCCGTCCACACGCTTCCAAGCATCTTCATCTAGCCATCCATTTTCATGATCCATGTACATAGCAACTAGCCAACCCGCTTCTTTCACGTCATAATATTTCCCTCTTCAAATTTCAGCACTATCGCTTCTATTTCTCTTCCTCTTGTTAAAAAATATTCAACCAAGTTCATGTGGTTTCAAACCTCCCTCAACTTTCAACGATTAATGGGTTATCCCCTTTATCACTGTTAAAACTTAAGTACCCTCCTATTTCCATTAAACCGTTTTTGGCGACTCGCTATTACGATTCTCAATTGAAATCTCCAGATTTCGATCCACATAGATATAAACCCTAAATCGATACGACAAATTTCTACAGATAAAAACCCTTCGATTTATTAGCACCAGACTCGCCTCGCGAGATATTGAAGATGGCTCCTACTTCACTAATTTCGTCTTCTCAATATGGAAATAAGTGATTTTTTCGAGTTTAGAGGATCAAGTCATCATGGAGATTGGGTTCCAGCGTAATTGAAGTAAGTTTCAGTTCTAGTTTCCACTTAACCGATCCTTTGGGTAATTCGAAATTCAGCTTTTTCCCCCTTTTTGAAGTTCAGTGGGATTTTGGTGATAGGATAAAAAGTCATATGATGTATATTTCTTGTGCTAATGACGACAGCGGTTAAAACGTGTACTGGTTATCATATGTCATTTGGTGTTGCATTCACTAAATTAAAATATGAAAATCTTGTTGTAATGCCACACACTAATGGAAAATTTCTAAAAGTAATGTTGATTGTGGTTAGAGGTAGACTTAAAGCTATTACATTATCTTGGTTTATTATGCGAGTGTAACAGTTTCAACAGAGTTAAACTATGAAAAAGAACCAACTGAAAGCAGTAAAATGGATATGCACTGTCCAAAGTATTTTCTTCAGCTGTTCTGCAAGTTTGTGTACTAATTTGTTCTAGGATAATAGCTTTAGGGAATATCTTATGATAGTTGATGGGGTTACATGTTCATACTGCGTTTTGCTGTTCGGGCACATGTTTAGTTCACAAGAGGACGTTGAGAACATGCAAATAACTATTAATCCTTCTTCCCGCTGCTCACATCACAACCATTATTTGGTTTAATACTAAATATATGGAACCAGTTAGATAGTAACATAGCAAATGGATAATCACTTCAGTAATATTATTTGAAATGGATAATATGCAAGTTGTAACATAGCAAAGGAATAACCACTTCAGTAATATTATTTGAAATGGATAATATGCAAGTTTAGCCGCACCAACAGAATGTTTCCCAACCTGAAAATGGAGCTAACTTGGTGGAGAACATGGTATTTTTATTTCATTTATGATTGTTGCCTTTACAGAAGCAGGTTATCAGAAAGAAATACAGCGGATGTTACCGAGAAACAAGCTAGATAATGAAAATCAAGATCAATTCAGCTAGAGTGATGAGTGTTGTAGCGAGGTAGCAATGTAAAACTGATTGTGTAATATATTGAATTGTGTATGAGAAATGTGAATATAAAATAGTAGGAGTCAGAAATTTATTCTATTTCATATGTTAAAATAAAATATTTAATTAAATAAAAATATTGTTTGAATATTAAATTTTGTGCAATAGTATTTCATTTAATAAATATTTATTTCTGTATATGAGATGAGAAAACAACATAAACAAGCCATTATAGACATCAGTATAAAGCCATTACATACATCGGTCAAAAATTGATATGGTAAAATACTTATTACAACTGTTAATTAATTAGTTTATGATATCTTAAAGCTGCTTTGGCATCGTCTTTTAACTGATGTAAAAAAAGGGTACTTTAGACATCACCGACAAAGACATCACACCAGAAAAATGAAGATATCGTTTTTTAGCCGATGTCTATGTGAAGTTTTCTTGTAGTGGTGCGAAAATATTCTATCTCGGTATCATACTTGGAAATACTACTTGAGAAGGGTAGTTAGGGTCATGCGTAAAGATTTACAAGGTTAGGAAAGAATCACTGACCTTAGTAGGCATACATCTTGGGTTGGAACAAACGAGATATATCTGTGTATTATAATTTATGTTGTACATTTCCTGTTAAACAGAATCTTGTTTTTCTAACCCCCTCCTCATTACAACCACCCAAGTTTTCTAGAGAAGGCCGGGTTCTCACCTGTGTTTAATTTTGGCTTTCGGTTCACGTTCTCTCTCATGCTCAGTATTGGCAAAGTGACTTACTTTAAAAAGGTAGTTGCTTAAGTTAATACTAGTTTATCCTATTTTGTTTCTGTCGTGAGTTATCTTATCGTACTCTGATTATGCTCATACTCATTTATTTGCAGGTACCAGATTTAGACGCTCCATGCTTGGATGTGTTTGGGTTTCGATTTTTATCAAAATTTTGGGCACATAAAAGTGTAGGGTGTTACATCCTTCATCCATCATTGCATCTTCTGCTCGATTGTCGGCGCTCTTCTAATTTGCTAGTGTTTCCTGAGCATAGGAAGCGAAGTTGTCTCCCCCCACCTGGCATACCAGAGTGTTAATGATTGATTTTGGTCAATCACACGCCAATACCCAGTTCGTATGAGAATTAGACATAAGTCGTAGTTATCAGTCATAGATCAAACAGAAAGCAATCACAGAGTGCGTAAAAGTAAATAAACACTCAAGCTTTATAGTGGTTTGGGAAATCTGCCTACTTCTACTTGTAGCAATCGGTTGATTATGCTTTTTGTTGCATATACAATGCAATTTGTTCTTAAGAAAGTGCAGAAAGGTAATTGTAATTAGTTCTCAGCAAAGTCCTTGCATGACAGAGTTCCCAAGCCGAGAAGAGATCCCTCAAAAAGGTCTAGGAATGGCCCAATTATAGTTATAGAAAGATAGGTGTTTGCCCAATAATATAGAAGTAAAAAGTGGATCTCAAGTTGACTAGATTCCATGAATTTTTGTAGTCAATCCCCATGCCTGGGGATCGGTATGATCCCGAGATCGATAGGAATCCTGGGACTTAACCAATCCTTATGTTTCATTTTTCTTTGAGTCTCATATTCTGATTTTCTTTAGATGGTAAATGGTCCAAAAACACGTGCTAATCATCCAAAATGTTTGGATCAGCGTGTCCTTCATGTTTGATCACGAACTTCGTATCCCCTAAACTTCAATAATTTTCATAACCCAAACGCTTAGGTCAGTCATGCCAAAATGCACCAAAAACACATGTGGATCCATTATTTTAGTTCGATTTGCATGTCTTGATCATCACATAGTTTTTAGATCTGTAAATTCATATCTTAATATTTGTGTGAAATTTTGGATCAGTGTACTTTAATTCGCTCACTCATTTCCGGCCTAATTCACTATGTTGATCAATTGTTTTAGGCTTTTCACTTAACCAGCCATGTTTCGATTTGCTTGATCCCTTATCTCAAACTTTAATGTTGGTGTTGTACAATTCTTCGAACCCTTGGCATTTTTTATGATCACTCGTTTTTAAGTGATTACTCTATGTCGATCACTAGTTTTAGGTGATCCACATGTCCCAATCTTTTACATAAACTTGGATCTAGCTATGTTGGGAGTAATATTGATTCCCAACTCCCTTTTGCCAAATTTATGTTTTCTCCTTATCTGCACGCCCAGATCACTCCATTTCAGGGAGTAATACTGAACCTACAAGTAATTGGGCTAATCTCTATGGTGATCTGATCTCCTGTTCCTAAGTGATTGTGGATCACCTATTTTTAGGTGATTAGACCATGCTTCTGAATTGCACCGATCCGCGTTCCCAATGTGATCGGGGTCAAATTTCTGAGGTGATTTCCACATAATGTTCCATTTGTTTTGAGTGACAGGAATATGTTAATCGTCATTTTCTTAGAGTATTAATATGGACTTACCAAATGATCGAGTAAGAACCGAACCGATCTGATTACTTATTTTCAAGGTATTGGCACGTGTCGATCATACTTTTCGGAGGCAATCACTCTGATCCTACGCGCGACCGATCAAGTTATTATGAAGCGATCGAGCAATCCGATCACACTATTTCTGCACGACTGGACGATGCCTGAGGCAATCAATCTGAACCAAGTCATTTTCTGATTCCCAAGTGTTACAACGAAATTCAACATTAGATCTAGATACCGATGAAGGGGTATCAGAGAACCACTAGCACCGAGAGTGTACTTCGGAAGCAGACAACCGACACCGGATCATTGAAGCAATCGATACGGATTGCAGAGTATCGAAGATTTGGTCAATGTGCTATCGATACCAACACAGAAGGCAAAGTCTTGGTGCTGATACAAGAGGAGATATCGGCAAAGCAATGCCGACACCAGAAGCAACAAACATAAATACCACTCCGGAAGCCTACCACTTAAAAATCGGAAGCAGATAAAAAGGGGTTGATTGAAATCATATGATCCATAACCCAGAACTACGAAAGAAGGGCATAAAGTCAAGCTAGGAGGAAGCAAAAGTCTATCGGCATCTGGAGCCGAAACCGACACCAAGAAGTATCCTCAAAACCATCAGAAGGCATACCGAAAGCATGTTATCGCAAAGCCTAAACTAAACTAAAGAATTCGCTGAAGTAATCCAAAGTCATAAGAAGAAGTGTTATCCACACTAATTTACTTAGTGTCAATACCAAAACAGTTGAAGATGATAAAAAGAACAGAAGCATAAAGGTAGTATTTTGAAGACTTACTACCGAGACCAAAGCCTATCGCCAAAACCGAAAGAAACCCTCAAAGCTATCTATACCAATGGGCTTGGTGTCGATACATTATGGAAGAGAAGCATCAAAGTTAAGATCCTTGAGCCCAAAACCGACACTCCAAAATCAAGATAGAACCGATAACAATTCTCAGCAAAGAGAAAGGCGATCGAAACAATATTGTCAGAACCAAAAGGTATAAAAGCGGCTGAATCCCTGTTGCCACATCCAAAAGTGACTCCTACTAAGTTGATATCAAAATGGGGTCTAATTTATATATAAATAAGACCTAGGGGTCTCATTTTAGGGGTCTTTTTCTCATTCCCCGTTCTTCTAATATTTTCTTAGAGAGTAAACCCTAATTTCTAAATTGATTTGAGGATTTGCTTAGAAACTTCTATGTACTCTACGAAAGTGATCAATAAGAGAGAATCTATACTTGAGATTTATATCATGAATTATATTATCCCTTATGATGACAATTTCTTAACGCTTCTTCACAACAAATCTCCATGCATAAGCCAAATTACCCAAAATACCCTTCTACAAGTCGTTTAGCTTTCTAACTTGCATTACGCTTAAGGAACCCTTATCCCAAGGTAACTATTGGTCCTTGAGTCTCATAAGCGTGATACTCACCTCTTTGAAGTAAAAGTAACTAATCTTTGGGCATAAGACCTTGGTATCTAGGATACGATGGACTAACTCAAGCTTGTAGGAACAAAATAATCCCCTTAATTTCCCTAGGTCCACATCCTTAGACCCATTTCCGGTGTTAACGGAAAATATTGTTTACATTTTGGTGCTCGAAGGAGGGACTGAACCTCTGAATCTTTGGATAACCCTACCACATTCTTAATTATGTTGTTCCGTCCCGCATTGGACTAATGCTATAAAGAAGCTAGTAAAATGGGGAAAGGGTTACTATAAGTACCTTCTAGATCTCAATTGGCTACAAAAAGCATCGATGACCTAAGAATCATGGAAAAATGAAGGCTTAGATTAGAGGCCCTATAAGTTGGAAAAAGGAAGATGGAAGTAGAACCTTACAACCCTAACCATTGGAGCATTAACCCTTTCCACATAGTTCCATCCCCTATCTTCGCCATAAGAAGTTCAACATCAAAGGAATACAACTTATTCTCTCACCTGAAAGAAACCATTTTTGCACAAGCTAAAGGAACTATATTTGAGCAAAGAATGATGAAGAGGATTGATCAATCTACACCAAGAGGGTCAAAGAAGGTTGCACCTGAATCTCACAACACAACCAAAAGGAAGTTCGAAGGTGAGAAGGAACCAATAAAATTAAGTTACAAAAAGGTTATGACCCAATGTCGAAAAGGAGTATTTGAACGGAGATTTCCAAAGGAATGCAAGCTTGCTAAATATATTGAGAATACTTCCTAACCAAACACGAAATCAACATTTAGCCATCACAAAAGAAGAAGCCTAAAAATGAAGTTAAGTTAAGAGGACCCTACTGCTACTACCATATGATGAATTGACACGAAACTGATCATTACAGAGTTATAGAAGGAATGATTGCCAAATTCTTTAGTCAAGATAAGTTGTACAGATATGTGAAGAAGATTTAGCCAACTAAAATAATGAATTCCTCAAAATAAGATTGCCTACATAGTTAAGGGTATGGAAACCCTCTCAAAACTTGTAATAACCCGAAATGGGTCAAATGAATTACAATGGTTGAAAACCCTTGTCACTGCCAAGATGGCCAGGGAAAGGCATCCATCGAAGAGGGGTGGTGTGTAAGCCTTTAACATCATCTAAATCAGAAAGGACATGGTTAAAGCATCAAAAGCATAAGCCTCTGATCTACGCCAAAAATGGTCGGGATGGAGCATTTAAATTAGCACACCCTGCCTCTGCTCGCAGAAGAGTATGCCTTGCATCTGGTATGAACTAAGCACGTCCTACCTCTACTCATAGAAGAGCACGTCATACCTTTACTTATGTTCCTTATATCCCATAGAAGGGATCGAAAAACCCTTATCACCGCCTAAATAGCCAGGATAACGCACCCTTTGGCGAGGGTGGAGTGTAAGCCTCTATCACCGCATACAATGGCCAGGGTAGAACATCAAAAGAGTAAACCTTTAAATCGCATGTATAATGGCCTGGTTAAAGCATCTAAGCCCTTATCACCACCTACGATAGCCAAGGTGAGACGCCTCCTGGAGGGAGGTCGGGTAAGTCCTTGGGCCCTGCTTGAGAATAAGCTAGCCAAGTGCACCGGACGCACAAACCCAGAGAGTGGCTAACAAAGCATGTACATCCTCTGCTTTAACAATCACAATCCCGTAGAGTAGCTAACAAAGCATGTACATCCTTGTCTTTGAAAATCACATGCTCGGAGAGTGGCTAACACAGCACGTACATCCTCTGTTTTGCATCATCCCTGAAGAGGGTGACAAAACGATAACTTACCAGAAAGGGTTCTTGGCCTTCCATTCAATACCTGAATCTAGGTTATGGTTCAGGATTTCTAACTAACTCCAAATGTGGATATCTGGTCTTTTATTAAATACTCGAATCTGGGTTATGGTTCAGGATCTTTATTATTATCAGATACGGATTTCTGGTCCTCTCTTAAAATACCTGAATTCGGGTCACGATTCAGGCCTTCTAACTAAGTGCCAGAAATGGATTTCTGGTCTACTATCAAATGCATGAATCCAGATTACAATTTTGGACTTCTGACTATCGCCAGAAGCGGAATTATGGTCTACTACCATTAATACTTGAATTTGGGTATTCGAAGCTTCTAACAACTATCGCTAGATATGGATTTCTAGTATTCCCTTATGAACTACCCAAATATGAGTCTCAACGAATTTATTCATGCTCCTAGAAAAGAGATTCTGGATTTCGAGTTGAATATCCTAATCCAGGTCCCAAGACTGGTGTTCTCCTTTTTGAAAGAAAAAGATTTACCAAACAATGCTTGAGGTGGAGAGTCGGAATCTATACACTAATGACTTATGACAAAAGGTCGTGAAATCTCATGTTTCACAAAGGGAGACGTTCCAAACCTAAGCATGTAAAGTTATTATTCGTTATTTTATTAGAATACAAAATGCAAAAGATTACATCGGTCTAACACTAAAGGTTTAATCGTCACTTGATCATGACCCAAAGAGGTGTTCGAATAATCTAAGCAAGTCATTACATATATAGTAAGTCCAAGCAAAGGACCAATATAAAAACACAATGTATGAGGCTTCATGCAGAATAACACACAGAAAATCCTAAGAGAAGACACTTAGACACAACAACGATCATACATCAGGTGATATTTATGCAATTAACAAATTTGCTTACAAAGTTACTTCATTAACTATACTAGTACCAAAGTTAAGCATTAACAGTACAAATCTGTCAGGTATTCTACGCCTCTTTATCATCGGGTAAAGGGAGAATAATGGTGTTTGGATCAAAAATGACTCAAACACTAATGGTATGAAATCACACTTCACCAATTATGGTTAGAAATAAAAAGGGCCACAATCAGAAAATAAATGGAGAAAAATAAGATAAGAGACACAGGATTTTTATAGTGGTTCGATTCAATGTGAATCTACGTCACTTTTCAATCACTTTTCATCATTATGGAGAGAATTACAAATTTTATTATCTCATACATCGCATTAATTACACTTGACCACTTATGTGATAATTCTCCACTTTTTGCTCTCGTTCCGCTTTAGGTCACACTTAGATTCGAGAAGGAACGAGTTGGATTGTGTAATTATATATTTTTCCTTGGTTCCGTCATGAAAATGATTTTAGATCCGTGCATTGAAGAGGAGCTATGCCGGTTGGAGATCACTCGAAGTAGATCGGAGTGTGAATTAATGGTGCTCGGAGAAGATGAGATCCATTTCATGTAGGAGAAAAAGGAGAGAAGTTTGGCGGCCATTAATGAAGTTTTTAGAAGCTTTAAAACGGTCGAGGAATGATTTTGGTAGCCCTTCGGGGTCGTGGAATCGGTCCCTTGAATTGTTGAGCAAGGGGTTATTTATAGAAGAAGTTTAAAGGTAGTGGAAGTCTCGTAATTATAGGGTGTAGAGTTTGGATTTGGCGTAAGTTTGGATCGGGCCAAATCTTATTAATAGAAATGCCACTGGTCCGCTTTACAGTTGTATACAACTGTCATGGCCCGTATTTAAAGTTCTGCCACCGCATTTTAAACATGGTCGATCCAAATATGGATGAATGCACCGATCCACACCTCATTTTAATGTACAACTCCATTTATAATTATATGACCAATCCAATTTGTGAATAACAGTACCGACCCATTATTTTTGGATAGCATTGATCCTAGTGTCCAGTTTTAAGTCTCCCGATCCAATTTATTGCTATGTCCCGATCCAACCTTATTACCATTGTGCCACGTGTATTGTAAAGCACTGATCCAATTATAGTTCTACTACAAATTCTCATCGCCCAAACAGGACTGTCTCAAGTTATTTTCTACTGCCTTTTATGGCCGACCCATTCTTTTATGAATGGGACAAATCCACTTTCTGGCAAATGGGACCGATCCACTTTCTGGCAAATAGGACCGACCCATCTTTTGCCTTTGCGTGTATCTATCATGCACTTTGTAGTATCATGTTTTGCATGGATCATTCTCATTCATATCTCCAGTTCACGTGGCATCATTGAGGTGCATATATTTTACCAATCCATACAACATGCCACACTTTTACAATACACTTGATCCACGTAATGAGGTACTCTAGACCTTGTCGTACTTTTCATAGCTGCCTCATGTATTGGTGAATCCACTTTACATAACACTGTATATTAATCTCGTTAATCTCACCATGAACCGACCCCGAAGCTTTGTAATATGCCAACGCAACTTTCAGTTGGTGCCCATCCACGTGTATGTTGTAGTATGAATCATTTGTATGCTGCATGTCTTTCAAGTGTGCCAATGTCTTGTTCTCTTAAGCGTTGGTCCATACTTGATTCCATATTCTAACCGTCCCACAAATCCTCAGTGGTACTGACCCAGTTTCGCATTAGTGTATCGATCCATTTTACCATCGTGAAGAGGTTGTGACCAATCAGAATTTTGGTACCGACCCGATCCAGATTTGGCTAGACCGATCCGACGCTTTGCATCTGACCGATCCGACCCACTCTGAATGAAATGGACTGACCCGCTTCAATGTAGAACGTAACGGCCGGATCCATTCTTACACCATCAGACCGACCCGTTGCTTCCAGTCCTGTCCGACCTGTTTCTTCATGACCAGGCTGATCTGATACTTCTCAACTAGGCCGATCCGTTGCTTCTGGACTAGGCCAATCCGTTGCTATCTGAATAAAACGGACCGACCCGATATGAAGGAAATGGTCCGACTCAATGCTCTACAGAATAAGCCGGCCCGCTGTTGTGCCCAATCCGGTGCCTCGACACTGACCGACCCAGTCCATATGATTGAGGCCGATCTAGTGCTTTAGCAGGTTAAATTTTACCCCTCGAAGCTCGTATTTTTTGCTTGCGAGAAATGCGGGCTTCGAAATAAACATTATTGTTGATATATTCTGATGTGAGATCCAATTATAGCTTTTTTCCATTTGCAATGGCAAACCATTCTTTGAATTCATGTGCTTCACATCACCTGTTCTGTAATCAAAACAAACGATTGCACAATTCTGGACTTATACTCACCATCGATTGTCCATATCGATTGTGGATCAGTTAAGCATCAGAAAATGAGTTATAACGAATTTTATTTTGAATTGAATAAAGTGTCTGCACAGAATTGTTCTGCTCAACGGTTTATAACTCATTGAATATTATCTGCACAAATACGATATTCCAATGCTAATTCACATTAACGTTTAAAATCAACTAATTGACTAAGCCTATTGTGGATTTCAAATGTTATCATTTTAATGACTTATATGTTGGTGTTCGATATTTCCCATTTGAGAAATACGTATTTGTGACATATTCTCTGCTTCTGTTTGGAGAAGTCTTTGATACTCATGCCCCGACTTAAGAGGTCATCACTAGTCCTTACTATGGGAAGAATTTTGACTGCTCAAAGTTTGTTTACATTGCTGATTGGTATTGACATTGGAGACTCCGTTGGATACCCCGAGTTTTAGAGAGGTCGTTTTAATCCAACATTTGGTCTTCTCTTCTCGACTGAGTCAAAATGTGGAGCTCATCGAGCGTTGTTGATTTTTCCTATGGGGAAATTGCTTTCTCTATGGAAATAATTTTTGGTTGTCGTATCGCTTTGCAATGAGAACTCCAACGATCTCTGAGGTGAGGGTTGCACCGCTTCGAGCTACGAACTCCCACACTTCGTTTCACTTATTAGTGAACTCCAGTTCTTTATTTCGCGCAATGAATTCCAGCAAACCTTTGGTGGGTTTCATCGTCGCGCTTACGAACTCCTACGCTTCTTTTCACGTATAGTGAACTCCCGCGTTTCGTTTCACGATTACGGATTCCAGCGAACCCTTAGGGACTTGCCTCTGCTATGGTAGGACTTTGTTTTGCATCTCAATGGGAGGACTTTATTTTGCCCTTACTATGAAGGGACTTTGTTTCGCCTCTCTGTGGGAGGACTTTATTTTTCCCTTTCTGGAGGGACTTTGTTTTGCCTCTCTATGGGAGGACTTTGTTTTGCCTCTCTATGAGAGGACTTTATTTTGCCTCTCTGTGGGAGGACTTTATTTTGCCTCTCTATGGGAGGACTTTATTTTGCCTCTCTATGGGAGGACTTTATTTTGCCCTTGCTATGGAGGGACTTTATTTTTTCCTTGCTATGAAGGGACTTTGTATTACCTCTCTATAGGAGGACTTTGTTTTGCCTCTGCTATGGGAGGACTTTATTTTTCCCTTGCTATGTAGGGACTTTATTTTGCCCTTGCTATGTAGGGACTTTATTTTGTCTCTCTAGAGGACATTGTTTTGCCTTTTCTATGGGAGGACATTATTTTGCCCTTGCTATGGAGGGACTTTATTTTGCCTCTCTATGGGATGACTTTGTTTTGCCTCTCTATGGGAGGACTTTGTTTTGCCTCTCTATGGGAGGACTTCATTTGTCCTCTCTATGGGAGGACTTTATTTTGCCTCTCTATGGGAGGACTTTATTTGCCTCTCTATGGGAGGACTTTGTTTTGGCGTTGTTCTAGAAGGTGAACATCAGTCCTCGTGTCGGATACACTTAACTATGGTAAGCGATCGCAGACAGGCTGAGAAGTTGTGACCCCTTGGAACTCGCAACTCATGGCATTGATTTTGGATATGCTTGTTGGAATCTCCATCGTTTAGCTCTTGGAAACTCCACTCGTTCACTCTTTAAGGTGGCGCTTTCCATCTTTGCATCATGCATATCGATGGTTAAAGCACTTGAAATTTGAACAGGTGTTTGTTGGAATTTCCTCACTTCGTCGGGCATTGAGAGAGGAGATGCTTTTTGGATAGCCTGTAATGAAAAATCGTCTGTTAGTAAATTTTCATGTAAATTTGGCAAGTCAGAGATTTATACAGGCAGGTAATACTCCATTCGTAGTGCTATGTTTCGGTACAATGCATGTAAATCATTATAGACTATTTACAAGAAAGTAGAACAGAGCGAAGAGTAAAGTAATTCAAGAAGTAAAATAAATGCAATAACGATCGCTTATTCTGAGCCGCAGATATTGTATCATCATCAAAGGTCGTTAGTTGATTATCAGCCTTGGAATAGCTTGAGTAGAAGCTACGTTGCTTTGAGCGGATTGGTCATTTGATGCCCCTTTCCCCTGGGTGGTTACAGAGGGATTTGCATCTTGGGAATTCTTCACATACTGTTGAAGATGGTTCTTCTTAATCAGCTCTTCAATCAATGATCTCAATGCCTAAACTCATTGGTGTTGTGGCTGGGCTGATTATGAAACCGACAAAACTTCCCAGATTTGGTCAGATGGTCATTCATCCTTATTGGCTGAGGCTCCGTATAATCTTCTGCATCCTTTGTGGCAAGGTAGATGTTCTCAAGAGTGTCATTCAGAGGTGTTAGACCAGACAAGTCAAGAGGACAAAACTTTTTATTAGCTTTGTTGTCATTTTCGTTGTTGGCTCGCTTCTGCCCCTATGTGTTATTCTTATTGGATTGAACAACTGCACTTTTAGAAGCTTCAAGGAGTTGGTTTCCACCAATGATCAGAAGAGGTATAGGATTATCGTCCACTCTTATGTACTCCTCTGCTTTCTTATAGAACTTGTCAAGCGTAGTCGGTTCCTTCATCTTTATCCATCTTCTGAATTCGCTTGTTTTGTCTATAGCATCGAGTAGAGCCATGAGGACTATGCGTGGTTCCGGATTCCTTACTTCAGACAAGGAAATATTGAATCGACTGAGGAAGGCTTTAACAGTTTCCCCTGGCTTCTGCTTCATTGCTGAGAGCATAATAGCATCTTTGGCTTTGGTAGCATACAAACGGAACTGCTCCTTGAACATTTTGCTCAGGTCAGAGAATCAATCGATGGATTTAGGTGGCAGCTTCGTGAACCATAATGATGCAGCACCTTCTAAGTAGAGAGGAAAATATGTGCATCTCATCTCATCAGTTTCCTTGGCTGCACTCATATGTCACTCATATTTGAATAGGAAGTAGTTGGGATCAACGAGGTTGTTGTACGGAGGCAAAGTCAGAGGATTGAACTTCTTTGGACATTCTGCATCGAGGATTCTTTCAGTGAAAGGAGTCTTATCGGGAGAGAAATCCCATTCTCTTTCATTGTCATTATTAGATTGATTCTTTTTCATGACTCGTTCTATCATATCTGGGATGTATTCTTCAGTGTTATGGCGCTCCGTGAAGCTGAGCTCTTCAGCAAATGTTCGTCTAGGCATACGATCTCGATTAGAGAGCTTTGGCCCTTTGCCTTCTCGATGAGGAGGTGCCCCCTGGCAGGATTAGTGGCCTTTCAAGCATTCACTTCGGAATGGTTTTTAGCTTTTGATGTCAATTCTTCAATGTTAGCTTCGTCCTTGTCACTCGCCCAATCATAATTGTCTTCTATGTTGTCATTGCGGTTATGATCGGAAGCGTGCGATTTATCAATTTCTTCGAGATCTACATGGACTTTCAGAGGGGCTTGATTTGGTTGAGCATTAAGGATGGCATCAAGTTTCTCCATCATCGCTTTAGTAGATGCATCCATTTGGTTGTTTACTTTGGTAATAGCGGCATTTAATTCATTTCTAGTCATACCGGCTCCACTTACCGAATTTTCACCAATATCGAAATGGGTAGTAAATGGTGTTTCTACATTAGCAATATTATCAGTATTTCCAACGTCCTTACTTATGGTCTTCTTAGATTTCACCATGATTTCGGAAGAGGATGCGGTTTAAAACTTCAATGCAAGGCTTTTAGACTTGAGAAAAGTGCGAAGTAAGGAGATGCGACCGCGGCCCCACGGTAGGCGCCAAAATGTTTGGATCAAAAATGACTTAAACACCAATGGTGTGAAATCATACTTCACCAATTATGGTTAGAAAAAATGGGCCACAATTGCAAAATAAATGGAGAAAAACAAGATAAGAGACACTGGATTTTTATAGTGGTTCAATTCAATGTGAATCTACGTCCACTTTTCAATCACTTTTCATCATTATGGAGAGAATTACAAATTTTATCATCTCATACATCGCATTAATTACACTTAACCACTTTTGTGATAATTCTCTACTTTTTGCTCTCATTCCGCTTTAGATCACACTTAGATTCGAGAAGGAACGGGTAGGATTGTGTAATTATATACTTTTCCTTGGTTCCATCATGAAAATGATTTTAGATCCGTGCATTGAAGTGGAGCTATGGCGGTTGGAGATCACTCGAAATAGATCAGAGCGTGAATTAATGGTGCTCGGAGAAGATGAGATCCATTCCATGTAGGAGGAAGAAGGAGAGAAGTTTGGCGGCCATTAATGAAGCTTTTAGAAACTTAAGAATGGTCGAGGAATGATTTTGGCAGCCTTTCGGGGACGCGGAATCGGTCCCTTGAATTATTGAGCAAGGGGATATTTATAGAAGAAGTTTGAAGGTAGTGGCAGTCTCATAATTATGGGGTGCAGAGTTTGGATCGGGCGTAAGTTTGGATCGGGCGTAAACTTATTTACAGAAATGCCACTGGTCCACTTTACAGTTGTATACAATTGTCATGGCCCGTATTTATAGTTCTGCCACCGCATTTTAAACATGGCCAATCCAAATATGGATGAATGCACCGATCCATGCCTCATTTTAATGTACCGCTCCATTTATAATTATATGACCGATCCAATTTATGAATAACAGTACCGACCCATTATTTTTGGATAGCATTGAGCCATGCGTCCTATTTTAAGTCTCTCGATCCAATTTTTTGCTATGTCCCGATCCAACCTTATTACTATTGTGCGATGTGTATTGTAAAGCACTGA
Organism: Allium sativum; assembly: GCA_030737875.1. NCBI lineage: Eukaryota > Viridiplantae > Streptophyta > Magnoliopsida > Asparagales > Amaryllidaceae > Allium > Allium sativum. Next base: position 765,449,546 of record CM060913.1, on the reverse strand, counting down.
TCCAATTATAGTTCTACTACAAATTCTCATCACCCAAACGGGACTGTCTCAAGTTATTTGCTACTGCCTTTTATGGCCGACCCATTCTTTTATGAATGGGACCGATCCACTTTCTGGCAAATGGGACCGACCCACCTTTTGCCTTTGCATGTATATATCATGCACTTTGTAGTATCATGTTTTGCATGGATCATTCTCATTCATGTCTCCAGTTCACGTGGCATCATTGAGGTTCTCATATTTTACCAATCCATACAACGTGCCACAGTTTTGCAATTCACTCGATCCACGTAATGAGGTACTCTGGACCTTGTTGTACTTTTCATAGCTGACTCATGTATTGGTGAAGCCACTTTACATAACATTGTATATTAATCTTGTGAATCTCACCATGAACCGACCCTGAAGCTTTGTAATATGCCAACGCAACTTTCCGTTGGATCACATCCACGTGTATGTTATAGTATGAATCATTTGTACGCTGCATGTCTTTTAAGTGTGCCAATGTCTTGTTCTCTTAAGCATTGGTCCATACTTGATTCCATATTCTAACCGTCCCACAAATCCTCAATGGTACCGACCCAGTTTCACACTAGTGTACCGATCTAGTTTACCATCGTGAAGAGGTTTGTGACCGATCAGAATTTCGGTACCGACCCGATCCATATTTGATTGGACCGATCTGATACTTTGCATATGACCGATCCGACCCACTCTGAATGAAATGGACCGACCCGCTTCATTGTAGAACGCACCTACCCGATCCATTCTTACACCATCAGACAAACACGCTATTTCCAGTCCAGTCCGACCCGTTTCTTCATGGCCAGGCTGATCCGTTGCTTCTGGACTAGGCCGATCCGTTGCTATCTGAATGAAATGGACCAACCGGATCTGAAGGAAATGGTCCAACCCGATGCTCTACAGAATAGGCCGACCTGCTATTGTGGCCGATCTGGTGCCTCAAAACTGACCGACCCGGTCCATTTGATTGAGGCCGATCCAGTGCTTTAGCAGGGTTAACAAATGGCATGCCAAAATGCGATGCACAAAAGCTCGTTAATCAATTGTCACTTTACCCTAATCTTATTAGGGCAGTTTAGGGGTCTAATATGGAGCTTTAGAGCCTTATTATAATCCTTACCCATGGCTTTAAGTGTCTTATTCTCTTTCTCCAAATAACAAACGTTTTTTTATAAGCATGTCTTCCTTTTCGTAGTTGCCTAATTTTGGAAACATAGTAGTCAACGCGCCGAAGTGTATCCTCGTTATATTCTCTATCTTTAAAACTTCTTATATCGACTTTGACCTTCTGACACCACCTGCAGACAAGAAAATCATTTAACCCTAGTGGGGGGTTCCCCATATGATAATGCATTTCAGACCCCGAAGCCTCAGGGATGGTTGTGGCTTGTGGAAGCTTAAATGCAGGAATATCGGCAGTACACCCAAAGGAAAATTCCCATGTTTTGCAGCTCACTAGCGCATTGCCACGCTCAATCTCTAAATCAGCAATTTGTCGATGTAATCCAACTACTTCTTCTTCAAAATAAATAGAGGGATTGGTTTTTATTTCTCTTTTTAGCTCAAGGATAGTTTTATTCTTTTCTTTTATCTGACCCTCCAAGGTGTTCACTTTTTCATTCAGACGCTTCATAATCAGCTTCTGAAGCAAAATAGTCTCATATCGAGTATTAGAAGAAGGATCTTTAGAAATATATCTTTGATCTATAGCTCGTGTTCCATAGGAGATTAGGAGTTTTTGTTTCGAAATCCCTGTTTTATAAATCAAACATATTATTACCTACGAGCTCTACTTTCGAAAGGAATAATAATAAAAAAATCATACTTTCCATCATTTGAAAAGATCAAGTACATAAAAGTTTCCTAAGTTCATCCAAACAAGTTTTAAATTACAAAGGTTGCGAAAATTAATCTTACCCCTTAATACACTTATGGTTTGTATTACATATAAGCTTTGCATGGTAAGCTCTAAATTTCCTTAAAGTCACTTCTCGATCGTCACCTAGAAAACTAAAAGAAGTTGAGGGTATTTCATGTAAACACGCCTAATATTTTTTAGAAAATGGTCCCTGCTAAACTTACAACGTGGTCTCGTTGAAAACTCCTTCCTCAACCTAGACAATGAATGTAAATCATCCTTTGAAACAACATCGTGGTGAAAAACAGGGTTCTGTCATAATGTGAAAGGGAAATCAGTGGTCATAGAAAAAAGGAATTATCATCAGGAGCACTCAGCCATAGAATTAAGCTTTACAAGTTCCAAGACGAAGGAATCTAGTTACTAATAAATTCACTACTACAAAAGTGGGCATATTCGATAATAATTTGTCTTCGTTGCATGAAAAGTGTGACGAAGGCTATGATTTCTATGATATTCTGCAACAATATTAATATGTTGTTGCATTAGACGTGAATGCACCGTTGCGATGGGAATTCTAGTGTTTTGACGTGCAACACTAGTTAAAAGTGTAACTTTACATATATATAATCCAGCTCAGCGATCCGCGTTATCGGCATAAACAAAACCCTAACCGTAGATGCATCATTAATCCAGTGGTTCAAACCAATCTATGGTTTTGATGATTCTAAACATTAGCCACCATCCAATCAATGACAACTACCTCATTGCATTCTTTTGATGAAATTTTGGCGCGACCTTCCCCCTTCACGAAATAATGTAAAAATAATCTGGTCATAAATCGTTCTTCTTCTCTATCATCTAATCGTTCTTTCCCCCTCTTTACTATTGACAAAAATCTAAACCTAAATTCACGCCAGTATCCCTCCTCTCCTCGATAGTAAATTTTATTCCGAAAAGGTTGAAGCTTTGAAACGCTTTCTAGCTTTGATTGCTCAGGGAATTGACATCCCCAGTTTTTTCCCTTAGGTTCAGTTTGGATAGCACTGGGAATTAGTTGCGCTTAATATAGATTAGATTATGAGTAATTAATAATTAGTTCACTTGTTACATTTTGGAAAACCCGTTCGCTTATGAGTAACTAGTTGCGTGGACATCCCAAACTTAGGAAAACCCATTCGCTTATGAGTGATTAATCGGTGAAAGATTAGATTATGAGTAATTAGTTGCGCTTTGACCATTGATTTAGGATTTGGGACTATGTTGAGGTTTGTTCGAAAATTATACTTAGCAATGAACCCAAAAAAGGAGACGGCGTCGGTGGGTTTGCCACCAGGATTTAGATTTCACCCAACTGACGAGGAGTTTGTTAATTATTATCTTAAAAGGAAGGTTCACGGTCTCAACATTGAGCTAGATATTGTTCCTGAAGTTGATCTTTATAAATGTGAACCATGGGATTTGTCAGAAAAATCATTTCTGCAAAGTAGGGATCCTGAGTGGTACTTTTTTGGGCCATGACATCGGAAGTACCCAAATGGGTTCCGAACGAATAGAGCAACTAGAGCAGGATACTGGAAATATACTGGCAAAGATGGGCGGCTTTATTACCAGAACCGGGCTATTGGCATGAAAAGGACATTGGTTTATTATAGAGGTCGAGCTAGTTAATGAATGTGGACTAACTGGGTTATGCATGAGTATCGGCTTGATGATAAGGAATGCGAAGGTACTATGGGTTTGCAGGACTCATATGCACTATGTAGAGTTTTCAAGAAAAACGTTGTGTACACCAAAATAGAGGACTATGGACAATACAATAACATAGCATTAATGGAGATCTCTCAAGCAACACTAGTGATAATATCAATAATGATCAATATCAAAACAAGTCTCCTGATGTTGGTCCGATGAGCTCATCTTCGTGCATGGATGAAGATGACAAAGACGATGCATGGACGCGTGGGTGAGTGTGTGGTTATCAACAACATGTTTTCAGTTTTTTATAAGCTGAGTTTGAAATAAGAAGAGTCTTGACAAGTACACTAACATATCATGCAAAAAAAATTGAAGTAAAGGTATTTTTATACAAAGGTAAATCACTTTACCGTCAAAATTGATTTGCAACTTGGGTTCATTTGCATTAACATATAATTGTGTGCTAGAGGTTTTGTGATATAGATACATGTGTAGCACTGCAGTGTGTTTGCACTACATTGTATTTGTGTAGAGGCTTTGGAAACTACAAATTTCCTGATCCAGACGAGTTGTTCAGCCGTATCTAATCTGCTACACGCACAGGTATTTTCCATATGGTTTTGGAAACTACCAAGTTCAATGTTTCGATTTTGGAAACGTATGCTCAGTTTTGCAAACTGAGCTCACTTTAGGTATGCATCCATATTATTCCTTACTACGTATCGTAAAGCTGTAATTCAAAAAAGTATCATAAGGCAGCAAAAATTTTAGTAGCATCAATTCTTACCAAATCAGGGCAGCAAAAGTTAACTTAATACATACATATGTTAGCAAAAGTTATAGTAGAATCAAGGCAACAAAAGTATCATAAGGCAACAAAAGTTAACTTAATACATACATACATACACATCCAAAAATTGACATTATAGCAGCATCAGTTCATACCAAATCAGGGCTTTGCGGGGCTATGGAACTCCCAATAGATTCGTTAGGGCTTTGCGGTTGTGGGAGAGCCAGTCCGAAGTGGGCAGCCGCATGCGATGGACCCACAGCATCAGGACAAGGTGTGAAATAGTTTAGCCAATTATATTTCTGATCAACTTCCAAATCTACCCACTGATCATTCCTCTGGTTCATTGGGAGTTGGTTATCAACATGTATGTCATGAGTGGCTTCAGGAAATTAGCTTGGCAGGTGGGGTAGCAAATCAGTTTCATTTGAATCCATTTCCACTTCGTGATTACACAAACATGGAACCACCTGTTCCTCCTTATTGCTCACAAAATGAAGTTCAGGCCTTATTCCAGGATGAGCATGGGTACAGTGCTGAACCTTAATGAGGTAAATCTTGTTATTGAATTGGGCAGCGAAAGTATTGATATAGTCAGTGCCTTCATAAAATTGCATTTTCAGGTAGAAAGATGTATGGTCATACTGAGACCAGTTACATTCGTCAATTGCAAGCACATGTCCCATTGGTTTCGTTATTTCTTCAACAACAGAAACATTACTCTTTAGGAACTCGGGAAAGCCATCAACTTTAGCCCATGATTCCACTTCTAACGCTGGTTCAGGCTCAAATTCTTCATCAGACCATGCCTGCGGGTAAATAGCACCACCATGTTTTGTAAAAAAAATCAACGTTAGCGCATGATCACGCTTACTGTAAGATGGGCATGATACTAGAAAAGAGTTATTGGGTATTACTTGTATAGGCCACGAATTATGATTCAGAGTCATCTGAAGCGTGTCATGCACAGCTTCAACATTCCAATGTCCATTAAGAACAGTGGCAGTGATGTATATCGACGAGTCCTGCGTTGAATTTTTTTTGAACTTTCAAAGATTGGGGCTTAGGGGATATGGAGATGATGATGTTCTGAAGCTTGAAAGGATATGCGAGGGACCTATTGGATGGTGTCAGTTAAATATGCGAACTGGAAACGTTTGCACAGAAGACGAAGCATACTCAATTATGAGGTGGCACGAGTGACCAATGGTGAATGGTCAACTGTTATAATTGTATGCATAAGATTTATAAATTAAGATGGCCAAATGGTTAATTGCTATGATATATTTACAGGATATACATGCATAGATGCACTTATCAAATAACTTGTAAAATCAAATTGCAGGATCTGAAATGACAAGAAGAGATACAGCCGGCAAGTGGAGGACCTGAGATTACATGGAAAGATACAGTTTCTGGTTCTTGGCATTGCTACTTTGTAGAATGCACACTGATCGTATTTTTTGGCACTTGTATTGAAGGCGGTATGTGTTGGCATTGTGGTATGTAGAATATTTGAATTGTACTTTTAAATTATGTATTTGATCATATGTGTTATATTTGAAGAATTGATATGGTATTTAGAATATTTTGGATGTTTTGAATGTGATGATGAATGTAACGGATGTGTTTCTTCTATGTACAAAACTGGTATTGCAATTTTTATAATTAAAGCGTTGTATTTGCCTTCTTTTACTGTTGCATTCGCTTTTTTCCTGCTGTTGTATTTCAAGATAATGGTGTTGCATTCCATAATACAACGGTGTTGCATTACATAAAATAATAGTAATTCCACATGGCACGTAGACCCCACAACTGATGTGGCATGTGACATGTGTTCAGCTAACGTGGAGAGCTAACATGTCATGTGCCACATAGGAACCTAACATGGAAAGCTGACATGGCCCCGCTATTGTGACCTGGTAGCCAGGATCTAACTAATATTCAAACAACGCTGAATATTGTTGCATTATGTGAAAATAGTGTTGCATTACGTCTATAATGCAACACTTTCTTTAGGTGGTAGTAGATGGGCTAAAGAGTTGCCTTAGAGGGCTAAGGCAACGACCGCTAGGCCTGTAAACGGATGCAAACGGATGCAGATAGTGTTGTATCCGTATCCGTATCCGAAAATAAAAATCCATATCCGAATCCGTATCCGTATCCGGTGGATACCTACTAAATAATATCCGTATCCACGAATATTTTCGGATATCCGAAAATATCTGTATCCGGCTTAGCAAATACGGATATTTCCGGATATCCGAAAATATCCGAATCCGAACTTAAAAATATGTAAGTTACAATATGATGCATATTTCATTTGGTACTAAACAATAGTTGAAATTTTTGAAATAATACATAAATGATAAAACATACCGATTTAACAATAGCACATTCAATCACATAAAATTCAACACTAATTTAAATGTGTTTTGTTACTTACTTTTTATCCATCTGTTTATAAAATAATAAATTACTATAACCTAAATATAAAAATACAAAACTATATATTTTCATAGCAGACGGATATTTATCGGATACGGATATTGCCATATCCGTATCCGTATCCGCTAAGCATTTCGGATATCGAATATCCGTATCCGCTTTTCGGATATCGGATATTTTTCATATTTTCGGATGCGGATACGGACGGATTTCGGATATTTCGGATATCCATTGACAGCCCTAACGGCCGCAGATGCCACGCCCTTCCAGTGTTGCCTATTTGAAAAAAGGGGAAAATGCAACGCTTTTTCGATCTAAGGCCGCATAAAACTTGTGTCGAATTTGCCCACTTTCATAATAGTGGTTCAGGGAGAAGGAAAATGACTCGAGAGCAAGAGTTATACCTAAGAGGCGGGGTACCAGGCTGAATAGATTGGTCCTTTTCATCGAGCTCAAAGGAACCAATCTCCTTAGCAGAGAAATTAGGCGAATCCCGGGCAATGGGAGTGCTTAAAGGATCTGAATTCACTTCCTCGGAACCTAGGGTCTTACCAGCAGTAGGAGGAGTATTGTTACCATCTTTATCAAAATATCACAGCAACTTTCGTCTTTAGAACCAAGGTTATTGACATCACTATCATCAGCTTCACTATCGTCATCAGTAGTAAAATCCTTCTCTTGCTCGTCATGAGACTCAGAATCATCAGGAAGATCCTCAATAAACAAGAGACCCTCAAGTTTCATCTTGTCTTTCTTTGGGACTGTAACTCCCCCCTTGACTAGTTCTATCTTTTCGGTGATTCTGCTCCTGATAGAGGTGTGGACTGAAGGAAATTCCATTCCAGGAAACTTTAGGAAGTTATCATAGTATGCTACGAAAAGAGCATTTTTGTAATATTCCATTATTACATCCGAAGGATGTGTTTCCAAAATGAAGAAATCCTATTTTTGGAATCATAAAATACCCTCCTCGCATTACAAAGTGCGTCATTTTTCACTCTTAGCTTGTCATCACATTCAGCTACCATGCTCACTCGTTTGTTTCCAACGGTTGATACCCTGTCAGTCAAGGTACTTTTGACTATCCACTCCTTTATGAGTTCGACCCAGCCTTATCAAGAGGTGCTTTCAGGCTTGCGTGCTCCTCATAACTTTCCTTCTTCTCCATAATCAAAGCGTTAACTTTAGATTCTAAGGCAGCCTTCTCCTCCTTAAGAATATCCACTTCATAAGATGACGAAGTAACCACCTTTAGAAGGGAGTACCAGCCTTTGGATATCTAAAGGAAGGAAGATCATATTGGTTTGTGTATAAAAACAAAAGCAAAAGAGTAACTAGAAAGAATAAGAGCGTACCAGGAGCTGTTGTTTTATAATATCATGATGTAAACTTGTCCAATCTAAAGAAATAAAGGGAAATAACATATTGATAGTGTCTGCAGTGGAGCATACATCACAATTCCATCAAAATCGAAAGTCAGAGAAGGAGACTTAGTAGGGTCATCGTAATGAGGATATGGGAATGATGTCAGCTCATGTTCCTTCAAATCCAAAGCTTCTCGAGGGTACGACGTCAAGAAACCAGCAATAAAGCCACTTCCTATGGTCTCTGTTTGAGTAGAGGCAACGTTGGGAGTAATGTCAGCATGAGGAGCAACGGGACCAGATGTCGGCTGTTCAGCAGGAAAAACGACGATCTATTTCCCCATAAGGGTGGAGACAAGAGTTTCACCCTTATGCCTTTTGTGGGGCATATCATCGACAGATGAAGCAAATATTTTAATGACTAAATCCCTAGATTGAGCCAGGGCGGCCAGGATAACCGGTTCATCCACATCCTGGGTAACTAACCAAGAGCTATAATATATTAAAAAGAAAAGAGACAAGAATATAGAAATCGAAGATATGAAATGTGAACTTGGGATGATACTCTTACACGGAGTACTTAGAAACAAGGGGTCGAAAAAGCAAACAAGTCAGAACCTAAGGAGAAGTGATCAGATCAAGGAAATGTGCTCTGAATTCTATTCCAACCCTTCATCCATTGCTAAATTAAACTATGCTAACATCATCCTCATCCCAAAATTCTCGGGTGCAAACACTTTGCTTTCCTTCAGACCCATCAGTCTTCTCAACACAACATTCAAAATCATCACCAAAATCTTAGCCATCAGGCTCTAGAATCACATTGATCCCCTGATTGATTCTGAACAATCTGCATTCATCAAAGAAAGAAACATTCTTGACTGTGTTGCTACCACCCAAGAAGTAATCTCCTTTTGCCACAATTCAAACACTCCGGGTATCCTTTTCAAACTTGACTTTTCAAAGGCATTTGACTCAATAAACTGGGATTTCATAATTTCTCTTATGTCCTATAGAGGTTTCCCCTTGAAATGGTGTAACTGGATCAAAGCAATTCTCCACACTAGCATTTCCACAGTTTACATTAATGGTGAATTTGGTGGCAAAATTAGATCTAAAAGAGGCTTAAGACAAGGAGACCCCCTTTCACCTCTCATCTTTGTCCTGATTGCAGATGTCTTCAATCAAATGATTAAACAATCTCTATCCCACAATATTTTCTCAGGCATCTCACTCCCAAATTCAAATGTATGCACATCCTATCTACAATTTGCAGATGACACAATTCTCTTCTCCACTCCAACACCCTCTAACATTCACTGCCTTAAAATTCTCCTATATTCATTTGAAGTGATTTCAGGCCTATCTATAAATTTCAATAAAAGCTCTATTATAATGTTGAGTAATTGCACTCATCTGGGTCCTAGAATTGCAGAATGCCTTAACTACAAGCTCGATTCATTCCCAATCACATATTTGGGAATTCCATTCTGTTTTACCAAACTTCATAAATCTGATTGGCTATCCCTCATTTCTAAAATTGAAAACAGACTTACAAGTTGGAAAGCTAACTCTGTATCATCAGCAGGCCATCTTATCCTTGTTAAACATGTCCTCACATCCCTTCCAACCTATTGGATGTCCTTCCATAAACTCCCAATTTGGGTAATTAACAAAATCGGTTCAATTCGAAGCTCTTTTCTTTGGAACGGTGGCAAGTTGAAGAAATTAATCAATTGGCAAACTGTTTGCTTCCCTTTAAATCATGGTGGTCGTGGAATTCACGATCTCTTTACCTTCAACATGGTGCTACTTGCTAAATGGCTATGGCGCAGTCTCACTCCAGGGAAATTTATTTGGAAAAACTGGATCCTTCACAAGCTGAAACTCCTTTCTCATCCTCCACTTTAACCCATCAGTTAAGCCATCGCCATTCTGGAGAGGAGTATTATCCATCATCCCTAGAATAAAATCCCTCTTCCACGTAAAAGTCAATAATGGTGATTCTTGTTTATTTTGGATGGATATTTGGAATGAGCAGATCCCCTTTTCCACTATATTCCCTAACCTTGCAATCCTAAACCAATTTAACCCATTATCAGTTGCATCAGCACATTCACTGGGCCCAATGGGCTTTTTACCTTCCACTTTTATTGGGCTTGAATCTTTAAACGAGCTTATCAACATTGGTTATATTCTTAGCTCAACCCAATTCTGCATTGGTCCTGATATATTCACATGGGCCTTGGGATCCAATTTTTTTTGTATCGGCCTGTTATAAATTTCTAATTCATCTAGGTCGAGGCTTCACTTTCTCTCGCATTTGGAATTGTCATCTTCCTCCTCGTGTCATCTTCTTCCAATTTGCTTCTCATCCACAATCGCATCAACACCAAAGACCGCCTTCATCGCTTTAACAACAATATTGACCCTTCTTGTGTCCTCTGTAACCATCATAATGAATCCCTCACTCATCTTTTCTTTGAATGTGATTTTCCCTACACTGTTTGGGTTGCAATTAGCTCCTTTCTTCTTGGCTTCATCCTTTCGATTCACTCTTTTTTCAAGTATTGGCAGCATAACCCCCCAGACCCTATACTGGATTCTTTAGTGTCTTTCTTTGCCTAGAGTATTTAGCTAGAACGCAACACTCACATCTTCGGCAGACCCAAGAAAATCCTGATGGGTATTTTTCATCACATCTTGCATCTTTTAGATTCATGGACAGGATCGACTAGACCCGCTCGCTTCAGGCTATCTCTACCTATGCCTCAGACGCCTGGATCGCAAGAAAGTAACACCCAAATCCCGCTCTGATTACTGTTGTGGTCTAGTATTGCCTACTTTGCTCTATTTTGGCTTGTAGTCTCATGCTATGTGCTATGTTCTAAGCTATCTTATGTATATTTTTACTTTGTATTAAACTTGTATTAGCTATATTGGCCTCTTTGGCCTGGACTTTTATGCCACTGGTTGGGCCTGTCAACCAGTTATATTTCTAGCTACTTATTACTACGCATAACCGGCTGTGTAGCTCCACGCTACACACCCGTCTTCCTCTAAAAAAAAGTAAGAAGGGCATGCTTGTGAAGATTGTTTAAAGTCAACAAAATCTCCCGTCTGCCAAATTTCTCATATGTCTTGTAAATAGATTTCCTAGCTCGAGCTTCTCGGTCACTTAAATTCTTCTTCTTGGAGTTCGAGCTAAAAAGAGGCAATGTCACAAAAAGCATAGAAAAAACATAGTCATCATAAAAAGATAAAAAGTGCACCAAGGTTGACAAGATTGCCGGAAATACCAGGAGCACATCTAATATATAAAAATTGGTATTTCCAATCTTTAGACTTATTAATGCTGTTACTAATCAATCTCTTTGTGGGGTTCGAACGAAGAATAAATGAATTCGATCTTTTGCATAAACGAAGCAAATGATGAAGAAGGTTAATGCTGACGGGAGATTGGCCTGACTCGAGGGCAAGAACCTTGAGGCCTAGGAGACGAGTGATGTGTTTGGGAAGATCAGAATAAGAGCAATTCCCAAGTAATGCAAGCATTTAGAAATAAAGGATGGGAAAGGAAAGAAACCACCATGCCAAATATGAATGGTAGTGTACGTAAAAAATCCCGTTGGAGGATTCTGAATGGTATCTTGACCTGAAGCAGGAAACACATCAACTCCAATTATATTAAAGCTCCTAAGAATGGTTGTCTTGAATACCATGAGGGAACAATGAAAGCAGTCGCCTTCTTAAGGCAAGGTGTAGCAGAGCCACTTGACTATGATTTACCAACATTCTGTTCCCCATACATGATTCTGTCAGGTGATATTATTCCATAACACATATTAGTACTCTACTTTTACATAAACTACCACATGACATTCACCATTTTGTAACTGACATGAAACTTGATAACATTAAAACTTGGAATGTGGAAACACCACATGAATATTTAAGATCAAAATTCAGATGAAGTTCAGGAATAAGAAAATTCTTTATATATGCATATAAACAGTTAAGTATTTGGTGTCGATCTAGCTGATTACCTTGATACCAAAACCATAATGATGAAAGTTAAATATCGAGGAAGTCAAAATATCGATAGTGCTTGGTGTCAATTAAGCTGTAACCAAGTGTTTGGATATCGTCACCGAAAGCCTAGCCGATCTTAAGACATGGTACCAGTGAAATCAATTTCAAACTACTCTAACGTCATAATCTCAAACTCTGTCGACACTTAAAACGAAAGTTAGGAATCTCAATAACACTTTTTATATTGTTTTGACACCAACTAAGTCGGAAACAAAAAAACATAAATGTTGGTGTCGGCAAAACCGAAACTAAAATGAATCGAAAATGGTTTGAGGTTGAGTCCATCGGTACTAAAAGTATAACCTCCTCTAAAAAAATCAATCTCCTGTATGTCAGTTTTGCAATACAAACCCCAAAGATGTTTTGGGGAGATAAGTTGCCCATTTTGCCTACCATTGGAAGCTGATAAACTACTCCTACCACGAGAATTTATTTTAATTAAAAATCAAAATTTATAAAACCTATGCTATCTCGTAATCCAACTAAGAGGATAATTTTTGAATTCTAATTTAAAAGCGACTAAATACTTACCAAAATAGAATCGGATTTGTAATTCTGAAAAAATGAAGATTCCCGAAAAATAGTAAATTTGTTTGAGCTTGTTCTTCGCAGGTGGAAAAGGAGGAAAAAGAAGAAGAAAATATGTACTAAAGGGTTCTCCAATCCTGACCATACATAAGAGCATGAGTGAACGGACCAGATTACTGCTAAAAGATTCAAAAAGGAGGAAATCAAAGTACGGTACGTTGCGAAAGCCAAAATTTTGACTTGAAAAGTCAAAAATAGCCCTTCATAAGGGGGAAAATGGTACTACTAAATTCAACACCTGAGTTGGATACCCGTGAAGGGGTATCGGAGAACCACTGGTATCAAGAGTGTACTTCGAAAGCAGACAACCGACCCTGGATCACTGAAGCAGCCGATACCGAAAGCAAAGAGTGGAAGATTTGGTCAATGTGATATCGATACCAACACAAGAGGCAAAGGCTTGGTACTGATAGAAAAGGAGATATCGGCAAAGCAGTGCCGACACCAAAAGAAGCAAACATAAATACAGCTCTTGAAGCCTACCACTTAAAGCCAAAAGAAAATAAAAAGGGGTTGATCGAAAGCATATGATCTGAAACCAGAACTACAAAAGAAGGGCATAAAGTCAAGCTAGGTGGAAGCAAAAGACTATCGACATCTGGAAGCGATACCAACACCAAGAAGTATCTTCAATACTATCAGAAGGCATACCACAAGCATGTTATCGCAAAGCCTGAACTAAACACAAGAATTCGCAGAAGTAATCTGAAGTCATAAGAAGAGGTGTTATCACAGTAATTTACTTAGTGTCGATATCGAAACAGATGAAGATGACAAAAGGAACGGAAGCATAAAGGTAGTATTTTGAAGACTTACTATCGAGACTAAAGCTTATCGCCAAAACCATAAGCAACCCTCAAAGCTATCTATACCAATGGACTTGGAATCAATACACTATGAAAGAGTAGCATCAAAGTCAAGCTCCTAGAGCCTGAAACCGACATATAAAAGCATGATAGACCCGATAACAATGCTCAGTAGAGAGAAAGGAAGCCGAAACCACGTTGTCGGAACCGAAAGGCATAAAAGCTGCTGAAACCCTGTTGCCGCATTTGGAAGTGACTTTTGCTGATTTGATATCAAAAGGGGGTCCAATTTGTTTGTAAAAAAGACTCCAGGGTCTCATTTTAGGGGACTTTTCCCATTTCCTATTCTTGTAATATTTTCTTAGAGAGTAAACCCTAATTTTTAAATTGATTTGGGGATTTGCTTAGAAACTTCTATGTACTCTACGAACGTGATCAATAAAGAGAGAAGTTATACTTGAGATTTATATCATGAATTATGTTATCTCTTATGATGCATATTTCTTAGCGCTTCTGCACAACAAAGCTCCATGCATAAGCCAAATTACCCAAAATACTCTTCCACAAGCCGTTTAGCCTTATAACTTGCATTATGCTTAGGGAATCCTTATCCCAAGGTAACTGTTGGTTTTGAGTCTCGTAAGCATGATACTGACCTCTTTGAAGGAAGAGTAATTAATATTCGGGATTAAGACCTTGATATCTAGGAAACGGTGAACTAATTAGGGCTTGTTGGAACTAAATAATCCCTTTAATTTCAATAGGTCCCATCCTTAAACCCATTTCAGGTATTGATGAAAAATATCGTTAACACCAAGCAAACATCAAATCTAACACTTAATTCGAGTTTGTACGAGTCCACACTCCAGTTATGAGCCATCCATGTGTCTAAGTTTAAAGAGTAATGGCCTTGTTAAAAGACTGGCTTATAAATTGATTTTTCATAAATTTTCTTTTTTTGATAAATGTGGTCAAACATATCACTTAACATTACAAAGTCATTATTTAAATTTTAAAAGTTAACCAACGTTCAAGTAATAATACTATTTGAGTTTGTCAAAATTTGCAAGCCTTAGCAAAATTGGTAAAACCTTCAATTAGATTTTGAATTTGGTAACGAGAAATTATGGAATTGGAATCTTGAATCCAATATTGTACTAATTTGAGATATGAAAGTGTGAATCGAAATTTGAACTAAATTGATTATTGACATGAAATATGTTTTTTTATTGAAACATAAAATGGTCACAATGTGTAAGATGGTGACTGATTGTTAAAGAGACCAGAATTGGATATTAGCCTACTTTATGTCAATATTGGAACAACTTTAACAATTATACATACGGACGATGTTCTAGAATTAGGTAGTTGAACATTTACTGGAATGAAGTAGGAGAATGATGATAGATAACCTTGACACTTGTGTCATAATTAGAATGATTAAAGCAGAAGCATACGTTTGGCGAATGAGGTGATGGAAAAAACGTTGTATCTTTTAAGTTACTACGCACATTGATTTATTGATTTACATGAGGATGTTATTTGTGACTTGAGTGTTATAGCAGAGAAATGCTTTTTTGGAGACGAAGACTTAGTTCAGGATTCCATTTACATTTAGTTATTTCATCATTTCATTTTAGTTTTGCACTTATTAACTTACGTTATTTCCAGTTGTGTTTATTAAAGAAAAAAATGTAAATTCATGAGCTAATTACGTATTAATTTATTTTCGATTCAAGATCCTGAGTTGTGTTTTATCGTTATGTCTGTGTTTTGTAATTGATTCTATTTACTTCATAGACTGTCTATCCATTTCAGCAAGTTATATTGTTTAAATGGTGGGTCATCACACCATTCTCATTACAACGCATGGTAGAGAAGGAGTTGATGACGATGATAGTTTAAGATAATGCGACTGAAGCTTGTCGCGATTACTTTTTGTTGTACCTGTTTAAAATATATGTATTTCTGAATAAGATATCGTAACAATCTATTTATGTTTTTATAGCATTTGATTTGGAATAAAATAGGCACTGTAATTGTTAATAATTAATTACCATAATTATGTGTTTTGAAAGAATAGATAGGTAGCTCTGTGTTGTTTTTATTTTCACCAACCAACAGACAATCTTGGAATGGAGGTCTAAGTTTCGATGAGGCTTTTCTAAATTGGAATTTAGGCCCTTTAAGGGATGAATTGTTAAAACAAGTTTTGGTTGAAACATATAAATGCAGTCGAGTGTAAAATTGTTCGATGGATTAAATGTGAAAAGTTTGTGATAGAAAAATCAAATTCCCTTCTATATGTATATGCTTCTTTTTACCGTATTAAAATAGTTTGTTCATCTCATGGTTCGTAGAGAAAGTGGTTCTTGGCCATGATAAAGAAGAGAGTGATTGATGGCATAGATTCGATCAATGTCAAGTTTATACTATTGAACCTTCTGGAAATATCACTATACGAAGATTCAAGAGTTTTTGGAAATAAGTCCATTTTCAAATTCAATCACTTGCACCAACTTTGTAAGCCTATATGTGAAAGTGGACCTGTAAATATTTGATAGCTCATAACCGATCCGTTCGGCTTTTTATGTCGGCCGACACAGATTATTACTTCATTTAGTAGCCTTCGATACTTTAATTACACTATGTTCTATACACTACAAGCATAACGAGCATGGTAATTCGAGAAGGCATGATGTTAGATATATCGTTTCAACAATGACCTAGTGTTGGTACGATTTACTCGCTCTTATTTTATGGGCTCACTGATAGGGGTTTATGTTAATTTTCACAACTAATCCATGAGCTTGGATATTGTGGAAAATTGTTGATGAAAAAGTAAAAGGATCTATAATTTACGATTTGGATTTATTGAGTCGCCATCGGAAGTTTTAGTTCTTTTGAATTTATTTGAAATAAAAATATATTAGTTTATGAAATTGAGCAATTTATTCATATTTTTGTTCCAACTATTAAATGCATATTATTTAATAAATACAAATAAATAATTCAATGTAAATAAATTAATTAAAAAATCATATTTATAATACTTCACTCAAAAATCATTTTGCATCGTCGAACGCGTTATCCTTTCGGTCAACACTCAAATACATTGCTTAAATGTTACACTTGTTTTGAAAACCTATTTGTACTCATTCTTAACAACATCTAGAGTGTTTTCTCGATGAACGATAATGCGGCATTTAATAGAAAATTTAAGCAATGTATTTGAACGGAGAAGTTGGTTGAATGAAGAATGTGATAGATTATGAAAAATGAATTTGTGCATAAATTTGAGTGGAGTATTCAAAAAAGTATGTAATGTCGTATTTGATTTAAATCAAAGGCATAATATAAACTACTTTGATAAAATAAAAAGCCATAAAACATCTCACTTGCTTAAATTATTTATTTTTTGAAATTAAAACAAATAAATAAATCTAACATTATTCAAAGGTTAATGTCTCATTTCCGTACCTCGTTGCGTTGGATACATCCTACACACATGAAACAGTGGCAAGGCATTTTGACTTCTGCAAATATATCCTTTAGCATAGTGTTATATGTCTTTCATAGTAGTTGAAATAGAAACTATAATTTTCACATTTGAGCCGGTAGTTTGAAAAATATATTTACATGCAGAAAAAACGTATAAGTTCAAATCCCAAGTGAAAAAAAAATTAGGTTGAAACACAAGTCTTGTATGGTAAATGTACTCAGGCCCGACCCAAGGGATAGATAGGCGAGGTCACCGCCTAGTGCAGCACCATCGGAGGCGATGGAGGGGGCAACAAAATGGGGGCTGCGTGCTTTAAAAATATTAAGTTATAATGGCATTGGGCATTCTTTTCTTAAAAGGGTGCAGTGGTATGTCAGTTGCATAGTAGCCCAGCAACTTGGGTTCAATTCTGGGAATACGTCTTCTTTCTTTTTACTCTTTTTTCCGCCTCGCACTGCCTCCTTTAATTTTGTTTAGGGCAGCGTTGTGTACAAGGCCGGCCCTGAATGTACTTCAACACTACTTACGTCAAAAAATTCCTTTATTCTTTGGTATTAATTATTTTATTTTTTCACTATTATGTATAAAATTCTGATTTTAGTACCCTTACCACAATTTCATGGTGCTTAAATCTCCACCAATGTAAAAGTATTAAAAGATTATGATTTTTTCTAACATTCTAATGTCATGAATCTGAGATTACTAATGTTTAAATGTCTGCCATCATCATTGTTATGTGTATAGAAATTTACTTCCGGTTTCTTATAGATGGATACCTTTTTAATTTTGGGTTTTTATATATACAAAAGCGCGAACAAAGCATATAAATTACGAAAAACAACCGTTTTAAAAAACTGGAAAAGTATTTCCTTGCTAACGTGGATAGGAGATTTTCCCTAGGTTATGACATAAATCTCTGATCAATAAGCAGAATTCAATATTCCCACGGCATGTATCTATGTCAGTCACATTCAACTCTGCTCAGGCTTTGGTTTTGGCTGCATGGGCCACCTTTTCTTCCTACCAACGGTAGTCCATGTTTTACCATCTTCTCCGATTGCCTGCTCTATTCTAGAATTCTAGGTAGATTAGGGTAAGGCTTAGCGTTCTGGCTAGGGAACGATGGCTGCCATTGAATTATTTGTAGACGTAATTTTACTTTGATGGCTGCCATTGAATTATTTGTAGGTGCCGCTATTCACATCCCTATTTACACTTCTGATCATCAAAACTAAAAGCACTCTAAATATTTCAAATTTTCTCTACTGGCCACCGTCTAAATTAATAACTAAAAAATGCAGAGCCACTAGCTCCTTCCTCTACAAGAACGCTTCCTTTCACCCTTACATCAACTTACTCTACGAATCAAGTATCTAAAATCAAAAAGTTCAAGAAAAATTAACATAATCCATTTTCATAACCACGTTAATGATTATAATTTTTATAAATGAGTACTTATTTCGTCAGATGTGAAATGATTCATCAAATCAACATTTATGTCTTTTGAGTCATTTGATCGAACATCTTGCATCGTATTATTACAACCATCATGTTTATCGTTCAATGTGTCATTATTCAAATACTTCATCTATCAAAAGTCAAAAAAAGTTAATGTATCAATTTGTAAAAGAAGATACGTAAGTTACACGGATAAAAACCCTACAAGTCAAAACTTACATTGTCATTCTCTATTACAACGTCGTCAGATTTAATGTCTTCCAAACTTGAAATTTCCAACGGAATGGAAAAAATATCCTAAAACGCAATATAAAACCTTAATCATTAAAAAAACTCTAACAGCATATTCTATAACATAATAGAAAACAATAAAAATCAAACAATTTTATCCTCTCTTTTTTCTTCAATCTTCCATTTTTATTAGACACAAAAGAATGTATGATTTTGTTAGGTTTTAGGGTTTGAAATTATAGAGAAATACGTGTTTTTTTAAGAGAAGTATGGTGGTGAATAAATGAGTGAAAAAATAATATATGATGGCCAAAAGAATATAAAAAATAATCGTTTATATTAAATTTAGGAAGGTGACCGGAAGTGTAAATCGGGGTGTTAATAGCAGCACCCTTATTGATAGATATAATTTTACTTGTGTACGCCAAATACCCATTATAATATGTGGATTCACCCTATATAACATATTATGTTCGGATCAGACCGAGTATTAATGCCTTGAGATCTATCTTTCGAAGATTGAGATTTTCTAAGGACTCGTATATTTATTTTCTATTTTCGTTAATTCCTTATGTATTAGAAAATACATATATATTTGAACTTTCGCTGTATTTACTTATGTAAATTCTGATACTGTTTTATTTTATTTCGCAGTGAGGTGTTGTATTATTTCCGTGTCTGTGATTCTATGATTAGATTCTTATTAAATTTCATAGCAATAACAATATGTTATTTCGAACAATTTGAATTGGTTTTATTATCAATTTTAATGATTAAAAATAGCAGGTCGTTAGACAATAGTTCAACATTGTCATCTTCAACGATTGTAATAGCTTTAGATCTAGAATTGATTAGCCAATTGCAAACTAAATCGCTATCCAACTAATTCGAATTTATCTTTGCTGCTTTTGTAAACCGAATCTTTTTATTATTGTAAGTCCGATCCTTTACAAACTAGCTGGCTTATACTAGTCACTAACGTATTCTTCACAAAGCTGTTCATCAATAACCAATTCATTATTACAGTAACATATAGTTTGATATAAAATTAAAAGTAATTCTAGTATATTAACAAATACAATATTGACCAATATTCATATGCAAATCTTATCAACATATAAAGTTACGAATATCTTATGTTGGTTGATCTGAAGCAAAAATATATTCTTCTTAAAGTAGATTTATTGCGTTACTAATTAAGATTGAATTCAAAGCAATAAAAAATATTAAAAGAGAAAATAAAGAAAATATTAGAAGTTAGAAAAGTGCAAAATGAAAGGGGGAAGAAATGACTTCTATTTAAAACTTGTAAGTCGTCTGGATGACATATCAAATGTCGCTAGTAGACAACATCTGACGTGTTCTAATATTTAAAAAGATGAATTGTTTTACATTGGCGCCATTCAATACGGGGCCAAAGGGTTGGGTTTCCCTAAGCAACAAGGCAAAGGAGAGAAATTGTTGTTGGCTTGCCCTTGGTAAAGGAGGCAAACATGCATATAAACATTGCTTTCCCCACTCGAACCATTGACCTATCTAATATTAACACACACAACCAACCAACCTACAGTTGCTTTAATTTATGGCTTGTATATAACTATTTGAAATGACATCCTAGTAGAAACCAAAAGGAAAATAGATTCAAATTGTATTTTACGCTGGCGCTATTTGAAATAGCACCAATATATATATATATATATATATATATATATAAAGAATTGACATTGACATTATTTGTAATGGCAGCAGTATGTTTTGTCCAATTCAACGTTGAGTTAACTAAAACAGAACCATGTATGTAGTATTAATGAACATATCAAGAGGCGAAGCTATCTTATGCAAAATGAATGGCCCATCTTCACAGCCTATGGGCTTTAGTTTAGCCCAATGTTTATTTAGCTATAGATAAGCTGCTGCGTCAGTGTATTATTCATATTACAATTTGTACAGTCCTTCTTAATACATTTTCGCTGCTATTCATAATACATAGTATAACTCTGATTTCTTACATGGTATCGGAGCCATATAGCCTAACGGCGTATGCTAAAACACATTTCAACAGATCAAAGGAGCAGTGGTTTTTGGTCTCCTCAGTTTTTATATTCATCATCGGAGAGCCACCCCTCTCTGATCATAGTTAAGCATCAGTTCTTATCAAGATTGTGCATGCCAGGCCAGAATCACTGTTCTCGACGGCTACAACAGTCTTTTCCTGGTCATCAGAGATTCTTGATCTCGTCTTCTGACTTCTTGAGGCGAGAATACTAATTCTTGCATTCAAAAGAACGCAAGAACCATTTCTGCACCTCTGTTTACCCTAGTCTTGTATTGACTGCTACTCTTTCGAGCAAGTAGCCTCGTCAAACACTTGGAGCACCATCATATCATCATGTATGGATCTAGCAACGATCATTCAACGGCAAATTCTGGAATAGGCAGTGCTGAACCCCCGGCTCCCCCTCTGACTCTTGTCAAATCGAAGAGCCAAGTTATCACAATTCCTCTTGACGAAGAGAATTTTCTTTTGTGGAAGTTCCAAATTGAAACAGCCTTGAAAGGATATGACCTTCAAGATTATGTCAATGGAACAAAATATGTGCCACCTGCGATGACAATTGACAAAGATAAACATATGATTAGTAACCCAGCCTACACTCATCATCAAAAACAAGACAGTTTACTGTCATCTTGGTTGTTATCTTCAATTAATGCCAACTTACTGTCTCAAGTCATAGGATGCACTACTTCACATGAGATATGGACCACAATACAACAAATTTTCAACTCTCAGACAGCGGCAAGAATCATGCATTACAGAAGAGAATTTCAAAATTCAAGCAAGGGTGACATGTCGATGAGAGAATACATTTCTAAAGTTAAAACCCTATGTGATAAACTCAAGGCTATGGGGCATCAAGTTTCAGATAGTGAACAGATTCTCACATTTACGAATGGGTTAGATGAGGAGTATGAGTCTCTTGTTACTTTCATTGCTACCCAATCAGTCTTACCAGATTTGCAATCAGTTTATTCTGCTTTATTGGCACATGAAGGTAGGGTAGAGCAAAGAAAGGCTACTCAAAATGATTTTAGCATAAATCTTGCCTCAACTTCAAGAAACTTCAATCAACCAAAAAGCATACCTGGTTTTGGCAGAGGAAACAACCAGGGTCAGAGAGGAAATGCAAACCAGAGAGGAAGGGGGAGAGGCAGGTCCAACAATGCTCCAAGAATCAAATGCCAAATATGTGATAAACCTGGACACACAGCAAATAGATGTTACTTCAGATTCAACACTGATGTAAACAATGCTCAGCAAACTCAATTTAATCAAAGAAATGCTAATGTAAACTTGGCACAACAAACTATATTAGGTCTAGTGGAGAAACCTCAACAAATGCAGGCAATGCTGATGATTCAGGCAAAATTGAGGACATTAACAGCGAAGACTGGTTTCCAGACTCTGGGGCAACCAACCATATTACTAATAATTTGCAGAACTTAAATCTTGGCAACAAGAATTACTCAGGTACGCAAGTTATCCATACATGCAACGGTGAAACTATGAATATATCACACACTGGAACAGGTTTTGTTAAAGGAAAGAGAAAACTCTTTCTCAATAATTTACTTAGAGTTCCTAATGTCAATAAGAACCTAATCAGTGTGTCTCAGTTCACAAATGATAACAAGGTATATTTTGAGTTTCACCCTAGTTACTATCTTGTTAGAGATTCTCTGAACAAAAGTATATTACTGCAGGGTAAACTGGACAATGGATTATACAGATTATGCAATACACAATCTAAATTGGATCATAATAATAGTGATTGGTGTTGCAATGCCAGTATTCAGTTTTCTGACATGAATAATGTGACTGATTCTAGTGCTCTCTATTGTAATATTACTAGTCATGACAATGTCGATGATTTGATTAATTCTAAAAATTCTGCAAACAATAGTGTTAATAATGATCTTGATTTTAGGCATTGCAAGTTTGGTCATCCCAGTTATGACATTGTGACAAGAATTCTAAATGATAATAAAATTGCTTATAATCATATACCTGCTTCTAGCATTTGCACACATTGTAAAATTGGCAAAAGCCATAAATTACCTTTCAACAGATCAGAGACTGTTTATAGAAAACCCCTGGAACTGTTAACAGCAAACCTATGGGGTCCTGCACCAATATCCTCAAGACAAGGCCACAGGTATTATTTATCTATTGTAGATGCATACACTAGATACACATGGATTTTCTTTCTAAAAGCCAAGTCAGACACACGTGATGCTATGCTACAGTTCATTAATTTCATAGAGAAACAAATGAACTGTAACATAAAAATCATACAAACAGATGGAGGGAGTGAGTTTTTTTCCTTTAAAAGGGTATTTTAACAGTAAAGGGATCATTCACAGAACCACTTGCCCCTACACATCTGAACAAAATGGCATAGTAGAAAGAAAACACAGGCATATAACTGAGGCTGGTCTAACTTTACTATCAAAAGCATCCATGCCATTAAAATATTGGAGTGAGGCATTTGAAACTGCAGTTTATTTGATAAATAAGATGCCTACTAAGGTCTTGCAATTCAAATGTCCTCATGAGATGCTGTATGAAAAGAAACCTGATTATAATCTCACGAGAACATTTGGATGCTTATGTTTTCCATGCCTCAGACCATATAATCATCATAAATTATCTTTGAGGTCAAGCAGGTGTACCTTCATTGGTTATTGCAATAATCAAAAAGGTTACAAGTGCATGGATGATAAAGGGAAGGTCATAATTTCTCAACATGTTGTGTTTAATGAGTGTGTGTTTCCTTTTGCAGAAAAAGGAGACACAAATAAACAAGTCATGGACCAATCAAAGGTAGTGACAGGGAATGTGCCAACACTGCATGAATGGACAACACACACAAATGAAGATGAAACATCAAAACTCACAGTAGCCACTCCAACTGCATCCAGTACTAGATCTGAATGCAGCTCGAGTGACAACTTGACAGATAATGATTTACCACACAGTGATGGCATGAGCAGTCAAGAAAGTTCTGAGGATAATAATACAACAACTGAAGCAAGCAGCAGTGACAGTGAGGAACCACAACCTCAAGCAAGACATCACATGATCACTAGAGCTAAAAGTGGCATTTTTAAACCTAAAATCTACAATGTTACTAGCAAGGATAGAAAAGACACTAAACATATGATAGAGCCAGCTACTTATGATCAAGCAGCAAAGCATAAAGAGTGGTGTGATGCAATGGATGAAGAGTACAAAGCCTTAGTCAAAAATAAAACATGGAGCCTAGTTGAACCACCTAAAAATAAAAATATTGTGGGAAGTAAATGGACTTATAAGCTAAAGAAAGATGCAGATGGAAATGCATGCAAACACAAGGCTAGGTTTGTAGCAAGGGGCTTTTCTCAACAATATGGGTTTGATTTTAATGAGACATTTTCACCAATGGTCAAACCTACCACCATCAGAATAATTCTAACTGTTGCACTCAACAATGGTTGGAATATAAGACAATTGGATGTATGCAATGCATTTCTGAATGGTGATCTAAATGAAGATGTATACATGAAACAACCAATGGGTTACATATGCAAAGACAAAGAAAATCTTGTATACAAACTTCACAAGGCAATTTATGGTTTAAAACAAGCGTCTAGAGCTTGGTACATGAGATTGAAAACCATACTCACAAGGCTAGGATACAAGGCAACTATTTCAGATAGTTCACTATATACCAGAATCATCAACCAGAGTACCACATATATTTTAGTGTATGTAGATGATATTCTGATGACAGGAAATAACAAATCAGAAATTGACAGGGTTGTGACTCAACTAAATCAAACTTTTGCCATCAAAGACATGGGGGAAGTGGCTTATTTTTTAGGTATACATGTACAAAGAAAATCAGATTCAGAGGTATTTCTTTCACAAAGGAAATATGCAACAGATATTCTAAGGAGAGCAAACATGGACAAAGCTAAGTCCATCACAACTTCTATGACAAGTAACCTAAGACTATCAAAACATGATGGTGAAGTCATGAACAACTGCAAGCAATATTGTAACAACCCGTATTTTCAATAACCTGTAATAACATAAATCGAGGCAGAATTTAATTCTAAAATGGGAATCAAGGGAAACGGGCTATGCCATTGCGTTCGTCTCGGAAAAATACGCGAAATAGAGTCCGAGTTTTCGAAAATCGGAGTCCGTATGACCAAGATATGGCCTCGCGAAGTTTCACGAAAATTCCCAAATTAAAGTATACTTAATTAAGTGAAATGGGTTGTGTAGATATATATATATATATATATATATATATATATTGATATATATATATATAATTGAAAATTTAATAAATAAATATGCAAAAATGCTCAAAACAGCGAATTGGGAGAGGGGAATAACCGAACCGGCCGATTTTTGAAGTCGACCCGAGCCCGCTGGGTCGACTAGGGGTTAATCCAGGGTGTTTGGCTGTCAACCCGTGGGCCGATTCGCTCAAGTGCAGATTTTGCATTTGAATGGTTCTCATGGTCCATCTTTAATCTAAAGGCCCTAGATGGTTCCTACACTTGACTTCTTCCCCAAGACATGCTTTGATGGCTTGGATTGAATCTAGGGTTAATCCTATGGCCTAAAACACTTGCCTAATCTATAAATAAGACCCTAACCTACCCTAATTCATTCATAATTAAACCTAGTGACTAAACTATGGCAAAATGCTAGCTCTCATGGCCTCCACTAATTTTATGAAGAGGGTTGCATACTAATCACTCTCTAATCAACTTCTAATCCCTTCTTAGCATCTTAATCTTCTTCATTTGGTGTTCAAAGTTGCTAGTTGTGAGTTTCTATCACTTTGATGATCTTTTGGTAAACTAATTAGATGAGATGTGATGAGATTTATGGTTTTGTATGTGGGTTAATGAGCTTTGAATCATATGATATGATGTTAGCATTAATCTTATGTTTATGCATGTTGAGTATGTAAGCTTATGCAAGTTTAATATGATGTATGTTATGTTTGTATGATGCTAAATATGCAAGTTGTGGGCTATGTAATCATATGCATGTTATGCAAGTTCATGGTAATATGCTATGCAAGTTACATGTATGTAAATATGCAAGTTACATGTTTGTTAATATGCAAGTTACATGTATGTAAATATGCAAGTTACATGTTTGTTAATATGCAAGTTACATGTTTGTTAATATGCAAGTTACATGTATGTAAATATGCAAGTTACATGTTTCTTTATATGCAAGTTACATGTTTGTTAATATGCAAGTTACATGTATGTAAATATGCAAGTTACATGTTTATTAATATGCAAGTTCATGATGACACATTATGCAAGTCTATAAGCTAATATGCAAGTTTGTTATGCAAAATGAATATGTAAGTTATGTGACATATTATATGCAAGTTATGTGACATGTTATGCAAGTTCATATGCAAGTTATGTGTTTGTTAATATGCAAGATGGCACCTTTGAAACATGTTCATTCATATGCAAGTTGACACCTTTTATATGTGTTATATCATGAACGAAATTACGTGGGAACGATGGGGTAATTAAATGCATAAGTTAATAAGATTGTGTGAAATTAATATAATTATGCATAACACAAAATAAATAAACATAGTATGGGAATTTGCCTATTTGGTTAGGTGTACCCATACTATGTGTTGGGAATTTACCTATTGAGTTAGGTCTACCCCATGGGAATTTACCTATTAAGTTAGGTCTACCCATGTTAAGAAAACTTGATTAATTAGGGATAATTAATATAAAATTATGAGGGTGATTAATTAGGTGTAATTAATTGACTAAGACACGAGGTTGGACTCAGTTGTAGCGTAAAACTGCCCGGACCCAACCGGCTTAACCAGTTGCTACAAATGTTAGCCCAATGTGAGAGGTCTTAGGCACAAACTAAATACGTAATTAATGTAAAGACACGAGGTTAGACTCTGTTATGACATAAGGCTGCCCGGACCCAACCGGCTTAACCAGCGGTCATAAAAGACAGTCTAATGTGAGAGGTCTTTACAAAGGTTACGTTCTTAATTAATTAATTAAGAAACACTTAACCACATTAGCATGTAGAGGGACATGAGGGGTTAAGTGGGTGCCTCGGGTGGCATGAGAAAATCTAGTGGTTGCCTTGGGTGGCAATAGAAAATACGATTAGAATACTTAACCAAAATGGAACATGTAATTAAAACATGATTAAAGGGTTAAGTGGGATATACTAGAAAAAGGGACAAGCTTAGGTGGGTAGCTTGTGGAGGCCCATTTCAACCAGTAACCCATACGTATCTTTGTGGGCTCGACCCATGTCGAGGACGGGACACGCATACTGGGCTTGACTGTAAGAGGCAAACGGGTTAGCGGTGGCAACGCAAGTCCAACGGGCTTCATATGCGTGAGTGGGCCCGGGCTGGTAGGTAAGCCGTTGTTGCATCGAGTAGATATAAGCCGTGCACCTTTAGTTTCATCAGGTTGCCACATTGGGGAATGATACATCCCACGGTGGGGCCAGCACGGGTATCTACATTAGGGAGCCGATCGAATGGGAAGTAGTGTGTACACCTAGTGGATTGTAGGGCCCCGTGGCGCCTACTTGGTCACCTAGGGGTACGCAGGTACTAATTAGTAAATTTTATAAGTCCTTGGGTGGGATCAACCTTTAAGTTAGGAACGACTGGTGTGGTGCAGTTTAGTAATTTACCTTAGGGAGGGTAGATGCGTCTTTATCCTTTATCTTCGTTTAGTTGACTGCTTAGGGTAGCCATTCATCCCTATATGTTACCGTATATCAGTTTATGTCTTCTCTGGTTACTTTAACGATTGTATTGTTAAAGTTATAGGACTCGCTCAGACTTATGTCTGACCCCGTTGTTTTTATCTTTTTCCCAACCCTCAGGTCCTACGGTGGATCCTAGCAGTAGTGGAGCTTGATCGGATTGCTGTTCCAGTCTTTAGGAGCTTGGATAGATGTAAAGCTCCAGTTATCCAGTTATCTTTTCTTTTGTTTGGCTATTGTATGAGAGTGGGATTATGTACTTCTTTATTTTGATGGATATTGTACTTGACCTTTATTGTGGTTTTATGATGTAACCAGACATGTTTTACTTCCGCTGTTATGAGATGATGTTTTAAAATTTCAAGTACTATTTATATCTGTCTTGTTGTAATTTTTCTGTTCTATATTCACTAAAATACTCCACCGATGCTATGGCATTCCCTTAGTGAGTGATCATAGCGGGAGTGGGGTGTTACACGTGGTATCAGAGCTTAAGGTTACCAGAACAGATAAAATTTTTGAGAAAAACTACTTTCTAAGAGTATTTTCGAAGAAAGTATTTTTAAAAAGCATGTCTTCTAAGAGAAAAAGTTTTTGAAAAAGAAAAGCATAATCCCCAATAGCCATATCTTTATCTTTCGGAATCTCCTTTTTGAATCTTTCCTCTTTCGTTTCAGCATGGCTGAAGATCTTAACATCCCGGAGGGTTTAGTTATACCACTATGGTATAGGAGGTTGCAAGAGGCTAGGGCCGCGGCTGCGGGTCCGGCCAATGCTACTACACCAGAGACAACCGCTCCTCCTCCTCAGCCTAGAGTGGATAATTTTGCTAAGGTTTGCAAGGAGTTCAAGGCTATAGGAGGAAAACCTTTTCTTGGTTCAGAGACTTTCGTAGAGGCTAGAGATTGGCTTAAGGAAGTGGAAGAGTTGCTAGATATCTTTGAAGTGGAAGAGGGAAAGAAAGTCAAGTTGGCGGCTTGGTTAATGAAGGGAGAGGCCTCATTCTGGTGGGAGGTCACCAATGGAGAACGCCCTGTTGACTCTTGGGCAGATTTTAAGCAAAGGTTTGGGGCTAAGTTTCTCTCAAGGGCGGAAGAGAATCTGTTTATGGAGAAGTTCTTGAATTTGAAGCAAGGGAATCTCACGGTGAAAGAATATGTCAACAAATTCAATCAATTAGCAAGGTTTGGCATAGAGTTGGTGAATACACCGGAGAAGAAGGCTTTGAGGTTCGTTAGAGGCTTGAACGAACCATTGCAAGGAATAGCTATGACTCACATTCCTATGGGGGCCACTTTTGAGAAGCTTGTCTACATGGCACTTATGCATGAGGATGATAAGAATTCTAAGGCACCAGAGAAAAAGGGGGATCAGAAGAAACCGCAACAGCAACAACAAGGCAAGGGCGGAAAAGGCAATGGTGACAAAAAGAAGACGAAGAAGAAGTGCTTCAATTGTGGAACACCAGGACACCTTAGTAAGGATTGTCGCAAAAAGAAGAAGACCGGTTGCTTTCATTGTGGTGAAGCAGGGCATCTTGTGAAAAACTGCCCAAAGAAGGGGCAGAAGACGGGGTCTACCTCAGGAGGCCAGGTGCAAGCTCTTATAGCACCACCTCAGTCAGGGGGGCAAGTTCAGGTTCTCTCAGTTCCACCGATTCAGCAGAGAGGTAGAACTATTTCCGTTGAAAGTCTGGTTTTTCTGTTTGATCATCCAGTTCGTACTTTGTTTGACTCTGGCGCATCGCATTCTTTTATCTCATCATCGTTAGTTGAGTCACTGCACTTAGACACCAGTCTAGTTGATGATCCCTTGGTTGTCTCAAACCCAATTGGGGGCTCCATATATCTGTCTATGATATGTTTGGGTTTGAAGATTTCTATACTTAGCGTTGAGTTTAGATGTGATGCTTTTGTATTGGGCTTCACGGGCTATGGGTTGATCTTGGGCATGGACTGGTTATCCAGTAATGGTGCCGTTCTTGATTGCGAAAGGAGAGTTGTCAGGCTCATGACCCGCTTGGGTAACACTCTCGAGATCTCTTGCAATCCCATGGAATCTGTTTTGCTAAGTTATCTTGAATCGCTCGATGCTTCGGTCGAGAGTTTGCATTCTGTCAGAGTAGTCCGGGAATATCCGGATGTGTTTGAAGAAGTAAAGGGTTTGCCTCCGAAGCGGGAGATAGATTTCCGAATTTATTTGGTGGATAATGCCAAACCAGTGTCTTTGCCAGTACGCCACATGGCTCCTCGTGAGAGAAGAGAACTTCATAAGCAAGTAGGGGAGTTGCTTGAGAAGGGGTTCATAAGGCGAAGTATATCGGAGTGGGGAGCTCCAGTAGTGTTTGCCACGAAGGCGGATGGGTCCCTCAGACTTTGTGTGGATTATAGAGAACTTAATAAGCTCACGAAGAAGAATAGACACCCATTACCGAGGATAGATGATCTCTTTGATCAGTTGGTTGGCGCGTCAGTATTTTCGCAGATGGACTTAGCTACAGGGTTTCATCAGTTAAGAGTGGCGGAGGACAGTATAGAGAAGACTGCTTTCCGGACTCCGGATGGTTTTTATGAGTGGCTAGTGATGCCATTTGGGTTGACAAACGCCCCCGCATACTTTGTTGATCTCATGAGTAGAGTGTTCAGAGAGTATCTGAATAAGTTTGTAGTAGTTTTTGTGGATGACATCTTGGTCTTTTCCAAGAATGAAGAAGAGCATGCCTTACATCTCAAGGAAGTGTTGGAGACTCTTCGAGCGCATAGTCTTAAAGCTAAATTCTCTAAATGCCATTTTTGGAGAAGAGAAGTGCGATTCTTAGGGCATGTGGTCTCTAAGGAAGGGATAGCTGTGGATCCCGCAAAGATAGTATCTATCCAGGATTGGAAAGTTCCTAGAAATGCTACCGAGGTAAGAAGTTTCTTGGGGTTGGCAGGATATTATAGGAAGTTCATCAAAGACTTCGCGAAGATATCAGCCCCATTAACCCGCTTGACGAAAAAGAATCTGGTTTTCTCGTGGGATGTAGATTGTGATGATGCTTTCCGACGGTTAAAGAGAGCTTTGACCACCGCTCCAGTTTTAGTGCTCCCGGATGGGAGTAAGCCGTTTGTTGCTTATACCGATGCTTGTGGAACAGGATTAGGCGCAGTCTTGATGCAGGAGGGAAGGGTAATAGCCTATGGAGGGAGACAATTGAGAGTGCATGAGAAGAATTACCCTACCCATGATCTAGAGTTGGCCGCGATTGTTTTCGCACTTAAGTCTTGGCGCCATTATCTTCTTGGTGAGAGATTCGAGTTGTTCACCGACCATAAATCATTGAAGTACTTATTCTCTCAGAAGGATTTAAACTTAAGACAGCAAAGGTGGATGGAGTTCTTAGCATCCTATGATTTCGAGATAGCGTATACCCCTGGTAAGGGTAACGTGGTGGCAGACGCCTTAAGTAGAAAAAGGCTATCTTTGAGTCCATTGTTCGTGGAACGACGAAGCTTGGAGTTTCTTTCTTTGTTTGACTTCAGACCTTCTGTTGATTTTGTACCTGGTTTGTTGGCATCCTTGGAGGTTAGACCTACTCTTTTGAGACGGATTGGCGAGGCTCAGCGAGACGACCCACAGTTGGTTGTGTTGGTAGAGAAGCTTATAAGAGGGGAGTCGTCCAGCCATTTGGGTAGATACACCATAGATGATAAGGGATGGTTGCATAGAGACGGTAGACTTTGTGTACCGCAAGATGAGGGTTTGAAGAAGGCTATTTTGGATGATGCACATCGTTCAAGAATGACTATTCATCCCGGTGGAGACAAAATGTACCAAGACATGAAGAGAGTTTTTTTCTGGGCCGGTATGAAGAAAGATGTGGCCGAGTATGTGGCTAGATGCTTAGTGTGCCAACAAGTTAAAGTGGAGCAAAGGAAACCCGGTGGGTTGCTACACCCATTGGAAGTTCCACAGTGGAAGTGGGATAGTGTCTCGATGGATTTCATCGACGGGTTACCGAGATCGAGGAAGGGCAATACGGGAATTTGGGTTGTGGTAGACAGACTTACCAAGAGTGCCCATTTTATACCCGTAAAGAGTAAGAGGACCGCTCCATGGCTTGCTTCAGTCTATGTTAGAGAGATTGTTAGATTGCATGGCGTACCATCCAGCATTGTGAGTGATCGAGATCCTATTTTCACTAGTGAGTTTTGGAGAAGTTTGCAAGAGGCGGTAGGGACTCAGTTGTGTTTGAGCACCGCATATCATCCTCAGACGGACGGTCAGACTGAGAGGGTGAACCGTATCTTAGAAGATCTTTTGAGGCTTTGTATCTTGGATTTTGGAGGTACATGGGAAGAACATCTTCCTTTGGTGGAGTTCGCATATAATAACAGCTTTCAGTCCAGTATTGGTATGGCTCCTTTCGAAGCTCTTTATGGAAGGCCTTGTCGATCTCCTACATGTTGGTGGGAATCTACGGATAAGATCTTGCTTGGGCCGGATATGGTTAGAGAGACTTCAGAGAAGATTGATTTAATTCGAAAAAGGATGAAAGCAGCGCAAGATAGACAGAAATCTTATGCGGATCGGAGAAGGACGGATCTTGAGTTTGAGGTTGGGGACATGGTTTTTGTCAAAGTATCTCCATTGAGAAATGTTGTTCGCTTTGGGTCCGTAGGGAAGTTAGCACCGAGATTTGTTGGGCCGTTTCCTATTAAGGAAAGGATTGGACGGATGGCATATAGGGTGGAGTTGCCCGACAGACTTAGTGGTGTTCATGATGTATTCCATGTATCACATTTGAGGAAGTGCTTACATGAGACCGCGGAGGTGGTAGAGCCGAGCTTGCTTAGAGATGTAGAGGTAGAGCGTGATGCGACGATTCGACGAGCTCCTACTCGCATCCTTGGGTCAGAAACTAGGAAGTTGAGGAACAGAGAAGTTCAGCTAGTTAAAGTGCAATGGGGAGATGACGAAAGCAATGCTACTTGGGAGACGGAAGCAAAGATGCGTTCTTTGTATCCATTTCTTTTTGAGAGTATGTCTTTTAACTTCTCCTTTATTGCTTGTCTAGTACTTATCTTATCTTTAGTATATCCTCTCGCTAATACCTATGACCTTTAGATAGGGTAAAACCTATGGTTGAAACATGTGTTTGAAACATGTTATGGTTGATGGATGCATATGGATGCAATTGTTTGCTAGTGGTTGCTCGTGGATGCATATACACACACATTAGGCACTAGATCGGCTCAGTCACTTCATGTTGCATATTGCATAAATGGATGTAGTAGTTAGATTGATGGATGTATCATGGCTGTGTCATCATATGGATGATGCATTTTTGTGTATGGTTGTGCACGCATGTAGAAATTTGTATGTGTCAATAGGGTTTCGCATACATATTGGATGCATGGCACTATCATGGTTTGCATTAAGGAGGTTTACTGTATCAGTAACCGCCTGATTTTCGCATTAGGTAAGTACATATACACACACTTTTGCATATATCCATCCAGCATTTAGAATCTTGTAAGGACAATGATTGCTCGTGGATGATGCTTTGAGTAGATGGATGATTGGATGGTAGGATACGTTCTTCCTAACTTGAAGATTTCGGGGACGAAATCCTTTAAGGAGGGGAGAATGTAACAACCCGTATTTTCAATAACCTGTAATAACATAAATCGAGGCAGAATTTAATTCTAAAATGGGAATCAAGGGAAACGGGCTATGCCATTGCGTTCGTCTCGGAAAAATACGCGAAATAGAGTCCGAGTTTTCGAAAATCGGAGTCCGTATGACCAAGATATGGCCTCGCGAAGTTTCACGAAAATTCCCAAATTAAAGTATACTTAATTAAGTGAAATGGGTTGTGTAGATATATATATATATATATATTGATATATATATATATATATATATATAATTGAAAATTTAATAAATAAATATGCAAAAATGCTCAAAACAGCGAATTGGGAGAGGGGAATAACCGAACCGACCGATTTTTGAAGTCGACCCGAGCCCGCTGGGTCGACTAGGGGTTAATCCAGGGTGTTTGGCTGTCAACCCGTGGGCCGATTCGCTCAAGTGCAGATTTTGCATTTGAATGGTTCTCATGGTCCATCTTTAATCTAAAGGCCCTAGATGGTTCCTACACTTGACTTCTTCCCCAAGACATGCTTTGATGGCTTGGATTGAATCTAGGGTTAATCCTATGGCCTAAAACACTTGCCTAATCTATAAATAAGACCCTAACCTACCCTAATTCATTCATAATTAAACCTAGTGACTAAACTATGGCAAAATGCTAGCTCTCATGGCCTCCACTAATTTTATGAAGAGGGTTGCATACTAATCACTCTCTAATCAACTTCTAATCCCTTCTTAGCATCTTAATCTTCTTCATTTGGTGTTCAAAGTTGCTAGTTGTGAGTTTCTATCACTTTGATGATCTTTTGGTAAACTAATTAGATGAGATGTGATGAGATTTATGGTTTTGTATGTGGGTTAATGAGCTTTGAATCATATGATATGATGTTAGCATTAATCTTATGTTTATGCATGTTGAGTATGTAAGCTTATGCAAGTTTAATATGATGTATGTTATGTTTGCATGATGCTAAATATGCAAGTTGTGGGCTATGTAATCATATGCATGTTATGCAAGTTCATGGTAATATGCTATGCAAGTTACATGTATGTAAATATGCAAGTTACATGTTTGTTAATATGCAAGTTACATGTATGTAAATATGCAAGTTACATGTTTGTTAATATGCAAGTTACATGTTTGTTAATATGCAAGTTACATGTATGTAAATATGCAAGTTACATGTTTCTTTATATGCAAGTTACATGTTTGTTAATATGCAAGTTACATGTATGTAAATATGCAAGTTACATGTTTATTAAT
This sequence comes from Allium sativum, assembly GCA_030737875.1. Lineage (NCBI taxonomy): Eukaryota > Viridiplantae > Streptophyta > Magnoliopsida > Asparagales > Amaryllidaceae > Allium > Allium sativum. The sequence continues at coordinate 765,414,938 of CM060913.1, read as the reverse complement.
ATGCAAGTTCATGATGACACATTATGCAAGTCTATAAGCTAATATGCAAGTTTGTTATGCAAAATGAATATGTAAGTTATGTGACATATTATATGCAAGTTATGTGACATGTTATGCAAGTTCATATGCAAGTTATGTGTTTGTTAATATGCAAGATGGCACCTTTGAAACATGTTCATTCATATGCAAGTTGACACCTTTTATATGTGTTATATCATGAACGAAATTACGTGGGAACGATGGGGTAATTAAATGCATAAGTTAATAAGATTGTGTGAAATTAATATAATTATGCATAACACAAAATAAATAAACATAGTATGGGAATTTGCCTATTTGGTTAGGTGTACCCATACTATGTGTTGGGAATTTACCTATTGAGTTAGGTCTACCCCATGGGAATTTACCTATTAAGTTAGGTCTACCCATGTTAAGAAAACTTGATTAATTAGGGATAATTAATATAAAATTATGAGGGTGATTAATTAGGTGTAATTAATTGACTAAGACACGAGGTTGGACTCAGTTGTAGCGTAAAACTGCCCGGACCCAACCGGCTTAACCAGTTGCTACAAATGTTAGCCCAATGTGAGAGGTCTTAGGCACAAACTAAATACGTAATTAATGTAAAGACACGAGGTTAGACTCTGTTATGACATAAGGCTGCCCGGACCCAACCGGCTTAACCAGCGGTCATAAAAGACAGTCTAATGTGAGAGGTCTTTACAAAGGTTACGTTCTTAATTAATTAATTAAGAAACACTTAACCACATTAGCATGTAGAGGGACATGAGGGGTTAAGTGGGTGCCTCGGGTGGCATGAGAAAATCTAGTGGTTGCCTTGGGTGGCAATAGAAAATACGATTAGAATACTTAACCAAAATGGAACATGTAATTAAAACATGATTAAAGGGTTAAGTGGGATATACTAGAAAAAGGGAAAAGCTTAGGTGGGTAGCTTGTGGAGGCCCATTTCAACCAGTAACCCATACGTATCTTTGTGGGCTCGACCCATGTCGAGGACGGGACACGCATACTGGGCTTGACTGTAAGAGGCAAACGGGTTAGCGGTGGCAACGCAAGTCCAACGGGCTTCATATGCGTGAGTGGGCCCGGGCTGGTAGGTAAGCCGTTGTTGCATCGAGTAGATATAAGCCGTGCACCTTTAGTTTCATCAGGTTGCCACATTGGGGAATGATACATCCCACGGTGGGGCCAGCACGGGTATCTACATTAGGGAGCCGATCGAATGGGAAGTAGTGTGTACACCTAGTGGATTGTAGGGCCCCGTGGCGCCTACTTGGTCACCTAGGGGTACGCAGGTACTAATTAGTAAATTTTATAAGTCCTTGGGTGGGATCAACCTTTAAGTTAGGAACGACTGGTGTGGTGCAGTTTAGTAATTTACCTTAGGGAGGGTAGATGCGTCTTTATCCTTTATCTTCGTTTAGTTGACTGCTTAGGGTAGCCATTCATCCCTATATGTTACCGTATATCAGTTTATGTCTTCTCTGGTTACTTTAACGATTGTATTGTTAAAGTTATAGGACTCGCTCAGACTTATGTCTGACCCCGTTGTTTTTATCTTTTTCCCAACCCTCAGGTCCTACGGTGGATCCTAGCAGTAGTGGAGCTTGATCGGATTGCTGTTCCAGTCTTTAGGAGCTTGGATAGATGTAAAGCTCCAGTTATCCAGTTATCTTTTCTTTTGTTTGGCTATTGTATGAGAGTGGGATTATGTACTTCTTTATTTTGATGGATATTGTACTTGACCTTTATTGTGGTTTTATGATGTAACCAGACATGTTTTACTTCCGCTGTTATGAGATGATGTTTTAAAATTTCAAGTACTATTTATATCTGTCTTGTTGTAATTTTTCTGTTCTATATTCACTAAAATACTCCACCGATGCTATGGCATTCCCTTAGTGAGTGATCATAGCGGGAGTGGGGTGTTACACGTGGTATCAGAGCTTAAGGTTACCAGAACAGATAAAATTTTTGAGAAAAACTACTTTCTAAGAGTATTTTCGAAGAAAGTATTTTTAAAAAGCATGTCTTCTAAGAGAAAAAGTTTTTGAAAAAGAAAAGCATAATCCCCAATAGCCATATCTTTATCTTTCGGAATCTCCTTTTTGAATCTTTCCTCTTTCGTTTCAGCATGGCTGAAGATCTTAACATCCCGGAGGGTTTAGTTATACCACTATGGTATAGGAGGTTGCAAGAGGCTAGGGCCGCGGCTGCGGGTCCGGCCAATGCTACTACACCAGAGACAACCGCTCCTCCTCCTCAGCCTAGAGTGGATAATTTTGCTAAGGTTTGCAAGGAGTTCAAGGCTATAGGAGGAAAACCTTTTCTTGGTTCAGAGACTTTCGTAGAGGCTAGAGATTGGCTTAAGGAAGTGGAAGAGTTGCTAGATATCTTTGAAGTGGAAGAGGGAAAGAAAGTCAAGTTGGCGGCTTGGTTAATGAAGGGAGAGGCCTCATTCTGGTGGGAGGTCACCAATGGAGAACGCCCTGTTGACTCTTGGGCAGATTTTAAGCAAAGGTTTGGGGCTAAGTTTCTCTCAAGGGCGGAAGAGAATCTGTTTATGGAGAAGTTCTTGAATTTGAAGCAAGGGAATCTCACGGTGAAAGAATATGTCAACAAATTCAATCAATTAGCAAGGTTTGGCATAGAGTTGGTGAATACACCGGAGAAGAAGGCTTTGAGGTTCGTTAGAGGCTTGAACGAACCATTGCAAGGAATAGCTATGACTCACATTCCTATGGGGGCCACTTTTGAGAAGCTTGTCTACATGGCACTTATGCATGAGGATGATAAGAATTCTAAGGCACCAGAGAAAAAGGGGGATCAGAAGAAACCGCAACAGCAACAACAAGGCAAGGGCGGAAAAGGCAATGGTGACAATACTTAACTATAACGAGACCAGAGATTTGCTACAGTGTTAATAAAGTATGTCAGTTCATGGCTAACCCACTCAGTAAACATTGGATGGCTGTAAAGCGAATTCTACGATATTTACAGGGAACCCTAGACTATGGAATCACCATACAGAAAGGTAAAGATATTAACTTAAATGCTTACAGTGATGCCGACTGGGCCAATGATCCAGATGATCAGCGATCAACTTCAGGTTACTGTGTGTTTATGGGACCCAATCCAATTTCCTGGTGCACGAAGAAGCAATCGACAGTATCTCGATCCAGTACTGAAGCAGAATACAAGGCAATAGCTTCAGCGACTGCTGAAATCGTTTGGGTAGAAGCCCTAATCAAAGAATTAGGGTTTCTATTCTCGAAGAAGCTGATGCTCTGGTGTGATAATAAGAGCACTGTTTCACTCTCCATCAATCCTATTCAACACTCGAGAACAAAACATATCGAAATCGATCTTCACTTCGTCAGAGAGAAGACTGAAGCGGGAGAACTGGAGATTAGACATATTCCAGCATATTACCAGAAGGCAGACATCCTAACAAAGGCGTTATCGAGATCTAATTTTGAAAGATTGAGGAGAGAGCTCAAAGTTTGTAGCGGCGGCGTGGATCTTTCTGGATGAAAACCCTAGTTCATTTTGAGGCGGGGTATTAATGAACATATCAAGAGGCGAAGCTATCTTATGCAAAATGAACGGCCCATCTTCACAGCCTATGGGCTTTAGTTTAGCCCAATGTTTATTTAGCTATATATAAGCTGCTGCGTCAGTGTATTATTCATATTACAATTTTTACAGTCCTTCTTAATACATTTTCGCTGCTATTCATAATACATAGTATAACTCTGATTTCTTACATGTAGGTTTGGAGAATAGGTTAGGCTTTGGCTGCATGAGAACCTCCTTTTCTTCCTATCAAAAGGTAGTCTTAGGATTACCATCTTCTTTAATTGCTTACTCTAGGCTCTAATCTACAATTTTAGAGAGACTAGGGTAAGGCTTAGAATTCTAGGTATTGGTGGCCGCTGCCATTGAATTATTTGTAGATATAATCTCACTTGTTGCACATCAAATATTAATCCATTATATATAAATAATGTTTTTTAATAGAGAGCTGCTATTTGAACACAAAATTAGACACAAACCTAAAAACACAAAGTCTCCACCATTGGTTTTTTTTGTATTTACGTGGAGAGGCGGAATTCAAGGAAATATCCAATGATAGAGATTTTATGTCTCCTTATTTGTGTTTATTTTTTGTGTTCAAATACACTTTCCCTTTTTAAAATTAACAATTAAAAAAGAAAAGCTGATCACTCAAACATGATCAAATTTTAAATAAATCACTTTGTCAAAAATTACATTATATTTCGTAGTAGAGCCAAAATATCTAAATGCATGTGCTGATGGCTTTAGCAGAAACAAGCCTGTTGGATTAAGACATGTAATTAAAGAGTAGTGAAGTTGGTTGTATCTTGAACTAATGCATGGTCTGCAATCTGCATACGCCATTTGAGTGACCTCATCTCGTTGCTTGACTACATAGAAATTAGAGCAAGTCAACAGAAGGCTGCTGCTAACGCTCATAACCTACGTTGATAGCACGGAGTATATATCTCCATCTCTTTCGTTAAGGCACAGCAACTTTTCTTGCAAAGAAAATTCCGCACAAGAAAAGGGACCAAGCTACGTGTACGAAACATAGACCAAACAAACAACAAAGACTAATCCATTCACAGTACATAGCTAATGTTATAAATAGCACCATGAATTACCCTTCATAACAACTCAAACCAAAACCACAACCATGTCGACCCAAACAGTCTTCCTCCTCCTCCTCCCCATCTTCTTCTGCCTATCCAATGCGGCCCAGTTCAATGTGGTGAACAAATGTCCCTACACAGTGTGGGCTGCGGCCGTCCCTGGAGGCGGCAAGCAGCTCAACTCAGGAGACTCATGGACCGTGACAGCCAACCCAGGCACCACAGGGGGCCGCGTCTGGGCCCGTACGGGCTGCACCTTCGATGCATCCGGACATGGCAGATGTCAGACCGGCGACTGTGGGGGAGTCCTCGCCTGCACGGGGTATGGCCAGCCGCCAAACACTTTGGCCGAGTATGCTCTGAAGCAGTACATGAACTTGGATTTTTATGACATCTCCCTTGTGGATGGCTTCAATGTGCCTATGGACTTTCAACCCACTAGCAACTGCCATGACATACGCTGCACTGCTGATGTTAACGGGCAGTGCCCTGCTCAGCTGAGGGCAGCAGGTGGGTGTAACAATCCCTGCACTGTCTTTAAGACCGATATGTACTGCTGTAATTCTGGCAGCTGCGGGCCTACTGACTATTCCAGGTATTTTAAGGGCTTGTGCCCTGATGCTTATAGTTACCCCAAGGATGATCCTACTAGCACCTTCACCTGTCCTACTGGAACCAACTACAATGTCGTCTTCTGTCCCTAGAAGACTGTATATGGCGAAGTTGTGATGTATTTACGTATGTTAAAGTTAAATAATAAGGGTCCATCGGTTTATTAGTAGTGAACTGTGTTCTTGGATTGAGTAATAAATTTGAGTTTCTTATAGCTAAACGCTGATTCACGTTCACCTTGATTAATTAACTCACATATATTACTACAATATTTTTCATACTTATAGTTTAATTACTATGTTGAAAAAGACCGGTAATCTGTTATATGCGGTGGAAGAAAAGAAAGGAAGGAAACCAAAGGACCAAACAAGTGAAAACGAGGACTAACAGCACTTTACTGTTCAGTGCCGGCCTCCTAAAATAACTCACGTACAACTATAACTTATCTCTTCCTTCATTTGTCCTCTGCAAACCTACTATCAACATACTCTGGAGTACAGAAATGGCGAAGGCCTTGCTGATTAAAACCATCAACTTCTTGTGAAATTTGATGCAGTCAAAGGTGGCAAGTTCTATCATCAATCTCTGAATTAGTTTACAGCGTATATTAGATACAATAGGCTGCCAAATTTTGTGTTCTCTGTTTAATTAACGAGAAAATACATTTCTATGCTGCGAGCCCTGTTTAAGAGGACATAGCCAATAATATCTTATGCACATAAAAAAAGCCTGAAAAATTCACGGTGCAACTAGATGAGGATTCTTCACTTCGAAAAACAAACCTCCGCAACTAGACATGTAACAATCTAAAGTTGATTGAATGGATGGAGGAACAAAAGTGGGTCAGTTTGCAGGCTGCAGAAGCAGGGAGATGGAATTCTAGCCACAGTTCATAAGAGGTGATGGTGGGGTCATCGGAGGGGCGGCCGGAAGGTGTCAGGTTGCTAACCGAGGCACCGATGTGCAAGGAGTTAATTGAGGAAGCAGAGAGGGACTTGTGTTAGCTGTGCATGTTCATAATATTGTGCACGTGCACACTTTGATATTTTGAATAAATGATTTGTTTGTATCGAGGTTTATTGGGTTGTGACTGGGTGGCATTGTGTAGTGTTTTGGGTCAAACCACTGGGTTGAATCAGTCGTTTAGTGAGTGCAATTTTGTTCACAGATGTGAACAAAACACTCGGTCCCCATTGGTGGAAATCAGGGAGGTCCATATGGATCCCCCTGATTTCCACCAATCAGGGTGGTGTGTTTTGTTCACATCCCTAAAAAGGATGTGAACAAAATCATATTCTCGTTTAGTGGTCATCTGTGTATAAATAGACAGTATGGATGTCTTTGTGCGGATGAATTCTTCTATACCCAACTCTGATGGTCACATGTGCCGGATCAATCTTATCCATTGATTTGCACAAAATCTTATGGTTTTGAGTGGATTATAGGACTCGTTCATTAGATTATTAATAATATGTGTGGTTGATATGTGGTGGTCATTTGTCGGGCATACGGAAACACTGGAGTTGGGTACAGAAGAATTGATCCCGTCTTCGTGTGGTGTGAAGAAAAACTGAAGCAGTTATTCATTTTCATTGTTAGCCTGCAGTACTTTTCCTTTTAGCAAAGTTTAATTCCTGTTCTTAGTTAAATCATAGTTCTTCTTTCCTGCAATTTTCTTTTTTCAGTTCGTAATTCCAGTTCATAGATTAGATCACTATTATATTTCTGCAATTCTTGTTATCTTTTCAGTAATTGTTCATATTATACGCATTTCCTTGTTTCTGCTTATTTGCTTTTGTAAGGGGTGATCAATCCCTTTCAGCGGAAATACCTCAATAGGATCAGCAATGATGTGATAGAACAAACAGCTTGAAATGAATATAAATCTCAGATCAGAGAAAAAAATAAAAGCAACAGAGAACACGCAAATTTATAATGGTTCCACTATCGCGAGATAGTGTACGTCCACTTCAATGGGGAAGATATTTTATTAATATATTCAAGAGATTACATAGTTTTTTAATGTAGAGTAAAAGAAATGAAGAATACAATGATCTCTCATCACATAGCATTCTCTATGTCTCTCTTTAAATAGAGAAAAGATTACTTGGGGATGAGATAATTGATTTATGTAAAATAAATCAATTTATGGAAAACAAATATCCCATTAATTAATTGGCATATGATTGATTGATAATTTCATTTTCTCCATCAATCAATCCCTTTTGCAATTTTAGTCTCTTTCCGTTTCTTTTTTTCATGAAACATGACAACTAATTAAATGACAAACATTTCCAATATCCCCTATTTATTAATATTCCTTCCATTTCTTTTCATTCATTCCTTGCACAAAACAGGTAACGAAATTACCATGCATATCTCCATAATTAATTAGATATGGAAATATTGTATCATTAAATTCCAATAATCACCACCTTGATACAATATCTCATGCAACCTAGAGACTCCAATGTGAATGCTTCCCACTGAGTTCCTGCTAAAGTCACCCCTCATTGCACTTTGTTAGTGAACTCCGGCAAGGCCACCGCCCACCAACAAAGTGTTGGAAGCATTCAAAAAACAAGGTAGACATTGTGCAACCAACTCCTATCTCTTCATACAAGAAGAATACCACATCTTCTATTGACTTCAACCAAGTCACTCTCTTCCCCATTGTGCCACTATGTAGCACCTAACACTTCATCAAGTGAATCAAGTTCGAGCAATGCTCGAAGTTAGTAGCAGGTAATGCCTTCGTAAACATGTCTGCTGCATTTTCGTTTGTGTGAATCTTCTGAAGACGAACTAACTTCTCCTCATTCATAGAGATAAGGAAGGACTCTCTTACCTCTATATGCTTTGTTCTAGAACTGAAAGCCAGATTTTCAGCTAAATGAATTGCACTTTGACTGTCATAATTCACCAAACAAGCATTTTGCATGAAGCTCAAATCACACAATAACTTCTTCAAATAAAGTGTCTCCTTAGCTGCCTCAACTACAGCTATCAACTCTGCCTCTGTAGTTGACAAAGCAACTATAGTCTGCAACCTCGCTCTCCAACTAATAGTTGTTCCTCCAAGTGTGAACACATAGTCTGAGGTTGACTTCCTTCTATCTCTATCTCCGGCATAGTCTGAATCACAGAATCCAACCAAGTTGAAATCCTTATTTCTGCCGCAAAAAACAAGCCCATAATGTGATGTTCCTCTAAGATATCTAAAAATGTACTTCACTGCCTCTCAATGCGATTTTCCTGGATTTGCCGTGTATCTACGAACTAATCCAACAGCTTGAGCAATGTCAGGTCTAGTGCACACCATAGTATACATCAAGCTACCTATTGCACTGGCATAAGGCACCTTCTTCATATAGGCCTTGTCCTTTTCTAAGATCGGAGAGCCCTGATTAGAAAGCTGTATATGCAAAGGCATGGGTGAACTGATAGCCTTTGCACCATCCATGCTAAACCGAGCAAACACCTTTTGAATATGTTCCTTTTGAGTAAGTCTCAAAAGTCCAAGCTTTCTATCTCGCTCTTTGGATTTCCATCTCCAAAATTTTCTTTGCTTCTCCAAGGTCTTTCATATCGAATTCTGCTTTGAATTTCAATTTCAATGCATCAATTTCAGCTTTATCCTTGGAAGCAATCAACATATCATCCACATACAAAAGTAAATACACCCAATTATTATTCTTTAAATGCTTAAAATAAACACATGCATCTTTAGTACTACGATTAAAACCATGTGAAAGCATAAAAGAATCCTTTTGTACCATTGTCTAGGCGACTGTTTTAGACCATAAAGATATTTCTTCAACTTGCATACCCAATCTGACTTTCCATCTACAATCAATCCTTCTGGCTGCTTCATGTAAATAGTTTCCTCCAAGTCACCATGCAAGAAAGCGGTCTTCACATCAAGTTGTTCTAACTCCAAATCGTAAGCGGAAACTATTGCAAGTAGGATTCGAATTAAAGTTTGTCTAACAACTGGAGCAAATATTTCATCATACTCTAGCCCCTTTCTTTGTGAAAACCCTTTGGCTACTAATCTTGCCTTGTATCTACCATCATCTTTTACCTTGAACACCCACTTGCAACCTATGGCTCGGCTTCCTTGAGGTAGTGGTACCAAATCCCAAGTCTTGTTCTTTTGCAAAGACTGTATCTCCTCTTTCATAGCGCAATTCCCCTTCGAGTTGTCACTCGACTTCATGGCTTCTTCAAGGCTCAATGGTTCATCATGAATTACATGTAAAGCATACTCAAATTGATCATCAAGGCTCAAATTTGCATACTGCCAATCTCCATATCTAATTGGAGCTCTCTTTGGTCTCTGACTAGCCCGAATGACTATATCACCCGACTCTCCTTCAGCTCCACCTTTAACTCCACCTTGAGCTCCACCTTGAGCTGAATCATCTCTAACTTCATGACCATCACCATCACTACTAGAGTAAATATGTGGACTATCATGTGATGTATCTTCAACTGCTCCGTCACTATTATCAATAATGATAACTCTACTTTGGGTTTGAAAACTGGGAATCTCGGTCTTTTCAGGCTTCTCATTAACTGAGTTTGAACCCTCTGATAAACCTTCCAAAGATTTGAACATTGCTGACTCATCAAAAGTCACATGTCTGGAATGTATAACTTTCTTCGTAATTGGATTCCAAATTCTATATCCTTTTATGCCATCTGTATAACCAAGAAAACGCATTTGGAGGCCCTAGGGTCCAACTTGTCATGTCCTGTATTGTGAACATAAACTGGACATCCAAATATACGAAAATAACTTAATAAAGTGTTTTTACCTCTCCATACCTCCTCTGGAATCTTCCCATCAATGGCTCAGCACGGAATCCGATTAATAATATGTGCTGCAGTCGAAATAACTTCAGCCCAAAAACCCTTAGACATACCTACAGTCAATATCAAGCAACGAGCCTTTTCAAGTAGAGTCCTATTCATTCTCTCAGCAACCCCATTGGATTGCGGATCACCAGGTGTAGTAAAATGTCTTCTAATACCACGCTGTCTGCAGTAGTCGAGGAACTCTTTAGAGACATATTCGCCACCATTGTCTGATCTAAGAATCTTCAATTTCCTTCCTGTTTGGTTTTCAACAAGAGCTAACCAAACCTTAAATTTCTCAAATACTTCCGACTTAGCTTTCATTACATACATCCAAACTAGGGGTGAGCATTATTTGGTTAAACCAAATTAACCAACCAAACCAATTTAATTTGGTCGGTTTGGTTTGGTTTTGAAATTAAATCGGTTCGTAATCGGTACAAAAAAATATTTAGTTTGGTTATCGGTTAAACCAAATTAACCGAACTTTTATTATATTTTCAAAATTATCGATATTATAGTAAATATTTTAGGTTAATTTAGTTATCTAAGTTAATTTTAATCATCACATATGTATGAGAATTACTTTTGAGAAGCATAAGAATCATAAATAATAATATCTTAATTATATATTTATAATTTATTTTAAATTATAGTTAATATTGCGAACATAAAGTCTAAAATATTTTTAGTTCGGTTAAATCGGATAACCAACCGAACCAACCAATCTTAATTTGGTTGGTTTGGTTTTCATTTTTATCGGTTTTAGTTTGGTTTGACAATTTTCATTATCGGATAAACCGAACCAACCAAATGCTCACCCCTAACCCAAACTTTGCGCGAGTAGTCATCAATGAAGGAAACAAAATAATATGCTTCACCAATAGAAGTTGTAGAGTATGACCCCCAAACATCTGAATGCACATAATCAAGTACCCTCTTAGAAGTATGCATGCCATCACCAAAAGAAACTCTGGTTTACTTTGCCAATACACACTCCTTGCAAAAGTCCAACTTGTTGAAGATTTCTCCTTTGATCTTTTTCTTCTTACGAAGCAACTCTACGTTCTTCTCCGAAGTATGACCTAATCTCATATGTCAAAGCTTGGTAGCATCCAAACTTTTAGAACTGTCGACTCCAACACATGATTCTCCATGGATAGTGATACCCATTAGCAAATACAGATTTTGCACCATAACACCCTTCATCAATACAAGTGCCTCTCTAGAAACTCTCAAACCATCTTTGACAATGGTTATTTTGCATCCCAATGATGTCAATTGGCCTAATGATATCAATGACTTCCGAAGACCTGGGACATAGTGAACATTTGAAAGTGTGCGAAAAATCTCATCATACATGCGAATGCGAACTGAACCAACTCCCGTAGACTTGCATGTAGCATCGTTCCCCATAAGGATAGAACTTCCTTCTTTGGCATCGAAGGAAGAAAAATAATCCTTATTAGGAGTCATGTGAAATGATGCTCCAGAATCTAGAATCCAGTGGTCTGCAACATCTGATACAACCGCTGTCAATAAGTCGCTACCGCCTTTCTCCATCGCAATAGATGAAGAACCATCAGTCTTCTTCTCCAAATCTGGACAGTCTCTTCTCCAATGGCCTGGTTTCTTACAATTATAGCACTTTCCATCTTTAGACTTACTCCGCGAATTAGGCTTCCTAGAATTGGAACGCCCCCTGTTATTCTTCACTTTCTTCTCTGCTCTTTCTCTCTGAAAAAATAAGCCTGAACTACTACTTCCTCCATTACTATCACCAACACCAAACTCTTTCATCTGATCTCTCAACTCTTCACTGAGCAAACCTGTCTTCACATCATCTAATTTCAATGTGTCTCTACCATGGATAAGGCTGTTAGCGAAACCAGTGTATCGCTCTGGAAGCGAACACAAAAAAACCATTGCTTTTTGTTCTTCATCAATCTTCAACTCAACAGACTTCATCTTCATCAACAGGACATCAAACACACTTAGGTGTGTCTTAATTGAAGAACCTTCCTTCATCTTATAAGTGAAGAAAGTTTTCAATAGGATCAGGCGGTTGGTTAGGGATTTCTTCATGTAGATTTCCTCCAACTTCTTCCAAATGCCTATAGCTGTTGTCTCCTGACTGATTTCAGAAATTACATTTTTTCCCATAGCAAGCTGAAGAGTAGTAAAGGACCGTTCTTCCATCTTTTCTAATTCCACTGATGAAATATTAGCAGGCAATGTCTCTGTATCAAATACTACTCGATGAACGCGATTTCTTCTCAAAACTGCTTTCATCATCCACTGCCATTTTTCAAAATATCCTTCACCATTCCATTTCTCTATCGTCAACTGTGAACCTGATGCCACATAGGAGCCTCTGACGTATGGAGCAACTACTGGCACTGTCGTATTATTTGTATTGTTTTCATCTCCTCCTGCCATTCTACCAAACACCTTATTTGTGAATCTAGCTCTAATACCAGTTGTAAGGGGTGATCAATCCCTTTAAGCGGAAAAACTTCAATAGGATCAGCAATGATGTGATAGAACAAACATCTTGAAATGAATATAAATCTCAGATCACAGAAAAAAATAAAAGCAACAGAGAACATGCAAATTTATAGTGGTTCCACTATCGCGAGATAGTGTACGTCCACTTCAATGGGGAAGAGATTTTATTAATATATTCAAGAGATTACAGAGTTTTTTAATGTAGAGTAAAAGAAATGAAGAATACAATGATCTCTCATCACATAGCATTCTCTATGTCTCTCTTTAAATAGAGAAAAGATTACTTAGGGATGAGACAATTGGTTTATGTAAAATAAACCAATTTATGGAAAATAAATATCCCATTAATTAATTGGCATATGATTGATTGATAATTTCCTTTTCTCCATCAATCAATCCCTTTTGCAATTTTAGTCTCTTTCCGTTTCTTTTCTTCATGAAACATGACAACTAATTGAATGACAAACATTTCCAATATCCCCTATTCATTAATATTCCTTCCATTTCTTTTCATTCATTCCTTGCACAAAACAGGTAACGAAATTACCATGCATATCTCCATAATTAATTAGATATGGAAATATTGTATCATTAAATTCCAATAGCTTTTGCTTCCTGTTATTACTTTTATTGTAATTGTTATATCTTTCTTTGGTTCATTTATTCATGCTTTAGTTCTTGTTTCAATTCAGATATTACTTTGTTTAGTAGTTGTTGTAGTAGAAAATAGTTGAATAGTTGAAATAGTTGAATAGTTGAAATAGTGGAAGTGAAGTTTAATGAAGAAACGACTTCAAAGATTTTGTAATGGAAGAACTTTATTACTTTGAAGTTTTTGGTACAACATTACAATGTGTCCATTGTCATATTTATAGGCACCTCATTACAATTGTTTATTATTTGAGTTCTCTAGATAGTACATTCTACACACATCAAGTAACATATTTAATAATAATACATAAGGCAAATTATTAGTTCCTTTAGAATTCTCTAAAAATTTGTAGCATTCTCAATGCTCCTCCTTGATGCAAATTTCGGATACTCCAAGCATAGTTCGAACTTGCTCAAATCTTTCTTTTGGTAGTGCCTTTGTGAAGATGTCTGCAACTTGATCTTCTGTGTTGCAGTACTTGAGCTGGATTTCTTTTGTCGCTTCCGCATCTCTGATGAAATGATACTTTATAGCTATATGTTTAGTTCGGCTATGATGAATTGGATTATTTGTCATTGCTATTGCTGATTTTTTGTCATGGTAGACTGTAATAGGTTGTCCTTGATGTTCACCCATATCTTCAATTATTCTCTGTAACCATATAGCTTGGATTGTTGCTTCAGCTGCTGCCACGTATTTTGCTTCTGCTGTTAATTGTGCAACTGTTGCTTGCTTCTTCGATGCCCATGAGAATATTCCTGATTCAAGTGAAAAAAGCATAGCCTGATGTGATTTTCATGTCATCTATTGATCCAGCCCAATCACTATCAGTGTAGCCAACCAGTTTTGAGTTGGTCACGGTTTTGTACCATATACCAAACTCCTTTATTCCTTGTAAATACCTTAAAGTTCTTTTAGCTGCTCCAAGATGAATCTGGCTTGAACTCTGCATGAATCTTGATAAAAGACTTGTAGCATACATGATATCCAGTCGCGTAGCAGTAAGATATAATAGGCTTCCAATCAAGCTTCTGTAGCGAGATGCATTAGCTTCTGGGGCTCTGTCATCCTTTTGCAACTTTTCATTTGTCACGAGTGGAGTAGTTACTGGTTTGCAATCATTCATTCTAAATTTTTTAATAGTTCTTCGGTATATTTCTTTTGAGAGATAAATACACCTTCCTTATGTTGTTTCATCTCGATGCCAAGGAAGTAATTCATCAAGCCAAGATTGGTCATTTCGAATGTTTTCATCATGCCTTCTTTGAACGCAGTTGTCATTTTTGTATTATTTCCCATGTAGATAAGATCATCCACATATAGAGAGACAACGAGAGTATCATACTGACCTTGTGTCTTGATGTATAATGTTGGCTTACTGTTGCTCCTCCTAAATCCTTGATCTATGAAGTACTGATCAATTCTATTGTACCATGCCCGGGGAGCTTGCTTTAGGCCATATAAAGCTTTTCTTAATCTTAACACTTTGTTTTCATTGCCCTTACTTACAAAGCCTTTTGGTTTCTCCACATAAATCTCTTCTTCTAATACTCCATTTACGAAGGCTTATTAGACATCTAGTTGAAAAATATCTCAACCTTTTTGGGCTGCAAGAGCCACTAGAGTTCTAATTGTGTCCAGACGTGCAACTGGAGCAAATGTCTCATTATAGTCGACTCCATATTATTGTGAATAGCCCTTTGCAACGAGCCCAACCTTGTGTCTTTGTATTGAGCCATCTGGGTTTAGCTTTGTCTTATAAACCCATTTCACTCCAACGATTTCTTTATCTTTAGGACAATCTACAAGCTCTCAAGTATTATTGTTCTCAATCATTTTTATCTCTTCTTCCATTGCTTTGACCCATACTTCTTGCTTAGATACTACTTCATAGCTTCCGGGTTCAAATATAACCATGTTGCAAGTTTTATATATATCTACCAAATATCTAACTCTTCTTGGTGTAGACTCTGGTGAAGAAGTTTTCTGTTAAGGAGGCCAAGGAGGCATACCTAGTTCTTCTGTTACTTCTTCCCCATTTTCATGAGATTCATGTACTGGAATAGAAATGTTGCCTCCCTCAACTTTTTGTTCATCCCAATTTCAAGTAGCATTCTCATCAACTTCAACATCTCGACTAATAGTCAGCATCTTTGTTTGTAGGTTATAAACTCTATAGCATTTTGATTGTGTGCCATACCCCAGAAAAATTCCTTGTACATTCTTCTCTTCTAGTTTGTGTCTCTTTTGATCTGGAACATGTATCTAGCAGATCGATCCAAAAACTCTTAGATGGTTGGCTGTTGGCTTTCGTCCATTCCATGCTTATATAGGAGTCTTGTCTTCAACTGCTCTAGTTGGACATCGGTTGAGTATATAGACAGCAGTATAAACTGCTTCTGCCCAAAAAGTGTTGGGTAAGCCCTTCTCCTTCAGCATTGATCTGGCCATCTCCATGACTGTGCGGTTTTTCCTTTCAGATACCCCATTTTGTTGCGGAGTATATGCAATTGTAAATTTCCGCTCAATGCCTTCATCATCACAAAATTTATCAAACTCCTGGGAGTTGGACTCTTTACCACGGTCACTTCGAAGCCATTTTATGTGTTTCCTACTTTGATTTTCGACAAGAGCCTTAAACTTCTTGAATATTCCAAAGACTTCTGATTTTTCTTTAATGAAGTAGACCCATGTCATTTTAGAGAAATCATCAATAAAAAGGATGAAATACCTGTTGTTATGTAGTGAATGTATTCTCATTGATCCACAGACGTCGGGGTGAATTAACTCCAACAAGTTTTTTGCTCTCCAAGTGCTTCGTGATGGAAATGATGATCTGTGTTGCTTTCCGAGAAGACATCCTTCAAAGGCTTCATTATTTTATTTTATACATGGAAAATCTCTCATCATATTCTTTTGATATAACAATTTCAAGGCTTGAATGTTGAAGTGGCCAAATCTTCGATGCCATAACCATGAATCACCAACTTGTGCTTTCATGGCTATATTAGTAGCATATTTAAAACTTATTGGAAAACTTATGTTTCTCTTATACATTTTTACTTGAGCTATCTCTAGTCTTTTATTGTTGTTGTCATATATTTTGCAAATGACTCCTTCGAAATAAAGAGCATAGCCTTTCTCCATCATCTGGCCAATGCTCAGCAAATTTTCATTTAGATTTGGAACAAGTAAAACATCTTTGATAAGTTTTGTACCTTTCTTTGTTTCCACAATAACAGTGCCTCTGCCTTTTGATTCTACGACAGTGCCATTCCCTAATCGTACTTTTACTTTTACAGAATCATTAATATCCTTGAAGATGCTCCCATCTTTGGCCGTGTGATTACTACAACCGCTATCCAAGTACCAGTTTCCTCCATTTTCATCACTAGAATCTTAGGTAGCATAAAAAAAGATGTTATCTCGATCATGTTGATGTTGTTCTCTATCATGCTGTTCGACAAAATTTGGTTGATGTTTATTTAGGTGGAAACAGTTCTTCTCCAAATATCCATATTTCTTACAGTGTCGACATTGTGGCTTTCAACGATTCCGACAGAACTTCTCCAAGTGATTTGTCATCTTACAGATTCCACATGGAGGATATTTATCTTGTTTATTCTTTGAGAAATTTCTATAATTTCCTTTGTTTATAAATTTTTCTCCATCATTCTTATTTCCTCCATATCATTTATTTTGGGATGATAACTTGAGTTTCAACTGAAAATCATTTTTCAACTGAGTCTTCATCATGCCTGCTCATTCTTTGTTCAAATGTTTCAAGGGAGCCCATTAATTCAGTCACCGATTAGGTAGAAAAATCTTTAGTTTGCTCGATCGTAGTCACGATTGGGTCATACTTACGGGGAATTGAAATTAAAATTTTCTCAACAATCCTCTTGTCAAGAATATTATCCCCATAAGCTCTTATTTGGCTAACTATTTCTTTTATTTTGGAGTAATAATCTTTTACGGTCTCTGATTCCTTCATTTTTATTAATTCAAACTCACACCTTAATGTTTGAAGTTTAATGGCACGTACCTTTGCACTTCCTTGAAACTCCTTCTGTAATGTGGTCCATGCTTATTTGGCATTTGTAGCTCCCATTATTCTATGAAAGATACCGTCGGCCACCGCTTGTTGTAGAATACATAACGGCTTTGAATATTTTTGTTTATTTTCCTTTAGCTCCCTTTTCTGAGCTTGGCTAAGAGTTGAAGTATCTTCAGAAATAGTGAAACCTTCATCTACAGTATCCCATAGATCTTGAAAGCTAAAAAAATGTCTTTATTTTTATGCTCCAGAAATCATAATTTTCACTGTAAAAATAGAGATAAAAATTGATGGAGACTGAACAATATTTGCCAAAGCTTATAGTGGTTGCAAATTATTTTCCGCCCAATATGAGAACGAACGAAGCTCTGATACCACTTGTTAGTAGTTGTTGTAGTGGAAAATAGTTAAATAGTTGAAATAATGGAAGTAAAGTTTAATGGGGAAATGGCTTCAAAGATTTTGTAATGAAAGAATTTTATTACTTTGAAGTTTTTGGTACAACGTTACAATGTGCTCATCCTCATATTTTTAGGCACCTCATTACAATTATTTATTATTAGAGTTCTCTAGATAGTACATTCTACAAACATCAAGTAACATATTTAATAACAATACATAAGGCAAATTATTAGTTTCTTTAGAATTCTGTAGAAATTTGTAGCATTCTCGATGTACTTGTTTCTTGTTACCTTTAATTGTTCATGCATTTAAATCCCAACAATTTCTATAAATTCTTGTTCTATAATCCTTGTTAAATCCTGTTAGATCAATCTTGTAATTCGATTCTTATATCTGCATCATTCCCCACTCAGTACTCAAGTTTATGTCCATTTTTCTCGTTCATTCAATTCCTGGTGAAGCTGTTGACAACTATTTCAACAAGCACTTGACACATTTCCACTACCACAAAAAAATCTCATTATCTTCACTTTTGACCCCACCTGCGCCGAAGTTCAACCCTAATTCACCTTTCCCTCCACTTTGCTCGTGCCACATCATCTTCTTCTCCTACCATACAAATCACTCCATCCTCATATTCACTCCTACGCATTTCCACAAGTGTTCGATGAAATTCAAAAGTCTCAAAAACTCCCCAAAATCACCATGGTCAGGAATCTTGACCCATCAGGTTCTTCCAGGACACTCGCTACAAACCGAAAACGATTTACGGACATTCAAAAGGCATCGGCTTTAAACACAACTATTAAGGCAAGCCAATGCGAATAAAAGTATAAACAAATGAGGATGTGAACCGAAGATCCAAGTCATAATTGTCTTTATAATGTATTGGCCTACTTTTCGGCAAGGCCGTCAAAGTCACAAGTGTTCGCGGTCATAGTGCTCTGAAGTCGAGTGAAGCACGTTTTGGATACTCATAAGGTAAAGCAAGGCAAGCTCTATATAGCATATCTCTCGGTTCAACAGAAGCTCGGGTCGACCGAGTTGGATTCTGGGAAATTCCGGATCGACATTCTTCGGCTCGACTAGTTGGGTGTGAAGCAGACTCCTGTTCGAAAAAGACAAAGACTACAGATCGACATACATCCGACTCGACTATGTTGATTCAGGAATAGTCAAGCCAGGTAAGTATCTTTCTGCAGAAGCGATCCAACTCCGTTATGCTTGTATCCACGATTTCTACAAGTTTCAAATCAATCTCCACATGGCCATGTCAAACCTGACATGAGTCCATCCTATAAATAACCCCCATGAGCTACAAATTGAGGGCTTTAACTTCTCTTTTGCATTTTTTACTTTCAGCAACAGATTGTACTCGAGATCCCTTAATCTCCTAGTCTTGTAACCTCGTTTTGCATAATAATATTAAAGAGATTATAAAGTGGACGTATGAAATTCAACGTCGAACCACTATAAATTGTTTGTGTGCTTGCATTCCTCATTTTAATTTATTTTTCTTCATTTATTATCTCCATATCACAATCTTTGGGTGTTTATGTCACTTTTCGGTATAAACATTTTGGTGTTTTCACTGAGAGCGTTGAATTCTCAAAATCAAAGGATTTTTTAATCCACAATTTGGATCACCATGTCCAAAATGAAAATTCTCCACTTCCTTCAAACAAAGCAAAAATGGTGTCTACTAGAAATGAAGCTTCCTCCAGACCCTCCAGTAGCCATGCTCAACAAGGAGCAAACAGGACGGCGCTAGGTCCGAGATTCAATCCGATAACGAACCGAACAGGAAGCAAAGTTATTTCCACCATTGCTTCAAAAACTCAAGCTCCAACGACTACCTTTGCGACTTGATATTATTTCATGAAACTAATGACCAACTTGAACGAAGCGACTACGACATTGAATGCTCAAATGCATGAGAATGTCACGCTGATGCAATATATAAACAAGATGGCAATGCAATGAGATGAATTAAGGAGTCAGAGAGCTCCTCCCCAACAACATCATCACACTGAGGGCTCATCGTCATTTAGAAGAAGCGGGGAGGTAGAAGAGTACAGACAACAGTTCATCTGACTCAGAAATGAGCAGAAGCTCCGGTACGGTAGTGCCCCGGCTCGACACATCGATTCGGCCCGGCTGGACAATGTGGATTCAGATATTGTCGAACTGGACAACGTCAAGTTGGACGATTACTTCCCCAGCCAAGCTCCTCCTCTAAGAAATCGTGAAGCTCCCAGAGCCACTAACGCTCCCATGCTTCCTCCCTTGCGTCCTGCGATTAACTGGGACAATAAAGGCCAAGCAAGTACCACATAAACAGCGGCTTAGGCGACATTTCCTGTTGCGGGGGCAGAGAGTGTCCAATGAGCCGAAAGTTCAGAGCCTGAGCCCATCCTCGATAACACAGAGTTGGCTGCCATAGTAAGACAAATTATGAACATCAGCTGAGGCTTTAACAATGAAGATTTAGGCTTATATCGTAGTCACACTCCATTCACCAATGACATTTTATAGGCCGATCCTTGAAGATTCAACCTGCCCCAAATGAACCAATATTCGGGCAAAACCAACCCTCGACATCATCTGATGAGATACACATAACACATAAACTCGACGGTAGCCCCAGATGCTATTAAATGTAAAGAGTTTCCTATCTACCTTGATGGCGTTGTGTTTATATGGTTTACCCGATTGCCTCCAAGGTTGGTGCCTAATTTCAAGGATTTGGGTAGGAAGTCCTTGAATCAATTCCGCCTCCATGCCTCTAAATCGAAGGACATTATGGCTCTCTCCCACGTGAATCTAACCTGCGGAGAGATACTTAAAGACTACCTTAATCACTTTAATACTTCTTTCACTGAGCTCAGCAATCCTAATCCCGATGCGATACTGTTGGCATTGGTCGATGGAGTTGATCCACAAATGGAGTTTGGAAAATACTTGACAAGGAATCCTCCCTCAACTCTAGATAAATTCTACAAAAAATCCATATGCATCTACGAATTGAAAAGGATCACCAAAATCAAAAAGGAGGGTGGATGATGCAGTGAATGAGTGTGTTCAGGGTAATGTCACCATAATGCAGTTGTAACAACCCAAATTCCGATAGACCGATTATTTTTCAAAATTCTAATCTATCGAAACTCGTGTTGGTTTGTCTGGTATCCTGCAAAAAAAGAAAGAGATATAAAATATATTAGAGCTTTGAAAAAATCTCACAACGGAATGGATAAAATATAATATAATCAAAATATAGTCTTACCCAGAAAATAATACTACCTAACCAGCATCCAAAGCTATCATATCTCTGCCACTAATCTAACCTATGAATATGTTATGAGTAGGAGGTCAGAACACAAGTTCTGGTGACTTGATGTAAACTACACATTTTTGATAACTGTACATATACCGTTCAGTTACATTTTCTTATTTATTAGGTTACTTGGGTTAACAACACTCAAGGCTTACACACACGTCGTACCTATCTACTTTCCAGTGGATTAACCTAATACAATATATATGTAGTTACCCCCAATATTAAGGTACAACCTATGGTAACCCACTCTCACGGTCTCTGTCGTAACGCCGCATAAACATACGCACACTACGAGAAAATATCATATTAATAGCAAGTAGGATTGCACTGGAATTTGTCTTGCTATCGTTAAATGGCTGTTTTTTATTTAATTAAAAAGACAACAAGTTAAATTGCAATTATATTGACAAAATTGTAATAATATTAATGCACCACACGTGCATCGCGTTCCACGATTTCGTTTCCCTCCAACATTTTTTTTAGGCCACCAAATTTTCACTTTCTTTTTCGCTTTTCCTTAGGGTACTCATCTTCATCCTTTCGCATTTTTTTAATATCAGTCCTCTCCTGCCGCTTTATTCCTCAACCTATCCATTCTTCAACCTCAATCCTTCCCCAAGTTCACGAAGCTTAGTTATTCAATTCTTCTTGAAGTTCCAGAAGTTCATCGACCTCATTGCAACTTGAATCGAAGGAAGCGCAATTTGGTCCGAAGCAATTCTTCCACTCGATTTGGTCCGAAGTTCAACCGCCTGCCAGAAGCTCGATTGGGTCTGAAGTACAATTCTTCAAGCACAAGGATTTGGTATATATTTCTGAACATTTTGGTCTTGTGCAATTTTAGTTATTTTTTTGGATGACGATCATTATTTAGTATGTTAGAATCATTCTTCAAGCACCAAATCTTGATTTACTTGCTAGTTTCAATTTTAGTGATTTTTGATGTTAAAATTAGTATTTAGCAGTAATAATTTATATTGATCATTTACTTGCTCAGTGCATAGAGCGTATTAATCATTTATGATTGTATACCATTTTTTACATGTGTATTTCTATTTTTGTGTTGTATTCATGTAATTGACTGAGATAGTTGTTTAATTGTTGATCTGATATGTAAACCTGTGCCACTGATCAATATTAAGTAATACAAATTTATTTAAATAACAAGCCTGTCATTTTCAGTAATCACATGATTCAACCAAGCTCGTATGAAATCTTAAAAGAAAAAAAGGGTATTGTTAAAGGGACTCTAATTTTGGTTAAGAGGGGGGACAAATTTTAAATTATTGTTCAATTGTTAAGGGGGAACCAAATAGATTAGCCTCCCCTTAAACATTTAATTAAAAATTACAATATTGTAAACCTTAACATCTAAATCCAAATTAATGAGCATAATTTAATGAAATAAAAAAGGATATATTTAACATAACGGAGATAACAATTGTAGCGATATTTTGGCAACTCAATGCAACTTAATCATGCAAACTAAAGATATAGCAAAGCCAATTGAAAATGTGAGTGAAATACAAATAGTTGTAGTAAAATTAACATGCAAAAATTGCTTGTGCGAACCAAATATAACAATTAATCCATTGCAATACATACAACTACAACACCTGATTTAACTGAGAAGACTAGTAACATATTAATTCTGTATGTGAAGAGAATAATAAGACGGTAATTGCAAACAATGTGACCAAAAAGGGCATTAGTACTTAACAACAAACTAGGGATATTGTACAAATTCAGAAGGGCTCTGACAACTCGTTTATACAATTAGCAAATAATTTATCAATCTCTAATGGGACTACAGCTGTACACATAATAAAAGGATAGTGAATTGTAAAGCTACAGAGATAATTGACTTTTCCTCAAACCAGTAGGGATAATCTCAATTGAAAAATGGTGGAAGATAACAAATGTAGTGATTTTACCGTAAAGTTAAAGATAACAACTATAAATATTACCAATTTTACTGCAACTATTCGTAACTGTCATTATTTATCAATATTGACAAATTTAATCTATATCAAACGACCAAAAATAATCCTCACATAAATACATCAGACTCAATTTGTTGGAGATTTGGAAACATCATTTTCGTTTGAACCATCGTGGTAATCTAGGGATTCGATTTTTTTTTAATAAGAAGGTCTGTTTTGATCAAAATAGAAGTGAATGATAATGAAGGGGGTGCAGGTGTTGTTACAAGGGGTAATTTAGCCAATGCTTATTTTAAAATAAAGAAAATCAAGCCCTTCCTTAACAATTTTTTTAAAAAGTGGAGCCCCCTTAAAATTGTTCCCCCCTTAACCAAAAGTGGAATCCCTTTAACAATTCCCTAAAAAAAAAAGGTTTTAGTAGTAGATGTAATATGATTTACTTTTCACGCATTTAGATTTGAATTATTAAGTATTCATAGTCCGTGTCGTTTAGGATGCAGACGATAATAATTTATACACATATTCCTATAATAATACAAGAGTGATCATAACTTTTAAAGAATATGAAGACAAATATTTGGTTTGTTCAAATATATAATACATGGAAAAGCTAGTAAAAAGATAATTGAATGGATTAAGTGAGATTTAAAAAAATGTTTACAAGGTGTCGCTCTTGATAATAACATGTAGTTAATACAGTCAAAACCAAAATGACTGTGATACAAGCAGCAAAATGAATTTATAGAAAAAGAATTACCAAACTATGAAATATGGACAACCAACATGAAGGGCAAGAGGGACAAGAAATGTAAAGCAAGTGAATTATCGTAGCACGAACAAGGCTTCCAATCCTAAGAAAATATTAACAGATAAATACATCTTAGAAAGCTATGTATAAAAACTAGTTCAAGTGAGTCATGATACGATGGACAGTTAATGATTGGCTTCTTCCATGTCTAATAATTCACATTTCTAATAGTCAGAAAACAGATTCGATAAGCTGATTTGATGCAAACAGTATCTAATTAGATATTTTACAAGCCTCCCTAAGCAGAACTGGATCAAATCAAATACCAAAAAAAAAATATAATAATAATTAAACTTCTAAAAAAGAAAACTAAAGTGCATATGTATCCTAATTATCTCAACAAAAAAGTTTCATTTTTTTTTGAAAAAAACATTCTAAGCTGACAAGAGTAAGCATGACGTACTCAACATCAATTTCTTCGTTGAGAATACTAAACAAGTTCTCCTCGATCTTCTCATTCACCGTTGCAGTCTAAAATGTGAAGTAAAAAATGTAAAGCACTATAGAACGCTTAATTTCTGACTTCTGCATTATGAAATTCAAGTCATGAATATTTTAACACAATTTGGGGTTGAGGTTGAGCAGATGTGAATTTACATTATGTTTATATTCAAAGCAAGTGACATGTATGTAGAAAATCATTTTTCCACCAATGGCATTGATACTTCTCACCATTTACTCGTATTAGTGTGATTAAGATGAATTGGAATGCTTTATCTGAGTCAAAATTTTATTAAACTTTCTTTGTTTACAATCCTTATCCACAATCATCACGGTGACAAATCATATCTGACAGGCTTATCATTATGAAGTTAGTTGTAACGAATGAAATCGCTTATACGCAATCATTAAATTTGTAATATTCTTACCCAGATCCTTATTAATTAGGTGTCTCAAAGTTAATACAGCAAGGTACATAAGATTTGGCTGAACAGAACAAATCTAACTCATTATGTAACAAATAAAGAAACAAGCAAACAAGAAACAAACACGCAAATGGACATAGTGAGTACCTGTATTGAAGAGAGGGTAGGAACAAGTTTAAGCACATGAGTATGCATAGATACGGCTCGTGGAGCAAAAAGAATGAGTTGCTGAGTATACCTAATCGATTTATAATATCAAAATCAAACATCATATCATGTCACTAATAACTTCTCAAATGAAGCCTGTTGCACCACTTTCTCAGCCTTAAGAGATGTTTGGAGATTACAAATACTAGTGAATGCATCCTTCTTTTCGACTTTCTTTCTATCTATGTCCTTTTCGGCATCTGCTTTATGATAACAAGTCGATGAGTTGAACATTCAAACTAGTGACTTCTCCTATAAGCTTGCAATTTTAGTGGTTTAATTCCGTAATGTCACAGTTGGATTCGAAAAGATGTGTAGAATCCTATAGGAAGTTATGAGTAATAAATCCAATAAAGAAAAGTATTCAAACTTGAAAATGCATAATAAGTAGAAATTTACCAAAAGGAAGTGTTTCAAAGCTGCAAACTGCTCATCATATTTTCAAGGATTAGTACGAGGTGGTTCAGGATAAGAAAGAAGGAGATTGCATAACTAGTTCAGCAATATCTTTGAATTTGTTCATAGGTATAAATTCAAGAGGTTTAGGAGGAAGTGGATCAGCTTGAGATACCAAAAGTTCTAATTCAGGAGATTTTAACCATTCTCGGAAGCCAAAAAAATCAAGCTTTTCAGGCATCGAACCTTGGTTATCCAGGTTAACACCAATGCAACAAATCACATAAACACATTCTCATTTATTTAAATGTAAGTATGTAAACTTAAACATATTAGTTGAAGGTTACTGTTTTCGTTGAAGCTTACTTTTTTTAAGGGTCCAACAATTTCTTTGTGGGATCACAGGAATGTAGATTTATCCTGTCCAATATGACATGCAAGCATTTGGTAATATCTGTTATTACTTTATTAGGGATATTGAGTCTTGAGTTATACTCATTTGAAGTGTCCCACCATGTTTACTCAAAACATGATCAAATGTGATTGGTAGCCACAAAAACATGTTCTAGTAAACTTAAATAATTTCACCTCATGGACGAAGTTCTGTTTTGATAAAACATGTTCTAGTAAACTTAAATTATTTTTCAGTTCTGTTTTATTCCCACGAAATATCACTTCGATACTAAAAAATAGTTTTTAGCGTGTTAATATGTGTGTGTGTGTATATGTAAATATAAATAAATTTAACACCTATTGAATTATACTTCTGTTTTGTTTAGAAAATTGCTTGTTACATTATCATATACGATGATGGAATAAGATTGGGAGCATTTACATAGCTAATAATACAATATTTTAGCTTAAAATTTAACTTGGAAATTAAAATAAAAACTTGATTTGTTATGTTGATAACTTTGTTTTTATTTCATCATAGAACTAGTAGCGAATATGGGCAAGGAGCATGGAATTTTATGCATGTTGCAAAGAGAAACTCAGGAAAAGTGGAAAAAAATTTATGTCCTTGCTTAGATTGTCGAAATATCACCCATCAGTACGGTGATATTGTATTCGAGCATTTGATTATAAGGGGAATGGATCCTGTATACAAGTGCAGTAAGTGGTACAGTCATGGTGAGCAAATGAATATAACTAAAAAGGTAGAGGTGGATGAGACATATGAACTACTTTAAGCCATTCACTTTGAAGATGAAGCGTTTGTCAATCATACTTTTTTTCCCAGATGATAATAATAATGATGATGCACAGAAGCGAGTGGATGATTTTCTTAAGAATTCGGAAGATGCAAAAACTCCACTATACCCTGATTGCGTATATCAAACAAAATTATGTGCTATCACTACATTGTATAATCTTAAATGTGAAACTGGATTATCCGATACTGGTTTTGATAAGCTTCTAAATGTGCAACAATTGTTATTACCCAAAAATAATCTCCTTCCGAAAACTTAGTATCAACTGAAGAAGTTCCTCAAAGTATTTGATATGGGATTCGAGAAGATTCATGGATGCAAGAATGATTATTGCCTTTTTATGAAAGAATACAATGATTTGAATAAATGTACGAAATGCGGTTCATCGAGATGGAAGATAAATGAGCGGACGAAAGAGATAATGTCAGGTATTCTGGTAAAGTATTGAGATATTTTCCTATTATTCCAAGATTAAGAAGAATGTTTAGATCTCCACAGATGGCAGAAGATTTATGATGGCATTTTAGTAATAAAGGTAATGATGGTAAAATGGGTCATCAAGTGGATTCTTTGACATGGAGCATGGTGGATGATAAATGGAAACCATTTTCAAATGATCCACGTAATCTTCGACTTGGTCTTGCCACCGATGGTTTTACTCCATTTGACATTAAAGGTACCAAGTATAGTTGCTGGCCAGTGATGCTTGTGATATATAATCTTTCACCTATATTGTGTATGAAAAAGGAGAATATTATGTTATTATTATTGATTCTTGGTTCAAAGCAACCTGGGAATGATATCGATGTGTATTTAGCTCCTTTGGTAGAAGATTTGCAACATTCGGGTGGAGATTTATGATGCATTTAGGAGTACACTTTTTAACTTAAAAGCAATCCTGTTATGGACTAAAACGATTTTCCAGCTTATGGAAATCTTGCTGGATGTTGTGTAAAAGGAAAAAAAAAGGTTGTCCATTATGTGGCGTGAATACTCACCATAGATGGCTCAATCATAGCAGAAAAAAATGTCTATATAGGACATAGAAGATTCTTACCTCTTTCAGATCCACAAAGAAAAAAAAAGATTTGGTTTGATAATACTGTGGAGAAAGGTAACAAACCTAGAATTCTTACAGGTAGAGATATTTCTGTTATTTTGAAAGATTTTCCAAATGATTTTGGAAAAGCTGAAAATGAAGAAATAAAAGCGGCCAAGAATAGAAAGAATAAGAAGTTGAATAAGAAGCAAAGTATAAAGATTACATGTAGGAAGAGGAAGTGTACTGATAGCAGAGAAGATGAAAATGATCCTACAAAAATAGAGCTATCAAGGCGAAAAAAAAATCAATTTTCTTTGATTTATCATATTAGGAGGTTAGTATTCAAATTATATTTTATTCACAATAATTAAATTATAAACTTATAAAATGTTAAAGTGGTTTTATTATTGATGTTTGTAGGAACTTTCACTCCGCCACAATTTAGACATGATTCATATTGAGAAAAACATGGGCGAAAGTTTACTTAGCACAATGTTTCATGATAGCAAATCGAAAGATGGTCTTGATTCTAGAAAGGATTTAGAGGACTAGGGAATTCGAATTGCTTTATATGCGCAACCTCATGGGTAAAAAACATATCTTCCACTGGCTCCATATACCATGTCCAGTTCTAAAAAAAATCGCAGAAGATTGTATGACTTCAAAGGACCTGATGGTTACTGCTCAAATTTCAAACGATGTGTGTCGTTGGAGGATTGCAAAGTTAGTGGATTGAAGTCACACGATTACCATGTTTTAATGCAATAAATGTTATCAATTGCACTGAGAGGACTACTTCCAAAAAGGGAAAGGAAAGTAATAACTCGTTTGTGTTTATTTTTTAATAAAATATGTCAGCGTGTTCTTAATAGAGAGAAGTTGCAACAAATCGATGATGAGATCGTTACAATTTTATGTGATCTTGAAAGGTATTTTCCACCTTCTTTTTTCGACATAATGATACAACTAATAGTTCATCTTGGAAAAGAAGCTTGATTATGTGGACCGGTTCATTTTCGTTGGATGTACCCCTTCGAAAGATATATGAAAATACTTAAAGATTATGTAAGGAACTATGCACGTCCTGAAGGATGCATTGCAGAAAACTATCTCGCATAAGAATCTGTAAGATTCTTTGGCGAATTTCTAAAGAAATCATAACAATTTGAGGAGAAAGAAGGTAGAAACGAAGATTATGAGACAGATGATGCAATACTATAAGGGCATCCGATATAAACATGCAACACAATTACATTGACAACTAATGAGAAGGAAATTGCACATCTTGCTGTGCTAATGAATATGGCTATAACTGAGCCATTTCTAGAGTAAGCACATATTGTTTTAATATTTATCTTCGTAATATGTGTAATTATAATTGTAACTTAGTTCTTTTATATTAAGGTAGTATGCATTTGGAAGAGTTACAAAGGTCGGATGGACGCATGGAAAGAAACGCTACATTGCTATGGAAAACTAACACAAAAAACTTTGCTGATTAGATTAAAAAGAAGGTTAATCAACTCTTTTAAATTTTGTTTATAGGTTTGAAAATAGTATTTTTGAGTCTATATTGACATGATTAGTTTTTTTTCCATATATCTATTAACTCAAGCGAACATGATGAATTATTAAAATGGATTGCCTATGGTCCAAGTAGTAATGCTTTGTCCTACAAAGGATATATAATTAATGAGTTACGTTTTCATACAAAAGATGTTGAAAGAGAAACTGTAACACCCCACACCCGCTATAGTCACTCACAAAGGGAATGCCATAGCATCGGTGGAGTATTTTAGTGAATATAGAACAGAAAAATTACACCAAGACAGATATAAATAGTACTTGAAATTTTAAAACATCATCTCATAACAGCGGAAATAAACATGTCTGGTTACATCATAAAACCATAATAAAAGTCAAGTACAATATCCGTCAAAATAAAGAAGTACATAATCCCACTCTCTCATACAATAGCCATGACAAAAGAAAAGATAACTGGATAACTGGAGCTTTACATCTACCCAAGCTCCGAAAGACTGGAACAGCAATCCGATCAAGCTCTACTACTGCTAGGATCCACCGTAGGACCTGAGGGTTGGGAAAAAGATAAAAACAACGGGGTCAGACATAAGTCTGAGTGAGTCCTATAACTTTAACAATACAATCATTAAAGTAACCAGAGAAGACATAAACTTGACCTACGGTAATATCTGGGGATGAATGGCTACACTAAGCAGCTTGGTAGACTTAGGATAAACTAAGATAACCGTCAGGACGCATCTACCCACCCAAGGATAATTACTAACTGCACCACACCAGTCATTCCCACTTAAAGGTTGATCCCTTCCAAGTACTTAGAAAATTTCCCCAGTAGTTTCATGTACTCCTAGCCCACTACATAGGTGTCGTCTGCCCCTATCTCCACTAGGTGTACTCAGTAATTCTTACCCAGTAGTTTCGTGTACCCCTACATAGGTGCCGTCTGCCCCTATCTTCATTAGGTGTACCCACTACTCCCCATCGATCGGCTCCCTACCGTAGATACCCGTGCTGGTCCCACAGTGGGGTGTATCACTCCCCCAAAGTGGCTACCCAATACTAACGGTGCACGGCTTTATATCTACACGATGCAACAACGGCTTATCTACCAGCCCGGGCCCACACACGCATATGAAACCCGTTGGACTTGCGTTGCCACCGCTAACCCGTTTTGGCCTCTTATAATCAAGCCCAATATGCGTGTCCCGTCACTCGACATGGGTCGAGCCCACAAAGATACGTTTGGGATATTGGTTGAAATGGGCCCCCCACAAGCTACCCACTTAAGCTTGTCAAATATCTAGTGTATCCCACTTAACCCTTTAATCATGTTTAATTACATGTTTCCACTTGGTTAAGTATTCTAATCGTATTTTCTATTGCCACCCAAGGCAACCCACTAGATTCCACATGCCACCCAAGGCAACCACAAAATTTCCTCATGCCACCCAAGGCACCTACTTAACCCCTCATGTCCCACTACATGCTACTATGGTTAAGTGTTTCTTAATTAATTAAGACCGTGATCTCCCATAAAGACCTCCCACATTAGACTGGCTGTTATGACCGCCTGGTTAAGCCGGTAGAATCCGGGCAGTCTTACGTCATAACAGAATCTAACCTCGTGTCTTTACCTTAATCACGTATTTAATTTATGGCCAAGACCTCTCACATTGGGCTGACATTTGTAGCAACTGGTTAAGCCGGTCGGGTCCGGGCAGTTTTACACTACAAATGAGTCCAACCTCGTGTCTTAGTCGATTAATTACACCTAATTAATCACCCCCATATTAATTATCCCTAATTAATATCAAGTTTTCCATAACATGGGTAGACCTAACTCAATAGGTAAATTCCCATGGGGTAGACCTAACTCAATAGGTAAATTCCCACTTATGGTAATTTATTTTTATGGTATGCTTAATCATACCCAATCATTCATTTATTAACATATTTACCCACCTCATCGTTCCCCACGTAAGTCGTTCTTATTTCATGTCATAATAAAAGGGGAAGATCCATCACACATATCATGGGTTTAGCATATAACTTTGTCATGGGTTAAAAGGATGTCAACTTGCATATATGAGCACATTTTAACCCAACCATATTTAACTCAACTTGCATATTATCATACACATGATTTGCATAACATGTTACTTATGAGCTTGCATATTATCATACACATGATTTGCACAACATGTTGAACTTGCATATAGGCATTCTCATAACTTGCATGACATGTTAAACATGCATTTAAGCATACACATAACTTGCATAAGCATTCGCATACTTGCATAAACATTCACATACTTGCATAAGCATACATAACTTGCATAACTTGCATATCATGTCATTTAAGCATATACATATCTTGCATAAGCATTCATATACTCGCATAAGCATGCATAACTTGTATATCACATAAATCTTGCATTTAAACATATACATGACTTGCATAAGCATCCATATACTTGCATAAGCATGCATAACTTGCATATCACTTTAAACTTGCATTTTAACATATACTTAACTTGCATAACTCACTTTGTTAAACATGCATAATTCCACTCATTCAATATGCATAAATCCTCTTGCTAAACATGCATATACTATCTTGTTAAACATGCATAAATCAACTTATTAAGCATGCATAAACCAATCTTATCAAATATGCATAAACATAGAACAACATAGAGTAACATATCATTATACATGATTCAAACTCACTAATCCGCATTTAAGACCATAAGTCTCATTACACCCAATCTACTTACTTTAACAATCAATGTTAAAGTGATAGAAACTCACCAAACTAAAGATTAACCAACTTATGAAGAGGAATTTGTTGCTAATTATGAAGATAATGATGATTAGAGAATGATTTGAGAGGGATTAGCTTGCAACTTCCTTCATGAACTAGTGGAGGCCATGCTCAAATTTCATTTTGCCATAGTTTAGTTACAAGACCTAATTATGAATGAATTAAGGTAGGGTTGTGGTCTTATTTATAGGATTAGGTGAGTGTTTTAGGCCCTTAGATTAACCCTAGATTAGATTAGGACCCTTAGATTTAGGAAATCTCTAGAACCAGCCTTCCTAGCCAGCCTAGAACCCAACCTGGTGCAACCTGGTGCACCCAGGTTCAATGGACGGTGCCACCCTGTCGACAGGCAAGTCGACAGGCATGTCGACCCCTGTCGACAGGCCTGTCGACAGCCCTGTCGACATGGGTTGGGCGGGAGACTTCCCGCCTGACCCCGCCTGGCCCATTCCAAATCTGAATTTTTAAATCTGTTTTAGTTTTGAATTTTCTGCAAACTTCATCGGGCCATAACTGGGCCATACGGACTCCGATTTTCGAAAACTCGGACTCTATTTCGCGTATTTTTCCGAGACGAACATAATGACGCAGCCCGTTTCCCCTAAATCCCACATCTGAGATTATTTATCCTATAATTAGTTAATTCTATATTAACTAAAAATTCGGGGTGTTACAGAAACTCACAATTCTAGAGTGACTTATGATGCTACTACCATGTGTAGAGCAAGTGCGAAAGATGTCTCTCAAGTAGTTGATGTGGTCACGTACTATGGGAATTTGACTGACATAATCTTGTTAGACTATCACAAATTTTATGTTCCAATTTTTAAGTGTCATTGGGCAAACATTAGAAACAAGGTGAAGGTTGAAGATGGATTTACTCTTGTTAATTTGCATCAAAATCAAGCTTTATTTTCAAGGGATCCATATATTCTTGCAAGTGAAACAAATTTTTTATTCAAGAGAGAATGATTCTTCGAATTGGTATGTTGTAATGAAGGCACCACCAAGAGGTTTTCATGAATTGGAGACATATGACTATACTGAAGACACAAGCTATGCTATTCAAAATTGCGAAGAAAACATGATAGATGTGGATTATGTGGAGGATGCCAGCTATGTTAGGGAAGATTGTGAAGGCATTTTGGGGAAAAGTTCCAGAAACCATCATTGATTATGCTTGAATTAGATTTTGTATCCATTATTAACTATTAGGTATCCATTATTTACTATTAGAAACGAATGAAAATTTAGCATTGACTGCCTTGTCGATAGATTACTTTGCTTTGAGTGCTTTTGGTTATTTTATTGTTGATTTGGTTGATGTTATTTTAGTGCACATATTTAATAATTGTTAAAGGCAAATAAGTATCTTTTGATAATCAAATTGAAGGAGCGATTTCCACCTTTACAAATGTTAGGGAAAATTACAATGCTCCTACACATTAATTATTTTTTCAGTTTTTTAACGATCTATAGAGTTTATCGGTTTGGGTTTTTGAGAATAACAAAACCATGATTTGGTTTTTCATATTATGATGAATTTTGATCGCAACTAATGTTTAGGTTTTTTTCTCCCTCCTTAATATCATAGAAACCACGTTAACCTATAACAATTGCTACCATAGTTTTGCATATACTTAGTCGACTTATATTTAATTATATATATAATAACACCATAATTTTTTTGCTTAAATTTAACACCATATGTAAATAGTGTTTTAATCTATGTGGGTCATTATTTAATTTAATTTTACCATCCTAATCTTAATTCAATCTTCTAATATTAGAGACAACAATTATTTTGATGTGTTGTTGGACCAAAGATTCATTATTAACCAACACAGTTGTGTCAACAGTTCATTATTATATGATACATTGATACCACATATACAAATTTGGATGAATTACATGATATATTGGGAAATGAAGGGTGCGTAAAAATATTGTGTGGTTTATTAGTTTTCAAAAATGGCATTTACCGATATGCTTCGTAAGTTACTTTATTTATTTTTCAGTTCTTACATTCAAATAGTTTATTGAATTATTAGTTTAAAAATAAAATGATGTGGTTTTGATAGGTCTAAATAAGGTATGTGACGGCCCTCCTCGCACCAGCCGATATTTCCCATGAAAGTGCGCTGTGTCAATGCCCGACTAGCATGGGACGGTCGCCAAAGAAAGGAAAAGGAAGGAAACTTTACGGTGAACTAACAAAGAACATGTAGAATGTCTCACAGCGCATGGAATAAAATATAATATTAATATAACTTTGACAACATAAAATAGGCGAGACCGTGCATAAGTTGGAAACTAAACCATCATAGCAGCGGAATCCAAAATACAGCTTATGATCCAACATCATTATTACAATTTCAAATTCACTGTCTCTAAAGCAAAATAAAGGAAAGGTACACTACTAATGCCCAAGCAGTGACCAGCAACAACACATGGAGAATATATGTAATAGTACGTAGGAGCCACTTGCTCGTCTCCGGATCAGCTACTCGTGCATACCACCTAACCTATCTCTAGTCTGCTCGTTTAGGAGCACCCAGAGTAATAAGAAGAGACATAAAACTCTGGGTCAGACAAGAAGTCTGGTATGAGCGATAAGCAACAAAACAGAACAATAACAGGTATAATCCAATCATACCTGAACCTGGACCTACAACCAAAGAGTCAGCACAACATACCGTACAATACTCTAAGGTAACACTAGCATAGGGTGTAAAGATAATGGGGGAGGGGGTGTGCATGTCACAGTGATAACAAAGAAATCAAGCATAACAACCATCCTCACATCTCTTACTCAGTGCGTAAAGCATACGATACCCATTACTCTGTTCACCTAATCCTTTGGGCCATGACGGAGTCCAAACCCGTATAACTATCACTACAAGCCCCTAATCCATCTCTTAGTGGTGAATCAAAATTATGGATATCGATAACCCCTTTGCACACGTCCCGCAGCAAAGCCCAATCATGAAGTTAACTCATTGGTTCCTATCTGGATCATGAGTTTTAACTTCTTTGAACTACCTTTGCATCTCGGGTTTTAGTCATCATCATCTCGGTTCGATCTCCATTCGGTTCGTAACTCCAAGCTTCCATTCATGTCCATACTTCAGTTCAGATGTGCATGGTTCGTGATTCGCCAGCGGTTCGCGGTTCCTGGTCATGCGCAACTCATGGGTCTCCTATTCAGGTCGTGATCCATGGACGGCTCGTGATCCTCTTCTACATAAGCTCGTGGTCCTCTTCCTCACGATCTCCCTCCTAGGGTTCACTATATTCCTCACAGTCGTGGTGTGAGGATTCGTCATCTTCCACACGGTCGAGGTGTGCGGATCGTCATCTTCCACACGGTCGAGGTGTGTGCATCGTGATCTTCCCTCACGGTCGCGGTGTGCGGATCATGGTCTTCCCTCACGGTCGAGGTGTGCGAATCGTGGTCTTTCCTCACGGTAGTAGTGTGCGGATCGTGGTCTTCCCTCACGGTCGAGGTGTGCGGATCGTTGTCATTCCCCACGATCGGGGTGTGGGGTTCGTGGTCATTCCCCACGATCGGGGTGTGAGGGGCGATCCGATCCAAATTCCTATAACTCTTCCAGCGAGCTATTTATGCCATATGATGGCGTTTTCGACCAATCTAGCTGTTCTAAACAACCGCAAAACATTTCAAAAAGTCATAGCATCATATATAATCGACCAAAAACACCAAAACAACAATTCAACATGTAAAGTAGATCAAATATACCCAAAAGCCCATGTTTTCCCCTTAATCATGTTTAACAACAACTAACAGTAGGATTAGCAAAATTTAATCGAATTATCCCAAATTTCTAACAGGGGCCTGAAATAACTTTTAGGAATTTTTACAAATTTTTCCGGATTTTTACAACACAAAATTTCGCTAATTAACACTAATTACCCTAATTAGCCATAATTAGTGAAAAACAAAGCTAATCACTCACCTTTGCCACAAATAAAACTTTCAGAACTGAAACTCCTCTGAGTTGGGGCGAATACTGATGTCTAACAACAGCTCTACTCTGAAATGGTGCTATTTCTCCTTGATTTGATGTTGCTAAGCTTAATTCTTGATTAGAAAGTGATTAGAGATGATTCTAGGTGTTGGGGGCCACTGTTAGGGTTTCTATGATGTAAGTGGCGGCTGGAAAGTAACTAAAAATCGAAATTCCTAACCCTAACAACCCTTAAACACTCCAAATCCCGAAATCCCCATTGGGCCTAGCGGCTAATCACCCGGTTAAGCCCAATTAAGCTGTTTTTCACCCTCTAAAACTTAATTCAGCCATATCTCCCAAACGGTAAGTCCGTTTGGCTAATGTGACCACTCTACGGAAAGGTAAACCATCATCCAAATCAAATGGAAGTGGTTTCAGGTCAAAACTCCTTACCAATCAAAAGTTATGGTCAAAACAAGATCAGCTAGGGGAAAACGGTCATTTAAAAATCGACGAAATCATGAACATGGGAAATGACCCCAATAGTCGTTCCCCAATGTTACATGACCATACGACTTCATACGAAAAAGAAATAAATATTCTACGATCCTTCGATGCGTAGAATGCGGGTCGTTACAAGATAAGTAGGTAAAAGGGGGTATGCAGTTAGCCTAAATAGTGCAAATCAGGGAAAATGGAGCAAATTCTATGTTTCATGCTTTTGTTAACAGTTGCACCGTTTATTTTAGCAATTCTATGCTTTTGTTAACATCTAATTTTTTCTGTTATATGCAACAAATGGGTAAAAAGTAGTCGGCTACTCTAAAATGGTTAAAACTAATGGATAAATCCACCACATCCAAAGCTAATGCATAGCACAAAGACAATAGGGTCGATAGCGAGTCACGTATTGAAGATAACTCGCAAGAAGTTAGAAACACGGAGAACTATCATGATCAAAATCAAGACATAGCTGAAGCAGTTGAGGAAAATACAACGCAAGTTAAATAAGATTTTGAAGTTGACATGAATGAGAGAACTTCTCAAGATGCTACCGCAAATCCAGTTATGAAGCGCAAACGTGGAGGTCCAACTAAAGTGAAAGGCTTCCAGTAAATCCATTGAGTCATATTGAAATCAAATTTAATGCAAAACCAATGGGGGATGGGTCTATCAAGCTTTCATCATATTTAGGTCCGCTAGTAAGGGAATATGTTCCTATTACACATGATAGGTGGAAAGATCTAAGTGAAACATTACAAGTTGCTTTGCGGGGTTGTATTTAGGTATGTCTTAGTTATTTTCCCAATTATTGTTATGTAAATTACGCCTTTGTGGAAGCGATCAGGATCTTCTTTCCCCAATTACTTAAAGATGATTTCTATGGAAACAAACACAGATATGAAAACACACGCACAAACACAAGATATTCCACCCAACCACCCTCTTTATTGATTCACAAAAAACAAATTTTGTTTACACTCATTGGTTCAACAACCAACAATAACAAATTACAAGAATCAATAACCTTATTGAGAAAGGGAAAGAATATATAGATGACTAACCCTCTTGTTGAAGAAGGAGAACAATGAAGAATGACGGCTAACTCTTGGATTAATTATCTTGGTCTTAATCCCCTGCTTTTAATCCAACCCTATATGCTTCTTTTATAGGAGAATAGGAGGCCTAGGAAAATACCCAATTTTTCCCTTAGAAATATATTAGAAATATACATCCAAAATAACCGGTCAACATCAAGAAAATGCCGCAGATGTCTAACCCAGAATTGTCAAACGTTTTTCCACACTCTCGGGTTTCAAAACCCTGTAGACACAGACGTCTGACTAAGATCCCTCAGAAGTTTGTGCTGAAGCTTAATGCAACCCTCTGAGCTGATGCATCATCTTCCTCCAAACTCCGGTTCACATACCTTTTCTCCACCACAAAGCACTCATCATCGTCTTCAACAACATATGTGATTTCATGTCACAAATCACAACACCTGTTACACTTGATAGGTGGAAAGATCTAAGTGACACATTACAAGTTGCTTTGCGGGGTTGTATTCAGGTATGTCTTAGTTATTTTTCCAAATTTAGTTATAATATATATGAAAATGATGCATTTTATATTACAAGTTCCTCCTCTCTTTTAATATTGTGGAATTGAACTCAGCAGGCTCCTCCATCTCAATCGATGGTACTTTGCTTACTTTCATAATTTGGATATTGTATATTTAAACTTTTAATTGTTGACCTAGTTTGTAGCTAACATTATTTACAAATTTAGTAATTTGTAAAATGACCCAGTGAACAACATCTATGTTCTATGATATAGTACAAATTCAGTTAGTTATAATTATGACTAGTAGATACAATATGTATTCATAATGTCCCATTCAGTTTAGTTATAATTATGACCAGTAGGTACAATATATAATTTCCTACGTTTGCTTGCTTTTAACTTGATCTTCAGACTGTTACACAGTAAGCTTTTTTTAGTTACCTGCTGTAGTATAATATTTTTCCTTTTTTTGGCTGTTATGCCCGTTTCAGTGGCTAATATCTTTTGTTTGTGTGAGATATGTACATTTAGTGAATATTTTTTTGTTTTTAAAATAATTTTTAACTTCTGTTTTGAAACAGTTCATGTTTTTCCTGGATTATATGAGTTGGAGTGCCATGGTTCTTAGTGGAATTTGTGTTCTTTTTTTCAACATCTCCTTGTTTTTTAATGTTGTAAGGTATTATTCAAATAAAATTTCTTTGCTAACCAAAGTTATGTTTATTCCTTGAATGTAGATGGTACCATAGAAAATCATGAAATATAATGATTTTACTATAGGAGATGTAAATAAAGCTTAAGTAATAGATGTAAATAAATTTACCATGGCACCGCATCAGGATACTCAAATCATGTATTATATCTTGGTATAAAAATGTCAGAATAAAAATAAATTTAGATTTCAGAATAAAACTATATATTTGAGCAATGAAGAAATGACAACTTATTTTTTATTTTAATATTATGCAAATCATCAACTTGGTTTATATAATTTCAAATTCATAAGAGGATACAACTGCAGATTTTGTTATATGAATTTTGATTTTGGAAAATAAATTTAATAATAAATTAGGTTGAAGAAGGAAAGAGAAAAAAATACGCAATAATCATCAACTATGTAGAGATTATTTGCCTACTCTTTCCCCTTCTCATCTTCCTTACTTCAACTTCCATTTAAGGTATACATCCCAACTTTTAAAGGTGGATACCCAGTGCCAAAGGCTCCCGTACTCAAGCGCGAGAGGACTTCCCATGTCAGTCTCCCGTCCTGATACTATTCTCATGGCTTTCCGGGCTCTGGGGGTGGTCGATTAGTGCCAAAGCCTTTCCCTCACATATGTGAAGAGGCCGGGACTCGAACTTTTAAACAAATCGAATTTTATAGTGATTTCAATGTGCAAAAAGATACAGAGCATATTTCAGCAAATTCTCAGTCTAAAAATAGGATTTCCTCAGTTTAAAAATAATTAATTTTAATTTCCATATTAGATATATTATTCAATATTTAACTTTGGTAATTTGTTATATTGCAGGCTAGATTTAAATTGGACGCGGAATGACAAAAAGCGAGCATATTTCAGCAAATGGGATGTATTTTTAGAGGTTCAAAAGCTAGATTAGTTCGCAAAATAGCAGACGCAAAGAACGAAGAAGAAAGAATTCAGATGAAACCTAACAACCTAAGCATGAATGAGTGGAAGAAGTTTGTTAAGTCCAAAACAAGTTCAGAGTTTAAGGTATTTTAGCATTGATTTGATTGTTTAAAAGATACCCACAACTGATACTTAAATTTGTTTAACTAATTATTCAAATAAAAATGTTTATTTATTGTCGCATTGGCTGAAAGTTGTGAAGTTTGAATTAGTGAACGAACATAAATAATGCAGTTTTATTCTTAGGAATTGAGTAAGAAATTCAAAGTTATTAGAAAGAATCAAATACCACACACATGTAGCCATAAAGGATGGCTCGAGTAGCTGAAGATTTGGTAAGAATTGTCAATTTATTTACTACAATATTTATTAACTAGTTAGTTAATGTTCCGTGTTGTAATAAATATTCGTTAAATATAGAAAAATATGAGTCCTCATCCATCTTTGGTTTCTCGAACTAAAGTTTGGATCAAATCTCACACACGGAAAAATGGCGAACCGGTAAATGTGACTGCTGCAGATGTTATCGTAAGTACTTTGATATTTTATTAGACAACAATTTGTTTGCTATTTTGATATTTCAATTGTGTATAATATGCATATATGACAGAAAGTGTAGGAAAAAAATAAACAAATCGAGAATGATTCAAATTCTGGCTCAACATCTAATTACAAAGAAGATGCGCTTGCACAAGTATTGGGACAAGACAGACTCGGGTGATTGAGAGGCATGGGAAGGGGTATAACTTACACAAATGCAATATGGGCACACATAAAGGATAAAGAGACAATTAGCATACAGAACAAAATTTAAAAATTAGATGGGCTGGTCTGCTTGCTTATGAAAATCAGGTAAACCTTGAATATGCAAATGAATTTCAAAGGAAATATTAGATGGCCACCTTTTATTGCTTATACATGGCCTTCAAATGAAGAATTGATGATTTGGGAAAAATAAAGAAGTGAATAACCTGATTGTGTATTCATATCCTACTGGATATGGATGTCATTTATTTAAATATCTGTGTGCAACCATGGGTCTGGGATTTTTCTTTAATTTTAGTAATACCCAAATTTTTCTCAAAAGAATCAAACAGGTCATTTGTTTCAATCCTTAACAAGTATTAAGTATATGATTGCATCCTTAGCATGAAAGTAAATTGCAATTCTTATGAAGAAAAATCAAAGGTGAGGGTAAATGAATTTGTATTTTGTTACTTGGATTATCACAAAATCTTGGGTGAAATAATTTTTATTGCAGCAGAATATACATCACAGTCAAATACCTATTGATAACAGTTGATTGGTATAAATCTAAAATGAACTCAACCAAGCGTTGGTAGTTGCCACATTGGTAAGTTATATGGCTAATAATAAAAGTGTTTAACATAGTATTTCACCAATGAAAATTCATCAACGAAATACAAATATTTATTGAGCATGCTACTGATATGTATCAAAAATTAACCAAGTGTAAGTAGTAATTGAAGAACAAAACGCATTGATAATTCAAATCAGTATTAAGCAATAAGTATATTTGCGAGCTTTTCGCATTTAGGATAAAAAAATAAATCAAGCTAAACTCACCCCCAAAAACTTTAGGATTTCAGTCAGAACCCACCTTAACTGTTACATGATTCATCACCCAAAACAAAATAACTTTTGATGCTATTTAGGATTGCGAAATCACTTAAGGTCTCATGTGCCAGCTTAACAGTTTGATGATTCATCACCCAACATATTAGTGTATTAATTACTGCAATCAGTTAAAGTTTAGTTCAAAGCTTACAGTATTAACATCATCCAATTTTCTAAAAGATCTAACAAACTTCATCATTTAAACATAACAAAACAAT
Organism: Allium sativum; assembly: GCA_030737875.1. Classification (NCBI taxonomy): domain Eukaryota; kingdom Viridiplantae; phylum Streptophyta; class Magnoliopsida; order Asparagales; family Amaryllidaceae; genus Allium; species Allium sativum. The sequence goes on along the minus strand of CM060913.1, from coordinate 765,373,428 downwards.
ACATTGTTATCTATGTGTGTGTGTTTTGTGTTTTTTTTAATAGTTTTTAACTGTTTTTTGGTGTTTCGAGGCAAGTCAGGAAAAATAGATGGTTAACATTTTTAGCTTGGAGTACTTACCATGAAAAGAAAAACACACATATTGAAAGAAAATAAACCCTTTAATAAAGATATTTGATCCTGATGTTAGCAATGTTGCAGCCTTAATTTTTTATTTTGTTGCATGATCAAATTTAATATAAAAAAGTCCTAATGAGCTGTTGCATGCTAGTGCAGTAGCAGGGTTGCTGCCTCATATGCACTGTGTAGTTCAACCATGGGAATTAACTTTGCCATTTCTAACCAAAAAAGCTTATTTTCAAAATCACGTCTATAATTCCGTCTATACTCCAGTGTATACTATTGTGTTTCTATATATACTCCACTGAACTGTGTTTAGTCTGTTTAATTGAACTTTGTTTGCCTAAAATTCAATTTTGTTATTTGTTTGGCAGAGAAAAGAAATCTTGGATGAAGCGAATGCATCTCAAGCGGCAAATGTACCTCAAGTGGTAAAAGTTATTTATAGTACTAGAGTTATTTCATTATATTTGACATTTATTTTAATTATTAATACAATTTGTATTTGGTTAGTTGTAGAATAAACACGGTGAAAAACATGACACATATGATCTATTAGACTGGAGTGAGACTGATGAAATTGTTGCACAAGAAAGAGTTGTGTCAAGTGACCCAAAGGAGCTTCTTCAACAAATCCCTTTAGGGCCAAATGCGAAAAAAATTATAATAGACATTGTGAGGAAACCGATGCTTTCTTGTGGAGGCCTTCACTTTATTTGACACACATTGGACAAGTTGAAGGTGAGATGATAGCATGACCAGCTAGTAAAGTTGCTTCGCACAACTTCGATAACTTTGGAAATGAAGATAATGCGGTAATATGTAATCTTTATACTTACTAAAATTGCACTGTGATTGTTAAAAATAAAAATCAACATGTTCTTTTTTAATAGAGTAAAAGCAGCAGCACAGATCATAAATGCAAATTAATGATTGAAGTGGGAGTGAAGAATTAGTTGCAGAAGGACGAATACATTCGAGTGATCCAAAACAACTTGTGAATGATCTTCCTCTAAGGCCGGGCGCCATTGCAGTTCGGATAGATAAACCAAAAGTTGAAGAAGCTTTTCTGTGGAGGCCCACTAACGGTTTGACACGAGTTGTAGATGTCATTGGTATCAAAGTCGCATGGCCTAAATCAAAAGTAGTTATTGAAACGGTTAACACTGCATCATCGGATAATCATATGAGTGTTGTCGAAAAGGTAAACTTAATTATAATTAACACTACCTTATTTGTTTCATCGTACAAATTGTTGATGCACATAATAATATAACCTATTTGTTTAATTGATAGAGTCCAAATTTTATGCCAAATGATAAATGCAAGTTGATCAATTGGTTGGGAAAGAGCGAAATAGTTGCATTAGGACGCGTGTCTTCGATCGATCCAACCGCAATGGTTCATTCTGTTCCTTTGGGAATAAATGCAATTAAAGTTTGGATAGATATTGTAAAAATTCCGAAAGCACGTCTATGGAGAACAACATCCGATTTAGAAGTCACTGAAGATGCTCTTGGTACTACCATAGCTTGGCCAGCTGCGAATGTTATAATGGAATCAACTTCAAGTATAACTCAAATTTTGTTTACATTTGACACTATTTTTTCTTTTTCTCATTTGATCCTGATTTGTTCTTTCTGCTTGAGAACATCTTCCCAGCCAACATTTTCGTTATACTATTAGTCGTAGGTAGCATTGCCTTCTTGTGGACTTCTAGGTCCCGTTCAAACCTTAAAATTTCAATTTGAATCAATTAATGCTAAATTAGATAACGAAGTTTAATCCAAAACATTAGCTATCGATGAGGGAAGAAGCCAGGATTTTGTTAGTGGAGGTCAATTTTTTTTACAAACTTGATGCCTTGTGCTAAAGGCAAGAAGTTACATTTCTTTTTGATACCCAGACAAATCAGATACTGCTGAAGTCTTATGAGAGAGTATGCATTGCAAGACATGTTACATTTTCATTTTTTTCCAGAGTGATTTGTACTCCTTCAGGAAATTAGCGTTCAACTGACATATGCTTTGATCACATGAATTATCTATTGGGGGTAAATATCGTATCAAGCATTAAAGATAGTTATGTTTATCTCGTTACCCATGGTAGGATTATGATAGCCACGTGCTTCCCTGCCGCGATGTTTCGTCTGTCGTCGGGCATGTTTGTATGTGCCGCGATCGAGGTTACCGACTGAATGCACACCATTCCAGATAATTTTGCGGAAAATGTCTGTGCATTCATATAATTTTACCCTAAATGCACACTGTTTTTGCACGGAGCCTGAATGCACAGAACCTCTTCGTAGCCGAAGACATCAGCCTTTGCTGTTACTGCCACCATTGGTATCTGATGCAAGGTACCCTATGGTCCCTCTTATCGTAGTTAAAACCCTACTGAAATCCCATCCTAGGAGCGTACCTTACGGTATTTGCATTGCTCATGCAAATATGTGAGAGCACGTCGTGCAGTTTCTGTCTAGAGAACCGTTCGGCATGTGCTCATATACCAACATTTTGTGCAGCCCTTCGGAGAAGAATCCCTTGCCAGTGCTTTTGCACTCCAACTCTGTATGTCCTTCCTCCCGACCAACCATACCATACGATCCATTGCTCAATGAAGTACACATACCCCCATACGATCCTTTGCTGGCGAGCGTCTAAAGTAGGAATTTTTTTATAGGGACGAATCTACTGTAAGAATAGAAAGATTAGAATACACAAAATGTATGATAGAAATCACCCCAAACAATGAACTCCCTAATGAATTTCCTATTCAATTGTTTGACAATAGTGAGCAATTTGTCCAAGTACGTTACTTATGCAAACCGGAGCGCTCTAAAGCTTCTGGTCATGAACTAGATAGACAGGTGTTTGGTTTCCCAGTAGGAAAGAGGTGAATGCTAATGTAAAGTTGAACGACAATTCCACTGAAATATTGGAAACCAGCTAAAAGAATGAAGCTGACAAGATGAATACGATTGTAGGTGTGCCTCTGAGTAAAAATAAGAAATTGTGGAAAAGGGTAAATGGTAGAAATAAATTGGTTGTATCGAATCTAACTCATGTCAAAATGGATTGGTTATGAATAATTATCCAGATATGCTCACTGTCTGTAAAACAGTAAAATGGATTGGTTATGAATAATATTAGTGTTTCCAACAAATTTGCTGTACAAATATTAATTTCAGTTAAATAGAATATTGGTGGGAAATGTTAATTTCAATTTACTGAAATGATACCATCAAAGACAAGGATGGTTCTATGTTAGTGAATATTAATTTCAATAAATTGAATATTGTTCGTTATTGTCAACGCAACAATCTGAGGGCGAAGTTGCTTTCAATCCCGTATAATAATATTTTAGTATATATAATACCTCGTTACGAGCGAGTGTAAACTGTTTATCGGGAATGGAATAATCTTCCTGTAATCTATATTTAACATCTAGAGTTGATAGAAATAAAATAATATACAAATTCATTATAGTACAATATTAATAGTCTAAAGGCCGCGGTATAAACGATTTTCCTTTATTATTTAAAATTAACAACCCGTAATTTCTAAACCAATTTAATTTTTTTTATTTTAGCAATTTTAATGGGTTTTGAATATTTAAAATGATTTATTTTAAATAATAACGACTAAAAATTTATTTAAATCGAAGTTAGAACGCATTAATTTATTTTAATTATAAAATGAGCCTGAAATGACGCGGTAGTATGAAAATTCGATTTTAAACTTCAACTGAATATACATGATTCAATGTAAACCAGAATTGGACGAAACAAGAAACGTTAGAGTCTATTTAACTATATCTTTCTAATGAATGTAAGAAACTAATATTTCACTTTATAAATTGTAAGTTATGTCCAGTTTAAAATTTAAAATAGTCGCTATGGAATTTATATATATTTTAATATAATATATAGCCCTTAAAAATAGCCATTTTGCAAACGACCTCCGTTTTCGATAAAACCACTTTTGTTGGATCCGGAACATCAATTTATAGGTAGATTTAAAATTTCATAATTTTTGAAATTAATATGTGAGCGTGGTGAATTTTAACTTGTTTTGTCAATTTAGTTTAAATTTAATCGACCCAGAAAAATGCCATTTTTCAAACGGTCTCTAAATTCGACGAAATTAATTTTTTAAGGACTGTATCGTCAAATCATAGCTAGTTTTCAATAATCGTAATTTTTGGAGTCAGTATGTGTCCCCGGTAAATTAAAATGTACGTTCAAATTCAATATTGACCGTTATATCAATTTATATTTTAATTTTGATAAAAACTGACAGAAACAATCGAATTGGGTTACGAAACATATCCCATTGTGTCCGAAATGGGGGTATTTGGCTAGGGGCGATAGTCATTGGGTCTGGTTTGGAGTTATGCAAAATAGAAATAAAAAGGAATAAAATATTATTAAAAATAAGTATAAATATCAACCTTTCTTCCCAAAACCCTAGTCAAACGGGCATAACGGTCAACCCATAAACAAGCCGCCAGTTCACAAAATCGAAGGCCGATTTTTTAAGATCTTCTTCCACATTTATTTCAAAATCCATGCAATAATTTTGGAAATTTATTAAAGCAAAATTGAAGAGCTCTATGAGATCTTTAAGATGAACGGTTGTGATCGAAATTCGCGACCGGGTTTGGGAGATTTCTACCCTCAAAGGGTTCACGTTCGAGATGGGTTTTTGGGGACCTGGGCCCACCGATTTGGCCATGATTGCTGGCGGTGAAAAGGGGCACTCCGGCGCAAGTGGTGGTGGTGCTAGATCAGAGGCCGGTGGCCTCTGGTGTGGAGCGGCTGACGAAAATTGAATTGAGGGTTGGGTTTTCGCATTCCAAGAAATTGAACGATGGAGAAGGTATTAAGGAAGGATTAAAATTTAATTAATTAATTATTAAGTTAATTACAAGTTTAACTGTTCAAAGTTTAAAATATAATATCTTTTTCAAATGATATCAGCTATTCGCGAGCTCAGTTGCGTTGGAATTGTATCGAAAAGCTCTACAACATGGAACTGGCTAGAATGGAAAAGGAGCAAGTTATTGTTTTTGATAAAATTAAATGTTTAGTTTAATTTTAATAAAATAATTTCCAATAAAGAATGACAGAGTGGAAATCAAAGTGAGACACTAAACTATTTGTACAGTTATTTTATAACTGAAAATATATATAGATTGTTGATTTTTATTTGTTGTATGTGACATTGCTTGAGTTCAATACATGAACTATTCACGACTCATTTGCACAAGAAGCGTTGTTTGAATATACGACACTCGTATTTCAAACAATGTGGATAGACACTTTTTGGTTGTTGAAATGAGATATAAATAACCATTTATTATTTAAATAGTGAAAATTGGTAAGTTATAAAAATAATTCAAACCGAATTAGAATTGGTTAAATTTATTAACCAATGATTTATTTAAATAGATTGTTGTTGTTTGAAAACCCCACATGGGTATTGGGATGATATTTGACTTACACAAATCCCAAGTGATTAGTTCGTATGTCAATCGTTTGGTCGACCGGCCGCTGTAAGCGTGAATTGTTTATTTACGACTTACACGGACTGTAAATTACACTCTGGATGTGACTTAAATGTTTTTTAGTTATTTATCACTATTTTTGAATACATGCTATGTATGGAATCCATATAAATAAAATTATATCGTAATTGATTGAGTCTGATTCCAATTCAGAAATAACGAATATTTAAAAAAAATATTCAGTGAAGAATTAAAGTATGATTCTGATGTGCGATTTTGGATAGACACGAAAATATTGAAATGTGAAGCCGAGTTGAGTAGTTAAACGCCATTTTAACCTGAACGGGTTTATCGATCGATTTTATTCATTTTATAATGAATGCGAAAAGGAAATGGATTTCAAAATCAGATATTTTGAAAATATTATCATTTTAATATTATAATGATATGGAATATTCAGTTTTGATTTAAAACTGAAAATGAAGTTGAAATCGTTCAAAAATGAATTTATAAACGATTTATAAAATAAATTGTAAATGGAAATCGATGATATATATATACATATATATATATTATATTTAATGACTTGAATAGAATGCGCCGCACGACGACCATTCGCGAATTTAAACCATTAACTTCAAATGGACGTAACGGGAGATCCGACTGTCGGATTCTCCTAAAACCAGAACCATTGGGTTTGTATCGAAAAGAGCTTTCGGATGGTAATAAGATATTTGAAATCTAACAGCTATATTTAAAAATATGGTTATATCTGTTTTGGAAAAGGTCGTTTTAAATGCAGTTCGATGACCGTATATGGAAATCGACTGAAATGGCGATATTAAAATCATTAAAAATACGAATAAATTATGTAAAAACATAATAAATGATTTGAAAAGAGTTTGGATAAATATTCCATATTTGTAAAGATAAATGATATTTTTATTAGAATGAACTAGTTAACAACTAGAATAAAGAACTAAAAGGAATTGAAATGGTTTTAAAATAACCAGAGTTTTCCAACGAATAAATTGGAACGGAGTCAAATGGGAATAATATTCGAAATGTTTTGATAATTAATTTCGTGATTATATGGACATTGTTAGTAATTTGGAAGATATACGTATATACATACATATATATATATATATATATATATCATTATTCCCAATACGATATTTGTTGGTTTCAGAATTTGATATTGAATATAAGCCGATATAATTTCTATTTAGAGTCTTGTATTTAATATCAAATTGGATTTTGGGTTTGTCATGAATGGTGTCTTAAATAACACTGATCTTAAACCCAGTTGAGAAAGGAATAAATCTTTTAATTAAGATTAATGAAGTTTTCCAATATATAAATTGGAATTAAATAGAAGATGATTTTGGGTTCATTATGAACGATGTTTTAAATAACATTTGTTCTTAAAACCCAATTAACAGTAAAGATATGATTTGGAATTTATAAATCTTTTTATTAAGATTTAATGGAAAATTTGCAAAATAAAGTTTTCCAATTTAATAAATTTAATTGGAATTGAATGGAATTCGGTTTGGTAATAATCGAGATGAGCTTCTGTGAAGGAAGATCCTTACTATATATGGAATTTAAAAGGCTTGGTCGTTATTCCATTTATATTATTTGTCTAATACGGAAATTTAGATCCATTATATATATTGATCTGTTTCCCATGACGATTCCATATTTTTTGGAAGATGAATTTGGGGTTTATCATGAAATGTGTTTTGAATGACATCGGTTCTTTAACCCTGTTAAAGACAGGATTTATTTCCTAAAATTTGGATAATCTTTAAGTAATGATTTTTGAGATTAAAACTGAGCTAAAGTTTTAATGAATCTTTAGGTAGATTAAAAATGAGAATAGGACTAGTAAATTTATTGAATTCATGAAATGATCAAGAATGGAGTACCGCCAGTTTTACTCCATATGATAGTTAAATCTTTGATTAGATTTGAACGTGAAATGGTAATTAAATTTACCGATAACACTGTGGGTGTTGAATATGGAGTACTACCAGTTTTGCTCCATGGGATGAATAGGTTGGGATTGGGATAATAAAATAAATGATTACTTTGGTAAATCTCGATAATCCTGACTAGTTTTATAAACCTTAATTTGGTTTAAATTGTTAAAGGATAAAATAAAATCTTTTGAAATCGATATCCAAAGGAAGATTAAAGAAATAGTTTGAATGAACTTATCTTTGATATTGATGGGAACCTTTCCATGAAGATGTGAATATTTGAATAAAAGAATATTCTGGATTGGAATAAGGTGTATGATTTGTTTTACAGCACTTGATTATAAGATACGTGAATTATTCGGAAAGACCGGGTTTAACCCATTCTGAATAATTAATACGACAACTAAAAGTCGACGATGAAGACGGTGGTGGAAGATCGGAGATATTTACATCGTTTGGATGATTACCGATGTCTTGGTTGGACTGTACACCAAAGATATGGTAATAAGTGGTAATCGTCCAGACGTACTTGGAGATCGACCAGATATGCGAGGACCTCTCTCGTGTATTGGACATATGGGATGAGGAATAAGGTGCCTCCGGTTTCGTTTAGACCTAGAACGGACTTGTAAATGGATGTGTGTCTGACATTGGATTTCATTCTGTATTGATTGATTTCTATTAAATATATATCTATTTGGCGGCGGAGAATTTATTCTCTTACTTAACACCCTTCTCTGAGACGTACGAGCTTAGAGGTTATATATTGATATAAATTAGTTGTATGGCATGAATTGTCAATGTGGCATGCTAAGATGCAAATGATCAAGGCTTTTGTTGAAAAGCAAAGTCTTGTGGTTGATGATCAAAGCATGACTTTAATTAGCATAGCTTTGTGTCTAGCGTTAATTCGCGAGCCTCACACCTCGGTATGAGTCTAAAACGGGATAGTGACTGCAAGAAGTGCATGTGTTTCTTTCCAGCTAGGAGTGATGTCATGGTATGGAGCCTAGACATTTATTTATATGGATGTTGGAAAGCGAGGTACCTCAGATTTGAGTCCCTAGTGGCTATTGATATAGTCGACATGCTGACCAGATTTTATGCCCTATAGGGCAGGGAAACGTACTGTTCAGGAATAACCAATCCACTAAAGTAAGTGTGGACCGACCCTGAAGATCCAGGTGCAGTTGCGGTTGAATCCTGAGGCATAGGCTAGAGTGTCTCGAATCGGAAGGAGCCATCTCTTGCTTTGACTCATGATGGAAATCCAATTTCCAATACGACATTGAGCGATTTTAATTGTAAACCTATATGGCGACATAATATATGGTACCTATGTCGTTTATGATTGATACATTTATATTTGAAGTTGATTTCTTCACTTATAGTAATAGTAAAAGATAAATTTCGTGTACCAAGCATATTTGGCAATATAAGGTAAAACACTATCCTCCGGCTTGCTTGCATTGTGTGATGGGACCTTAGTCTTATAATGGCTTCATTTTTCCTTTTAGCATTGCGCTGTTTGTTTTGTGGTATTCTTGGGAGAAAACTCGTTCCGTGTTATACGGCGTGGTCCCTTGACTTACCCAACTTTAAAATAAAATTAATAACTGTTTTAGTTCTCACACCAGTCCCATGACTGGCTCGGAGTTTATTGTTTTAACCAAAACTCTGGGTGCCCCTATTTTCGACATGAGCAGTCAGTAGTTTTGGTTTTGCATATTTCTATTTAACAGGATACTGGATTACAGCTGGAGCTATATTCGAAAAGCTTTGTATATGTACATTTCTTTTAGTTGTGTTTGTCGATGTATTTTCTACTGTTTTGTAATTTAAATCTCTGATATTATTTTTCCGCTGTATAATATTTATTCATACTCTGATGTAATTGTTGTAATAGCAATGAAATGTTCTAATGTTTTTGTTCTGATGCGTCGTGTTCTCAATATAATCCGGGCTCCTCCGTCTCCTCGAGGATCGGGGAAGTCTGGGTCATCACGGTTTGGTATCAGAGCTTTGGTTTACAAAGCTCGAGAACAAGACACATTAGAACCAAACGAAAGAATCCATCGGAGATAGGATTAGTAACATCCTATAAGGATAACTCGTTAGAGATAAGATCAGTAGTATCCTAGAATGAGTTTGAAGAGTGTTGTTTATTGAAAATGAATTTAATTTTGAAAATTATATCTTATAATACGTATTTAAGTGTTTTATTTTATGTTGATTTTGGACTATCGAGTATAAGAAGATTTTGAATATATGTCTGATCCACGTGTACTTGAAGTCTCAAATATACTGGGTAGATATAGAATCACACTCTAGTTGCCTGGAGGTGATCCTGATGATCGCTATAGCAACATCAGTTTTTATGTTCGAGTTTCGAAAGTGAGATATCTATATGATTCCAATTGACTGGTGTGAGAACCAAAACTTAGAATTTATTGTTTGTGATTTGGCACTAAAAATATGATTTTGAGTATCTATTAAAGATATATGTTTGAAAAGTTAACCAACTAATAGATTGCTGGTTGTGTTGTATGATTATTAATTTAACTAATAAAATTATTGGAATGATAATTAATTTAACTAATATGAGAATGAATGTTAAATTAAACCAAATCAAATATAATATAGAGCTAAATAGAAATATTTAGTTCGAATTGGATTTATATATTAGATAGATATGAACATATATATACATGCTGAGCAGGTTATGGATTTACTGTTGGGCAGAGAAATATATTGCGTGCCCAACAAATAGGTGCACCTTAATGAGTTGGTTGCGCAATTTTGTTTATTATATAAACTACTGTGAGTGTTTTTGGATGCGTTGTGATGGTTGTTTTGTGTGAGGTTAAAAACATACGTCCTAGGATAGCAACAAATAAATTATGAACTACACCGCATGACATACTACATTAAGAAAATATATCATATCATATTCCATATAAGCATTTGGCGCTTATATGACGAGGTTTGGATTACCATACGGGCGAGATGCTTGTATGGCGAGGACTGAATTACAATTTGAACAGAAGACTTATAGTGGACTTAATAAAAACATGTAACGATGCTCGGGGCAGGATTTAATAAAAACCCTACACAGGTCTGGAGATGGCAAAAATTCACGTCTCTCTTGTTTTTAGTTACGGCACATGGTTATTTAATTTCCAACACTAGGGTAAGGTATGAGATTTCGACTTTTTACACGTCTCCTCGTGCATAGATTGGTCACAAAAATTGTGTAGGCTTTATATTGATTTATTGGGTGCCTAATACGACCCAATAAAATTTTCAAACCCTCCCCGTACAAAGGAGGTTATGGCGAATTTTTTCGAAATTTTAGGGTGTTAGCCAAATTTTTGAGAAATTAGAAATTTCTTAGAAACTGAAAAGTTAAAGAATGAAAGCCATAATGAAAGTTGAGTAGGTTAGTTAAACAACTTTCAGCTCCGTTCCTTTTCGAGGACGAAAAGATTTTAAGTAGAGGAAATTGTAACAAACCGGAATTTCTGAACCAATTTAAAAAAAATTTAATTTAGCTATTTTAATGGATTTTGAATATTTAAAATGATTTATTTTAAATAATAACGACTAAAAATTTATTTAAATCAAAGTTAGAACATATAAATTTATTTTAATTATAAAACGAGCCTGAAATAGCGCGGTAGTTTGAAAATTCGATTCTAAACTTCAATTGAATATTCAGGATTCAATATAAACCAAATTGGACGAAACAAGAAATGTTAGAATTTATTTAACTATATCTTTCTAATGAATGTATCACTTTATAAATTGCAAGTTATGTCCAATTTAAAATTTAAAATAGTCGCTTCAGAATTTATATATATTTTAATATAATATATAACCCTTAAAAATAGCCATCTTGCAAAAGACCTCTGTTTTCGATGAAACTACTTTTATTAGATCAGAATGTCAATTTATAGTCAGGTTTAAAATTTCATATTTTTTGGAATTAATACGTGAGCGTGGTGAATTTAAACGTGTTTTGTCAATTCAGTTTAAATTTAATCGACTAGAAAAAAGGCCATTTTTCAAATGATCTTCAAATTCGACGAAATTAATTTTGTTAGAACTGTATAGTCAAAACATAGCTAGATTTCAAAATTCGTAATTTTTGGAGTCGATATGTGGCCCCGATAAATTAAAATGTACGTTCAAATTCAATATTGACCGTTATATCAATTTATTTTTTAATTTTGATAAAAACTGACCGAAACAGTCAAATTGGCTTACGAAACATATCCCATTGTGTTCGGAATGGGGGTATTTGGCTACGGGCGACAGTCGTTGGGCCTGTATTGGAGTTATGCAAAACAGAAATAAAAAGGAATAAAATATTATTAAAAATAAGTATAAATATCAACCTTTCTCCCCAAAACCCTAGTCAAACGGGCATAACGGTCAACCCATGAATAAGCTGCCAGTACACAAAATCGAAGGCCAATTTTTTCAGATCTTCTTCCCCATTTATTTCAAAATCCATGCAATAATTCTGGAAACTTATTAAAGCAAAATTGAAGAGCTCTATGAGATCTTTAAGATGAACGATTGTGATCGAAATTTGCGACGGGTTTTGGGAGATTTTTACCCTCAAAGGGCATGCGTTCGAGATGGGTTTTTGGGGACCTGGGCCCACTGAGTTAGCTACGATTGCTGGCGGTGAAAGGGGGCGCTCTGGCGCAAGTGGTGGTGGTGCTAGATCAGAGGCAGGTGGCCTCTACGGTGGAGCGGCTGGCGGAAATTGAATTGAAGGTTGGGTTTTCACGTTCCAGGAAATTGAACGATGGAGAAGGTATTAAGGGAGGATTAAAATTTAATTAATTATTAAGTTAATTACATTTTTAACTGTTCAAAGTTTAAAATATAATATCTTTTTCAACTGATATCAGAAATTCGCAAGCTCAGTTGCGTTGAAATCGTATCGAAAAGCTCTACAACATGGAACTGATCAAAAAGGAAAAGGAGCAAGTTACAGTTTTTGATAAAATTAAATGTTCAGTTTAATTTTATTAAAATAATCGCCAATAAAGAATGACAAAGTGGAAATCAAAGTGAGAATTCTCTCAGTAAATTATTTGTATAGTTATTAATTTTATAACTGGAAATATATATAGATTGTCATTGTTGTTTTTATCTGTTGTATGTGACATTGCTTGAGTTCAACACATGAACTATTCACGACTCATTTGCATAAGAAACGTTGTTTGAATATACGACATAAGTATTTAAAACAATATGGATAGACAATTTGTGGTTGTTGAAATGAGATATAAATGTCCATTTATTATTTAAACAGTGAAAATTGGTAAGTTAGAAAAATAATTCAAACAAAATTAGAATTGGTTAAATGTATTAAACAATGATTTATTTAAATAAACTGTTGTTATTTGAAAGCCCCACACGGGTATTGGGATGATATTTGACTTACACAAATCCCAATTGATTAGTTCGTATGTCGATCGATTGGTCGACCGGCCGCTGTAAGCGTGAATTGTTTATTTACGATTTACACGGATTGTAAATTACAGTTTGGATGTGAATTGAATGTTTAATAGTTGTTTATCACTATTTTTGAATACATGCTATGTATGGAATCCATATAAAATTATATGGTAATTGATTGCGTCTGATTCCAATTCAGAAATAATGAATATTTTAAAATAATATTCAGTGAAGATTTTGATGTCTGATTTTGGATGGACACAAAAATATTGAAATGTGAGGCCGAGTTGAGTAGTTAAACGCCATTTTAACCCGAATGGGTTTATCGATTGATTTTATTCATTTTATAATGAATGCGAAAAGGAAATGGATTTCAAAATCGGATATTTTGAAAATATTATCATTTTAATATTATAATGATATGGAATATTCAATTTTGATTTAAAATTGAGAATGAAGTTGAAATCGTTTTAAAATGAATTTATAAACGATTTATAAAATATGTTTTAAATGGAAATCGACAATATATATATTATATATATTTAATAACTTGAATAGAACGTGCCACACAGCGACCGTTCGCGAATTTCTACCACTAACTTCAAATGGATGTAACGGGAGATCCGACCGTCGGATTCTCCTAAAACAGGAACCATTGGGTTCGTATCAAAAAGAGCTTTCGAATAGTAATAAAAGATTTGAAATTTAATAGTCAAAATTTAAAATATGTCCAAATCAGTTTTGGAAAAGGTCACTTTAAATGCAGTTCGATGACCGTATATGGAAATCGACTAAAATGGCGATATTAAATTAAAAATATGAATAAATTATGTAAAAACATAATAAATGATTTGGAAAGAGTATGGATGAAATATTCCACATTTTTAAAGATAAATGATATTTTTATCAGAATGAACTAGTAAACAACTAGAATAAAGAACTGAAAGGAATTGAGATGGTTTTAAAATAACCAAAGTTTTCCAACGAATAAATTGGAACGGAGTCAAATGGGAATAATATTTGGAATGTTTCGATAATTAATTCCGTGATTATACAGATATTGTTGAGGAATTTGGAAGATATATATATCGTTGTTCCCAATGCGATGTTTGTTGGTTTTAGAATTTGATATTGAATATAAGCCAATATAATTTCTATTTAGAGCCTTATATTTAATATCAAATTGGATTTTAGGTTTGTCGTGAATGGTGTCTTAAATAACACTGTTCTTTAATATAGTTGAGAAAGGAATAAATCTTTTAATTAAGAATAATTAAGTTTTCCAATTCATAATTATAAATTGGAATTAAAATAGAAGATGATTTTGGGTTCATTGTGAACGATGTTTTAAATAACATTTGTTCTTAAAACCCAATTAACAGTGAAAATATGATTTGAAATTTATAAATCTTTTTATTAAGATTTAATGGAAAATTTCCAAAATAAAGTTTTTCAATTTAATAAATTAAATTGGAATTGAATGGAATTCGGTTTGGTAATAATCGAGATGAGCTTCTGTGAAGGAAGACCGTTACTATATATGGAATTTAAAAGGCTTGGCCGTTATTCCATTTATATTATTTGTCTGATACATAAATTTATATCGATTACATATATTGATCCGTTTGCCATGAAGATTCCATATTTTAAGGAAGATGAATTTATGGTTTATCGTGAACTGTGTTTTAAATGACATTAGTTCTTTAACCCAGTTAAAGACATGATTTATTTTCTAAAATTTGGATAATCGTTAAGTAATGATTTTTGAGATTAAAACTGAACTAAAGTTTTAATGAATCTTTATGTAGATTAAAAATGAGAATGGGATTAGTAATTTTATTGAATTGATGAAATGATCGAGAATGGAGTACCTCCAGTTTTACTCCAGATGATAGTTAAATATTTGATTAGATTTGAGCGTGAAATGGTAATTAAATTTACCGATAACACCGTGGGTGTTAGAAGTGGAGTACTACCAGTTTTCTCCATGGGATGAATAGGTTGGAATTCAAATAATAAAATAAATGATTACCTTGGTAAGGCTCCATGATCCCGACTAGCTTTATAAACCTTAATTTGGTTTAAATTGTTAAAGGATAAAATAAAATCTTTTGAAATTGATATCCAAAGGAAGATTAAAGAAATAGTTTGAATGAATTTATCTTTGATAAAATTGATGGGAACCTTTCCCTAAAGATGTGAATATTTGAATAAAAGAATATCCTGCATTGGAATGAGGCGTATGATTTGTTTTATAACACTTGATTATAAGATACGCGAATTATTCGAAAAGACCGAGTTTAACCCATTCTGAATAATTAATATGATGACTAAAAGTCAACGATGAAGACGATGGTTGAAGACCGGAGATCTTCACACCGTTTGGATGATTACTGATTTCTTGATTGGACTGTACACCCAAGACATGGTAATGTGCGGTAATCGTTCAGACGTACTTGGAATCGACCGGATATGTGATGACCACTCTCCTGTATTGGACATATGGGACGAGGAATAAGGTGCCTTCGGTTTCATTCAGACCCAGAACGGACATGTAAATGGATGTGTGTCTGACATTGGATTTCATTCTATATTGATTGATTTCTATTAAATATATATCTGTTTGGTGGCGGGGAATTTATTCTCTTGCTTAACACCCTTCTCTGAGACGTATGAGCTTAGAGGTTATATATTGATAGACATCAGTTGTATGGCATGAATTGTCAATGTGACATGCTAAGATGCAAATGATCATGGCTTTTTTTGAAAAGAAAATTCTTGTGGTTGATGATCAAAGCATGGCTTTAATTAGCATAGCTTTGTATATTGCGTTAATTCACGATCCTCACACCCCGGTATGAGTCTAAAACGGGATAATGACTGCAGGGAGTGCATGCGTTTCTTTCTAGCTAGGAGGGATGTCATGGTATGAGGCCAAGACATTTTACTTATGTGGATGTTGGAAAGCGAGGTACCTCAAATTTGAGTCCCTAGTGGCTCTTGATATGGTCGACATACTGATCAGATTTTATGCCCCATAGGGCAAGGAAACGCATTGTTTAGGAATAACCAATCCACTGAAGTAAGTGTGGACCGGCCCTAAAGATCCAGGTGTAGTTGCGGCTGAATCCTGAGGCACGGACTAGAGTATCTCGAATCGGAAGGAGTCATCCCTTGCCTTGACTCATGATGAAAATCCAATTTCCAATACGACATTGTGCGGTTTTAATTGTAAACCTATACAGCGACATAATATATAGTCCCTCTGTCGTTTATGATTGATGCATTTATATTTGAAGTTGATTTCTTCACTTATAGTAATAATAAAAGATAAATTTCACGTACCAAGCATTTATAGCCATTATAAGGTAAAACTCTGTCCTCCGGCTTGCGTTGCGTTGTGTGATAGGACCTGAGTCTTATAATGGCTTCATTTTTCCTTTTAGCATTGCGTTTTTTGTTTTGTGGTATTCATGGAAGAAAACCCGTTCTGTGTTATACGGCGTGGTCCCTTGACTTACCCAACTTTTAAAAAAAAAAAATAACTGTTTTAGTTCTCCCACCAGGCCCATGACTGACTCGGAATTTATTGTTTTAACCTAAATTCTAGGTGCCCCTATTTTCCACACGGGCAGTCAATAGTTTTGGTTTTGCAGATTTCTATTTAACAATATCCTGGATTACAGCTGGAACTGTATTCAGAAGGCTTTGTATCCGTATATTTCTTTCAGTTGTGTTAGTCGATTTATTTTCCGCTGTTTTGTAATTTAAATCTCTGATATTATTTTTCCGCTGTATAATATTTATTTATACTCCGATATATTCTTATACTCTGATGTGATTATTGTAATAGCAATGAAATGTTCTAATGTTTGTGTTCTGATGTGTCGTGTTCTCAATACAATACGGGCTCCTCCGTCTCCTCGGGGATCGGGGAAGTCTAGGTCGTCACACAAGACACGATGCAGCAGATGGAATTGCATTATTGACAATAACTGAACATTTGTATGTTTGTATCATCGGATTGCATGAGATATGTCGTTTTTTAAATAGAAACCAAATTATTTTATTAAAAACACGTTAATTTAATATTATATGTATATTATGAATTGAAGCAATGACAGGCAACTACACTAAAAAAATTGCAACATGTAGTAAAACCAATAGAATACGAAGTAAATATACTTGGTATGAGATTTTTTTTAGTTTTAACATTTGTCTTTACCTCATGTTTATAAAAATAGTTTATAAAATTAAATAAATTTGAAGATTCTAGGTTACTTGCATTGTTAAGTGCAATGTGAAAAAAAGAACCACTAGATAAAATTTGAGATGATTTGGATTTTTTTTTTTTTTATCGTTTTTGATCATTTACCAGTTCATTTAATAATATATTGTACATTAAATTCTAACAACTATAAAAAAAATTGTCGTCGGTCCTGGTACAGTTTTCAATGGTTCCTAGCTTTTCTGTAAAGGAAGTGAAATTGTATCTTAACGACATTTTAGCGCTTTGATGCTGGGGAAGACATGCAATAGTTCAAAAAATGAATAAAACATCTTGGAATCAAAAGGTACGTCTGTTAGAGTGGAATTGTTAATTTTGTACAATTGTGAGATGTTCAGTTTAGTCCAAGGTGATAAGATGTATGAATTATGTTCGTGGTGTGATTTTTATTTGTAACAGACATTTTTTGTTCGTGGATTGGTGAATTGTTACCAACTATTTGCTGTTTTTGTAAGGTTTGGTTGTATGTAAACCTTAGCAATGTTTTCACGCTTACATTTCACCTATTATTTAATTCTTCCAGTCCAGTTAAGAAAGAAAGAGAAACAACAACTAGTTTTAATTTTAAATAAATACAAAACGACAGTTAAAAAGTATAACACGGCAATGGAGCGATTCTCTTCATATAAAAGGATTCACCATTGTAGCTTGCAGTCATGTGCTACATGAAAGCAACAAATATTAATGTAAGAAAAAATACAGCTAATTGATCAATTAGAGGTATAATACATGCTTCGTTTAATCACGAGGATTAGCAGCTATCACAATCACCGTTCCATGTGACCCAACTTGGCCTCCTTATTTAGCCTCTTGTTTTTAATTAATTAATCAATCGCCTTTTATACATGTTATTAGCATCTTTTTCTTCACTGGAATGGTCTTTTTGTTTATTGGTGGTGTAGATCTCACACAAGACCGCGCCTTATAGCTTCTCTGTCTTTATATATACATATATGTATATGTATATGTATATACATATGTATATGTAGTTGTGAAGTGCGTTGTGGCAAACACGGTTCATATGTTATTTTAAGAATGTAAATTAAGAAATCATTGAATTAGGAGGAGGGGTTATGTGCATGACTTGATGCTGGTAGAGTAGAGAGCATTATTTGTTAATTAGCATAAGAATCAACAATGATAGGAATGTAATACTAATATGAAATGAATAGTGGTGTAGTGGATGGATGGAGCCCATGTCATGATCTGCGTTGGTATGAAAGAGAAGGGGAGGTTAAAGATGGTCCAGATGTAGATTGAACTTATATTTATGGTCGACAAAAACATAGTGGAATAGAGTGATATTTACATGGAAGAAGATCTGACACGCAAAATGTGACCCACCATTATGTTTGTCAGGTAGATAATATTAATTTCAGTAAATAGATGATATTACTAAAATTAATATTCAATTTACTAAAATATTATGTTTGTTAGGTAGAAGAATATTTAGATAGTGTTGGGATGGAGATAAGCGAGAATCAACAGATTATTGAGAAAGGGGAAGTGAATGAACAGTATGTCAACTGTAACTGTGTGTCAAGCAACAATGTTATGCATTATGTAATAACACAAATGGATAGTGTCAGCGTCTGATGATCACAAAGGAAGTGACGTGGAGAATGTTAAGGAATTTGGTGGTGTAGAATGTGAAATAAGGGATAAAACCAAGTGTTCTGGGATGGAATTATAAAGTTCAGAAACTGTGACCACTTCATGATCAAACTGTTGATGGGATAGGTACTAGAGCACAGAAGCAAAACTATATACCAACGTATATCACAAAAAAAAAACAGTATATGGGTGCACAGAAATAAAAGATCAAACTGTTGTCATGTTGCCAGTCAATAGTTCTTCTGTCCATCATTGACACATCTGGTTATTTGGTTTATGCTGCTGCTTTAGCTCTTGTGCAGCTTGTGAATCACTTGAGTTATTGTATTCCTATGTTCAATGCTTTTGTTTACAAACTATCACAGGCATGTGTTCAATGCTTTTATGTACGTTTTTTTTTTCTTTGGTAAATTAGGTGGACTAGGTCATCAGTAAGGCAATAGTGAGGTCTTTGTTATGTACAATGGAAGCTTATTGTGGGATCCATATATTACTTGTTTCAACTTGACTATCAGCAGTAAGGTAACGATGAATATCAGCATCTTTTTTTTTTCTTCTTCTTTTTTTGCCCTTTGTCTTATCCAGTAAGTTGCAATGACACCATTTTCCAGTGATGGATCATTTATTTATGATAACGACATATATAGTCTTCGTTATGTAAAAGTATCATTCTCCAGCATTTGCTACCACTAGCAACCTGCTTGTTTCATGGAGAATAAGTTATCATTGTATTTGGTACCACAGTATCAGCACTAACATGCGGACATAGTCTGTTCTACATTCTGGTTGAATGGGGAAATTTTTTGTTGGCAACAATATACATTATAATAATAACTCAGATGAAGAACTGGCATCCATGTGTTCTATAACTTCTACATTCCTTACTCAAAGTTTCAAATGGTTGATGTCCTATCAATTACCTAATATTCTTAGGACCAGAATAACCAGAATGCTACTTTTACCAACTTAATCCCTGCATAATTCTTTACAACTAACAAAAATAAGATGTATTTTTGAACTGCATTCTAGGTATCTTTATTTGTTTTGCTGTGATCTTCTATGTTACTTGCTACGTATTTTAGTTTGTACTAGTTTCAAACGGCCAGAGTACTTTCTTATACTAAACATTAATCCTTGCATGTTCGGATTTTATGGCTAATAGACGTATGTTTTTTTTTTTTGATGGGTTTACGCTATGGTCACAGGCATGAAAAAAATATGTTTACTAGCATCGTTTTGGTTAGCTATGGTCAAAGGCACTCATTCTCCTTCAAACGTATTTTGCATCGATGTCCATACATCTTTACTTTTACTAGTATCGTTTTGGTTAGCTACGGTTGTATGGGTTGTTCTTTTAAGTATATGTGTTGTTTTGGTTAGATTGTAAGAACTGTTACTTTTGATCGCAAATATTAATATGCTCTAAATTTTGTATGACATACTTTTAATCATAAATATTTATATGTTTAATATTGTGAATGAAATTCTTTTAATAATGCCTATACATACTATAGCATTATGCTAGTGCAATAAAAATATTCTGCAATAATTTAACAACTTTCATTGCAAGTAAATAATGTTATAAAATACTAAATTAAACTTCTTGTAATGTTTCTATAGCATTTATAGTTGCTGTAATAACAAGGCGACGAAATTTCTATAACGTGTAAAGTTGCTATAATAATCAGGCTCTGGAATTTCTATAGCGTTTGTAATTGCTATAATGTTCAACCAATATCTATCAATAGCATTTATAGTTGCTATAAATATCAATTAAATGATGTCATAAATATTAGCAGTTTAAACACAACTCTGCATTAAAGTTTTATAGCAAGCAAAAAAACCTATAGATAAGATTTTGTATGTTGCAATTCGTCCATTTAATAGCAATTTTGAAACGCTATAGCAACATCATTTACAACACGTTTTTTATAGCGATTATAAGGTTGTTGTTATAGAACCCTGACATATTACAACATGTTAATATACAATGTTTAGAAAAATGCCATAGTATCCTTTAATAGCGTTTTTTAAACAGTATAAAAAGGTATTTTTCTTGTAGTGGCAGTCCCTCATCCTATACCAGAACGACGTACGGATCTCTGTATAACAACGCTATGTTCCGCATAGAACCACCATCGCCATGCTACATACGCGTACGGACTGCCACCTTCGATCGAATCAGATTCCATCACAGAGTAATGCCCTAGAGTCTGATACACCACCTAGAGCAGACATGCATGTATCTAGACTTTCTTACGTATGTATCGTCAATTGTACTCGATGCCTCATCCATGTTGATACACCATACGGAAACGTTATGCATGTATCTGCACGTATTATCTACTGTGCACCGAGTTTCGTAACAGAGCTGTACGAGAAACACAGAACTCGGTCGGGAGCTTTTCAGATATCTGTATACAAAGATGCCATGGTCTGCATTTTCATGGTGGCTATGGTACCACCTAGACCCCTCCCTCAACTAATAAAGACTACAAGAGCTAAGTGACGTGCCCCTAACAAATAATCTAAACATCCAGTTGGTGTGTCCCTCAACCACCGTGCCTCGATAGTGAAAGGTTGATGGCGTCTTGGTTTAGCTCTAGTCTTTCTGCATCCCACTGACTGCCGATGACGGGTACCCGATGATCTACTATCCTGTGTTGGTCCTGACCCAGCCTCCTACCGAGGCGATCGCTGAATCACCCTAGTGTCATCTCGTCACAACCTTCTGACTGCAAAGCTACTTTTGCAGTCAAGGTATACTCACCGGGTAGTAATGCACAGACCCAACCCATGCGAGCACAACCTAAGCGCTGTCACTGCACAGAGGACTACCAGGAGTATCCTCCACATCCCTTAGAGGCTGCGTGCTTCCCTCTAGTCCTGCCAAGAAATCAATTAATAAATCAAACTGAGTAATCAAGTGGACGTGCTCCTCCTGTGTCTCTAAACACCCTGATTATCTACCCCGTTGGGTTCTTCACCGTCAGATGTGCGGACTGGCCCAAGCTCATCACCTTAACATGTTATTAGACCTTATGTCTAAATGTTTAATTACGCGCTTGCTCTATCTCATCTGATTTCAAATTAACTTGGTTGTTTCCAATTATATTAACTTCTTATTCAAGTTACCAGGTTCACTCCGACCCCCTTATATCTCTAAGGAATGGACCCCTCTTGCTTATTAATTTCAGTTATATAACTTAATCCATTTAAGTTTATTAATAAACTCATAACATATTATTTTCTAGATTGTAATCCAAGGTCTGTAATCTACAATCTCTTTATATTATTACCATGTAATTCATTGTCCGATTTCATAGTTACAATAACATGCTCTACTTAATGTATAATTAAGTATATTTTATCTCAATCTGCATGTTTTCTATTTAACATATCAGTTATTATGTATGATTAAATATAACTAGTTTCATTCCATATGTTCACCATTCTTTCTTTTTTAATCATAATTCCAAATTACACTGTCACTACAACTTGTTGTTGTATACCTATTAACTTAGTTTTTCTAGCTAAGGTTTATTAATCAGCTTCCTTTTCATTAATTATAACTTATGTTGTAATTTTCACTTGTCCTTGGGACAAGCCTACCTATTATATAACATTTTCATAATTAATCATAATAGGTTATTATCATTCCCCTTTCATTCCAATTGTTTTACTGTTGTAACTTTCATTCATTTCCATTAATTACAGTTAACGCCATATATTTCTACCCTGTTATATACATATATTCATCTATATGTTTATGTACCAGACCTCTCACATTAAGCCGACCACTTGTGGATGCTGGATTTGCCGGGCGGTTCCGGGCATACTTCTAACACAAATTGAATTTAACCTCATGTCTTAGCACCGTTATATGTATGTTTAAGCACTAGACCCCTCACATTAAATTAACCACTCGTGGATGTTGGATTTGCTGGGGGTTCCGGGTAGACTTCTACCACAAGTTGAACTTAACCTCGTGTCTAAGTGTACTTACAATTTTCTATTTACTATAAATTTAGGCATATATATTCTTCCAAATTTTACCGTAATTTTTATTTACAATCTTTTGGCATAATAATATCCTTAACAAAGTTCATGTTCATTGTATATCTCATAATTACATCATTTACAGTAAATTCCAACTCAAACAAATGATTAATGGAAAACGGGTCTTACAACATTACAACTATTGCCAATTTCATTGTAACTTAACTTACAATATCCAATTAACAAGTTATTAGAACATGTATATATACAACAGTAATCCTTTCCACATATTTTAATAGGTTTATACTTTTCAGCAGATTAATCATTTCAGTAGATTTATTACACATATTCATGGGAAATATCAAATGATAAATATACCATTATCAAAAAGGTATAACTTAAATCTACTCACCTAATAGCTTTTAAATTCATGAATCTAGTCCATACCTAGCATTCTATGGTTCCCCTAACTGATTTTAGAACCTAAATAACCATGGATCAGCAATTCTCAACAAAAAGAAAAAGGGAAGAAAGAGGAGAAATTTAAATTGACCAGATCCAAGAATTTACCTCACTTCGATTAGAACTTTGAACACCCATTTATAGATATACATTCTTTTCCTCCAGATCTTGAATCAAAATTTCCATAGACTAATTATTCTATTTTTTTTCTGAAGAAATTTGAGGAGGAAGAAGAATGGCAGAGCTTAGGAAGCCTCTCAGAAAATATGAGATTTAGGCTAGGCTTTGTTAGCCTATTTATAGGTGTTCTAGCAAGTGGATTTGATCTAGTACACGTAGCGCTGAGTCAGCAACGAATATGGTTTGAAAAACAGTCCAGATTCATCGAATGAATCTGCCCAGATCTGGGGTAGGTCGACCCCTAGATCGAGCCCTCTATGGGTGGGTCGACCTGAGGTCGACCCCTTATGGGTGGGTCGACCCCTACGTCGACCCCCTTGGGTCCTGCGAGCAGTTTTGGGCACGATGTTTACTATTTTTAATTTAAACGTTTGATTAGTATCCCGTTATACTTTCTTTGATTTATTTAAATATTATATTTAAATATAATCTCCTTATATGCATACAAATCTTCAAATGCCCATTTTACATGTATATATATATATGCACAAATTTTATTTCGTTATCAAATTTCAAACAGCGTTATGCTATTATTTAATTCTTACCTATTTTCATTGATTGTCGGTTTATTTTGAATTTCTCCTTTGTGTGTATGTGTGTATATATATATGCACATATATAAATATATATTTACATATAAATGTATACATATATTTTTAAACTCCCTTATATGTATAATTTTCCTTATATGTGCATTTATACATATTTTTTCTTTAGAACATGCATTATTTTAATCATTTCTCTAAAATAAAAATATGGCGCCCGCGGGGATCGAACCTGCTCCACTCTCTTAGAAGCCACATGCTCTTACCAGCTGGACTACATAGGCTTTTGTTAACAAGTTTAAAAACAATGATGGCCATTGTTCTTTTCTTATACCTCCTTTTGTTGTAATATTACATTTAACGTATCTTTTTCATCTTAAATCTGTTTTCTGTAATGCATAGTTCTAAATTGACTGGAAAATCACCACAGATGCAATGAGGCTAATCCCATGACCAATTTCTGGAAGCTCTTCAAAATTTATTTATTTTATTTAATTAAAAATGCGGGGTGTTACAACAATCCGGAGAGAATTCCAAAAAGGTTCAAGTGAATATGCGGAACCAAAATAAAAGGAATGACAATCAACATGGAAGCTACAACGAAGGAGGTCATAACTAGTAAGGGAATGCTAAGAAGCGATCTAGATTCCAAGATTTTACCAACTACACCCCACTAAATGACACCCTGGAGAATGTGTACACAGACACATGTATGTGATGCAATATAAGAAGCCTTCTTCGAGAGCGTCTACCGGGAGGGAAGTTCAAATTGGAAAGTTTTTTTTAACTAGATATACGGCCACATGACTAATGAATATCATCATCTTCGAGACATTATGAGAAGTTAATTCATGAAGGTAAGTTGAACGAATATAAGGTTGCCTTAAGGGACAGGCGACAGGGGATTTTGAATCCTAAGAAAGGTTAGGCAGCTCATAGAACCGCCGCCTAGTAAAGAGATAAAGGTAAAGGCATAATAATCAACACTACAGTCGAAGGACCACATCTGGTTGATTTCAATATTCAAACTATGGAGTAGTACGTGAATGCAATGAAGCACGTAAAGGTTGAAGAGTGCAACGCGACTGAAGAAGCTTGTCCTATAAAGCAAAGGAGGACAATGTAGGATAATATTGTCATTCGAAATAGAGAAACAGAGGGGGTAGACGCCCCTAGTATAGATCCACTAGTGATCCCGGCCATGATTGTCCTAGCATTGGTATGGAAAATCCTTGTTGATTGCGGGAATTTCATAAATATTTTGTTCGAAAGATCTTACGATCAGATGAGTTTGGAAACAAAAAACTTGATGCCATGGAAGGGAAGAATATATGGCTTCAATGGCTGAACGAACGAACTGATATAAATGGTGGAACTAACGGTGGAGTTAGGTGAAGGAGAACGCCGGAGAGTGTGTGTTCTCCCGTTTCTTATGTTGGATATAAAATCTCCATACAACGCATTTTTAGGTCGATCGACCCTCGCTGAATTCCGAGTATGTATAGCTCCTTGGTGCTTGCTCTTGAAGTTTCCGACAAAGGAAGGAGTCAGAATTGTACTAGGAGACAAGGTAGCAGGACGAGCATGTTACTTGGCTAAAAGGAAAAAGGCCCGCGACATGGAGAGGAGAGAGGCTGTGAATAATTCCACGCCCGTCAAGAAAGCTTCCGCATAGCAAGTAAAGGAGAATTCCTATACCGGTCCAAGTAGTCGCCAATTCATAGATATTGATCCGAGAGAGGATAAAGATCCAGGATATCGATAGGAAACTCCTAATAAAATTATGGGGGCAATCTCGATCGATAACGACATCTTCTAAGGTCATGAAGATCGGATCACATCTTGACCCTCTGTAAACGAGGGAACTGACATATTTGTGCCAACCCACACTGGCACGTGTGGAATATCTCCGACCATTATAAGTCATTCGCTCGACATTGACCCAAAATACGTCCTGATGAAATAGAAGAAACGTATGCTTGGTCCCTAGAGATCGGCAGCTTTGAAAGAAGTAGTGGAAAGGATAAAGAGTAATTGATTAATTAGGGACTCTCTGTGCCCCAAGTGGGTATCGAATCCAGTTCTCATAGAGAAGTCCAATGGTAAGTGGTAGACATACATTGATTTTTCATACTTAAACAAGGATTGTCCCAAGATAGCTTTCCACTTCTAAGGATTATCCAGCTCGTCGACTTTGGGCATGATCACATCTCCTTCATGGATGCTTATTCCGAATATAATTAGATCCCGATGCATGTTACGGACCCGGAACATACTAGCTTCATAATAGATCTCGAGCAGTATTGTTATATGGTCATGCCGTTCAGATTGAAGAACGCTAAGGTGAAATATTAGCGTTAGGTTAACTGCATGTTTCAAGATTAGACTGGAATGTCAATGGTAGTGTATGTGGATGACACGCTTGAGAAGTTGAAACATTCGACCAAAAGTGTAAACGACTTAGCAGAAATATTTGGCATTCTCCGTCACTACGAGAAGAAGCTAAACCATTTGAAATGCTCTTTCAGCATTGCATCAGGGAAGTTTTTGGGTTTCATTGTCAACTCCCAAGGGATCGAAATTAATCCCGAACATATATAAGCTAAAAGAGGCATCCAGGAGCCTCGAAAAATTAGGGATGTGCAAAGTCTAGCTGAAAAGGTGGTGGCTTTAGGCAGACTCATATCCAGGGCTACCGGTAAATGCATCCCTTTCTTTGAATTGATTGAGCAGGGTAAGCGTAACTTTCCTTGGATGCCTGGCTATGTCGAAGCATTCCAAAATCTATTGGATCATTTGGAAAGGCCTCATATACTGTCAAAACCAGTTGATCATGAAGATTTTCCATATATTTGGTAGTATCTCTACATGCCTTCAACTCAGCACTATTCTGCGAAGACAACAGGGTTCAACAACCGATGTATTATGTAAGCAAGAAATTGATTGGGGTAGAATGCAATTACCCAAAGAACGAGAAGCTTGCTTATAGTTTGTTAATGACCTCGAGGAATCTACGCCATTATTTTCAAGCTCATCCTATCAATGTGTATACTGACCTACCGCTACGATAAGTCGTTCAACGACCAGAGGCGTTTGGGATGATGCTCAAACGGAACAATGAATTTATCCAGTTCGATATCACCTTTCTTCCTTGAAGGAACATTCAAAGGCAAATGCTGGCGGACTTCATAATAGAGTTCATGATTCCCGAGGATAACACTCCTAAGGTCAAATCTGAGCCTGCCATATGGAAGTAGTACATTAACGGAGATAGTATCGATCAATGTTCTAGCACTGGAATTGTTTTATTAACTCCTGAGGAATGATCAATCTGTTATGCGCTGAGGCTAGACTTTCCATCCATTAACAATGAGGTCACGTATGAAGCCCTGATTACTGGGTTTAAGCTTGGAAAGAATTGGGAGTTGTAGCAGTTGACATATTTTGTGATTCACAAGTTGTTGTGTATTAGGTTATAAAGTAGTTCAATGCTAAGGGGCATGACTTGTCACCTATTTAGATCGGGTAGAGGAGCTATTGGTTTGGTTCGACTATTATAGAATCTCTTACATTCCGCGGGAGCAGAATCAAAAAGTTGACTCATTAGACAAACTAGCCATTTTGGATAATTTGGATCAAATGGGGATGGTTTTGATAGAAGTGTTGGACACTCTAAGCATAGATCAGACAAAAGTTGATCAAGTACTGGATGTTGATCCCAAGAGGGAGTCATGGTTGGCCCCCATCAAGAAATTTCTCCTACATGGAACCCTTCTTGAGCGGAAGAATAAGAGGCATGCTTTATTATGTAAAGCTACGAGATACATCATCTAGGGAAACACTTTGTATCGAAAGGGTTTCTCAATTCCTTTGCTCCAGTGTATAGCCAACGATGACGCTAAACGTGTGTTACGAGAAGTGCACAAGGGCGACTATAGCAATCACACTGGGGGGCAAACTATGGCGAAGAAGATACCTCGGTATGACTACTTTTTGTCTACCAACAATTGAGATGCGATTGATTATTCACAATGCTGCGACAAATTCCAGGGATTTACGAAGATTTCCAGAGCTCCACCAACTCAACTCACCTAGATGCTCAACCCTTGGCCATTTTCAGTGTGAAGAATATACATCGTCGGTAGCCTTTTGATTTTGATGGGTGGAGCAAAGTATGCGATCGTGGCAGTTTACTATTTTACGAAGTGGGCCGAAGCTAAACCACTGACCATGATCTCGACAAACCAGGTGATCATCTTCATCATCATAAACAACATATGTTGATTTGGACTACCCAAGAATATCATAACTGATAATGGGACCCAGTTCGATAACACAGAGTTTGAAGATTTCTGTCGATGTCATCACACATCGAGAAGAGATATATTGCACTTGTACACCTACAATCAAATGGAAAAGCTGAAGTTGTGTATAAAATCATCAGGTCCATTATGAAGAAGTGATTGGAGATGGCTAAGGCCAAGTGGGTTGATGAACTACCTTTGGATCTTTAGGCATATCAGACTACCTATGAGTCTAAAACCTAATTGAGCCTATTGAAATGACAATAATGGTAAATCAACTATAAGTTGATGTGATACGTCGAACAAATGTGATAAATTAAAATATTTTTGTGTAAATGTAAACATTTAGTAAAACTACATCTTTTTGATAAAATGTGCACATCTAATTGGCTAATATCTCTTAGAGAGTTTTTGGCCTCGCCCAGTGTTGTGCATAATTGTTTTATAAATAGTCGTTTTTGTCAAAAAAATGACCATTTATATTCATCTGGCACAATGTTTATTGAATTTTTTCCCTGTATTGGGTCAGTTGTAAATGCAATAAGCATTTACATTTTGTATACTACTTCATTTCAAATGGTTCACAAAATTTCGGTTTAACTTTTTTTTTCCTACGTACATGCATTTGTGTACAATGTAGGGACCAAAAGGGAAATGTTGCCGAAATTTTGTTAAATCTTTTCAGATGAAGTAATATATGAAATGTAAATGCTTACTGTGTTAATAATGTAAAGTAGGATTCCTGACCATGGAAAAATTTTATGTTAAAAAATAAAATGTGTCATTTTTGGAAATATTTTTGAATTTATGAAATTGTTATTTATTTTCAACTATTATACATGTGTTGTACGACCATGAAAATCAGCTTTTTCGAATTTGTATTCTTGTAAATAAATATTAAACTTTAAACTTGTGAATAAATTTCTAAAATAGGAAAAATGATTGATAATTTTGTTGATCGGAGGAGATGGATGTATCAAAGACGAGGACTGAGAGGTTCAATAAAAGAAGATTTTTATAATCGAATAAATGTCTTTGTTAAATTTGCTTTAAGTAATAACGGAAACAATCCAGAATTTTGTTGTCTGTGTAGCAAGCGTAGACATTTGAAGTATTTATTACCCGATATTATGAAAGTCCATTTGTGCAAAAATGGATTTGTACCTAAGTATTATTTTTGGGATTGTCACGGAGAAGTTGTAGCAAATACATATGTAGATTCTGAGATAGAAAGTGTTGTTAATGAAAATGTTAATATGACCCGTATTGAAAATATGGTCGAATATGCAGCACGATCAATGTTTCATATGGTTGAAGTTGACAACCATGATGGAAATGCTGAAGAACCGAATATTGAAGCCAAAGAAAATATGACTTATTGTATGTTGCTAAGAAACCTGTTTGAGATGGTTATAAAAGCGACACTAAACAGTCGGTAATCGCAGAATCCATTGCGATAAAGTCAAAATACAACATCACTGAAGGTAGGTTTACAGCTATTGTACAAGCTGCAAAAAGACACTTGCCACCCGATAATTTAATGTGTGAAAATCACTAAGAAGTTAAAAAAAACTTATGTTGGCTTTTGGTTCACCTTATCAAAAACTAGATACATGTTTCTTACTGTTGTTGATCCTGACCCCGACGATCCAATACAAGGAATTGATGTTTATTTGCAACCGCTGATTGAAGAATTAATAACATTGTGAAACAAAGGAGCTAGAAACATACGATGTTTCAAAGAAGAATTTTTTTTGTATGTTTTTCTGGATTGCGATGGTTATTTCCAACGTTTCCAAGGGCCACCGATGGCTGACAACCGTTTTGAGCCATTGGAAATAAATTTTATTCTTGTAGTGTTGGTTGAAATAATCGTCACTTTACTGCCATCGTTTTTCTTTTTTACTTCTTTGTTCTGCTCGACTCTTGCTTGAACAAATACTACACTTATTTGTTGCTCGATACATATATCATGCTGCTTGTTTGATTTTGTCGAGACTGAAACACCTTATGCTTATGCACACTTTGTTATTTGAACTTTTATCTATCTATGCTTTGATGTGCACCTACTTGAATTGCTACTTCATGATTGTGTATCCCATGCTTGTAAATTTGTGTGCACCTGGCTTGAATTTTGTTTTGTACACTATGCTTTTAAACATGCTTGTGCACCTAAACTTTACCTTTATGCATGTTGTTTTGTTGTTGTAGTCTATCTATATTCTGAACTTTGAACTCATATTGATTCTTGATGCACTTGAGCTGCACTTCGCACTGCACCTATTGAATTTGACTTGAACTTGTTTTTCCTATTTGATTTGACCTGTGCACCTAACCGACTTTTTGAACAACGTTTGAACAGTGCAACTAATTGTTATTTTTGTCTTAACTTGTTTTGAGGATGCATATTTATACACTAGCGGAGCCAATTTTGATTTTTTTTCTTGTTTTTTGTTAGAGATTATTTGCATTTGCCGAATAGTTCATGAATTGGTTTGCTTTGTGCTTCATACACTTGGCTTGGCCTTTGCAATTGTTCGTGACGGTAATAATATGATTGGTCTTAGAGTAGTTGATGTATGTGGGGGGGTACTACAAGAATATATGGCAATTCCAACGGAAGATGGCCATTGGCGGCTGTTGGAATAGAGTTCATGACTTCCAACAGCTTCCAACGGAATCCACAGACCCTTTCCAACGGCTTCCAACAGTATGGGTCGTGGGGAACTGTTTGAAAACCATGACCAAATAGCCGTTGGAAACAGTTGGAAATACTGGGTTCTTTTTTTATATAACAGCAAGAAAACAACCTTCCAACCACACCATTTCTAATTCATTTCATTTTCAATCCATTTCCAACCAATTCCACATATATTCGACATATATATACCAGTAACAATATAAACAACCAAAATAAAATGCAGAAACATCAATATATACAAAATAAACCTTCAAAGCATCCAAAAAGATCAAAATATACAAACCATCACCCACTCCGTACCATCTAAATATCCAAACATCCAAACATGTCTACAAAACATACCAATATATACAAACCATCAAAATACATCCACACGTGTCTCATCCACTCCTTACCAGTATGTACAACATCAAAACAAATCACATCTCCAAGCCAAACACCAAAAAACATACCTCAAGCAGCATCATGTTTGTCGCTATGTCCTCAAGAAGAAGACGATGAAGGAAAAGTACCATGATTGTGCATGTACTCTGCAACCTTTTGATTCAGCTTCTCAATCAGCACAGCCTGCATATGATTCTGGTCCTGCAGCTGCTCAATCAATGTTCGCATCTTCTTAATTTCTTCTTTGTCATGGGTCTTCTTAACTTGTGAAACCTGCAAGTACAAGTATAGAAGAAAACAATCAAAATATATTCTTGAACAAGCGTGAATTGAAATCATAACAAAATGGTTTAGGAACAAAGATGCATAAACAAAAAGGTTGAAATGGTAGGTATTTATATGTTGATACATAGATGTGGTTATACCATCCATTTCTTTGCTATGAATGATTATCTTATTAAATTTTCACTTAAGTTCACTTCGTAAAATGTTTTTCAAGTCATTATTGTAAGAAATGCACAAGTTACACTCATTAATAACTACATATGTTGTATACAACTTTGAATTTTTTTTTTGTTATATATCAATTACAAATTAAAATGATATTCAATTATCGCTAACTACATATAACTCTAGCTATCAACGTCTTAACAAAGAAAAAAAAATCTTAATAATGTAGATGTAAATAATTTATGTTATATGAGATATATTTATTATATGTATGAGTAAATAAACAATTTTTTCATTCTTGTTGCATAGTTTTTGTATGTGCATTCAACTATACAATAGGTCCTATAAATATTGCTAATACATCCACTTCTTTGCTAATAATGGTAGATATTTATATATTCATACTCAGTGATATGGTTTGTATATCGACATTTTGTACTCCATATGAATATTTCAAAAGTCAAATAAATATTGGTTAAATCATACGAATATTACCGTAAGATTGCCAAATCCATAATGCATGTTCCGCTGTGATGGATCCATAACAGCGTCAAATAAGTTGTCTTCCTCCTCCTGCGTCAACTCATCACGATCCGACCCCTCAAGCGCATGAGCCCGTGCCTCCGGGAACTTTGCCTATAATGCAAAAAACAATTTCAGTTGAAAAATAATATAATGTTGATTTTATTTTACATTAAATAGTAATTAATAAACTAATCGATGTGATAATAAAATTTAAAATATGCATACGTATTCAGTTATCGCCTTATCCTGATCATCCCACTAACATGTGACATTGTCAGCCTCGTCTACATGCCTAGATGCGTGGGTGTGAGTGAATAAGGACAAGAGATGTCTACGAGCTCGTTCCTGCAGTTGATAATTTGAATAATTCAATTCCACATAGTCAATCACTTAATTGATCAATATAAAAATGTAATAATTGACAAATTTACCACGTCCTCACGTTGATGCTAGAAAGACTTGGATCCTCCACGATGAGTTACTGGATTCTTGCTCCTGTTTGCGTTGTTCCTTACTAACTCAGCTTGCAAATGTACATTGACTAATTATTTAAAATCAGCAAAAAATAAATAAATTAGATTCGTTATAGATTTACCTTGAACTCATCTGTGTCAAACACTTCATCACCCATCCACTTTGGTCTCTTCCCATTTTTCTTAATCTCATTCATCTTCTCTCTATAATTCCTAGTGACCTTTGAGTTCCAGTGTCACTGAACTAGGCTCATGTCAGCCTCCTACACATGCAATGCCCCCTGTATAATGAGAAAATATTACTAATCTCATTTTTTTGTATATAACCAATTTATAAAGCGGTATAAACGTACATAAAATCTTGCTAGAAATCGCTTATTCTAGTCATACACGCATCCTTAGAGATATCTAGAACCGTCTGAGATGGCTCCAACTCAAACCCCCCGCCTTAAATATAAATTAAAACTTTATATAATATATTTATATTACGTAAAAAAATCATTAAATTGTTACCCTATTAATTTTGATACTAACGTTTTGTCAGCCTTAGGCTTCCAGTAAACAATCGGACGAGCTAATTGTTTGCCACTACCCTCACCAGCATGCAGGGTAATGCTACATCGTCTAGAGCCAGAACCTGGAGCACAACCAGACATAATATATCTGCTACATAGATATAAAATTGGATTTCAAATGCCACAGTTGATGCATCATACATTAATAAATCATCTAACAACATAATCAAATTTTGTTATAAAATGCGCAAATAATATGAATATGAGCAACACAACATGATTGAATAAAGATACATTTTGAGAATATGTAATTAAGTAGAAAAAGATAGCTAATATGTTATAAAACATTAATGTTTTGAGAATATTTTTCTTTAAACATGATTTAATAATTTTTCTAAACCCAATCTAGTCGAAATTGAAAGAAATTAATTTGTATTAACAATTGAACGGTAATGATATATGATATTATCTGACCTAGTATTTTGGTTGCAAACATTAAAAATGATTACATCTTCAATATATAGTGAAGAATGAACATTTCATTTCCACAAAAATAAAAACATTTATAACAAATTGATTAAGAAGGCTAATGTTACAAAGTGAATTCAAAAAAATTGCAACATATTCTGAT
This sequence comes from Allium sativum, assembly GCA_030737875.1. Lineage (NCBI taxonomy): Eukaryota > Viridiplantae > Streptophyta > Magnoliopsida > Asparagales > Amaryllidaceae > Allium > Allium sativum. The sequence continues at coordinate 765,339,267 of CM060913.1, read as the reverse complement.
AAGACTGAACTTGTACATAAAAAATTATATTTTCTTTATGCAAAACAATTTTTATATTTTCTTTTACTTCAGTCATAAAAATTTTCTTACAATTTATTTTTCTATTATATTTTTGTTCGAGAGGAAAAAAGAAAAGGACCGACTTTACCTCTATTTAATTATATAGAACAACTTACGGTCTACTGATAAATGAAATGCCAAAGTCATATTTAAAAAAAATCAAATGAAAATGATTTTTGGTAGAAAATGCAAGGAATATAAAATTATAATTACAACATAAAAATTCTTATAATAATTTTACCATTATTACCATTTTAAATCTATATACTAACTAACACAATAAGATTATAAAATATTTCCTTTTTCAGTAGATTAAATGGAATTTATGTTTCACATAACAATTATTTTCTATATAATAATTTTGAAAACTTAATAATTTAGCTTTATATATTTATTTTACTAACATATTGCTATTTTGAAATGCTAACAATTCATGGCAACAAGTTTTTGCATTTAAGGGTTCGATTAGGTTGCATTGTAAGAATATAAAAACTAAGCATATTGTAACACCCCACATCTATACTAGCATTAGCCAAGGTCTTTGTAAGCAATGGTGTCAACTAACCCGAAGAATAAGGTTGTTGAGGAGCGACCGTCTGTATATTAGCTTTGAACAAGTGTTAAATATGTCGGATAATGTGGTCTATCTTTTCAAATCTCATGAGGAAATCTGACACATCTAATTCAAGTCCAAATCTACTACACAATGGCTATATATAATTCAGAAAATAATATAAAATACATAACAATAAAATTAGAGTCAGACACAGATATTCACATCACTAAGGCAGAAATAGATATGAATTTAACACACGAGTAAAAATACATGTTAGTGGTCATAGTCGATCCACTAGATAACAAAAATTATGTACAAGCTCAAGCCAAAAGAATATATATACAAAAATGTCACTAACTTATATACATAAAAAAGATCAATAACTAGAACTCGAATGTAGATAGCAAAGCCCAAGAATGGTCCCCGCTAGAAGTCATGATATGTACCTGTAATACTCGGTCTGACCCGAGTATTATTTATAAGAAAATAAACAATAAACGGATCAATCTAACTGTACTTATCATAATAAACCGGGATAGAAATAGAGATATAGGTATATAATGACATATAAGCAGCAACGATAATGTTCACCCATAAGCATGAAACCCCATAAATGTCTAACCAACATCTCTAAGATATCCCCACTACTCAACCCACACACCACAGACAACATATGCAAGTTGAACCGAAGTCCCCCGAGAATCCGAAGATCGCTACACATCATACAAGTTGAACCGAAGTTCCCCGTGAGTCCGAAGATCACCAAACAACATGAACCAAAGTTCCCCGTGAATCCGAAGATCGCTAAACAACATGAACTGAAGTTCCCCGCGAATCCGAAGATCGCCAAACAACATGAACGAAGTTCCCTGCGAATCCGAAGGTCGCCAAACAACATGAACCGAAGTCCCCCGCGAATCTGAAGATCGCCAAACAACATGGACCGAAGTTCCCCACGAATCTGAAGATCGTTGTTAGTGCAAAATACCCCAAGCTAGTAAATATAAAAGTTAAGCTACATGTCCTATAACCACTCGCTCAACTCAAATATTTACGAAATAGTTATATATTTCACTAGAAAAACGAAAAGATCATCGCCACGGTGTTCAATCGAATGAGACCAAGAATTAACCGTCAAAGCAAATACAAGGGGTCATAGTCCTTGTTTTTACAAAGGCGTTTAATTAGATTTCTCATACGAACGAGAAAAAGGTTTATGAAATCATATGCTAGCAGATAGTAAAACAATTTGGAAAATAACTTCATATAATGAAGTAGAATTAGAAACCATTTAGCAAAAGATTGTTATCTACTAATAATTTTAAACCCATTTTTATATAGTTTTGAAGTGGCAAATCTCGTGTAATAGCGATCAATAGAAGAATTCATGTTTTAATAACATAATTTAATCTCATGACCATCGATTATAAATTCGTTCACCACGAATCAATCGAAAGTCCATCGAATCGAAATGCAGAAATATGTGAATCAGAGAAACTGAAAAGTCATAGAAAAAAGGCCAAATGGCCAGAAACTCGGCCAGGAAAGAGCCTGAAACAACCTATAAAGTCGACCGTGGTTTCCACCGGTCGACTACAGAAAAACAGCAGGACCAGTCGACTGGTCCATTTCAGACCAGCCGACTGGTCAACTTTCTAGCCGACATCAAATTTACATGACCAGTCGACTGTTTATTTCAGACTAATCGTTTGTTAGCTGCTACCGAGAGCTGCTTGAGGCTTATCCTTAAGGCCAATTCAATTTTGACGGTTCTTGGGCGACTCACGAAGTCTTACAATGCTTATTCAAGGGAAAATGAGGCTTTTAAGACTCACCAAAACAACCGGTATCATACGAATCAAACATACACAAAGATTTGTACTTGAATTCATATAATCAAATCCAATACTCATGAAATGGAATGTTTACTCAAATCAAACCAAATTACACACTACATACGCAACACAAACATGCCATAAGTACACTATACAAGCTTAAAGCTTGAGGCATGGATGTGAGTTCTAAAAGAACTCACCTTTGATTGTTGGAAGCAAGGAATCACTCAAATAGGAAGCTTGAACAACCTCTCTTTCAATATAGCTTGCTAATCTCCAATCTAAACATAAATGCACAAATTTCCTAGAAGTTAGGTCATAGAAAATTTCACAAATTGGAGAGGAAGCATGTAGAGAAGATGAAGAAGATAAAGAGGAGGCTTACCCAAGGTTCTCTTTGGATTTGCACTTGATTTCCTCTTGATTTGAGTTCCTAATAGCCACTCTAGGTTTAGGAATTTTAATTTCTCATTCCTCTCCCCATTTCTATTTTCTTCTAAGTGTTGAAGGTAAATGAATGGGAGAGGGCTTTGGAAGCTTAAGTAAGTGGGATAAGTTTAGCCATCCAAGATCCAACCAATGTCCCAATTTTTACAAACTCGAAATATATTGAAGTTTATAGTCAAAAATGTTGTAAACGATGATCCAAACTCAATGGAAGTGGTTTCGAGTCCAAATTCATCCAAATGCAAAATGTTACTTTTTGGACACATACACGATTAACGATGATATATTTAAATATATTATGGTAAAATATGTGGGTTGTTACATACTTCCCCCCTTAAAGAAATTACGTCCCCGCAATTAATTAAGGAAAAACTCATAAAGTAACAACCGAGCATCAACACACAACATCCAATGATTGCAAAATAACAATCAATATTAATGATTTGACTAACCATCGATTTATACAAAATTACTAATATAATGTTTAAGTGGAGATGCATCATTGATATTTAATAAAAGTGTTATGTCAGAATTGTCTTACATAAGTATTTAGAAACTCCAATCGATATTGTAGCGTACCACTTCTCGATCCAAATTTCTAACGTACTCAATGGGCAACTCAAGACAATAAAGCAAACTACATCCAAATAAGGATGCAATTATTTATTCATGGATTAAATTTTCAATCGTAAACAACCAATTCGTATTGCTTAGCGGAAATAATTTATCTACTTTTGCCTCGCAAAATTAAGCTCAAACGGATTTGTATTTTACTTAGCCAAAATTATTTTATTAAACTGTTTCATAAAATAATTTAGAAAACTTGATAACTAAGTCCCCAAAAGTTATTTCAACCCAAAATAAGAGATAGTTTAAATTCCTACCCAAGGAAAGGGACTCAAGGTTTGTCTAGGCCAAGATGTCACAAAGATGAAGTCAAATAAATTTAATTGGTCAAACAAGGATCATGACATAAGATAGGACATGACGGGTCCTAAGACTCGAGTTAAATTCTAACACGCGATTTCCTAAGAGAGACTTAGTACAATGATCCTCGCCATAATATCTTATATTGTTCCGAATATAGCTCTGATACTAAGTTGTAACACCCCACCTCTATACTCGCGTTAGCCAAAGCCATTGTAAGCAATGGTGTCAACTTACCTGAAGAATAAGGCCGTTGAGGAGCGACCATCTGTATATTAGCTTTGAACGAGTGTTAAATATGCCGGATAATGTGGTCTAAATTTTCAAATCTCATGAGGAAATCCACATCTAATTCAAGTCCAAATCTACTACAAGTCCAAATCTACTACAAGTGGCTATATATAATTCGGAAAGCAATATAAAATACATAACAATAAAATCAGAATCAGACACAGATATTTACATCACTAAGGTGTAAATAGATATGAATACAACACACGAGTAAAAATACATGTTAGTGGTCATAGTCGATCCACTAAGCAACAAAAGAATAGGTACAAGCTCAAGCCAAAAGAATATGTATACAAAAATGTCACTAGCTCATATACATAAGAAAAAGATCAATAACTACAACTCCAATGTAGATAGAAAAACCCAAGAATGCTCCTTGCTATAAGTCATGAGATGTGCCTGTAATACTCAGTCTGACCCGAGTATTATTTATAAGAAAATAATCAGTAAACAGATCAGTCTAACAGTATTTATCATAATAAACTGGGATAGAAATAGAGATATAGGTAGATAATGACATATAAGCAACAACAATCATGTTCACTCATAAGCATGAAACCCCAAGCTAGTAAATATAAGAGTTAAGCTACAAGTGTCATAACCACTTGCTCTACTCAAATATTTACGAACAAGTTGTATATTTCACTAGAAAAACGAAACGATCACTGCCATAGTGTTCAATCGAATGAGTTCAAGAATTAACCGTCAAAGCAAACACAAGGGGTCATAGTCCTTGTTTTTATATAGGCGTTTAATTAGATTTCTCATATGAACGAGAAAAAGGTTTATGAAATCATATGCTAGCAAATAGTAAAACAATTTGAAAAATAACTTCATATAATGAAGTAGAATTAGAAACGATTTAGTAAAAGATTGGTATCTACTAATTATTTTAAACCCCTTCAGTCGATTGGTCATGTAAATTTGATGTCGGTTGGAAAGTTAACCAGTCGACTGGTCTGAAATGGACCAGTCGACTAGTCCTGCTGTTTTTCTGTAGTCGACCGGTGGAGACCACGACCGACTGTATAGGTTGTTACAGGCTCTTTCATAGCTGAATTTCGGGCCATTTGGCCTTTTTCTGTGACTTTTCAGTTTCTCTGATTCATATATTTCTGCACTTTGATTCGATGGATTTTTGATTGATTCGTGGTGAACGAATTAATAATTGATGGTCATGAGATTAAATTTACGTTATTAAAACGTGAATTCTTCATTCGATCGTTAATTCGATCATTATTACACGAGATTTTCCACTTCGAAACAACCAGACCAGTCGACTGGTAGTTATTACCGAGAACTGCTTGAGGCTTAGCCTTAAGGCCAATTCAATTTCGACTATTCTTGGGCGACCCACAAAGTCTTACAACGCTTATTCGAGGAAAAATGAGGCTTCTAAGACTCACTGAAACAACCGATATCGCATGAATCAAACATACACAAAGATTTATACTCGAATTCATATAATCAAATCCAATACTCATGAAATGGAATGTTTACTTAAATCAAACCAAAATACACACTAAATATGCAACACAAACGTGCCATAAGCACACCATACAAGCTTAGAGCTTGACGCATGGATGTGAGTTCTAAAAGAACTTACCTTTGATTGTTGGAAGTAAGGAATCTCTCAAATAGGAAGCTTGAACAACCTCTCTTTCAATATAGCTTGCTAATCTCCAATCTAAACATAAATGCACAAATTTCCCAGAAGTTAGGTGTAACACCCCGTAATTCTGTTAATATTAATATTCACAAATTAAAGAATAACTAATCTCAGACGTGAGAATTGTGGGAAAAGGGTTGCGCCATTGTGTTCGTCTCGGAATTCTGGTTGAAATAGAGTCCGAGTTTGCGTGATTTGGACTTCGTATGAAGGGGATATGGCCATTGGAAGTTTCAGAAAATTCAAAATTCAAAATTCGAAGTCAAACAGGCCAGGCGGGAAATTTCCCGCCCAGCACCCCAGGTCGACTGGGGAGTCGACTGGGCAGTCGACACCACCAGGACCAGGTCGACTGCGCAGTCGACTTGGGTGTCGACCTGGTCAAGTCGGCTAGGTTTGGGCCGAGCCCAATCTTGAGCTGCTGATGTGTCTTTAGGGCTGAGTTGGCTAATTTAACTGTTCAGGTTCATTCTGAGTTGATCGGACGGTCTAAACTAATCCTAAATTCTATATATACATGGGTAGTCTCTCATTCTAAGATCACATAAAAAAATAGAATAGCCGTCGTCATGTCGTCGCCATGGAACTCAGTGTAGCCGCCGCCAACTAAGAAGTAAGAAAGCTAATCAAAACTCTAATTCTATTCAACTCTAAAGCAAATCAAGACTCTCTTTCTTTTCTAATTGTGAGTATGATGATCTTAATAAGATTATTAGAAAACTAATTAGATTAAGAAGTGATATGGATCATAAGAAAATGATGTGAATTGTCATATATGTTGTTGTAAACCTTATTCTATCATGTATGTTGTAAATCCTATGTTATGTGATGATGATATCCAATATGTTGTAAATCGTGCTATGATGATATTATATATGTTGCAAGTTTCTATGCTAAGTTGCGATGTTACAAAGCCATGATGTTATTATGTTGTAGTTAGCTTATGAACCATGATGTTGATTATATATATTTGGGCTATGATGATTCACATGATAAATCACATGTACCTATGCAAGTTTAGATTTATTAGTATGTATAATCTCACATATTGTATGACATCTACTTAGATCTAGAATTATGACATCTATTTAGATCTAGAATTATGCTATGACATGTGTGAGTTCTATGTGTTAGATGCTAGTTCACACCATCATTATGTTGCATAAACCACATATGCAAGTTTATACATGAACTTGGGTTATGATCATATTATGTAAGTTGTGACATTTAACCAAACAAGTTGACACCTTTAGATCCATAACATGTGTAGTTTTATGCAAGTTTCACCCCTATTATGATTAGGTCTATTTTATTTGTCTATATGTTGTGATAATTTATCTCTGTGCTATGAGTTAGACTATTCGAGTCTAACGTATATTTTGCGTTGAATAAGCGAACGTATAACGTGGGGTAGGGGTAATATTAAGGATTTAATATTGAGAAAATTGGATGCAATTGATATGATTTTGCATGCCATAGATGGATGCCCATAATTGAGTTAATTATGGACATCGTTAAAATTGGAATTAATTAATAATTTGAATAGGGAAATTATTAAAACTGGGGTAAAAGATTATAAGTAATAATCAATGCTTAGGACACGAGGTTGGACTCGTTTGTGACGTAAACCTGCCCGGACCCGACCGGCAAATCCAGTAGTCACAAATGTCAGCCCAATGTGAGAGGTCCTAGGCCCAAATTAAAGCATAACAGTTGTAAAGACACGAGGTTAGACTCTTTTATGGTGTAAGACTGCCCGGACCCGCCCGACAAATCCAGCTGCCATAAATGCCAGTCTAATGTGAGAGGTCTTTATAAGGTTATGGCCTTAATGAATTAAGAAATACTTAACCAGATAAACATGTGAGGTGGGACATGGGGGTTAAGTAGGTGCCTTGGGTGGCATGAGGAATCTAGTGGGTGCCTTTAGTGGCATTTGAAATACGATTAGTAAGACTTAACCAAACACACTTGTAAATGAACATTACTGAGAAGAGGGTTAAGTGGGATATACTAGTGGGGACAAGCTTAGGTGGATAGCTTGTGGTAAGTAATTGGGGGCCCATTTCAACCAGTAACCCAAACGTATCTTTGTGGGCTCGACCCAAGTCGAGGACGGGACATGCATACTGGGCTTGACTATAAGAGGCCAAACGGGTTAGCGGTGGCAACGCAAGTCCAACGGGTTTCATATGCGTGTGTGGACCCGGGCTGGTAGGTAAGACGTTGTTGCATCGTGTATGTATAAGCCGTGCATCCTCAAGTTGTATCGGGTTGCCACTTTAGAGGAGTGATACAGCCCACTGTGGGGCCAGCACGGGTATCTACGAGTAGGGAGCCGATCGCAAGTGGGTAGTGGGGTACACCTAGCGGAAATAGGGGCAGGCGGCACCTATGTAGTCAGCTAGGGGTACGCAAAGCTATTTATATAATTTCTAAGTGAAGCAAGTGGGATCAACCTTTAGGGTGACTGGTGTGGTGCAGTGTAGAAATTATTCGTTAGTAATTAGGTGTGCCTTTAACGTTATCTTTATCTGCTCTTCCATACCCAATAGTTCATAGACATTTCCTTATTTTCCAGCTTGTCCCTCAGTCTAATTATTTTGATAATAGTATTGTTAGAATTATCATACTCGCCAGACTTTATGTCTGACCCCCTCTATTTCTATCTTTTTCCCTCTCCGGGTCCTCAGGGTGGGCCCAGCTCTAGTGGAGCTTGATTGGATTGCTTTATCTCTCTTTTGGAAAGCTTGGACCGTTGAAGTAAAGTCCAGCTTATTATCTTCTTTAAAGGCTATTTATGTAATGGGATTATGTATTTTGTTTTATCAAGATGGATAATGTACTTGACTCTGATTTATGGTTTTATGATGTAACAAACATGTTTAATTTCCGCTGCAATGAAATAAAGTTTTAGATTTCCCAGTACTACTTATTATCTTTCTTGTTGTAATTTTTCTGTTCTATATTCACTTAAAACCTCCATGGAAGTTAATGCATTCCCTTTGTGAGTGACATTAATGGAAGTGGGGTGTTACATTAGGTCATAGAAAAATTCAGAAATTGGAGAGGAAGCATGTAGAGAAGATGGAGAAGGTGGAGTAGATGAAGAGGAGGCTTACCCAAGCTTCTCTTTGGATTTACACTTGATTTCCTCCTGATCTGAGTTCCTAAGAGCCAATCTAGGTTTAGGAATTTTAATTTCTCATTCCTCTCCCCATTTCTAATTTCTTCAAAGTTTTGAAGGTAAATGAATGGGAGAGGTGACACGACCCAAACTCGCCCTTACGGGAAAGCCCGGATTGAGTTGAGAACACGACAAATCAGAACAAAAATAGAAGAACATTTCATTGCTTATTACAACAATTTACATCAGAGTACAAGAATATACAGAGTATGAATAATTAGTATACAATTGATAAATATCAGAAATTTACAAATTACAATGCAGCGGAAAATAATACAAAACACACTGAAAGAAATAAATGGATGCAGAGCATTTTGATTATAGCTTCGGCTGTAAACCAGGATCCTGTGAATATAGATCTGCAAAACCAAAATTACTAGCTGCCCGTGTGGAAAATAGGGGCACCCAGAGTTTAGGTTAAAACAATAAACTCCACGTCAGTCATGTGACTGGTGTGAGAACTAAAACTGTTATTTAAAACTTTACTTTGAAAATAAGGTAAATCAAGGGACCACGTCATATAACACGGAATGTGTTTCCTCCCGAGAATACCAGTGCATAAAAAGTTACAAAAGAAGCAATGCTTTTTAAAAAAATGAAGCTATTATAAGACTCAGGTCCCATCACACAATGCAACACAAGCCGGAGGATAGAGTTTTCCCTTATAATAGCCAAACATGCTTGGTACGTTTAAAACAAATCATTTTGATACTATTATAATGTAATGTGTATGAAAGCAACTTCAAATATAAATGTATCAATCATAGACGGCATAGTGCCCCATCCCACTATGTCGCCATACTAGGCTCTACAAATAAAATCGAATGTCACGTACTGGAAATTGGATTTCCGTCATGAGTTGAGGCAAGGGATGTACTCCTCGCCGGCTTCGAGACGCTCTAGCAAATGCCTCAGGATCTCCCGCAGTAGACCCTTGGATCATTTAAGGCCAGTCCACCCTTACGTTTGAGGATTGGCAATTCCTGAACACACGTTTCCCAGTCCTATAGGACCTATATCCATCGGCTCCGTAGAGACCGATATATCTGAGGCGCCTCACATTCCAACAACCACAAAGGTAAAAATAATATAAATGTCTGGGATTGCAAAACCCTGACACCATCCATAGCTTGAAAGAAACATCATGTCCTCCTTGGGTTCCGTTATCCCATTTTTAACTCATACTGAGGTGTGAGGCTCGCGAATTAACGCTATACACAAAGCTATGCTATATTAAAGCCGTGCTTTGATCATCAACCACAAGACTCTGCTTTTCAACAGAAGCCTTAATCATTTGCATCTCAGCATGCCACACAAGCAATTCATGCCATGCAACTGATATCTATCGATATATAACATCTGAGCTCGTACGTCTCAGAGAAGGGCGTTAAGCAAGAGAATAAATTCTCCGCCGCCAAACAGGTATATATTTAATAGAAATCAATCAACACAGAATAAAGTCCAATGTCAAACACACAACCATTTACAAGTTCGTTCTAGCTCTGAACGAAACCGGAGGCACCTATTTCCTCGTCCCATATGTCTAATACAGGAGAGAGGTCCTCGCATACCCGGTCAATCTCCAAGTACATCTAGACGATTACCAATTATTACCTCGTCTTGGGTGTACAGCCCAATCAAGACATCAGTAATCATCCAAACGTTGTGAAAACCTCCGGTCTTCAACCACTGTCTTCATCGTTGACTTATCGTCGAATCAGTTATTCAGAATGGGTATAAACCCGGCCTTTCCAAATAACTCGCATATATAATAAACAAGTGTTATAAAAACACAACATACGCCTCATTCCAATTCTGAATATTCTTTTATTTAAATATTCATATCCTTTGGGAAAGGTTCCCATTAATTTTATCAAAGATAAATTCTTTAATCCTCCTTTGGATATCATTTCAAACCATATTAAGGTTTTCCAAACTAGTCGAGAATAGCGCACCTTACCGAAGTAATAATTTGTTTAATTTCCCAATCCCAACCTATTCATCCCATGGAGTAAAACTGGTCATACTCCATATCTAACACCACAGTGCTATTGGTAAATTTAATTACCATTTTACGTTCAAATTTAATTAAAGATTTAACTATCGCTTGGAGAAATCTGGTGCTGTTCCATTCTCAATCATTTCCCAAATTTGATAATTTAAATTATCAGTTCCCATTTCAATATAGTTAAAGATTCATTAAAACTCCACTTAGTTTTAATCTTCCCAAAAATCAATATTAATAATTATTTAACTTTGGAAACACAAACATGCCGCATTGACAATCTACACCGTACTATTGATTTCTGCCGATATATAACTTTAAGCTCATGCGTCTTAAAGAAGAGTGTTAAGCAAGAGAATAAATTCTCCGCCACCAAACAGATATATATTTAGCAGAGATCAACCATACAGTTCAAAATACAATGTTAGACATGTAATCTTGTCTTTAACTGGGTTAAAGAACTAATGTCATTTAAAGCACAGTTCACGGTAAACCCAAATCCTCTTCCGTAAAAAATGGAATCTTCATGGAAAACATATAAATGTAGAATCGATATCTATTTCCGTATCCAACTAATAATATAAATGGAATAAGGACAAAGCGTTTAAAATTCCATATATTTTAACATTCTTCCTCCACAGAAGCTCATTTCAATTATTATCAAATCGAATTCCATTCAATTCCAATTTAATATGTTAATTTGGAAAACTTTACTTTGGAAAATTCCTGTTAAATCTTGATAAAAAGATTTATAAATTCCAAATCACAATTCACTGTAAATCGAGTTAAAGAACGAATGTCGTTAAAAACACAATTCATGATAAACCCAATTCACATTCCATTTTCAATTCAAATTAAATGTTAATTAATTGGTAATTCTTCTTTAAATCTTATTTAAAAAATTTATTCTTTTCACATTGGGTTTAAGAACGGTGTCATTTAAAACACAGTTCACGACAAACCCAAAATCCAATTCAATATTAAATACAAGGCTCTGAGTAGAAATTATATCGGCTTATATTCAATATCAAATTCTGAAATTAACAAATATCGTATTGGGAATAATGATATATATATCTTTCAAATTCCTCGACAATATCGATATAATCACGGAATCCAATATCGAAATATCCCGAAGATAATTTTGATTCAAATCCATTCCAATTCATATATTGGAAATTCTGGTTATTTTTAAAACCATTTCAAATCCAATTTATTTATTTAAAAATATTGGATTTATAATTCTAGTTCATAACTAGTTCATTTTGATAAAAATATATTTTATCTTTACAAACGTGGAATTTTTCACTCAAATTCTTGCCAAATCATTTATTATGATTTTTCATAAATTATTGATATTTTTAATAATTTTATCAAGGCCTGTACAGTCGATTTCCATAAACGGCCATCGAACTGCACTTACAGCAACCTTTACCAAAATTTATTTTGACATAATTCCAAATCCAACCATTAGATTTCAATTTCCTTATATTCTTGGAAAGCTCTTTTCGATACGAACCCAATGGTTCCGGTTTTAGGAGAATCCGACGGTCGGATCTCCTGTAATTTCCATTCGAAGTCAATGGTCGAAATTCGCGAACTACCGCGGCGCGGCGCGTTCTATTATGGCCATTAAATATATATAATATATAATATATATATATATATCGTCGATTTCCATTTAAAATGTATTTTATAAATCGTTTTAAATTCTTTTCAAAACGATTTCAACTTCATATTCAATTTCAAATAAAAATTGAATGTTCCATATCATTAATATATAAATGATAATATTTTCAAAACATTAGATTTTGAATTCACTTCCTTTTGGATATTCATTAAAAAATGAATAAAATCGATATAAATATCGTTCACGTCCAATTGGCACATCACAGCTTCATAAATTTTAATATTTCCGTGTTTTAAAATATTTGTTATTTCTGAATTAGAATCAGACACAGTCAATTACCATATAATTTTATTTATATGGATTTCATACACACGTGTACACAATAATAATCAAACACAATCAACCATCATCCAAAGTGCATTACACAACTTCATAAGCGTTAAATATTTATAATCAACGCTTATAACAGCATGTCAACCAATGGCTTTGACATACAACTAAATATTGAAATTAGTGTATATCCAATATCATCCCAATACCCGTGTGGGGTTTTCAAACAACAAACACTGATTATTATTTGTGCAGTTGGGCGATGTGTAAAATATATCGCCCCAATCAATATCAGTCAAATGTGTGTACATAAACAAATCGTCCGATTTGTAAATGAATATTTATTTTATTCATATACACGTTAAAAATTATATTTTTAACTACAAAATATTTATTTATACAATAAAAATGATATTTTTATTGTTCTAACATTTTAGAAAATTTCGGCAGCATAATGGCGCGATACTAGAACCGGAATAAGGTCTAGCCTTATCCCTTACCTACTAATGGCTCGCGCTATGTACATACGATTTCTAATCAATTCATTCATCCAAACAACCAAATCTTAACAAATAATCTAACTAACCAAACAACCAAATAAATATGGTTTCAAACAAGCGTGTCAGTTGCTACTAAGAACCATCTACATACTAGTATATATTTTTATCTAGAAAATAAATTAGAGTGAGAAGTTCTCACCTTTGGGATCCACTCCTCCAGTTTTATTTCTGAATTTCTGAACAGTTTGGATTTTTCCCGTAATGTCAACGCAATCCTTTTTCACGCTGTTCATAGTAAAAATCACATTTTCAATATGATGTTTATACATTAAAAATCATATTTTTAATCAACGATGTTTATATTTAAAAATCACATTTTTATCTCGCTATACTATATAAAAATCACATTTTTATATCGCTATATATATAATAAAAATCAGATTTTTATTTCGCTATAAATATAAAGATTCTATTTTTATCCAACCCAAAATATTATTTCATACATATAATAAAATAAATAAAAATTATCTAACTAAAAATAATATTTTTATATCACTATTCATTTATAGAAAAATCCAATTTTTTTATTTGCTATATATAAAAATCATATTTTTATATCGCTATATATATAATAAAAATCAGATTTTTTAATTCGCTACATATATAAAAATTCTATTTTTATCCAACTCAAAATATTATTTCATACATACAATAAAAATTATATTTTTATCTAACTAAAAATAACATTTTTTTATCGTTATTCATTTATAGAAAAATCCAATTTTTTTATTTGCTATATATAAAAATCATATTTTTATTTGTTCACTTTCAATATAAAAATCATATTTTTATTATATAAAAAATCAAATCTTTGCTATATAAAAAATCAAATCTTTGCTATATAAAAATCAAATCTTGGCTATATAAAAAATCAAATCTTTACTATATAAAAAATCAAATCTTTGTGTTGTTTAAAAATCAAAGCTCTATGTTGTTTAAAAATCAAAGCTTTATGTTGGGAAAAATCAAAGATTTTTGTTGTGAAAAATCAGAGCTTTTTATAATTAAAATCATGGTTTTCATTAGCTAAAATCATAGATTAAAATTAGAAAAACTTACATTGATTTTCAAGGGTTTTCAATCGTCGGAGAGTAGGGGGATCAGAGGCGAGGTGCGCGCTTGCGCTGTAGTGGCTGCCATTGGGTGACGGTGCGGTGGTGCTCGCGCCTGGGCTTGGTGCACGATTGTTTATGGGCGTTAGAGTTTTAATTGGACAGAGAGGAGAGAGAGAAGCAAGGGGTGGCGATCGGGGGGGGGGGGGGGGGAGGGGGCGAGATTGGGTGGCGGCGGCCTGGCGTCGACGTCGGAGAGTGGCAGGGACAGTTAGGGCAGCGCAGTTATCTTTTTTATTCGATTTTGAAACTGACGTAAGTGGAGGAGAGAGAGATAAAAGAGGGGGTGAGGGTTTTAATAATTTAATATTTAATTAATTTTCTCTCCAAAAAAGTGTTGACTTTACCTTTGAACTCCAAACGAGATCCAACGACTGTCGCCTCTAGCTAGTTACCCACATTCCGAACACAATGGGATATGTATCATAACCCCATTCGGCTGTTATGATCAGTTTCCGCTAAATTTAAGATATAAATCATTATATTTTAAATTCAAACGAACATTTTAATTTACCGGGGCCACATATTGACTCCAAAAATTCCCGAAAAATAAATCTAGCTATGTTTTGACGATACGGTCCTAACAAAACTAATTTCGTCGACCTTGGAGACCGCTTGAAAAACGGTCATTTTTCAGTCGACTAAATTCAAACTGAATTGACTAAACGCGTTTAAATTCACCATGCTCACATATTGATTCCAAAAAATTTGAAAATTGGAATCTAGCAATAATTTGACATTCTGAATCCAATAAAAATGGTTTCGTGAAAAAACGGAGGTTGTTTGCAAAATTTCTATTTTTAAGGGCTATATATTATATAAAATTCCATAGCGACTATTCTAAATTTTCAACTGGACATAACTTTTTGTTCGCGCTATGAAATCTGGATTTTTCACATTCGTTGGAAAGATATTTTCAAACAGATTCCAATATTTCTGGTTTTACCAAAATCCGGTTTATTTTGAATCATGTACATTCATCTGAAATTTGAAATCGAATTTTCAAACTACCGCGCCATTTCTAATTCCTTTTATAATTAAAATAAATATTTATATTCTAACTTCGATTTAAATAAATTTATACATTCTAATTCTATTCAAAATAAATTACTAGTCGTTATTATTTAAAATAAATCATTTTAAATATTCAAAATTCATTAAAATAGCCAAAATAAAAATTTTAAGTTGGTTCCGATTTTCCGGGTTGTTACAATCTCCCCCACTTAAAATCTTTTCGCCCTCGAAAAGGAACGGAGCTGAAAGTTGTTTTTACTAATCAACTCAACTTTCAGTTTGGCTTTCATTCTTCAACTTTTCGGTTTCAAAGAATTTTTCAATTCTTCAAAAATTTGGCTAACACCCTAATTTTTTGAAAAATTTCACCATAACCTCCTTTGTACAGGGAGACATTTAAAACCGCAACTCGCCTCACAGGGCCCTCATCAATCCAAAAGAAAAAGAGTGCCAAACGGCTAGCCTTAGGCTCATATATCTTTAAAAGAAGAAGAAAAATGCCAAGCGGCCAGCCTTAGGCTCATAAATCTTTAAAAGAAGAAGAAAAAGCGCCAAGCGGCCAGCCTTAGGCGCATAAATCTTTAAAAGAAAAAGAAAATGCCAAGCGGCCAGCCTTAGGCTCATAAATCTTTAAAAGAAGAAGGAAAACTAGTAAACATGTACCTATTTGTCGGGCATAAAATTTTATTTCTCTCCTTAGCAGTTTATCCATAACCTGTTTAACATTGTGTATATATACATGTATGCATTTCTAAACAATTTCCAACTCAGTGCAATATTTGATTCAAAATGGCTTAATGGTTCAAAATTTTAATTAATCAAACCAATAATCAAACAACACAACCAGCAATCAATTAGTTGATTATTGTTTCAAATTCATAATTATATATATATATATACCAAAATCGTATTTTTGATGCCAAATCACAACAAATAAATCCTATTTAATTTTGGTTCTCACACCAGTCAATTGGAAATATACAGACATCCCACTTTCGAAACTCGAACACAAGTGCTGATGATGACATGCCATCATCAGAACCATCTCCGGTCGACTAGAGTGTGATTCTATATCTATCCAGTATATTTGAGGCTTCGTATACACGTTTGAAAGGCGTATATGCAAAATCTCCATATACTAGATTGTCCAAATCAATTTAAAATAAATATTCAAATACGTTGAATAAGGTTTAAATTTTCAAAACCATATTTATTTTTAATTTTTATTTAAAAACAACACTCTTCACACTCGTTCTATGATATTACTGATCCTATCTCTAACGAGTCATTCTCATTAGATATTACCAATCCAATCTCTGATAAATTCTTTTGTTTGGTTCTAATGTGCCTTGTTCTCGAGCTCTGTAAACCAACGCTCTGATACCAAACTGACATGACCCAAACTCGCCCTTACGGGAAAGCTCGGATTGAGTTGAGAACACGACAAATTAGAACACAAACAGAAGAACATTTCATTGCTTATTACAAAAATTTATATCAGAGTACAAGAATATACAGAGTATGAATAATTAATATACATTTGATAAATATCAGAGATTTACAAATTACAATGCAGCAGAAAATAATACAAAACACAATTGAAAGAGATAAACGGATACAAAGCGTTCCGAATATAGCTCCAACTGCAAACCAGGATCCTATGAATATAAATCTGCAAAACCAAAATTACTAGCTGCCCGTGTGGAAAATAGCGGAACCCAGAGTTTAGGTTATAACAATAAACTCTAGGTTAGTCATGTGACAGGTGTGAGAACTAAAACAGTTATTTAAACTTTACTTTGAAAATAAGGTAAATCAAGGGACCACGCCGTATAACACGGAATGGGTTTCCTCCCGCGAATACCAGTGCATAAACAGCGCAATGCTTTTTGAAAAATGAAGCTATTATAAGACTCAGGTCCCATCACACAATGCAATGCAAGCTGGAGGATAGAGTTTTCCCTAATAATAGCCAAACATGCTTGGTTCGTTTAAAACAAATCATTTTGATACTATTATAATGTAAAGTGTATGAAAACAACTTCAAATATAAATGTATCAATCATAGACGGCATAGTGCCCTATCCCACTATGTCTCCATACTAGGCTCTACAAATAAAACCGAATGTCACGTACTGGAAATTGCATTTCCGTCATGAGTCGAGGCAAGGGATGTACTCCTCGCCGGCTTCGAGACACTCTAGCAAATGCCTCAGAATCTCCCGCAGTAGACCTTTGGATCCTCCAAGGCCAGTCCTCTCTTCCATTTGAGGATTAGCAATTCTTGAATACACATTTCCCGGTCCTATAGGACCTATATCCATCGGCTCCGTAGAGACCGATATATCCGAGGCTCCTCGCATTCCAACAACCACAAAGGTAAAAATAATATAAATGTCTAGGCTTGCAAAACCCCGACACCACCCATAGCTAGAAAGAAACGTCATGTCCTCCTTAGGTTCCCTTATCCCGTTGATAACTCATACTGTGGTGTGAGGCTTGCGAGTTAACGCTATACACAAAGCTAAGCTATATTAAAGCCGTGCTTTGATCATTAACCACAAGACTCTTCTTTTCAACCGAAGCCGTGATCATTTACATCTCAGCATGCCACACAGGCAATTCATGCCATGTGACTGATATCTATCGATATGTAACCTCTGAGCTCATACGTCTCAGAGAAGGGTGTTAAGCAAGAGAATAAATTCTCCACCGCCAAACAGATATATATTTAATAGAAATCAATCAACACAGAATGAAATCCAATGTCAGACACACATCCATTTACAAGTTCGTTCTGGGTCTAAACGAAACCGGAGGCACCTCTTTCCTCGTTCCATATGTCCAATACAAGAGAGAGGTCCTCACATATCCGATCGATCTCCAAGTACGTCTGGACGATCACTGCTTATTACCTCGTCTTGGGTGTACATCACAATCAAGACATCAGTAATCATCCAAACGATGTGAAGACCTTCGGTCTTCAACCACCATCTTCATCATCGACTTATCGTCAAATCAGTTATTCAGAATGGGTATAAACCAAGCCTTTCCGAATAACTCGCGTATATAATATACAAGTGGTATATAAACACAACATACGCCTCATTCCAATTCTGAATATTCTTTTATTTAAATATTCATATCCTTTGGGAAAGGCTCCCATTAATTTTATCAAAGATAAATTCTTTAAAATTTATTCTTTAATCCTCCTTTGGATATCATTTCAAACCATATTGTGGTTTTCCAAACTAGTCGGGATTAGTGCACCTTACCGAAGTAATCATTTGTTTAATTTCCCAAACTTAACCTATTCATCCCGTGGAGCAAAACTGGTCATACTCCATATATAACACCACGGTGTTATTGGTAAATTTAATTACCATTTCAAGTTCAAATCTAATTAAAGATTTAAATATCGCTTGGAGAAAAATTGGTGCTACTCCATTCTCGATAATTTCCCAAATTTGATAATTTAAATTATCGATTCCCATTTCAATCGAATTAAAGATTCATTAAAACTCCACTTAGTTTTAATCTTCCCAAAAATCAATATTAATGATTATTTAACTTTGGAAACACAAACATGTCGCATCGACAATCTACAACGTACTATTGATTTCTGTCGATATATAACCTCTAAGCTCGTGCGTCTTAGAGAAGGGTGTTAAGCAAGAGAATAAATTCTCTACCACCAAACAGATATATATTTAGAAGAGATCAACTATACAGTTCGAACTACAATGTTAGACATGTAATCTGTCTTTAACTGGGTTAAAGAACTAATGTCATTTAAAACACAGTTCACGATAAACCTAAATCCTCTTCCACAAAAATGGAATCTTCACAGGAAACAAATCAATATATAATCGATATCAATTTCCATATCCGACTAATAATATAAATGGAATAACGACAAAGCCTTTTAAATTCCATATATATTAACAGTATTCCTCCATAGAAGCTCATTTCGATTATTATCAAATTGAATTCCAATTTAATATATTAAATTGGAAAACTTTACTTTGGAAAATTCCCGTTAAATCTTAATAAAAAGATTTATAAATTCCAAATCACATTTCACTGTAAATCGGGTCAAAGAACGAATGTCGTTAAAAACACAGTTCACAATAAACCCAATTCACATTCCATTTTCAGTTCCAATTAAATGTTAATTAATTGGTAATTCTTCTTTAAATCTTAATTAAAATATTTATTTTTTTCACACTAGGTTTAAGAATGGTGTCATTTAAAATACAGTGCACGACAAACCCAAAATCCAATTCAATATTAAATACAAGGCTCTGAATAATAATTATATCGGCTTATATTCAATATCAAATTCTGAAATCAACAAATATCGTATTGGGAATAACGATATACATCTTCCAAATTCCTCCACAATATCCGTATAATCACGGAATCCAATATCGAAATATCCCGAAGATAATTTTGATTCAAATCCATTCCAATTCATATATTAGAAATTCTGGTTATTTTTAAAACCATTTCAAATACAATTTATTTGTTTAAAAATATTGGTTTTATAATTCTAGTTCATAACTAGTCCATTTTGATAAAAAATATTTTATCTTTACAAACGTGGAATTTTTCAGTCAAATTCTTTCCAAATCATTTATTATGATTTTTCATAAATTATTGATACTTTTAGCAATTTTATCAAGGCATGTACAGTCGATTTCCATAAACGGACATCGAACTGCACTTACGGCAACCTTTTCCAAAATTGATTTGGACATAATTCCAAATCTAACCGTTAGATTTCAAATTCCTTATATTCATTGGAAAGCTCTTTTTGATACGAATCAAAGGGTTCTTGTTTTAGGAGAATCCGACGGTCGGATATCCCGTAATTTTCATTCGAAGTCAATGGTCGAAATTCGCAAACTACCGCGGCGCGGCGAGTTCTATTCAGGCCATTAAATATATATATATATATATATTGAAAATGGGTATATATTATTGTTAGGCCCATCAACCCAAGTTGCAACATTTACAACAGTTCACGCACCCAATACCCGTTAGCGTTCCAGTTACAAAATAAAAAAAGGAAACTTCACATTACAACTGGCTTCACTAATCATTCTTCCACAAATCCACTCCCCCAAATTGCGCAATTAAGCCCTAAATTTATGGCGGCCGGAAGCGGTTCCACCTATCTTGGTTTCCAGCGATTGTCTCCCTTCGTTCCTCGCGTTGCTCGTCATCTACACTGTGTTCCAGGCGCGATGTAATTCTCCTCTCTACTTTGATTCTCTTCGTGTTATTAATCTCATGAGTTATAAGTCGACTAATGGTTTCTGCTGTTTTACTTCCTTTTTGAAACACTCTGCTGTTGCGTTCTCTCCAAATCCACCATGTGATAGTTGTGAAGGAGATGCTATTTTCGTCGGTCACCACGTCTTTGCTCTTCCAGATGCTGAGAAGGTAAGAAATTATCTCCTCCATACAGTGTCTTGTATTTTGATTTCAAAAAATGCTTCGTAAAACTTATTTCGAATAGTTACACTGGTAAAACAAGTGCGCATGTGATTCCTCATGAGTATTACAGAGTACACATGTTGGGTCTACATTAACTCCCCATTTGCAAAGTCTATCCATAGTTGGCAGTCTTTGCATGATCGCTTTGTAGGTTGTGCTAGCCATTTTAGGAATATTAGCTTTATTCCACACAATTTTAGACCATTCTACTATAGGATGTATTGTCCTGATATTATCATATGCCTTACGCAAAATAAAGTTATCATCTTGGTTCCAAGTCCAAATATCATTGCTTCGTAACTCAAAAATAGGGGTTTGAAGAATATCATTTCTGATATCAGTAGAGATAGGAAGTTGATTTATTTGCCAAGTGCCATTGCTGATAATTTCATTCACTGTTTTGGTTGGAAAACCGTAAGCTGAAAAAGTGTCCCATCCCAGACGCTCAATAAGAGATTTTCCATGAAACCATGGGTCTCGCCATAAATCTGTGTCATTTCCATTGGCAATTTCTTTCATGCAATTTGCAGCAAGAGTGTCTCATGATTTCATAACTTCCTTCCACGTTGCTGAGGAGTTGTTATCAACTCCCATTGTCCAGAAATTCTCTTTTATATATCTCTTTCTCATCCATCGAGCCCAAAGTCCCTGAGAATTAATGATTTTCCATCCCAATTTTGTAGCAAAAGTGTCTCTCATTGCTCTTAAATTTCTTAATCCAACTCCTCCTTCCTTCTTTGATCTACACAAATCTGCATACTTTATTCTGTGAACACCCCCTCTCCATATAAAATCAGCACATACACTTTCAATCTTGTGTACAGTAGCATCAGGTAATTGGAAAGTTTGTAGCCAGAAATATATTTTAGCTTGCATCACAGTATGTACTAACTCAACTCTACCAGCAAAAGATAACAATTTAGAGCTCCAACTTTGCAGTTTCTCTCTAATTGCAGTGACAAGAGAGGCACATTCTCTGTCAGTAATTTTATTAGATGACAGTGGGACCCCCAAGTATTTAACTGGTAGTACACTTTCATTCACATTGAGTATGCCCAAAATATCCACTCTTCTGGAATTATCACTGTTAAAGTAGCATTTGGTTTTCTGTTCATTGACTTTTAGACCAACATGTTTGTCCAAATTATTAAAAATATCTTTCACAACAGTAGCTGCTTCACAATTTGATTTTATGCAAATGATAAGATCATCAGCATATAACAAATGACTGATTAAAGGCTGGAAATTGTAGATGGACTGAATTCTCTTGTTGTGTGTGGCTAATTCCATCTGGAGGGAGAAATACTCCATTGCAACGGCAAACAAATAGGGAGATATGGGGTCCCATTGTCTAATGCCCCTGTTGCTTGAAATAAAACATTTCGGAACTCCATTGATCAAAATGGAGAAGGTAGGCGTGGTAATGCATTCTTTAATTAAGTGAACAATTTTCACCGGAAACTCCATGCATTTAAGCATATGAATAATGAATGTTCTACTAATTTTATCATAAGCTTTCTGAAGGTCTACTTTCAGGCAAAATTTGTCTGCTCCTTTCTTATTAAAGTTTCTTATCAATTCATGAACCAGCAGCGAGTTTTCTGAAATTTTCCATCCTTTAATGAAAGCACTTTGACACTCGGCAATCAAGTCTGGTAGCACTTTTTTCATTCTGTTGCAAATTACTTTGCTCAGTATTTTGCAAATAACATTGCAACAAGCTATCGGTCTATAATCCGCAATACAGGCAGGTTTATCTTTCTTCGGTATGAGGCAGAGGAAAGTATGATTTATTTCTTTTATGATTTTTCCAGTTTTGAATGCTTCCTGAATGGCTGAAACAACATAATTTTTCAGGTCCTGCCAGTGGTGAATATAGAAGAAGGACCCGAAACCGTCAGGGCCAGAAGCAGAGTCCCAATGTATGGACATCAGAGCAGCAGCAACCTCATCGTCGGTGACATCAGCAATCAGCATCCTCCTTCCACCAGTATTAATCAACCTTCTGGGCTTGACACTGGGTAAGATATTTTCATTGCTCTCGCCATTGTATAATTCATTGAAATAATTGATAGCTTCTCTTTAAAGAACTTCAAAATTGGTGATAGGACTCCCCTCCTGATCAAGTAGTTGAAAATTATAATTAGTATTACGACGAACAGACATTTTAGTATAAAAGAATTTAGAGCAAGTATCCCCATCAGAGATCCATTTCTCTTTTGCTTTCTATTTTAATTCCTCTGCTTTGATGTGTAATGCATTTTTAAGCTCCTTTTGATAATCAGCATAATGTTTCCATGCCTGGTCAGTGTTGTCTCACTCCTCATTGTTTTTAAGTGCATCAGCACAAATCTGCTCCTATCTTTCAATATTTTCATTGTCTCTTAGTCTTGTCCTGTTCCACTCCTTGATTTTGCATTTGGTACTCTTCAAAAACTACAGAAAATCGTACATGTAGCTATCTCTAATAAGAGTCAGCTCAGAGAAGCTTAAATTAGAATGATACCCATTTAAATAGTGCCAATGATTTGTGTATCTAAATGGTTTACCCTTCACTTGTCTATCCCTAGTGACCAAAGAGATATGTATGGGACTGTGGTCACTAGTTGGGGAGGGGGCAGAATACTCACTTTCATGTCTGAAAATTTAATCATGCAATAAGAATTGACTAGAACACGATCTAGTTTACACAATATTTTCCTGTTTTGACCACCTGACCATGTAAATTGCAGACCAGAACTTACAGGTTCCATCAATCCTGTAGCTAGCACAACATAATTGAATTCAGCTAACTGGGAGGTACGAATATCATTTCCACCTTGTTTATTACTAGCATTTAAATAAGCATTGAAATACCCCATTACGATCCAAGGCAACGTAGTATTCTTAGCTATATCTTTAATTTTATTCCATAAAGCAATTCTATGATCTGCAAGATTATTAGCGTAAACCATTGTAATTTGCAAATTGAATCCCCCCAAGTTTTCAGCTCTTACAGCGTTTGTTGCGAATCCATACTAATAGTTTGCATGTGCCATGTGTTTTTGTTCCAAATCAACATGATGCGACCTTTAACATTATTATCATCATTATGAGTATGCTCCCGATCATTGCCCAAGTTGTTAGCCAGAAAAGTGATATTATCTTTGTTCAACTTATTTTCCAGTACACCCAAAATTGAAGGAAGATACTTCCTTCGTAAATTGTAGAGGTCTAACAATCGGGTGTCATTGTTTAGGCCTCTAACATTCCATGAAATTATGGACATTTTGATTTGAAATTTCTCTTCCTCAGTTGACAAGGAGAGAAGTCTCTTACCTTTGATGCTTCTAATGTAGCTTAAGATGCATTACCTTCATTGAATTGTTTGTTGTAATCCTGGTTGGGCTTAGTGTATATATCTTAGGCCATTAAATAAATAAATAAATAAATAAATATAATATTTAGTCGATTTCCTTTTAAAACGTATTTTATAAATCGTTTTAAATTCGTTTTCAAAACGATTTCAACTTCATATTCAATTCCAAATCAAAATTGAATATTCCATATCATTAATATATAAATGATAATATTTTCAAAACATTAGATTTTGAAATCACTTCCTTTTCGATATTCATTATAAAAATCAATAAAATCGATATAAATATCGTTCGCGCCCAAATGGCGCATCTCTAATCAACATGGCTTCATAAATTTTAATATTTTCGTGTCCATCCCAAATCGGACATCAAACTCATATTTTGATCCATTGCTGAATATTATTTTAAAATATTCCTTATTTTAAAATATTCATTATTTTAAATTATTTGTTCTTTCTAAATTGGAATCATACACAGTCGATTATCATATAATTTTATTTGTATGGATTTCATACACACGTGTACACAACAATAATCAAACACAGTCAACCATCATCCAGAGTGCATTACACAACTGCATAAGCGTTAAATATGAATAATCAATGCTTATAACAGCATGTCAACCAATTGATTGATATACAACTAAATATTAGGATTAGTGTATGTCCAATATCATCCCAATACCCGTGTGGGGTTTTCAAACAACAAACACTGATTATTATTTGTGCAGTTGGGCGATGGGTAAAATATATCATGCCAATCAATATCAGTCAAATGTGTATATATAAACAAATCGTCTGATTTGTAAATGAATATTTATTTTATTCATATACATGTTAAAAATTATATTTTTAACTATAAAATATTTATTTATACAATAAAAATGATATTTTTATTGTTCTAACATTTTAGAAATTTTTTGCAGCATAAAGGCGCGATACTAGAACCGAAATAAGGTCAAGCCTTATCCCTCGCCTACTAATGGCTCGCGCCATGTACATTTCAATTCTAATCAATTCATTCAACCAAAAAACCAAATCTTAACAAATAATCTAAACAACCAAATAAATATGGTTTCAAACAAAGGTGTCGGGTGCTACTAAGCACCGTCTGCATCCTAGTATATATTTTTATCTAGAAAATAAATTAGAGTGAGAAGTTTTCACCTTTAAAATCCACTCCTCCAGTTTTATTTCTGAATAGTTTGGATTTTTCCCTTAATGTCAACGCAATCCTTTTTCACACCGTTCATAGTAAAAATCACATATTTTTTTTGTAAAGCAAGCCGGATTATAGTGGCCGTACCACTTTTTTATAGATATAAGGAACAAGTGAACTGCACATGCACAGCTCAGCTAATAGCTGGTAAAGACCAGTCACAACATGAAAGCTAGTATAATGACAGATACAAAATACTACAAAAACTACAACGCAACGTCCCCCGTACCATCAACATCCTCGTCAACGGTAAAAGGGATCATAAGGTCAACATAGGTGCAAATAATTCCAGCTAGATTTTCAACATAATCAGACGATTTCGGAGTGAAAATGAAACTCCGATCCTAAGACGTGTCTTGCAAAATACTCTCATTATCTTCTCCAAGCTCACCTTTATCCCAAAGCTGCAACTGTTGCCCAACTGGGCGGTAGAAGAGACGTCTTGTTTCACCTTCACCACCAATATACTTATAGAAATATCTCTCTGTATCAAAATGCATCCCCGACCTCATATGAACCCAAGCACGACCAACATCATTCCAATGAATACTTGTATTCCCAAGCGTATCCTCCACGGGGGTGGGAGGATCGTTTCTAGCATTGGGAACCCAAATGCGGACATGCGGTCGAGGAAGTGGGATCTTAGGAGGGGGCGAGGCACCTCCAGAGAAATCAAAAGAATCAGCAGTATGGCCAAAAGCTTTGCAAGATGTGTAGATACCAGGTTTCCACTTGTACGTCACCTCAACTAAATATAC
Source organism: Allium sativum (assembly GCA_030737875.1). Taxonomy (NCBI): domain Eukaryota; kingdom Viridiplantae; phylum Streptophyta; class Magnoliopsida; order Asparagales; family Amaryllidaceae; genus Allium; species Allium sativum. Next base: position 765,312,807 of record CM060913.1, on the reverse strand, counting down.
TTGATCCTCCAATTTGACTTTAATCACATTTTCAATATGATGTTTATACATTAAAAATCATGTTTTTAATCAACGATATTTATATTTAAAAACCACATTTTTATCTCGCTACAATATACATAAAAATCACATTTTTATATCACTACATATATAATAAAAATCAGATTTTTTTTGGCTACATATATAAAAAATCTATTTTTATCCAACTCAAAATATTATTTCATACATACGATAAGAATTATATTTTTATCTAACTAAAAATAATATTTTTATATCGCTATTCATTTATAGAAAAATCCAATTTTTTTTATTCGCTATATATAAAAATCATATTTTTATATCGCTATTTATATAATAAAAGTCAAATTTTTATTTCGCTACGTATATAAAAATTCTATTTTTATCCAACTCAAAATATTATTTCATACATACGATAAAATTTATATTTTTATCTAATTAAAAATAATATTTCTATATCGCTATTCATTTATAGAAAAATCCAATTTTTTTTATTCGCTATATATAAAAATCATATTTTATTTTGTTCACTTTCAATATAAAAATCATATTTTTATTATATAAAAAAACAAATCTTTGCTATATGAAAAATCAAAATTTTGCTATATAAAAAAATCAAATCTTTGCTTTATAAAAAATCAAATCTTTGCTATATAAAAAAAATCAAATCTTGGTGTTGTTTAAAAATCAAAGCTTTATGTTGTTTAAAAATCAAAGCATTATGTTGTGAACAATCAAAGCTTTTTGTTGTGAAAAATCAAAGCTTTTTACAATTAAAATCATGGTTTTCATTAACTAAAATCATAGATTAAAATCAGAAAAACTTACATTGATTTTCTAGGGTTTTCAATCGTCGGAGAGCAGGGGGATCAGAGGGGAGGCATGCGCCTGCGTTGTGGTGGCTGCCATTGGGTGGCGGTGCGGTGGAGCTCACGCCTGGGCTTGGCGCACGGTTGTTTTTGGGCATTGGAGTTTTAATCGGACGAAGAGGAGAGAGAGAAGCAAGAGGGTAGCGATCGGGGGGGAGGGGCGTCATTGGGTGGCGGCAGCCTGGTGTCGACGTCGGAAGGTGGCAGCGAGTGTTAGGGCAACGCGGTTTTTTTTAATATTTGATTTTGAAACTGACGTAAGAGGAGGAGAGAGAGAGATAAAAGAGGGGGTTAGGGTTTTAATAATTTAATATTTAATTAATTTTCTCTCCAAAAAAAAATGTTGACTTTACCTTTGAACTCCAAAGGAGATCCAACGACTGTCGCCCTTAGCTAATTACCCTCATTTCGAACACAATGGGATATGTATTGTAACCCCATTTGGCTGCTACGATCAGTTTCCGCTAAATTTAAACTATAAATCATTATATTTCAATTTCAATCGAACATTTTAATTATTTTAATTTACCGGGGCCACCTACTGACTCCAAAAATTCCCAAAAAATAAATCTTGCTATGTTCTGATGATACGGTCCTAACAAAACTAATTTCATCGAATTTGGAGACCGTTTGAAAAACGGTCATTTTTCGGTCGATTAAATTCAAACTGAATTGACCAAACGTGTTTAAATTCACCACGCTCACATATTGGTTCCAAAAATTATGAAAATTGGAATCTAGCAATAATTTGACATTCCAAATCCAACAAAAGTGGTTTCATCGAAAACGGAGGTAGTTTGCAAAATTTCTATTTTTAAGGGCTATATATTATATAAAATTCCATAGCGGCTATTCTGGATTTTCAACTGGATATAACTTTTTATTCCCACTATGAAATCTGATTTTCACATTCTTTGGAAAGATATTTTCAAATAGATTCCAATATTTTTGGTTTTACCAAAATCCGGTTTATTTTGAATCATGTACATTCATTTGAAATTTGAAATCGAATTTTCAAACTACCGCGCCATTTCTAATTCCTTTTATAATTAAAATAAATATATATATATTCTAAATTCGATTTAAATAAATTTATACATTATAATTCTATTCAAAATAAATTTCTAGTCATTATTATTTAAAATAAATCATTTTAAATATTCAAAATTCATTAAAATAGCCAAAATAAATTTTTTGAATTGGTTCCGATTTTCCGAGTTGTTACAAGAGGGCTATGGGCTTAAGTAAGTGGGCTAGGTTTAGCCATCCACGCCCCAACCAAAGTCCCAATTTTCACAAACTCGAAATATATCGAAGTTTATAATCGAAAAAGTTGTAAACGATGATCCAAACTCAATGGAAGTGGTTTCGAGTCCAAATTCATCCATATGCAAAATGTGACTTTTTGACACATACACAATTAACGACAATACATTTAAATATGTTATCGTAAAATATGCGGGTTGTTACACATATGCTATACATGCTAACAATTACTAAGCATTTGGTCAATATGGTGATAATAATAGCAATTAGGGAGTAACATGATGTAATATATGCATTTAAACAACTAGGAATCCGAGTAAAATTCATATTAAACCCGAAATTAATTGGAAACTTAAAATTAGGTTTTTGAAGACTACCTAATTCCGGGAGCAACAAGTGTCGAGACGGGTTGGAGAAGCTTGTAGATGATGTCGGAGGTACTTGCGGTGGTTGTTGGGGGTGGAAGAACCGAAATTGAAGAAGGTGAGATGGTATAATAGTGAGAGAAATCGAATTGGGGAAGGAGGATTAGAAAGTGAGCATCAGGTCCGGCTGTCTGGAACATCTGCAGGAAAATTTGAACGGCTTACAACGTCCGCTAACGGTCTTTATTCTATCGGTTTCCAACAGTCCTTTAATAGCCGTTGGAAATGGGGCATTGGAATAGACAGTGGGGATGTATATATAAATATAAATATATATGAGAAAGTCTGTTTAAACACAAAATTTTGACATAATTGGTGACACAATTGATTTACATTGTTAAATTGCCTCCTGAATTCCACTCTTTCATATAATGACAAAAAGATCTAACAATCAAGGCTTTGTGTCTCTCTCTGTGTGTCTAATTTTGTGTCTAAGTAGCCGACTCCTATATATATATATATATATATATATATATATAAGTTAATTGATGTTTTAAGGAAAGAAATCAGTTAACTGATGTTGCATGTGCTTCAATTACCACGGCCATCTATCAGATTTGGACAGAGAGGAATAAGAGAATGTTTAGCCGGATTTTTATTCCAAAGGAGATAAAGCTTCAATTGATAGAAAGGGATATTAGGTTCTTGGTGAAAGGAAATGGAAGTAGAACTAAGATGAATCAGTATAATGTTGAATTTTTGCGTCGCTGGGGCATTGATCTTTTGGATACTGGTTGATGAATATGTTGAAGAGGAGATTCGACGGTATGCAGATGTTTCGTGATGAAGATTGGGTGATGTGTTGTGATTCTGGTTATAGTGAGGCATCGGGTTATAAACATATAGACAACAGTTTTATATCAATTTTGCAAAGAGAATATGTTGTTATTTTATATGCATGTACTGTGAATATATGGATTTTATATGTGCTCTTCTTCCTTGTTGTCGCACTCATTTAGGTTAGGGGGAACAAGGTTTGATGAGGCATATAAATGAAGTATACGATTGGTATTTCGTAATAAAGCGTACCAATTTTCAAAGAATATATATATATATATATCGAAATATACCCAAAACTAAGGCAAAAAAAAATCACATTTTTATTTACATTTGCAATTCAAATTTGTTTATTTTTCCAGCTTATTGTTTTATTTCATACGATGATTACATACACAGTAAACTTGCGATTATCATTCCCTAATTGTTCTAAGCATGTGCTTAAAGCCCTACTACAACTTACCACTGAATTGCAAATTCTCGAACTATGCCCCGTAGTTTGCACCTTAAAAACTAGATTTTTTAAAATAAAAAAGTACAACGTAAAAATAAACAGAAAACCCTAGCCATAACATTTTTTATACTACAAATACTTATGTAACATTTTTTATACAGCAAATACTTGCGTAACATTAATGTCCAATCATGAAGACCTAGTTTGTATTTTAAAGCGTAAACTGATGTGAGTGTAATAAAGTTTAAACTAGGGGAACATTTGTTTCAATATCGAAAGTTCATATTCAAAATCTTTACCATATCCATATTTATTTTGTATGTATGTACGTATGTATGGTAATAGAAAACTCGTACCATTACCAATCGAAAAATTGTTGCTTCAGTTTGTGGTTGGTAATGATTGGTAGAGGTTGATAATAACTTTACCATTTACAATTATGATATTTATTTGTAATATTTCATGTTAAAAGAGTAGATACTTAAATTTATTATTAGATGATTATTTATTAATATTATTTTGTGTTACAACCGAATCTTGTACAAGAAGAAAAAATAGTATATAAAATTGTATTATTTTAAAAAATATTTGATAATAATCGCATTGAATTTAAGAATGTTGGCCCAAAAATTGGTTCTTTTCGAGTATAACACTCAGATTCAATGATAATCTCAGAATCAAAATAATATCAGATAACAGAAATGGAAAAGATACAACAATTTTTATAGTGGTTTAACAATATGACCTATGACCACTACGGTGTAATCGATGGTTTATTGTATGATTAAAAATACAGTTAGTTTTCATGTAAAAAAGTAGAGAAAAGAGTGTTTTTAATGGCAATAGTGAATTCCTTGCATATAGGTGCCAAAATCCCAAAAATGAGCCTTTGAACATTCAAAATTGAAGTATTCATATATAATGCAAATTTGGTTCGGTATAGGGTTGTGGAGGTAGTTTCGCAGTAGTGGAGACTGTGGTGCAGACCACATCTAGCGGTTGGAAGAGTGAGACACATCACTGGATGTGCCCTTTCCTGTTCAGCATAGCCCAGCTGGGTATGCCATCCGAAAAAGAAGCCTTCTCCCTGTCCAATCTTCTTGAGTCTAAGTGATCTTGTTGTGCAGGCCCCATGCCAAACCGATAATTCGGATCTCAACTTTGCGAGTTTATACCGAATCTCAGCAAACAATGCATGGTCATTCCGGAGTTTGGCTGAATTGAAGTCTAATTAAGTAGGCCGGGCCGAAATTTGACACAATTCAAAATTCAAATCTTCGAGATATCCATTGCTTCAACCAAGCATATTCAGGCTCGCCTAAGTTCATGCTCAAGTTCTCAGCACTTCAGTGAGCAAAATTCTAAAATGTAGCCATGTAAAAGGACATCAACAAAGACCATGATATAGTATTTTATATTAAAATATTACACATAAATGTGATGTTATATAATAAAAATTATATATATATATAGCGCGTGTGTGTGCTTATGTACGATGTGTTAAGTATGGCAATTATCATATATAGCAGTTAGTAACTTTTATATATTTTCTTGTGGTTCGGTTAACCATACCAAATCAAATGTATTATCATTTTTCTGGTATCATTTTAGTTGATAGCTGTTAATGGTTGCTAATCGGTAATATATTAGAAATGTCTGATCTTAGTTTATTTAAACACTAAACTAACTATATAATTTTGTAGTTTTTGAAAGTCATGCAATAGGTTTCTCATAATGATAAACAGATCATAGCAAATAGTTAATGTGTGATAGTAAATTGTTAACAAATATGTATTTTTGTTCAATTGTTAGCCGTTACTCCCTCCAGTTCGAAATAATAGTCGTTTTAAAAATTCTCACACAAATTAAGAAAGGTAAAAACTGATTTAATTAAACACATATTCACACTTCCCCACGTTAAAACATTTAATTCTAATTTGGCTTTTACTGGCTTCTCTTCGGTTTCTTTAGACATTAAACAAAATGAAAGTTGGGTATTGGTTAGCTTAAGATCTCGTGGTGGTATTGTGAAGGAACATAAATGCACCTGCTGCATTGGAAAAGATAATAACTGCACAGCGCCATATATTTAGAAAAATAGCAAACTTCACAGAACGACTAATATTTGGAACTGAAGGGAGTATATAATTTGGAGTTGTGCTGCTTTGTCATTTTGATTTATGCGTAACAAAGTTGTGATTTTGCTGCTCAATTGTCTATACGGATTGAAAGGCATCCGAGCTAATTAATTGTGGTTCCCTTGGTATGTATGCTAGGAAGTTAGCATAGCCGTCTTCATTAAAGCATGTGTGTGTATTACCAAGTCTAAATAAAACCCATTTATTGTTCACTTTGGTGCGTGACTGACTGACTGTGAGGCTACTGAACTTCAAAGACTTTTCATGTGGTTCTCGCTTACATATGACATTTACCAGAAAATAAGATATATGCTACGGTCCATTTTAATTAGCAATAGTCGCCAGCTTTGAACTCTTTTTTTTATATACAATAATTGTGATCGAGAGCTTCCAAACTCATTTTGTCTACTGTCATGAAGTCTGTAAACGATGTAGACTGACAGAAACATAAACTGGCAGAGCCCAGGCTCACAGTTTTCCCAGCAGCTCAAGCATTTTGAAGCGTGAATTCCGCCTGCCGTTTCAGCAGTCGGCGGGAGGGGGGAGGTGGGGGGAGGGGGTGACACACATATATATATACATATATACACACACACACACACACACAGAGAGAGAGAGAGAGAGGAGGATTCCATGGCACCCTTATTTGGGAGCATCCCAAATGCACCTCATTTATGTTAAAAAAAGTTAGTGTGGGAGAGAAAGTTAGTGGAAGGAGAAAGAAACGGAAATATGTGGTGGAAATTAGGAGGCTAAAGGGTGCTGCACTATTTGGGGTGCTCTTGATCCTATCTCATATATATATATATATATATATATATATATATATATATATATATACACACACACACACACAATTAAACACTAAACGGTTTTCAGAAAACCATTTAGCCCAAAAAAAATATCGCAAGCTTTTGTTTACAGAGTCATTCCCCTCTGTAAACAAAAGTCGAGTTTCATGTCACAATTCAGAAATCCCCAAAAAATCAAAACCCAACTAATTCTTTAAAAATAAAGGGTTTTTCCAACAATTTCAAACAAATCAATCTCTTCTCTTTCTCACAACTTTAGCACAATCAATTCCTTCACTTTCCACCTTAAAATATCAAATTTGCAAATTTAAAGGGTTACAAATTAGTTGAATTGGTTGATGTTGGAAGAGGAAATTATTGAAGGCACTAACGCTGCAAATGGGTTACATAAGAGAAAATTTTCGCAGAAAAATCGAAGAACGATTGAAGGCGAAGAAGGTGACTATGGAGTAAGGAAGGAGACAACAATTGACCCGACATTTCCATTAATGTCGATCACGAGTCTAAAAGACGGAGTTACACATATTTACAACAGCGGAAAAGAGTTTACGGTATATTTATTTTTTGTTTCAAAGTGTTTTAACTAAAATTATTCGTTATGAAAAGATTATTTACATGATTTAATTTTATGGCTAGAACTGCGACAACATGAGATGTTATGGAGCATTTACGGCAATGTTGAAATGGTGGAGGAAAGTTAATGTGTATCCTTAAGTTAGAGATCCGATAGTGAATATATTTGGGAAATTTATGTATACTGAATTGAAAAACTCTGACAACATATGCATACATGCTATTGTTGAGCGTTGGTTGCCGACTACGCATACCTTTTTATTTTCTAGTACGGAGATAGGGTTTACACCGTTAGATTTTACCATGTTGATATCCATTCCCATGGGAATGAATAATCTACTGATATCGTAAGATGAGAGTTGGCAGAAATTTGAAAATGCAAGTCAACTATTGCCACTTCTTGAGGAGAAAAATATTCGGGTAGGAAACGTTGCTTTATCGCATCTAATGAAGTACTTTTATGACGATTATCTTGAGGCCAATGATAACAAAACTCATATTGCCCGAATTTTTGTTTTGTACACTACAACAAAATGACCATATTACAATAATGAAAAACCGTTGTAATAGACTTTTTACAACGGTGGCGTAACCGTCGTGTATTAAGAAGTTGTAATAGACTAAAGTCTTTTACATCGGTTTTACACCATTGCGACACCATTGTAATATGTATATTTTACAACTTTTTCCACCGTTGTAATATGTATATTTTACAACTTTTTCCACCATTGTAGTATGTATATTTTACAACTTTTTTCCACCATTGTTATAATTTTTACAACTGTTATGATATATTTTATTACACCTATTATTTTACAGCTATAATATATGCACAAATTATATATATTACTAATAAAAGAATTCATTCCAGAACATATTATCTACAAAACTGAAGATATCAAATAAACTTAAAATATGAACCAAAACAATATATTAGATTTTTCAAACTCACATCATTTTGTTTACATAATACATTGAATTTGTAAATCATACAAATAGCTCAAGTACAAATAGCTCTAGCTTGCTCCCACCTTATACCAATCTCTGTTTTGTCGATTGAACACCATTCCTGCTCCACATCGAATCCTCATTCATCTTCAACCTCAATCTCAAATATATGTGTGTCTTTGGAGCAAACAATTTGCTAGAGTCTTCAAACAAAAGATGATAAATGCTCTACGTCATAAGTCTTAATTCTTATTCATCAGCCATCGTTATGTACCTTACCCAAGGGAGAGCTTGGTATTAACTCTTCTCGATTATTTTAAGGTATCGAACCTATGGAAAAGTTCTTCAGTGATCCATAAGAGACAATGATAATTAAATGAACATGTTGAAAATTGAAATAGCTTGCATACCTGAATTGCAGATAGGAATCTCGAATTTCACTAGAATGGGAGCCTTCTTCTCTGGTCTCGACCAAGCACAGCCGTGGAAAACCACTTCAATGTCTGGTTGCATCGCACAACACACCTATTTCAATTGTCATTGAAGCTGACAATTCACCACGCAAATACCCGACTGCCAAGTCCCTTCTTCATATGTCCACGCCTCTTCACATTAAAACCATACAGGCTGATCGTTGGTTCAGAGAATATGGGCTGACCCCTTCTATTTTATTGTATTTTTTTGAACTGGTGACCCCTTCTATTTTTATTTTCCTTGTTCCCACTGTATTCGTCATTCGGTATTGAAAAAAAAAATCATGCTTCACTTTGAAGCTTCAGCTGCCGCACCATCAGCTGGCTATCGGAGGCCGATCAACCTGCGCCAAAACCCGCGCCTCTTTACCATTGATCTCCGCCCCAACTCTCGCCTCAACTAGCATTGCCGTTTGTATCCAGCAGTCCCAAAACCCCCAGCGTTTTCCGATCAGAATACGACCATCCCAGACAAATACGATGAGTTTATCGATTTGGATCTGATGCGTATTCGGCTTGAAAAGCATATGCGAATTCAGCTTGAAGAGCAGATGCAAATTGGACAATTTTGATTTGATGTGAGGAGTGAGATTATTAAGAGGAGGGTAAAAGGAGATTTTATGCTTGATCTGTAGCAAGTTCTAATATTTTGGTTTTGAAAAAGTAGATAGACGGTCTAAAGAGTGCTCACGAATATGACGAGGAGGAAAGTGAAGCGATGTAATTGGAAACTGCAAACTGAAATAATTAGCGATGATATCGTGGGAATTTTTAAATTTGAGTAAGAGGGAATTTTTCTGATGTTGGAGCAAAAAATTTCAATATGGCAGCAAAATTTTAAGTTTTGATCTGGTTGTTTTGAACATGTGTTATAAGTTAATTAAATGTTGTTTTAAAGGTATATATGGAAAATTTTCAATACGAAAGAAAGTGGACTGCTAATCTCATAGCCTAATTATTATTTCGAAAGTTATTTAATATGGTAAGTTAAATAATATATAATAACTATTTATTAATTTTACGATTTTTCTTTTCTTTAATTTATGAAAAAAATGTATTAAAATATTATTCAAATTGCTTGAAATTTTTATTAAAATATTTAATAGTAATTTTTAATTATTTCACTTTTACTTCTTAATTAGTGATTCTGAGTTCTTATTTATTGATTACTAATATTAATTATTCATTACTAAAAAATAATTTTTATTATATTAACCTTTAATAATAATAAATTATTATTATTTATTACTTATTATATAGAGAGAAGAAATTATTAATATCAGTTATTACATATTTTCAAATAAACTATTTATTATTATTATTAAACAATAGTTATTGAGTATTAATATTTTTATTAATTATCGAATTTTTATTAATTATTAATATGGTATTTTTATTGTAATGTTTCAAAAATTAAAAGTTGTGATAGGTTTTTATTACAATTGTCGAAATAACACAGTTGTTAAAAACAAGTTTATTACAACTTTTCTGGAAAAAAGTTGTAAAAAATATTTATCACAACGGTGCTTTTACCACCGTCGTAAAATTAAAGTTGTAATATGTTGTTTTTGTTGTAGTGGTATATGACGAATACTCTTTTTTTTTACGACAACAAATGATACTATTAGCCTGGGATATTGGACACCATATTTGATTTATGCTTAGCGGAACAGTTCGATTAGGGTTCGGCGATTATGGGTTACCAACACCAGAGTTTGGATGTTGCTGTAACTAAGGGAGGGCATATAACGGGTTTCATCGAGCTACTGCAGGTATGGTGAGCTATAATAAGCACAAAGTTTTTTTTGTCTTAGTGGTTTTTTCTAGTGTTTAATATTGTATCTTTCTGTTTTGCAGTACTGGTTTTTTGACACTACAAGAAAAATGATTTTCTATTGCAAAAACTAGTAGCGTTTATTTGCAAATGCAAGCAAATATGTTTTCACTCACAATTTAAATGCGGCAAAAAAAAATTCGCTTCCCGCCTTAGGAAAAATAGTCCGCGTAGTCCGAAATAAACGTCACCGCCTATTTTCTATGTTCCTTTCCTGCTCACACTTACAATTTTTTAACCCTAATTCTCTTTCCCCCAAATCCCTCTGCCGAATTAACTTTCTTTTTGTCATCTCCTCCGGAAAGAAACCCAAATCCCTAAATAAAACGCAGCATACGTTAAACTGCAAAACCCTGACCACCTTTAGTGAATCGCAAATTTCTTTACTCTCTCGTGCAGTCTGTGTGCTTCGCTGACCTCTCCCTCAGATCTGAATCCACCGTCGAACCCTAATCCACTTAAAAAGAATGAACTCGTTGCTTTTCGAATTAACCTACAGGTAGTATTCCTTCTGAAAAAGGGAATTCCTTGTTCCATGCCAAACAGAGAAAAAGTTAGAAGGATGAAATCAAGCCTAACTTAGGTTTCTCTATTTTATAGAAAATTTAAAATATGTATACTTATTTTCTTCTCTATTTGGGATCCTCTAAAAAAAATATTCGATGTTTGTTCTTAAATATTGCGATGTTAAAGTTCGGACTCAATTTTCGAGATTTGAGCATAAAGTTTGTCCATGTTTGCATAAGCAAAATTTCCTTGCTGGGTAGTAAAATGATGCTTAATTATGTATGATGTTTAATGTGTTGTTTTGTTACTTGCTGGAAATTGAAACCAGAATTATCGACTGAAGTAATGGATGTGTAAAGCTTGTAATAATGTAATCCTAAACTATGAAAATCTCTGAATTAAACTAGGAATAGTAAAGAAGTTGAAAAGTGGTAAATAATTAACCTTCAAGTGCTGATTTATTGTGTATGAATACCTAGACTTATACATGGTGAAATAACTTATGTCTGTGGAGAAACTCAAGTGTTTAGCAAAATGAACCTGGCAGCTTACACGTTTGAATGATAAAAAGATTAACTTCTATTCATTTTAAAGAGACATATTCACATTGATGGAGGTTAGAACCATCTGGGTGGATAAATTGAAGTTTATCAAGCCAAAAAATATATTAAAAAAATACAAGTCAACATGATTTTATAAACACATATAGTCGTATGCTTATGTGGATAGAGTAACAGACATACTTATATAGGCAAGGTATAGGCTGTCCCTGGCAGTACAAATAATCAATAGGACTAGATGGCTTAATACTCTGGATATTTAATATGATTTGGATACGTTTTGGTGTAAGCGAACCAAGTCCGAAGTCCCTTATTTTAATACAAGTTATAACTGATATGTTATGAATAAATATGAGCATTAATTTTTTTCTTGGTTTTGAAAATAAAAGCATAGTGGTTTATTAAAGGAAAATGTAAATTAAAAGGGAAGATGTTTGCTGCTAATATAGGGATATAACTTAGGAAATACTGGGATGTATGTATTTATTTATTTTTGATAAAATCTATAAATAGAATGGTCTGAGCATTGGGATAAATAGTATCTATGTTTTATCAATCTAGATTCTAGACAGGCACAAACTTTTTGTATATGCATTTGATTGTTTTTTATATCTTCTAATTGATATTGTAAAAATAATGGTTTTGCTTAATGTTTCGTTTGTTGCTATTATCGAGACGAAATATTAATATAGAAAAATAGTCTTTCCTACCAATCCTTCAGTCAAAGTTTTGTTTTAAATTTGTGTAAATTAGGAAGTCATTTACTTCAGTACTAGTTTTAGACCCATTTACTAAGTCACTTACTTCAGTACCGGCTTTAGACCGCCATTTACTTTTGATGCAAGAATCAACAATACCGTCTTTTATTTGCATCAACAATACAACTATTGTTATGTTTGTTGCTATTATCGAGACTTTCAAATGTTTCATCAGTTTAAAATGCGTTTATATTATTTAATTAAAATTCTGATGAGCCTAATACTAACGCAGAAACCTGATGCTAATTTGATGAATGGACACAGGAGTTGATATGTTAAGTGGCATTTCAAGCATCAATGTACTTGTCTATATTTTAAGAAGTTTTTTTACTTAATGGTATGAACCTGTAAGCCTATTATTTTTAGCTTATTTTTGGATCTTTTGCTGGCAACAATGGTCTTTATGCAATTTCATGTTTCCTATATTGTGAAATTTATATATACTAATTAGTTTTGTTCATCGATAGGCCTGATTTTATACGATTCTGGAAAGCGACTAGTAAGTCTTATCTAGTCAAAATTTCATTCCATATGATTCCCATATCATAATTGATTGCTGATAATGTAGGTTTATTTGATGTCATGGTTTCATGTTTTTTGTTGATCGTAAGTATTTTCTTATTGTAGTTAGTTCCTAGAATGGTTAAAAAACGTACATAAATGAAAATGCCTTAAATGCATTTAGTTCATTCGAGCTGTAAATCTAGCATATGATCTGTTTTAGCTATGTCTAAACACCATGATTGTCAGTTGTATGAAAAAATCTTTTCAATACTATGGCTAAACATCATAGCATTTCAATACTATGATTAACATTTTAACTTCCACATACTTTAGTGATTACATAAATCATATCATCTTGTTTCATGCATTCCTGTAAGATATGTGAAATATGTGGTTAGAACCAATTCCACCAACCGTACCAGTTCAATTGCTTTGGTTTGATTAGGGGATCGAACCAATTTAAATTCAATTTGTAAATAACTATGATGTGGTAATTGTTGTTTTTTTTTCTTTTTCTGCAAAGAAATCAAAAGATTTGTACATAACCGCTTGTACAAAGTAATCCAATATAGCCATGACACACCAAAATATGCATGTTTTGTTTTAGATAATAAAACAATATCTAAATGTCACTATAACAAACTGTGATAAACAAAACGCTGAAAGCATATTATGAAAAATGAAACAATATAATAATAATAGTAATACACCATAAAGGAAAATAGTAAAAATAACCAGTTATGTGCTGCTTTTCACTTTTTGAAGCTCTGCTTCTGCTGTTTCTAACTGCGATTTCAACACAGACACTCTCTGCTCCAACTCTTCAAACTTCCCCAAACCAACAAAGGCTTGTATGGTTTCACAAAATTCTCAGAAAACTTCTTCAAAGCTTCCACTCCACAAACCTCTTGTGGAAGCAAAGGCAGCTTGGTAATATGAAAATCGTCATAGAGCATATAAAACTGATCTATATACTTCTTCTGCATCGCCATACGAGCTTTGAGCAGCTTAGATTCTACCGGTTCCTCATCAAATATCACTTGGTTTATTATTATGTTATGAGCATCAATCTCAAACTTGGCTAACCTTGCACCAGTCTTTCAGTTTCATACAAGGAAAGAAACTCGGGTATGCAAACACACACAAATGTAGTTATTAGAATTCAGATCCAGAGAGAAGAGAGAGATGAAACAGTAATAATTAAAAGACAACATTTTTATTGATTGATTGATTGCTATTACAAAAATGCTTGATTGATTGCTATTACGAAAATAAGATACAGAAGAGATTGAGGCTAACAATAGAAGAGAAAGCCTTTATATATAGGCAAAACTAGAATAACAAAAAGTATTGTACTACGACTGTACTAAAGGGTAGTACAGAAAAGTACTGTACTACCACTGTACTACCCTTTTAGCATATTAAGTATGTTAACATCCCCCCTCAAACTCACGATGCGGAAAATCATGAGTTTGCCGAATAGAAGTTGCCGAGTGAAGAGTAGCAAGATCGAGCAACCATTTCACTACTGTTAGAGAGTAACACCAAGCACCAAATACTAAATACTCAACATCAATCTTTAATCAACTCATCAATCTTCTACATCTTCCAACAAACACCAAAGCAACCAAATCCACCTTCAGAACTTCACAAAACATGCCCTTCTATCACCATACACTGAATCATATTGCAGTATTCATATCAAAAGATTTCAGATTCAGCAAAACCAATAGGAGTGAGACAATGAGAAGTGAGATAAGAACTAACAGATTCAGATTCAACAAAACTAATAGGCGTGAGACAATGAGAAGTGAGATAAGAACCAACAGATTCAGATTCAACCAAAACCAATAGGAGTGAGACAATGTGAAGTGAAATAAGAACCAACAGATTCAGATTCAACAAAACTGCTACTAAATCATAGATAACTTTCATACAATCCTCTGCTTCATTCCCCATTCAATATACAAACCAAGTTTTCTCCAGTTTCAAGACAAACCATCCGACCTTCCAAAACAGTCTCCATCTCTAAATTCAGTCACCTAAACACCTTCCTCCCTTTTTTTTGGCCAAAACATCCATTAACCATCACCATCGTGCAAACTTCCCCATCATCAGTCACAAATACAAACATCAAGTGGAGAAAACTTACAGAAGAAACTACAAGTACTGCAGATGCAGAAGAAACTGCAAGAAGAGGAGACAAAGGAGAAATTGCAAGCAGAAGAAGGGTTGATGAAATTACATGAAGAAGATACCAAGAAAATATTACAGGAGGAAGAAGCACTTATTGAATCGCTGGAGGAAGATGCATCATTGAAGGAATTACAGGAGGAGGAAACCCAGAAGATTAACAAGAAACATAAATCAACAAGAAAATCCAAGAAGAAGAAGAAGAAGCACTGAAGAAATCTTACCACATGAGGAGAAAAATTCAGGTGATGAGATTGTTAAACAACCTGAAGCTCTGATACCATGTTAGAATTCAGATCCAGAGAGAAGAGAGAGATGAAACGGTAAACAATTAAAAGACTACATTTTATTGATTGATTGATTACTATTACAAAAGAGATGCTTGATTGATTGCTATTACAAAAACAAGATACAGAAGAGATTGAGGCTAACAATAGAAGAGAAAGCCTTTATATATAGGCAAATCTAGAATAACAAAAAGTATTGTACTACGCATGTACTAAAGGGTAGTACAGAAAAGTACTGTACTACGACTGTACTACCCTTTTAGCATATTAAGTATGTTAACAGTAGTCAAATCCGGACTTTGAATTGATTGTTCACTTGTTCGATTACACTCTTCATATCTTCAAGCTTACCCAACATAGACTCTTCACTAAATTCATCCCCTAAACCAAACATTCGAGTGGCCTGACTGATAAGCCCACCAAATCTATTTCTTAAAGTTATAATCTTGTCCAAACCTTTTTCTAAAGTAGAAAGAAACTGCAGTAATCACAATGTATGCCCTGTTGGAGCTGTATCAAAGACGATAACGTCGTAGTTCATTGTTTGCACTAGCTTTAACATTTCTGCGAAGCTCGTTGCTTCATCGATACCAGGTATAGAATTGCTTAAGTCAGATAAATAACTGTCGATGCCATAATTGGTGGTTAGGTCATCGCTTTCAACTTTTGGGTCTATTTCCATTGCAAACAAGTTGGTGAAACCGTTGATTAATGTTGGTATTTTGGTGAACTTTTGTTGAAAGGCATCACTTAAATTATGAGCTGGGTCAGTTGATATGATCAAAATGGATTGATGAACGGAGGCCAGCAAACTTGAAAGAATTGAACTTTTGGTTGTTTTACCAACTCTACCTTTGCCACCTACAAAACCCCACTTCAGGGTTTCTTGATTTAGTATGTTGTTCACTGTTCCTTCAGGAATATCCATATCTTCTTTTTCTCTTTGATCTCACTTGTACTATTCTATAGTCAAAATCTACAATAATTTACATGCTTATTTCTTCATGTAATCTATTTAGGCTAGAATACTATAGCCCAGAAGTGCTCGAGATCAGAGGCTGCAACCAAGGAATCGTTACTGTGGATGGCGGCGGCAGCAACAACTAGCGCAGCAACTATGTGGACTGCAGTGAGAGGAGAAAGGGAAGAAAAACCAGGACATTTGTGTGGTAATTTGATTAAATGAATGGTCAGCTTTTACTTTGCTTTCAAACTCCATAGTATTACAAGACAATTTTTATAGTTGCTTTGTTAATGAACAAAAAAGTTCATATATAAGAACATTATTTTTTTTATAAATGTTTTAGTACTATTTCAGTTATACATTTCCTCCCTTTGAGTAAGGTGAATGTTTCACATGAAATAAGATATTATCTTATCCTTTTTAATTCGGTTAAATAGGCTACCAACAGAACAAACAAACAAAACAATACATTTTTGATAAAAGTTCCTCACCTTATTATAAACAACAAAAGGAGCATTATAACAATTTAAGCATTACAGTATTATTTTAATGTGTAATGAAGATGAACACATATCTTCGGTTGCAACGTATTACTGGCTTAACAAACAAGTGAATATTTATATTGGATGATGTGGCGCATGTACTGGTTAAGTGCATATATATTGGATATTGTTCACAGAGCAGCACGGTTAAAGCTTATACCACTGATAGACTTGTATACATTATCTATTACATGTGTGAGATGCAAAATAAACCAAATTGTAGTATAATAATAAAAGCTCTACTTATTTTTTTTGCAGTTCATGAACAAAGTTCTATATGCTAAAGAAGGGGCGAAGAACATCATGGGTTAGACTTTTTTTGGCTTTCCTTTCCAAATTAGAGTGGAAGTAGTTTGGTTTGGACATTGTCACTGGTAGTTTGGATGTGTAAGTGTACGGCTAACTTTTGAATGTGTATGTATGTTTGAACGTGTATGTTGTGGATCTTTGAACGTGTATGTATTTTGTGGTTGTTTAATATGTATTTTGTGGTTGTTCAATATGTTTATTGTGGTTGTTTAATATTATAGAAAAAAATAGACTATTAACAAAAAAATAATTGCAGGAAAAACAGAGCAAATTAATCAATAATTTTTAGTGGCATTTTAAAAACGCTACAGAAATAAATGTAGTGGCATCGAATAAACGCTACCGTAAATCAGGGATAAATTTGAAAATTTTATTAGTAGCATCAAAAAGCTTTTTTATGGCATTTTAAAAGCGCTACAGAAATATTTATGGTTGCGTTTTGAAAATGTTACAATAAAAATACTTACAGTGGCGTTTAAAAAAAATGCAACAAAAAAATATATATTTAGTGGCATGTTTTCTCGTAATGATTATCGAAACGCCACCAAAAATTATTAGTGGCGGTTTTTGAGCGCTACAAAAAATCATTTTTGTTGTAGTGTGAGTATATGACGGTGTGCGGATGTCGAAGAAGAGGTAAAGCAATCTTCTTATCCGAGATTAAGAGTCTAATAGAAAAAAAATAGGCTCATTACGCATAATACTTCGGCTCATTGTTCTCTAACACACGACATCATATTGATCATCGTCACGCAACCCATATAAATTGGAATCCATGGCATAATTCAATCGCACTCTCTTTTGCAGAGGTTGTCCATGCACACAACCTACCGATGAAACAGTTGCCTTTGATTGTTCCACCTGGTCATTTTTATGAGATATATTTAGGAGAGAGGTGTATGCGGCAGCTTACAGACTGGGCGACTATTCCTATGGATGCTCCCGTGCACATGACCCGCAAGATGACGTATTTTACATATGCGGAGATGCAGCAAGCCTTATACCAAGATGATTGTCGATAATATATATATATATATCAAGAGCCAGACATGGACTACAACACGTATTGGCGGTCAGTTGGCAGAGATGTTGGTCCATTACTAGATGCTTCAGTCTGTATCGGTAACATGGATTTTTTCGAACCTTCTGCTTTGAAAGTAGGCATTAATGCTCCAATCGTCATGTCTTCAAAGGTTAATTATGCATCTCAGTTTTACCAACAACTCCAACAAAGTGATCGGGCTGAGGATCTTGGATGGAACATGCAATGGACAGGACAAGAGTTGTTACCCACTCCTCATTTGATGGATATACCGCAGGTTCCGTCCCATTACATCGTAGATAGTCTATGGGAAATGAATATGGGTATGCGGCAATTAGCTCTTGAACAGTCGTAGTATTATGAAGAGGGCTTGAACAGGATTAACACAATTGTAGACACATTTGTAAGTTATTCATTTAATTTTTGTGATACATGTTTGTTTTTCAATTTTGCTCAGAACATGGAATCCGTGGTATTTTTGTATAACTATATTGTGTTTGTTTTTCAATTTTGCTCAGAATATGGAGATTTTTAGGGAACTAGTGTTGAGTATGACGACTAAACGGACAGGTCGAACAAAAGGCGGGAAAAAAAGAAAAACACTTGTACAGATGGAACAGGAGGAGGAAGAAGAAGAGGATGGCGACAATGAAGAAGGCAAGGAAGATGACGAGCGTGATGAGGAAGAGACTAAATCACAAGACAATGAAAATGATGACGACGACAACGATGAAGGTGGTCAATCCAGTGATGTACGTACTAATCAATATGGTGTTAGGTTTAGATATCCAACCGCTTCATCATCAACACTGGGTACTTGTTAATTTAACTCCATATGCACTTGTAACTTATTCACATATAATTATTTATTTAGTTCTAAGTTTATTGAAGTTCACATATATTAACAAAGTATTTATGTATGATCAGGCAAGAGTTTGGACAAAGGCAAGCAGAAGAGCAGTGGTTTAGTCAGCAAGGTGAAATCTCTATTTAAGGGAAAAGGAAAGAAGAAAGAAAGTGGGATTTACATTCCAGGAAATAAGGACTTTCAATGAAGTTCGAAGTGATGTTTCATGAACTTTTAAGTGCTAATGTTAATGTAATGGTTTGTCAATGAAATGTTTTGTTATTTTGTGTAATGTTAATGTAACAGGCTAACTCAGTATTACGGATTATCTAACGGTTTGTTAATGTAATGTTTTGTTGTTTGGTGTATTGTTATGTTTGAGTTTAGTATTTATTGGTATGCATTTTAAAATGTTTTTCATGCAATATTATGTGATAATATAGTTCAGTAGTTTATAAACTGTAGAACAAATGTTTAGTGATTTCGTAGCAAATATAAAATGCTTAAGGAAGCCAAATTTTAAAACAATTAAAAATGCTTAAGGAAGTCATAAAGGAGTTCGGGTAATCTAAAACAATTTAGTATGTGTATGTAATTTTAAATACACAGAAAAAATCATAAAGGAGTTCGGGTAATTTTGTGATTCAAAGCAATTTCAAAACTTAAAAATATAAAAAATGCCTTTGCTATTAAAAAAATCTACAACTATAATTTTAAAAATACGTTATACAGATTTATTTTTTTATTTTGCATCAAAGTTATGGTTTTTTTTGACAATATTTGTACTTCCAGGAATTATAATATTTTGCATTACATTACTGAGAAGCTTACAACAATGACAAGTACAACATTAAGAAATGTCAAACTACAATCATACGAACTACAACAACTGAACGCTTGAACATCAAATTCAAAGTACAATAAAATAAACAATAAGATAGTTTCCACATATACCTACTACGGAGTTTGGACAAATCGAACTCTAGTTGCCTCAGCAACAATCTTGTTCAAGCGTCTTATTTAGGCTTGTGCTTCCAGTGCATATTACATCCTCGTTCGCACATCGGAGGGCCAATCCACTGCATAAAGTAACAACAATCAATTTCATTGGGAAAAACCTTGTGGTCCTCGTAGGCTTCACAACCGAAAAATAAGCAACCAACATTTTTTTCGGTTTTGGCAACAAGCACGACCGATTGTTTTCCACAACGACAGAAAGGTAGGATTCACCCGGAAGTGTAGTACCAATAGGACTTAGTGGCTCGACAACGCGCCCTTCAAATACAATTTCTTTTGCAGGTCATTGATTTGCTACCGCTGCGTGTAAATGAGCGTTCAAAGATTTATCTCTTCTCAGTTGTGGACGATTCCTTGATAGCTCGTAAGCATCGTAACAGTTGTCCATAGCTCAAATTGTTAATGTTGAGTGAATAGATTATGAGCTTACAGAGCATAAAATTTGGACGTATAAATACATGTACACTGAGTATACTGAGTAGTCCTATCACTGATATAGTGTTGTAGTGTTACAATGTTCCTATCACTACAGTGCTCCAATGCTCCGGTGTTACAGTGTTCCTAAGGGGACATTTTCCGAAGTGAGCATACTGAGTAGTCCTATCACTTCAGCCCCATAACTATCATACTGAGTCATCATATCACTTCATCCCCAAAATTTGTACTTTAGTTTAAGGGGTCGTCACATGTACACTGCTTTAACCCTGCACTGATCAGTCTTATCAGGAAGGATTAATAACTCCTTAGTTTAAGAGGTCGTCACATGTACACTGTTATTACCCTGCACTGATTAGTCTAAGGTTGCTCCATCAAATTTGTTGTATGTTACTCCACATATTGCCACTATAAATATCTAACGTTACTGCTTTTTAGTTAGCCGAAACCAAAATTTTCATCAAGATAAAAAATGCCTTCATGGTCATAGCCTTCGTCAATGGATTCGAACTATGATCAAAACTTTGTCGAGCATTCGCCATCAAGTCCAAGAACAAATATTGATTGGAATATAAAATACCAAGAGCAACACTACGAGGACCTGCGTCGTGACTACGCAGAGCTGGCCCGCCTGACGATTCAACCACCTATTGCTCATATTCCAGATGTAGGTCATCAAGCAGTCCAAACTGTAAATGAAGAACACTAACGAGCGGCTACTGTCCCTCATTCTCCGACCGTGGAAGTGATAGATCAATTCTCGGTAGTTCGACCTCTATATGAACAAGAGATACAACGAGTTTCATTTAACCAGACTCCTAACGAGCAGGGGGTTAACTCATATCTCATTTGTTGCCACTGTGGTTACATGGTGGAGGTATTAGTACGGGCGAACGAGGAGAATATTGGTCATATGATCTAGTTATGCTCGTTATGGCCTAACGGATGCAATTAGTTTGAGTGGATAGACGACCTTTTATGTCCAAGGAGTATTTCTTATGTAAACGAGTTAGAACAAGAGATTAGACGACTTCGAACCTCTTTAGAATCCCTTGAGGATGAATGTAACAATTAGTGTGCTTGTGTACTTAATTTCCTAGTTAACATCTCTTGTATCATATATTTTAGTGGCAATTATTTATTTATTTCTCTTGTATCCTACGTTTAGCTAGTGATGTTATAATGAACATCTGTTGTATCGCAAGTTTTAGTAACTATTTCGTTAACATCTTTTATAACTGACATATGTTATATCAATTGCCAACTGTCAAACTAGAAAGATATAAAATGCTTAAGGAAAACAAAAGATTTAAAACAGTTAATTATGTATATATAATTTTAAATACACGACAAAAATAAAAAAGGAGTTCGAGTAATTCTGTGATGTCAAAGCAATTTTAAAACTTAAAAATATAAAACAAATTTACAACTATAATTTTAAAACTATAAAAAAATGAGTAACCTAATGTTAAAATAAAAAACAAATTCACAAACTTACAAAGAATTAACAAATTTAAAAAAATTATTTACAAACTCAAAAAATCAACGAATTTAAAAATAGGAAACAAATTTACAAACTTAAAAGAATTAACAAATTTAAAAAAATTATTTACAAACTTAAAATAATTAACTAATTTAAAAATAGGAAACAAATTTACAAACTTAAAATGTTTAACAAATTTAAAAATAGAAAACTCATTTACAAATTTAAAGATAAGCCTTTGTAAACAAAATTCAGAAACTATAAACATTAATCAACCAGCAATGTAGAAACAATAGAACAAAAACAAGTAGAAGGATGTGCATTTAAACACAACAGAAAATATATTATAAACGATTTTCTAAAAACCGTTTATATGTTAAACGGTTTTCAGAAAACCGTATAGCATATATACGGTTTTTAGAAAATCGTTTACCTATCGCCCCCTCAAATTCCCAAATGGCGACGCTTGCCATTTCAATCTTCTCCCCACACCTCCGTCCCGACACTACTGCAACGTGAGAAACAAAATTCTTTCTCATTTCAAGCCTCTCTCCCCATTTCTGGAAGTGCTCTTATAATTCTTATTTTCTGGTTCCTGTTTCCAGGCCTTTTTGTACTATTTCATTTCCATTTTGGATCTGTTGAATACATCCAAATTTATCCAACGTATTATTTTACATTTAACTAAAACTGATGAAACTATGTCAGCATGTTTTAGTTATGTTCTAAGAGGTAGTTCCTGCGTAGGAAGATTGTACTAGTATATTTTAGAGTTTTAAATCTTCACTCATCCAAGCGAGCCATTAGATTCAATGCATCCATGAATGACGACGTCTTTGAAATGATGGAAGAGAAACAAAACTAACGAATCATGAAATAGACTACTATATATATATGTATTCTAACTAAATTAAGCAACTGATTCCTTAAAATCCAATGGCCAACATGACACAAGCGGGCCAAATATTTATGCAGTAAAACAAACTACTCTTTGACGTGTTGATGTTTGCAGAGAGCATGCCATTGCATTTGGCTTGAAGTTTTTTTTCTCTTTTTAAATATAAATTGATGCTCTGTTTACAAATTTTTTGTTGGAATATGAATGAGCATGAATAAGAGAAATTTGGGAAAAAGAAGAGTTAGCAATTTATTGCTCAACATCATTAAAATGTAGGGACTATAGTTGCTACTTGGGCTAGTGCGTTAAATGAGAATTGTTTACTCAGAATATGAAAGGCATGCCTGTTCAGTCCGAAATTCGAAAGGCATGACTGTTCAAATTACAACCATTGGAATTCTGAGCACATGCACATTAATAACCGAGTGGTTAAAGGGTCGCAACCTTTCCACTTCAGCGGTTACTAATACATACGAATAGGCACTCCTCCAGCCTATAAATTCACTACACAAAACAAGACAGAACATACCTTTGGATCTGCTTGCATTGCTTCTTCTTCAACGTAATTTCTCCGATCTAGTTTCTATAACTTTTTCAGTTCATCAGGGCTCTGTATGCTGGCACTACGCTACGGAGTTGGTCCGTTTTATCCTGGGAAACAAATTGCAACAACGTCTTTTGGTGCATACGACGGCAATATTGTTTCAAGGAAACAGAAACATCTCTGGACTCGGACATTACTTTCTTCTTCTTTTCTATTGAAGACGGTTCTGTACTGCTTTAATTTGTTGTACAATCGGTTGCACTTTCTGTGGTTACTATGAACACAGTTTGACGTGACAATTGTTGAATAAATTAGTAACATTGAATTTGTTACAATTATTGAACAACATTGTTTGTTGTTACCGTTTAATTTGCAATACAATGATGTATTGACAAAAGATTTAACTTTGTAATACAATCATGTATTGATAAAGAAAATTTTCCAACAATCTTGAAACAATATTTTACTTGTTTGAACGTATGCTAATTTGATAGATTATAAACATATCTTATCTTCATAAATTTGCTATACACTCAGGTATGCTTTGCTGTTGATTCAGTTATTTTCGTGTATTTGTTTCTCAATTAAATTAACCTGAGTTTCATGTTCAGATTTAAAAACATTGTGTTTCCTACAAGTGGTATCAAAGCCAATCTTGGTTAATTCTATTGAGGAATCTTTGTTTTTATTTAAGACATGAATTATTGGAACATTTGAATCTTAAGATATGTTGAATTTGTTTGGATTTGTACTGATATTCTTAAGATTCATTTTTCTTCTTCTCTGATTCAGTTGCTGCAAACTTCTTCAAGTTTTAAATGATTCATTTATATTTAAATGATTCATTTATATTATTAAATGATCCATTTATATTATATCAATCGCAATACCATTTAAAGGTCATACATATATATTGTCAGTCTTTTCCTCTTCTGAAATTGGAAACTTGTGTGAATTAAATATGAAATTCATATGTTGGTAACTGACATTTTACTATTCATATTCAAAATGATTTGTGCTTTAAAAGTATATTTAATGAATCATTTGGCTTGTAACGCATGACATGTTTCAGCATATTCATATCTTAGTGTGAATTGTATGAATTATATTATGAAATTGCTTTTTTGGCTTGCTTTCCAAGGTTTGACTTTTCAATATTGCCATATAGTTGCAATTTTTTTTTGGTAATGTTAGCATTTGATGTGTTTAAACAATACAAAATGGAAGTTGCGAATCAACTTAATAAGAAAATGAAAACCAAAATGGAAAGAGAGGAAAGCAAACAAAAGTCCCACATTATGAAATATGAGTACCCACCTCTCTATATGCTAATATAAATAAAGGGGAAGGGGACTTGTAAACAGGTGTGGCTAAGCCAAGACACAATATTATATTGATGTCAAATTGGGCCTAGTTCCTTGGGATTCTTGGAGTCTGTGACACAATATTTTATTGATGTCAATTTGGGGCTTGTCAGATAACTTTTGGGGAGAAGCTATTCCTTTGGGAAATCATATTTTAAATAAAATCCCGAAAGAAAACTTCAAAGTCTCCTCATGAACTTTGAAAAAAAAATTAGACCACCATCCTACAAATAGCTAAAAGTGTGGGGGTGTCTTGCCAAAGTAGAGGTACCAAAACTAAAGAAGGTAAATATTGGACCAAAATAATTGATTGTGTATTCATTGGATATGCACAAAACAATGTCGCATATCAATTTTTTGGTACACAAATCTGAAATTGATGATATTTATGAAAATACCATCATTGAGTCGAGAAATGCTAGATTTTTCGAACTTGTATTTCCCTTGAAACATGGTACTGAAAATCATGCACCTAAGAGACCAAGGGAAGATGAAGTTCCTTATTCTCTTGAGAATATTGATCAAAATAAAACTCAGCGAGCAGCAAGTGGAAGAACCAAGAAAAAGAAAAAGGCCAAGGACCTTACAAACCTTGGAACAGACTTCTATACTTTTGTGTTAGAAGATGATCCATTGTCATACAAACAAAATGTGTCTTCCAGCAATGCCCCTCATTGAAAGAGGTGATTAACAATAAGATTGAGTACATTATGTCCAATCATACATGTGAATTGGTTGATTTACCTCAATGGTGTAAGACCTTAGGTAATAAATGGATACTTAAAAGGAAATTGAAACTTGATGGTTCAATAGACAAGTACAAAACTACAAATGCTGATGTACAACTTTTATGGGCAATTCATCTACTTCAAAGGTGGAAGGCAAAGGAAAAGTTGTGCTGAAACTGATTTCTGGAAAGGAACTAACTTTAAATGAACTTGAATTCAGGATCATTACTGAGTAATCATGGTTTCAACTTAATCTTTGAAACCGATAAATTTGTACTTTCCAAGAATGAAGTGTGTTGGAAGAGGATATGTGTGCGATGGTTTGTTTAAAGCAAATGTAACCACTATTGCACCACACATTAATAAGAATAAAAGTGCATCTTCTGCTTATATTGTTGAATCTTCCAACATATGGCATTCTAGATTAGAGCATGTAAAATTTGATACATTGCGAAAATTGATTAATCTAGAATTTTTACCAAAATGCAATATAAATTCCAACTATAAATGTCAAGTTTGTGCAGAAATAAAATTGACAAGAACCTCGTTTCATCATGTTGAACGAGAAACCAAACCTCTAGACTTAATACATACTAATGTATGCGATTTGAAAATTTGTCAAACTAGAGGTGGAAAAGGGTACTTTATTACATTCATTAACGAATGTACCAGTTATTGTCGTGTATATCTCCTTAGAACACGGATAACGTCAATAATAATGATTATTGCAATTACATGACTTAGAAATACATCAAATGGATGTTAAAACCGCACCTTTGAATGGTGAACTAGAGAAAGAAATCTATTTGAAACAACCCGAAGGAATTCTGACCTCAGAAAATGAGAATAAAGTTTGCAAACTGGTAAAAATCACTTTATGATCCTAAGTAAGCTCCAAAACAGTGGTATGAGAAGTTTGATAAAACTATGGATTCACGATAAATGAATCAGACAAATGTGTGTACATAAAACACACACATATTGGATATGTCATTGTTTGTCTCTATGTTGATGACATGTTGCTCCTAGGCAATAACAAGGGCATAATAACATTTACAAAGGATATGTCATCCTTTAGATTGAATATGAAAGACCTAGGACTGGCTAATGTGATATTAGGTGTAAAAATTATGAGAACAACACAGGGAAATGAATTATCCCAATCGCATTACATCACTAAAACACTTGAAAAATTCAAGCAATACAATGTAACTATTGCAAAATCATCAGTAGATATGATCCAAAATTGGATAAAGAACACTGATGATGGTATCTACCAGTTAGAATACTCTCGTATACTAGGAAGTAACATGTATGTTATGTCACATATGCTGTAAGCAAACTAAGAAGATTTACCAGCAATCTTGGTAAACATCATTGGAAAGCGATAATCAGAGCTCTAGGATATCGAATGTATACGCAGAGCTATGGTCTATACTATACAAAATATCCTTCAATAGTGGAAGGATACTGTGACGACCCAAACTTCCCCGTACAGGAAAGCCTAGATTGCCTTTGAGAACAATACACATCAGAGCATAACTGAAGAACATTTTATTGCTGATTACAACAATTACATCAGAGTACAAGAATATAACAGAGCATGAATACTTATTACATAATAGAAATACAATAATATCAGAGATTTAAATTACACTTAAATGGCAGCGGAAAAATAATACAAATATACAACCGAAAGGAATACACGGATACAGAGCTTTCCGAGTACCGCTTCAGCTGTAAACCAGGATCCTGTAAATATATCTGCAAAAAGCTACTCGACTGCCCGTGTAGAAAAGAGGGCACCCGAGTTTGCCAGTGAAACAAACTACAGGTCAGTCATGGGACTGGTATGAGAAATCTTAACTAAACTTATCTAATAAAAAGGCTAATCACAGGACCACGCCGCTAACGCGGAACGGGTTTACTCCATTGGATTGCCAGTGCTTAAATAAAGTAAATCGTTAAACAACGCAATGCTTTTTAGAAAAAATGAAACCATTATAAGACCCAAGTCCCATCACACAATGCAACGCAAACCGGAGGATAGGGTTTTACCTTATAATGGTCAAAAGATGATAAATACGTGAAACGGATTACTACTAGTGTGTATATATGGGTATATATATATCTCAAAAACATTTCAATCATAATGTATCAATCATAGACGGCATAGTACCCCATCCTACTATGTCGCCATACTAGTTTCTACAATCAAAACCGCAAGGTCGTATTGGAAATTAGATTTTCATCATGAGTCGAGGCTAGGGGCAAGCTCCTCTCCGATTCGAGACACTCTAGCAAATGCCTCAGGATCCCCCGCAGTGAACCCTTGGATGCGGTAGGGCCGGTCCCCGCCTATGGGCAGTGGATTAGTTATGCCTGAACACACGTTTCTCGGTCCCTTTGGACCTCCATATGACCACTAACGGCCTATAAAACCCGAGGCGCCTCAAAATCCATCATCCACATAAGTAAAATGTCAGCGCTGGTAGGTCCCTGACATCACTCTAGCTAGAAAGAAACGTGTGCACTCCCTACGGTCCGTATCCCGTTTTTGACTCATACCGGGGGTGTGAGGCTCGCGAAGTAACGCTATAACCACAAGGCCTGCTTTTCAACAAAAGCCTTGATCATCTTCATCTTGGCGTGCCACATTGACAGTTCACGCCATGCGATCAATCACTATTAATATATACCCGGGGTGTTGAGCAGAGAATAAATTCTCTACCACCAATCAGGTATACATTAATAACAATCAATTTAATTCGCCTGGAGCGAAATCCAATGTCAGACACGCATCCATTTATAAGCTTATGCTCTGGGTCTGAGCGAAAACCAAATCCGTACAATCAACAATAGTCCGGACGGCCACCACTGAAGCCCCTTCAAGGTAGCTACTCCCATCATGGGTCTCAGTAGCAACACATCCGTTCGATGTGAAGATCGTCGGTCTTCAATCACCGTTTTCAACTTCGACTCTTCATCGTCGTAGTGATTATTCGGAATGGGTTAAACCCGGTCTTTCCGAATAACTCTCATATTTTTATAATTAAAAATCAAGCGTTATAAAAACACATCCAACGCCACATTCCAATTCAGAATATTCTTATAAATAAAATATTCAAATTATCTTATCAAAGATAAATTCTTTACATTATTCTTAAATCTTTTCTTTTAAAGATTTATTAAAACCCAAAATTGGTTTTAAATATCAAAATCATTATTTAATGATTATTCAATTTTAAGAAATTAATCCTAACTTTAAATGGGTTAAAGATAAACCCCAAATCACCTTCCATAAAACTATGGAATCTTCACAGAATTCAAATCAACATATATTCGCTATAAATTTCTGTATCCGACCAATAATATAAATGAAATAACGGCAAAGCCTCTTAAATTCCATATGTAGTATCGGTTTTCTTCTACAGAAGCTTATCTCGGTTATAATAAATTTGAATTCCATTCAACTCCAATTTAATATATTAAATTGGAAATCTTTATTGTTGGAAAATTCCCATTTAAATCTTAATAAAAGATTTATAATTTCCAAATCATATTTTCACTGTCAGTTGAGTTAAAGAACACATGTCATTTAAAAACACGGTTCACAATAAACCCAACTCACATTTCATCTTATTTCAATTATTAAATATAATTGAAAATTTTAATAACTCAAATTAAAAGATTATTCTTTTCATACGGGGTTTAAGAACAGTGTTATTTAAGACACTATTCACGACAAACCCAAAATCCAATTTATTTAATTTAACTTGAATTAAATATCAAATAATTGGAAACTTCATTAAACCTTATTTTAATGATTTTATTCTAGTTAATAACTAGTTCGTTTCAATAAAATATATTTTCTAAAATATTTTCTTTTCTAAAATATTTTCTTAAATCTTCTTTTTCTAGAATATTCTTTCTTGGAATGTGACTCAATCAACAACCATAATTTGCATAAAATCGACAATCATGATAAATAACTATCACAACCAAATAATCAACCAAAGTGGATTCTACACTAAATATTGGGACTAGTGTAGGATCATCCCAACACCCGTGTGGGGTTTCATCCAGCAATCAAATAATAAATTATTTGTGTACTTGGGCGATGTGTGAAAATTATCGACCCAATCACATAAACAAGTCGGATGACTTGTAAATGGAAGTGTAACATTCAGTTTTGAATATATTAGCAATATGTTTGACACATCAAGCATAACATCACAAACACATATTTCAATTCTTTTATTGTGAACAAGTGACAATAAATCTCTAGCCCTTTTTTTTCATTCTTTTTATAGTTAACAAATGACAATAAAATCTGATCTTTCATATCTTTGTGTAATTCCTTTAAATAACTAAAAATGTAGATTTTGGTTTCATTCATTTTTAAATGACAAAAATGAATGTCTTCGTCTTATTCCCTTTTACAAGATAAAAAGACCATATTTTAACCTCATTCTTTTTCACATGATAAAATGAATGTTTTACTTCATTCTTTTTGAAAAATGACAAAAAATGTCTCTTTTATTCCAATTTTACTTTTAATGTATAAAAAGCCTACATTTTCATTTCTTCCTCATATTACATTAAAAATATGGTTTTTAATGTAAACGTCGTTTCATATTTACAACAATGGTCATTTTTCTATATGCTAACTTTACATTAAAAATGAGGTTTTTAATGTATACATTGTTTTATATTCAAACAATGTACATTTTCATGTTTTCATCCACCACATTAAAAATGATATTTTTAATGTAAGCTAATTTTATATTCTCCCTTTCAAGATATGATCATTTTCATACTTTCTATTTTACATTGAAAATAAGATTTTTAATGATATCAAGTTTTCATTCTCAGACAATGTTCATTTTTCTGCTTTTCTAATTTACATTAAAAATGAGCATTTTTATGTAATCTAAAAATTTTATTCTCATTTCCAAGATAAATTCATTTTCATACTTTTCTACTTTACATTGAAAATGAGATTTTCAATGTAATCAAGTTCTCATGTTCAAGTAACGTTCATTTTTCTACTTTTCTAATTTACATCAAAAAATGATATTTCTAATGTAATCTAGTTTCATGTTTCAAAATATGTACATTTTCCTAATTTGCTAATTTACATTTAAATGAGAATTTTAATGTAATCTAAATTTCATGTTCAAAACAAGTACATTTTTCTAATTTCTACCTTACATAAAAATGAGATTTTTAACTCATTCTTTTCTAATGTATGAAATATATATTTTAACTCATTCTTTTCTAATGTATGAAATATATATTTTAACTCATTCTTTTCTAATGTATGAAATATATATTTTTACTCATTCTTCTTAATATATAAAAATATACATTCTTAATTCATCCCTTTTTATATATAAAATACACATTTTCTAGTTCATTTCTTTTATGTATAAAATACACATTTTTCTAGTTCATTTCTTTTATGTATAAAATACACATTTTTCTAATCTTCTTTAATGTATGAAAATATACCTTCTTAACTCATCTTCTTTAGTGTATGAAAATATACATTCTTAAATCCATTCTTTTTAACGTAAACAAATATGATGATTTTGTTTCTTAACTTCTAATGCAAACAAAATGAGAATTTTGTTTATTAACTTTTTCAATGTAAACAAAATGAGAATTTTGTTTATTAACTTCTAATGCAAACAAAACGATGATTTTGTTTGTAAACTTTTAATGTAAACAAAATATTCATTTTGTTCTAATCCTTTTAATGTGCAAAGTGTTCATATTTGCTAAATGCTTTTTATTACACAAAGTGTTCATATTTGCTAAATCCTTTTTATTACACAAAGTGTTCATATTTGCTAAATCCTTTTTATTACACAAAGTGTTCATATTTGCTAAATCCTTTTTATTACACAAAGCGTTCATATTTGCTAAATCATATTTGCTATGTATTCTACTGACAATTAAAGGAATATTAAGGGAATATTCTATCTAATAAACAGGTCAATGAACAACATCATACAGTTATATTCAAATCACGAACATTCAAGCAGCATACAGTTAAAATATAACACGGTAATAATTAATTTATTTTTAATTATTAAGAAGGGAAATAGAATTCTCACAGAAGCGTTGCTCCTCTTTGAATTTGGCCAAAAATTAGACTTGCTCGGAACTGTTCTTAATCAGTATAGAAAAATAGCCCTCTGAATTACGATCCCGACGGTCCTGAAATCGTTGAATTCCGAGTTCGAACGAAAGAGTTATGATTAATTTAAGATTGGAAATATTTAAATTAAATAAATAAATTAATTAAGAAGGATTTCACCTTCTTCCTCTTATCAGACTTAGGCCGTAAGCTTTTCACGAGCTGTTCAATACTAGGGCACAGTTTTCCACTCGACACAAGGGGCTAGGGGAAAATCAGAGATCACCACGGTCTCGGGCTACGAGTGGCGCACCAGGGGGGCCACTATGGTGAAGCTCGGTTGTGCCTAGGGGGACGGCGACGGGTGTGTTCGGCCGGAGTTTGGGTCGCTGGACCTATGGGTTTGGGCCACTAGAAATTGATCCGACCGTATGAAAAGGAGGAGGGGAAGAAGAGCTTCAATATGATGTAAAGGATGGAGTTTAATTCGTGGAGAAGAGGGAGAACTTAGGGGATGAAAAGGGGAGCATTTCGGCCATGGATGATTTGTAGTGGCGGCTGGTATACGATGTAAATTAGGGTTTAAATGATTTTCTAATTCTTTTTATAATGTTTTAATGTAATTTTTGTAATTAAATCCCTATATTTCAAACTAAACCAATTTCCGTCCAACTGAAGTCTACCCTACCCAATAGCCCCTATTTCGGATTCAACGGGCTAGGCCTCGTCAGCCCAAACGGTTGTCTGTGGCCTGAATTATTTATTTTAATATTTAATTCCTTTATTAAATTAATTCTGTCGTACAAATAAATTCACCGAAGCCACATACGGACTCAGAAAATTCCAGAAAAATTATTTCTAGTTATGTTTTGACGATACGGTCCTAACAAAACTAATTTCGTCGAATTCTGAGACTGTTTTAAAAATGGTCATTTTCAAATCGATTAAAATTGACTAAAACTGACAAAACACGTTTTCCTTTGCCACGCTCACATATTAATTCAAAAAATTATGAAAATCGAAACCTAGCAATAAAATGACATTCCGGTTCCAACAAAGGTGGTTTCGTCGAAAACAGAGGTCGTTTGAAAAATCACTATTTTTAAGGCCAATTAAAATATATATAAATTATACAGCGACTTTTCTAAATTTTAAACTGGACATAACTTTCTATTCCTGCGATGAAATTTCAGTTTTACAGATACGTTGGAAAGATATGATTAACCAGATTTAAATATTTCTGGTTTCGCTCAATTCTGATTTATTTTGAATCTTGTACAGTCAGTCAAAGTTTGAAATCGAATTTTCGAACTACAGCGCTGTTTTAAACTCCACTTATAATTAATTCTAAATTTATTCGTTTTAAAATAAATTTTTAGTCGTTATTATTTAAAATAAATTATTTTACATATTAAAATCCATTAAAATTTCTAAAATAAAAATTTTAAATTGGCCCCAAAATTCCGGGTTGTTACAGTCTCCCCCACTTAAAATCTTTTCGTCCTCGAAAAGAAACGTAACTAAAAGTTGTTTTAAGTAGCTAACTTAATTAAATTTTATTTATTGGTTTAATTAATTATCATTTATATATTTTTATTAGCTAAACTAATAATCAAACATCACAACCAGCAATCAATTAGGTGATTAACTTTTTAAATATATATGACTTTATATATATAGTCAAAAATCATATTTTTAGTGCAAATCACAGCAATGTGTCCTAACTAAGTGTTGGTTCTCATACCAGTCAGTGGAAATATATAGAAATCTCACTTTCGAAGCTCGAACATAAACTCTGATGATGGGGCCCCATCATCAGAATTATCTCCGGGCGACTAGAGTGTGATTCTGTATCTATCTAGTATATTAAAACTTCGAATATCCGTTAATTACTCGTATATTCGAAATCTTTATATACTCGATTGTCCACATTAAAATATAATATACTCAAATACGTATATTTAGATAAAATTTCAAAACTAAATTTGTTTTTAATTGTAGAAAATAATACTCTTCACACTCGTTCTAGGATACTACTGATCCTATCTCTAACGAGTTATTCTTATTGGATATTACAAATCCAATCTCTGATGAATTCTTTCGTTCGGTTCTAATGTGTTTTGTTCTCGAGCTCTGTAAACCAAAGCTCTGATACCAACTGTGACGACTCAAACTTCCCCGTACAGGAAAGCCTAGATTGCCTTTGAGAACAATACACATCAGAGCATAACTGAAGAACATTTTATTGCTGATTACAACAATTACATCAGAGTATAAGAATATAACAGAGCATGAATACTTATTACATAATAGAAATACAATAATATCAGAGATTTAAATTACACTTAAATGGCAGCGGAAAAATAATACAAATATACAACCGAAAGGAATACACGGATACAGAGCTTTCCGAGTACCGCTTCAGCTGTAGACCAGGATCCTGTAAATATATCTGCAAAAAGCTACTCGACTGCCCGTGTAGAAAAGAGGGCACCCGAGTTTGCCAGTGAAACAAACTACAGGTCAGTCATGGGACTGGTATGAGAAATCTTAACTAAACTTATCTAATAAAAAGGCTAATCACAGGACCACGCCGCTAACGCAGAACGGGTTTACTCCATTGGATTGTCAGTGCTTAAATAAAGTAAATCGTTAAACAACGCAATGCTTTTTAGAAAAAATGAAACCATTATAAGACCCAAGTCCCATCACACAATGCAACGCAAACCGGAGGATAGGGTTTTACCTTATAATGGTCAAAAGATGATAAATACGTGAAACGGATTACTACTAGTGTGTATATATGGGTATATATATATCTCAAAAACATTTCAATCATAATGTATCAATCATAGACGGCATAGTACTCCATCCTACTATGTCGCCATACTAGTTTCTACAATCAACACCGCAAGGTCGTATTGGAAATTGGATTTCCATCATGAGTCGAGGCTAGGGGCAAGCTCCTCTCCGATTCGAGACACTCTAGCAAATGTCTCAGGATCCCCCGCAGTGAACCCTTGGATGCGGTAGGGCCGGTCCCCGCCTATGGGCAGTGGATTAGTTATGCCTGAACACACGTTTCCCGGTCCCTTTGGACCTCCATATGACCACTAACGGCCTATAAAACCCGAGGCGCCTCAAAATCCATCATCCACATAAGTAAAATGTCAGCGCTGGTAGGTCCCTGACATCACTCTAGCTAGAAAGAAACGTGTGCACTCCCTACGGTCCGTATCCCGTTTTTGACTCATACCGGGGGTGTGAGGCTCGCGAAGTAACGCTATAACCACAAGGCCTGCTTTTCAACAAAAGCCTTGATCATCTTCATCTTGGCGTGCCACATTGACAGTTCACGCCATGCGATCAATCACTATTAATATATACCCGGGGTGTTGAGCAGAGAATAAATTCTCTACCACCAATCAGGTA
Organism: Allium sativum; assembly: GCA_030737875.1. Taxonomy (NCBI): domain Eukaryota; kingdom Viridiplantae; phylum Streptophyta; class Magnoliopsida; order Asparagales; family Amaryllidaceae; genus Allium; species Allium sativum. Next base: position 765,277,661 of record CM060913.1, on the reverse strand, counting down.
TACATTAATAACAATCAATTTAATTCGCCTGGAGCGAAATCCAATGTCAGACACGCATCCATTTATAAGCTTATGCTCTGGGTCTGAGCGAAAACCAAATCCGTACAATCAACAATAGTCCGGACGGCCACCACTGAAGCCCCTTCAAGGTAGCTACTCCCATCATGGGTCTCAGTAGCAACACATCCGTTCGATGTGAAGATCGTCGGTCTTCAATCACCGTTTTCAACTTCGACTCTTCATCGTCGTAGTGATTATTCGGAATGGGTTAAACCCGGTCTTTCCGAAAACTCTCATATTTTTATAATTAAAAATCAAACATTATAAAAACACATCCAACGCCACATTCCAATTCAGAATATTCTTATAAATAAAATATTCAAATTATCTTATCAAAGATAAATTCTTTACATTATTCTTAAATCTTTTCTTTTAAAGATTTATTAAAACCCAAAATTGGTTTTAAATATCAAAATCATTATTTAATGATTATTCAATTTTAAGAAATTAATCCTAACTTTAAATGGGTTAAAGATAAACCCCAAATCACCTTCCATAAAACTATGGAATCTTCACAGAATTCAAATCAACATATATTCGTTATAAATTTCTGTATCCGACCAATAATATAAATGAAATAACGGCAAAGCCTCTTAAATTCCATATGTAGTATCGGTTTTCTTCTACAGAAGCTTATCTCGGTTATAATAAATTTGAATTCCATTCAACTCCAATTTAATATATTAAATTGGAAATCTTTATTGTTGGAAAATTCCCATTTAAATCTTAATAAAAAATTTATAATTTCCAAATCATATTTTCACTGTCAGTTGAGTTAAAGAACACATGTCATTTAAAAACACGGTTCACAATAAACCCAACTCACGTTTCATCTTATTTCAATTATTAAATATAATTGAAAATTTTAATAACTCAAATTAAAAGATTATTCTTTTCATACGGGGTGTAAGAACAGTGTTATTTAAGACACTATTCACGACAAACCCAAAATCCAATTTATTTAATTTAACTTGAATTAAATATCAAATAATTGGAAACTTCATTAAACCTTATTTTAATGATTTTATTCTAGTTAATAACTAGTTTGTTTCAATAAAATATATTTTCTAAAATATTTTCTTAAATCTTCTTTTTCTAGAATATTCTTTCTTGGAATGTGACTCAATCAACAACCATAATTTGCATAAAATCGACAATCATGATAAATAACTATCACAACCAAATAATCAACCAGAGTGGATTCTACACTAAATATTGGGACTAGTGTAGGATCATCCCAACACCCGTGTGGGGTTTCATCCAGCAATCAAATAATAAATTATTTGTGCACTTGGGCGATGTGTGAAAATTATCGACCCAATCACATAAACAAGTCGGATGACTTGTAAATGGAAGTGTAACATTCAGTTTTGAATATACTAGCAATATGTTTGACACATCAAGCATAACATCACAGACACATATTTCAATTCTTTTATTGTGAACAAGTGACAATAAATCTCTAGCCCTTTTTTTTCCATTCTTTTTATAGTTAACAAATGATAATAAAATCTGATCTTTCATATCTTTGTGTAATTCCTTTAAATAACTAAAAATGTAGATTTTGGTTTCATTCATTTTAAATGACAAAAATGAATGTCTTCGTCTTATTCCCTTTTACAAGATAAAATGACCATATTTTAACCTCATTCTTTTTCACATGATAAAATGAATGTTTTACTTCATTCTTTTTGAAAAATGACAAAAAATGTCTCTTTTATTCCAATTTTACTTTTAATGTATAAAAAGCCTACATTTTCATTTCTTCCTCATATTACATTAAAAATATGGTTTTTAATGTAAACGTGGTTTCATATTTACAACAATGGTCATTTTTCTATATGCTAACTTTACATTAAAAATGAGGTTTTTAATGTATACATTGTTTTATATTCAAACAATGTACATTTTCATGTTTTCATCCACCACATTAAAAATGATATTTTTAATGTAAGCTAATTTTATATTCTCCCTTTCAAGATATGATCATTTTCGTACTTTCTATTTTACATTGAAAATAAGATTTTTAATGATATCAAGTTTTCATTCTCAGACAATGTTCATTTTTCTGCTTTTCTAATTTACATTAAAAATGAGCATTTTTATGTAATCTAAAATTTTCATTCTCATTTCCAAGATAAATTCATTTTCATACTTTTCTACTTTACATTGAAAATGAGATTTTCAATGTAATCAAGTTCTCATGTTCAAGTAACGTTCATTTTTCTACTTTTCTAATTTACATCAAAAAATGAGATTTCTAATGTAATCTAGTTTCATGTTTCAAAATATGTACATTTTCCTAATTTGCTAATTTACATTTAAATGAGAATTTTAATGTAATCTAAATTTCATGTTCAAAATAAGTACATTTTTCTAATTTCTACCTTACATAAAAATGAGATTTTTAACTCATTCTTTTCTAATGTATGAAATATATATTTTAACTCATTCTTTTCTAACGTATGAAATATATATTTTTACTCATTCTTCTTAATATATAAAAATATACATTCTTAATTCATCCCTTTTTATATATAAAATACACATTTTCTAGTTCATTTCTTTTATGTATAAAATACACATTTTTCTAGTTCATTTCTTTTATGTATAAAATACACATTTTTCTCATCTTCTTTAATGTATGAAAATATACCTTCTTAACTCATCTTCTTTAGTGTATGAAAATATACATTCTTAAATCCATTCTTTTTAACGTAAACAAATATGATGATTTTGTTTCTTAACTACTAATGCAAACAAAATGAGAATTTTGTTTATTAACTTTTTCAATGTAAACAAAATGAGAATTTTGTTTATTAACTTCTAATGCAAACAAAACGATGATTTTGTTTGTAAACTTTTAATGTAAACAAAATATTCATTTTGTTCTAATCCTTTTAATGTGCAAAGTGTTCATATTTGCTAAATCCTTTTTATTACACAAAGTGTTCATATTTGCTAAATCCTTTTTATTACACAAAGTGTTCATATTTGCAAGATCCTTTTTATTACACAAAGTGTTCATATTTGCTAAATCCTTTTTATTACACAAAGTGTTCATATTTGCTAAATCCTTTTTATTACACAAAGTGTTCATATTTGCTAAATCATATTTGCTATGTATTCTACTGACAATTAAAGGAATATTAAGGGAATATTCTATCTAATAAACAGGTCAATGAACAACATCATACAATTATATTCAAATCACGAACATTCAAGCAGCATACAGTTAAAATATAACACGGTAATAATTAATTTATTTTTAATTATTAAGAAGGGAAATAGAATTCTCACAGAAGCGTTGCTCCTCTTTGAATTTGGCCAAAAATTAGACTTGCTCGGAACTGTTCTTAATCAGTATAGAAAAATAGCCCTCTGAATTACGATCCCGACGGTCCTGAAATCGTTGAATTCCGAGTTCGAACGAAAGAGTTATGATTAATTTAAGATTGGAAATATTTAAATTAAATAAATTAATTAATTAAGAAGGATTTCACCTTCTTCCTCTTATCAGACTTAGGCCGTAAGCTTTTCACGAGCTGTTCAATACTAGGGCACAGTTTTCCACTCGACACAAGGGGCTAGGGGGAAATCAGAGATCACCACGGTCTCGGGCTACGAGTGGCGCACCAGGGGGGCCACTATGGTGAAGCTCGGTTGTGCCTAGGGGGACGGCGACGGGTGTGTTCGGCCGGAGTTTGGGTCGCTGGACCTATGGGTTTGGGCCACTAGAAATTGATCCGACCGTATGAAAAGGAGGAGGGGAAGAAGAGCTTCAATATGATGTAAAGGATGGAGTTTAATTCGTGGAGAAGAGGGAGAACTTAGGGGATGAAAAGGGGAGCATTTCGGCCATGGATGATGGGTAGTGGCGGCTGGTATACGATGTAAATTAGGGTTTAAATGATTTTCTAATTCTTTTTATAATGTTTTAATGTAATTTTTGTAATTAAATCCCTATATTTCAAACTAAACCAATTTCCGTCCAACTGAAGTCTACCCTACCCAATAGCCCTTATTTCGGATTCAACGGGCTAGGCCTCGTCAGCCCAAACGGCTGTCTGTGGCCTGAATTATTTATTTTAATATTTAATTCCTTTATGAAATTAATTCTGTCGTACAAATAAATTCACCGAGGCCACATACGGACTCAGAAAATTCCAGAAAAATTATTTCTAGTTATGTTTTGACGATACGGTCCTAACAAAACTAATTTCGTCGAATTCTGAGACTGTTTTAAAAATGGTCATTTTCAAATCGATTAAAATTGACTAAAACTGACAAAACACGTTTTCTTTTGCCACGCTCACATATTAATTCAAAAAATTATGAAAATCGAAATCTAGCAATAAAATGACATTCCGGTTCCAACAAAGGTGGTTTCGTCGAAAACAGAGGTCGTTTGAAAAATCACTATTTTTAAGGCCAATTAAAATATATATAAATTATACAGCGACTTTTCTAAATTTTAAACTGGACATAACTTTCTATTCCTGCGATGAAATTTCAGTTTTACAGATACGTTGGAAAGATATGATTGACCAGATTTAAATATTTCTGGTTTCGCTCAATTCTGATTTATTTTGAATCTTGTACAGTCAGTCAAAGTTTGAAATCGAATTTTCGAACTACAGCGCTGTTTTAAACTCCACTTATAATTAATTCTAAATTTATTCGTTTTAAAATAAATTTTTAGTCGTTATTATTTAAAATAAATTATTTTACATATCAAAATCCATTAAAATTTCTAAAATAAAAATTTTAAATTGGCCCCAAAATTCCGGGTTGTTACAGATACAGTGATGGAAATTGGATCACTGGATTACATGATACAAAGTCTACAAGTGGATATGTGTTCACATTAGGAAATGGAGCAATTTTATGGAAATCATCCAAACAGACTTGTATCACTAGATCTACGATGAAATTGAAGTTTATTGCACTAGACAAGACTGCATAATAAGCAGAATGGGTTTGAATCTTCTAAAAGACATTCCTAATTGGAGAAAACATATGCCTCCAATATGTATACATTGTGATAGTCAATAGTACACTATACAATGGTAAGTCTAGGCATATTCGTCGTAGACATAAAAAGATAAGACAACTTCTCTCTAACGGAGGTTATCACAATAAATTACCTTCAATCTAAAGATAACTTAGCGGATCCACTTACAAAAGGCTTGCCAAGAGAGAAAGTTCAAACCTTATCGAAGGGAATGGAGCTAAGGCCTGTAAACTAAAGGTTTTTCTAAAATGGAAACCCCATCTAGTTGACTGGAGATCCCAAGATCTAGGTTCAAAGGGACAACGAAGTTTAAGAGAAACTTGATGGCACTGTTATACACAAATCATTCCTATGATAAGTCAGTGCACTATATGGTGAATAAGGATAAGTATTAATACTTTTAATGATGTCTGTATTTGAGGAATTAGAGAATACCCTTTACAGAATCACCTACGTAAGTGCGAAGGCGCCGCTTCAAAGAGAATTATGAGGCCAAATTCTCTAAGCACTTATGAGACCAGGCAGGTGTTCAAGGCAAAAACGAACACATATAGAGAACGAAGGGTTATAAGAAACATTTATCGTGTGTTATCTACTTTGGAATTACACAAACGGCTTACAGTTCAAGGAAAACCTATGTCTACTGATTCGCCTGTGATTCAAATAGGTAATTACTAGGAAAGTTCAAGGCCCATGTGCTACTTTAACCGATGCGATAAACGGTTCGCGAAAACTAAGATCAACTGCTCATTCATGTGGGGGATTGTTGGAATATGAATGAGCATGAATAAGAGAAATTTGGGAAAAAGAAGAGTTAGCAATTTATTGCTCAACATCATTAAAATGTAGGGACTATAGTTGCTACTTGGGCTAGTGCGTTAAATGAGAATTGTTTACTCAGAATATGAAAGGCATGACTGTTCAGTCCGAAATTCGAAAGGCCCATTGGAATTCTGAGCACATGCACATTAATAACCGAGTAGTTAAAGGGTCGCAACCTTTCCACTTCAGCGGTTACTAATACATACGAATAGGCACTCCTCCAGCCTATAAATTCACTACACAAAACAAGATAGAACATACCTTTGGATCTGCTTGCATTGCTTCTTCTTCAACGTAATTTCTCCGATCTAGTTTCTATAACTTTTACAGTTCGTCAGGGCTCTGTATGCTGGCACTACGCTACGGAGTTGGTCCGTTTTATCCTGGGAAACAAATTGCAACAACGTCTTTTGGTGCATACGACGGCAATATTGTTTCAAGGAAACAGAAACATCTCTGGACTCGGACATTACTTTCTTCTTCTTTTCTATTGAAGACGGTTCTGTACTGCTTCAATTTGTTGTACAATCGGTTGCGCTTTCTGTGGTTACTATGAACACAGTTTGACGTGACAATTGTTGAATAAATTAGTAACATTGAATTTGTTACAATTATTGAACAACATTGTTAGTTGTTACCGTTTAATTTGCAATACAATGATGTATTGACAAAAGATTTAACTTTGTAATACAATCATGTATTGATAAAGAAAATTTTCCAACATTTTTAAGTACACCCAATAGCCATACGTAGATACAAGGCAAGACCTGCGGTTCAAATTTCAAAGAAACTTTCTTCCAAGCATTGCTGTATGTAGGAAGGGATGTATTTGGCAACTTATATGTCAACAATGTCTTTTTAAATGATGTGTTAGAAGAAGAAGAATAGTACATGCAACAGCCACAGAGATATTTACATGATTAAGCTAATTATGGCTTAATACATATTCCAAAAGAATGATTTTACGGGCTTAAACCTACATTATATATAACATGGGCTTTAATTCTATCAAATCAGATAATTATCTGCTAAATAAAATCAATAAAGCTATTACAATATATATATTCCAATATATGTTTATGATCTGATTATTAAAGGTAATGACGGTGAAGAAATCAATCAGTTCATTTGTTTTTCTCAGATTAAGTTCATGTCACTGCACGGGTCTTATTCTTCAGAGGATGACAATTGATCTTCTTCTGCTAAAGAAGACTAGCTTTTAGGCCAGTTGGTTGTTATAGCGCCTCAGCCACACTGTTGCTCAGTATTTTGTTAAGTTCTTTGGAAACTATATGCCAGATAGTTGTTTTATGCATGTATAGAATACCCGAAAATGCTAATTAGACCAAAATTAATTTTGTCAGATACTACGAAACATTATTAGCCGCATGATTTGCGTGTCATTCCTTATTTCAACCGTTTAAATGATGTGTCAACAATGTCTTATTTTATATGTCAACAATGTCTTTTTAAATGATGTGTTAGAAGAAGAAGAATAGTACATGCAACAGCCACAGAGATATTTACATGATTAAGCTAATTATGGCTTAATACATACTCCAAAAATATGATTTTACGGGCTTAAACCTACATTATATATAACATGGGCTTTAATTCTATCAAATCAGATTATTCTCTGCTAAATAAAATCAAAGAATATTGAGATATCTAAATGGAACAACAACTTACAGTTTAACACTAAAGGCATGTAAAAATTTAACATTACAAGTAATGCTAATGTTGGGTGGGCCTCTGGCCTTGATGAAAGTAATGCTAATGTTGGGTGGGCCTCTGGCCTTGATGATAGACTCGTAGTTTGAAATTATAAAAATATTTGATTATTATATTTTATATTTAAATGACATATAAACATAAAAGATGGATAATAGTCATTTTAAAATTTCATGATTGAATCAAGAATTTATGGTTTTCAAAAACCAATTATTAGTAAAGAATAGTTTAGAAAGTATTAGAAGCGTCAGTTCAATGAATAAAATGCATATAATTTGTCTTGTCCGTCAGACCAAAGAAATTCTAGCAATCATATTCATATAAAATCTAATATCGTTTATTTTTGGGCATTGAAAAAGCTATGCTGTTGAAATACGTAGTAGCCACACGCAAGTTCATTAACGTCACGTTGCACGACGTCACACTTGACTGACTTGGAAAATTCATATGGCACAGAAGCAACGGAGAAAACCGCAAATGCTATCTAAGTCATATAAATACACCTCGTAATCTAACACCTATAGAAAAGAAACCACTCAAACACACAGAACTATGACTTCAGATAAAGAACTGAGCCACGCATTGCTCCTCCTCACCCTCCCCCTCCTCCTCTCCGTAAGCGTAACCACGGCCACCCAGTTCAACATAGTGAACAGATGTCCGTACACAGTCTGGGCAGCAGCCTACCCTGGAGGTGGCAAGCAGCTCAACTCAGGCGCCTCATGGCTCCTACCAATCAACCGAGGCACCACTTCGGCCCGCATCTGGGGCCGAACGGGGTGCAGCTTTGACTCCTCCGGGCACGGCAGATGCCAGACCGGCGACTGTGGCGGTCTGCTTTCCTGCACTGGGACCGGACAGACACCGGCGACTTTGGCTGAGTACTCTCTGACCGACCAGGACTACTACGACATCTCTCTTTTGGAAGGGTTCAACGTGCCCATGGAGTTCAGAGCTAATAACAACGGCAAGTGTAAAGACATACGGTGTTCTGGGGATGTCAACGGACAGTGCCCTGGTTATCTGAGGACGGCCGGTGGGTGCAATAATCCCCACACCGACGCTAGTTCTGGATATTTCCACGGTTTTTGTCCCGATGCCTATTGCTACCTCCAGGATCAGAAAACCAACGCCTGTCCTGCTGGCGCTAACTATGACGTTGTCTTCTGTCCCTAAGTTAAGTTGAACTGCTATTATATTTGTATCTATTTACATATTACGTCTAAGCAGCTGTAATAATCAAGGATCGAAATGCATTTATGTATCGTTGCTCTGTAGTATTGCTTACAGGGTTAAAGTAATAATAAAGTTGTTTTCCTTGACCTATGCTGTGGTTTATGATTATTCTGATTAATTACCAACTGCGTTTCAATATTGACCGTTCCACCTTTTCATTACAAAGTAATAAATATATAGAAATTTCAAGAGTTAGGCTGGATGTCTAACGAATAACTACTTAATACACCGGCCGTCATGTCGACAACATAGTTGCACATTATTTCACCATACAGGGTGAACAACCTTACGCATTCGCTTACAATATGCAGGGTGTTAATTAATTTATATAATACACAGAGTTACACTAGGCAAACTTCAAAATTAAGGCTTCCACTGAATAGTGGTAACCAAGCCAAACTACCATATACACAAGAGATAACTTCACAATCCCCAACAAACAAACTACTGAGATTCACTACAGCAGCACAACCACCAAATAAACCGCTCAAACCGGAGATCCAAAAGAAAAAACTCACAGCCAAGGTTATTACGGCGGCAAGTCGAATCAAGTCGACAAAGGTCCAACTAGTCAACTAATCGGACCAGTCATAGACTAGTCGTGACTAGTCGATAAATAAATAAATAAATACTAATACAAATAGCCCTTTATAGGCAATAGAAGCTTAAAAAATACGTATATGTCTAGCCCTTTCTGAATCGTTCTTCATTTTCGAATCAGTTTCACAAGTAGACTTTGTTGTAAATAAACTTGGTTTTTAAGGAAATATTGATTATGTGACAATTAAATTCTTGTATTAGGAAAGGTCTGGATTAGAGAAGAATCTAGACTAAAAAATATGTAAAATGAAGAAAAGTCTAGTTTATTTTCTAATCTTATTTTGAAACTCTAATATTTATTATCATTTATTTTGTGCTTCCCTAAATACAAGAATAAAATTTGTCACATAATCAATATTTCCTTAAAAACCAAGTTTATTTCCAACAGACTTCGACTTCGTTTGTCTATTGCCTCCAAATCGTTCTTCAATTTCCCTCACTTTGACATCGAGTTCGTGATTCAAGGTCGACTTCGACTTTGAATTCCTTATTTATGGTTCAAGTTCATAATTTAGGGTTTAAGTTCTTGATTTCGACTTCAACTTTGTGATTTAGGGTTCCAATTCGAGTTCGACTTTGTGATTTAGGGTTCTAATTCAAGTTCGATTTTGTGATTTAGGGTTTCAACTCGACTAATGACAAGTCGAATCTTTCCGTCGATGCTCCGACGCCGACTGATAGACTAGTCGCAAATAGTCGAGTGCCGTAATAACACTCACAACAACCCAAGACGAAATACTTACAACTGAAACCGAAAACTTACCCAATATACCGACAAGCAACGAGATCAACCAACAGCACCAAGCACGACTACAACCCAACAACTCGTTGACAGATCCAAATAACAGATACTCAGCTAACACAACAAGCACGTCGAATAAAGCTCGATCCACAGCCAAACTTTGAATGAGAAGAAGGCCAGCATTTCAGAGGTTCCCTGAGCAACGGAGAATGAGGAACAGTGAGCATATTATAGGAAGCAGACGTGAGGAGGAAGTCGCAAAATGACAAAAGCACGTTGTTGGAAGGAGCGAAAGTTACTCACAAGGTCAATGCACGAAGGGGATGAAATAACACAGCTAGGTTTGCTAAGGAAAAAAGCAACAACAAGAAAATCTGAACCGAACCGAAGTCGTGATCTAGTAGATCAACGAGAGGGTGGGTCGGAGGAAAGAATACGGCAAACTTGGATCTGGAAGAAGCTAGAAAGAGAGACCTTAACCACAATGGAAAAGCTGGGGGGCTTTGAGATCAGAACTATGAAATAGAAGGGAAACGGAAAGAAGATGGATGGCAACAGGGAGGTTAGGAAACTGCGGAGCGAAAAGAAAACGAAGAAAGCGAAGAACAAAAGGGAGGCGGAGGGGTTAACCCTAGGCACATTGAAACGTTAGAAGCTCATTTCCGTACATTCCCACTATTACTTTAGCTTGGTGCCAAAGGACCCATTTCTGTTACCACAAAAAAAAAATTAAAATACATTTAATTTTCTTTGCTTCATTATACCACATTGATCTCTTTCTAATCACGGTGATTCAACGCCACCGAAACAACATACGTATGACATTTAATCATTGTTCGAAAATGCTATTAGCTAGTGGCGAGAAAGCGTCGTTCAATCAGTGTCATTCACATCAAAGAATACTCGATGGAATCTTAAACCAAACTGAAATTAGGGTTTAAAACTTACTTGATTGAGTTGATCGGGGCTGAGACGACGATGCATGTGCACCTTTCTTCTTTCTCGACACTAACGACGTCGAACAATTTCATGATTGAAGTTAAATGTAGAGTTTTCAAAAAAGAAAGGAGAGCCGAATTAAAACTGACATAGGTATAAACGGTGGTAGCCCCTACTTTTTAATGTGAGACATTAGAAAGAGGGTAAATGTTATGTTTGTGGTATTTTTTAGTTGTGGCAATATAAAGAGAAAAATGGAGTGCCCTTAGCACCTCACTTACTTTATACAAGGTTTCTCCGGTTGCGGTAACTAGAGTCATTAACTGCCTTCAAAAGAGTAACTGAACTCAAAACTACATGATTGATATTGAATATAGAATATGATAACAAATTCAAATTAAGAATTTTCAAATTGGAAATATTCCACAAATCAGACATTGGGGTTGATTAAATGTAAAGGCTAAGTCGGTTACTTTGAATAACACTGTAGTAAAATGTATATAAATAAAAATACACAAATTTATAACTAAGCTGTGGGTGATTCAAATGTTGAGAATCCCATAACATTGTTATAGGATAACAATGCCACTATATAGTTCATTATTGAACTTAAAACTCATTGGAAGTCGAGAAACATGCTCCAAATCGTTCCATCTGGTGAAGTTGTTTTACAACGCCAGAGAGAGTTGACTGACAGAGTAGAAGAACTAAAACGATAGGTTCGCTAGAAGCCAACTAGAGAAGTTGGAACGAGACTCCATAAGTGACCTCTACGTGCAAGTGCGAGATAAGAGCAAGTGGGAGATTGATAGAGTTGGAGGTATGTCCAAGGAACAACTATGTAATTTGTTACATAACTCGTTGGCCAATCTCGTTTAAATTAGAAGGTATTTCCTTTCTATAATATACTTGATATAACATGTTATATTAATTAATTAAATTAAAAATATATTTAATAAAAAATCATTAAATGGTATATTTTGTGATAGTAGTTACAAAGTGTGGTAATTGTGAGTAATATATCACAATGAATTTAAAAACATCATTTTGAGTATTGCTAGTTAAGTTAAATCGAGACTGGATATTGATGTATATGTTGAGAATAGAGTAGGTAATGCTCTTCAAAAGTTAGGCAGTGTATTACTCATGACTACTAGAGGCACTTAGAGGTTACGCATTGATAGTTATTAGATGGCTATTAAATGACTTGCCTAACAGTTTTCTGTTGGTTAATATAACTAAGGTTAAACAGAAAATATTGATGTAATCTATTTACACAGTTATCTCGACTTGAGAATACTGTGAATCTTCAATATGAAAGTTTTGCTTTGATTATAGTTAAATCGTAGCATGTCGTCCATCGAGTGACTATAATTAGGTCGAGCGGGAAAATTAGAGACCAGCACTATTCAAAAGAGAATTCGCCTTCTCAATTATACAAGGGTTAATATCACAGTGAACCCAAGGTCTCTGACCACATCATTTTGGTTAATAATAATTGTTATTATTTAACCTATTAGGATTATAAAGTTGAATATGGACAACATTGGAATGTTGACCATTACCAAATTTCAAAATCCAAAGTAATATGGTCTTTTGTTGGCATACAAAATAAAATATTATTGCTTTGTAGTAGCAAACCGGATTATAATAGTTGTACCACTTTTACATTGATTATAAATGTGAGGCAGGATCCTCAACAACTAAATAAAACTTATCTAGCTTATGGTCCTAAAGTTAGGCAAAACGCCTAAACTACAAAGTTTGAAACACCACGTAGACTGAACAAATCAGAATAAGCAACTCACTTACAAAATCACTATGAAACCACATAGGGTATCTCATAAGACATACAGCTGCATAAGAAGTCTCAAACTCGAAGAAAACAACCACATCTTAACACTAAGAAATATGAAATTAGAATTCTAATTACCTAACTACTACAACCAGAGCAGGTAAGATACAAAGCATATGACATTTATTTTATAAAAATAATAGCTACCTGAAAAAAAAAACCAAGGAAAGCAACTTGCAAATGAAAACAAAAAATAAAAATAAGGGCTCATCACAGATTTGGACCTCTCAGATTATGTGCAAATGGTGAGAGTAGGCTAACAGGGCAATGTCGTCAAGTTGTTACAGGACACAGAAGGAAGCTGCTTAAAATATATACACAACTGCAGGAGCTTCTGCGTCATCATAAAAAGACTCCAAAAAACTTCAGCTACTCAATGACTAGCAATGTCAAACTTTCAAGACCATAACGACAACACCCACATACTAGGACACAAGATGAAATACCCAATACAACATCCAAAAAATCACTAGACATCATGCAATAGTAGCAGTAACAAAAATAACGATACCAACAACCACCTTATCAAAAGAAAAATAGGCAACATCTTCTTGAAACCATACCCACAACTGACAACTCAAACGAACCACCCTAGGTTGTCATTCAAAAACTCGTACCTGAGCCAAAACGCACCTCAAATTATTTGCCTGACATCGCAGAGATTTGCTTAAGAGGGGAATGGGCTTGCTTTAACGCAGGCTGACCGAGATGATCCAGATCAGGATCGCCTACAAAACGTGGTCATGCGGGGTTTCGCGCAACGAGAAGCATCGCGAAATCGGTACTTAAGTCATACGAAGGAGGTTGAGTGGAGGTTGAAAAGGAGCAAGAAGTGGAAAACTTAGTGTGAACAGAGCGGTACGGAGGTAGGATGGAAATGCTGAGGCACTAGAAATTGGGGGTCTGAAGGAGGAGGAGAGATAGAGTAATGGGAAGAAGAGGGAGGCGGAGAACGAGACTTAGAACGAAGGCAAAGCTGAAAAAAAAGGCGACATAAAGAAATTGAGAGGTGATTAATTAGCGTGTGGAGGGAGAAGAAGAAATGAAAAGCAAACGAAAAGAGATCTGAGAAGGAAAGAAACTAAGGCGGAGGCTAAGGTAGCGTTTGATTTTCGAACTGGGCAGTTAAAATCGCGTCTTCGTCTGAATCATCAGAGTTGTGACCTACATGGATGCCCCTTCGAGACGAACGGCTGGAAAGATAGCTTTCGCGTCATAGGCGTCCTACGTGTCAGACGCGCGTCCAACGCGAAAGAAAATACTGGATCTGCCGGTCCTCTTCTCTTCCCCCATGATTTCACTTTATTTCTCCCCCTTTTCATCACCAATCCGAAAATTCTAGCTTCCATCCCCATTAAATCGTCTATTATTTCAGGTTTTTGTTATTATATTTGTGTTTTTAGCTTCTTAACTCCGCTATATTTTTTTCATAATTTTTGTATTTTTTTTAGAATGGCAGCACGTCAGTCCTCTTCTACCCGTTCCATTGCCGAATGAAATAACGACACCACCAATGCATTCATCAATGTGCGCATGGATCACCTGGAGTCCCATGTGCGTAACATTGAAAATTGTTACCAGGAGATCGCAACGACGTTCAACCAGCACATCGGATTGGACTACAATGCAGGTCAAATAAAGAACAAGTTTGATAACATGAAAAGAGACTGGAATCCGTGGAACAGACTGCTACAGATTAATGACGGGGCATTGGACGAGCAGTTGTATACCATCGGTGGGACGGACGAATGGTGGGCGAAGGTCCCACCAACGTCGCACAAATTCAAGAGTGGGTCTCTAGCATGATTCAAGGAGCTAGACTTTGTATTTGGAGGTTGCATTCGTACTGACAAATGTCAATACATAGTTCTGGCCGCTCCACCAGTTCATATGCACGAGACCCAAATCTATGGCGATTTTATTCAGGGTGATACTACTGAGATCTCGAGTCATCCCCCTCGTAGGCAAATCAGGTCTGGTGCTGGCTCTTCTCGTTCTGCTCCTTCGTCCATGGACAGAGACGAGCTTATAGATCTGTGTATGCCAGTACGTCAGGACGAGGAGTATGCTGAGTGGGAGATTGTGGTTGTTCTATTTGAGAACGACAGAAAGGGCCACAACCCTTTTTATTATCTGATTGACAAGCCCGCACAGCTGAGGGGTTGTGTTCTTCATTATGTTCATAAGCTGCGGGCTGGACAGTTGTAGGTTTCTTATGTATTTGTTGTTGCTTTTTATTTTATGAACTGGTATTTTATGTTGTAATGGTGTTTGAATTATGAAAGTTAAATTCTGCAATTTAAATTCTGCAAATAGTATTATGTAATTTGTATTCCGCGATTGGTGTTCTGCATTGAATAATAATTATAATAAACACAAATAAAAAAACAATAAAAACAATAACTTTGAAATAATAATGACAACACCCACATGCTAGGACAGAGATGAAATACCCAATACAACATCCAAAATATCATTAGACATCACGCAAAAATACCAGTAACAAAAAGAATGATACTAACAACTACCTTATCAAAAGAAAAACAGCCAACATCTTCTTGAAACCATACCCACAACTGACAACTCAAACGAACCACCCAAGCTTGTCGAGCAGAAACTCGTACCTAAGCCAAAACGCACCTCAAATTATTTGTCTGACATCGTAGAGATCTGCTTAAGAGGGGAATGGGGTTGCTTTAAGGCAGGCTAACTGAGATGATCCAAATCAAGATCGCCTACAAAACGTGGTCAGGTGGGGTTCCATGCTATGGGAAGCATCACGAAATCGGTACTTAAGTCATACGAAGGAGGTTGAGTGGAGGTTGAAAAGGAGCAAGAATTGGAAAACTCAGCGTGAACAGAGCAGTACGGTGGTAGGATGGAAATGCTGAGGCACTAGAAACCGGGAGTCTGAAGGAGGAGGAGAGATCGAGCAACGGGAAAAAGAGGGAGGCAAAGGATAAGACTTAGAACGAAGACAAAGCTGAAAAAAAGGTGACATGAAGAAATTGAGAGGTAATTAGTTAGCATGTGGAGGGAGAAGAAGAAATGAAAAGCATATGAAAAGAAATCTGAGAAGGAAAGAAACTAGGGCGGAGGCTAAGGTAGCGTTTGATTTTCGAACTGGACAGTTAAAGTTCGCGTCTGCGTCCGATGCGTCAGAGGTGGGACCTACACGGATGCCCCTTCGAGACGAATGGTTGGAAAGATAGATTTCGTGTCAGAGACGTCCTACGCGTCGGACGCGAAGAAAATTCTGGATCCGCCGGTCCTCTTCTCTCCCCATATATATTCACTTCATTTCTCCCCTCTTCATCACTAAATCCGAAAATTCTAGCTACCATCCCCTTTAAATCGTCGATTATTTCAGGTTTTTGTTATTATTGTAACGACCCGGGGATTTTCGACCCTAAAAATCGATATAAAACATCATATCGACTATCCAAGCATCGGAAATACAGGATGGTTAATAGAAAGAAGTTAGAGGGTGAGAATATATATAAGATACAAAATTATAATAGAAGAAGAAGAAGAACACAACAACATCAGAGTAACATGAATCTCACAGCGGAACGAATAAAATATAGTATACAAGGTAACATTGAACCACAAATCTGTATTTGTATATTAGAGTACAATACTTACATCACAGCGGAAATAAAATAATAGCTATAACCTGAAGCTCCTGCTCCAGCTCCTCCAAGAATATCTGGAAATACCTGAACTACTTGACTGCCCGTACAAATTTGGGCACCCAAGAGTTTAGGGAAACAAAACAAAATAAACTCTGAGTCAGTCATGGGACTGGTGTGAGTAAATTCCAACACTTGGTTTAACTTTTAAAAATCATTTTCAAAAGAAATGATAATCGTAAGACCGATCCACACATAAACAAAGATGGTTTTTACCATACGATAACCCAAAACAATTTCAAAATCAATACTTTTCTGATATTATAATAATGTCTAATCACAAATAATTAACAACCTAGCAGAACGCTTGCATCTCACACTCCACATATATATAGTATACAATCAAAACCGCAGGTGCTCATTGGAGATTGGATTCCGACTATGACAAGGTATGGAACCACCTGCCGATAGTGTATCTCTAGAGAGGAATACATTGAGTTCAAAAAGAACATCTTGCAACCCGGCCCACACATAATCGACCACTCATTTCTCTTGAGTGTATCGAATATATAGTCACCTATGGTTGCTAGCAACATAACCATTCCCGGGAGATACAGAAGCGAAAAGAAGTAACAAATATGAATATTCTCTAGATGGTGACAATACACCCTAATAGGGGCGACCCACATAGCCATGTTGTCTGCCTGATTTTTGTTATTTCCCAGTTGATGAGGCTTGAGGTCCATAAGTATTCTTTTGACAGATCATACATTCATTTACTTTGAATGCCACGTCGTCATACCGCCAAATCACAAATTGATTTCCGCAAAAATACCACGGGTATAAAGCTAAGAGAAACGAATTCATCCGCCACCAAACGTGGATACGTTTGAAGCGATCAACTATTTGATCCATTAGATATACTCTGTCAGGCATTCGTCCATACACGTTGTCCTGGGTCTGGACAAACCGAAGGCACCACTCTGTAAACCCATTTTAGGAAATTTCTACCTACGATCGCCAGAACGACCCTTGCACAAACTCCGTCTTCGATATATTTGATTCAAAATGCTAATGCCGATGCAGAGTGGTCTCCAGAAAATGAATCTGATTCCGGTCTCTTCGTATTGACAACGGAAAATGGTCAAAAACTTTGACAGTCGGTGATTTAACTACCAAAGGAAAACATGTGTGCAAACAATGGTCGTATTTCCAAACGGAAATCTTACCGAGCAAATCATCAATCAACATTGGTCCCCTTTATTCTAATTTTCAATTAAATTATTCATTTCCCTATTTCCTTTTCCATATATTCATACATTCTTATTTTCTAAATTTAGAAAATATACGTTATAAATCATTGGAAAACATTCCCATATTTACTCCTATTTCTTATTTTCTATATTAGAAAAAACATTTCTGATTTTTATTTGGAAAATATTTCCAAAATTCTTTCATTGTATTTACACAGATGTTTAAATAAAACATCGCTATGCCAACTTGAGCCATTCACACTTATTAACTAAATCCAATTAACTAACCTTCACTATCGAACCTTAACCATTCCTTTGTTAAGAATGAAGCCAATCAAGTTGGGGTATAACTACCTCTCAGACCTTAACTGAACAACATTTCTAACCTCGAAATAGACAAAGTTCACATTCTAAATCATTAACAAATTTCCTTACGTAACTCTCGGATTCTATCTAAAAATCCACTTCTTTTACAGAAATCATTTGATTATAACTATAGTGTTATAATCCCATGCCTCCGAAATATAATAACTTAAATATAACTCTTATTTTATTTATTTAAATAAATAAATAAACAACTAATTTATTAATAAATAAATAAATCTTGATTTAAAAACCGAAAAATAAATAGTACTTTCCTACGTTCGATATAGTCAAATCCATATGTATAATTCTCTCTCGAGTAATCTCTATTCGATAACTCTCTTCGAATAACTATATTCGATTATCTCTCTTCCGAATAAACTATATTCAATTAACTCTCTATTCGAATAAACTATATTCGATAATGGCTCTTCGAATAAACTATATTCAATAACTCTCTTTCGAATAAACTATATTCGATAATCTCCTTTTGAATAACTATATTTGATAATCTCCTTTTCGAATAACTACTATTCGACTAACTCTATTCCAATATCTAATATTTGATTAACTCTAATTCGATTAACTTTATTCAATTAACTCTATTCGATTAAATCTAATTCGATTAACTCTGTTCAATTAACTCTAATTCGAATAACTAATATCCGATTAACTCTATTCGAACAACTAATATTCGATTAACTCTCTTTTTCTATCCCATTCAGATTCCCATTTGAATTCCTATTTAAAAACCCAATTTCTTTATAAATCTTTTTATTTATAAAATATTTATTTTAATCCATTATTCACATCGAATGTGAAAAATATTTCTTTTATATAATCCATTGAGTTTGATTTCGTATTTAAAAATAACATTCCATTTCCAAATTCTATTTATACTTCTATTTATAGAATTATTCATACGAAATCCCCTTTTTACTTCTAACACTTAAACCTTGTTATAATCCCCTTTATACATGCTATGTTCAAATCCTATTAAAAATATCGGTGTTAAAACCGATTTCCACTTCTCTATGTAAATTTAGACTTTTATTTTTTCAATGATAAATATTTTTTTTCCTTAATTTATAAACACCGTTTATAAATTATTCTTCTCAAATTTTATCTGTTAAAACATATTTCTATTTAATTCTACTTTAAATAAATCATTTCCCTTTATCTGTTAAAAACAGATTTCCATTTAATATTTATTTTCCCCTTATTTACTTTTATAAAATTTTATTCATTTTATAAAATACTTCCTTTTATAATATCCTATTTGTTTCCTATAAATATTTCCTTTTCCAATTCTATTTGTTTTCCCAGTATTTCTATTTCATTTCTATTTGTTTTCCAAAAATTCTTTTTATAAAATCCATTGATTTTGTAAAATCCTTAAATTCACTATTCACTTTGAAATTCCTTTGTATAATTCTACTTATTTTCCAAATAAATATTTCTTTTATAATTCTATTTATTTTCCAAATAAACATTCTTTTTTCCAATTCTATTTATTTTCCAAATAAATATTCCTTTTATAAAATCCTCTGATTTTATAAATATTTTATTTTCAATATACTCTTTGAAAATTCCCTTTCTATATTCCAGTATTACTTATGGTATTAAAATACCAAATCAAAAGGATCAATCATCATCCAAACACACATAATTAATATATACCACATCATATATCACAATATATGAAAAAAAGTATTATAAATATTGAGGAATCCAGTTGGATCCCTCCAAGCTGTTTCCCTGCATCCACAGATGTTAAACAATACAATCAACATCAATTTCATTTCGATATGAAATATTCTGATAAACAGAATCAATATTTAATTAACGATGTGTGTGTGTATATATATAGAGCTATATCGATAATTTCAACCAATCAATTAGCAGTTCAATCAACCAATTGACACACATCAATCAACCAATATTTATCAGTTCTAAAAATTCATTACGAAAATATAAACTGAGCAGAGTTAGTGAGATTTACTCACCTTGGACGATCATCGTTAAATAACGATAACTGTCGGTTGATTCAGATGGACAATTTATTTTGCAATAAATGGTAATGAGCTCCAATTCACTCCCAGTCATATAAATACACCTCGTAACGTCACACTTGACTGACTTGGAAAATTCATATGACACAGAAGCAACGGAGAAAACCGCAAATGCTATCTAAGTCATATAAATACACCTCGTAATCTAACACCTATAGAAAAGAAACCACTCAAACACACAGAACTATGACTTCAGATAAAGTACAGAGCCACGCATTGCTCCTCCTCACCCTCCCCCTCCTCCTCTCCGTAACCATGGCCACCCAGTTCAACATAGTGAACAGATGTCCGTACACAGTCTGGGCAGCAGCCTACCCTGGAGGTGGCAAGCAGCTCAACTCAGGCGCCTCATGGCTCCTACCAATCAACCGAGGCACCACTTCGGCCCGCATCTGGGGCCGAACGGGGTGCAGCTTTGACTCCTCCGGGCACGGCAGATGCCAGACCGGCGACTGTGGCGGTCTGCTTTCCTGCACTGGGACCGGACAGACACCGACGACTTTGGCTGAGTACTCTCTGACCGACCAGGACTACTACGACATCTCTCTTTTGGAAGGGTTCAACGTGCCCATGGAGTTTAGAGCTAATAACAACGGCAAGTGTAAATACATACGGTGCTCTGGGGATGTCAACGGACAGTGCCCTGGTTATCTGAGGACGACCGGTGGGTGCAATAATCCCCACACCGACGCTAGTTCGGGATATTTCCACGGTTTTTGTCCCGATGCCTATTGCTACCTCCAGGATCAGAAAACCAACGCCTGTCCTGCTGGCGCTAACTATGACGTTGTCTTCTGTCCCTAAGTTAAGTTGAACTGCTATTATATTTGTATCTATTTACATATTACGTCTAAGCAGCTGTAATAATCAAGGATCGAAATGCATTTATGTATCGTTGCTCTGTAGTATTGCTTACAGGGTTAAAGTAATAATAAAGTTGTTTTCCTTGACCTATGCTGTGGTTTATGATTATTCTGATTAATTACCAACTGCGTTTCAATATTGACCGTTCCACCTTTTCATTACAAAGTAATAAATATATAGAAATTTCAAGAGTTAGGCTGGATGTCTAACGAATAACTACTTAATACACCGGTCGTCATGTCGACAACATAGTTGCACATTATTTCACCATACAGGGTGAACAACCTTACGCATTCACTTACAATATGCAGGGTGTTAATTAATTTATGTAATACACAGAGTTACACTAGGCAAACTTCAAAATTAAGGCTTCCACTGAATAGTGGTAACCAAGCCAAACTACCATATACACAAGAGATAACTTCACAATCCCCAACAAACAAACTACTGAGATTCACTACAGCAGCACAACCACCAGATAAACCGCTCAAACCGGAGATCCAAAAGAAAAAACTCACAGCCAAGGTTATTACGGCGGCAAGTCGAATCAAGTCGACAAAGGTCCAACTAGTCAACTAATCGGACCAGTCATAGACTAGTCGTGACTAGTCGATAAATAAATAAATACTAATACAAATAGCCCTTTTTAGGCAATAGAAGCTTAAAAAATACGTATATGTCTAGCCCTTTCTGAATCGTTCTTCATTTTCGAATCAGTTTCACAAGTAGACTTCGACTTCGTTTGTCTATTTCCTCCAAATCGTTCTTCATTTTCCCTCACTTCGACATCGAGTTCGTGATTCAAGGTCGACCTCGACTTTGAATTCCTTATTTATGGTTCAAGTTCGTAATTTAGGGTTTAAGTTCTTGATTTTGAGTTCAACTTTGTGATTTAGGGTTCCAATTCGAGTTCGACTTTGTGATTTAGGGTTCTAATTCGAGTTCGATTTTGTGATTTAGGGTTTCAACTCGACTAATGACAAGTCGACTCTTTCCGTCGATTCTCCGACGTCGACTGATAGACTAGTCTACAACTAGTCACAAATAGTCGAGGGCCGTAATAACACTCACAAAAACCCAAGACGAAATACTTACAACTGAAACCGAAAACTCACCCAATATACCGACAAGCAACGAGATCAACCAACAACACCAAGCACGACTACAACCCAACAACTCGTTGACAGATCCAAATAACAGATACTCAGCTAACACAACAAGCATTTCGAATAAAGCTCGATCCACAGCCAAACTTCGAATGAGAAGAAGGCCAGCATTTCAGAGGTTCCCTGAGCAACGGAGAATGAGGAACAGTGAGCATATTATAGGAAGCAGACGTGAGGAGGAAGTCGCAAAATGACAAAAGCACGTTGTTGGAAGGAGCGAAAGTTACTCACAAGGTCAAGGCACGAAGGGGATGAAATAACACAGCTAGGTTTGCTAAGGAAAAAAGCAACAACAAGAAAATCTGAACTGAACCGAATTCGTGATCTAGTAGATCAACGAGAGGGTGGGTCGGAGGAAAGAATACGTCAAACTTGGATTTGGAAGAAGCTAGAAAGACAGACCTCAACCACAATGGAAAAGCTCGGGCTTTGAGATCAGAACTATGAAATAGAAGGGAAACGGAAAGAAGATGGATGGCAACAGGGAGGTTTGGAAACTAGTGGCCTTTTTTTTTATCTTAGTGGTTTTTTCTAGTGTTTAATATTGTATCTTTCTGTTTTGCAGTACTGGTTTTTTGACACTACAAGAAAAATGATTTTCTATTGCAAAAGCTAGTGGCGTTTATTTGCAAATGCAAACAAATATGTTTTCACTCACAATTTAAATGCGGCAAAAAAAAATTCGCTTCCCGCCTAAGAAAAAATAGTCCGCGTAGTCCGAAATAAACGTCACCGCCTATTTTCTATGTTCCTTTCCCGCTCACACTTACAATTTTTAACCCTAATTCTCTTTCCCCCAAATCCCTCTGCCGAATTAACTTTCTGTTTGTCATCTCCTCCGGAAAGCAACCCAAATCCCTAACTAAAACGCAGCATACGTTAAATTGTGAAACCCTAACCACCTTTAGTGAATCGCAAATTTCTCTTACTCTATCGTGCAGTCCGTGTGCTTCTGACCTGTCCCTCATATCTGAATCCACCGTTAAACCCTAATCAACTTAAAAAGAATGAACTCGTTGCTTTTTGAATTGACCTACATGTAGTATTCCTTCTGAAAAAGGGAATTCCTTGTTCCAGGCCAAACGGAGAAAAAGTTAGAAGGATGAAATCAAGCCTAACTTAGGTTTTTCTATTTTACACAAAATTTAAAATATGTATACTTATTTTCTTCTCTATTTGGGATCCTCTAAAAAAATATTCGATGTTTGTTCTTAAATATTGCAATGTTAAAGTTCGGACTCAATTTTCATGATTTGAGCATAAAGTTTGTCCATGTTTGCATAAGCAAAATTTCCTTGTTGGGCAGTAAAATGATGCTTAATTATGTATGATGTTTGATGTGTTGTTTTGTTACTTGCTGGAAATTGAAACCAGAATTATCGACTGAAGTAATGGACGTGTAAAGCTTGCAATAATGTAATCTTAAACTATGAAAATCTCTGAATTAAACCAGGAATAGTAAAGAAGTTGAAAAGTGGTAAATAATTAACCTTCAAGTGCTGATTTATTGTGTATGAATACCTAGACTTATACATGGTGAAATACACTACAACAAAAACAACATATTACAACTGTAATTTTACAACGGTGAGAAAATGACAGTTGTAATAAATGTTTTTTACAACGGTACTTGTCAAAATGTTGTAATAATCTGTTTTTCAACAACTTTTATATTTCCACGGTTGTAATAGATGTCTATTACAACTTTTTCCTTAAATTTTGAATTAGGCTCCAATTGAAAATTTCCCTTCAAACTGAATTTTTTGCCGCTTATGGATAATTTGGCGTGGCTCCTCGTAATTCCATTCGTAAACCCCCATTTTCTATTGGACATGACCATCGGTGCGTTCAATTCCCAACTACTCCACTATTAAATAATAAAACGTGGATTCCCTTTCATCCACTTCTTCGAATTCCCCAAATCCAAACAAAATTACATCGCCTTCTACTTGTTCCCAAACAGTAAATTTTAAAATCCGTATATATATAAAAAAAATCATCTTTGTCAAAATAATCGCACTGCTGGAAGACATCATGGTTCCATCTATAGTGCTCGTGTGAGTTGCGCTGTGCTTTACCGGATATATATCTGTCTCCTTCAACTACAGCTCAGGACATTGATCTGGAAAGTCGAGCCCGCTGTCTAGGGTTTGCGACTTGTGTTTGTATTCTAAGGAAATGGGTAATTAGGGGCGTGTGTGGGTTTGCGACTTGTGGTAGTGCCGAGGTTTGGTCGTAAGTTGATGGCTGTGTGGAGATGAAGTATGTGAAGGCCGGGATATGGTTTGTTGACTTAGAACTGGCGATTTTTTTGTTGTCGATGGTGGTTGCCTGAAGGCGGTTATTGGATGTCGGCAATTTAATGTTTTGTAAACAAGTGATTAGGTAGTAAGCAGTTTAATGGTTTCGGTTTGATGTCTGGTAACAAAACTGACCTTGGAGCAAGAATTCGCCAACACTAAGAGAAAGTTCAGATCAATGTATGACAATATCGTAGCCTCAGAGTGCTATTTTACTAGCTAATAGGAAGAATCAGATCGATATATGACATTCTGGCAACCTAGTAACAATATTCTACCGGCGCGCAGGAGGGGTTTCCATCGGATGATGGGTAACTGAACCGCCATGGACTGATAATTCATTGACAACAGAAGGAACTTCAGGATCGACGTCTGATGATCCTTTCGATTCGAGCTTGCAATGAGAAAAACAATTTTGGGTCCAGGAGCCAAATTTAATAGTACTTATGCGTGCAAATGTTTTAGCAGGCACTGTTGGATAATCGACTTTGTTGTAGTTGTTTTATGTACTTGAGATACTTATATGATTTATAAAAAAGTGATGATAGCTTGAAAATTTTAATATGTTGTTTTGGTTCATGTTTTAAGTTTGTTTGATATCTTCAATGTTGTAGATAATATGTTCTAAAATGATTTCTTTTATTAATAATATGTATATAGTTTGTTCATATATTACAACTTTAAATAATATATATAACAACAGTTATAAACTGTTGTAATAAAGTTTATTACAACGGTGGAAAAGAGTTGTAAAATATACGTTTTACAACGGTGATGCAACGGTGTAAAAAAGTTGTAAAAGATTTTAGTCAATTACAACTTCTTAATAGACGACGGTGGCCACCGCTGTAAAAAGTCTTTTACAACTTTTTTTCCACCATTGTAATATGGTTAATTTGTTGTAGTGATAACTTATGTCTGTGGAGAAACTCAAGTGTTTAGCAAAATGAACCTGGAAGTTTACAAGTTTGAATGATGAAAAGATTAACTTCTATTCATTTTAAAGAGACATATTCACATTGATGGAGGTTAGAACCATCTGGGTGGATAAATTGAAGTTTATCAAGCCAAAAAAAATATAAAAAAAATACAAGTCAACAAGGTTTTATAAACACGTATAGTCGTATGTTTACGTGGATGGAGTAACAGACATACTTATATAGGCAAGGTATAGGCTGTCCCTGGCAGTACAAGTAATCAATAGGACTAGATGACTTAATACTCCGGATATTTAATATGATTTGGATACGTTTTGGTGTAAGCGAACCAAGTCCGAAGTCCCTTATTTTAATACAAGTTATAACTGATATGTTATGAATAAATATGAACATTAATTTTTTCTTGGTTCTGGAAATATAAGCATAGTGATTTATTAAAGGAAAATGTAAATTAAGAGGGAAGATGTTTGCTGCTGATATAGGGATATAACTCAGGAAATACTGGGATGTATGTATTTACTTATTTTTGATAAAATCTATAAATAGAATGGTCTGAGCATTGGGATAAATAGTATCTATGTTTTATCAATCTACATCCTAGACAGGCACAAACTTTTTGTATATGCATTTGATTGTTTTTTATATCTTCTAATTGATATTGTAAAAAAAATGGTTTTGCCTAATGTTTTGTTTGTTGCTATTATCAAGACGAACAATTAATATAGAAAATTTGTCTTTCCTACCAATCCTTCAGTCCAAGTTTTGTTTTAAATTTGTGGAAGTTAGTAAGTCATTTACTTCAGTACTAGTTTTAGACCCATTTATTTAGTCATTTACTTCAGTACTGGCTTTAGACCGCCATTTACTTTTGATGCAAGGATCAACAATACAGTCTTTTATTTGCATCAACAATATAACTATTGTTATGTTTGTTGCTATTATCGAGACTTTCGAATGTTTCATCAGTTTAAAATGCGTTTATATTATTTAATTGAAATTCTGATGAGCCTAATACTAACGCAGAAACCTGATGCTAATTTGATGAATGGACACAGGAGCTGATATGTTAAGTGGCATTTCAAGCATCAATGTACTTGTCTATATTTTAAGAAGTTTTTTTTACTTAATGGTATGAACCTGTAAGCCTATTATTGTTGGCTTATTTTTGGAACTTTTGTTGGCAACAATGGTCTTTATGCAATTTCATGTTTCCTATATTGTGAAATTTATATATACTAATTAGTTTTGTTCATTGATAGGCCTGATTTTATACGATTCTGGAAAGCGACTAGTAAGTCTTATCTAGTCAAAATTTCATTCCATATGATTCCATATCATAATTGATTGCTGATAATGTAGGTTTATTTGATGTCATGGTTTCATGTTTTTTGTTGATCGTAAGTATTTTCTTATTGTAGTTAGTTCCTAGAATGGTTAAAAAAAACGTACATAAATGAAAATGCCTTAAATGCATTTAGTTTATTCGAGCTGTAAATCTTGCATACGATCTATTTTAGCTATGTCTAAACACCATGATTATCAGTTGTATGAAAAATCTTTTTAATACTATGGCTAAACATCATAGCATTTCAATACTATGATTAACATTTTAACTTCCACATACTTTAGTGATTACATAAATCATATCATCTTCTTTCATGCATTCCTGTAAGATATGTGAAATATGTGGTTAGAACCAATTCCACTAACCATACTAGTTCAGTTGCTTTGGTTTGATTAGGGGATCAAACCAATTTAAGTTCAATTTGTAAATAACTTTGGTGTGGTAATTGTTTTTTTTTTCTGCAAAGAAATCAAAAGATTTGTACATAACCGCTTGTACAAAGTAATCCAATATAGCCATGGCACACTAAAATATGCGTGTTTTGTTTTAGATAATAAAACAATATCTAAATGTCACTAAAACAAACTGTGATAAACAAAACGCTGAAAGCATATTATGAGCAATGAAATAATATAATAATAATAGTAATATACCATAAAGGAAAATAGTAAAAATAACCAGTTATGTGCTGCTTTTCACTTTTTGAAGCTCTGCTTCTGCTGTTTCTAACTGCAATTTCAACACAGACACTCTCTGCTCCAACTCTTCAAACTTCCCCTAACCAACAAAGGCTTGTAGGGTTTCACAAAATTCTCAGAAAACTTCTTCAAAGCTTCCACGAAGCAAAGGCCGCTTGGTAATACGAAAATCATCGTAGAGCATATAAAACTGATCTATATACTTCTTCTGCATCGCCATACGAGCTTTGAGCAGCTTAGATTCTATCGGTTCCTCATCAAATATCAATTGGTTTATTATTATGTTATGAGCATCAATCTCAAACTTGGCTAACTCTTGCACCAGTCTTTCAGTTTCATACAAGGAAAGAAACTCGGGTATGCAAACACACACAAATATAGTTATTAGAATTCAGATCCAGAGAAAGAGAGAGATGAAACGGTAAATAATTAAAAGAATACATTTTTATTGATTGATTGATTGCTATTACAAAAGAGATGCTTGATTGATTGTTATTACAAAAACAAGATACAGAAGAGAATGAGGCTAACAATAGAAGAGAAAGCCTTTATATATAGGCAAAACTAGAATAACAAAAAGTACTGTACTATGACTGTACTAAAGGGTAGTACAGAAAAGTACTGTACTACGACTGTATTACCACTGTACTACCCTTTTAGCATATTAAGTATGTTAACATCTCCCCTCAAACTCACGATGTGGAAAATCATGAGTTTGCCAAATAGAAGCTGCCGAGTGAAGAGTAGCAAGATCGAGCAACCATTTCACTATTGTTAGAGAGTAACACCAAGCACCAAATACTAAATACTCAACATCAGTCTTTAGTCAACTCAATAATCTTCTATATCTTCCAACAAGCACCAACACAACCAAATCCACCTTCAAAACTTCACAAAACATGCCCTTCTATCACCATACACTGACCATCCATCATATTGCAGTATTCATATCAAAAGATTTCAGATTCAACAAAACCAATAGGAGTGAGACAATGAGAAGTGAGACAAGAACTAACAGATTCAGATTCAACAAAACTAATAGGAGTGAGACAATGAGAAGTGAGATAAGAACCAACAGATTCAGATTCAACAAAACCAATAGGAGTGAGACAATGAGAATTGAGATAAGAACCAACAGATTCAGATTCAACAAAACTGCTACTAAACCATAGATAACTTTCATACAATCCTCTGCTTCATTCCCCATTCAACATACAAACCAAGTTTTCTCCACTTTCAAGACCAACCATTCGACCTTCCAAAACAGTCTCCATCTCTAAATTCAGTCACCTAAAACTCCTTCCTCCCTTTTTTTGGCCAAAACATCCATTAACCATCACCATCGTGCAAACTTCCCCATCATCAGTCACAAATACAAACATCAAGTGGAGAAAACTTACAGAAGAAACTACAAGTGCTGCAGATGCAAAAGAAATTGCAAGAAGAGGAGACAAAGGAGAAATTGCAAGCAGAAGAAGGGTTGATGAAATTACATGAAGAAGATACCAAGAAAATATTACAGGAGGAAGAAGCACTTATTGAATCGCTGGAGGAAGAGGCATCATTGAAGGAATTATAGGAGGAAGAAACCCAGAAGATTAACAAGAAACAGAAATCAACAAGAAAATCCAAGAAGAAGAAGAAGAAGCACTGAAGAAATCGTACCACATAAGGAGAAAAATTCAGGTGATGAGATTGTTAAATAACCTGGAGCTCTGATACCATGTTAGAATTCAGATCCAGAGAGAAGAGAGAGATGAAACGGTAAACAATTAAAAGACTACATTTTTATTAATTGATTGATTGCTATTACAAAAGAGATGCTTGATTGATTGCTATTACAATAACAAGATACAGAAGAGATTGAGGCTAACAATAGAAGAGAAAGCCTTTATATATAGGCAAAACTAAAATAACAAAAAGTACTGTACTACGCCTATACTAAAGGGTAGTTCAGAAAAGTACTGTACTACGACTATACTACCACTGTACTACCCATTTAGCATATTAAGTATGTTAACAGTAGTCAAATCCGGATCTTTGAATTGATTGTTCACTTGTTCGATTACACTCTCCATATCTTCAAGCTTACCCAACATAGACTCTTCACTAAATTCATTGCCTAAACCAAACATTTGAGTGGCCTGACTGATAAGCCCACCAAATCTATTTCTTAAAGTTATTATCTTGTCCAAACCTTTTTCTAAAGTAGAAGGAAACTGCAGTAATCTCAATGTATGCCTTATTGGAGCTGTATCAAAGATGATAACGTCGTAGTTCATTGTTTGCACTAGCTTTAACCTGCTAAGCTCATTGCTTCATCGGTTCCAGGTATAGAATTGCTTAAGTCAGATAAATAACTGTCGATGCCATCATTGGTGGTTAGGTCATCGCTTTCAACTTTTGGGTCTATTTCCATTGCAAACAAGTTGGTGAAACCGTTGACTAATGTTGGTATTTTGGTGAACTTTTGTTGAAATGCATCACTTAAATTATGAGCTGGTTCAGTTGATACGATCAAAATGGATTGATGAACGGAGGCCAGCAAAATTGAAAGAATTGAACTTCTGGTTGTTTTAATAACTCTACCTTTGCCACCTACAAAAACCCACTTCAGGGTTTCTTGATTTAGTATGTTGTTCACTGTTCCTTCAGGAATATCCATATCTTCTTTTTCTCTTTGATCTCACTTATACTATTCTATAGTCAAAATCTACAATAATTTACATGCTTATTTCTTCATGTAATCTATTCAGGCTAGAATACTATAGCCCAGAAGTGCTCGAGATCAGAGGTTGCAACCAAGGAATCGTTACTGTGGGTAGCGGCGGCAGCAACAACTAGCGCAGCAACTATGTGGACTGCAGTGAGAGGAGAACGGGAAGAAAAACCAGGACATTTGTGTGGTAATTGGATTAAATGAATGATCAGCTTTTACTTTGCTTTCAAACTCCATAGTATCACAAGATAATTTTTATAGTTGCTTTGTTAATGAACAAAAAAGTTCATATATAAGAACATTTTTTTTTATATAAATGTTTAAGTACTATTTCAGTTATACATTTCCTCCCTTTGAGTAAGGTGAACGTTTCACATGAAATAAGATATTATATTATCCTTTTTAATTCGGTTAAATAGGCTACCAATGGAACAAACAAACAAAACAATACATTTTTGATAAAAGTTCCTCACTTTATTATAAACAACAAAAGGAGCATTATAACAATTTCAGCATTACAGCATTATTTTAATGTGTAATGAAGATGAACACATATCTTCAGTTGCAACGTATTACTGGCTTAACAAACAAGTGAATATTTACATTGGATGATGTGGCGCATGTACTGGTTAAGTGCATATATATTGGATATTGTTCACAGAGCAGCACGGTCAAAGCTTATACCATTGATAGACTTGTATGTATTATCTATTACATGTGTGAGATGCAAAATAAAACAAATTGTAGTATAATAATAAAAGCTCTGCTTATTTTTTTTGCAGTTCATGAACAAAGTTCTATATGCTAAAGAAGGGGCGAAGAACATCATGGGTTAGACTTTTTTCGGCTTTCCTTTCCAAATTAGAGTGGAAGTAGTTTGGTTTGGACATTGTCATTGATAGTTTGGATGTGTAAGTGTACGGCTAACTTTTTGAATGTGTATGTATGTTTGAATGTGTATGTTGTGGATCTTTGAACGTGTATGTATTTTGTGGTTGTTTAACATGTATTTTGTGGTTGTTTAATATGTATATTGTGGTTGTTTAATATTATAGAAACAAAATAGACTATTAACAGGAAATAATTGCAGGAAAAACAGAGCAAATTAATTAATAATTTTTAGTGGCATTTTAAAAACGCTACAGAAATACATGTAGTGGCGTCGAATAAACGCTACCGTAAATCAGGGGTAAAATTAAAAATTTTATTAGTAGCATCAGAAAGCTTTTTTATGGCGTTTTAAAAGCGCTACAGAAATATTTATGGTGGCGTTTTGAAAATGTTACAATAAAAATACTTACAGTGGCGTTTAAAAAAATGCAACCAAAAAAAATATATTTTTAGTGCCATGTTTTCTCGTAACGATTATCGAAACGCCACCAAAAATTATTAATGGCGGTTTTTCAGCGCTACAAAAAATCATTTTTGTTGTAGAGTGAGTATATGACGGTGTGCGGATATATTGTCAAAGAAGAGGTGAAGCAATCTTCTTATCCGAGATTGAGAGTCTGAGAGAGAAAAAATAGGCTCATTACGCATGATACTTCGGCTCATTGTTCTCTAACACACGGTATCATATTGATCATCGTCACGCAACCCATATAAATTGGAATCCGTGGCATAATTCAGTCGCACTCTCTTTTGCAGAGGTTGTCCATGCACGCAACCTATCGATGAAACGGTTGCCTTTGATTGTTCCACCCGGTCATTTTTATGAGATATATTTAGGAGAGAGGTGTATGCGGCAGCTTACAGACTTTGCGACAATTCCTATGGATGCTCCCATGCACATGACCCGCAAGATGACGTATTTTACATATGCGGAGATGCAGTAAGCCTTATACCAAGATGATTGTCGGCAATATATATATATATGTATATATATATATATATATATCAACAGCCAGACATGGACTACAACACGTATTGGCGGTCAGTTGGCAGAGATGTTGGTCCATTACTAGATGCTTCAGTCCGTATCGGTAACATGGATTTTTTCGAACCTTCTGCTTTGAAAGTAGGCATTAAAGCTCCAATCGTCACGTCTTCAGAGGTTAATTATGCATCTCAGTTTTACCAACAACTCCAACAAAGTGATTAGGCAGAGGATCCTGGATGGAACATGCAATGGACAGGACAAGAGCTGTTACCCATTCCTTATTTGATGGATATATCGTAGGTTCCGTCCCATTACACCGCAGATAGTCTATGGGAAATGAATATGGGTATGCGGCAATTAGCTCTTGAACAGTCGTAGTATTATGAAGAGGGCTTGAAATGGATTAACACAATTGTAGACACGTTTGTAAATTATCGATTTAATTTTTGTGATACATGTTTGTTTTTCAATTTTGCTCAGAACATGGAATCCGTGATATTTTTGTATAACGATATTGTGTTTGATTTTCAATTTTGCTCAGAATATGGAGATTTTTAGGGAACTAGTGTTGAGTATGACGACTAAACGGACGGGTCGAACAAAAGGCGGGAAAAAAAGAAAAACACTTGTACAGATGGAAGAGGAAGAAGAAAAAGAGGATGGTGACAATGAAGAAGAGGAGGAAGATGACGAGCGTGATGAGGAAGAGACTGAATCACAGGACAATGGAAATGATGACGACGACAGCGATGAAGGTGGTCAATCCAGTTATGTACGTACTAATCAATATGGTGTTAGGTTTAGATATCCAACCACATCATCGTCCACACCGGGTACTTGTTAATTTAACTCCATATGCAATTGTAACTTATTCACATATAATTGTTTATTTAGTTCTATGTTTATTGAAGTTCACATATATTAACAAAGTATTTATGTATGATCAAGAAAGAGTTTGGACAAAGACAAGCAGAAGAGCAGTGGTTTAGTCAGCAAGGTGAAATCTCTATTTAAGGGAAAAGGAAAGAAGAAAGGAAGTGGGATTTACATTCCAGGAAATGAGGACTTTCAATGAAGTTCGAAGTGATGTTTCACGAACTTTTAGGTGCTAATGTTAATGTAATGGTTTGTCAATGAAATGTTTTGTTATTTTTTGTAATGTTAATGTAACAGGCTAACTCAGTATTATAGATTATCTAACGGTTTGTTAATGTAATGTTATGTTGTTTGGTGTATTGTGATGTTTGAGTTCAGTATTTATTGGTACGCATTCTGAAATGTTTTTCATGCTATATTATGTAATAATATAGTTCAGTAGTTTATAAACTGTAGAACAAATGTTTTGTGATTTCGTAGCAAATGTAAAATGCTTAAGGAAGTCAAATATTTAAAACAATTAAAAATGCTTAAGGAAGTCATAAAGGAGTTCGGGTAATCTAAAACAATTTAGTACGTGTATATAATTTTAAATACATGGAAAAAATCATAAAGGAGTTCGGATAATTTTGTGATATCAAAGCAATTTCAAAACTTAAAAATATAAAAAATGCCCTTGCTATTAAAAAAATTTATAACTATAATTTTAAAAATATGTTATATAGATTTTTTTTTTATTTTGCATCAAAGTTATGGTTTTTTTTCGACAATGTTTGTACTTCCAGGAATTATAATATTTTGCATTACATTACTGAGAAGCTTACAACAACGACAAGTACAACATTAAGAAATGTCAAACTACAATCATACGAACTACAACAACTGAACGTACGAACATCAAATTCAAAGTACAATAAAATAAACAATAAGATAGTTTCCACATATACCTACTACGAAGTATAGACAAATCGAACTCTAGTTGCCTCAGCAACAATCTTGTTCAAGCGTCTTATTTAGGCTTGCACTTCCAGTGCGTATTACATCCTCGTTCGCACATCGGAGGGCTAATCCACTGCATAAAGTAACAACAATCAATTTCATTAGGAAAAACCTAGTGGTCCTCGTAGGCTTCACAACCGAAAAATCAACGACCGACATTTTTTTTGGTTTTAGCAACAAGCACGACTGATTGTTCTCCACAACGACAGAAAGGGTAGGATTCACCCGGAAGTGTAGTACCAATAGGACTTAGTGGCTCGACAACGCGCCCTTCAAATACAATTTCTTTTGCAGGTCATTGATTTGCTACCACTGCGCGTAAATGAGCGTTCAAAGATTTATCTCTTCTCAGTTGTCGACGATTCCTTGATAGCTCGTAAGCATCGTAACACTTGTCCATAGCTCAAATTGTTAATGTTGAGTGAATGGATTATGAGCTTTCAGAGCATAAAACTTGGGCGTATAAATACATGTACACTGAGTATACTGAGTAGTCCTATCACTGATATAGTGCTGTAGTGTTACAGTGTTCCTATCACTACAGTGCTCCAATGCTCCGGTGTTACAGTGTTCCTAAGGGGACATTTTCCGAAGTGAGCATACTGAGTAGTCCTATCACTTCAGCCCCATAACTATCATACTGAGTCGTCATATCACTTCAACCCCAAAATTTGTACTTTAGTTTAAGGGGTCGTCACATATACATTGCTTTAACCCTGCACTGACCAGTCTTATCAAGAAGGATTAATAACTCCTTAGTTTAAGAGGTCGTCACATGTACACTGCTATTACCCTGCACTGATTAGTCTAAGGTTGCTCCATCAAATTTTTTGTATGTTACTCCACATATTGCCACTATAAATATCTAACGTTGCTGCTTTTTAGTTAGCCGGAACCAAAATTTTCATCAAGATAAAAAATGCCTTCATGGTCATAGCCCTCGTCAATGGATTCGAACTATGATCAAAACTTTGTCGAGCATTCGCCATCAAGTCCAAGAACAAATATTGATTGGAATATATAATACCAAGAGCAACACTACGAGGACCTACGTCATGGCTACCCAGAGCTGGCCCGCTTGACGATTCAACCACCTATTGCTCATATTCTAGTTGTAGGTCATCAAGCAGTCCAAACTGTAAATGAAGAACACTAACGAGCGGCTATTGTCCCTCATCCTCTGACCGTGGAAGTGATAGATCAATTCTCGGTAGTTCGACCTCCATATGAACAAGAGATACAACGAGTTTCAGTTAACCAGACTCCTAACGAGCAGGAGGTTAACTCATATCTCATTTGTTGCTACTGTGGTTACACGGTGGAGGTATTAGTACGGGCGGACGGAGAGAATATTGGTTATATGATCTAGTTATGCTCGTTATGGCCTAGCGGATGCAATTAGTTTGAGTGGATAGATGACCTTTTATGTCCAAGGAGTATTTCTTATGCCAACGAGTTAGAACAAGAGATTAGACGATTTCGAACCTCTTTAGAATCCCTTGAGGATGAACGTAACAATTAGTGTGCTTGCGTACTTAATTTCCTAGTTAACATCTCTTGTATCCTATGTTTTAGTGGCTATTATTTAGTTATTTCTCTTGTATCCTACATTTAGCTAGTGATGTTATAATGAACATCTGTTGTATCGCAAGTTTTAGTAACTATTTCGTTGGTAACATCTTTTATAACCGACATATGTTATATTAATTGCCAACTGTCAAACTAGAAAGATATAAAATGCTTAAGGAAAACAAAAGATTTAAAACAGTTAATTATGTATATATAATTTTAAATACACGACAAAAATAAAAAAGGAGTTCGGGTAATTCTGTGATGTCAAAGCAATTTTAAAACTTAAAAATATAAAACAAATTTACAACTATAATTTTAAAACTATAAAAAAATGAGTAACCTAATGTTAAAATAAAAAACAAATTCACAAACTTACAAAGAATTAACAAATTTAAAAAAATTATTTACAAACTCAAAAAATCAACGAATTTAAAAATAGGAAACAAATTTACAAACTTCAAAGAATTAACAAATTTAAAAAAATTATTTACAAACTTAAAATAATTAACTAATTTAAAAATAGGAAACAAATTTACAAACTTAAAATGTTTAACAAATTTAAAAATAGAAAACTCATTTACAAATTTAAAGATAAGCCTTTGTAAACAAAATTCAGAAACTATAAACATTAATCAACCAGCAATGTAGAAACAATAGAACAAAAACAAGTAGAAGGATGTGCATTTAAACACAACAGAAAATATATTATAAACGGTTTTCTAAAAACCGTTTATATGTTAAACGGTTTTCAGAAAACCGTATAGCATATATACGGTTTTTAGAAAATCGTTTACCTATCGCCCCCTCAAATTCCCAAATGGTGACCCTTGCCATTTCAATCTTCTCCCCACCTCCGTTCCGACACTACTGCAACGTGAGAAACAAAATTCTTTCTCATTTCAAGCCTCTCTCCCCATTTCTGGAAGTGCTCTTATAATTCTTATTTTCTGGTTCCTGTTTCCAGTCATTTTTGTACTATTTCATTTCCATTTTGGATCTGTTGAATACATCCAAATTTATCCAACGTATTATTTTACGTTAAACAAAAACTGATGAAACTATGTCAGCATGTTTTAGTTATGTTCTAAGAGGTAGTTCCTGCGTAGGAAGACTAATGTACTAGTATATTTTAGAGTTTTAAATCTTCACTCATCCAAGCGAGCCATTAGATTCAATGCATCCATGAATGACGACGTCTTTGAAATGATGGAAGAGAAACAAATATATATGTATTCTAACTAAATGAAGCAACTGATTCCTTAAAATCCAATGGCCAACATGACACAAGCGGACCAAATATTTATGCAGTAAAACAAACTACTCTTTGACGTGTTGATGTTTGCAGAGAGCATGCCATTACAAATTCTTAAGTACACCCAAGAGCCATACGTAGATACAAGGCAAGACCTGCGGTTCAAATTTCAAAGAAACTTTCTCCCAAGCGTAGCTGTATGCAGGAAGGGATGCATTTGGCAACTTATATGTCAACAATGTCTTTTTAAATGATGTGTTAGAAGAAGAAGAATAGTACATGCAACAGCCACAGAGATATTTACATGATTAAGCTAATTATGGCTTAATACATACTCCAAAAATATGATTTTACGGGCTTAAACCTACATTATATATAACATGGGCTTTAATTCTATCAAATCAGATTATTCTCTGCTAAATAAAATCAAAGAATATTGAGATATCTAAATGGAACAACAACTTACAGTTTAACACTAAAGGCATGTAAAAATTTAACATTACAAGTAATGCTAATGTTGGGTGGGCCTCTGGCCTTGATGAAAGTAATGCTAATGTTGGGTGGGCCTCTGGCCTTGATGATAGACTCGTAGTTTGAAATTATAAAAATATTTGATTATTATATTTTATATTTAAATGACATATAAACATAAAAGATGGATAATAGTCATTTTAAAATTTCATGATTGAATCAAGAATTTATGGTTTTCAAAAACCAATTATTAGTAAAGAATAGTTTAGAAAGTATTAGAAGCGTCAGTTCAATGAATAAAATGCATATAATTTGTCTTGTCCGTCAGACCAAAGAAATTCTAGCAATCATATTCATATAAAATCTAATATCGTTTATTTTTGGGCATTGAAAAAGCTATGCTGTTGAAATACGTAGTAGCCACACGCAAGTTCATTAACGTCACGTTGCACGACGTCACACTTGACTGACTTGGAAAATTCATATGGCACAGAAGCAACGGAGAAAACCGCAAATGCTATCTAAGTCATATAAATACACCTCGTAATCTAACACCTATAGAAAAGAAACCACTCAAACACACAGAACTATGACTTCAGATAAAGAACTGAGCCACGCATTGCTCCTCCTCACCCTCCCCCTCCTCCTCTCCGTAAGCGTAACCACGGCCACCCAGTTCAACATAGTGAACAGATGTCCGTACACAGTCTGGGCAGCAGCCTACCCTGGAGGTGGCAAGCAGCTCAACTCAGGCGCCTCATGGCTCCTACCAATCAACCGAGGCACCACTTCGGCCCGCATCTGGGGCCGAACGGGGTGCAGCTTTGACTCCTCCGGGCACGGCAGATGCCAGACCGGCGACTGTGGCGGTCTGCTTTCCTGCACTGGGACCGGACAGACACCGGCGACTTTGGCTGAGTACTCTCTGACCGACCAGGACTACTACGACATCTCTCTTTTGGAAGGGTTCAACGTGCCCATGGAGTTCAGAGCTAATAACAACGGCAAGTGTAAAGACATACGGTGTTCTGGGGATGTCAACGGACAGTGCCCTGGTTATCTGAGGACGGCCGGTGGGTGCAATAATCCCCACACCGACGCTAGTTCTGGATATTTCCACGGTTTTTGTCCCGATGCCTATTGCTACCTCCAGGATCAGAAAACCAACGCCTGTCCTGCTGGCGCTAACTATGACGTTGTCTTCTGTCCCTAAGTTAAGTTGAACTGCTATTATATTTGTATCTATTTACATATTACGTCTAAGCAGCTGTAATAATCAAGGATCGAAATGCATTTATGTATCGTTGCTCTGTAGTATTGCTTACAGGGTTAAAGTAATAATAAAGTTGTTTTCCTTGACCTATGCTGTGGTTTATGATTATTCTGATTAATTACCAACTGCGTTTCAATATTGACCGTTCCACCTTTTCATTACAAAGTAATAAATATATAGAAATTTCAAGAGTTAGGCTGGATGTCTAACGAATAACTACTTAATACACCGGCCGTCATGTCGACAACATAGTTGCACATTATTTCACCATACAGGGTGAACAACCTTACGCATTCGCTTACAATATGCAGGGTGTTAATTAATTTATATAATACACAGAGTTACACTAGGCAAACTTCAAAATTAAGGCTTCCACTGAATAGTGGTAACCAAGCCAAACTACCATATACACAAGAGATAACTTCACAATCCCCAACAAACAAACTACTGAGATTCACTACAGCAGCACAACCACCAAATAAACCGCTCAAACCGGAGATCCAAAAGAAAAAACTCACAGCCAAGGTTATTACGGCGGCAAGTCGAATCAAGTCGACAAAGGTCCAACTAGTCAACTAATCGGACCAGTCATAGACTAGTCGTGACTAGTCGATAAATAAATAAATAAATACTAATACAAATAGCCCTTTATAGGCAATAGAAGCTTAAAAAATACGTATATGTCT
This sequence comes from Allium sativum, assembly GCA_030737875.1. Classification (NCBI taxonomy): domain Eukaryota; kingdom Viridiplantae; phylum Streptophyta; class Magnoliopsida; order Asparagales; family Amaryllidaceae; genus Allium; species Allium sativum. The sequence continues at coordinate 765,238,304 of CM060913.1, read as the reverse complement.
AGCCCTTTCTGAATCGTTCTTCATTTTCGAATCAGTTTCACAAGTAGACTTTGTTGTAAATAAACTTGGTTTTTAAGGAAATATTGATTATGTGACAATTAAATTCTTGTATTAGGAAAGGTCTGGATTAGAGAAGAATCTAGACTAAAAAATATGTAAAATGAAGAAAAGTCTAGTTTATTTTCTAATCTTATTTTGAAACTCTAATATTTATTATCATTTATTTTGTGCTTCCCTAAATACAAGAATAAAATTTGTCACATAATCAATATTTCCTTAAAAACCAAGTTTATTTCCAACAGACTTCGACTTCGTTTGTCTATTGCCTCCAAATCGTTCTTCAATTTCCCTCACTTTGACATCGAGTTCGTGATTCAAGGTCGACTTCGACTTTGAATTCCTTATTTATGGTTCAAGTTCATAATTTAGGGTTTAAGTTCTTGATTTCGACTTCAACTTTGTGATTTAGGGTTCCAATTCGAGTTCGACTTTGTGATTTAGGGTTCTAATTCAAGTTCGATTTTGTGATTTAGGGTTTCAACTCGACTAATGACAAGTCGAATCTTTCCGTCGATGCTCCGACGCCGACTGATAGACTAGTCGCAAATAGTCGAGTGCCGTAATAACACTCACAACAACCCAAGACGAAATACTTACAACTGAAACCGAAAACTTACCCAATATACCGACAAGCAACGAGATCAACCAACAGCACCAAGCACGACTACAACCCAACAACTCGTTGACAGATCCAAATAACAGATACTCAGCTAACACAACAAGCACGTCGAATAAAGCTCGATCCACAGCCAAACTTTGAATGAGAAGAAGGCCAGCATTTCAGAGGTTCCCTGAGCAACGGAGAATGAGGAACAGTGAGCATATTATAGGAAGCAGACGTGAGGAGGAAGTCGCAAAATGACAAAAGCACGTTGTTGGAAGGAGCGAAAGTTACTCACAAGGTCAATGCACGAAGGGGATGAAATAACACAGCTAGGTTTGCTAAGGAAAAAAGCAACAACAAGAAAATCTGAACCGAACCGAAGTCGTGATCTAGTAGATCAACGAGAGGGTGGGTCGGAGGAAAGAATACGGCAAACTTGGATCTGGAAGAAGCTAGAAAGAGAGACCTTAACCACAATGGAAAAGCTGGGGGGCTTTGAGATCAGAACTATGAAATAGAAGGGAAACGGAAAGAAGATGGATGGCAACAGGGAGGTTAGGAAACTGCGGAGCGAAAAGAAAACGAAGAAAGCGAAGAACAAAAGGGAGGCGGAGGGGTTAACCCTAGGCACATTGAAACGTTAGAAGCTCATTTCCGTACATTCCCACTATTACTTTAGCTTGGTGCCAAAGGACCCATTTCTGTTACCAAAAAAAAAAAATTAAAATACATTTAATTTTCTTTGCTTCATTATACCACATTGATCTCTTTCTAATCACGGTGATTCAACGCCACCGAAACAACATACGTATGACATTTAATCATTGTTCGAAAATGCTATTAGCTAGTGGCGAGAAAGCGTCGTTCAATCAGTGTCATTCACATCAAAGAATACTCGATGGAATCTTAAACCAAACTGAAATTAGGGTTTAAAACTTACTTGATTGAGTTGATCGGGGCTGAGACGACGATGCATGTGCACCTTTCTTCTTTCTCGACACTAACGACGTCGAACAATTTCATGATTGAAGTTAAATGTATAGTTTTCAAAAAAGAAAGGAGAGCCGAATTAAAACTGACATAGGTATAAACGGTGGTAGCCCCTACTTTTTAATGTGAGACATTAGAAAGAGGGTAAATGTTATGTTTGTGGTATTTTTTAGTTGTGGCAATATAAAGAGAAAAATGGAGTGCCCTTAGCACCTCACTTACTTTATACAAGGTTTCTCCGGTTGCGGTAACTAGAGTCATTAACTGCCTTCAAAAGAGTAACTGAACTCAAAACTACATGATTGATATTGAATATAGAATATGATAACAAATTCAAATTAAGAATTTTCAAATTGGAAATATTCCACAAATCAGACATTGGGGTTGATTAAATGTAAAGGCTAAGTCGGTTACTTTGAATAACACTGTAGTAAAATGTATATAAATAAAAATACACAAATTTATAACTAAGCTGTGGGTGATTCAAATGTTGAGAATCCCATAACATTGTTATAGGATAACAATGCCACTATATAGTTCATTATTGAACTTAAAACTCATTGGAAGTCGAGAAACATGCTCCAAATCGTTCCATCTGGTGAAGTTGTTTTACAACGCCAGAGAGAGTTGACTGGCAGAGTAGAAGAACTAAAACGATAGGTTCGCTAGAAGCCAACTAGAGAAGTTGGAACGAGACTCTATAAGTGACCTCTACGTGCAAGTGCGAGATAAGAACAAGTGGGAGATTGATAGAGTTGCAGGTATGTCCAAGGAACAACTATGTAATTTGTTACATAACTCGTTGGCCAATCTCGTTTAAATTAAAGGTATTTCTTTCTATAATATACTTGATATAACATGTTGTATTAATTAATTAAATTAAAAATATATTTAATAAAAAATCATTAAATGGTATATTTTGTGATAGTAGTTACAAAGTGTGGTAATTGTGAGTAATATATCACAATGAATATAAATACATCATTTTGAATATTGCTAGTTAAGATAAATCGAGACTGGATATTGATGTATATGTTGAGAATAGAGTAGGTAATGCTCTTCAAAAGTTAGGCAGTGTATTACTCATGACTACTAGAGGCACTTAGAGGTTACGTATTGATAGTTACTGGATGGCTATTAAATGACTTGCCTAACAGTTTTCTGTTGGTTAATATAACTAAGGTTAAACAGAAAATATTGATGTAATCTATTTACACAGTTATCTCGACTTGAGAATACTGTGAATCTTCAATATGAAAGTTTTGCTTTGATTATAGTTAAATCACAACATATCGTCCATCGAGTGACTATAATTAGGTCGAGCGGGAAAATTAGAGACCAACACTATTCAAAAGAGAATTCGCCTTCTCAATTATACAAGGGTTAATATCACAGTGAACCCAAGGTCTCTGACCACATCATTTTGGTTAATAATAATTGTTATTATTTAACCTATTAGGATTATAAAGTTGAATATGGACAACATTGGAATGTTGATCAATACCAAATTTCAAAATCCAAAGTAATATGGTCTTTTTTTGGCATACAAAATAAAATATTATTGCTTTGCAGTAGCAAACCGGATTATAATAGTTGTACCACTTTTACATTAATTATAAATGTGAGGCAGGATCCTCAACAACTAAATAAAACTTATCTAGCTTATGGTCCTAAAGTTAGGCAAAACGCCTAAACTACAAAGTTTGAAACACCACGTAGGCTGAACAAATCAGAATAAGCAACTCACTTACAGAATCACTATGAAACCACATAGGGTATCTCATAAGACATACAGCTGCATAAGAAGTCTCAAACTCGAAGAAAACAACCACATCTTAACACTAAGAAATATGAAATTAGAATTCTAATTACCTAACTACTACAACCAGAGCAGGTAAGATACAAAGCATATGACATTTATTTTATAAAAATAACAGCTACCTGAAAAAAAACCAAGGAAAGCAACTTGCAAATGAAAACAAAAAATAAAAATAAGGGCTTATCACAGATTTGGACCTCTCAAATTATGTGTAAATGGTGAGAGTAGGCTAATAGGGCAATGTCGTCAAGTTGTTACAGGACACAGAAGGAAGCTGCTTAAAATATATACACAACTGCAGGAGCTTCTGCGTCATCATAAAAAGACTCCAAAAAACTTCATCTACTCAATGACTAGCAATGTCAAACTTTCAAGACCATAATGATAACACCCACATACTAGGACACAAGATGAAATACCCAATACAACATCCAAAAAATCACTAGACATCATGCAATAGTAGCAGTAACAAAAAGAACGATACCAACAACCACCTTATCAAAAGAAAAATAGCCAACATCTTCTCGAAACCATACCCACAACTGACAACTCAAATGAACCACCCTAGGTTGTCGAGCAAAAACTCGTACCTGAGCCAAAACGCACCTCAAATTATTTGTCTGACATCGCAGAGATTTGCTTAAGAGGGGAATGGGCTTGCTTTAACGCATGATGACCGAGATGATCCAGATCAGGATCGCCTACAAAACAAGGTCATGCGGGGTTCCGCGCAACGAGAAGCATCGCGAAATCGGTACTTAAGTCATACGAAGGAGGTTGAGTGGAGGTTGAAAAGGAGCAAGAAGTGGAAAACTCAGTGTAAACAGAGCGGTACGGAGGTAGGATGGAAATGCTGAGGCACTAGAAATTGGGAGTCTGAAGGAGGAGGAGAGATCGAGTAACGGGAAGAAGAGGGAGGCAAAGAATGGGATTTAGAACGAAGGCAAAGATGGAAAAAAGGCGACATGAAGAAATTGAGAGGTGATTAATTAGTGTGTGGAGGGAGAAGAAGAAATGAAAAGCAGACGAAAAGAGATATGAGAAGGCAAGAAACTAAGGCGGAGGCTAAGGTAGCGTTTGATTTTCGAACTGGGCAGTTAAAATCGCGTCTTCGTCCGAATCGTCAGAGGTGGGACCTACACGGATGCCCCTTCAAGACGAACGGCTCGAAAGATAGCTTTCGCGTCATAGGCGTCCTACGTGTCGGATGCGCGTCCAACGCGAAAGAAAATACTGGATCCGCCGGTCCTCTTCTCTTCCCCATAGTTTCACTTGATTTCTCTCCCTTTTCATCACTAATCCGAAAATTCTAGCTTCGATCCCCATTAAATCGTCTATTATTTCAGGTTTTTGTTATTATATTTGTGTTTTTAGCTTCTTAACTCCACTATATTTTTTTCATAATTTTTGTATTTTTTTTAGAATGGCAGCACGTCAGTCCTCTTCTACCTGTTCCATTGACGAATGGAATAACGACACCACCAATGCATTCATCGATGTGCGCATGGATCACCTGGAGTCCCATGTGCGTAACATTGAAAATTGGTACCAGGAGATCGCAGCGGCATTCAACCAACACATCGGATTGGACTACAATGCAGGTCAAATAAAGAACTAGTTTGATAACATGAAAAGAGACTGGAATCCGTAGAACAGACTGCTACAGATTAATGGCGGGGCATGGGACGAACAGTTGTATACCATCGGTGGGACGGACGAATGGTGGGCGACGATCCTACCAACATCGCACAAATTCAAGAGTGGGTCTCTAGCATGATTCAGGGAGCTAGACTCTATGTTTGGAGGTTTCATTCGTATTGACAAATGTCAATATATAGTTCTGACCGCTCCACCAGTTCATATGCACGAGGCCCAAATCTATGGCGATTTTATTCAGGGTGATACTACTGAGATCTCGAGTCATCCCGCTCGTAGGCAGATCAGGTCTAGTGCTGGCCCTTCTCGTTCTGCTCCTTCATCCATGGACAGAGACAAGCTTATAGATCTGTGTATGCCAGTACGTCAGGACAAGGAGGAGTATGCTGAGTGGGAGATTGTGGTTGTTCTGTTTGAGAACGACAGAAAGGGCCACAACCCTTGTTATTCTCTGATTGACAAGCCCGCACAGCTGAGGGGTTGTGTTCTTCATTATGTTCATAAGCTGCGGGCTGGACAGTTGTAGGTTTCTTATGTATTTGTTGTTGCTTTTTATTTTATGAACTGGTATTTTATGTTGTAATGGTGTTTGAATTATGAAATTTGAATTCTGCAAATAGTATTATGTAATTTGTATTCCGCTATTGGTATTCTGCATTAAATAATAATTATAATAAACACAAATAAAAAAACAATAACTTTGAAATAATAATGACAACTCCCACATGCTAGGACACAAGATGAAATACCCAATACAACTGATGTGCACGTAAAATTGCACATTTATATTCACATATTTATTCTTGTTAAATAAATAAATGAACATTTTTGGGTGTTTTATACGATCAAACCATATTTTAAATATTTTCAAAATCATCACTCATTTTGGGAAAAATTGATCACTTATGCATGTTTTATTTTGTGATTGCATTTACTTGTTCTTTGTTATTGTCTCTAATAGGAATTTTGGTGCACAAATAATGCATACACATGAAGATTTGGAGCACAAATGCATGCATACAAAGGAATGAAGAGGAAATAATTCTCATACATGATCATGGAGGACCCCACCTCTCAAATTAACCTCTTTCTCTTAAAGCTTCTTATTAAAGACTAATTGAATGAGACAAAAGGCCTCATGCATCCTACATGACTCATTAGTGGCTAAGAGAGGATTAGAAGCTTCATGAAGGGCCATTTTGGGGATTTCCCATTATGAGTGATTAGGGTTTTAGGGTTTGTGATCTTGTATATATACCCCCTTCATGTTCATTTATCCATCCCTCTCTTGGATCCTTTCTTTTATCCTTTAGTAGTTTAGTTTAGATCATAGCTCTCTTTTATTTTAATGGCTACTTAGCCATTCTCTTTATGTAACTTCTTTGCTTTAATGCAATTTAATTTCTATGCTCTTTACATTCATGTTCATAGCTTAGATTTACTTTCATGTTCATAGCTTAGATTTACTTTATGTTCTTAGTGTAGTTCTCTTCTTGTTCTACTTAGTTTTTCTTTCATTTTGCTTAATTTTCTAATGTTGAAACTTACATGTGTTGATATGATAACACATATGAGTGGTTAATCCCTTGATTTAGGGGTAATGATGCTCTCTAACTTTGTGTAAGTTCAACATGTGTATGATTTGTGATCTTTAATTTGTGCTTCATATTAGTGAATATTGATGTAAGTTTATACATATGGGTTTGATAGGTCATGTTGCATTTGCAAATGATCTATGCTTATTCAATATAAACACAAGTTACATCAATATTTGCTAAGTGATTATTGATTTTGAAATGAAAGTATGAACAAAATTTGATGGTCTATAGTTCTAGCCAATAGTTCATAGACCATACTTAGAATAGTTTTGCTTTAGTTTCATTTTCATGAGAATCATAAGTGGTGTAAATATTGCATTTATATCACTTGTTGAGATCATACATTGTATGTTTGACAACTTACATAAAGGTGAGAGTGGATTTACCTCTAAATTACTCTCTAATTTCATATTTAGCTCTCAACTTAGTTTCTAGTTTCATAGTTTTTATTAGAACAATTCAAAGTTTGGTTTAATTCGATTGAATAAAATTGAAATCACTTCTTTCCCTGTGGATCGACTCGCACTCACTACGTATTACAATAGTACGCCGTGCACTTGCGGTTATTTCAATATTCGCGATGGTTTTTTAATTCAATAGAAAATCCGTTTTGCGAACAACAACATCCAAAATATCACTGGACATCACGCAATAGTACCAGTAACAAAAAGAACGATACTAACAACTACCTTATCAAAAGAAAAACAACCGACATCTTCTTGAAACCATACCCACAACTAACAACTCAAACGAACCACCCAAGCTTATCGAGCAGAAACTCGTACCTGAGCCAAAACGCACATCAAATTATTTGTCTGACATCGCAGAGATCTGCTTAAGAGGGGAATGGGCCTGCTTTAAGGCAGGCTAACTGAGATGATCCAAATCTAGATCGCCTACAAAACGTGGTCAGGTGGGGTTCCATGCTACGGGAAGCATCACGAAATCGGTACTTAAGTCATACGAAGGAGGTTGAGTGGAGGTTGAAAAGGAGCAAGAAGTGGAAAACTCGGCGCGAACAGAGCAGTACGGTGGTAGCTAGGATGGAAATGCTGAGGCACTAGAAACGGGGAGTCTGAAGGAGGAGGAGAGATCGAGCAACGGGAAAAAGAGGGAGGCAAAGGATAAGACTTAGAACGAAGACAAAGCTGAAAAAAAGGTGACATGAAGAAATTGAGAGGTAATTAGTTAGCATGTGGAGGGAGAAGAAGAAATGAAAAGCATACGAAAAGAAATCTGAGAAGGAAAGAAACTAGGGCGGAGGCTAAGGTAGCGTTTGATTTTCGAACTGGACAGTTAAAGTTCGCGTCTGCGTCCAACGCGTCAGAGGTGGGACATACACGGATGCCCCTTCGAGACGAATGGTTGGAAAGATAGATTTCGCGTCAGAGATGTCCTACGCGTCAAACGCGAAAGAAAATTCTGGATCCGCCGGTCCTCTTCTCTCCCCATATATATTCACTTCATTTCTCCCCTCTTCATCACTAAATCCGAAAATTCTAGCTACCATCCCCTTTAAATCGTCGATTATTTAAGGTTTTTGTTATTATTGTAACGACCTGAGGATTTTCGACTCTAAAAATCGATATAAAACACCATATCGACTATCCAAGCATCGGAAATACCGGATGGTTAATAGAAAGAAGTTAGAGGGTGAGAATATATATAAGATAGAAAATTAGAATAGAAGAAGAAGAAGAACACAACAACATCAGAGTAACACGAATCTCACAGCGGAACGAATAAAATATAGTATACAAGGTAACATGAACCACAAATCTGTATTTGTATATTAGAGTACAATACTTACATCACAGTGGAAATAAAACAATAGCTATAACCTGAAGCCTCCTGCTCCAGCTCCTCCAAGAATATCTGGAAATACCTGAACTACTTGACTGCCCGTACAAATTTGGGCACCCAAAAGTTTAGGGAAAACAAAACAAAATAAACTCTGAGTCAGTCATGGGACTGGTGTGAGTAAACTCCAACACTTGGTTTAACTTTTAAAAATCATTTTCAAAAGAAATGATAATCGTAAGACCGATCCACACATAAACACGGATGGTTTTTACCTTACGATAACCCAAAACATTTTCAAAATCAATACTTTTCTGATATTATAATAATTTCTAATCACAAATAATTAACAATCTAGCAGAACGCTTGCATCTCACACTCCACATATATATAGTATACAATCAAAACCGCAGGTGCTTATTGGAGATTGGATTCCGATTATGACAAGGTATGGAACCACCTGCCGATAGTGTATCTCCAGAGAGGAATACACTAGGTTCAACAAGAACATCTTGCAACCCGGCCCACACATGACCGACCACTCATTTCTCTTGAGTGTATCGAATATATTGTCACCTACGGTTGCTAGCAACATAACCGTTCCCGGGAGATACAGAAGAGAAAAGAAGTAACAAATATGAATATTCCCTTGATGGTGACAATACACCCTAATGGGGGCGACCCACATAGCCATGATGCCTGCCCACACAGCGGAACGAATAAAATATAGTATACAAGGTAACATGAACCACAAATCTGTATTTGTATATTAGAGTACAATACTTACATCACAACGGAAATAAAACAATAGCTATAACCTGAAGCCTCCTGCTCCAGCTCCTCCAAGAATATCTGGAAATACCTGAACTACTTGACTGCCCGTACAAATTTGGGCACCCAAGAGTTTAGGGAAAACAAAACAAAATAAACTCTGAGTCAGTCATGGGACTGGTGTGAGTAAACTCCAACACTTGGTTTAACTTTTAAAAATCATTTTCAAAAGAAATGATAATCGTAAGACCGATCCACACATAAACACGGATGGTTTTTACCTTACGATAACCCAAAACATTTTCAAAATCAATACTTTTCTGATATTATAATAATTTCTAATCACAAATAATTAACAATCTAGCAGAACGCTTGCATCTCACACTCCACATATATATAGTATACAATCAAAACCGCAGGTGCTTATTGGAGATTGGATTCCGACTATGACAAGGTATGGAACCACCTGCTGATAGTGTATCTCCAGAGAGGAATACACTGGGTTCAACAAGAACATCTTGCAACCCGGCCCACACATGACCGACCACTCATTTCTCTTGAATGTATCGAATATATTGTCACCTACGGTTGCTAGCAACATAACCGTTCCCGGGAGATACAGAAGAGATTAGAAGTAACAAATATGAATATTCTCTAGATGGTGACAATACACCCTAATGGGGGCGACCCACATAGCCATGCTGCCTGCCCGATTTTTGTCATTTCCCGGTTGATGAGGCTTGAGGTCATAAATATTCTTTTGACAGATCAAACATTCATTTACTTTGAATGCCACATCGTCATACCCGCCAAATCACAAATTGATTTCCATAAAAATACCACGGGTATAAAGCTAAGAGAAACGAATTCATCTGCCACCAAACGTGGATATGTTTGAAGCGATCAACTATTTGATCCATTAGATATACTCTATCAGGAATTCGTCCATACACGTTGTCCTGGGTCTGGACAAACCGAAGGCACCATTCTGTAAATCCATTTTAGGAAATTTCCACCTAGGATCGCTAGAACGACCCTTGCACAAACTCCGTCTTCGATATATTTGATTCGAAACGCTAATGCCGATGCGGAGTGGTCTCCAGAAAATGAATCTGATCCCGGTCTCTCCGTATTGACAACGGAAAATGGTCAAAAACTTTGATAGTCCGTGATTTAACTATCAAAGGAAAACATGTGTGCAAACAATGGTCGTATTTCCAAACGGAAATCTTACCGAACAAATCATCAATCAACACTAGTCCCCTTTAATCTAATTTGTCATTCAATTATTCATTTCCCTATTTCCATTTCAATATATTCATAAATTCTTATTTTCTAAATTTAGAAAATATACTTTATAAATCATTGGAAAACATTCTCATATTTACTCCTATTTCTTATTTTCTATATTAGAAAAAGCATTTCTGATTTTTATTTGGAAAATATTTCCAAAATTCCTTCATTGTATTTGCACAGATGTTTAAATAAAACATCGCTATGTCAACTTGAACCATTCACACTTATTTACTAAATTCAATTAACTAACCTTCACTATCGAATCTTAACCATTCCTTAGTTAAAAATGAAGCCAATCAAGTTGGGGTATAACTACCTCTCAGACCTTAACTGAACAACATTTCTAACCTCGAAATAGACAAAGTTCACATTCTAAATCTTTAACAAATTTCCTTACATAACTCTCGGATTCTATTTACAAATCCACTTCTTTTACAGAAATCATTTGATTATAACTATAGTGTTATAATCCCATGCCTCCGAAATATAATAACTTAAATATATCTTTTATTTTATTTATTTAAATAAATAAATAAACAATTAATTTATTAATAAATAAATAAATCTTGATTTAAAAACCGAAAAGTAAATAGTACTTTCCTATGTTCGATATAGTCAAATCCATATGTATAATTCTCTCTCGAATAATCTCTATTCGATAACTCTTTTCGAATAACTATATTCGATTATCTCTCTTCTGAATAAACTATATTCGATTAACTCTCTATTCGAATAAACTATATTCGATAATGGCTCTTCGAATAAACTATATTTGATAACTCTCTTTCGAATAAACTATATTCGATAATCGACTTTTGAATAACTATATTTGATAATCTCCTTTTCGAATAACTACTATTTAACTAACTCTATTCCAATAACTAATATTTGATTAACTCTAATTCGATTAACTCTATTCAATTAACTCTATTCGATTAACTCTAATTCAATTAACTCTATTCAATTAACTCTAATTCGAATAACTAATATCCGATTAACTCTATTTGAATAACTAATATTCGATTAACTCTCTTTTTCTATCCCATTCAGATTCCCATTTGAATTCCTATTTAAAAACCCAATTTCTTCATAAATGTTTTTATTTATAAAATATTTATTCTAATCCATTATTCACATCGAATGTGAAAAATATTTATTTTATATAATCCATTGAGTTTGATTTCGTATTTAAAAATAATATTCCATTTCCAAATTCTATTTATAGAATTATTCATACGAAATCCCCTCACTTAAACCTCATTATAATCCCCTTCATACATGCTATGTTCAAATCCTATTAAAAATATCGGTGTTAAAACCGATTTCCACTTCTCTATGTAAATTTAGACTTTTATTTTTCCAATGATAAATATTTTTTTCCTTAATTTATAAACACCGTTTATAAATTATTCTTCTCAAATTTTATCTGTTAAAACAGATTTCTATTTAATTCTACTTTAAATAAATCATTTTCCTTTATCTGTTAAAAACAGATTTCCATTTAATATTTATTTTCCCCTTATTTACTTTTATAAAATTCTATTCATTTTATAAAATACTTCCTTTTATAATATCCTATTTATTTCTTATAAATATTTCCTTTTCCAATTCTATTTGTCTTCCCTATATTTCTATTTCATTTCTATTTGTTTTCCAAAAATTGTTTTTATAAAATCCATTGATTTTATAAAATCCTTAAATTCACTATTCACTTTGAAATTCCTTTGTATAGTTCTACTTATTTTCCAAATAAATATTTCTTTTATAATTCTATCTATTTTCCAAATAAATATTCTTTTTTCCAATTCTATTTATTTTCCAAATAAATATTCCTTATATAAAATCCTATGATTTTATAAATATTTTATTTTCAATATACTCTTTGAAAATCCCCTTTCTATATTCCAGTATTACCTATGGTATTAAAATACCAAATTAAAAGGATCAATCATCATCCAAACACACATAATCAATAACAAATTATATACCACATCATATATCACAATATATGAAAAAAAGTATTATAAATATTGAGGAATCCAGTTCGATCCCTCCAACCTGTTTCCCTGCATCCACAGATGTTAAACAATACAATCAACATCAATTTCATTTCGATATGAAATATTCTGATAAACAGAATCAATATTTAATTAACGATGTGTGTGTGTGTGTATATATATATATATATATAGAGCTATATCGATAATTTCAACCAACCAATTAGCAGTTCAATCAACCAATCAACACACAACAATCAACCAATATTTATCAGTTCTAAAAATTCATTACGAAAATATAAATTGAGTAGAGTTAGTGAGATTTACTCACCTTGGACGATCATCGTTAAATAACGATAACTGTCGGTTGATTCAGACGGACAACTTATTTTGCAATAAATGGCAATGAACTCCAATTCACTCCCAATCAGTTCCACTGCGTAGCCCCCGTCCATATGATCCCAACGGATCTTATTTTGCCAAATTCTGATCACGTATGACTAAGATATTTATTTTACAAGTTTATATAACCATTTGAATAGTTTTAAATTAAATTCTTAAGTTATTGTGCTTTACCCATATTCCCACTGGCCTAAAACCAACTACCCGCACCCATTTACTCCCTTCTTCCCTTCGCACTCTCCTGTAGCCTGCTCCACCATTTCCGCATCTTTCGAATGCCATTCCTCCTTCAACTCTCAACCGATTCACACGAGACCACCACCAATCTTCACGTTGTTCGAATCTCCATCTTCCCATACCCTCAACATCCAACTCGCAACCCCAGCACAAAACCCGCGACAACCTCTCGTGCGACATACAGTGTGTCGATCGACACTGTTTAGCATCGAATCACCCAAACTTCGTCAGCTAGCTCCATTCGATCCCCTGAACACAAATATGATCACCTAACTTCGAATCGATACTTGTATTGGTTTTTAAACCCAACCCTAGGCTGATCTACCCATGCTGTACAATTTTCCAGCGAACCAAAACTCCACCGAACCTAACAACACCCACGTAGAATCGAAGCCTGTTCGATGCTGAATCCGTATATGTGTATTTTGGAATTTATCGATTTAGTTTGGATTTGTTTTGATTTTCCAAAGTTTTGGTTTTTACTATAAAAATAAAAGAGGAAGCTGCGGCATAGTTTTGACCAGAGGAAGAGATGTGTTAGGGTTAGAAATGGTTAGGAGTATTTATAGGTAGGATATTATATTTTTTCCAATTCTATTTTTATATTTTATTTAGTCCATCTACTCATTTATTCATCTTCTAAAAATCCCTATGATCACATAAAATATCCAAAAATCATGGAAATTAACATGCAGCTAGAGTTTGACATTACGGACCCAATGGAACTTGTTTCGTCGAATTCCTACTTCATTTGCTCACACAGCGTATTTTTAACCGTCAAAATACTGACTGTTTTTCACATTAAAAATCCGTACGGCCACATACTGACTCCAAAAATCACGAAAATTGAAATCTAACAATAATTTGACATTACAGATCCAACAAAATAGGTTTCTTCAAATTTGGAGGTCGTTTGAAATACGGCTATTTTTAATGCTCTAAATAGACCGTTTAAATATTAATATAATTAAAAATAATCAAATTAAATATTCATAAATTAATATTATCGTATATATTCACATATAATATCTTACAGCTCCAAAATATACACATTTGGATTTATACATCGATATTTCAAAATCTCGGATTATATCGATATTCAGTTTATATTGGAATCCTTTTTTCATATAAATAAATCATTATAAATTATAAAGGAATTCCATAGCGACTTTTTGAAAATTTGATTTGGGCATAACTCGCAATCTATACGATGAAATCCCAATTTTTCTCTTCCATTAGAAAAACATACTTCACCAGCTCCGAGCGTTTCTTGTTTCACAGAAATCCGACTTAAAATGAATCCTGTATATTCGATTAAAGTCTGAATTGTCAAATTACGAACTGTCGCACCATTTCGAGCTGGATTATAATTATAATATAATTATACGTTCAAATTTTGTTTAATTAATAAATTTGTCATTATAATTCAATCCTAAACTGAATTATATAATTTAAATTGTCCAGTTTACTTGTGAATTCACTATCTCCGACAATTTCGAAATTAAATATATTATTCTATTATTTATATTAATTAAATATTCAATATTATTTAATTAAACAACAATTTAAATCTCTAGATCACTATTTAAATAATTAAATAAATTAATTATTATATCGCTAAAATACGGGTCGTTACAATTATATTTGTGTTTTTCAGCTTCTTAACTCCGATATATATGTTTTTTGTAATTTTTGGATTTTTTTAAGAATGGCAGAAAGTCGGTCATCTTCTACTCGTTCCATTGCCGAATGGAACAACGACACCACCAATGATTTCATCGATGTGCGCATGGATCACCTGGAGTCCCATGCGTATAACGTTGAAAATTAGTTCCAGCAGATCGCAGCAACGTTCAACCAGCGCACCGGATTGTACTACAATGCAGGTCAAATGAAGAACAAGTTTGTTAACATGAAAAGAGACTGGAATCCGTGGAACATGCTGCTATAGATTAATGGCGGGGCGTGGGACGAGCAAGTGGATACCAATGATGGGACGGACGAGTGGTGGAAGACAGTGCCACTAGTTTCGTGCAAATTCAAGAGTGGGTCTCCAGCGCGATTCTGAGAGTTGGACTCTATGTTTGGAGGTTGCATTTGTACTGACAAATATCAATACATAGTTCCGGACGCTTCACCAATTCATATGCACGAGGCCCAGATCTATGACGATTTTATTCAGGGAGATACTACTGAGATCTCGAGTCATCCCGCTTGTAGGCAGATCACGTTCGGTGCTGGCCCTTCTCATTTTGCTCCTTCGTCCATGGACCGAGACGAGCTTGTAGTCAGGACGAGGAGGAGTATGATAATTGGGAGGTTGTGGTTGTTCTGTCTGAGAACGACAGAAAGGGCCACAACCATTTTTATTCCTTGATTGACAAGCCTGCACAATTGAGGGGTTGTGTTCTTTATTATGTTCGTAAGCTGCGGGCTAGAAAACTGTTGGTTTCTTATGTATTTATTGTTGTAATGGTGTTTGAATTATGAAATTTAAATTATGCAATTTTAATTCTGCAAATAGTATTGTGCAATTTGTTTTCCACGATTGGTATTCTGAATTTAATAACAATTGTAATAAACACAAATTAAAAAACAATAAAAAATAATAACTTTGCCCCTTCCAATTTGCCCTTATTCGTAAAAAAACACATTCTCCGCTTGTAATAACTACCCTTCAAATACCCCATTTAAATCCCCATTCCAAATAACACTTCCCGTTCAAGATCAAAGGGACCCTAAGGCTTCGTTTATTTAAAGAGCTAAAAACCGAAAGCTGAGCAAAGAAACGTTGTTTGATTATGCATTGAATAGAAAATAGAATTATTAATACAAGTGTTTATTTGACGAAATTATCTTTACTTTTACTAAAAAAAAAATTAACTTGAAGTTTTTATCTTACGTGTGGAATGTTTAATGAACGAAACTCTAACTTTAGCTCGAATCTCCAATCCAGAAAACGCTCCAAATCTTGCTCCAAGGGGTCTATAACTGTAAAACTAAACCTCTAGCTGCCCGTGTGGAAAATTAGTGGGCACCCAGAGTTTAGGAAAGAACAATAAACTCCAGGTCAGTCATGGGACTGGTGTGAGAACATAAAACAATTATTTTAAGGATTTAATTTTAAAGTTGGGAGATTCACCGGACTACGCCGCTAATGCGGAAAGGGTTTACTCCATGTGAATGCCCGTACATATAAATTCGTAATGTCCTTTGGAAAATGAAGCTATCATAAACTCGTCCCACATCACACAATGCAAGCGCACACCAAATGGGCGAGTTTTGCCTTATGATAACCAAACATGCTTTCATACGTGAAAATCCTCTTTATACTATTAGTGCATAATGTTGAAAACCGTTTTACAAATAAATATATTAATCTTAGCAAGCATAGTGGCTATGCCCACTTACATAATTTACAAACAAAACGAAAGGCTCGTATTGGTTGTTGGGTTCCAATATAATGGTTCTTGACACGAAAGATCAATCCGGAACTAGGTGCAACCTCACGGTTCATGGTTTTCATCCAGGCTCGGACACCAAACACCAGGTAAATCACCGGTTAACATCCAGACACGGACACCGAACATACCCCTTTTTTTCCTGCAAGTTTCAAAGTAGATCTACCGCCGAAGCTTCCAAGTTTCAATAAAATGTATACAACCTAACCGCCAGTTTACCATCAATCCGGGGTGTGAGGTTCGTCGAAGTCATGATATACATAATGCTATCATCACTAGCTCATTTCATAACTTGAGTATACCACATTGTCAATTTACAACATGTCACTGATTTCTATTAATACATAAGCTTTAAAACCGTAACTTAGAGACGGGAATAATCAATTGCCACAAATCCGATATATATTCACAGGAATCAGTGCTACGTGGACAATTTACACTGTCAGACACACAATCCACACAAGTCCATTCTGGGTCTGAACGGAACAAAATCCGAAAATCCTTGAATATATTCAGACCTCATGCCACTTATAACCTCATTTCAGGTGTACGGCCTGATTCGAGACATGAATGTCAATCTATCCGAATAATCCAAAGATTCCCGGTCTTCATTTTTCACTTCCAAGTCTTCAATAACGTCGTATTACCACTTGGAATGGTTTCAGACTTAAATCTGATCCCGGTCTTTCCAAGTAATAAGCGTATTTTAAAACAAGCCATGGACTATACCGGTTTCAATCCAAATCTCCTCCCTAATGTTTATCAAGTTGCTTATGGTAAAACTGGATTATCTCAAATTCTTTAAATCTCATTACATCTTAATTGCCCCTTTATACATCCCATACCCAGGATTTCTTTACTCATTTTTCCATTTCCAATTCTAAATTTGGATTTATTTAACTCACCAAAATCTTTCAAAATATTTCAAATCCTTTATAGTTTGAATTCTTGGGTTCATAAATTTCAACTAAATTATATTAAGGAAATGCAAAAGTGTTATAGCATAGACATTTATCCCACATAGGTTCAAATTCTTTCCAAAGTTCAGATCATTGAAATATGATTCATAAAAATTCCAAAACTCAATTGGGTTGAATTATATTTCAAATCCGATTTTAAATTGACCATCCCGTTTGTCGGATCAGTTAGGGATAGCCAGGGAGAGCAGGAAACTATATTTTTCAAACCCAAGCCTTAGACACTATCCTCTCTGTCACCCTAGAACGTTCTGGTATAAATATTATTATTGGAAGAAATGTCATTTGTATGGATATATTCGATAATGGTTTAAACATAAATTGTTAAATCTTCTTTAAAATCATATTAAAGTTCACATAGTTTCATTAAACAATTAATCTAATTTCCTTGGAAGCTAAATGTAATGCTACCCAACTTGTTTAATCGTCTAAACTTGCAAATGGTCTGAAAATAATGGAACCAAGGTATTAACTTGTTTTCTTTAAAATTAAAGCAACCAATGTATGAAACTTGTTCACTTTACAGTTAATGAAATCCATGTACTAAACTTGTTTACTTTAAAATTATTGAAACCAATGTATTAAATAAAATTTATGGAACCAATGTATTAATAAACATGTTTACTACATGCTTAAATTAAGTTTTCTTTAAATAAATAATTTTTGAATAGCCAATCCTTCACATAAACAACAATAACTCAACACTTTTTTTTATAGCTTAAAGATGGTTATGAACTAAGCATTTACATACAACTCAAAATCAAACAATTTTAGGATATTGCCAAAATCATTTCATGCTTATGGAAGGTAGTTTAATTCTTCATGATTTTGTTTTTATTAAATTCAAGAGTTAACTTTTGTTTATTTATTTATTTAATAAAATTTCTATGCACATGAGGAGGAGATTGAAATCGAATACCCATATACTCCACACTATGGTGTGTGATACAACATCAATTCATATGAGTACTAGTCCATTCATCAAAATTCAACAACCATCAAATTGTGCGCAAGCGTCTCATTGAATAACGCTTTGTGTTTGGTGTGATCTAGCTACAAACATCCATCACAAACAATAGTAGCCATTTCAATATCAAATAATTATAATTATAACTAATTATAACTAAGCACTTGACATGATTAACTATTTCGAAATAAATTTTTAAATAAATGTTCTCACCAATTTATCGCTTTCCAACCCTTCACCGTCAACACTCCTTACTGCGACAAGCCTTGATTTGGTCTCATACTTCTTCCACGGACGTCGTACACCGGTTCTTGTCAACTAGCGCGTATATGTATGTGTTCTTTTTAATACTTCTATTTGTGTTAATTCTCTCACCACAAGGAAGGTGGCAAACTGAACGAGAAAAGGGTGATGAGGGGATTTTGGTGTGGGATTTGGCCGAAGGCGACTGTTTTGAGAGGGGAAAGGTAGTGTGGCCTTGTGTGGTTAGAGAAAAGGTGGTGGAGATTTGTGGCGTGTTGTCTTCCAAAGGGAAAAAATAGCGAGTTTGCGGAGAGGAGGAGCGAGGCCTATGATGGATGCCTGCGGTCAGTTGAACTTCCTGGAGAGGCAGCGGGTTTGGGTGGCGGTACACAGTTGCGGTGGCAGGTTAACGTGGAAACAGGGTGGCAAAACTTGTTCTGGAAGAGGAAAGAGAAAGAGAATTGAATGGATGGAATTATCAGATGAAGAGAAAAGGTAGGAGAAGAACTGGGTGCGTGTGAGGAAGAAACGAGATAAGGGGAGGAGTGTGGTACTCTGTGAGGATGAAGATGTAACGACCCAGATTTTTGAACGGTTTATTTTAAATATTTAGTATGGTTTTAAATATTGAATTTATAATATAAATGGTATTTTATTGGGTTATCGATTAAATAATCGAAATACGAGGAACTGAAATTATTTAATTCAAAGATAAAACTGAATCGAAAACAATTCAGTCGATCAATATAAATTCTATTTGAATTTAAAATAATAATATTACAGTTTTGAAAAGTCAGTGGATACGTTAAAATAGCGGTTCGGATTTTCGGGTTAAAGACCACAAGATATTTTAATTTAAAATTTCAAATTATAATATTTTTTAGTGTTGTATCAGCCGACCTATTAACATAGGCTACCATACAGTATACATCACGCAAATTATTTCCTTCTTCTCGAGCAGTAAGATTTGTCTCCTGGCTTCGTTATCAAGCAGACATGATTTTAATGGGGTATGGTACGAGTGTTTCCCCATTCCTTCACTTATAAATACCGCAATTCCTTTCTTCCTTTCTGCTCAAACCAAAGCCTCAAAATCAATACGACCGCAACTTCCCTTTTCCTCATTTCAGAAATCAAATCGCGATTGAAGCTTGCATATTCTGGAACACTCGTGAGCTAGGGGGTCAACTTCAAATTCAATTTCGGATCTAAGGAAGACTCGCGAGGATTAATGTCGAGTAGCCGAGTGGGTGTAAGGTGCGTAGGGGTTCGAAACAGGGATTTCTGAAGTTCAGATCCTTGATTTGTGAACTCGAAGGTATTGCGGAAGGCGACGGGTTGAGAAATTGGGAAAAATTGCAGTCGACGTCGGGTCTTGGTGGTGCGATAGGCGTGAGGAGGGGTTCCGTTAATGATGTTCTCGCGTATCGCTGAAGAACGTGAGTTTTCTCTGAGGCTCGAACTGTGAACTAGAATGGTTCGAGGGTTGACTGGACTGAGATGTTTGGGGTTGCGCTGTGAGGATTTGGAAATGAGCGATGGTGGATGCGGTCGGTGCAGGCAAGAGAGGGATGATTTACTGACAGAGTATAAGGTGATAAAGGGAAGGGAAAAGAGGATGACTGCGAGTTGTTCGACAAAATGCCAAGGTGAAGAATTCTCGTTTGAACTGGTGCTATTCTTATGGGACTGTTCTGGGTTTAGTTCGTCGACCGATCGAGTAGATTATGATAGCAGTAAGGTATACGTTTTACTATAATCTAAATTGCATAGAATAAATTATTTATTTATTTTAAATAGTTAGTTTAAAATAAATAGTCATTTAATCGATAATTAGAAATAAATCGTAGGAACCTGATAAATTCAGTTAAGACGATTGAAGACGATTCATGGAAAGCAGGATATGGAAATAAAATGGATATTCAACAATGGAAAATCACGGTGAGTAAATCTCACTCACCTTTAGAATTATTTTTATTTCGTTAAAAATAATTGTTGTTGCTTGTTTGGATTTTTCTGCTGGTTTTATATATATTAGTTATTTAGGCTATTATATATATATATATTGGGTTGATTGATTGGTTGGATTCCCGCAGTCTCATTAGCGGATGCCCGCAGTTTCATAGCGGATGATTACCCTATACGCCCCACGCTATGATTAGTGGATGACCTTCTATACCGCGATATTCTGCCACGAAGCAGAATGGGTATTATTTATGTGCTAACATCCGTGGATGCAGGAAAACAGGTTGGAGGAATCCAACTGGATTCCTCAAAAATATATTATCTGTTTGTTTATTTGTTTGCATATATTGTTATATATGATGTGTTAGAAAAATAAATAATTCGTTGCTTTGTGTGTTTAAATATCACTGGGCTTAAGTAATGATATTTAAAATATCGGGGAAGGATTTAAAAAAGGAAAAATTCTATTTTTAAATAGAATTTGAAGTTTAAAAGGAAATAAAAATATAAACTTGTTTTGAAAAATAAAACAAGTATTTCTTTATAAACGAAGTTTATAAATGGTTCTTTTATAACGAAGTTATAAATGAAGTGAAAAGAATTATCATTTGATAATTCAGAAATAGAAATACCAGTGTGAAATTGGAATTTGAAATGAAATTTCAAAATAGGATGTGAAATGAAATTTTTAAATATATAACTCAAATGAAATTTGAGTATAACATTTGAATTTTAAAAGGAGTTAAATATTTGAATTTTAAAAGGAGATTGAATATTAGAAATTCAAATAGAAGTTCAAATAGAATTTGAATAGACGAAATTAGAATGAAGAATAGAATTCGAATTTAAGGAATTAAAATAAAATTTGAATCCAAAGGAATCCGAATAAAGAATTCAAATAGAGATTTGAAATATAGAATTTCAAAGAAGAATTGAATAGATTTGAAATATAGAATTTCAAAGAAGAATTGAATAGAATTTGAAATAGAGTTCAAATGTGAAATTTGAATAGAGATTTGAATGGAATTCAAACATGAAAATTGAATAGAAATTTGAATAGAAATTCAAGTATTGAATATAGAAATTCAAGTAGAAATTTGAATATGGAATTTCAAAATAGAATTTGAAATAAACTTTGAAAAATAGGATTTTCAAAGTAGAATTGGAAATAGAATTTCAAAAAAAGATCTCAAAATAGGAAATCCAAATGGTTTTGAAATGGAATTTGAATTCAAGGGAATTCAAATGGATTTGAGTGAAGAAATTCAAATGGTGTTAAAAATAAGTTTGAATATTAGAAATTCAAATGGTGTTGGAAATGAATTTGAATATTAGAATTCAAATGGAAAGGGAAAATGAAATTTGAATATAAGAGATTCAAATTGAATTCAAATAGGATTTAATCTATGAGATTTGAATATAGAAATTCAAATGAAGTTTTGAAAATAGATTTGAATATAGAAATTCAAATGAAGTTTTGAAAATAGATTTGAATATAGAAATTCAAATGAAGTTTTGAAACTAGATTTGAAATAGAATTCAAATAAGAGGATTTAAATAGAATTTGAATGATAAAATTAAAAAGGGGTTGAATATTTGAAATTTCAAAATAGAATTGAATCGGAGTTTGGATATTTGAAATTCAAATAGAATAAATATAGAATTTGAAGTTGAAGAGAATTGAATAGGGAATTTGAATGTAGAACTCAAAAAGGAATTCAAATGGAATTTAAATTATAGAATTTGAATATAGCATTCAAATGGAATTTTAAACTATGGGATTTAGCTATATAATTCAAACGGAATTTGAAATATGGAATTTGAATATAGTATTCAATAGAAGTGAAATTTGAATTTGAATATAGAGTTCAAATAAAAGTGAAAATGAAGTTTGAGTGGAGTTGAATTCATTTTAAACGAAGTTTAACGTTTATATTTATAAATATAATTAAAACGAACTCGCCGCAGCGCTGCAGTTCGTAAAATTGGCGATTCGAACTTCAATTGAGTATACAGAACTCAATTGAAGTCGAAATTCTTTGAAACAAGAAACGTCAGGACAGGTTTGATAATAGTTTTCTAATAAAAGAGAAAAATCTGGATTTCGTCGCACATATTTTGAGATATGTCAAAATCAAATTTTCAGAAAAGCAGCGCCAGAATCGTTTTGAAACCATAACGGTTTACCTAATGTTATAAAAGGATTTTAAGCAGATAAAATCCGAATTTCTATGTAGAAAATTTCAGAGTTAAG
The DNA here is from genome assembly GCA_030737875.1 of Allium sativum. Classification (NCBI taxonomy): domain Eukaryota; kingdom Viridiplantae; phylum Streptophyta; class Magnoliopsida; order Asparagales; family Amaryllidaceae; genus Allium; species Allium sativum. The sequence goes on along the minus strand of CM060913.1, from coordinate 765,215,207 downwards.
TTGTAAAATATATGCGAATTCAAGTTGTGTAAATGAATATGATTTTTGAAACAGAAACCGGATTTTGATTTATTGAATAGAATTAACTAAATTAAATAGAAATTAGTTAATGAGATTTCGAAGGGATATTGGGGTTTGAATAAGTAAATCCGATTTGAAATTTTATATTCGAAATCAAAAAGGAAACTAGAATTGAAATTGAAATTCAATTTGGTTATAAACGAGTTAAATATTTTGTTTGAACATGTTATGTTCAAACGAAGAAGTGAAATAGGCAAAATGACTAATTAAAGAATAAATGGGCGAAACTGAATTCAAACGATTAGACGGTATGGAATTGAATTGAAAACAGGTGAACAGGTGTTAAACAGATATGGGATGGAGTATATGAAGATTTTTATTTATGTGCCCGACAAAAAGGTACACGTTTAATTCATATATGAGATTTTATGCGCCGTATCGGCAAGCCGCTTGGCTTTTCCTTTTTCTTTTTGATTGGGGAAGATACCGGGATGCTATTTGAAATTTCCCGATGCTCCCGATACAGGGGAGGTTATGGCGAATTTTTCCGGGAATTTAAGGAGTTAGAATATTTTTAAGAAATTTGACAATTAGAAATCTATATATCGATATATATATAGAATTCGATAAGGAAACGAAATCAAAAATAGCGTAAAGGGCCAATAGGGTTATTGAAAATATTTGGTTAACAAATATTGATAGAGGGAATGGAAAAGTGATTTAATTAATGAAATATTAATTAAAGAGCCCAGTGATTTGTTTGATATGTTGGATGAACACTTGTTTTTATTCGATAGTTAAATCACAGACTATCGAAGTTTTGACCATCGTTGTCAATATGGAGAGACCGGTTGGATTATTATCCAAAGAACCACTCCGTATCGGCATTAGCGTTGCGAACCAAGTATGCTGAATATATTGAAGACGGAGTAAAGTGCAAGGGCTCTTTCTATTAATAGAAATAGTGCCTTCGGTTTCGTTCAATCCCAGAACGAACGGAAATGGACGAATGTCTGACAAAGTATTTCCAATGATCAAATGGGTTGGTCTGTATGAATATATATGGTTGCAACGGATTTATCCCTTAGCATAATATCCAGAATATTTGTGCAAACTCAACTAGTGATTAACGGATCTGACAATGTGGCATTCAAAGTGATTGTGCTATCAATGAATGGTAAGTATGCGTAGCCTCAGGCCTCAACAACCGGGAAAGGACAAAAATCGGGCAGGCAGCATGGCTATGTGGGTCGCACCCATTAGGGTGTATAATCACCTATCTAGAGAAATTCCTTTTGTTTCTAAATCTATCGATTCTGCCCATTCGGGAAACGGTGGTTTGAGTCCAACCGTTGGTGATATACATTCGATACACTCAAGCGAAATGAGTGGTCAGTCATGTGTGGGCCGGGTTGCAAGACGTTCTTGTTGAACCCAGGTGTATTCGCCTCTAGAGATACATCATCGGAAGGTGGTTCCATACCTTGTCATAGTTGGAAATCCAATCTCCAATAAGCGCCATGCGGTTTTTGATTTTATACTATATATGTGGAGCGTGAGATGCAAGCGTTCTGCTATTTGGTTATTTACTTGATGTAGACATTATTATAATATCACTGGATTTTTGTATCAAAGTGTTTTGGGTTATAGTAAGGTAAAAACCGTCCGTGTTTATGTGTGGGCTGGTCTTACTATTATCTTTTCTTTTGAAAGGATTTTTCTTAAGTTAAACCAATGATTGGAGTTTAATCACACCAGTCCCATGACTGACCCAGAATTTATTTTGTTTGTTTTCCCTAAACTCTTGGGTGCCCAAATTTGTACGGGCAGTCAAGTAGTCGGGATTTCACAGATTCATTTGAAGGAGCTGGAAGCAGGAGGCTTCACCGGTTAGCTATAGGCTATCATATATTCCGCTGTGGACCTTGTTTGTATCTGGAAACAGGTGTTTATAACTGTTCCAGAAATGACTGTTGTGCTCTGATGATGGTATGTATATAAAGTTACTGATTTGTATTTCAAAAGTTATGTTATATAATATATTTTATTCGTTCCGCTGTGAGTTTGTGATCTTCGTTTTCTTCTATTCTAATATTTCTTTCTTTCTATTTCTCATCCTCTAACTTCTTTCTAATAATGAGTCGTATTTCTGTGCAATTTGAGTTGGACGTGTGGTGTATTTAGTCAACTCAGATGGCACGGATTTGCGGGTCGTTTCAGTTGGTATCAGAGCTTAGGTTGAGCGAACACCTAGGCTTGTGTGGCATGTGCTCATTAGAGATAGGGTCAGTAGCACCCTAGAATGAGTTGAGTGTATATACGAGAGAGCGTATTTGTAAATTGATATAAAAATTGTTTTATATTGTGTTGGCTAGTCTGTGAGTGGTTTATGAATTCTGATCGAATTGTGGGACGCCACGACGTCGATAAGAATTTGTAAATACTTGGACAGAAGATTGAACACGATATTGTTTTAAAGTGGGTAAATGAAATAATTTTACCCAAAAGTTCTATTTTGATAGAAAAGGAATAATTTTCTGAAATTATTATGATATATGGATGTGTTGGATGTTAAAATTTTAATCAAATTGGATTATAAGAATTAAAAGGTTATATATAACCAAATTGAATGTGTATGTGAATAAAATATACAAATGAGATGAATTAGAATTAAATTCAAACCAGAATGGAGAATTCAAAATCCTGGAAAGTTGAAAATTATTTTTCAAAGTATATTAAAATAATATAGATTTGTTTTAAAAAGATTTGAAAGAAAATCATTTTAGATGGATTTAGAAATAATAAAGCACTGAACTCACTTCAGTGGCTGGGAAATAATTCTGATGATGACTGCAGCCTCATCAGTGTTCATTTTCGAGTTTCTAAGTGATGGATTGCTACCTTAGAAAATTTTTTGATGGAAATTTGTTTGAAAGGAAACAGTGGTTTGAAAATTCAAATGTTTTGAATTTGAAATGAAAATAAATATATGTATACATTTATGTATTTCAAAGAATTTGAAATGAAAACCCTGGGATTTGGATTCTGGAATTGGAATTTAACTTAAGCTAGTTAAATGGAATGAAGTGAATCAATTAACTAGAATCAATTTGAATAGGTTTAATGGAATATAGATTGGATATAAATGGATTGATCGTAGATCATTCAAATCAAATGTGTGAAGACCAAAAGTTTTGGTTGGAGTTAATTTGTTGAAATATGAGGAGTTGAGTTTCAACATAAGTGAATTTTTGAAAAGTAATAGATTTGTACCATTTTTCCTACCTTAGCAATTTCGAGGACGAAATTATTTTAAGGAGGGAAGAATGTAACGACCCAGATTTTTGAACGGTTTATTTTAAATATTTAGTATGGTTTTAAATATTGAATTTATAATATAAATGGTATTTTATTGGGTTATCGATTAAATAATCGAAATACGAGGAACTGAAATTATTTAATTCAAAGATAAAACTGAATCGAAAACAATTCAGTCGATCAATATAAATTCTATTTGAATTTAAAATAATAATATTACAGTGTTGAAAAGTCAGTGGATACGTTAAAATAGCGGTTCGGATTTTCGGGTTAAAGACCACAAGATATTTTAATTTAAAATTTCAAATTATAATATTTTTTAGTGTTGTATCAGCCGACCTATTAACATAGGCTACCATACAGTATACATCACGCAAATTATTTCCTTCTTCTCGAGCAGTAAGATTTGTCTCCTGGCTTCGTTATCAAGCAGACATGATTTTAATGGGGTATGGTACGAGTGTTTCCCCATTCCTTCACTTATAAATACCGCAATTCCTTTCTTCCTTTCTGTTCAAACCAAAGCCTCAAAATCAATACGACCGCAACTTCCCTTTTCCTCATTTCAGAAATCAAATCGCGATTGAAGCTTGCATCGTCTGGAACACTCGTGAGCTAGGGGGTCAACTTCAAATTCAATTTCGGATCTAAGGAAGACTCGCGAGGATTAATGTCGAGTAGCCGAGTGGGTGTAAGGTGCGTAGGGGTTCGAAACAGGGATTTCTGAAGTTCAGATCCTTGATTTGTGAACTCGAAGGTATTGCGGAAGGCGACGGGTTGAGAAATTGGGAAAAATTGCAGTCGACGTCGGGTCTTGGTGGTGCGATAGGCGTGAGGAGGGGTTCCGTTAATGATGTTCTCGCGTATCGCTGAAGAACGTGAGTTTTCTCTGAGGCTCGAACTGTGAACTAGAATGGTTCGAGGGTTGACTGGACTGAGATGTTTGGGGTTGTGCTGTGAGGATTTGGAAATGAGCGATGGTGGATGCGGTCGGTGCAGGCAAGAGAGGGATGATTTACTGACAGAGTATAAGGTGATAAAGGGAAGGGAAAAGAGGATGACTGCGAGTTGTTCGACAAAATGCCAAGGTGAAGAATTCTCGTTTGAACTGGTGCTATTCTTATGGGACTGTTCTGGGTTTAGTTCGTCGACCGATCGAGTAGATTATGATAGCAGTAAGGTATACGTTTTACTATAATCTAAATTGCATAGAATAAATTATTTATTTATTTTAAATAGTTAGTTTAAAATAAATAGTCATTTAATCGATAATTAGAAATAAATCGTAGGAACCTGATAAATTCAGTTAAGACGATTGAAGACGATTCATGGAAAGCAGGATATGGAAATAAAATGGATATTCAACAATGGAAAATCACGGTGAGTAAATCTCACTCACCTTTAGAATTATTTTTATTTCGTTAAAAATAATTGTTGTTGCTTGTTTGGATTTTTCTGCTGGTTTTATATATATTAGTTATTTAGGCTATTATATATATATATTGGGTTGATTGATTGGTTGGATTCCCGCAGTCTCATTAGCGGATGCCCGCAGTTTCATAGCGGATGATTACCCTATACGCCCCACGCTATGATTAGTGGATGACCTTCTATACCGCGATATTCTGCCACGAAGCAGAATGGGTATTATTTATGTGCTAACATCTGTGGATGCAGGAAAACAGGTTGGAGGAATCCAACTGGATTCCTCAAAAATATATTATCTGTTTGTTTATTTGTTTGCATATATTGTTATATATGATGTGTTAGAAAAATAAATAATTCGTTGCTTTGTGTGTTTAAATATCACTGGGCTTAAGTAATGATATTTAAAATATCGGGGAAGGATTTAAAAAAGGAAAAATTCTATTTTTAAATAGAATTTGAAGTTTAAAAGGAAATAAAAATATAAACTTGTTTTGAAAAATAAAACAAGTATTTCTTTATAAACGAAGTTTATAAATGGTTCTTTTATAACGAAGTTATAAATGAAGTGAAAATAATTATCATTTGATAATTCAGAAATAGAAATACCAGTGTGAAATTGGAATTTGAAATGAAATTTCAAAATAGGATGTGAAATGAAATTTTTAAATATATAACTCAAATGAAATTTGAGTATAACATTTGAATTTTAAAAGGAGTTAAATATTTGAATTTTAAAAGGAGATTGAATATTAGAAATTTAAATAGAAGTTCAAATAGAATTTGAATAGACGAAATTAGAATGAAGAATAGAATTCGAATTTAAGGAATTAAAATAAAATTTGAATCCAAAGGAATCCGAATAAAGAATTCAAATAGAGATTTGAAATATAGAATTTCAAAGAAGAATTGAATAGATTTGAAATATAGAATTTCAAAGAAGAATTGAATAGAATTTGAAATAGAGGATTTCAATGAAGAATTCAAATGTGAAATTTGAATAGAGATTTGAATGGAATTCAAACATGAAAATTGAATAGAAAATTGAATAGAAATTCAAGTATTGAATATAGAAATTCAAGTAGAAATTTGAATATGGAATTTCAAAATAGAATTTGAAATAAACTTTGAAAAATAGGATTTTCAAAGTAGAATTGGAAATAGAATTTCAAAAAAAGATCTCAAAATAGGAAATCCAAATGGTTTTGAAATGGAATTTGAATTCAAGGGAATTCAAATGGATTTGAGTGAAGAAATTCAAATGGTGTTAAAAATAAGTTTGAATATTAGAAATTCAAATGGTGTTGGAAATGAATTTGAATATTAGAATTCAAATGGAAAGGGAAAATGAAATTTGAATATAAGAGATTCAAATTGAATTCAAATAGGATTTAATCTATGAGATTTGAATATAGAAATTCAAATGAAGTTTTGAAAATAGATTTGAATATAGAAATTCAAATGAAGTTTTGAAAATAGATTTGAATATAGAAATTCAAATGAAGTTTTGAAACTAGATTTGAAATAGAATTCAAATAAGAGGATTTAAATAGAATTTGAATGATAAAATTAAAAAGGGGTTGAATATTTGAAATTTCAAAATAGAATTGAATCGGAGTTTGGATATTTGAAATTCAAATAGAATAAATATAGAATTTGAAGTTGAAGAGAATTGAATAGGGAATTTGAATGTAGAACTCAAAAAGGAATTCAAATGGAATTTAAATTATAGAATTTGAATATAGCATTCAAATGGAATTTTAAACTATGGGATTTAGCTATATAATTCAAACGGAATTTGAAATATGGAATTTGAATATAGTATTCAATAGAAGTGAAATTTGAATTTGAATATAGAGTTCAAATAAAAGTGAAAATGAAGTTTGAGTGGAGTTGAATTCATTTTAAACGAAGTTTAACGTTTATATTTATAAATATAATTAAAACGAACTCGCCGCAGCGCTGCAGTTCGTAAAATTGGCGATTCGAACTTCAATTGAGTATACAGAACTCAATTGAAGTCGAAATTCTTTGAAACAAGAAACGTCAGGACAGGTTTGATAATAGTTTTCTAATAAAAGAGAAAAATCTGGATTTCGTCGCACATATTTTGAGATATGTCAAAATCAAATTTTCAGAAAAGCAGCGCCAGAATCGTTTTGAAACCATAACGGTTTACCTAATGTTATAAAAGGATTTTAAGCAGATAAAATCCGAATTTCTATGTAGAAAATTTCAGAGTTAAGTTGTAAAATATATGCGAATTCAAGTTGTGTAAATGAATATGATTTTTGAAACAGAAACCGGATTTTGATTTATTGAATAGAATTAACTAAATTAAATAGAAATTAGTTAATGAGATTTCGAAGGGATATTGGGGTTTGAATAAGTAAATCCGATTTGAAATTTTATATTCGAAATCAAAAAGGAAACTAGAATTGAAATTGAAATTCAATTTGGTTATAAACGAGTTAAATATTTTGTTTGAACATGTTATGTTCAAACGAAGAAGTGAAATAGGCAAAATGACTAATTAAAGAATAAATGGGCGAAACTGAATTCAAACGATTAGACGGTATGGAATTGAATTGAAAACAGGTGAACAGGTGTTAAACAGATATGGGATGGAGTATATGAAGATTTTTATTTATGTGCCCGACAAAAAGGTACACGTTTAATTCATATATGAGATTTTATGCGCCGTATCGGCAAGCCGCTTGGCTTTTCCTTTTTCTTTTTGATTGGGGAAGATACCGGGATGCTATTTGAAATTTCCCAATGCTCCCGATACAGGGGAGGTTATGGCGAATTTTTCCGGGAATTTAAGGAGTTAGAATATTTTTAAGAAATTTGACAATTAGAAATCTATATATCGATATATATATAGAATTCGATAAGGAAACGAAATCAAAAATAGCGTAAAGGGCCAATAGGGTTATTGAAAATATTTGGTTAACAAATATTGATAGAGGGAATGGAAAAGTGATTTAATTAATGAAATATTAATTAAAGAGCCCAGTGATTTGTTTGATATGTTGGATGAACACTTGTTTTTATTCGATAGTTAAATCACAGACTATTGAAGTTTTGACCATCGTTGTCAATATGGAGAGACCGGTTGGATTATTATCCGAAGAACCACTCCGTATCGGCATTAGCGTTGCGAACCAAGTATGCTAAATATATTGAAGACGGAGTAAAGTGCAAGGGCTCTTTCTATTAATAGAAATAGTGCCTTCGGTTTCGTTCAATCCCAGAACGAACGGAAATGGACGAATGTCTGACAAAGTATTTCCAATGATCAAATGAGTTGGTCTGTATGAATATATATGGTTGCAACGGATTTATCCCTTAGCATAATATCCAGAATATTTGTGCAAACTCAACTAGTGATTAACGGATCTGACAATGTGGCATTCAAAGTGATTGTGCTATCAATGAATGGTAAGTATGCGTAGCCTCAGGCCTCAACAACCGGGAAAGGACAAAAATCGGGCAGGCAGCATGGCTATGTGGGTCGCACCCATTAGGGTGTATAATCACCTATCTAGAGAAATTCCTTTTGTTTCTAAATCTATCGATTCTGCCCATTCGGGAAACGGTGGTTTGAGTCCAACCGTTGGTGATATACATTCGATACACTCAAGCGAAATGAGTGGTCGGTCATGTGTGGGCCGGGTTGCAAGACGTTCTTGTTGAACCCAGGTGTATTCGCCTCTAGAGATACATCATCGGAAGGTGGTTCCATACCTTGTCATAGTTGGAAATCCAATCTCCAATAAGCGCCATGCGGTTTTTGATTTTATACTATATATGTGGAGCGTGAGATGCAAGCGTTCTGCTATTTGGTTATTTACTTGATGTAGACATTATTATAATATCACTGGATTTTTGTATCAAAGTGTTTTGGGTTATAGTAAGGTAAAAACCGTCCGTGTTTATGTGTGGGCTGGTCTTACTATTATCTTTTCTTTTGAAAGGATTTTTCTTAAGTTAAACCAATGATTGGAGTTTACTCACACCAGTCCCATGACTGACCCAGAGTTTATTTTGTTTGTTTTCCCTAAACTCCTGGGTGCCCAAATTTGTACGGGCAGTCAAGTAGTCGGGATTTCACAGATTCATTTGAAGGAGCTGGAAGCAGGAGGCTTCACCGGTTAGCTATAGGCTATCATATATTCCGCTGTGGACCTTGTTTGTATCTGGAAACAGGTGTTTATAACTGTTCCAGAAATGACTGTTGTGCTCTGATGATGGTATGTATATAAAGTTACTGATTTGTATTTCAAAAGTTATGTTATATAATATATTTTATTCGTTCCGCTGTGAGTTTGTGATCTTCGTTTTCTTCTATTCTAATATTTCTTTCTTTCTATTTCTCATCCTCTAACTTCTTTCTAATAATGAGTCGTATTTCTGTGCAATTTGAGTTGGACGTGTGGTGTATTTAGTCAACTCAGATGGCACGGATTTGCGGGTCGTTTCAGAAGAGCTCCTTTTATTTCTGCCATTCAAAATTATTTAATTTGTGTACAGTGTAGCTTCCTCTGTATATGAACAGTGCTAAATCTTTGGCCACTATTTATAAAATCTTTATGTAGATATGGTAAGATTTGGATAGATTTAATTAGATATTTGTTGTCTACCATATCTCTTTAAAAGGAGGATATTTTAATTTGTTTCCTATGAATGTTGTATTAGGCTAATGCATGAATATGGTTTTTGTTATTGACTGAGCGTTATAGACTCAACCGTTACCGACTGAAATTTAAATTCAATTGGTCGCTAATTTATTCGTTTCCTTTATTATGTATTAATTATATTAATATATTTTTAGTTTAATTACACCGTTTATATTCCAAAATTCACTACTTGCCTTCATCACATTAACTGTATTACAAATCATACAGTAATAAATTTAAACTTAACGGTTAAAACAAAATTTATCACTCTTAAAAATTTCAACTTTATAAGTTAAAATTAATTTAATCATATTTTCTCTACACTTTTACTCAATGCTTTGATTTGAAATGAATTTATTTTAATGTTATTCTATTTTACACAAAATTCTTTACTCAAAATAATTCGTTTCTTTAATTAAATTTGCATTTATTTCACATTTTACTCCTATCCATTCAATGCGCATTCTTATACAAATATGGTTAAGCTTTCCGGTTTGATTACACGTGATCTTTCAAAGTTTCTTTATTTATTTATTTTTGGTAGTAACCATACCATAATAACTAAACTCAATCCTAGTGATTACTTAATTTCGGGATTTCTCTTTCTTAATGTATGCATATAAAGTTTGAATGTTTTCATTGCATTAATTGTCTGGTATTTTATTTGGCGACAAAGTTCACTACTCAATTGAAAATTTTGTCTCAAAGTTAATTGCCTGTTTCCAAATAAATTCCTTTTCCCAAAATAAATCGTTTCTCAAATGGAATTTATTTCAAATTTGACTTGGGTTCAAATGTCAAGTCTTAATTGTTCCAAATGGCTCATTATTTATTAATATCATAAATTTTGACAATGTTTATATTGACATCTTATTCATAATGCACATTTATTTTTGGTGTGAACACTACATTAAATGACAGTGCAAATTCTAAGTTGAATCTCCAGCCTATATTTTTCCTTACCAAATTACAAGACCAAAATAACTTCTTAACAAACTAAAATTTCAAGTTAATTTTATTTCCATTATTGCGGTTCAAACTTGACAAAACGTTCTAAACTTACAATTACGAACACCAATATATTTTAAAGGTGAATGTTGCGTTCAAGACAAAGTTTCAAATCTAGATTTAAAATATAAGCATGCATATTCTTCTTTATCACATTTCATGATAAACATTAAATTCATTTCTTAAATTGCAAAATGAATTAATAATGGTGCAATTCTTCCCATAATGTTCATTTTCAAACAACAAGGAGTTTTTAACGCACAATATCCAAAATGGTTAGTGATGTAAATCACGTTTGTGGTTTCTTAAATATCATCCAACATAGACAAAATTTCAAATATTAACATTTAATTTTCGTTTAATCTAAATTTAATGTATATTTTAAATGTCAAAATTTCTAGGTCGTTACAGCCTCCCCCACTTAAAGCTTTTCGTCCTCGAAAAGGAGAGTTGTAAAAATTTGCTTAAAATAAATCTTATTTATAAAATTTATTAAGATCACATATTAACAAAGCTTATCACAATACTTTACAATTCCTAATAGGCTTAAAATTTTCAAAGGTTCTTAATAGAATAAACACAAAATTACCATACACTAAATTGGTAAAATTTCTTATATCAAAAAAACTTAAATCAGTGCATCAAATTTAAATAAGGAATTAGTTATAAAATAACTTAAGTAAAACAGTTTAATTGATAAAATTACTTTGTAATATGTCGTTGTGGTAAAATAGGTTTTATAAAATTCAAAGGTTTAACATAAGGTTTTTTTTTCTCTAGTACGTCAAGCGAGGACCTTTGAAACATTCATTCCAAACCACCATCACGCTTTTGTTGCGTTATTCTGATTTAGTGTGTGTGTATGTGTTTCACTTTTGAATTTAGGGCCTCCACTTCTACTTTCACTCTGACGAATAATTTTTTTGGAGAATTAACAACCAATTTGATTAACATAAGTATTTGTACATTCCGTCACAACTCATTCTACATTGATTTCTTAATCTTAATACATGCATTTCTTGGTCTTGTACTATTCTAACAGTTAATCCTAGGGATTGATTGATTTTCCTTCTTGCGCTACTTTTTGCGAAGACGTAGTTCCTCTCAATGGCCTTACTCCCTTCTCCACTAGACAATCCCTAACTTCATGTCCTTCCAGTCTGCACCGATGACACCTCCTTTTCGTTGCAGGGTTCTTGATTCCTTTCTTTCTCTTAGGGAATTTATTCATGAAATGTCCAATTCTCTTACACTTGAAACAACGTATATCCCTTCGAATGACTTTCCTCTTCTTCTTAGATTTATTCGGGCAGAAAGCTGCAATATGGCCATTTTTAAAGCATCTATAACACTAGATATCTTTATGTTTTCTAAGCTTTTCTATCTTTTCTTCTTCCTTTCGAGCTAGTGTTCTTTTTGCTTGCTTTGGCGTCATCCAAAATTCCATTTTGCTTTAAATGGTAACCTAACATTTCAAAATGGTTATATCCCTTTTCTCGTTTTCCAAATTTATCAACTGGCTAATTTAGAATAAGTACTTATTACCTACCATATTCAAATTTTACAAATTCTAAAGTAGTTTAAGATATTTTAATTTCATTTCTTTTTATTTCAAAATTCCTGTTTTTATTAAATTTTTGTTTTAGTTCATTTTCAAATTAAATTTCTATATTAATTTATCAAATCATTTTACTAAGATTTATTTATTAAAATACTTATCTATATGATTTTAAGTGCTCTTCGACGTTCCGACCAGAATTATATATTCATCCCACTTTCGAAACTCGAAAATAAATACTGATGATGCTGCATTCATCAACAGAATCATCCCCAAGCGACTAGAGTGTGATTCTATATCTATCTAGTACATATAAGACTTCGTACATATACTGGCCAGGCATATATTCGAAATCTTCATATACCGATAGTCCAATCGCAACGTCGAATAAAATACTTGAAAATTCTGATTTCAAGTTGTAATTCAAAATAATTTACTTAGTTTTCAAAGTAATTTAGGTATCAAAATACGCTCTCTCCATCGAAAATATTACAGAATCTCATTCTAGGGCGTTCCTAACCCTATCTCTAATGAGATATTATAACTCTAATGAGTTCTATATTTTTGTTCAACATATGTCGTACCCTTAGCTTTGTATAACCCAAGCTCTGATACCAACTGTAACATACCGTCTTTCTTCCCGGTTTTCGCCGGTAATTAAACCAACTTAAACCGTTTACAAAGGCGGATTGTTATGGGTACTAACATATATTGAACAAAACAACAGAACTTTTTATATCATGATACAATATTTCATCAGAGTTACATAGAATATCAGAGTTACATACATATAGCAGCGGAAACATAAATATACTCTCAGCGGAAGAAGTGATGTGATATAGCGAAAACTCTAACTTTAGCTCGAATCTCCAATCCAGAAAACGCTCCAACTCTTGCTCCAAGGGGTCTATAACTGTAAAACTAAACCTCTAGATGCCCGTGTGGAAAATTAGTGGGCACCCAGAGTTTAGGAAAGAACAATAAACTCCAGGTCAGTCATGGGACTGGTGTGAGAACATAAAACAGTTATTTTAAGGATTTAAATTTAAAGTTGGGAGATTCACCGGACTACGCCGCTAATGCGGAAAGGGTTTACTCCATGTGAATGCCCGTGCATATAAATTCGTAATGTCCTTTGGAAAATGAAGCTATCATAAACTCGTCCCACATCACACAATGCAAGCGCACACCAAATGGGCGAGTTTTGCCTTATGATAACCAAACATGCTTTCATACGTGAAAATCCTCTTTATACTATTAGTGCATAATGTTGAAAACCGTTTTACAAATAAATATATTAATCTTAGCAAGCATAGTGGCTATGCCCACTTACATAGTTTACAAACAAAACGAAAGGCTCGTATTGGTTGTTGGGTTCCAATATAATGGTTCCTGACACGAAAGATCAATCCGGAACTAGGTGCAACCTCACGGTTCATGGTTTTCATCCAGGCTCGGACACCAAACACCAGGTAAATCACCGGTTAACATCCAGACACGGACACCGAACATACCCCTTTTTTCCCGCAAGTTTCAAAGTAGATCTACCGCCGAAGCTTCCAAGTTTCAATAAAATGTATACAACCTAACCGTCAGTTTACCATCAATCCGGGGTGTGAGGTTCGTCGAAGTCACGATATACATAATGCTATCATCACTAGCTCATTTCATAACTTGAGTATGCCACATTGTCAATTTACAACATGTCACTTATTTTCTATTAATACATAACCTATAAGACCGTAACTTAGAGACGGGAATAATCAATTGCCACAAATCCGATATATATTCACAGGAATCAGTGCTACGTGGACAATTTACACTATTAGACACACAATCCATACAAGTCCATTTTGGGTCTGAACGGAACAAAATCCGAAAATCCTTGAATATATTCAGACCTCATGCCACTTATAACCTCATTTCAGGTGTACGGCCTGATTCGAGGCATTAATGTCAATCTATCCGAATAATCCAAAGATTCCCGGTCTTCATTTTTCACTTCCAAGTCTTCAATAACGTCGTATTACCACTTGGAATGGTTTCAGACTTAAGTCTAATCCCGGTCTTTCCAAGTAATAAGCGTATTTTAAAACAAGCCATGGACTATACCGGTTTCAATCCAAATCTCCTTCCTAATGTTTATCAAGTTGCTTATGATAAAACTGGATTATCTCAAATTCTTTAAATCTAATTACCATCTTAATTGCCCCTTTATACATCCCATACCCAGGATTTCTTTACTCATTTTTCCATTTCCAATTCTAAATTTGGATTTATTTAACTCACCAAAATCTTTCAAAATATTTCAAATCCTTTATAGTTTGAATTCTTGGGTTCATAAATTTCAACTAAATTATATTAAGGAAATGCAAAAGTGTTATAGCATAGACATTTATCCCACATAGGTTCAAATTCTTTCCAAAGTTCAGATCATTGAAATATGATTCATAAAAATTCCAAAACTCAATTGGGTTGAATTATATTTCAAATCTGATTTTAAATTGACCATCCCGTTTGTCGGATCAGTTAGGGATAGCCAGGGAGAGCAGGAAACTATATATTCCAAACCCAAGCCTTAGACACTATCCTCTCTGTCACCCTAGAACGTTCTGGTATAAATATTATTATTGGAAGAAATGTCATTTGTATGGATATATTCGATAATGGTTTAAACATAAATTGTTAAATCTTCTTTAAAATCATATTAAAGTTCACATAGTTTCATTAAACAATTAATCCAATTTCCTTGGAAGCTAAATGTAATGCTACCCAACTTGTTTAATCGTCTAAACTTGCAAATGGTCTTAAAATAATGGAACCAAGGTATTAACTTGTTTTCTTTAAAATTAAAGCAACCAATGTATGAAACTTGTTTACTTTACAGTTAATGAAATCCATGTACTAAACTTGTTTACTTTAAAATTATTGAAACCAATGTATTAAATAAAATTTATGGAACCAATGTATTAATAAACATGTTTACTACATGCTTAAATTAAGTTTTCTTTAAATAAATAATTTTTGAATAGCCAATCCTTCACATAAACAACTATAACTCAACTTTTTTTTATATAGCTTAAAGATGGTTATGAACTAAGCATTTACATACAACTCAAAATCAAACAATTTTAGGATATTGCCAAAACCATTTCATGCTTATGGAAGGTAGTTTAATTCTTCATGATTTTGTTTTTATTAAATTCAAGAGTTAACTTTTGTTTATTTATTTATTTAATAAAATTTCTATGCACATGAGGAGGAGATTGAAATCGAATACCCATATACTCCACACTATGGTGTGTGATACAACATCAATTCATATGAGTACTAGTCCATTCATCAAAATTCAACAACCATCAAATTGTGCGCAAGCGTCTCATTGAATAATGCTTTGTGTTTGGTGTGATCTAGCTACAAACATCCATCACAAACAATAGTAGCCATTTCAATATTAAATAATTATAATTATAACTAATTATAACTAAGCACTTGACATGATTAACTATTTCGAAATAAATTTTTAAATAAATGTTCTCACCAATTTATCGCTTTCCAACCCTTCACCGTCAACACTCCTTACTGCGACAAGCCTTGATTTGGTCTCATACTTCTTCCACGGACGTCGTACACAGGTTCTTGTCAACTAGCGCGTATATGTATGTGTTCTTTTTAATACTTCTATTTGTGTTAATTCTCTCACCACAAGGAAGGTGGCAAACTGAACGAGAAAAGGGTGATGAAGGGATTTTGATGTGGGATTTGGCTGAAGGCGACTGTTTTGAGAGGGGAAAGGTAGTGTGGCCTTGTGTGGTTAGAGAAAAGGTGGTGGAGATTTGTGGCGTGTTGTCTTCCAAAGGGAAAAAATAGCGAGTTTGCGGAGCGGAGGAGCGAGGCCTATGATGGATGCCTGCGGTCAGTTGAACTGCATGGAGAGGCAACGGGTTTGGGTGGCGGTACACAGTTGCGGTGGCAGGTTAACGTGGAAACAGGGTGGCAAAACTTGTTCTGGAAGAGGAAAGAGAAAGAGATTTGAATGGATGGAATTATCAGATGAAGAGAAAAGGTAGGAGAAGAACTGGGTGCGTGTGAGGAAGAAACGAGATAAGGGGAGGAGTGTGGTACTCCGTGAGGATGAAGAGCTCCTTTTATTTCTGCCATTCAAAATTATTTAATTTGTGTACAGTGTAGCTTCCTCTGTATATGAACAGTGTTAAATCTTTGGCCACTATTTATAAAATATTTATGTAGATATGGTAAGATTTGGACAGATTTAATTAGATATTTGTTGTCTACCATATCTCCTTAAAAGGAGGATATTTTAATTTGTTTCCTATGAATGTTGTATTAGGCTGATGCATGAATATGGTTTTTGTTATTGACTGAGCGTTATAGACTCAACCGTTACCGACTGAAATTTAAATTCAATTGGTCGCTAATTTATTCGTTTCCTTTATTATGTATTGATTATATTAATATATTTTTAGTTTAATTACACCGTTTATATTCCAAAATTCACTGCTTGCCTTCATCACATTAACTGTATTACAATCCATACAGTAATAAATTTAAACTTAACGGTTAAAACAAAATTTATCACTCTTAAAAATTTCAACTTTATAAGTTAAAATTAATTTAATCATTTTTTCTCTACACTATTTACTCAATGCTTTGATTTGAAATGAATTTATTTTAATATTATTA
Organism: Allium sativum; assembly: GCA_030737875.1. NCBI lineage: Eukaryota > Viridiplantae > Streptophyta > Magnoliopsida > Asparagales > Amaryllidaceae > Allium > Allium sativum. The sequence goes on along the minus strand of CM060913.1, from coordinate 765,198,491 downwards.
TATTTTACACAAAATTCTTTACTCAAAATAATTCGTTTCTTTAATTAAATTTGCATTTATTTCACATTTTACGCCTATCCATTCAATGCGCATTCTTATACGAATATGGTTAAGCTTTCCGGTTTGATTACACGTGATCTTTCAAAGTTTCTTTATTTATTTATTTTTGGTAGTAACCATACCATAATTAATAAACTCAATCCTAGTGATTACTTAATTTCGGGATTTCTCTTTCTTAATGTATGCATATAAAGTTTGAATGTTTTCATTGCATTAATTGTCCGATATTTTATTTGGCGACAAAGTTCTCTACTCAATTGAAAATTTTGTCTCAAAGTTAATTGCCTGTTTCCAAATAAATTCCTTTTCCCAAAATAAATCATTTCTCAAATGGAATTTATTTCAAATTTGACTTGGGTTCAAATGTCAAGTCTTAATTGTTCCAAATAGCTCATTATTTATTAATATCATAAATTTTGACAATGTTTATATTGACATCTTATTCATAATGCACATTTATTTTTGGTGTGAACACTACATTAAATGACAGTGCAAATTCTAAGTTGAATCTCCAGCCTATATTTTTCCTTACCAAATTACAATACCAAAATAACTTCTTAACAAAATAAAATTTCAAGTTAATTTTATTTCCATTATTGCGGTTCAAACTTGACAAAACGTTCTAAACTTACAATTACGAACACCAATATATTTTAAAGGTGAATGTTGCGTTCAAGACAAAGTTTCAAATCTAGATTTAAAATATAAGCATGCATATTCTTCTTTATCACATTTCATGATAAACATTAAATTCATTTCTTAAATTGCAAAATGAATTAATAATGGTGCAATTCTTCCCATAATGTTCATTTTCAAACAACAAGGAGTTTTTAACGCACAATATCCAAAATGGTTAGTGATGTAAATCACGTTTGTGGTTTCTTAAATATCATCCAACATAGACAAAATTTCAAATATTAACATTTAATTTTCGTTTAATCTAAATTTAATGTATATTTTAAATGTCAAAATTTCTAGGTCGTTACATGAGGGCTATTAATTAAATTAAAAAAGATTGTAAGGACCTGTAATTTTTGTCATTTAATTAGCGATTTTTATAATGGAATTGACGGTTTTGGTAAAATAATTAATTGAAAGTTTTCTTGAAAATAAACAATAAAATTTCACAATGAAAACTTAATATTTGTGATGCGTCCATCAAAACATAGTAAATGGACAAGTTTTATCAAAAAATGTGCAAGTTTACAGTTGCGTTAATATTCAGTTAAGTCAGTTAGATTTGAACTCTAATTTTTTTATTTTTTGAAGTCATAAAAAACGAAGTTTAAGGCCCAAAGCCCAATAGAACGGGTAAAGAAAGAATACCCGATACAAAACCAAATACCAAGCATAACAGGTATTCAAACTCTAGCCGCAATCAAACATAACAATACAACCCCATACCCTAGAAAAAAAACAATGGCGATCTCTCTCGAGAGATTATCTAGGCTTACAAAATTCATCTTCAAGGTGGCTTCCAAACGAAGTCTTCTCTACTCCCCTCCCTTTTCTCAAGTGATAAGGGTTTGAATTTGACTTCTTGAATAGAATAAAATGTAACCGAAACCTAAATATTCCAAAATGAGAAAAAATGTTTTGCTTTTTCTGAAGTAACCGCGCAATTCGTTTTGCAAAATACGGATGTTTCTGGGTCCATCAAAATTTTTCCATACGAATTAGCAGTAGTGTACCATCGTTAAAACTTGTGTTTGAAATTTTTTTGGGCTTATTCATTGTTATGTATATGCATATACACATGAAATCAAGACTTCTTAAATTCACTGTTATGTATATATGCATCTTTTGCATGACTCAGCAAAAACAGAGGGAAGTTTGAGCATAAGCTTCTTTTTATGTATAACCTACAATAAAAAATATAAAGTCCAACATCTTCTGTGTACTCAAGACATTTCGAACGTAGATGAACAATATCTACCAATATATGATAACATCATATATAAATAAATAATTGACATAAGTTGATGTATTGTAATATCTATCTATACCAGCGTGCTGAAATTGGGAACTGATCTATGAATTTATTGACAACAACGGATGACACATAAAAGTATTAAAAGAAGTAGATACGTTGAGATTACTGAATAACAACAAATTATATAAATGTTTGAAAGGGTATTGATTGAAATGACACTCATTCAGATTCAGATCAAAAAATAAGTGGTATTTTACTGCTTACTACAAAATGACCGAATTGACTTGGTAGTTTAGAATAAGTATATTTCGCAAACAATCTGGTATGTTCTGAACGCTGATTACAATGTTCTGAATGCTGATTACAAACCAATTCAGTCTTGTTTTCAGCGCTACTTATCTGAAACAAACACTACCTAAGTTCCCATTAAAGCCTACATCTGAGAAAAGTGTACTTGAAGGTGATATAATTTAAACCAAGAGAAATGATGTAAATAGTTGTCACAACTGGGTAACACTTATTTAATTTTACATATATTTATAGAGTTATAAATACATTTATCATATATGATATCGATAATAGGATAATTAAATACAATTGTATTTTTAATTTTGGCAAAATTAGTATTTGACCCAGATGGCTTTAGATTAATTTTTGTCATTTAAAGATGGATAAAAGGGGTGGCTAAACATATGGCCTGATGTATGAGATAGATGGTTGTGATCATGTGAGAATGAAAACTAAGTTTTCCCTATGTCTCTTTAAATGAAGCTCTCTCTCTCTCTCTCTCTATATATATATATATGTATGTATGTATGTATGTATGTATGTATGTATGTATGTGTGTATGTATGTATATATAGGAGTGCTACGGGACACCCCAATTTTGCAGCACCTCTTTAGCACCCATCTGCTACCGTGAACTACAACTAATTCAAATCAAACAAGATTTTGTAAATGTTCAATCCACATATATATTAACATATATTCAAAATTTGAGCTCGTTCCGACATTCGTAACATTATCAAAATCTTAACTCAATTATTCACCGTTCAGACGTTTATTGCAACCATTAAATTTAAACATCAAATATATTATTTTACGAATGGCAGAACGCTCAAATTTTGAATAGATGATAATATATATGTGGATTGAACATCTACAAAATCTTGTTGAATTTGGATTAGTGTAGTTCACGGTAGGGTAGTGGTGCTAAAGGATGCTACAAAACAAGGGTACCTCAGAACGCTCCTTATATATATATATATATATTCAAGTCACTTCATTTGTATTTCGTCTTTGCCACCTGTTTTAGTCTTTTTGCTACCAAAACTATTCTCTCTCTACTCCAAAATTCTTAAATTTAATTCTATTCAAAATATTGCTATTTGATAGTAAAAGATCGACGACTCTAGACTAGCAATCTCAATGATCCGGAATAGCGTGAAAGGAAATTCGTTGCATTTACGTGGATCCAAAGGCATCATAAATTAGTATTTTTAATACATACCGTGAAGTTAAATTATAATTTATGATTCATAAATAAGCTCTTTCATATCTATATATATACGTTTATACTATATGTCTAGTTATGTGATATTTTTGTTAATAAGATATAGTTGTCACATATTAGTTAGGTTATGTGCATGACTTGATCATTATATTCTGTAATTTAAGTATACGCAAATGTATTTAACTGTACAAAATCGAAATTTTTCATACACCATAACAAAATGACCATATTACAATGGTGGAACACCGTTGTAATATACATTTTACAACGGTGGGCTAACCGTCGTGTATTAAGAAGTTGTAATAGACTAAAATCTTTTACAACGTTTTTGCACTATTGCAGTACCGTTGTAAATATGTATATTTTACAACTTTTTTCCACCGTTGTAATAAACTTTATTACAATAGTTATACACCGTTGTAATAATATCTACAACAACTGTTATCCACCATTGCGACTGACAGTTGCACTTAAAAAAACAAAAACATCTTTTGCAACTGAAATGAACAATACACTGAATATACCAATACTCCATAACCAAATCAAACACTACAGTTATTTGCAAACTAAATTATTAAAATACTCAAATTTTCAGTATTACAAACTACAAGTTTTAGAAAATATTTCGCACATTATTATATACTTGACCATTACAAAGCAACTTAGTACAAGCATAAGTTATTCTACAATTCTGAAAGTAGCAAAATACTGCAATGTAAAACTTCTGGTCCTTTTGCCTCTTCGCCAATTGACGTGCAGTTGAAGATGGAAAAAACAACAGCAATGATGCTCAGGCATTGATCCAAGCTTTATGTACAACATTTGCTGCTGTGCCAACTACTCTCAAGATCATTGATCTCTTTGTGATCTCAACATGTTAAAAGCCAGTAACAGAAAAACAGCTACTGATGGGTTTAGAGACAGAAATTTTGAAGTACAAAATACTTAAAATAATTCTAGCAGTAAAATCAACTTAAGCAACAGTTCTCATCTCATGCTCTTCGGGCCATTGGCACAAGAATTAGTATCATGGTTGTGACTTATTAACTCAAATTTGAGGTGAATGAAACCTGAAATATAATGCAAGTCTAGCAGAAACTTTTACAAATTAATTAAGATTATAATATATGCTTACCTTGGATAAAAAGAATAAGAAATCAACTTCAGATCATATTCTCTCCAAGGATACGGATACCCATCACAATGTGGTATTGAAGTCATGTGCGCCATTTTTTGGATCTCCAACTTTCCTAGTCGTCATATAAGAAAACATTTATAGCATGTATAAGCAATACTATTTTTTTAAAGGGAGAATGAAATCCTTTCATTGAGTCCATCTTCAAAGCCTGAACTGTTTTAAAAAATACTTATCAGCTTGGTTGTTGCAACTTATGGATTACATAAAGATTTGAACATATAACAGAAATACATGTACATTGTTAATTTTGGCATAGCACAAACAACTTAAAAAACATAAACTGCATTGGATGGTTAACATTGGTTTGAATACTTTTCCTTTTTTTTTTTGCTTCTAATAGGTGGGGTGGAAGGAAATAACCGAGATGTTAACAGCCTTACCCTATAAAGTTCATAATAAAAAGAACATATTTTGTTTATCCAGTGAAAAATAATTCCCAAGTGAATAAAGAAGGAACGCCTAGAAGACCTAATAAGGAAATGGATAACTACATGTTCTCTTTGTTTAATGAGAATCTCAAGCCTGCTGGTACCGAGCAGAACTTTGGGCTGGCTGTATTATCCCAACCTGAAAGAAGTCTATCATGTTCACTTTTAGTTTTATGCTACAGAATTTTGTAACCATTGTTGTAACTTTCAATTGTTGTCACTGAAATTTATATTTGGTGGCTCATATCAAGAATAAAGAAGGAACGCCTAGAAGACCTAATAAGGAAATGGATATCTACCTGTTCTCTTTGTTTAATGAGAATCTCAAGCCTGTTGGTACCGAGCAGAACTTTAGGCTGGCTGCATTATCCCAACCTGAAAGAAGTCTATCATGTTCACTTTTAGTTTTATGCTACAGAATTTTGTAACCATTGTTGTAACTTTCAATTGCAGTCACTGGAAAATAATTCCCAAGTGAATATGAGAATCTGAGATCCGCAAAACATATAAATCCCTTTGTCAACCATATTCATATAAAGACTAACCTATGTAACATAAAAAGATAAAATCTTCCGTGTAAATAAACGAACATAAGATACGTGCCATATATTGATATCCGAAAGAACAGCAGATAAACGAATATAAAATAGTCAGTTAAAAGAAATACCCAGTTACCTCTCAACTCTCATGCTATGTTTCTCCTCCTCGGAAAGCTGAACCTGCATGCCAAATTGCTCTGCTTTCTTCTATTTCTTCTCGATTCCAGACATTTTCGGGCTCAGGGTTTTGGCGTCTCTTGGATCTTCGTTGCTGCGTTTAGAAGAATCCGACAAAACTAAATAAAAAAAAACCGAGCTCGTTAAGCTTCGCTCGATCCAAAACCGAACTCCATAAAATCATAGGATTTCTCCAAATTCAGAGTGAAAAAGTAGTGTTGTAGCCTAGATAAAACTTGCCTCAAATGGGGCTCTAAACGGAAATTGCAAAAGCATCGAGGGGGTGGGGAAAGCACAAGGGCTCGATGAAATAGTAGCACGATTGAAAAGGATCAACCACTCAAATCACCACTGACGGATCAAAAAGCGAAACAAACTTTCAAAAAAATAGGTTACGGGAAATTGGAGAAAGGAGCTGACCAACAACGATGACGATAGCTAAGTAGAGGGAGATAGGTATGAGGAAATGAGGGAGAGAAGGACGAGATTGGGGAGAAAAGAGGGGAGGCGGCTGGCGAAAAGCCCTAATCTCGATTGTTGAGGGGAAACCTTCTTTTGAAATTTGGGGAGATAGCCCAGATAAACCATTTTGATTTTGATTTTAGGGTACAGGAGACGCGGCCCGCCTAAAATTTCACTCTTCCCAATTAATTTTGATTTAGAAAACACGGTGAGCAAGTCTGAATCAAAATTTCATTTTTCCTATCTAAGTTTCATCCTTTGACGCTAACATTTGTTACCGTTAGTCTTTCATTGGTCATAGTCAAATTTTCTTCAAAATGTATAGAATTAAGTATTAAGGTTAGAACTAATAAGTAAAATTTAATATTAAATATAATTTGGATTTCCTGAAATTGATCTTTATCAAAATATTAAATATTACTTATTAATAATAGTTATTGTTAATTATTACTTATTCTTCTAGAATATTAATTATTAAAAGTTTATAATGCATATGTTAATAATTATTGTTTATTAAACACTTAACATTAACTACTAAAAAATAATTACCATTAACTAATTATTAAGTATTAATTATTTAATAGTAATTATTATTTACTACTGATTTTTAACTTACAATTGTTACTTAATTAATGATTACTTATTAAAAAATATTATATACTAAATATTAATTACTACTAATAGTCATGATTAATTATAAATTAAATATTTATTAATTGTTATTTATTTATTGATTATTAACCGCTGATTAGTTATTACTTACTAATTAACTACTAGTACTTAATAATGAAGTAGTTATAAATAATTATTTTTGATTAAATATTAAATATTTATATATTGATTATTATTTAATAATTACTAATCGGTTGTTAATTAGTAATTATTAGTAGGAATTATTTATTTATTGAAGTATTTTTAATTAAATATTTAATATATATTTATTGATTATTAATTAATAATTACTAATTGGTTGTCAATTACTAATTATTAGCATGAATTATTTATTTATTGAAGTGTCTTTAATTAAATATTTAATATTAATACATAGGTTATTAATTAATAATTAATAATTAGTTGTTAATATTAATTATTAATTATTAAAAATTATTTAATGAAATTAATTAATATTAAAATATAGTCATATATTACAACAGTCAAAAAATAAAAGTAGTGATAGGCTTTTATTACAACTGTCAAAATAACACAGTTGTTAAAAATAAATTTATTACAACTTTTCTGGAAAAAAGTTGTAAAAAACATTTATTACAACGGTGCTTTTACCACCGTTGTAAAATTAAAGTTGTAATATGGTCTTTTTGTTGTAGTGGTAATAATTAATTTATATATTAATTCATATATGTACACACACACACACACACACACACACACACACACACACACACACACACACGCGAAGCATTCCGGGACATCCCTATTATACAGTACCTCTACCCGTTCGTGAGCTACACCAATCCAAATTCAACAAAAAATTGTAAATTTTCAATCCATATATATATATATATATGTATACATATACATATATATATATGTGTGTGTCTATATATATATATATATATATATATATATATATATATATATATATTATCGTCTATCCAAAATTTGAGTTCGTCCTAACATTTTCAAAATCATCGCTCAATTATTCACCGTTCAGATATTTAATCGATTGGTGTAGCTCACGAACGGGTAGGGGTGCTGCAAAACAGGTATGTCCCGGAACACTCATATCTCCCTCTCCCTCTCCCTCTCCCTCTCCCTCTCTCTCTCTATATATATATATACACACACACACACACACACCATTTTCAAAAAAAAAAAGAAATATGTGTGTGTATCATTTCTATATTGCATATATATATATATATATATATATATATATATATATATATATATATATATATATATCTGTGTGTGTGTATGTATCACTTCCATATTGCATACACACACACACACACATATACATATGCTGTAAAAATATGGTTTCAAAATTTTCTTACTCGTACTCTTATATAATATGAACTTTAAATTGAAAAAATTATATTTTTTTCATAATATTTATTGATTTTCGAACTATTTACTATACATAAATTGTTTATTGAATTATAATTCAATTTTAATATTTTTGAAAATTAATACATCATTACGCTTAATTTAAAAAATATTAGATTTTTCCAGTAATTTTTAATATTTTAAATAATTGTTTCACATTCAACCAAACAATTATGTTAATTATTATAAATAATAAATTAATTCAAAAATTCACCAAAAAATTTAATCAGTATTTCGTGATCCTTGAATTTTAAAATTTTATTTGAACTATACATTAATTATTATATATAATATTTTAATTCGAAATTTCATCATTTTTTATAACATATATTTCGTGGTCACTGAATTTTTAAAAATAAAATGTTTAAAATTTACCAAATATTTATTTTACTTGATTATTATGGATGAAAGTGTGCCGTAGTATCATCTGAGCAAATTATCTAGAATTGTTTGTCATTGGTGTAAAGAAATAAATCAATCCAAATGAATTTGATTAAAAATACACCTTCATCTTCATATAACTAAGATCTATAACAATATCTCTAAATAAATTATGTGGTGATCCCAATTTTTGTGGCATGGGTTTACACAAATATAATAATAAATCCGAAGAATATGTTGTCTCTAAACTAGGGTCTGGGTCGCCATCAAGATAGCATGGGTCCAGGGTTGCCCTTAGTATCAAAGTAGATCAGATAGCAATTGTGGAAGAGGTTTACATTTAATGTGGTTTTGGAGGATATTACATTATTTCGAAAGGCTTAGGTTGATTTTAAATCATCGAGGTGTGAATCATTAGATTGAGAATCAACTCCACATTTGTTGCACTGAAGATACTGATGTGTTAAGGTAATCTATCATGTTAGAGGAAGAAGATAACACGATTATATATGTTGACGAGGGTATAACCTGATCCGCGTAAGTGATTCCCTGTTAAAGGAGGTAGTCCTCCAAACATGTTGACAGTGTCGATCATAGAAAATAGCTCCAACTATTATTACATGGTTGGTTAAGTTTAGAATTAATGGTGTTGTGAGTGATTGCCGCTTGATTTGAGATATGTAGGGTGCGTTTTTGACGAACGGTAACGGGGTATTTGAGCGTGACACCGTTGTAAATGAGGAATATGTTTTTTGCTACGAACAGGGTATTTGAGCGTGGTATTTTAACGAGGTATTTATTTGTTAATTTATTTGTTTTGAATTAATTTATGCATTTAATTTTAATTCATGTTTCTTATGTAAATGACAACATTTTGAAAAGATTGTAATATTAGTCTCACATTGTCAAAACACTATAAGTATCTTAGTATATATGTGAGTATGCAAACTATAGTATTAGGGCTTTGCTAGAACGATCGGGTTTATACCTTGATTTTCAACCCGCGAAAAACAATGTTTAAGGCGCAAAAAAGGGAATGCACGTTGGGTACCATCATCTTTACTCTACATTGGTTGTTTTCACTGCTTTTAAAAGTGGTCGTTCTAGCATTTTTGTTCAAAATAAAACCAAATGGACTTGAATAAACATGAAAGCCTGATACTCATACGCATATATTAAGTGTCAAAAATGGAAACTTGGGCACTTGAGAAATGACAGCGTGCGTGTGTACGAATGGGGCTCGGTTCCAGCTGAACGAAACATTTTTGCATATCGAACGGTCCGAAACATCCAACGCTCAAGACTATGACCAACCCCGTAGAGTGATACATATTTTAGGTTTTTAGGTTGACATGACATGTTGAACTTATGTGATTTATAGTATACAATGCATAGAAATGAAGGAAATACAGTTGGAACAATTCAAGGTTTGTTTAATTTTTTGCACTTCTAATTGCATCTATCTTATAATATATTTATAGTGAAGCAAATATAAAATAGCTGCTAAGATGGTAAGCTGAGAACCACATTAAAAGAAGAAAAGAATTGTTATTAATCATTTTTAAAAGTTAATAACTGTGAATTTGTCATTTATCATTCTTCTTGGAATAATCTGACTTCTTATAATAAAATTTTGCCCGAAAGAGTAAAAGTTGAATTCATCAGTTGCGTTTAAAGCATACCCAACCCCGTCGATAGGCAAGACGGTCCACAGTTTATGCTTCAACAAGTGATTTTGAGCGTATGAAATTCCTACACATGTCCATCTTATTTTCATCCACCTATTTATTAAATCGTTATAATATGAATGAAGTCTTCCCATTACTGAGCAATTTACAGGAAAAAATATATATATATAATTTTACTCATTGACACTGAGTCATGGTACAAGCGTCTCTGAAGATGACATATAGTAGTTGAAGAAAATAAAAATTCCACGATAATGAACAATAGATTGCATCTTAGCTAACGGCAATATCATCTAAGAGCAGCATGAAGCAGCAGTTGATGCATTACTTTGTGCGGCTCCATCGGTAAGCACCATTCCAGTGGGATTCTCTGATGGTTTTGCTTGAAGTAGTAGCCTCTTTGCTGAAAATTTAAACCCAAATTGCGAACTTAAACAATAACAAAACCTTCTTAATCGAGCTGTGCTAATTTTTTTAATTCATAATTCATAATCAAGAAAATTTAGCCAGCACATGCGATAATGATAGGTGTTTATGCTAGGGTCTATTACTGAATGAATATATTATCAAACAATAATGATGGTCTAGAGATATCACTATTTTTGATTGTTATAGTCATACAATAAATAAGAGCGATGAAAAAGGAAAATGAGCAGTAGGCATAAAATTAGTCATTGAGAAAATATAAGCTCAACATCATAAGTAGATGGCGAACTTTATCACTTCAGTCCACTTCCCAAATAACTAACATATTTATATATAACCCAAATTCAACACTAATTACTCAAATATGTCAATTTTAATCATACTAAGTCAGCAAATCATCGCTAAGATTTAAAATTACTCCAATGTAAATTAATAAAAAGAAAAAGGGAAAAAAAATTGCATTCGTGTGGCTTCTAATATCAATTGTTGACTTGGCCAAAGGTGACCCATTTCTCTAATTAGTTTCAAGTTTATCCTCTAAACTATGGATTTATCACTTACACATACTTGCATACACGTGTGTCCATGCGTGCATACATCATAGTCTAAAAGGGGCTTACCAATTTCATGAAATATGTCATTGACATTTGTTGCAGCTTTTGCTGAAGTTTCAATGAAGAAGAGACCATTGTCCTGAGCATAAGCTTGGGCTTCCTGGAGACGCCATATTGAGATTAATAAAATACACCAATAACATCGACTGTTGTCGGATACAAGTAACTGATACAAAAAAGGGTTTTGGTAAAGCCAAAGAATTTATAGCTCTCTCTTATCTATTATACAAATTCTTCTGTCTTCTCCTTAATAATTACCACTTAATATTTTATTTTGAAATATTTTAGTTTATAAATTTACATATTTTTTTTTTGAAGGAAAAAATTCACAATACATTGAACAACTCAGTAGCATTCCTAGCCAAATTAATCAACCAACATATACATATATCAACGTAACACCACCTATAAATATAAATTAAACAACTTTCAAAACAAAATGGATTCATTTTAATTTACACTTATTTTATTTAACCTCTACCATCACATAAAACAATATAACAAATTTAAGTTGTAATTCATTTCTCCGTAAATTTATCAACAATGCATTGTAATATTCCATATTTAACTTCAAATATAACATTAAAAATTACCATAATTATTTATAATACTAACCTCACTTTCAAATAATATTTGCTTGTTCATCTATTAAATTATGAAAGTATGAAAATTTTCAATATAAACATCATACTCATATTAGCAAAAACACGGTTTATTCATTAATGTAAACATATCATATATAACATAAAGTATATACATAAAAAATAATGACAAATTCAATTTATATTCATTTGCTCAATAGAATCTTCGTGCAGTACATTACAAAATTATGTGTTTTACTTCAAATATATTCATCTAAAAGTTTCTAGGACCATTTACAAAATCATCTCAGTTAAAAAAAAAAAAAAAAAACAGAGAGACCTACTTCGGAGAGTAAAGCTAAATAATTTGTTAGGCCCGCCCCTACATACCCTCCACTTAAGTCAGCCTTTCATAGAGGCCAGTTTTCGATTATGGAGATTTCACTCATTAAGTGTAGTTCTCAAGGATCGAACCTTATCCCTCTTCTTTAGAGAACTGGGAGCCCTTGCTAACCACACTAAATTATTATTCACTGATTAGTCTAATAAATCGTAAACAAATGCAAATCTCAATAATTATACCTTATTCGTATTAACAAAAATAGTATACAATTCATTTAGACATATTGACATATCAATCGTATAAAACAACTACATATGTAATTAATAAATTTAAATTTAATTTTTACAACTATATAAATATATTTTTGTCACGCATTACATTATAAAATTCAAAATTTTCTACAAAACCTTCCTCGCTATCACCCAATATTGTACAGTAAAGTTATTGTATTTTAATTAATCATGTAATTTGAATTTAAATTATTTGAATAAAATGAATCAACAAATATTCAATAAATCATTTAATTAACCCTAAAATATGGTTTGTTTTAATGTATGTACCACAAGCATACCAATAAAAGTGATAAAATCATATTTTTTTAATAAAAAACAATAAGATTTATAAATCACATAACATAAATAATATAGATACACAATATTACGGAATTTAACTAATTATTCATTCATCTCAGTAAATTTACCATACATTGCATCAAAAATTCCTTTTTATCTTTAAATACATACATTTCAGCATTTCAACAATTATTATTGTTTGAAATTGGGTATTTATATACAAGTCTAAGTAGTATGCAACATGCTACAAGTCAATATATGTTCGAATCATGCTATGTAAGTTTTGAATCTAACACCTTGTGCACTCAAATCGAAGTGCCTAACCATTGAGACAAGAGTGCTAGTTTTCAACAACTATTTACAATCTCATTTACAGTATATTCTTCTAATAAATCCTAAAAGTATATGTCGAAATTCGTGTGGGTGTGCACGCCTGTATATATATGCAAGGATCAGCTATACCTAAATTTGGCAGTACCTCAATCCCACTTGATCTCTACCGCAAGTTTTGATTTATTTAAATAATAATACCTCTAATAGTGCAGTGGGAAGAGAGATATTTAAACTAGAATTTGTAGTGGAAATCGAGAGGTTGGAGGTCTAGCTGATCCATGCTTATGCATATATGTGTGTAACAAAAATGGTAAAATTATTTTCTCCATTGAACTATAAGGTAAATAGAGCACATACGTACATTAAATTTTGAACGTAAACAATAATAATAAAGTTAATTTGTAAATCAATTAGAATCATTCATCATAAAAGTTCATCATACAGTGCGTTGCGAAATTTTACTTTTTTTAGCTTCAAATAATTCCGCATTAATATTTCTACAATTTTTTTTACAAAATCATTCTCAATTTGTTCCTGCTATTTACCTTTAAGACCATATATTTAAACTGATCAAGCAATTTTAAATTTAACATTTTTTAAAACTAAGCTAAATTAGTAATTGTTGCTTAAATTAATAAATCATTAAATAAGTTGGTTTCAACATGTATACCATATTCGTACAAACAAACAAAAAAAAAAAAAACTCAAATATAAAGATACATAAGCTAAATAATAATCATACATAAATAACCATAACAATTTTGATTTATAATTTATTCATTTCACTTAACATTCCACTACATTTATTCTACGTTGCACAACAAAGTTTTTATTTTAACCCTAATATTATGAATATCACATATTACAATATTATCGTGTGCAACGCGTGAGTTATACACTAGTCAAATTAGAGAATAGGGGAAATGTACATACCTCTATGGATACTTGTCTAGAATCTACTAGATCAGCTTTGTTCCCAGCAAGGGCCATAATGCAGCTCGTATTACCTACATAATGAATTTTAAGGCATTGCTTAAGCTCCATGTAACCAACTGATGACAACAAAAAGGTAGAAGAAACAGTGTGAAACTTACCTTGGGCCTGAAGTTCTTGTACCCATTTTTTAGCTCGGGTAAACGAAGCCTGCAGAAAAAAGAAAATCAACCAATACTTAGAAATGACAGTGATAAAAAATATGCACAAAGCAGTATTTATGTGATAATTTGGATTTCATCAATAAGTTAGTACAAATTCTTTGACAACCAGTTACTGGGACATGCTATTAAATTTACATACAACTCAGGTCAGAACTGGACAGGCCCGGCTTGTGGGCTAGTCCCATCAGACAACGGCCTAGGGCAACCCCCTTACAAGAGCAACCCCCACCACGGGAGAAAAAAAAACCTAGAATTAAAAATGTCGAAGCATCAGAAAAACATGCACGGCAGAGGAAGAAGGAAACCCTAGAAATAAGAACAGAAACATGATATTGCACCTACCAACGTCGATAGTGAACGTCAATTGCAGCATCGTGCAAAGAGATTGAAACAATTTTAGACTTTCTCTGGCTTTGCTGTAAGTTTTCATTTGTTCATTTGGTATATCTTCAATATGTTTACATTAGAATAAACTCTAGGTTGAAACTGCAGTTTCGTTTCTGATTGTAGGGAGAACCGGTCATCCAAACATTTCTAGAATTGAAGATCCCTTAATACAGCAAATGGATCAGTTTTAATCTTTTAGATAACATCCTTTCTATCAACTTTAAGACCTTAGATTAGTTTTAGTCCTTTATAAATTATTTACAGCAAATGACGTTTATTGTTCCCATCTTTTTGCTGAGTCAGTGAACTTACTGTTAATTACTCTTAAATTGTGCTGGATGAAATCAATTAATGAATTAATACACAAATACTATTTTGTATCAACTTTAAGACTTTGGATTTAGTTTTAGTCCTTTAGAATTTTTTTGCAGCAAATGACGTTTATTGTTCCCATCTTTTTGCTGAGTCAATGAACTTACTGTTAATTACTTTTAAGTTGTGATGGATGAAATCATGCATTTTGTTACGATAAATTAAACAAATATATGTGTAATTATATAAAAAATAGAATAACAAAATCCTAAACTGAAACTAGAATCGAAATTTATGAACTAGATCAAAATTCATAAAATTACAAACAACCGAAACCAATACCAACACACCAATATTTCGAACCTTAGTTTTCATTGAACAATGACTCAAAGTGAACTTGACAAATAATACCTCCACAAACTATGACAGGAAATTGTGAAACAATATATAATAATAAACCATGATATCTCTTATAATATTTGCTGAAAATTGCATCTTGCAAGCTGTGATTCCTGATAAAGCAGAACAACTTTTCTGAAATTTGCCAAAAAACTACATATTGTAATTTATGCTTTTTAATGAAGCGGGACATTTTTTTGGGGAACTTGGCAAATAGTACCTCCATAAACTATGACAGCAAATTATGAAACAATATATAACAGTAAACCATGATCTCTTCTAATATTTGCTAGAATTGCGACTTGTGATTCCAGATGGAAGTGGAACACCTCTTCCGATATTTACCAGAAAACTGCATCTTGTGACTGGTGCTTCTTGACAAAGCTGAACATTTTTTCGGTAAAGAATTACCCAAAGTGAACTTGCCAAATAATACCTCCATAAACTATGATAGCAAATTATGAAACAATATATAACAATAAACCACGATCTCTTCCAATATTTGCTAGAAATTTGCCTCTTGCGACTTGTGATTCCAGATAAAGCACTCCGATATTGCCAGAAAATTGCATCTTCTGACTTATGCTTCTTGATAAAGCGGAACAACTCTCTCGATATTTGCCACAGATTTGCATCTTGCGACTTGTAATTCATGATAAAGCAGAATATCTCTTCCGATATTTTTCAGAAAATTGCATCTTGCGGCGAGTTCTTGTAAAGTAATTGTGATTTTTGATAAATTGTATCACATCTTACGACTTGCAATTTCAAAAAATCATTGGAAACTGAACCACTACTTGTGGTTTATTTTTATTTCATTTTCCCCTAAATCGTGATCAAAATCCGTCTAGGTAGATCTACCCTCCTAGTCCATACAAAAATTCAGCTTTGGCTTATTAATTTTTCTTCGATTTTACATAAACATAGAAAATACCTTTTTACATGGGGACTTGGTATGGTAAATAATTACAAAAAAGCAAATTTGTCTATGAATTTTTTTGAAATTAATTATTACTTCATGCATGTGCAATGAACCTTCATAATTAGTCATAATACATTTACCCAGTTGTTAATGGATATCCACTAAAATTAATGCCTCTTATTGTAGTAAAATGAATTTAAAAGCATGTCTTATATTGGAATGAATGTTTACCAATGCACGACAGAAAATCGTAAAGCCTCTTTGGAGCCTTGACACACGCCATGACAAGTGGCACACATCTTTTTAGTTTACTACGCACGTTCAGAACTTTTTGTACTTAAATATATATAACAAATTTGAAAAAAATTAAATTAAAACTTCTGTTAAATATATGCAATAAAGATTTTTTTAAGCATTTCGCAAAATAATAATAATAATAATCAAATACAGTATAATGTTTACTGTAAATAAAATATTGCACCATCCTTGCATCAGAAAGAAACATGATGCATGTTCCATGTAATCAACAATTTCAAAACATAAATTTATCCACCATCCACCACCCTCTCTATCAATGTTTTAAAACGCAAAAGGCGTACGTGAGACGTTTTCGGGTCCGTGAGGCGAGGCGTAAGCCTCGAAGCGTTGAGGCGTAAGCCTTTCGGGCAAAAGAAAAGCGCAACACATATAATTAACTTTTAATGTGGAGTAACATTAAGCGTCAAATAGTAAGTAAAAACCATAAAGCATTCAAAGCAATTCAAACAAAATACAATTATCCTTGCATATATAATATAAATTGCAAAAGATCAAATGATATCTTCCTCCGGTGCGTGCATATATGATCACAAAATCCACAAAAGAAAGTTTTTTGAATTTGTAGAGTTCGGTAAATCTTTGACCCACTTCCATGCAATATCATGTTTGCTCATTTTAAATTATCCTAGCCAACAATTGAAATGAGGAAACTATTAAAATGGCTTTTCAATGAAACACAACAAACAAAAACAAAAACAAAAACAAAAGACAGAAAAAAAGACAAAACAAAAGTCTCTTAAACCAGTTTTTTTTACGTTTTTTGCGTTTTTTTATGTTTTTTTAACGTTTTTTTGCGTTTTTTTACGCCTTAATTGGTTGAGGCTTAAGCCTCGGAGGTAAAACGCCTTTTGATATGCGCCTCAAGGCGTTTTTGCCAACGCCTCGCCTCGAGGCGCGCCTCAGGCGCGTTTTTTAATACACTGCTCTCTATTGACAGTCACATACTTCTCCTCGCCCCCTTTTATCCCTCCATTGCTATATTCCTCAATCATGCTCTATACATTTGAATGTCGCCTCATTCCCACATCGCCTCCCACCACTACCCGACCATCATCACCATCCCTTTAGTACTAGGCCATCTTAATATCATCCTCCACCATGTCAGTTCGCTACAACACTTGGTCGTCCAGTCATATCGAACTGGTCATTGACAAGCCCTACTTAAATATGACGACTTCCTCTCCTCAATGATGTAATGTTGTTTTCCATTTGTTATCTGGTTTAGCGTTTGATATTTTGCTACACGTGTATTTCATGTTGAGACCACTCTTATACAGTAAACCCTTCTCACTTAAGACCTTATTCAGTTACTACATACACTCTGCAATGCTCATCTACTTAATCTATTGTTAGTTATCACATTTCAATTGCAAACCGCAAAAAATTAGCATCAACCTATCGGTGCAATTTCACTAGATTTACTTGAATGATATCATTGTTCCACCACAGGATGTCATAGCCACTAAAGTGCACATTTACAAAGAACATCTGGTTGACTTCTTCATCAATCAAAACATTTCCAACAATGTGATTTTAAATAATTAGAAGCCACCGCAGAAGCTAGTTGGCAATGTCAAAATTAGTACGCACAAATTCATGTTTTTTCTAGCTTGAAAGATCACAAACAAACACATACTTGAAGCAAGCCCAGCCGTTATCAAATAGAGGCATTTATTATAACTTGAAAGAATCCAGCTATTAATACAGCTCACGAGCAAAGACATTCTGTTTCAATTTGGTTCACTTCTATAATATATATCATAAAAATCCATATAGGCTCCTATCCAAGCCCCATTTTGGCGTTAGGCAAGGATCTCCGCCCAGGTATCCAACTAGGCCATGCCTGAAATTTGAAAACTAGGTGAGGATCACCATCTCAACTAGGCATTTAAGTGGCTGCCTGGGTACTGCTTAAGTACACGGCAAGACTAAATAATACGAAATTTGTAACTTAAAATAAGATGTTTTCGTCTCTAGTCTATCAGATATACAATATTTCAACCAAATATAAAGATATCCTGCATGACGCATCCATGGTTTTATTTATAATCATTATACCCAGATCGCCTAACTTTAATTACTTAAAATGCATACCATCACACTGCCTGCAATCAACTTTGCTCCATTGTTTGGTTCTTGATTGTTATTATATGTTAGTTACCCAGTTGTACTGGAAAATTTGTTTGTGCCAATGAATCAACTAGGAATCGTGAAGGTTCGAGGTTCTAATGGAAGTAAATCTAAATCAGCATGTCTTTTACTATTCTCATTTACCTTACTGGAGACCTAATCGCACAAATTGAGATCTCTTATTTATGACTGGAAGCCAGTCATTTGTACCTCTTTTAAAAAAAATTGATATGAAAAAAATAGTTGCAACAAAGCTCCATATTAGTTAACATTTCGCTCGGTCATTTCATAGGACCACTCGCCTTTAGACTCCCATCACCAAAAACCCAAACTTGAACCCCTCTTGAAGAAGTGACAATTCAAGGGCTCTGTTGATCATCTGATCAAATTTAACGTTGTCACATTCATTACCGCGAAGCTACGTAAGTCCACGACTTCATTTGGTCACCCCTTACATATCATCTTGAAGAAGTCACAATTCAAGGGTTCTATTGATCATCTGATCAAATTTAACGTCGTCACATTCATCACCGCGAAGCTATGTAAGCCCACAACTTCATTTGGTTACCCTTACATATCATCTTGCAACCCCCATCCTTGTCACTAACCCCAACATGCATGCTAATTACACCATGTTTTACGGTGGTTCATTAAGCAAATGCAACTAGGATTGATATCCCGTTCCAATCCGAGGATTTTGTTAAATGGAATGACCGAATGAGCAGGCAAATGCACAGATTCATCATGTGGGTAATATGCGCTTATTTTCATTTCAAAGCTATTATTACATATTAGTTATTGATATCAATCATGACCATGCTCCTAAGGGTGAATACCTAAGACTTAGTAATTTAGTTCGTTTAGGTACTTAAATGACTTCTTTTCGACACGCCGTGATGATTATTGATCGAGAATGATAAAATTTTGAAAGTAGCGACTAGGATTGATATCTCCTTCCAATCCGAGGATTTTGTTGAATGGAATGACCAAATGAGCATGCAAATGCACTTATTTCCATTTTGTAGCTATTATTACATATTTGTTATTGTTATTGATATCAATGATGAAAGTACTCTTAAGGGTGAATGCCTAAGACTTGGTAATTTAGTTCGTTTGGGTACTTAAATGATTTCTTTTCCAACACGCTGAGATGATTATTGTTCGAGAATTATAAAATTTTGAAAGTAGCTGTTTAGGAGTGTTTTTTTTTTTTTTTAATGACACTATAGCTGCTTATGTAGGCAATTATGAGCACTTGAATACTTTAGCTCCACTACTATGTATACAGCTTCTTCTTCTTCTTTTAAGAAAATTAAATCTGAGTAGCTCTTTCAAGATCAGGAGTAGTTCTTTCAAGAACAGTATCCTTTATTGTAGAAAGGAAGTGGCACCAATCTCGACTTGGACAAAATTAGCTTTACAAATTGGTACAACTACTACTACTAAGTCACAAAACCCAAAAAAAATAAAAAGTTCCGTAGAAGTAAAATAAAGCTTAAAAAAAGGATTAATTGACAAGAATAATCCAAAGTTTGACGTGTCTTCCCACATTAATCCGAAGTTTGGATTATTTTTAAATAATCACAAGTTCAGGGGGTCCCTTCCGATATTGATCCCGATAACTTATTAACTTATTGTAACCAGTTATCAAACTTAAATTCGTCTTCCCCAAATGATTTTTCTGGAGTGGGAAACTAGTTTTGAGAAGACGAAATTAAGTTTGATAACTGGCTACAACAAGTTAATAAGTCATCGGGATCAATATGGGAAGAGACCCCTCAAACTTAGAATTAATTAAAAATAATCCAAACTTCGGATTAATATGAGAAGACACGCCAAACTTCAGATTATTCTTGTCAATTTATCCAAAAAAAAAAAAAAAAAAAAAAAAAAAAAATTAAGGTTCTGGTACATGGATTGCTAACTTCCATACACTCCTATCTAATACCAGCTCTTCAGATATACTCAAATTTCTTAAGTCTCTTTTTACTATCTCCTTCCATGTCATTTTAGATCGACCACTACCTCTATTTCAGCCTTCGACGCGGCCTATAATTCCAACGTGCACAGGTGCATCGTGCGGTCTTCGTTGGAGATGTTCGAATCATCTTAAGCAGTGTTGGACTAACTTCTCTTCAACAAGTGCAACTCAAAGTTTGTCCTGAATATCATCATTTCTAATCCGATCTCATCTAGTATGCCTACAGCTCCAACGCAGCATACAAATCTCTACTACACTTATCTTCTAGACGTGTTGCTTTTTAGTAGGCCAACATTGTGCACCATATAACATCGCATGTCTGATTGTTGCTCTATAAAACTTTCTTTTAAACTTATGAGGAATCTTCCTATCGCAGAGCATACCAGATGCTAGTCGTCATTTCACTCATCCTGCTTGAATTCTAAAACTAACATCCATATCAATCTTCCCATCAAACTGCAACATAGATCCTAAATATGCATTATTATGTACTTTCTACATAAAAAATCTGCAGCTAAATTCAATTTTCAAAGTTAAGCTTTAAGCTTTAAAAAATTGCACTTACATGAAACTCCAAGAATATAACATTATGAATCCACAAAAAATCAAAATAAGAAGCACCAAAGAAGTTCAATGTAAATCTGCAATTTTTTTAGAAATTAACCTGTATGTGACTGAGGCACACCTTTTTAGGTATTTCGCTTCATGAGCATCACCTACGCCTTGGACTTTTGAATGCAAGGTTTAAGGTTTCTAGTCTTTATAAAGATAAAGAAATTAGTCTAGAAAATTTCAGGCTTTTTTTGGGGTTTTGGTTTCAAAATCATTAACAACATTACATTAAAAATTATCAACAGATTGAAACTACATTGTACCACGACATAACTTAATTAAACATGAATAAACAATAAAATTAATTACAATCCAAATATAACTTGGTCTAAACATTGATGGAGTCCGATTCTACATTAAAAACAAACCATCCCATATGATACAACCTAATACCAACATGTATATCTCTTACCAACAAATCAAAATACAATCATTTTTCTATCTCCCCTCCTTTCACTTTCCCACTACTCGAACATTATTAAATTAGAACAAAGGAAGGTTGTAGAACGCAAAGAAGAAGATGTTGTATAATGCATGTATTTTAGGAAATCCGAGAAATATAAAGATAAAATCATAAAGGAATTGGAACAAAAAGCTTACTGCATTGAGCATTTAGCAGAAAATAAAAGGAATTGACATGCACATAACTTTTGTGAGTTTTATCCGAAATTAATTCTATCAAAATTCAATATAATAATAATAATAATAGTGAACATATGAAAGTAATATGGAACACATACATGAAGTAGAATTGAATGGATATGCACACTTTTTAATGACATAAGTGCATCATCTCAGAACATCATGCTGTCGATAAGTGGATCACAGGGAAGTAAGTAAACTCAAATGGTTCAGTAAAGAAACTATATTTTCAATAAAAAGAAAGAAACATAAAATGAAAAGAAGTGGTTGACAAATCAAAATTTGAACCGCGATGGAGAAGGAGAAAGAATCGCACTTGTAAAAATAACTAAAGTAAATACATGGTGGGTGCCCATGGATTTAGGGAGGAAGTCTAATATTGTGTGCAAGTAGGACATTATACCATTTAATATATATTTACATACACACATACACAAACACACACACAGTTGTATATTCTAATACAACTAATTTGAAATTTTAAGTAAATTCTGTAACATAATATTTCACATTCGACTTTTTTATATAAGTTGTTTCAAATCTTTTATTGCCACATTCCCTGCATTTTGTAAAATACATGTCCAAATACAAAGAATTTTTCAGTACAAAAAACAACAATTACTCATTAATTTGAAAAACAAATTACAATTAACAAAAAACATTACAAATTTTCCATAAAAATGGAATCAAACCGATAACTTCGATTATACACATTATATATAAACTCTAAATGATATGCAGAAATAAAATTTTGTATGGTAGATATAATGAGTTAACAATCTATATTATAAATTTACATTAATTATAGTTTAAGGAAATGTCAATTGATAAATCAGATTATTTTTTCTAGGTCAAGGATGGTGCAATAGCATATAATCAGAAAACCAGTTGCAATATGAAGCACAATTTTCAATTCAATTTGCTACTTCAGTAAGATACATATTTTGAATGGATAATCAACAACAATTAGGTAAGTGTTTTATAATTGAATTACGGAAGTTCATTAATTGCATAAATAAAAATTAATTTGATACTTTCCGAACTGTCTTCCATAAGATTCATGAGAGAAATGAAATTTAGTACTAAACAAAGACTACTGCACAAACTTATATCGCATCAACCGTTTGTCTGATTGAACAGAAAAACATATACAAAAATATATGAACACACATACTTCTCAATTTGATGTCTTTATAAAATTTATAATCAGAAAAATGTATGTATAACAATCCTCTAAGGGAAGCAAATGAAGATGACATCAGCAATCACAACTAAAACCATATTTCTAAAACACATAAAACTTATAAACACAAGAAACCAGTATCTATTTCTCTCTCGTAAAAGTAAAAGGTTTAAGTGGCAACCTAGGGTGTCCACAACAATTTTAATTCTATTTAATGTGACAGTAACAGGTTATGAATATTGTAACAAGCTATCAATAAGAGAACATCTATTTACCATATGTTACAACTGCTATTATCCTGTAATACATTTACAATTTATCGATACTTATTTTTTTCTCTCACTTCCATTTGAATCATATGCTAATAATAGTTGGAAAACGAATAAAATAGGATATATATATATATATATATATATATATATATATGTAGAGAGAGAGAGAGAGAGAGAGTTTGAAAGACCAAGAAAAATGACATTTGCGAGGAATGGTATGGTAAAGGCTGGTTCATATATCTGATAAGATAACATTCAATAACTCTGACAGTGGTTTGAAGAACAGAAAATGCAAAAATTTATGGGTACCTATATCTTGCAATCAGACAGTTAAACTTGAATAAAGTGACCACAGAACAGATTTGGTTTACCCAATACAACCATTTTCAAGCTACAGATACTCTTTAAGAGCAGTACAACAAACAAATAACATGGCAAAGCAAATGCAAAATAAAATGAGTTCAACTAACCGGATTTGTAATATCATAAACGATAATAGCTGCAGCTGCTCCCCTATAATACATAGGAGCCAAGCTATGATACCTCTCCTGCCCCGCTGTATCCCATATCTCGAACTTTACAGTTCCATCGTTTACTGCTAATGTTTGTGAGAAAAACGCTGCTCCAATAGTTGATTCCTATAGTATTGCATACACAGCAGCTGATGAAAGAAACCCAAGTAATTGAACAAAGAATTACGAAAAGAATTATCATTCCCGCAAACACCAAACCTGAAATTCAACGAATTGACCTTTTACAAACCGCAATACTATGCTTGATTTTCCTGTACCAACATCTCCCAAAAGAACCTGTTAATCAAATTATTATTCATAGGCAAAATCATATAAGACCTGTGCAGACTATAAGCAATCAAACGAACATATTCGATATAACAGAACGAAAATTACCAATTTGGCGTTTTTGATCTTGTTTCCAGAGCTTGTCATCGTTTGTAGAGCTATTACCCTTTAACAATCACCTTTGATGATTAATGATTAAACTATGAATTTGTATTTGGGTTTAGAAATCAGAAGAAGGAAGGAATTTTTCTACGTTTGGTTTTATTAGAAAAATGGACGGGGTAAATTGTACCTGCGGATATTTATTGGTTATGAAAAAAAAAGGTTGTGATGGGCGAATCTAAACCGTTAGTATTGGAAAATGTCGAAACGACGGACTTAGATATTATTGCGAGGAGATGCAGCATAAATATCACTGCTGACTAAAGCGCGTGAATAAGAGTTGCGTTGGACTTGGACTTGTTCCTTCGGTTGGGCTGGGCTGAAAGGGTTGGAAGACTTTGACAGTAGAGGTGGCATACGTTGGTTCGCTTAGATCATTCCCAACACTGGGTGGAGTTGGGAGTCCCATGGGTTGACACCCAACCCAGTCCAATGAGAAAAAACACAGCAACCCCAGTGTGGATTGTTGTGTGCTTCTTAGCCGGCTTTTAGAAAGCCGGCTAAGTAAGCAGCGCGGATTACAATCCTTAACCGTATGATTGTAATCCGCGAGACGGTCTTGAATTGAATCCAGACCGTCCACTTAGCCGGCTTTAAGAAAGCCGGCTATGCGTTCATTCCACCATCTCATTTCCCTCCTCCTTTCTCCCTTTCCTCCTCCATTACAAATTTTTTTTTTTTTTTAAAATGAGACGTTTTGGAAGAGCAGTTAGAGCTATGCGAGGTAGCAGCGGCACAAGTGGTTCAAATGTGCCTCCTGAAGAAGTGAATGCTCCAGTTCAAGTTCAAGTGAGTGCTCCTATGGAAGAAGAAGTTGCACCACCGCCACATCGCAAAGTTGTCAGACGGCGCCGAGATTCAGAGGAAAAGGATTTTGATCCCAACATCGACCGAAATCTAGGGCCGAGGAAAGCGCTCAGCAATTTTCGTATACTACCAGGCAATCAGAAGCATGTTAGCACGCGTGTGGATAAGGTTTTAGTTTTTAAAATTTTAAAACGTTAGAAATAGTACCAATATTGTGTAACTTGGTAATAATACATCGAACCCTTTATAAATAGGCACGACAAGCTAGACCTCGTGGTTCATGGCCATCTATTATTCGCTTATATTCTAAGATTTGCGCATACGACGCAACTGACATCATACACACATTCTTCGAGGATATTGGTCTTGGTGACTTCGTTAGTACGTGTTCACTTAACTATCGTCAAATTATTTTGCATTGCTAAATATATTCATTGAATTCTAAAATAATTTATTAATAGGTATTACAAATTTGTTAAATTCGGATGTTCAATTGATTGGTGCGATAGCGTCTTGCTGGTGGAAGACAACTCACACATTTCATTTTGGGTTTGGCGAGTTAGGTATCACACATATAGATTTCACAGTTCTTACTGGCATTTCGGTAGTTGGGGGAAACACTATCTTATGATAAGCAGTACCAGCGCTCAGACATATTAGCGAATTTATTTCCTCACCTAAACTTACAACTCACTTTGACTAGTGGGGCACAGTTGAGGATTAGTGCTATTAGACAAGCCATCACTGATATAATTAATACTCCAGGGCAAGGAAACAATCTTTTAGAGCTTGCACGACTATTTCTTGTCTATTTGATGGGAAACCTTTTCTTTTCAAATCCATCAAATACCTTGCCTGTTGGACTTGTTGTTGTGGCAGCTGATTTGACCTTTGATCACACAGTAGTATATGATTGGGGGACGCTCATACTAGCTTATCTCTACCATTTTTTAGACATACAGTGTGTTATCAGAGAGCGGGGTACGTCCATTTGTGGGTTTTGGCAGATTATACAGTATTGGTACTATGAGTACTTCCACAATATATCTTACCCAATACTAGATCCATCATTGGGACTATTCTTCCCGCGTGTGCGAGCTTAGGCTAGGGAGAATCGAAGACCCGTACAGGGCGGTCAGGCACGACATATCTTTGTTGTGGCCTGTAATCAGATTGAGTTACGCACGACCAGACGCAGTATTATATGACATCCTGTAACGACCCGGATTTTTCGAACAGTTTATTTTAAATATTTAATATGGTTTTAACTATTGAATTGATAATATAAATGAATTTTGCATTTAGCTATCGATTTTGGTTTAATATCGAATATATTAAATTATCGTAATACAAAAATAATTCAATTTGTGATTTAAAAACTGAATCAAAACAATTCAGATGATCAGTATTAATTATATTTGAATATAGACGATAATAAATATATTTTATTTTCGGAGAATTTATTTGTTTCTGAATTTAAATTATATTATATAGATTTAATATGGTTATGTTATATATATACGTTCGAAATAAATTTCAGAATATATCCCGTAATGTCCAAAGTAGCATTATAACATTGAAATGTCGGTCAGTGCGTTAAATAGCGGTTACGATCTCAAGTTGCGAACCCGGGATAATTGTAATGGATAAGATCGAAATCGAATCGAAAATCAAATCGATATCTATTTAAAAAGGATAAAAATCCCTTTAAATCAAATCAGTATCTATTTAAAAAGAAACAAAATCTTTTTAAATTCAAATCACATTAAATACAATGTACCTTGCGCAGACGTTACTTCCTTAGTAATTAAGTATCATCTTCGTATATATACGCGAGTGCATCCTCCTCTTTCTCTCCTGATTTCATTTCCTCAGATAATCAAATTAAAAGAAGAAGAAAATATGATACCGCTCCTCCTTCATATGTTTGCAAATCAAAAATGGCCGATGCCTTAATATAATTCCTTCGAGCCTTAACCCCTCACTTCATTTGTTCTCTATCAAAATAAAATCGAAATCAGTTCTCAACACCAAACAAAGAAAACCGCTCCTCTCCCTCGATTAAAATTCGAAATCAATTCGAATTCACAACAGAATATACAATAATATATTCATTGAATTCACGAGCTCAAGCGCTTCACTGCGGTAAATTCGATTTTGGGTATCTCGAAAATCTGAGTCGCTGTCCTCCTTACAACATCGAATTAGGGCTCTCGATTTCGTGGTTCGGAGGGGATGTCTATTCGAGTGAAGAAGGGCGCACTGTTCAGTAAAGCGATGGGAATTCAACGCTGGAGTTTGGTGAAGATCTGAAGCCAAAAGTATCGATGCTTGTTGCGATGGTTGGGTATTGAAGATCGAGCTAACTCCTGTGTAAGCGTCGCGAGATAATCAAAGTGGAGAGGGATGCGTAGAACTTCCGACGTGAAGAAGAAGGTGGATTTGGGGGAAGCTCGCATATGTTGTTGTTGGGAATAGATTACTCGATGTTGACTTTGGGAAATTGTGTGGTGAGTACTGAACAAACGAGATGGTTTGATGTTCGATGGTGTGGTGAAATGGGAGGAGTGCGGCAGTTAAAGGGGAGTAGTCAAGCTGAGCTTGTCAATGGCAATCGAGGAGGGCGTGGACATGTCAGTCATTCGGGTGGAGTAGAATCGAAATTTCTTTGCAATGGCAGCAGATGTTCATGTAAATGCAACAGTGGTTGGTGGTGTCGTGTAGTTGATTGAGGCAGTTGTGTTAACAATGTGGAGGAGGTCGAACAACGAACATGATAGAATACTGGGCCTAAATGTGTTAACAGTGGGGAAAGAAGACTAAAAGTGAATTAAGGTAAAAATTAATTAAATTAGTTATAAATGTTTAATTATATATATGTGTGTGTGTTATATACAACTTGTAAAAATAACAACACTGTCATACGGTTTTAGATTCAAGTGAAACGAGGTGCGTTAGAGTCGTATCAACAATATTTAAGCATACAAGCTAGATTAGAGTGATTTGGGGCCGAGGAGATTATTCGATTTAATTGAACATGTGTTTAATTTAATCAAAAACTAATCGCTGTTTCGACGATAAAATCAAGGTGAGTAAATCTAACTTAAAAATTTATTTTTATCGTTAAAAATAAATTGTTGGCTGTTTGGATGCATGCATGAATTATTGAATTACTGTGGTTATATATATTAGTTATTTAGGCTTGGTGATTGTGGTTATTATATTTATATTGGATTCCCACAGTACCATTAGCGGATGCCCGCAGTATCATTAGCGGATGACCCTACGCCCCACGAATATGAGTGAATGATCTTTTATACCGCGATATCCTGCCTTGAAGATGGATTGGTATTATTTTTGTTGACTAACATCTGTGATACAGGGAAAAAACAGGTTGGAGGGATCCAACTGGATTCCTCAAAAATTTATTTACTGTTGTTTACATATTTATATGTGTGTGATGTGTGAATTGAATGGATTATTAGTGTGTTTGGATATTAGAATATCACTGGCCTTAGATATTTATATTTAAAAATATAAAAAGGGATTTTAAGATTTAAAAAGGAAAGTTTACTTTTCAAAATGAAAATGGAATTTTGAATGGATTGAGAAGTATTAACTTGTTTTTAATAATAAAAACAAGTAGCTAAATTTATAAACAATGTTATAAATAAATGTGAAGAAAAATTATCGTTTGATAATATTGAATTTTTTAAATTCAAGTTTGAATTTAAAAGGGAAACTTAATTTCCAGAATGAAAATTGGATTTCAAATAAGATTTGAAATTTGGGCTTGTTTTAAATGTTTAAAACAAGAAGCGAAATTTATAAACAATGTTTATAAATAAAAGAGGGAAATTTTCAATTGGATAATTTATAAATTTAAATTAAGTATGGATTTAAAAAGGAAGTTATAATTTGGAATCGTTCAAAAAGAACGATGAAATTTATTATGAGGTTCGAGACGTAAACTGAATTCAAATAAATCAATAAGGATTTATGACTTTGAATTCGACTATGTCGAATAAAAATAAATAAATTGAATAAACTATTTTCAGAAGGAATATAGAAATTGTATTAATTAGAAGCTAAAATCTAAATTAAATATGAAACAAATTCTATATTTACATACATATAAGTTATAGTTATAAAATGTTTTCGAAGGTAAATTGAAAAAGGGAATTTACTTTCCGCAAAGTAGAATTTGGTTTTTAAATGAGATTTGGAATGGAAAACTTGTTTTAAATAATAAAACAAGGAGGTCAGCGTACAAACGATATTTATCATCGTTAGATAATTTCAAAAGGAGTTTAAGTTGGAAGTTTATTGTTAAGGTATAAAATACGGAAGTCGATTATAAACTGTGTTTATAAATGGAATGAAGAAATTTCGTTGGATAAATTGGAAATAGATTTTTTCCAAATATAAGAAATAACATTTAAAAATCATATTTTTAAATGGGATAAAAGAGGAGATTTTTATGATAAGTAATCAAGTTTTGGAATTACAAATCTTATCCATCTCAAGATAAGAACGTTGTCGACCAAGGTCTGAGAGGTAAATAAGATACCCCAACTTGAATGACTTTACTATTATCAAGGGATGATATTAGTTTGTAATGGTAAAAATGTTGAGTTAATTGATTATTTCCATAAAAGAGAATTTAATATTTGAATTCGATTATATCGAATTTTAATAATTCAATTCCATGCGAATTGAAATTAAATACAGAAAATTGGAGTTTGAATTTATTTATAACGGAGTATGGATATGGAATAAAATAATCGACGAGTTGGAAAATTGGGATTTTTAAATTTAGATTCAGATAACTAGTGAATTTTAAAAATATTGAAAGTGAATTGGAACTTATTTACTAACGATGTTTTTAAAACGTTTATATTTAATTTAATTAAAAACGAACTCGCCTGTAACACCCCATACTTTCTGTGAACGTATAAGTAATAAATAAGAGAATAATTAATTTTTAAAATAAGAATCAAGGGAAACGGGTTGCGCCATTGCGTTCGTCTCGGAATTCTGCTTGAAAACGAGTCCGAGTTTACGAGAATCGGAGTCCGTATGACCAAGTTATGGCCCTCCAAAGTTTCAGAAATATTCAGAGTTCAAAACAGCTCGAATTCGAATTCAAAATTCGAATTTGAAACGCAGAACAGACTGGGCGGGAAATTTTCCGCCCAGACCCAGGTCGACTGGGGAGTCGACTGGGGAGTCGACTGGGCAGTCGACCCCCCCCAGACCAGGTCGACTGGGCAGTCGACCTGGGTGTCGACCTGGTCCCCGAGCCCATTTTTGGGCCAGTGTTCATTCTGATGTTTCCGGTCCGATTTCTGTCCAGATTCATCTGCCTAAACCTATTTAAACAGCCCCAAACCTAGACTTATCTACACACAATTCTGTTCTGCTTCTGCTCTGCCTCTGTTCTATATAAAAATAAAAATGGCGTCGCTACTCTGCTGGAATCAAAACTAGAAGCTATTCAACATCAACCTAAGCAACTCAATTCAAACTAGAGATTAAAGCTTCTGCAACGATTCTACAACAATTAAAGTTCTTTCTTTAATCCAACCAAGGCAAGTACAGTTATTTTCCGATATAAACGTTAATTCTGATTGTGACATGAATTGTAAATCTGAATCTGAGGTTATATCTGTTATGTTCTGTTTAGATCTATCTTATTCTGTATCTCTTTCTTCTTTCTGTTCTATAGGCAGGCTACTACGAGCCTGTGCCAATCTCCTAAGAGATTAACGCACGAACGCTAAAATGTTTGGGACAAATAATAAATGTGGCATAACTGGACATGGCTAATCTGTGACTGATTTAAGAAAAAGGACATAGGTTGTAAACTAGATTTAGATCTATGCATATTCTGTAAATTGGAAGAAGAGGAACCATGGTATGTTAACATGTGACTTGAGACATTGGACATAATGCATATTTTGAATTAAGATCTGTTATAACTAGATTGTTGGGCATATTGTTTATATAACAATTCATGATTTGAAAGAGAATATGACTTAGGTGTGAAGATCTATATTAAGATTTGATAACTATCAAATGTGAATAACACCTAAGTAGGAGATTTTTGAATATATGACATGCATTGAAATCGATGGCTATATTTGGTATAATTTATATGTGAATCTTTTGTACTAGGAAAGTTGAACTAAATTGGGACATGTAAATTATGACCATAATCTATGACATGTAAATTCAATGCAAACGTGGGGTATATGATCATAGTGTGAATCATGACAACTATTTAGGCATGCAAACTTAGGCCAAATTTATAATTAGGCAAGATATGTTTGTGAAACTTTAAGGAATGATTAAATCTGTTATATTTGCCTAATTTGCTAGTTCTGCTATATTTGCCTAATCTGCTAGTTCTGTTATATTGCCTAATCTGCTAGTTCTGTTATATTGCTTAATCTGCTAGTTCTGCTCTACTGCCTAGTCTGCTAGATCTGTTCATCTGCCAAATCTGTCATCTGCTAAGTCTGCTGAAAATGCCAAATCTGTTATATGCTAAATCTGCTAAATTACTTAATCTGCTGAATCCGTTAAGTCGCCTAATCTGCGAAAATCTGTTATCTGCTATATCTGTTAAGTTGATATATTCAGTCTGTTATTGACATTATCTGAATTGGTTATAGTTATGAATAATCGACATGTATATTAGGCGTGGCATAAATGGTAAATTATTAATTAATTGGCCGCAAAGATAAACATGGCTAACTCGAGGTTAGAATGAGTTTGCGGCGTAATTCTGCCTGGAACCGCCCGACACATCCAGTGGCCGCAAACAATAGGTTCTAATGTGAGAAGTTAGTCATAACGTGCTTGAAACCCAAGGTTAGACTCAGTTTGCGGCAGAAATCTGCCCGAAACCAACCGGCCTAACCAGTAGCCGCAAACTGTCAGTCTAATGTGAGAGGTCTTGGCATTAATATTTAATTAATGAAAATCTGAGATAAATATGATGTCTAAAACGTGTTGGGCGGATAGGATTAAACCCACTAGACTGATGAATTTAATAAATCTGTTCCGTGAATCTGTAGGCCCAATTACAAAGTTAGACAAATCTGTAAGTCTGTTAATCTGTAACTGGTTAATCGGTAAGTCTGTTAAATCTGTATATCTGATCCGTTAGTCTGAAAACTTGTCTGTGAACTAGTTGATCTGAATCCTGTATGTCTGAACTTGTAAACAAGTTAATCTGAAATCTGTTAGTCTGGGGACACAAGGTTAGGAGGGAATTTACTTGTGTCATCTGTTGTTTGGGACCCATATTAGTCAGTAACCCTTTCTGGTATCAAAACTTTGACCCAACAGTAGGTAGGGTCCGGGCACGCTTACTGAACTAATTATAAGCGGTTCATTCTGATAATGGAGAGGGGTGTTGATGGTGCGTTCCAACCGGGTCATGTGCGTGCATGGATCCCGGTCTGCCTCTGAGGATGTAAGACGCCGTGACATCTGTAAATAGGTCTGTGCCAATTGGTTGTCACTTTAGGGAGTGATACACCCTACTGTGGGGCCGACACAGGGTATTTATGTATTAGGGAGCCGATCGCTTGGGGTAGGGTTTTAGGGTACACTTAGTTCTGTCTGTTTCTGTTGGTACCGTCTGTTTCTGTTGGGTGGTAACACCTGTCTGTTTCTGCGTGGTACCGTCTGTTCGGGTGGTAAAGGCCCATTACTAGTGTACACCTAATTCTACATTCTGTTTCCGTAGAGATTAATCTGTTTTCTGTCCGTTTCTACTGGGGTGGTAAAGGCCCATTATTAGCATTCTGTTTCTGTCCGTTTCTGTTGGGGTGGTAAAGGCCCATTATTAGCATTCTGTTTCTGTCTGTTTCTGTTAGGGTGGTAAAGGCCCATTATTAGCATTCTGTTTCTGTCCGTTTCTGTTGGGGTGGTAAAGGCCCATTACTAGCATTCTCTTCTGTGGAAATTATTCTGTACCCGTTTCTGTTTCAGTTTAGACATTAGGGTGACACCTAATTCTGTTATACTAGTATTAGTGCAGAGAAGTAAGATATAAATAAGAAGCATGGCTTAGTCTACATCATTCTGTTTCTGCTGTTTAACCTAAGTATATCTGCTGCTCATGTTACTGCCATCTCTTATTCAGTTTTGCTTTCATGTCATTCTTATTATTATCTGTTCATATGCTGAAAGTCACTGGACTTGCCAGACTTTATGTCTGACCCTTGTTGTTTCGCCTCCTTTTCTTCCGTTTTGCCCCCCCAGGTTTTCTAAGGAGGGAATACTCTAGCTAGATCCGGATTTCTTCTGCTTGAAGTGCTTAAAGTATGGCTTGTCTTCTTCTGTGGGGATTATGATTTTAAACTATGCATTTTGAAGGCTTTTGTACAAGACTGATATTTTGTACTTGAATTCTGATATTGTGATTTGAAAGGATGTAACCAAGCTTCTGTTGAAATAAAGTTATAAAATTTTCAAGTACTGTTTTATCTGTCTTGTAAGTTTCTGTTCTGTTTACTAAAATGCCCCACCAAAGTTAAGGCATTCCCTTTGTGAGTGACCTTAACGGAGGTGGGGTGTTACATCGCCGCAGCGCGGTAGTTCGTAAATTGGCGATTTGAACTTCAATTGAATATGCAGAACTCAATATAAGGCGGAATTCGATGAAACAAGAAAAACCCGGACCTATTCAATGATAGTTTTCAAATGAACGAGAAAAATCTGGATTTCGTTTTATAGATTTTGAGTTATGTCAGAATCAAAATTTCAGAAAAGCAGCGCCATAATCATTTAGAACCATAACGGTTTATTAAATAAAATAAAGGAATTTTTAATGAATAAAAATCTGAATTACAATTAGAAAATCCATATTTGAGTTATAAAATAAATACGAACTCAAGTGGAGTAAGTGATGTGGGTTTTCCATATAAAAATTAGATTTTTATTTACCAAATGATGTTAACTAATCACAAAAGAAATTAGTTAATAAAGTTGGAATGAAACTTAACTTGGTTTGGGAAGGGATGTAGATTTATTGGAAAATCGAATACCGAGTTAGAAATGGAATTCAACATGTTGGCAAGCGAATTAAGTTATATTTAAACATGATAAGTTCAAAATAAAAAGGGATTTGGTAAGAAGGTTAATTGGAGAATAAATTAGCAAATTGGGTCAAATGATTTGGATTAAGTTTAAATAAATTGGGGATGTCATATATATGATAGACAGTTATGGGATGAAGAGTAGGAAGAGAGTTTGAAGATTTTAATTTAAGTGCCCGACAAAAAGGTACATGTTTAAATTCCATATGAGGTTTTATGCGCCGAATCGGCAAGCCACTTAGCTTTTTGATTTTCTTTTTGAATGGAAAGGGCCTAGAGAGGCGAGTTGGGGTTTGAACTATTGACCGGTACAAAGGAGGTGCTAGCGAAATTTTCCAAAAATTTAAGGAGTTAGAATATTTTTTAGAAATTTGACAATTAGAAATCAATATATATAATTTGATAAGAAGTTTGGAAAATAGATAATGAATGAATAAATATTAGAAAGGGCCAGTAATTGTGAAACTGTTTAATGGATGTTTTTTTTCCTTTGATAGTTAAATCACCGACTATCAATGATTTTTGACCATCGTTGTCAATACGGAGAGACCGGTTGGATTTAATATCCGAAAACCACTCCGTATAGGCATAGACGTTGCGAATTAAATTATACTGAAGATAATCGAAGACGGAGTGAAATGCAAGAGCTGTTATGTTTGTCCAATCCCAGGACAACTTGTATGGACGAATGTCTGACAAAGTATTCCTAACGGTCACATAAGACGATCTTTTCAAGGTTTTACGTCAGATGGCGGAGAAATTCGTTTCTCTTAGCTTTTATACCCGTAATATTTTTGGGAAGATCAACTAGTGATTTGACGGGTTTGACGATGTGGCATTCAAAGTGTATGGTGGCCAGATGTTCTAAAAGATAAACGTAGCCTCAAGCTTCACAACCAGGAAATGACAAAAATCGGGCAGGCAGCATGGCTATGTGGGTCGATCCCATTAGGGTGTATAATCACCTATCTAGAGAAATTACTTTTACTTATTTATTCTATTTTGATGCTGTCCCTTTTCGGGAAACGGTGGTTTGAGCCCAACCATTGGTGATGTACATTCGATACACTCAAGCGAAATGAGTGGTCGGTCATGTGTGGGCCGGGTTGCAAGTCGTTCTTGTTGAACCCATTATATTCCCCTCTAGAGATACACTATCGGCAGGTGGTCCCATACCTTGTCATAGTTGGAATCCAATCTCCAATAAGCGCCCTGCGGTTTTTGATTTTATACTGTATATGTAGAGTGTGAGATGCAAGCGCTCTACTATTTGGTTATTTATTTGATTAGACATTATTATAATATCACTGGATTTTGATATCAAAAATGTTTTGGGCTACAGTAAGGTAAAAACCGTCCATGTTTATGTGTGGGCTGATCTTACTATTATTCTTTTCTTTCAAAAGTTTTTTTCTTTTTCAAAGTTGAACAATATGGTTGGAGTTTACTCACACCAGTCCCATGACTGACCCAGAGTTTATTTTGTTTGTTTTTCCTAAACTCTTAGGTGCCTAAATTTGTACGGGCAGTCAAATGTTTTAGGCTTTACAGATACACCTGGAGGAGCTTGAAGCAGGAGGCTTCAATGTTAGTTATTTAGAGTTATTTCCGCTGTACCAAATGTTGTGTTGTACTCTGATGATGGTATGTATATATGATATAAAGTTTTGTATTTCAAAGCTTATGTTATATAATATATTTTATTCATTCCGCTGTGAGGTTCTGTATTGTTATTTTTTTTGTTCTTCTTCTATCTTTTCTATTTCCTTTAACCCTAATGACTCGTATTTCTGTATTATTTGAGTTGGTCGTGTGTTGTATTAGTCAGCTCAGATAGTGGGATTTTCGGGCCATCACACATCCATACGAGGATTCTGCATTTTTGA
Organism: Allium sativum; assembly: GCA_030737875.1. NCBI lineage: Eukaryota > Viridiplantae > Streptophyta > Magnoliopsida > Asparagales > Amaryllidaceae > Allium > Allium sativum. Next base: position 765,162,093 of record CM060913.1, on the reverse strand, counting down.
CATACGAGAAAGTCATCCATGTTGCGATGCTATCGACTTGTTGTTTTCCTTTAGTCTCTTCTCCTCCATCGCGGGGTTGTTTTTGGTTTCATGGGGAGCGTTGTTGGAGCCAGATTTTGGAGGGGGATCGGGGGCCTGATAATCCACATCCCGATACACCATATTTAGTGGCATACAAGGCACAGCAGCTGACGGAAGCTCGTAACTTCAATTGGTGGCCAGCCGACCATTTCATTATTCCCACTCTTAATTACGACCGATTTTGGGCCCACTTTTATGCACCGGGGCACACAGCACCCATGGTCCATGTTGTAGCTGTTGATTTGATTGGTCCTTCGACTATCAGACCTGGCTTTATTCCACCTAGTTTGCCGGACCTTACTCAGAGTACACAGCTATACCCAGCTCCACCACAACTGTAGGTTCCAGATGAATGGTGGAGGGTCGCGATTCCTGTAGTCGGAGGTGGATATATATATATATATGTATGTATATGGATGTTCCACGCATCCCAGTTACTAAGTACACAGATCCTACTACTCTATCATATGAGAATTTATTCTAGACGCAGTTAGGGCTTCGACAGATACACCACACACAACATAGGCGTAGGCTGAGTGATCTGATAGCTCGTATTCACGAGCTTACTACCGTTGATGAGGAGTGATACCATCATAGAGCTCAGGCGGGTGTGGACGACGACATAGCTGGGATTGATGATATTGACTTTGATCTTGACGGTATGTAGTAGTGGTATTCTATGTAGTATGTTTTATCTGGACATGGCTGGGATTGATGATATTGATTTTGATCTTGACGGTATGCAGTAGTGGTATTCTATGTAGTATGTATTATCTGGACTATGGTTTACCTTGTGGTATTCTATGTAGTATGTATTATCTGGACTATGGTTTATCTTGTGATATTCTATGTAGTATGTATTATCTGGACTATGGTATATCTTGTGGTATTTTATGTAGTATGTATTATCTGGACTATGTGCTGGTGGTAATCTATATATGTTATCTGCACTATATTTACGTTGTGGTATTCTATTATATGTATTATTTGGACTATGATTTATCTTGTGGTATTATATGTTATCGTATAACATTCACTGAATCGTTTATAAATTATAAAGATTTTTATTTTAAATACATCGATTTTAAATAATATGAACTTTGTTATAATTTGAGACAACTAACTTAACAATAAGGTTTTAAAATGAATATATGATCCGTAATACAACTAACTTAACGATACAAGCAATAACACGGTTTAACGATACAAGCATTAGTATGGTACAAATAACTTAACTACAACTACAACCAACTTAACGATACAACGGACTTACAGGTAAGTACATGTCCTCCTCTAAAGGTTGCCATTATGCCTATTGTAATCCTCAATTCTTTTTTCCATGTGTTTCCTCTGCAATGGATTGAGGTTATTCAAGTTGCAGCTAATCATCATAAACTCCTCTGCCTCTTGCTGCCTAATAATTTCTAGTCTTCTTAACTCCATCACTTCGGCATGCTCCATCTTTAATTGCTTGCGATCACATTGGCGTTCTAAATCTCTTTGTATCTCCCTCTCAAGCTTCCTTCGCTTCCTTTGCTTCCTTTGCTTCCATATACCTCTGCGTAGTCTGCTCCGCAGTAGACAGACTCTCACTAATTTGTTCATAGTGCTATGTATGATTGGTTGATTTTTTTTTCTTTCCTCTGAACTTCCTTGCAGGCCTTCAGCACTAGTAGCGAACAGTGTTTCCTTCTATCCAGTCGAGCTATCAGGGTTGACTTCCTCAGCAATCTTCCATGGTTGGAACATAAACGATGTGTGTTCTTGTTGCACCTTTGCCCACTTGTCTTTCTGCGACAGTATGTCATAGCAATGTTGCATGCTGAATGGTTGGTTGTTGTTGCTAGCCAATTTATAACACATGTGCCTGATTAAGCTGTGCATGAAAACAAACGTTACAACAAACTAAGAATACTAAGGAAAACCACTACTTTATTTTATACAAAGGCATTACCAAATCAATGTCGTTTTCCCCCTTTGCTGTCTTGAATGCAAACTCGCCATTATTTCTTTCCACCGTTGACAAGCGGTATTAATTCTTTTCCACGACTGCCTCAAAGAATCAACCGTTCGAGTTGGGCATGTAGAACGTTGTACATTGAATAAGTTGCAGACATAATTCCAGAAAGAACTATAGGTTTGGCTAGTACCTTTTCTTTTGTCTTTCAAAAATTCAACCCAACAGTAGGATAGCTCAGCTTGCTCGTCTACCGACTATTTACGGCCTTTCTTCGCCTCAGTCGGAGTTTGCTGTCCACATACTCCTCATCCAGCGTTTCATTGATGTTTATTCCTGAATTGCTCCCCTCAACACTATCAAGTTGAGTTTCTTCAATACCCCACTTGCTATTACCGAATTGAGTATTCAAATTTCTCCTCAAAGTGGGAAGAAAATATGGATACATTCTCTGATGTTTGGCTAGTAAGTGAAACATAAGCTTGGTCGAAATTGCAGTTTTGTTGAAATGTTGCATTCTGAGAGTAATTCGAATTTTGTGAGTTATGATACAAGTACAAATTTTGTTGAAAATTGGAGTAATTTGGATTTTGAGAGTAATTTTGCATTCTTTGTTGCTAAAATTGAAAATTGGGTCGGGGTTGCGATGCACTTGCTTTTCCTTTCTGTTGTTGAGACATTTTCTATATATTTTGCTGTTTTTTTGGGTTGGGGTTGCGATACACTTGCATGTAGACCGTTGTAATTTTTGTTTTTACATGAAAGATGAAAATTAATGCAAGATCTACAGATCAATATCCTTTATGTTTCATTTTTGTTTGCTTCGTGTTTAAATAAAATCTTGTATACACAAATAAATGTTAAGTATTGCACTCACTTTCTTATCAAAATATTGTACACCTAAACAAAGCAAAAGTAGTTGAATATCATAGAAAACTGCGGCGCTTGTACAGTACAAATGAATGATACATGAAGTCTTCGACGTATGAGGTCGTTACAGTAAAAGAAGATTGCGACCTAGGCTACATCAACCAGGAACTATTCATATACAAAATATAACCATGGTACATATTTTCCTATGCTATCATACACTAAAATGTTACAAATTAACCACTGCCATAGTGAAACGTTTAATAGCACCATGCAACAATAACAACCCAGAACTTTGGAACCAATTTAAAAATTTATTTTAAATTGATTCTAATGAAAATTAAATATTTTATACGTTTTTTTTATAATAAACGACTAAATTAATTTAAAATGAAATTTGAATGTATATATAAATATTAATTATAAAACGAGCCTGTGATGGTGTGGTAGTTTGAAAATTTAGTTTTAAACTTTAAAAGAGTATACAAAATTCGTTATAAGCCAGAATTTGATGAAACAAGAAACGTTAGGATCTAATTAGTTATATCTTTCTAACGAATGCAAGAAATTGAGATTTCGTTTTATAATTATAAGTTATGGCCAAATTTAAATTTCAAATGGTCGCTATGAATTTATATATGCTTTAATATTATATATAGCCCTTAAAAATAGCCATTTTGCAAACGACCTCCGCTTTCGACAAAATTAATTTTGTTGGATTCTGAATATTAAATTATTGCTAGATCCAAATTTCATAATTTTTGTAGTCAGTATGTGGTCGCAATAAATTAAAATGTATGTTCAATTTCAATATTTAACGTTATATTGATTTATATTTTAGTTTTAATAAAAATTGATCAAAACGATTTAATCGTCTTACGAAACATATCCCATTGTGTCCAGAATGAGGGTATTTGGTTAGGGTGGGAGTCGTTGGGATTCGTTTGGAGTTCAGAACGTTAAACTCCATAGTTAAGTAACGTTAAAATAAAATATTAATTAAAATAAGGTATAAAAGGGGCCCTTAGTTTTCTCTAACCCTAAAACATACGTTCAGCCGCCACTTTAAAGTCAATGGCCGGAAACGTGCTGACCTTCCTCCTCCTTTATCTCCTTATCCATGCACCCATATTCAAAACTTCCAACATTAATCTTGTAGAGGGTGACGAGATCTAGAGGATGACCAGGGAGATGCCTTTTTTGAACCGAACCTGAATTTAGCCGAGAAGGGTCGGCGTTCCTAGCAGTTTTCGTGAAGCCTGGGGGCATCGACTACGCCACCATCGCCGGCGAAGGTGGAGCTAAGGAAGACTGACGACGTGACACCTTCTGATAGAATTATGACCTCCTGTGATGCGTGCGACGGCGAGCCAAGGGTTCCAAGCTCCATTCAAACAACTTCAGGAAGATGGCAAGGATTTTAAACCCAAAGCACTTGATTATTTAATTAAACAAGGCTAGTTAGTATATTAATTATCATTAGTTAATTAATCAATGTATTTAAATGTTTAAAATGTCATAACTTCTTCAAGTGAAAACAGAATCGAACGATTTCAGAACCGTTGGAACTGTGACAACGAGCACTATAATATGGAACTGACTGGAAGGGATTTTGATCAAGTTACAGTTTTTGGTTAAATCAAATGCCTAGTTTAATTTAATCAGAACAATCGTTTATTAAACGATATCCGAACCGATCAATGTGAGAACTATCTCACTCAAATATTTTGTACAATTATTTATTTTTATAACTGGAAATATAGATTATTTATGTGGATTTTTATCTGTTACATGCGATATCCCTTGAGTTCAATACATGAACTATTCACTAAGTTTATTTGTTTTTAGAAGCGTTGTTTGAATATGCAACACTCGTATTTCAAATAATGCGGATGGACACTTTGTGGCGCCTAAAATGGAAATGGATGATTATTTAGGTGATGATGTAAATGTGACTTTGAGATATTTAATATATTAAAATAATGTTAATATATTTGTGGTAGTTGAAATTGGATTTAAATATCCATTTACAAATGAACAGTGAATTAATTATTACTTGATTAAGTGAAATTAGTTAGTTAGAAAAATAATTCGAATCGAATTAGAAATATTTAGATTCAGGAATCGGTAATGAATTTAAAATTGATTGATGTTGGTTGAAAACCCCACACGGGTCTCAGGATGATATTTGATTTACACATCTCGCTTGTATATAGTTTGTATGTTGATCGATTGATTAACAAAACAAAATAAGCGTTAATAAATTATTTGAAGCTTATATGAAAATAAATGCACGCTGGATGTCATTTTGGATGTTGATGGTTGTTTGCAACTATTGTTGGATGTATATGATGAATGGAATCCATAAAAATTTATTTATATGGATATTGGTTGAAATTTTATTCCAATCCGGAATAAATATGAATATTTTTTATAATATAATATTCAGTGAAATTCGAAGTCGATTTCGATGTCCGAATTTTGGATGGACAAAAAATATTAAAATACCAATGAATATTTTAATGGAAATGAATTGATTTGAATAAATTTTCATACAAATATGGTTTGTTCAAGTTTATTGTGAAGTGAATGGTGTTTTAAAAATATGGAGTCAAGTTAAGTATATAACTGCTACTTTAACTCAAACGAATTTTTATATCAATTTTATTCATTTTTATAATGAATATTGAGAAAACTTGAATTCAAATTCTGACATTCTGAAAATATTATTATTTTGAGATCAGAATAATATAGAAGATTCAATTTCAATTTAAAATTGAAATGGAAGTAAAATCATTCTTAAACAAATTTATAAATGTTTAATAAAATACATTTTGAATGGAAATCGACGAAATATATTATATATATTTAAATGGTTTGAATAGAACGTGTCACGCAACGATCTTTCGCGAATTTCAACCATTAACTTCGAATGGACGTAACGGGAGATCCGACCATCAGATTCTCCTAAAACCATAACCGTCGGGTTAGTATCGAAAAGATCTTTCAAATTAATATATGAGATTTAAATTTGAACGGTTAGATTTTTAAATATGTCCAAATCAGTTTCAGAAAAGGTCGCTATGGATGCAGTTCGGTGGCCGATATTGGAAACCGTTTGTAAGGGCCTTAATAAAATAAAAATATAAATAAATTATTTAAAATCATAGTAAATGATTTGGAAAGATTTTAAATGAAATATTCCATATTTGAAAAGATAAAAGATATTTTATTCTAAACGAACTAGAAAACAACTAGAGTAATAATCCAATGATTTCAAATTAATTAATTGAATTTGTAAATGGTTTTTATATCACTAGAATTTACCAATATATATATATATATATATATATATATATATATATATATATTGGAGTGGATTTAAATGGAAATTATATTCGGGTATTTTGATATTGGATTCCGTGATTATACGGATATCATTGAGGAATTTGGAAGATATTGATATCGTTATTCCAAAACGATATCTGTTAGTTTTAGAATTTGGTATTGAATGTAAGTCAACATGATTTCCATTTAAGATCTTATATTTAATATCAAATTAGATTTTGGGTTCATAGTGAATGATGTCTTAAATAATACTGTTCTTGAACCCACTTGTGAAAGTAATAAATCTTTTAATTAAGATTTAAGGAAATTTTCCCGTTTATTTAACTAAATTGGAATTGAATGGAATTTGATTAATAATAATCGAAATAAGCTTCTGTGAAGGAAGACATTTACTATTTATGGAATTTAAAAGGTCTTGCTGTTATTCCACTTATAGTATTAGTTAGATACGGAAATTTATATCAATTATAAATTGTTAAAATTTCCGTAAAGACTCCATATTAAATGGAAAGTGATTTTGGGTTTATTGCGAACGGTGCTTTTAAATGACAGTTGTTCTTTAACCCAAGTAAAAACTGGATTAATTTCCCAAGTTGAATAATCATTGAATAATGATTTTTGAATATTAAAACTATGTTGGAGTTTTAATGAATCTTTAATTAGATTGAAATGTGAATGGGATAATTCAATTTATCAAACAAGAGAAGTGTTCGAGTATGGAGTACCACCAGTTTTACTCCATGCGATTGTTAAATCTTTAATTAGATTTGAATGTTAAATGGTAATTAATTTTACTGATAAAACAATGGGTGTTAGATATGGAGTACTACCAGTTTTGCTCCATGGGATGAATAGGTTGGGATTAGGATAATAAAATGAATGATTACTTCGGTAAGTCATGATAATCAAGACTAGTTATATAATAAAATCTTTTGAAAATGATATCCAAAGGAAGATTAAACGATAAGTTTAAAAGAACTTATCTTTGATAAAATTAATGGAAACCTTTCCCAAAGGTAATGAATATTTGAATAAAATAATATTCTGGATTGGAATAAAATGTGTGCTATCTTTGTGTATTTATCACATGATTAAAAAGACGCGTCAATTATTCGAAAAGACCAGGTTTAACTCATTCGGAATAACTGTTACGACGATTAAAAGTCAAAGATGAAGACGGTTGTAATGTCCCGTATTTTTGGTAATCAAATATTTAATTTAATTTATTATTTTAAATATTGATTTGGAATTTTAAATGGATTTAAAATATTTTTTTTGATTATATAAAGAAGTTTAAACGTTAAATTTATATATAATATAAAACGAGCTCGAAATGGTGCGGTAGTTCGTAAAATTGAGTTTTGATCTTTAACTGGATATACAGGATCCAATATAAGTCGGATTTCCATGAAACAAGAAAAGTTTGAATCTTGTTGATATAATTTTCAAATGAAGGAGAAAAATCCAGATTTCATGTTATAGATTGTTAGTTATGTCCAAATCAAATTTTAAAATAGTCGCTATGGAATTCGTTAACAAACAATAATGTTTATTTAATAAATTAATAAAGATTTTTATATAATTTGGATAACGTTTAACTCGAAATTGATGATATCAAGTTGTATAATTTATATTTGAAGCTATATATATATTATGTTTGGATATTTACGATAATAATAATTTATTATTATTTAATTAGATTATTTTAGGTTTTTATAATATTTTAATCATTATTATATATAGGCCTTTAAAATAGCAATTTTGCAAACGGACTCGGTTTTCGATGAAATTAGTTTCATTGAAACCGTAACGTTAAATTATTGTATGGTATTACATTTCGTGGCAAACCGATGTTGTGTGCGACCACAACAACCGTAAACACTCAGTAATTTTCTATAGCGCATAATTAAATTTATTTAATTTAATAGAGTGGTTTTTGTGTATAACTTGAGAAGACGATCAAATTAAGCCATGAAACCAATTCCGTTGAGTTCGTATCGATGATTAGAGTCAAGATAGGCAGGTAGTTTGTTATTTTTGCACATTAGATATTATGGTGTCCAAAATAGCGATGTTTGTCATATAAAAATAGCGTACCAGGAAACAGTCTCGGAATGTGACGAAACTTGTGCCATCGATTCGTATTAATTAATTATTGTAGGATTTTGATTTTCGTGTCAATCGGACTTACCATTTGACTATGGCAGCATCAAACGCCCTTATTTTTATTTAATTGTTTATATTATTCGATAGGCATAACTTTAAATGAATAAACGACTGGCCAAACGAACTCCGATTTTAACGAAATAAATTTCATTGGATCCGTAAGGAAAAGGTGTAGTAGAATTTCAAAGTTTCAAGTTGATTGGATTTATGTTGTGATCATGAAAAATATAAATGCATTATTTTTAGTCTGTGATTTATAAAGGACTTTTCACAAACGACCTCGAAATTCGACGAAACATGTCCCATCATGTCCGGAATATATTTTTATGCTAGGATTAGGAGTTTCGTTTCGATTGGACATCGTATATGGATGTTTTTACACGATACTTCACATAGAAGTTTCTTTTATTAAAATAATAATATAATTTTACCCAACTCTATATATATTTTATGCAATGCCTAAACCTAGTTTGGTCAAATTTCATTTCGCGGTCAACGTGTATTTGAGTCGCCACCCCAACATTTCACGAGCAGGATTTTCTGAAGATTCTCACCCAAAATTCACGAATTCTCTTTATCATTTCTCAAAATCACCAACTGAAAAATTAAGCAGCTCGATGAGCTCTTCAAATTCAACGATGATGATCTGTTTTTGCGAACTGCGGAGGCTGAAATTGTTCTCGAAAGGCGCGGTGATTGGATTGCTTTTGCCGATGAATGAAGCCACCGAGTTATATTTGGGGCATTGGTTGAGGACACCAAGGCGTGTAATTCGCCGGTTTCAGGCTATCACGGTGAGGTACGGTGAAGGATGAAGCTCGGTGTGGTTTAGTTACGTGAGCACGAAGAAGATATAACAGGAAGGGAAAGGATTATATGTGCGACCTGTATACTTTCTGAAGTATGAAATTAATTAATAACGTAATTCATTAGTTAGTATTTAAGTTAATTTAAGGAGTTAATTATTTTATGAAATAATAATCTAATCTAATTGCAATGCTAAATCACAGGTTGGACAGAAGAAAGGCAACGGTTTTTCTGAAAGATGTGCAGAAAAGGAATCGGCCAAGTTTTAATAAAATATAATTAGTTTAAAAATGTTTTAATTAAGAGATAATTAAATAATTAAATCATGGATGCATATATATATATATATATATATATATATATATCAATAACTATTACATATCTTAACAGAATTGGACAAATCATATACCGTTGGAATCGTCTTGACGAGATCTACATTATGGAATAGAATTTGATGTAATTGGAATCAACCGAAATTTTAATTAAATTAAACAATTGTTTAATTTAATTAAAACGAGTCGTTGACAACATAATCAAATCAAAGTGAGTTAAACTCACTCAATTCTTCCCACTTATATTTTATGTAAGTCAGGTTTTATAATTGTGTGTTATGACTGCTAATGGTTGACTACTTGTTTGTTTGTTTGTTAATTCTTCCTACTTATATTTCATATATTGATGCAGGGAAGAACAAGTTGGAGGGATCCAACTGGATTCCTCAATTATATTAGATATTATCTATTCTCATATTATCATTATATGAACTGTCCTGATTGGGTGATTGATTTGATTTTTGATCGTTGAACTGAAATTAAACATTTGTTTTGTTTTAACCAATGGGCAGTTCTGGTTGAGTATTTGGTAGCATATGGCCTATAAATCAATCATTTTATAAATGGGGATTTACCGTCAAAGTGAATCAATAGAATGAAGTTATAAAAATTATTTTATAACTGAAGATAGATTTATCTTAAGTATAATATTTTGAATAAGAGTTTTTTAAAAGGAAATAATTATTTATTATTTAATTTTATAACTAATTATTAAATGATTTTATAAAGCAAACTCTGATATTAATCAGATTTATAAGCTAGACAGTATAAAATTAACCTAACGGTTAAGAGTTGGATAATTATTTCAAAGAAATAATTAAATGAAACTATTTAAATTAATTATATTATTAATGAATTTAAAGGCAAGACTATAATTGAAATGGTTAACGAATTAACTATGGTTTGAGTTGACTAAGCCAACTAAATTATTTGGAGTTGGCTATTTGATTAATTAACTTTTAAATTAATCTAATGAAATAATTTAACAAATATTTGTGTTAATTTTAATAAGATTTTAAAAATGGAAGTTAATATTCATTTTAGTTAACAAAAGAAATTAACTACTGCTATAGTAGTTAATGATCGAAGTGAATTATTATTTTAATAAATAATAATTTAAAAGATTTTTTTTAATGGAAATATATATAAAAAGGAATCAAAGTTGGAATGAAATCTAAGTGAATTGTGAAAGGAGTTTATGAATGGGTTTTATATTAAAACCCGAGTTTTTATAACAAAGTTATAAAAGGAATTTTAAGCGAATACGATAGCTTAAATTAATGTTTACTTAATGTTTGAATTAAATAAAAGGAAATTGAGAATAAAAGGGTTTATCTTAAACCAGCATTATATAAATGATGTTTATACAAAGAGATGAGGTGTTAAAGCGTTAATTTCAAGTTAACGTTACTTAATTATGGAATTAAGTAAAACGAAGGGACTTGAAATAAGATTTACAAGCGGGAAATGGTTGAATGGATTAGGAAAAGGGATGGTTAAAGGCGAAGTTGGTAAAGAAGGGAGTAATAGGATTTTGTAACAAAAATCCATGTTATAAAATGAATTGTTTAAAGAAAGTTAAAAGGTGATATTTTCGTAAGAAATTACTTAATCAATGAATTAAGTAATAATAAGTTATATTAAAAAAAAGAGATATTTACAAAAGTTAGAAGGTTTATAAAACCCTATTTTAAATAAAAATATTTTAATGATATTTGTTTGATATTAAAATGAATATCGGTTTTTGAATTACAATTCATATCTATCTCAAGATAAAAACGTTGTTGATCTAGGTCTGAGAGGTAAATAAATACCCCAACTTGAACGACTTCAGAATTATCTAAGATGATATTATTTTTTAATGGGACCGAGGTTAAAAATAATTTATTGTTTCCATATGAGGAATAATAACGCAACGTTAATTGCAGGATTTGAGAATATTTAAAATGAAATCCCAGAGTAACGGAAATAGGAATTTTAGAATATATATATAACGATATTTCCAAAAGTAAAAGGAAATAAAAAGGTTAAGTTTTTGAAATGAGTTTATTCAAAGAATAGAAATTGGATATTGTTTTCAAGTAACAAAGTTTTACGTGAAATTTGTTAAAACTAAGGTTGCGAATATATATATGATTTAATTCTAATGTATTTGAAATAGTTTTGAAAATAATTTTTATGTTAAATAAGAAGTAAATACTATGTTAAAAATATTGAGATATTTAGAAGTTTAATTTACATTATTTAATTATTTTAAAATTAAAGAGGCCAAGTAATGCTGAGTACTGAATCAGTTGACTCATTTTTATTCTCATGATTATTTAATTGATAGTTAAATAACCGACTATCAAATATGGCCGATACGATTGTTGGTACAGAAATTGTAACAACCCGTATTTTCAATAACCTGTTATAACATAAATCGAGGCAGAATTTAATTTTTAAATCTGAATCAAGGGAAACGGTCTCTGCCATTGCGTTCGTCTCGGAAAAATACGCGAAATAGAGTCCGAGTTTTCGAAAATCGGAGTCCGTATGACCCGATTAAGGCCCAACGAAGTTTTCTGAAAAATTCAAAGTAAAAACAGATTTCAAATTCAAGTTTGAATTTGGGAATTTAGGTCAGATTGGGCTAGGCAGGAAAATTCCCGCCAGAGCACCCAAGTCGACAGCCCTGTCGACTTGGGAGTCGACTTGGTTGGACCCAAGTCGACAGCCCTGTCGACTTGGTCCAGCCGGGCAGTTTTGCCTGGTGCACCATTTTGGGTTTGTGTTGAGTTTGGGGGCCAGATTCGGTTTTAAGGGCTGAGATTGGAACTAGGGTTTAATCCTAAGGCTAGAACTAATCCTAATCTCTATAAATAAGCCCCTAACCTAACCCTAAATCATCATTATTCATTCAAGTAACTAAACTATGGCAAAATCATTCCTCTCATGGCCTCCACTCTCTTCATAAAATTCCTAAGTTATTTCTATGAGAGATTTTCCATGCATACAAGTGTTTTCAAGCTTGTATGAGCATCATTAGCTTGCATTCAAGTCAAGTTTCCATATTTACATCATAAAGCAAGAGTTTTGATCATTTTGGCTTAAGGGTTTTTCTATTGAAGCTTGCATTTTGGGTTTAATTGATTTCATAAGGGCTTTGTCATATTTTTGTGACTTCCTAAGCATTGTAAGTCCTGTTCTACTTTCATACTTAAACTCTAAAGTTAAATGTATGATATGCAAGTTTGCCATGATATGCAAGTTTACTATGTCATGTTATGCAAGTTTGATATGTTATGATATGCAAGTTTATCATGTTATGTTATGCAAGTATGCCATGTTATGATATGCAAGTTTACCATATTATGCTATGCAAGTTTGACATGTTATGATATGCAAGTTTATCATGTTATGTTATGCAAGTTTGCCATGTTATGATATGCAAGTTTATCATGTTATGTTATGCAAGTTTGATATGCAAGTTCGTCATATGATATGCAAGTATGTTATGCAAGTTTGGGATGATCATTTTGTTCATGTTATCATGTTATGCAAGCTTATCTTGAGTATATGAACATAAAGCTTCAAGCTTTATGCTAAAGGTTGCATTTTGGCAACATGTAGGTTATCATATCTCTTATGATAACTTGCATGTGAGGCTAAATGCGAACTTATGGCCATTTCTACATGTCATTTATCACCATGTATCACCAATATGCTAAGTTTGGTTTTATGCATGCTTTTGAGGCCTAAAATGTAATATGCAAGTATATGAACATATGTACATTTCATATGCCACCATGTTGAACTTGTGGCTTCAACACCTTTATGTCATGATTATGCCAAGTTCCCTCTTTCTATCCTTTATGCGCTATTGCGATATGTAAGCGATGGGATTGCGTTTGGGGTTGGGTAAACTTAAAAGACATAAAAAACATAAGATTGGGAATTTACCTATTAAGTTAGGTCTACCCATTGGGAATTTACCTATTAAGTTAGGTCTACCCAATTGCTTGAAAAGTGTAATATGTTTTGGAAACATGATGGACATGACACTTAGAAAAGATAAGTGTGACCAACTCGAGGTTGGGTTGAGTTTGTAGCGTAAAACTACCCGGAACCGACCGGCTTAACTAGTTGCTACAAACAATAGGACCCAATGTGAGAAGTTGGTCATGTTGTACCTTGAACCCGAGGTTAGACCAAGTTGTGGTGTAAAGCTACCCGGACCCGCCCGGCTTAACTAGTAACCACAACAAGGTCTAATGTGAGAGGTTAAGGCGCATTAAATTAATTAATGCCTCATGATTAGGGTTAAGTCATGGTCCACTTAATACTTAACCGATTTGGGCTTGGTAGATTAATCAGGGTTAAGTCGTGAACTCATCGTTACACTTAACCAAGTTAATCCATGATTAGCAAGAGGGGTTAAACCGTACTTAACCCACTAGAAAATCCTAGCAATGGGGGTCCACTCCAGCAGTAATCCCAAGTTTGTATCATTAAGGTTATGGTGTCCAGGGGTTGACACCCTAGGGCTTGATACACCCGACGGGAGACCCTGCACAGTCTGACTACAATTATGTTTGGGCCGCATTGACACCAACACGTGACGAGTTAGGCTTATAGGGAGCCGATCGACTAGACCGTTTGATTTGACCTCATGTTAGGGTCACTTCTTGTTATTGGGCCAAAGCTTGGGCCAAGGGATCAATACTTGTTTATTCAAGTCATGTTAGTTTGCTAGTACACCTGTGGTGCAAAATCCTTAAACCTGATTATGCGATGACACCTTTATCTACCTTGTTAGTTAATTACCATGCTAGTATGTTGTTATCCTTATGTTCATCCCTGCTTCTCATGCCAGTTAACTTTATCAGTTTACATTGATTGTAGTAGGGCTTACTCAGTCTTTTTGACTGACCTGTTTTTCTTTCGCCTCTTTTCTTCCGTTTCCCCCCCAGGTTCTCAGGGTGGGAACGTTGGAGCTTAGCTTGGATTTCTGACCGCTTGCTTGTGGGATTTTAGCTCATGTACGGTCTTGACATGAAGCTAGCTATGGTTATCACTTATTTTGGGGATAGTACTTACGTATTTCAGTTTTTCAGTAATGGTGTTTTTATCTAGACTTGTGTATTTGGAAAGTTGACATTATGTTGTACCAGACTTGTTTTGAAATAGTTTGAAATCTTCCGCTGTTTTACTTATCCTATTTACTCTGTTTACATATATACATATGTTCTTGTTCTGCCTTGATATATCATTATGCATGTTTACCTGATTCAAACGCCCCTCCAAAGTCAGAGTGCTTGCAAGAGCCACCCTGGCGGAGGTGGGGTGTTACAGAAATACTGAGATCGAATTTATATTCGAAAACCATTCTGAACCAGCAAATACGTAGAAGATGATTATTGAAGGTGGAGCATTGAAGACCGTAGGCCTTCATAAACGAAGGAACTGCTTAAAATCTCTGTGTTGCAACACAGAGATAAACTGTGGTTCTGTCATAGTTGAAATCTTCGGATTGCAAGGACTACTTGCTACTGATCTATAGGGTGATACCTAGGATGTGGTAGGAGGGTGCCTTCAGTTCATCCTGTTCCTGGATGATTCGTATGGATGGATGTCTGATAGAGTATTTCCAAAGGGATCGCGTACGTTGATTTCTTCAAACGTACCAAGTTGGTGGCATAGAAGGGAAAATTCTTTAGTTGGACATCAATTAGTGATTTCTGGCGGATTTGACTATGTGGCATTCAAAGTGGATGGAGATATGTTGTTTTGAAAGATAAGCTTAACCTCTAGCCTCATCAACTGAGAAATGACACAAAATCGGGTAGATCGCATGACTATGTGGGTCGCACCCATCAAAAGGGTATTTCATTACCTGATCTGGAGAAATCAAATGCCTTGGGTTATCCCTTTTTATTTTTGTATGTATGCTATCGGTTTGGTTGGCTGGCCCCCAACCGTGGTAATGATATATTCGGTACTCTTAAGAGAAGTGAGGGGTTGATCATGTTTAGCCTGGGTTGCAAGATGTTTTTGTTGAACTCCAATGTATTCATCTCCGGAGGTACATTGCCGGGAAGGCGGTCCCATACTTGCCAGGAAATCCATTCTCCAATAAGAGCCCGTGGTTTTGATTGTACACTATGTATGTAGAGCGTGAGATGCAAGCGTTCTGCTAAATTGATATTTATTTGTATTTAGACACTATTATAATATCAGAAAAGATATTGATTTCAAAAATGTTTTGGGTTATCGTAAGGTAAAAACCATCCATATTTATGTGTGGATATGGTCTTATGATTATCCTTTTCTTTCGAAAAGGTTTTTGACTTTAAAATCAAGTGGATGATACCTTTAAAACTTAGTGTGTTTTTCTCACTCTGGTTCACCAGACTGATCCGGCGTTTGTAATGCTCGGGTTAGACCGGGTTGTACAGGTTAAGGTTATCGGATGCTATGAAGAGACGAGCTGGATGGGATCATACGTATGATATTACATTGATAATATTCCCCTGTGTATTGTATATAAGCACAGGTTACTATAAATGTCCGGATGTGTTGATGTACCCTAATGATTGTAAGTATTTTTAAAAGCTCCCAGTGAAGATTTATTTCTATATTATATTTTGTTCCACTGCGATGTGAGATTCTGTGTTGTGTTGTTTCTTCTTCTTCTATTCTAATATTTCTTTCTTTCTTATCTCACCCTCTACCTTCTTTCTATTAGCTATTTAGTGTTTCTGATACTTGAGTTTTGGCAAGAAATACGTCTTTATGTATTATTGTCAGAATTCGGGCGTTGAATTCTTTTACCAGGTCTTTACAACGGTGGTTGAATACTGAATATCTTCACATCGTTTGGGCTATCGCTTATGTCTCATTTGGAAAGTACACCCAAGTAGAGGTTATATGAAGTGGTCGTCCAAACATACTTGGAAATTGAACGGATATGCGGGGACCTCTCTCCTGTATTGGACATATGGGACGAGGAATAAGGTGCCTTCGGTTTCTTTCAGACTCAGAACGAACTTGTAAATTGATTGTGTGTCTGACATTGTACTTTGTGCTATATTCAGTGATCTCTGCTAAATATATATTTGTTTGGTTGCAGAAAATTTATTCTCTTACTTAACACCCTTCTTTGAGACGTACGAGCTTAGAGATTATACATTGGTGGAAATCAATGGTATGGTATGAATTGACAATGTGGCATGCTGAGATGCAATGATCAAGGCTTTTATTGAAAAGCAGGGCCTTGTGGATGATGATCAAAGCACAACTTTCATACAGCACTGCTTTGTGTATAGCGTTGATTCGCGAGCCTCACACCCCGGTATGAGTCAAAAACGGGATTAGGGACGCAGGGAGTGCATGTGTTCATTCTACCTAAAAGTGGTGTCATGGACGGAGCCCAGACATTTTTACTTATGTAGATGATGGATAGCGAGATGCCTCGGATATGATTAGTCGACAATGGCTAGGTGACAGGTCCGATAGGAACGGGAAACGTATTTTTCAGGAATAACCAATCCACAAACGTTAGGTGTGGATCAGCCCTGCAGGATCCAAGGGTTGCCCATATATGTGATCATGGATCATCTTGTTAGAGGTGATCCGAATTAGAAGGAGCCATCCCTTGCCTTGACTCATGATGGGAATCCAATTTTCAATATACAATTTTTGATTTTAGTTGTAAATCTATATGGCGACATAATATATGGTACCTATGTCGTCTATGATTGATACATTTATATTCGAAGTTGTTTTATATGCTATGCACTTATAATAATATCAAAAGTATTTGTTTTAAGACGTGCCAAGCATGTTTGACTATTATAAGGTAAAACTCAATCCTCTGGCTTGCGTTGCATTGTGTGATGGGACCTGAGTCTTATAATAGCTTCATTTTTCAAAAAGCATTGTGTTGTTTTATTTTAAACTGATATTCATGTGGAGTAAACCCGCCCCGTGTCATACGGCATGGTCCCATGATTTTTTCCACTTTAATGTAAGTTTTAATAACTGTTTGAAGTTCTCACACTAGTCTCAAGACTGACCAGGAGTTTATTGTTTTCACCTAAACTCTAAATTCCCATATTTTCCACACGGGCAGCTAGTTATTTTGGTTTTTCATATTTCTATCTAACATAATCCCGATTTACGGCTGGAGCTATATTCAGAAAGCTTTGTATCCATGTATTTCTTTCAGCTATGGTATTTGATGTATTTCCGTTATGCATTGTATTTATACATTTCTATTTCCACTGCTATGTATTTTATTCTCTAATAATTGTATTTCCGATGTGAATTTATATATGTGATATTCTTGTACTCTGATGTAAATTGTTGTAATAGCAATGAAATGTTATATTGTTTTGCGTTCCGATTCGTCGTGTTCTTATACAATCCGCGTTCTCGAACGGTCTTGGTCGGTTTAGTGATTGATTCGGACCGGGCGAAGTTCGGTGTGTGACAGGCTAGTATCAGAGCTTTGGTTTACAAAGCTTGAGAACAAGACACATTAGGAAGTGACAAAAGAATTCATCAGAGGTAAGATTAGTAACATCCTATAAGAATACTCATTAGAGATATGATCAGTAGTATCCTAGAATGAGTGACTCATTAGAGATAGGGTTAGTACGACCCTAGAATGAGTTGGAAGAGTATATATAAAAGAGAATAAATTTGTTTATTTGTAAAAATGATTAGATTGTAGAAAATTATATATTTTATAATATGATTTTGAGTATTTTATTCTGATGTCGAAGTCGGACTATTGAGTTTAAGAAGATTTTGCATATACGCCTAGCTAGCGTATATCCGAAGTCTTAAATATACTTGATTGATATAGATCACATTCTAGTCGCTCGAGGATGATACTGATGATGAGGCATCATCATCAGTATTTATTTTCGATTTTCAAAGGTGGGATGACTATATAATTCCAATTAAAACATCGAAATATACTTAAAACTAATTTAAGTATAGATTTAGAAATGATTTGAGTTTTAAATTTAACTGATAACTAATTAAATTGATTGAAATTACAAAATTAAATCAAATGAATTAAAATTTAACTTAAATAAAGTTAAATAAAATTGGAATAAAACCAATATGAGAATAAAAGGGTAAATTGAGCCAAATCAAAATTAATATTGTTGATTTGAGATTAGTTGGAAGTGGATATATATACATATATATGTCGAACAGGTTATTGACTTAAAGATGAGTAGAGAAATAAATTGCATGCCCAATGAATGGGTGCACCTTATTTAGTTGGTTGCGCAATTTTATTATTATATTGCTGTAAGTGAATTGGATGCGGTGTTATGGTTTCTTGTGTGAAATTAAACGTACACCATAGGATAGTAAACAGGTATGGACTACACCGCATAGCATATGCAGAGGACAACATAACATATTCCATATAAGAATGTAGTCATTTGGTGCTTATATGATGAGGTTTTGGTTACCATATGAGCATGCACTTATTTAATGTTTGTATGGCGAGGACCGAATTACAGATTCAACTGAGGACTGATTATGGACTTAATAAACATATGACGAAACTAGCAAGATTAATAACAAACCCTACACAGGTCTTGAGATGACAAAAATATATACGTCACTTTTGTTGTAGATACGACACATGGATCATGACTAATACCCGTCACAGGGTCAAGGGATGGTTTTTCACACATCTCTCTTGAGTGTAGATAAGTCATAATTGCTTTGTTTGATGTGTGTAAATTTATTATGTGCCTGATAAGGCCATATATATATTTGTTCAGATCAACCAGTACAAAGGAGGCAAAAAAATTCGAAAATTAAAGGCGTTAGCCAAATTTTGAGAAATTTGAAGGTTCTTAGAAACTGAAAAGTTGAAGAACTCAAGCCAGAATGAACATTGAGTTGATTAGTTAAATGACTTTCAGATACTTTCCTTTTTCGAGGACGAAAAAGTTTTAAGTGGAGGAGATTGTAACAACCTAGAATTTTGGAACCAATATAGAATTTATTTTTAATTGAATTTAATGAAAATTAATTATTTTATACGATTTATTTTGAGAATAAATGACTTAAAATTAATTTAAAACGAAATTTGAACATACATACTAATATTAATTATAAAACGAGCTCATAATAGCACGGTAGTTTGAAATTTTAGTTTTAAACTTTAAACGAGTATACATAATTCGTTGTAAGTCAGAATTTGATGAAACAAGAAACGCTAGGATCTAATTAGTTATAACTTTCTAACGAATGTAAGAAATTGAGATTTCGTTTTATAAATTGTAAGTTATTCCCGAATTAAAATTTCAAATAGTCGCTATGGAATTTATGTATATATATTAATATTATATATAGCCCTTAAAATGGTCATTTTGCAAACGACCTCCGTTTTCGATGAAATTAATTTTGTTAGATCCGAAATATTATGCTAGATTCTAAATTTCGTAATTTTTGGACTCAGTATGTGGTCGCAGTAAATTAAAATGTATGTTCAATTTCAATATTTAACATTATATTGATTTATATTTTAATTTTAATAAAACCTGATCGAATCGACTTATGAAACATTTCCTATTGTGTCTGAAATGGGGGTATTTGGTTAGGGGCGGAAGTCGTTTGGATTCGTTTGGAGTTTGGAATGTTAAACTCCATAGTTAAGTAACATTTAAAAATGTTATTAAAATAAGGTATAAAAAGGGCCCTTAGTTTTCTCTAACCCTAAAACATACTTCAGCCGCTACCTTAAAATCAATGGCCAGAAACATGTCGACCTTTCTCCTCCTTTATCTCCTTATCCACGCACCATATTCAAAACTTCCAACATTAATCTTGTAGAGGGTGACGAGATCTACAGGATGACCAGGGGAGATGCGTTTTCGTGAACAAAAGTGGCCAGAATTTAGCCAAGAAGGGTCGACGTTTATAACAGTTTTCACGAGGCCTGGGGGCATCGAGTTTGCCACCATCGCCGGAAAACGTGGATCTAGGGAAGACCGACGAGGTGACACTCTCTGATAGAATTTCGACCTCCTGTTGTGCATGCGACGGCGAGCCAAGGGTTCCGAGCTCCACTCGAACATCTTTAGGAAGATGACACATGTTTTAAACCCTAAGCACTTGATTATTTAATTAAACAAGGTTAACTAGTATATTAATTATCATTGTTAATCAATCAATGTATTTAAATGTTTAAAATGTCATAACTTCTTCAAACAGAAACAGAATCGAACGGCTTCAGAACCGTTGAAACCGTGATAATGAGCACTACAATATGGAACAGACTGGAAGGAATTTTGAGCAAGTTACAGGTTTTGGTTAAATTAAACGTCTAGTTTAATTTAATCAAAACAATCGTTTATTAAACGATTTCCGAACCGATAAGTGTGAGAACTCTCTCACTCAAATATTTTGTATAGTTATTTATTTTTATAACTGGAAGTATGTAGATTATCTATGTGGATTTTTACCTATTACATGCGATATCCCTTGAGTTCAACACATGAACTATTCACTAAGTTTATTCATTTTTAGAAGCGTTGATTGAATATATGACACTCATATTTCAAACAATGTGGACGGACACTTTGTGGCACCTTAAATGGAATGGATGATTATTTAGGTGATGATGTGAATGTGAATTTGAGATATTTAACATATTAAAATAATGTTAATATATTTGAGGTAGTTGAAATTAGATTGAATATTCATTTATAAATGAACATTGAATTAATTATTACTTGATTAAGTAAAATTAGTTAGCTAGAAAAATAATTCGAATCGAATTAGAAATGATTGAATTCAGAAATCAGTAATGAATTTAAAATTGATTTGATGTTGGTTGAAAACCCCACACGGGTCTCGGAATGATATTTGATTTACATATCTCCCTTATATATAGTTCGTATGTTGATCGATTGATTAACAAAAGGAAATAAGCGTCAATAAATCATTTGAAGCTTATATGAAAATGAGTGTACAATGGATGTCATTTTGGATGTTGATAGTTTTTTGCAACTATTATTGGATGTAAATAATGAATGAAATCCATATAAATTTATTTATATGGATATTGGTTGAAATTTTATTCCAATCTGGAATAAATATGAATATTTTTTATAATATAATATTCAACGAAACTCGTAGTTGATTTCGATGTCCGATTTTGGATGGGCACAAAAATATTAAAATACCAATGAATATTTTAATGGAAACGAATTGATTTGAATAAATTTTCATACAAATATGGTTTGTTTAAGTTTATTGTGAAGTGAACGGCGTTTTAAAAATATGGAGTTGAGTTAAGTATATAAATGCTACTTTAACTCGAACGAATTTTTATATCGATTTTATTTATTTTTATAATGAATATTGAGAAAACTGGAATTCAAAATTTGGTATTCTGAAAATATTATTATTTTGATATTAGAATAATATAAAAGATTCAATTTTAATTTAAAAATTGAATTTGAAGTGAAATCGTTCTTAAACAAATTTATAAATATTTTATAAATTGCGTTTTGAATGGAAATCAATGAAATGTATTATATATATTTAAATGGTTTGAGTAGAACGTGTCGCACAATGACCATTCGGGAACTTCGACCATTAATTTCGATTGGACGTAACGGGAGATCTGATTCTCGGATTCTCCAATAACAGGAACCATTGGGTTCGTTTCGAAAAGATCCTTCAAATGAATATACGAGATTTAAATTTGAATGGTTAGATTTTTAAATATGCCCAAATCAATTTTAGAAAAGGTCGTTTTGGATGCAGTTCGGTGGCCGATATTGGAAACCGACTGTAAGGGCCTTAATAAAATTATTAAAAATATAGATAAATTATGTAAAATCATAATAAATGATTTGGAAAGATTTTAAATGAAATATTCCATATTAGAGAAGATAAAAAATATTTTTATGTGGTTAATTATTCATAAGGAACTTAATGCGGTGGAGCTTTTAAAGAAGAAAAATATTATTTTTGATGTTAAGTGTTGTTTTTGTGGTATTTTGGATAAGAATGTTGATCATTTATTTTTCTCTTGCTATTTTTCCAATCTTATTTCAAATATGGTTTTGAGGATTTTTGTTTTTAGCTGTTTTAATTCTTTTAGTGTAATAACCCGGAAATCTGGGCCAATTTAAAATTTTTATTTTGGCAATTTTAGTGAATTTTGTGTAACAACCCGTAAAATCTGGGCCAGTTTAAATTTTTTATTTTGGCCATTTTAGCGAATTTTGATTATTTAAAATGAATTATTTTAAATAATATCGACGAGAAATTTGTTTTGAATATAATTCGATGTATATATTATATACGTCGTCGTTAGAATATAAATATTTATATATAATTATAAATAGAATTGAAAATGGCGCGGTAGTTCGATAATTCGATTTCAAACTTCAATTGAACATACCGGGTGCAAAACAATCCGGATTTTAGTGAAACCAAAAATAATGGAATCTAATAGTGAATATCTTTCCAACGTATCCGAAAAATCAAGATTTCATAGCGGGAAGCAAAAGATATGTCCAGTTGAAATTTCTGAATAGTCGCTATGGAATTCAGGCCCTTAAAAATGGACATTTTGCAAACGACCTCGGATTTCAACGAAACCAGTTTTGTTGGGTCCGTGATGTCAAGTTATTGCTAGGTTTCAAATTTCGTAATTTTTCGAATCAATATGTGAGCGTGGCAAAGGAAAACGCGTTTGACCAGTTTCAGTTGATTTTAATCGACTGGAAATTGGCCATTTTTCAAACGGTCTCAGAATTCGACGAAACTAGTTTTGTTAGGACCGTATCGTCAATACGAAGCTAGAAAATATTTTTCTGGAATTTTTCGAGTTAGTATGTGGCCCCGGTAATTTGAAATGTGCGTTTAAAATTCAATATAGTGATTTAAATGAAAATTGAAAAGGAAACTGATTGTAACGATCAAATCAGCTTAGGATACATATCCCATTGTGTTCGGAATGGGGGTAAAACGCTATGGACGTCAGGCGGTGGGCCTCGTTTAGAGGTCGTATGTGAAAGTCAACTTTTTGAAAAAAAAATAATAATAAAAAAAAAAAATTAACTTCTCCTTCCCTATTACCCTGGCCCCCCCTTTTTTCCACGTTCAGATTCATTTTAAAATAAAAAAAAAACCCTAAAATCGAAAACCCGCTCCTCCTCAATCCATCGCGAGCCGCCTCCCCTTTCCCTGCCGCCGACGCGACTGCCATCCACCGCCCTCCGCCACCGACGCCTCCTCCTCTTCCCTCCCTCCGGCGAACTCCCCCACAACTGCGGACCGCCCCCTCAGCAAATCGAGACCCTGAAGCCGACGCCACCCCCTTGCTCCACCAGAACGGACCCGCGACAAGCACCCTCCGACAGTTCTTCCCCCCCTTTTCACCGTTAGCTGTAAGTCCCCTTTTCTTTTTTATTTTTTTATTATTTTATTATTTTTGTTTATATATAACTGTTTTATATATATATATATTAAAATCGATTTTTTTTTGGGATTATAAAAACTAATTGAATATAATAATTAAAACTGATGCTGAAATAAAGATTTGATTTTGAAATAAGTGAAATATATGATTTTTATATTTTTAAAGTAATAAAGATATGATTTTTATATTTTTAAAGTATTAAAAATATAGTCTTTACTATATAGAAGGCATAAAAATAGGATTTTGTTCATGTGGAGAATTAAAATATAATTTTCACATGATGATGATATTAAAAATATCATCTTTGTTTATATGGCTAACTAAAAATTCGATTTTTATATATTGAATAGCGAACTAAAAATTCGATTTTTATATATTGAATAGCGAACTAAAAATTCGATTTTTATATATTGAATAGCGAACTAAAAATTCGATTTTTATATATTGAATAGCGAACTAAAAATTCGATTTTTATATATTGAATAGCGAACTAAAAATTCGATTTTTATATATTGAACAGCGAACTAAAAATTCGATTTTTATATATTGAATAGCGAACTAAAAATTCGATTTTTATATATTGAATAGCGAAGTAAAAATGTGATTTTTACGTATGTAGTGAAAGCAGCAACGAAGGTGACAAAAAGGCGAAACGACGAAGACTTCTGCAAAAGAAGAGCCGTGGAGCTAGGATAGCTATATGTGAGAATTTCTCACCTTTCAATTTATTTTTCTAGTTATATATATATACTAGGATGCAGACGGTGCTTAGTAGCACCCGACACAATTGTCCACAGACCATGGACTTGTTTGTTTGGTTGCATAGACTAGTTGAATTATTTGTTTGAATTGAATTGTTTGGTGAGATGAAATTGATTTGATTGATGTGTGAATGGCGTGGGCCTTCACTAGACCGGGGATAAGGCTAGGCCTTGTCCCGTTTCTAGTATCGTGCCGTTATGCCGCCGAAATTTTCTAAAATATGTTAGAAAAATAAAAATATCATTTTATTGAATAAATGAATTGAATAGAAATTCATAGGTTGAAATAAAATGTTTTATCGTTAAAAATATAATTTTTAACGTGAATATGAAAATAGTGAAGTGAATAAATAAATATTCATTTACAAACCAGATGGTTTGTTTATGTACACTTATTTGAATGACATTGATTGGGACGATAAATTTTACACATCGCCCAACTGCACAACTAAAATCTGTGTTTGATTGTTTGAAACCCCACACGGGTGTTGGGATGAAATATGAATTTCACTCATCCTGATTGATTAAATATGTCGATCGATTGATTGACAGGCTGTTATGAGCGTTGAATATCTATATTTGATGCTTATACAGTGTAGTGCACTTTGGTTGATGGTTGATTATTTTCAATGTTATTATATATTTGTGTTGTATGAAAATCCATATAATTAATTTTATACGGTAATTGATTGGGCCTCATTCCAATCGTGAAAATAAAGAATATTTTGATAATAAAGAATATTTTGATAATAGGAAATATTTGAAATAGAATATTTGAAAATAGAAATTTATGAAGCCGTGTTAATTAGATTGACGCCATTTTGACGTAAACGATATTTATATCGATTTTATTCATTTTAAAATGAATATTGAAAAGTAATCTCGAATTGAATTGAAAACGATTTCGAAATGAATTGAATTGAAAACGATTTCGAAATGAATTGAATTGAAAACGATTTCGAAATGAATTGAATTGAAAACGATTTCGAAATGAATTGAATTGAAAACGAATTCAAAGTGAATTGAATTGAAAGTGATTTCGAAATGAATTGAATTGAAAACGATTTCGAAATGAATTGAATTGAAAACGAATTCAAATTGAATTGAAATTTGAATTGAATAGAAATGAATTTTAAAACGAATTTATAAAGAAGAATTCAATTTTGCTTTGAATTGAGATGGAAGTTGAAATAGATTTTGAAACGAATTTTAAAACTATTTATATAATTCGTTTTAAATAGAAATCGACGAAGTATATATTATATATATTATATATATAATATAATGGCCTGAATAGAACGCGCCGCGCCGCGGCAGTTCGCGAATTTCGACTATTTATTTCAAACGGACATTACGGGAGATCCGACCGTCGGATTCTCCTAAAACCGGAACCGTTGGGTTCGTATCGAAAAGAGCTTTCTAACGAATATTAGAAATTTGAAATCTAACGGTTGGATTTGGAATTATGTCCAAATCAAATTCGAAAAAGGTCGCTGTAAGTGCAGTTCGATGGCCGTTGATGGAAATCGACTGTACGGGCCTTGATAAAATTATTAAAAATAGCAATAATTTGTGTAAAATCATAAGAAATGATTTGTGAAGATTTGGGATGAAAAACTCCCTATTTGGAAAGATAAAAATAGATTTTTATCGAAATGAACTAGTTTTGAACTAGAATTATAATTCTATTTATTTTTAAATAAATAAATTGAATTTGAAAAGGGTTTTGAAAATAACCAAAATTTCCAATGATTGCATTGGAGTGGATTTGAATCGAAATTGTCTTCGGAATATTTCGATGTTGGAATTCGTGATTATACAGGTGTTGTTATGGAAATTTGAAAGATATATATATTTATATCGTTATTTCCAATACGACATTTGTTAGTCGTAGAATTTGATATTGAATATAAGCCGATATATTTTCTATTCAGAGCCTTGTATTTAATATCGAATGTGATTTGGGTTTGTCGTGAATGGTGTCTTTACTAACACTGTTCTTGAACCCAGTTGAGAAATGATTAAATCTTTTTATTTAGATTTAATGAAGTGTACCAATTAAATAATATTTAATTGGAATTGAATTGATATTGATTTTTGGGTTTATCGTGAACAGTGTTTTAAATAACACTTGTTCTTTAACCCGATAATTAATGAATGTGATTTGGGTTTGTCGTGAATGGTGTCTTCACTAACACTGTTCTTGAACCCAGTTGAGAAAAGATTAAATCTTTTTATTTAGATTTAATGAAGTGTACCAATTAAATAATATTTAATTGGAATTGAATTGATATTGATTTTTGGGTTTATCGTGAACAGTGTTTTAAATAACACTTGTTCTTTAACCCGATAATTAATGAATGTGATTTGGGTTTGTCGTGAATGGTGTCTTCACTAACACTGTTCTTGAACCCAGCTGAGAAAAGATTAAATCTTTTGATTTAGATTTAATGAAGTGTACCAATTAAATAATATTTAATTGGAATTGAATGGATATTGATTTTTGGGTTTATCGTGAACAGTGTTTTAAATAACACTTGTTCTTTAACCCGATAATTAATGGGATGTGACTTTGGGTTTATCGTGAACCGTGTTTTAAATGACACTGATTCTTTAACCCAGTCACAGATTAAAACTAAGTGGAGTTTTAATGAATCTTTAATTAGATTGAAAAGATCGAGAATGGAGTATCACCAGTTTTGCTCCAGGCGATAGTTAAATCTTTAATTAGATTTGAACGTGAAATTTAGAAACTAACTGTCGGTTAGCTAAGTAGAATGGTTTTCTGGATATTGATCTGATGTTGGTTTCGGCCTTCGGGGTTAATATTTGGGGAATTATTCTCTTGATTAATTTACGGTTAATGACTAATGAGTTGGAATGAGGCGTATGTTGTGTTTGTGTAACACTTTTATAATATATACGCGAGTTATTCGGAAAGACCGGGTTTATCCCATTCTGAATAACTGATACGACGATAAGTCGAAGATGAAGACGATGGTCGAAGACCGGAGGTCTTCACGTCGTTTGGGTGATAACTGATGATCTTGATTGGGCTGTACACCCAAGAAGATGGAAACAGTTAGTGATCGTCCAGACGTACTTGGAGATCGATGGATATGCGGGGTACTAGGTGCCTCCGGTTTCGTTCAGACCCAGAACGGACTTGTAAATGGACTGTGTGTCTGACATTGGATTTTAGTCCGTGTGATTGATCTCTATTAAATACACATCTGTTTGGCGGCGGAGAATTTATTCTCTTGCTTAACGCCCTTCTCTGAGACGTACGAGCTCAGGGGTTATATATTGATGGATATCAAACGCATGGAGTGAATTGCCTGTGTGGCATGCCTAAGTGGCTATTGATCGAGGCTTCTGTTGAAAAGCAAAGTCTTGTGGTGATGATCAAAGCACGGCCTTTGTGGCGTAGCTTTGTGTAACGTTTACCTCGCGTGTTTCACACCCGGTATGAACCAAAAACGGGAGAGGACGTCAGGGAGGGCATGCGTTTCTTCCTAGCTAGAAGTGGCGTCAGTGGTTTTACACGCCCTGACGAGTTTGACTTATGTGGTTGTTGCTGTTGCGAGGCGCCTCGGATTGATCGGTCGTTCTCGAACCGATGGAGTCATTTAGTTGGCTCGTTTACGCCCCATAGGGCGGAGAAACGCATGTTCAGGCATTTTAATCCACTCCGTGTGGACCGGCCCTGAGGATCCAAGGGTCACTCGAGCTCTGATCCTGAGACTCGGGCTAGGCAGTCTCGAATCGGTTGAGGACTATCTTTTGCCTCGGTTCATAGACGGAAATCCAATTTCCAAATACGTGATCTTGCGGTTTTAGTTGTAATCCTATATATGGCGACATAGTGGGATGGGGCGCTCATGCCGCCTATGATTGATACTTATGATTTGAAGTGTTTTATACACTATGCACTTATATTAGTATCAAATGATTTGTTTTAAACGTATCAAGCATTCTTTGGTTGTTATAAGGGAAAACCCTATCCTCGACTGCGTTGCATTGTGTGATGGGACCTGGGTCTTATAACAGCTTCATTTTTCTTTATTTAGCATTGCGCTGTTGTTTTATGCACTGGTATTCTTGGGAGGAAACCCGTTCCGTGTTATACGGCGTGGTCCCTTGATTTACCTATCTTTAAAAATAAAGATTAATAACTGTTTTAGTTCTCACACCAGTCACATGACTGACCTGGAGTTTATTGTTTTAACCTAAACTCTGGGTGCCCCTATTTTGACACGGGCAGCTAGTAGTTTTGGTTTTGCAGATTTATATTCACAGGATCCTGGTTTACAGCTGGAATGATATCCGGAAAGCTTTGTATCCGTATATCTCTTCTAGTTGTATATTGTATTATTTTCCGCTGCTATGTATTTAAATGTAATTTAAATCTCTGATATTTCTGTGTAATATTCATTTATACTCTGTATATTCTTGTAATCTGATGCATTGTTGTAATATACAATGAAATGTTCTTCTGTATGCGTTCTGTTGTGGCTTGTTCTCGAACTATCCGACGCTTTCCTTTACGGGGAAGTTACGGGTCTTCACAGTTGGTATCAGAGCTTTGGTTTACAAAGCTAGAGAACAAGACACATTAGAACCATACGAAAGAAATCATCAGATATTGGATTAGTAATGTCCAATTAGAATGACTCGTTAGAGATGGGATCAGTAGTATCCTAGAACGAGTGTGAAGAGTATATTTAAAAAAAAAAAATGAAAACAAATTTTGTTTTGAAAATTTAAATCACTTATTCGTATTTGATTATTTAATTATATTGATTAGGACAGTCCAATATATAAAGATTTTGCGTATGCGCCTAGCTAGCGTCTATTCGAAGTTTTAATATATTGGATAGATATAGAATCACACTCTAGTCGCCCGGGGGTGATTCTGATGATTGATATATCATCATCAGAGTTTATATTCGAGCGACGAACGTGTAACATCTATATATTTCCTATTGACTGGTGTGAGAACCAAAATTAGATAGGGCCTATTGTTGTGAATTGACATCAAAACATGATTTTTGTATATGTATCAAAATTATGAATTTGAAACTCTAATTCACTAATTGATTGATGTTTGTGTTGTTTGTTTATTTGTTTGCTAATTTTTAGCCATTTAGCCTAATTATATCAAATATTGAACTGTATTGAAAATTGGTCGCATTTGCTTGCATATACTTGTATATCATTGAACAGGTCATAGCAAGGAGGCTAGAGCCAGAGAATAAAATTTGTTTGCCCGACAAATAGGTACATGTTTACTACATAATTTACTGTTTTGTTTGGGTGATGATGATTTTGTGAGCCTATTGGCTAGCCGCTTGGCTTTTTCTTTTTCTTTTTGAGATCTGAAGGACCGGGGAAGCTATTTGAAATTCCCCGATGCTCCCATTGCAGGGGAGGTTATGGCGAAATTTTTCAAAAATTTAGGGTGTTAGCCAAATTTTTGAAATTTTGAAAATTCTCAAAAACTAAAGAATTGGAGAATGGAAGCCTGATCGAGCGTAGAGTTTATTAAACAAACCACTTTCGACTTTGTTCCTTTTCGGGGACGAAAAGTTTTAAGTGGGGGAGATTGTAACAACCCGTAAAATCTGGGCCAGTTTAAAATTTTTATTTTGGCCATTTTAGCGAATTTTGATTATTTAAAATGAATTATTTTAAATAATATCGACGAGAAATTTGTTTTGAATATAATTCGACGTATATATTATATATGTCGTCGTTAGAATATAAATATTTATATATAATTATAAATAGAATTGAAAATGGCGCGGTAGTTCGATAATTCGATTTCAAACTTCAATTGAACATACCGGGTGCAAAACAATCCGGATTTTAGTGAAACCAAAAATAATGGAATCTAATAGTGAATATCTTTCCAACGTATCCGAAAAATCAAGATTTCATAGCGGGAAGCAAAAGATATGTCCAGTTGAAATTTCTGAATAGTCGCTATGGAATTCAGGCCCTTAAAAATGGACATTTTTCAAACAACCTCGGATTTCAACGAAACCAGTTTTGTTGGGTCCGTGATGTCAAGTTATTGCTAGGTTTCAAATTTCGTAATTTTTCGAATCAATATGTGAGCGTGGCAAAGGAAAACGCGTTTGACCAGTTTCAGTTGATTTTAATCGACTGGAAATTGGCCATTTTTCAAACGGTCTCAGAATTCGACGAAACTAGTTTTGTTAGGACCGTATCGTCAATACGAAGCTAGAAAATATTTTTCTGGAATTTTTCGAGTTAGTATGTGGCCCCGGTAATTTGAAATGTGCGTTTAAAATTCAATATAGTGATTTAAATGAAAATTAAAAAGGAAACTGATTGTAACGATCAAATCAGCTTAGGATACATATCCCATTGTGTTCGGAATGGGGGTAAAACGCTATGGACGTCAGGCGGTGGGCCTCGTTTAGAGGTCGTATGTGAAAGTCAACTTTTTGAAAAAAAATAATAATAATAAAAAAAAAAATTAACTTCTCCTTCCCTATTACCCTGGCCCCCCCTTTTTTCCACGTTCAGATTCATTTTAAAATAAAAAAAAAACCCTAAAATCGAAAACCCGCTCCTCCTCAATCCATCGCGAGCCGCCTCCCCTTTCCCTGCCGCCGACGCGACTGCCATCCACCGCCCTCCGCCACTGACGCCTCCTCCTCTTCCCTCCCTCCGGCGAACTCCCCCACAACTGCGGACCGCCCCCTCAGCAAATCGAGACCCTGAAGCCGACGCCACCCCCTTGCTCCACCAGAACGGACCCGCGACAAGCACCCTCCGACAGTTCTTCCCCCCCCTTTTCACCGTTAGCTGTAAGTCCCCTTTTCTTTTTTATTTTTTTATTATTTTATTATTTTTGTTTATATATAACTGTTTTATATATATATATATATTAAAATCGATTTTTTTTTTGGGATTATAAAAACTAATTGAATATAATAATTAAAACTGATGCTGAAATAAAGATTTGATTTTGAAATAAGTGAAATATATGATTTTTATATTTTTAAAGTAATAAAGATATGATTTTTATATTTTTAAAGTATTAAAAATATAGTCTTTACTATATAGAAGGCATAAAAATAGGATTTTGTTCATGTGGAGAATTAAAATATAATTTTCACATGATGATGATATTAAAAATATCATCTTTGTTTATATGGCTAACTAAAAATTCGATTTTTATATATTGAATAGCGAACTAAAAATTCGATTTTTATATATTGAATAGCGAACTAAAAATTCGATTTTTATATATTGAATAGCGAACTAAAAATTCGATTTTTATATATTGAATAGCGAACTAAAAATTCGATTTTTATATATTGAATAGCGAACTAAAAATTCGATTTTTATATATTGAATAGCGAACTAAAAATTCGATTTTTATATATTGAATAGCGAACTAAAAATTCGATTTTTATATATTGAATAGCGAACTAAAAATTCGATTTTTATATATTGAATAGCGAAGTAAAAATGTGATTTTTACGTATGTAGTGAAAGCAGCAACGAAGGTGACAAAAAGGCGAAACGACGAAGACTTCTGCAAAAGAAGAGCCGTGGAGCTAGGATAGCTATATGTGAGAATTTCTCACCTTTCAATTTATTTTTCTAGTTATATATATATATATACTAGGATGCAGACGGTGCTTAGTAGCACCCGACACAATTGTCCACAGACCATGGACTTGTTTGTTTGGTTGCATAGACTAGTTGAATTATTTGTTTGAATTGAATTGTTTGGTGAGATGAAATTGATTTGATTGATGTGTGAATGGCGTGGGCCTTCACTAGACCGGGGATAAGGCTAGGCCTTGTCCCGTTTCTAGTATCGTGCCGTTATACCGCCGAAATTTTCTAAAATATGTTAGAAAAATAAAAATATCATTTTATTGAATAAATGAATTGAATAGAAATTCATAGGTTGAAATAAAATGTTTTATCGTTAAAAATATAATTTTTAACGTGAATATGAAAATAGTGAAGTGAATAAATAAATATTCATTTACAAACCAGATGGTTTGTTTATGTACACTTATTTGAATGACATTGATTGGGACGATAAATTTTACACATCGCCCAACTGCACAACTAAAATCTGTGTTTGATTGTTTGAAACCCCACACGGGTGTTGGGATGAAATATGAATTTCACTCATCCTGATTGATTAAATATGTCGATCGATTGATTGACAGGCTGTTATGAGCGTTGAATATCTATATTTGATGCTTATACAGTGTAGTGCACTTTGGTTGATGGTTGATTATTTTCAATGTTATTATATATTTGTGTTGTATGAAAATCCATATAATTAATTTTATACGGTAATTGATTGGGCCTCATTCCAATCGTGAAAATAAAGAATATTTTGATAATAAAGAATATTTTGATAATAGGAAATATTTGAAATAGAATATTTGAAAATAGAAATTTATGAAGCCGTGTTAATTAGATTGACGCCATTTTGACGTAAACGATATTTATATCGATTTTATTCATTTTAAAATGAATATTGAAAAGTAATCTCGAATTGAATTGAAAACGATTTCGAAATGAATTGAATTGAAAACGATTTCGAAATGAATTGAATTGAAAACGATTTCGAAATGAATTGAATTGAAAACGATTTCGAAATGAATTGAATTGAAAACGAATTCAAAGTGAATTGAATTGAAAGTGATTTCGAAATGAATTGAATTGAAAACGATTTCGAAATGAATTGAATTGAAAACGAATTCAAATTGAATTGAAATTTGAATTGAATAGAAATGAATTTTAAAACGAATTTATAAAGAAGAATTCAATTTTGCTTTGAATTGAGATGGAAGTTGAAATAGATTTTGAAACGAATTTTAAAACTATTTATATAATTCGTTTTAAATAGAAATCGACGAAGTATATATTATATATATTATATATATAATATAATGGCCTGAATAGAACGCGCCGCGCCGCGGCAGTTCGCGAATTTCGACTATTTATTTCAAACGGACATTACGGGAGATCCGACCGTCGGATTCTCCTAAAACCGGAACCGTTGGGTTCGTATCGAAAAGAGCTTTCTAACGAATATTAGAAATTTGAAATCTAACGGTTGGATTTGGAATTATGTCCAAATCAAATTCGAAAAAGGTCGCTGTAAGTGCA
This sequence comes from Allium sativum, assembly GCA_030737875.1. Taxonomy (NCBI): domain Eukaryota; kingdom Viridiplantae; phylum Streptophyta; class Magnoliopsida; order Asparagales; family Amaryllidaceae; genus Allium; species Allium sativum. Next base: position 765,128,139 of record CM060913.1, on the reverse strand, counting down.
GTTCGATGGCCGTTGATGGAAATCGACTGTACGGGCCTTGATAAAATTATTAAAAATAGCAATAATTTGTGTAAAATCATAAGAAATGATTTGTGAAGATTTGGGATGAAAAACTCCCTATTTGGAAAGATAAAAATAGATTTTTATCGAAATGAACTAGTTTTGAACTAGAATTATAATTCTATTTATTTTTAAATAAATAAATTGAATTTGAAAAGGGTTTTGAAAATAACCAAAATTTCCAATGATTGCATTGGAGTGGATTTGAATCGAAATTGTCTTCGGAATATTTCGATGTTGGAATTCGTGATTATACAGGTGTTGTTATGGAAATTTGAAAGATATATATATTTATATCGTTATTTCCAATACGACATTTGTTAGTCGTAGAATTTGATATTGAATATAAGCCGATATATTTTCTATTCAGAGCCTTGTATTTAATATCGAATGTGATTTGGGTTTGTCGTGAATGGTGTCTTTACTAACACTGTTCTTGAACCCAGTTGAGAAATGATTAAATCTTTTTATTTAGATTTAATGAAGTGTACCAATTAAATAATATTTAATTGGAATTGAATTGATATTGATTTTTGGGTTTATCGTGAACAGTGTTTTAAATAACACTTGTTCTTTAACCCGATAATTAATGAATGTGATTTGGGTTTGTCGTGAATGGTGTCTTCACTAACACTGTTCTTGAACCCAGTTGAGAAAAGATTAAATCTTTTTATTTAGATTTAATGAAGTGTACCAATTAAATAATATTTAATTGGAATTGAATTGATATTGATTTTTGGGTTTATCGTGAACAGTGTTTTAAATAACACTTGTTCTTTAACCCGATAATTAATGAATGTGATTTGGGTTTGTCGTGAATGGTGTCTTCACTAACACTGTTCTTGAACCCAGCTGAGAAAAGATTAAATCTTTTGATTTAGATTTAATGAAGTGTACCAATTAAATAATATTTAATTGGAATTGAATGGATATTGATTTTTGGGTTTATCGTGAACAGTGTTTTAAATAACACTTGTTCTTTAACCCGATAATTAATGGGATGTGACTTTGGGTTTATCGTGAACCGTGTTTTAAATGACACTGATTCTTTAACCCAGTCACAGATTAAAACTAAGTGGAGTTTTAATGAATCTTTAATTAGATTGAAAAGATCGAGAATGGAGTATCACCAGTTTTGCTCCAGGCGATAGTTAAATCTTTAATTAGATTTGAACGTGAAATTTAGAAACTAACTGTCGGTTAGCTAAGTAGAATGGTTTTCTGGATATTGATCTGATGTTGGTTTCGGCCTTCGGGGTTAATATTTGGGGAATTATTCTCTTGATTAATTTACGGTTAATGACTAATGAGTTGGAATGAGGCGTATGTTGTGTTTGTGTAACACTTTTATAATATATACGCGAGTTATTCGGAAAGACCGGGTTTATCCCATTCTGAATAACTGATACGACGATAAGTCGAAGATGAAGACGATGGTCGAAGACCGGAGGTCTTCACGTCGTTTGGGTGATAACTGATGATCTTGATTGGGCTGTACACCCAAGAAGATGGAAACAGTTAGTGATCGTCCAGACGTACTTGGAGATCGATGGATATGCGGGGTACTAGGTGCCTCCGGTTTCGTTCAGACCCAGAACGGACTTGTAAATGGACTGTGTGTCTGACATTGGATTTTAGTCCGTGTGATTGATCTCTATTAAATACACATCTGTTTGGCGGCGGAGAATTTATTCTCTTGCTTAACGCCCTTCTCTGAGACGTACGAGCTCAGGGGTTATATATTGATGGATATCAAACGCATGGAGTGAATTGCCTGTGTGGCATGCCTAAGTGGCTATTGATCGAGGCTTCTGTTGAAAAGCAAAGTCTTGTGGTGATGATCAAAGCACGGCCTTTGTGGCGTAGCTTTGTGTAACGTTTACCTCGCGTGTTTCACACCCGGTATGAACCAAAAACGGGAGAGGACGTCAGGGAGGGCATGCGTTTCTTCCTAGCTAGAAGTGGCGTCAGTGGTTTTACACGCCCTGACGAGTTTGACTTATGTGGTTGTTGCTGTTGCGAGGCGCCTCGGATTGATCGGTCGTTCTCGAACCGATGGAGTCATTTAGTTGGCTCGTTTACGCCCCATAGGGCGGAGAAACGCATGTTCAGGCATTTTAATCCACTCCGTGTGGACCGGCCCTGAGGATCCAAGGGTCACTCGAGCTCTGATCCTGAGACTCGGGCTAGGCAGTCTCGAATCGGTTGAGGACTATCTTTTGCCTCGGTTCATAGACGGAAATCCAATTTCCAAATACGTGATCTTGCGGTTTTAGTTGTAATCCTATATATGGCGACATAGTGGGATGGGGCGCTCATGCCGCCTATGATTGATACTTATGATTTGAAGTGTTTTATACACTATGCACTTATATTAGTATCAAATGATTTGTTTTAAACGTATCAAGCATTCTTTGGTTGTTATAAGGGAAAACCCTATCCTCGACTGCGTTGCATTGTGTGATGGGACCTGGGTCTTATAACAGCTTCATTTTTCTTTATTTAGCATTGCGCTGTTGTTTTATGCACTGGTATTCTTGGGAGGAAACCCGTTCCGTGTTATACGGCGTGGTCCCTTGATTTACCTATCTTTAAAAATAAAGATTAATAACTGTTTTAGTTCTCACACCAGTCACATGACTGACCTGGAGTTTATTGTTTTAACCTAAACTCTGGGTGCCCCTATTTTGACACGGGCAGCTAGTAGTTTTGGTTTTGCAGATTTATATTCACAGGATCCTGGTTTACAGCTGGAATGATATCCGGAAAGCTTTGTATCCGTATATCTCTTCTAGTTGTATATTGTATTATTTTCCGCTGCTATGTATTTAAATGTAATTTAAATCTCTGATATTTCTGTGTAATATTCATTTATACTCTGTATATTCTTGTAATCTGATGCATTGTTGTAATATACAATGAAATGTTCTTCTGTATGCGTTCTGTTGTGGCTTGTTCTCGAACTATCCGACGCTTTCCTTTACGGGGAAGTTACGGGTCTTCACATTTTGATTATTTAAAATGAATTATTTTAAATAAAAACGACGAGAAATTTATTTTGGATAGATTAGAACGTATATATTTATATTTGTCGTTGTTAGAATATAAATATTTATTCATAATTATAAAAGGAATTGAAAATGGCGCGGTAGTTCGATAATTCGATTTCAAATTTCAAATGAATGTACCGGGTTTAAAATAAACCGGATTTTAGCGAAACCAAAAATATTTGAATCTAAATGAGAATATCTTTCCAACTAATCCGAGAAATCCAAATTTCATAGAGGGGATAAAAAGTTATGCCCAGTTGAAATTTCACAATAGTCGCTATGGAATTCTGGCCCTTAAAAATGGAAATTTTGCAGACAACCTCGATTTTCGACGAAACCACTTTCATTGGATCCGTGATGTCAAATTAATTCTAGGTTTCAAAATTCGTAATTTTTCGAATCAATATGTGAGCGTGGCAGAGGAAAACGCGTTTTACCAGTTTCAGTTGATTTTAATTGACTGGAAAATGGCCATTTTTCAAACGGTCGCAGAAGTCGATGAAACTAGTTTTGTTAGGACCATATCATCAATACGAAGCTAGAAAATATTTTTCGGGAATTTTTAGAGTTCGTATGTGGGCCCAATAAGTTGAAATGCACGTTCAAATTCAATATATAGAGTTATATGTTGATTTTGACAAAAACTGATCGAAACAATCGAATCAGCTTACGATACATATCCCATTGTGTTCAGAATGGGGGTAATTAGCTACGGACGACAGTCGTTGGGCCTCGTTTGGGACTCGAAAGAAAAGTCAACTTTAATTGAATAATAAAATAAAATAAATTATATATATATTAATAAACCTTACCCCTCCTCTCACTCCTTAGTTCGATCTGAAAGAAAAAAAAACTGCTGCCTCCCTTGAAATCGCCCCCTCCCCCCCCACGATGCAACCATCGGAGGCGCGCGCCCCACCAGCTCAGGCGCCGCCCTCCCCTCCACTTCCTCCTCCCTCCATGGCCGATGCCCTACCCCCTTCTTTCCTCGCTGAGACCGAACCCCCAAATCAACCTAATCGAAGCCACCACCTCAGTGAACCCCAAGGCGTCGCCCCCACAGTGCCTCCGCCACCCCACCGCCGTCAGCACTCCGGCGCCGCTCCTCCCCTGGCCGTGGGCCCCCCCTGCGAGCATATAAAAAAACAAAGGTAAACTCTTACTTTTATTTAATTATTTCAGTCTTTTATTTATTTATTTTTCTTATGTAGTGATCTGAAATAGAAAGGATAGATTTTTATAAAAAAAAGAATTGATTTTGTTTAGAAAAAGATTCGTATCTTTGATTTAGAAAAGGTCGGATTTTTATATAGTAAATCGAACAGAAAAGGTCGGATTTTTATATAGTAAATCGAATAGAAAAGGTCGGATTTTTATATAGTAAATCAAATAGAAAAGGTCGGATTTTTATATAGTGAGAAGAGTAAAAATAGAATTTTCATCTATATAGTAACGATGTAAAAATAGAATTCTTATCTATATAGTAGCGATGTAAAAATAGAATTCTTATCTATATAGTAGCGATGTAAAAATAGAATTCTTATCTATATAGTAGCGATGTAAAAATAGATTTTTTATCTATATAGTAGCGATGTAAAAATAGAATTCTTATCTATATAGTAGCGATGTAAAAATAGAATTCTTATCTATATAGTAGCGATGTAAAAATAGAATTCTTATCTATATAGTAGCGATGTAAAAATAGAATTTTTATCTATATAGTAGCGATGTAAAAATAGAATTTTTATCTATATAGTAACGATGTAAAAATAGATTTTTTATCTATATAGTAGCGGTATAAAAATGTGATTTTATCCATATAGAGCGAATTAAAAATGTGATTTTTATATATGTAGTGAATACGGGCAGCGAAAGTGACAAAAGGCTAGTGGTGAAGATTTCCTACCTATGAAGAGTCGTGGCGTTTGGATTAGCTAGTCGGTGAGAACTTCTCACTTTAAACCTTGTTTTTCTAGTTAAAATATATACTAGGATGCAGACGGTGTTTAGTAGCACCCGACACCCGTCGTCCACAGACCATGGACGGCTTGTATGCTTGTTTGTTTGATTTTGATGTGTAGTTGATTGTTTGATGTGATGTGAAATGAAATAAAATATTTATATAGTTAAAAATATTTTATAGTTAAAAATAGAATTTTCAACGTGTATTTAAAATGAAATAAATATAAACAAGTCGGACGATTTGTTTATATACACACATTTGACTGTTATTGATTGTGATGATAAATTTTACACATCGCCCAACTGCACAAATAAAATCTGTGTTTGATTGATTGAAACCCCACATGGGTATTGGGATGATATATGACATACACTAATCCCAATAATTAGTTGTATGTCGATCGATTGATTGACAGACTGTCATAAGCGTTAAATATTTATATTTGATGCTTATACAGTGTAGAATGCACTCTGGATTATGGTTGATTATTTATCGTTGTTATTTTATACATGTGTTGTAGAAAATCCATATAATTAACATTATATGGGAATTGATTGGGACTCATTCCAGTTTTAAAAAGAAATATTTGAAAAAGAAATATTTGAAAGAGAAATATTTGAAAAAGAAATATTTGAAAATAGAAATATATGAAGCCGTGTTGATTAGATTTGCGCCATTTTGACGTGGAAGATATTTATATCGATTTTATTCAAATTGAAATGAATATTAAAGTGAATTGAAATTCGAATTAAATTGAATTGATTTTAAATTCGAAATAAACTGAAATGATTTGAAATTCGAATAGAATTGAAATTGAATAAAATTGAATTCGAATTACAATTGAATAGAATTGTATTCGAATTGAAATTGAATAGAATTGAATTCGAATTAAAATTGAATAGAATTGAATTCGAATTAAAATTGAATAGAATTGAATTCGAACTGAAATCAAATTGAAAGGCATTCGAATTGAATTGAAATTGAATAGAAATCGATTTGAAATAAATTCAAAATCGAATAGAAATTGAATCGAATTGAAAACGAACTGAAATTGAATGAAAAATCGATTTGAATTAAAATCAATTTGAAATGAATTTAAAACGAATTTAGGAGGAAAAATTCAATTTTGATTTGAATTTGAAATAAAGTTGAAATCGTTTTGAAAACGAATTTAAAACGATTTATAAAATACGTTTAAAAGGAAATCGACGAAATATATTTTATATATATATATATATATATATATATATATATAATGGCCTGAATAGAACGCGCCGCGCTGCGGCAGTTCGTGAATTTTGACAATTGGCTTCGAACGAATATTACGGGAGATCCGACCGCCGGATTCTCCTAAAACTGGAACCGTTGGGTTCGTATCGAAAAGAGCTTTCTAACGAATGTGAGAAATTAGAAATCTAACGGTTGGATTTGGAATTATGTCCAAATCAAATTTGGAAAAGGTCGTTGTAAGTGCAGTTCGATGGCCGTTGATGGAAATCGACTGTACAGGCCTTGATAAAATTATTAAAAATATAAATAATTTGTGTAAAATCATAAGAAATGATTTGTGAAGAATTGGGGTGAAAAACACCATATTTGAAAGGATAAAAACATATTTTTATCGAAATGAACTAGTTTTGAATTAGTATAATAATTTATTTATTTTTAAATAAATAAATTGGTTTTGAAATGGTTTTAAAAGAAACCAGAATTTCCAATAATTGAATTGGAATGGATTTGAATCGAAATCATCTTCGGAATAGTTCGATGTTGGATTTCGTGATTATACAGATATTGTTGTGGAAATTTGAAAGATATATTTATATCGTTATTTCCAATACGATATTTGTTGGTCGTAGAATTTGATATTGAATATAAGCTGATATATTTTCTATTCGGAGCCTTGTATTTAATATCAAATGGGATTTGGGTTTGTCGTGCACGGTGTGTTCATTAACACTGTTGTTAAGCCCAGTTGAGAGAAAAGATTAAATCTTTTTATTTAGATTTAATGAAGTGTACCAATTAAATAATATTTAACTGGAATTGAATTGGTATTGATTTTTGGGTTTATCGTGAACAGTGTTTTAAATAACACTTGTTCTTTAACCCGATAATTAATGGAATGTGATTTTGGGTTGTCGTGAACGGTATCTTCAATAATATTTTTCTTAAACCCAAGGAGTTAAAAAAATCAGGAACTAACTGGAGATTAGTTGAGTTGAATGGTTTCTAGGGTATTGATCTGATGTTGGTTTCGACCTTCGGGGTTAATACTTAGGGAATTACTCACTTGCTAATTTACGGTCAGGGACTGATTGAAATGTGATGCGATTTTGGGGTTTATCGTGAACTGTGTTTTAAATGACACTGATTCTTTAACCCAGTCACAGATTAAAATTAAGTGGAGTTTTAATGAATCTTTAATTAGATTGAAAAGATCGGGAATGGAGTATCACCAGTACTTCTCCAGGCGATAGTAAAATCTTTAATTAGATTTGAACGTGAAATGGTAATTGATTTTACCGATAACACCGTGGTGTTAGATATGAAGTATGACCATTTTTACTTCATGGGATAAATAGGTTGGGATTGGGAAATAAAATAAATGATCACTTCGGTGTGGTTCGCTAATCCCGACTAGTTTGAATTGATATCCAAAAGTAGATTAAAGAATAAATTTAAAGGATTTAACTTTGATAAAATTAATGGGAACATTTCCCTAAGAATGTGAAATTTAGAAACTAACTGTCGGTTAGCTAAGCAGAATGGTTTTCTGGATATTGATCTGATGTTGGTTTCGACCTTTGGGGTTAATATTAGAGGAATTATTCTCTTGATTAATTTACGGTTAGTGACTGATAAATTGGAATGAGGCGTATGTTGTGTTTGTGTAACACTTGTTTATTATATATGCGAGTTATTTGGAAAGACCGGGTTTATCCCATTCTGAATAACTGATACGACGATAAGTCGAAGATGAAGACGGTGGCTGAAGACCGGAGGTCTTCACGTCATTTGGATAATTACTGATGATCTTGATTGGGCCGTACACCCAAGAGGAGGGAATCAGTTGGTGGTCGTCCAGACGTACTTGGAGATCGATGGATATGCGGGGTACTAGGTGCCTCTGGTTTCGTTCAGACCCAGAACGAACTTTTAAATGGACTGTGTGTCTGACATTGGATTTTAGTATGTGTGATTGATTTCTATTAAATATATATCTGTTTGGCGACAGAGAATTTATTCTCTTGCTTAACGCCCTTCTCTGAGACGTACGAGCTCAGGGGTTATATATTGGTGGATATCAAACGCATGGAGTGAATTGCCTGTGTGGCATGCCTAAGTGCCAATATGATCAAGGCTTCTGTTGAAAAGTAGAGTCTTGTGGTTGATGATCAAAACACGGCCTTTGTGGCGTAGCTTTGTGTAGCGTGAATTCGCGAGCCTCACACCCCGGTAGTGAACCAGAAACGGGAGAAGGACCTCAGGGAGGGCATGCGTTTCCTTCTGGCTAGAAGTGGCATCAGTGGTTTTACACGCCCTGACGAGTTTGACTTATGTGGTTGTTGGTTTGCGAGGCGCCTCAGATATATCGGTGACTATGTGAAGCCGATGGAGTCATTCGTTGGCTCATTTACGCCCCAAAGGGCGGGGAAACGTAGTGTTCAGGAATTTTAATCCACATCGGTGGACCGGCCCTGTCGCTCCAAGGGACGATGCGTTCTGTTCCTGAGACTCGGGCTAGACAGTATCGAATCAGTAAGGACTATCTTTTGCCTTGGTTCGCAGATGGAAATCCAATTTCCAATACGTGACTTGCGGTTTTGATTGTAGAGCCTAGTATGGCGACATGATATATGGTACCCATGCCGTCTATGATTGATATTTATGATTGTATCTAAAATTAGAAACTAACTGGAAACGAGCTAGGACGGATGGTTTCCTGGGTATTGGTCTGATGTTGGTCTCGGCCTTCGGGGTTAATACTTAGGGAATCGTTCTCTTACTAATTTACAGTTGGAGTCTGATTAAGAATTAAAACATGAAATTTAGCGTATCAAGCATTCTTTGGCTATTATAAGGTAAAACCCTATCCCCTGGCTTGCGTTGCATTGTGTGATAGGACCTGGGTCTTATAATAGCTTCATTTTTCTTTATTTAGCACTGCGCTGTTTGTTTTATGCACTGGTATTCTTGGAAGGAAACCCGTTCCGTGTTATACGGCGTGGTCCCTTGATTTACCTAACTTTAAAATAAAGATTAATAACTGTTTTAGTTCTCACACCAGTCACATGACTGACCTGGAGTTTATTGTTTTAACCTAAACTCTGGGTGCCCCTGTTTTCGACACGGGCAGCTAGTAGTTTTGGTTTTGCAGATTTATATTCACAGGATCCTGATTTACAGCTGGAATGATATCCGGAAAGCTCTGTATCCGTATATCTCTTCTAGTTGTGTATTGTATTATTTTTCCGCTGCTATGTAATGTATTGTAATCTCTGATATTTTTTGATGTATATTATTTGTTTATACTCTGTATATTCTGTATTCTGATGAATTGTTGTAATAAACAATGAAATGTTCTTCTGTCTGCGTTCTTTTGTGGCTTGTTCTCAATTCAATCCGAGCTTTCCTCATCGGGGAAGTTACGGGTCGTTTCATTTAGTAACTGTGTTAATTATTGGAATACTAGTAGATTTGCGTTTAATTTCAAACAGAGATATGTGTTGGATTCGTTAGTGCCTATTATTTGCTGGTTCATTTGGTCGGAGAGAAATCAGAGACTGTTTCATTCTTTGTCTGTTTTTGTTGATAAACTAATTATTAGGATTGTTACCTTCTGTCTGGATTGGATGGATAACTCACACTATAAGTTTTATAGAGAACCTCGTTTTGCGAGATATTTGATAAAGATTATATCCAGTTTTAGTCTATTATAATTAGTTGGTATTTTAGTCGTATTAGAATCTGTATTTGTTATTGAGTTATGCTTTTTTGTTTTTGTACTTGTCTCTCTTTCCCAGTTTATTTTTCTCTATCACATATATGTATGGATATATTTATATTTTTTTGACATATATATATCCATATATATATATATATATATATATGTGTGTGTGTGATGTTTGATTATTGTTTGGTTAGTTTTTCAAGTCACAGGTTATTGATTATAGCTGAAGAGCTTTTGGTGAGCTGCTTTGGTTGGTTGATGTTTTTTCTTTGGAGTTTTCGGGAGTTTTGTTTTGAGAGTTTTTGTGTTGTTTTATGCCCTTGTTTTTGTTGTATTTAGTTTGAGGTGGCTAGTTTATTATATAGGAGTATATATACTTCAATATCAGGTGGTGGCTTTGCCGGAATTCGATATTGGAGTACGATGGGCGGTGGTTTATCTGGAATTCATCAATCTATTTCCCTATGTAAGCATATAGTCATGTCCTGCGTAACTTTTTTGTTACCTTTTTGTTCTATAGACTGAGTTTGTATCCTTTATATATATATATATATGTGTGTGTGTGTGTGTGTGTGTGTGTGTGTATGTGTGTGTGTGCGCGCTCTCTCTCTCTGTCTTCTTTTTAGAAGATCACACATTTCTGCTTTCAAAAAAAAAAAATTATACTTGTCTTATATACATATGTATTCAATATATATTTGTATATATTCATATAATATGCAAATGTACAAAGTTATGCTTTTACCTTTGTAATTTGTCTACAAGTGTATTCACCTATATTTTAATCTAAGCTAATGTTATAATTAAATTTTCTTTTAAAAATTTAAAGTTATGATCTTACTATGTTAAGAAAAATGAATTTTATTTAATGTATCCCTTGTTAGTTACTTTGAGTAACTTATTACAAATATGATATTTAAAACAAGTTTAAAATACCAAGCATTTGTCAATATATAACTAATCAAAATATACATAGGAAAACTATTCCAAATTACATGAATTTGTTCTTATCATTATCAAATTCTTGAATATTTAATTTATATCTTCCTTTTTCCAATTTCATGAATTAATAAAATTTTACATTATAAATTCTTATTTGAACTTTAACTGAAAAGTCTAGATTAAATTGCATAAGAAATAATCAAATCTCCCATTTATTTCTTACTTAAGAAATCTATATTCACATGAGTTAAAAAGAAACTTAAAAACACAATAAAATGATAAAACATAAATTATTTGTGTTATATAAGTATATATTTACATTGATTACAGAATTTTAAACCATTAACAAATATATTTATTCAGAATTTCTCTGATATTTACCAATAGATAAACCTTACAATTAAATTCCCTATGCAATCTGTATATTATAGATTATAGAACTAGTCTAAACACTGGGTCGTTAAAACAGATCATAACCCAAGGCGAAACTACGTTAGAGGCCACTTCATCAAAGCATTACTTGTCGATAGGGGTGAGCAATATTCGGTTTAAACCGAATTAACAGACCAAACCGGTTTATTTCCGTCGTTAGGTTTTAAAACTAAATCGGTTTGAATTCGATTTGTAAAATATTTTTTCTAGTTATCGGTTTAACCTAACTTTTAATTTTGTTAACTAATTTTATGGTGATGTAGCACTTTAAATAATTAGTTTAGTGATAAAATACAAAGGCATGTGTTGTAAATAGGTCAAATTTCATTATGAACACAAATTTTACTATGTAAAATTTCCCCAAACATTGATTTATGTTTTACTTTGAGTAAATTCATCATTTAAATAATAAAATATCCTTCAAGTTCGGTTAAATTGGTTACAGACCGAATTAACGAAATTAAATTGGTTTCGAAAATTTTCGATTTTAATTCAGTTTGAATTTTTTTACCTCAAAACCAATCGGACCAACTGAATGCTCATCCCTACTTATCGGTGAGTGGATTATGAAAATCTAATGAAATGACGCATCAATGGTAAAAGTAAATCTATAGAGATTGCTCGAAAGCATGTTAATGACGCTTTTCTTAAGATGTTATTTGCTCTCACCACTCGTTTAAATGAATGAATGAGTGTCATGAATTAAGGAAAATTCTCTTCCAATATAATGGAGTTGAGATGGTTATTCTCTTTAATTGACTGCAATAACATTGTAATTTATCTTCTCAATTGACTACAGTGGAAAAAGTATTGAGTATATGATGTGTGCAACATCACAAACTCAAAATAATTTTGAAAACAATTAGAGAGAAAGAAAAATAAGAAAATTTGGATTTCCGATGCTTTTGGGCCAATCTGATATTAGGAAGAAGGAAGTAGTTTGAAACACTTCCCAAACGTTTCAAATTCTAGTAAATAGATGAATTATATGAAATACTTTATAGGATTACCATTTATAATCGTCAGGAGATGTCTTTTTTTTTTTTACAATAGTTGGTCTTCAACTACTTTCTTATATTACAATTAGCTGCATCTTTTTGCCTTTCAAACAGTTATGTTTCCTGTAGACTTGTTAACGGGCTCAGTCTTTCCCATTTTAATTTGGATAGTTCTATCTTAAAATATATTTTGGACCAAAATCCGACCTTCCGTCTCATAATAAAGCAAATATACAAGTTCTTAAAGGGCCCAACATTCCCTTAAGAAAACTATATTTAAGTAAATATATTCCTTCATATCCCAAGAAGTGTTTAAAGTCTTTTTCTTCTTCTCATTTAAAAAAAAAACTCACACAAATTTCATAAAATAATTTACTAACAATTCTCTACTAAATTTTGATGGCTAATCTATCATCATATGTTGCAAGAAAATTAGTACATAAGTATAAATGTTTTGCGGACTTAAATTTTTATGTAGTGATAACCTGTCACTATTTCAAATCTCGCAAATATTGCTCGAGTTCTCCTTCGAGATCTCGTTTTGGGCTCCTTCCGAAAGGAAACTACAAATATCACTCTAAATCTCTTTCCGAATATATCGCCCGAGATATTGCAATATCGAACAATATATCGACCGAGACGAAATACTGGAATATCTTCTGAGATCTTAGTATTTTTGGTTTAAATTTAAATTTGTGCCTGGACTAGAACCATAATTAAAAAACTCAAATCTAGCCATATCAGTCTTTTGTTATTTCACATTTTGCATGTTAAATGACTATATTGTATGTTCGTATATGTTTTTACAATGCTTATGATTTTCATTTTCGTCTTTTTACATACATGTTACTTATGAAATTATGTATTTTATGGTCTATTTATGCTGAATTTTTTAATGTTTTGGATCCTTTTAATGTTTCATGTCTAACAATATTTCTGTTTTAAGCATATTACGATTTAGAGTATGAATGATCTTTCGTAAAATAAAGAATAATAAAGTTATTTTGCATTTTAAGTTTAAGTTACTATGTTTTTAATAGCATTCATAAAAAACGTTTTGTTAAAATATCATTTTTAACATATCATGTACCCTGAGATTGTTCCGATATAAACTTTCAGACTTGAGATGAAAATCCGAGACGAACTCCCAATTAGACTCATCTCATATGAGATCTCCCCCGATATGAGACCGAGTCTATAAAATCCCCAAGATGAAACATGACCGATGCCCGAGATTTAAAACCTTGATCATAGTACACCAAGGTGGAGGGTTAACTGAGCATTGAACCAATAATCTAATGCTATGTTCGAATGTTTTTCACAAGCTTGTTCTCTTTTCTTTGGATAGTTCATAAGACAACAAGTAGATTGACCATGTGTTTATATCTTGGTTTCTTGAAAATACTCAAGTCATAGTCTCGCTGAAGGCGGCACCACCTGTGTGCATTCATATATATAGGTTTATTGCAAGTGTCATATAACTATACACTTCAATGATACTCATGTTATAAATCTATTAAGTGCTAAGCAGTACATCCTCTACCATATCATTATAAGTAGTAAACACTCTTTTGGAATGAATATAATATCAGTTGTTCATACTAATATTATAGTGCTTCAAACCACAATGTATAATGTAGTTCTGCTCATTGAACTCAATATAACAAGTTCTATTACGTTGAGTTGAGTTTCCATTATAGGCGATTTCTGTGTTGGTTTTAAACATATTCATTTTAATGGTTTCTATGCCAAATCTCTTGCAAGTCCTTTAGCAGTTGGATCAACCATTTTTTTGGCTCGATCTCATGAAATTTATGTAAATTGCCACATCATTGAGCATTTGCCTCACCATACTATGTCTTAGGCCAATATGCCTAGATTTTCCATTATATACATGGCTATATGCTATTGATGATGTTGCTTGAGTATCACAGGTTTTGGCCATACATGAATTTATAACAGCGAATTTCTTGATAATTTTGGGTCTCAATACAAGCAGTCAGTGATATAAATTTAGTGGTTATGATAGAAAACAATGGTTGTTTATTTTTTTGAGGTCTAGGATATTGCTCTCTCACCAAAAGTGAATATCCATTAATTGCTTGATTTATTATTATCCTTCCTTCATGTATGTCAATTGACATATGTATATCATTTTACTACACTTGGATACCCACTGTATAATATATTATAATCTATAGTTCTATTCAGTTTCAAAATTCTTTGTACAACTAGCTATGTTATATTAAGCGCTTGGCGAGGCAAGGCAATGAAAGCCTTGCTTGGCTTAGTGGTGCTTAAGCGGCGCTTAAGCGTTGCCTAAGTGCTATATCCATGCACAACCCTGTTGGCCTAAAGGTAATTAAGCGATGCTTAAGAACAATGCTTAAGCAGTACTTAATTGTTGTACAAATAAGTCGTTGCTCAATACTGCTACACAAATGCTTAAATTTAAGTGAGGCGCTATTAAATGCTAAAAAGGCGCTCTTAAGCACTGATCCTTTAATGCCTTCCGCATTTATGGAAATTAGGCGATGTAGTTGCCAAAATTGCTTAAGCGTCGCTTAAGCACGCTTTTCATAATATAGATAACTAGTCAGTGAATAGACTAGTGTTAGTAGTGTATCTACTCATTTCGCCAACAATGTAGGCAATGTCTAGTTCTGCGCATGTCATAACATACATTAGACTGTCAACAACTTTAGCATATTCTGATTGATTTATTGCTCTGCTAGTATTAGAATATAGTCGCATATTTGGGTCAAATTGAGTGGTTACATGTTTGTAATCAAATTAATTAAACCTTTTTAGAATATTCTCTATGAAATGATACCGAGTAATTACCGACTCTTCTGCCGCTTTACGATTCTTGTTTCTAAAATAATTTTAGCTTCCCTCATATCTTTCAGGTTAAAACAAAAAGATAGAAACCTTTTGGTTTCTTCGGTATTGGAGGCATCAATCCAAATACTTATATATCATCAATATAAAGATCATTTAATTACACATTTAGTAGCATAAAATTAGACATATTTTTCTAATTCACAAATCCTAAACTATTAAACACTATGATCTTATCAAACTTCTCATGTCATTGTTTTGTTCTTACTTTTTTGGACAAATTTTCTTTCGAGGCTTGTTTTAAAAACTATTTCGCGTTTAGGACTAATTTTCAAACTTATTACCAAACAGGGCTGGTTTGTGCACAGTCAGCAACACAGTCAGCAATTTTGTAACTGCCTTGTCTGGGCGCAACTCATAGTTGCGCCCAGATTTAAAATAAAATAAAATATATGAGTGGGCGCAACTCATAGTTGCGCCCATATTAAACAAAAAAAAACCAAGTGGGCACAATGTCTTTTTCCCAAATGCATGTCTCCTGTGGCGCAACTCATAGTTGCGCCACTTCAGACTTTGTTTTTTTTTTTAATCCATAAAAAATGTGGCTTTGCCACAACACCGATTGAAAAAAAAATTCTGGGCGCAACTATGAGTTGCGCCCAGATGAAGCAGTTACGAAATTGCTGACTGTGCACAAACCAGCCCTTTTTGGTAATAAGTTTGAAAATTAGTCCTAAACGCGAAATTGTTTTGAAAAGTAGCCCTATTGGAAAATTTGTCCTACTTTTTTTAAACAAGGATAATATATTGCTTGATAAAAGGAGCTTTCCGGCTCAAAGTAACAAGTAAATGAAAAATAAACAAAGGAAAAACCAAAAAGCATGTGACTGGGATGGCCAATCAAACAATGATAGCGACAACAAACACCATCCAAGAACTATGATGGCCAACGTAACTACTCTAAACATACCTGGTACTGCTCTGGGGAAAGACGGTATACCGAGCATCCATAGCAACGGAGACAACAAGAGTCGGTCCTAACAAACAAATCAAAAGCTCTTGATTCAGTGTTGAGGAAGTGATAATATTTTGTAAATCAAGGTCCTGCGATCGTCCATGGTCATCCCCATAATTTTGGATGACCAGGACATACTTGCTATCAAAAACGATACTAATTTTAGCAAGAATATCATCGTTAGATGAGCATTTTTCAAACGAAATGCACGAGAATGCAACAGGATCCAGGGAATCGATGATACAAAGAGGGCTCGAAAGCCCGATTGGGTCTGACACCCCGACAAGAGGAGAAAGAAAGAAGTAAGGTTAGACTGGGGAGCAAGAACAGAAGGCATGCCAATCTCAACAACATGTGGTGGGAAAGCAACACCAGCCATGACAGAATTAAAAAAGTGACAAACCTCCTGAAATATCAATATGAACATATGCAGTAGACACTTGAGCTAGAGAGAGATCGATGGAAATCATTCGCATTGGAATAAGTCAGGTTGTAGTTTATATTATCAATAGAAGTGAGTGTGGCAATCACAACATCAACATTAGGGTGTGTGTCAACAAGAGCAACAAGCGCAAGAGAATCCTGAGACTGTTCAGTAGAACCAAGCGTGGCGATAGAAGAAGAAGTCGCTGCCTCTGCAGCGTAGGAGGCACTAGAAAAACATACAGTAGCAGTAGCAATGGCACCAGAAATAGAATGTGAAAAAAAATATGAGGCTTGGTTAGTGTAAGGCACAATAGGAGAATCACCAGACTGCCAAGGCACATCAACCACGGGTGCTACAGGAGCAGCACAACCAGACTTTAGGGAATTTTAAGAGGATTAATCTTGAGTCAAAAAAATAAGGACCACCATTTAAAATTCAATCAAGATCATCCGCTCGCTCGAATCTAATAAGAAAAAAACATTTTTTCTTGCAAATAACTCAAAAGCACCCACCGGCTTCCAAACCTGAGAGATGAATGCCCTGAGATGCATAAAGCACGACCTGGTACTAATGATGCGCAACATAAGGGAATTACCCCAACTACCCTAAGCCTTGAGAGCCATTGATTCAGAAACAAAGGCACATTTTTCAGAGCCAACTACACGTGGTTGGATAAAGTTAGGACAAACATCACCCGAGGAAGGAGATTGACGAAGAAGATGACATTTCCAACACTTGCTATGAATGATAGCAGGCTTCAAAGGACTAACAACCTATCACGCCTGAAGGGAAGAGACACCCATAGCTGGAAAAGCTTCGGAAGGGTAGACCAATGAATCTGACAAAGGAATCTCCCCGCCGGTGCCGGAGGAAGATGCAGCACCCAAAAACTGGCGAATGTCAGAGACATGACGATACTTGTGTCTTGCCATAAGCGTAGAAGCACGGCGACCACACAAAATCAAATTAGAAGGTGATAGAAGATTTGGGATTACAAACCCTAGTCGGGTGAAGAGCCTCCATTTTTTCGAATAAGTAAGGATTTGGATCTCGAGACCAATCTTTGATGTTGGTCTTGACATCTGGTGGAGATTTGGGATTACAAACCCTAGTGCATGTTTAAAACTATAAAGTGGTTTAATAAGTTTACATACTTTTTCTTTTTAGTATCGCAAAACCTTTTGATTGAGATATATCTTTATTCACTAAGTTCTCCATTGAAAAATGCAGTCTTGACGTCCATTTGATGAATTTCAAAATTATAAATAGATGATAATGTGATTAATGTCCTAATTGTTGAAGTTATAATTAAGCATGCATAGGTATTAGAATAATTTATTCTTTCCTTTTGACTAAATCCTTAGCAACTAATCTATCCTTAAATCTTTTTCTATTGTGCCACTGCTATTGATTTCTTCTTAAATATCCACTTACACCATATTAACTTAGAACCATGGGATAAACATACTAGTTTCCATGTTTAATTTCCCGTAATAGAATCAATTTCATCATTTATGATTTCTTCCCAAATGATGAATCATGAGATTTCATAGTCTCAATGTGTGTTAAATGTGATGATCACCTCATACCACTTGCATGTAACTAAGGAAATAATGTGTTGTATGCATGTTAAACCGATATATGCCAACCATCATGAGTGAACCAAAACCGGACCTGTCATATATCACACAATGCTTGGATAAAATATAATAAAATAAAATAAACAAAGATGTAATGAGTAATGATAGAATAAACAAGCAGCTGAGATAACATCAAATCACAGAATCATGTACATGAAATCCCATAATATGAATACATGTCATCCTCACTACAATTCTCGGAGTATGTTCATAACAAAAGAAGGCAAATATGTATACGCTAAAGCTCCTCCAAGCTCATCTTCGGCTCAACATCCCATATAACCTGAACTACTATCTAGTCTACTAATCAACATCGTCGATGAGTACCCAAGATAATAAGAAAAGACATAAAACCTTGAGTCAGACAACAGTCTTGTGTGAGCGATACGATCTATCATAAGTTGTATTATAAGTCTCGTACTTGATCTTTTCCTTTAACTAAGAAGTTAGCACATAATAATAAGCTAGTATATGCTACTCAAAGAAGTAATGCTACTCAAAGAGAACAACATAACTCTCATTCCCTATCTCCTCCTCTAAGCTCTATAGTAGTAGTCTACCCAAGAGTGAAGGTGAGAACAAACGAAGCAACCATCATTCAAATCCTAACTATCACCTTCTAAAGTCGTGAGTATGTTGATACTTGTATGACAATCCCAACCGAGGACTAATAGAAATCCCGGTTCTAGTAGAAACTTCGTGTTTCGCCTACATGTGCCCTTTTAGCCTACGTTCGCCACCTAGGGTACACGATCCTACCGATCCTAATGGACGTTCTGATGATACCCCTACTTTGAGCCCCAATAGAACACTTTGAGCTATAAACAATTCCTTAGCAATCCACTGTCAAAGCTACTTCAATCCATCAACTAAAACTTCAATCCCCCTCAACCATTCCATTATCATGCAGCTTCATTCCCCACGCATTGCATCCATCCTTATATTGGCGTTCTTTACGAGCTGCGACCATAATCTCGTTCATCGCGAGTCAATCCCATAGTGTCGTTCATCATGAATTACCTTACAATCATGCAGCTACGTTCACCACGTACTAATCATAGCTCCCCTTTGAACAACTCCACACCTGAGTCGTCAGTTGAAGAGTTTACTGGTGTTGATCTATGTGCTTAGCCAAATTTTGGCTAAGTACTTCAGACCTTCAAGTACTCCTTTCCCAGGTTCAAAATTCATGTCGGATTATCCTCTACCGATCCATCATAGCCTCTTACTAGTCCATCACTTAGAAAAATTCTTTAAGTTACATGCCAAGTCCATTTGGCCTCAAAATTGAATGATAGCCTTCTCATGACCCCTAGGATTCCACGCCAAAAATATGAAGGCAAAACATTGCTTCCCTATGGATCAATGACAGTCGATATTCCATGGATAGGTATCGATCCATGTACTCAGCAAATTTCCCCCCAAAATTTTTGGTCGTCTTCCCGGTGCCTTCAAGAGCCCAAACTCCAAATTTCGTACGATTCCAGTTATACTTCAATCTTCATTCCAAGTACTAATTTCAGTGATTGTAACATACAAAATCCAGCAGAATATCCAAACAACGATTTCAATAATCCCAACAGTAAAAATATGAATCAACAATCATATTCGAACACCAAATTTCATATAAGACATGAAACAATCACTTGTATGCATAGATCTAGTGTAAATCTATATGTAATGAATCCAAAGTTACTGTTTTAATCCATTTTCACTATTTATATAATCCCCAAGATTTCAAACCTAAAATGAACATAAACGATCATGATATGGTGTTATTTAACATGTAAATGTGATAAAAGTACCTAATCTAAGCATATGATGTAATATAGCCGAGTGAGAGGCCAAAATCACTCACCAATCAATGGATCTATGTAGATCACAATGAATATGAATTAGGACAACAAGGAAATGAATATATCAGCCCTTAAATGATGGAAAATGTGTAGATCAATGAAGGTTTAATCTCCTCTAGATGTTTTAAGGAGATTAGAAGTGATTTAGAATATGTTTTGAGGTTATAGGAGGAACAACTTTAGAATCAAAGTTCCTGTGGCTGCTAGGAAAATGTAGGGAAGATTTTAACTTAATCTCTTGAGTCTCTATTTGTACTGCAGACCATTAACCATAATGGGCTCACCTAATCAGCCCACTAATTGTTGACAAAATATGTCTAACCTTCCCGAATACTTGAAACTAATGTATCTCCCAAACCTCTTAACTAAATCGTTAATGTAACCACTTTACGGAGTGATCAACCATCAAATCTTTCCAATGACATAGGTCTGAGCATCTAATTCTACACTAATCAAAAGATATGGCTATAATAAGATACTCGGTGGTGAAATGATCACAAAACAATCTGGCAAAAATCATAAATGTGTAGAACATCCTAACTAACTATATGTCAAAATATGGGAATGATCTGGCCTTTTGTGAATTAAATTAAATTATTTTATGTTCCTCTGATATGTGAAATACAGGTCGTTACATTCTTGCACCTTTAGAGATTTAACCCCCGAAATCATAAAATAAGCACAAGCAAACACATTGTCATGCATGCTTACTATCCAAAGCAATCAATATACCATACAATCTAGAATCCAACAATTTATACAAGCAATTTTCAAACCTAGCATGTAAAATTCTAATAGTATAAGATATGACGATGCAAGTATACACGAAAATAGGGCATACCATCTGAAGAGTTCTGGATACGCCTCCCTCATACTCACCTTCATCTCCTATGTGCAATCATCATCATCCTCGCTCCACTGTATCTTAACTAACCTTCTCCTAAGCCTCTTCGTATCATTCCCCAGGATCCGTAAATCAATCCTTAAGTAATTTATAATTTTTTGTTATTTTCTTATTCTCCTTCCATTAATTCTATTTTCAATTTCAAAATCAAATTTGTAAAGAGAAAAAGTTAGAATCTAACCACCAAAACCCCTCAACCCTTGTTGTTGCTACCCATACAATCTCCTTCAGCCCCTGCTAGTGCTTCATCGTCGTCCATGGACCACCTTCGACTAGTCCTCCTTGGCCTTTAACCAAAATGCCATCCCTTTCTTCAATTTTGAACCAAAACCCTATTACAAAACCATACCTCCTCTTCCCTTCGTTCCCTGGCAACCACCGTTACCATAGCCACCTAACATCGACCTAGCCATGCGTGACCGATACCCTATCGCCACCAGCAAATGGACCTATCTAAAAAAACTCCCGGCTGAATTTATTTGGTACCAAAAACCCCTTATTTTCCAATGTTAGCTCATGAACACCCCTTCTTTGCAACCACCACCAAACCCTACCCATATCCTCACCTTTGGCCGTGTCAAGACCTAACCCTATAGCTTGCCGTTCTCGACCAATCGTGAACAAGTGCAATAATCCCGAGTCATTTTCAAATCCCTGTCTTCTTTGTTGTGAGAAAAAAAATATTTTATTAAAGTGCAAATTATTATAAAAATAGTTGCAAGTTGTTTTATAGAAAAAATATATATTTGGTTTATGTTGAACCTTGCTCGGGTTTTGAATTGTGATTTGATTCATGCCATGGTGATTAAGAGCGCATAGTTGTGTTGATTGAGTTTCCATGACACTTTGTCTTCATTTCCAAGTCTCTTTATTTCCACGAAAGGTGGGTTCATCTTACACAAGATTGACAATTTTTGAAAGTATAATCAACACATGTGAATAGTTAATTAAAATGTTAGGATTGTTTTAAGTGAAAGGAATATTTATGTTAAGTTTAAATTTGCATTCATGACATAAAATTGTGTTATTTTGTGATATATGTTTATTTGTGACATGCACGATGTATCTTCACCATTATTGATACAAGTGACATGATACGAATTTCATATGTGACATATTACTATTGCTATGTTTTAATTTACCATTGTATAGATTTAGGGGAAAAAAAAAATTGAATTGACTTCGAATTCACGTTGAAATTATATATACCCAATAATTTAAATTTTTGGTTGAAATGACACATACTGGATTCACTTGACAATAGAGTAGAAAATTATATATGGACAACGTGGTCAATAAAAACTATTTTCTGAAATTTTATAAGTAAGTATTAATTTTGTTAGGGAAGCGAATTATGGATCTTAAGGCAGAATTAACACTAGAGAGGGGGGGGGGGGGGAGGGGATGAATAGTGTTTTAAAGAGATTATGGAAAACTTAAACAATCTTGAATTACTATATGAATCATACAATGATTATCACACAATAAATGATCACAAAAAAGAAACAATTACAGATACAGATATAAGTAAATATAAAATGCAGAAAAGGAAAGAACAAACTGGATTTTATATTGGTTCGAATTACTCCTACGTCCAGTCCCACGCAACACTGGATTGCGCAGAGTTTTATTAATATCAGAATCCAAGTACAATACCCTTGATTCCACGGCTATAAGGTTAACATCGATTCCATCACCCTTAATTTCACGGCTTCAAGGTTAACACCGCTCCTTTCCTTGAATTCCGGGGCTATAAGGAACGCACCCTTTCCCGAACAATTCCCAAACGATTACAATAACCCTATAACTCTTCAATAACACTTCCAACCAGAGAGTAGTTAATATAGATTGAGAAGAGAAAGAGAATGATATAATTTTTATTGAAATCGGCAAAGTATAAGTGTAGAAATTAAGAAATTAAAGTATAATAATGGTGGTAAGAGATAGGATGAAGATGGAGAAGAAAAAGTGATAAAAAATTCGAAATTAACCCCTATTTATAGAGTTTGAAAAGTTGAAATGTTTCTGAAGCATTTTAAAATATGAAAAGATACTTCCTTTGAAAATAAAAAATATGGCATTTATATATCGACTTGTGCAATATTGTATGTCGATGCATGCATATTATTTTTGAATTTAAAATCATTTTTCAAGTGTTAAAAGTAATATATATATTCTGGATTTCTTGAATCAAAATTAGTGTTTCAAATGGATTTTCTAAAGTGTAAAACATATAAAAACATAGTAATATATAATATAAACATATTTATAAAATTATATGATATAAAACTATATATCATAATTATAAACATGTATTATAAAACTTTATAATATTCATAAACTATATATTTGAAATCATAAGTAAAACCTTAATAATTTGAAATCATTTAGAAAGAAGTTTGGAATGATTTTGAAAAGAGATTTGAAAACAGAATTTGGAAGTGCTAACCGGAGTTTTACATATAAACTAGGCTCTATTACTTTGATAATCTTGATCCCTTGAAATCTTGATATCTTGATACTCATGAGTCTTGAATTCCTTGATATCTTGAATCTCTAAAACTGTACAGTCTTCAATATTTATCTCTTGCATATATATCTTGCATATTCATATATATTTTGGACAAAAGATTTTAGTATATATTTTATAATAAATAATGTAAATAATTGAAAAAAGGTTGTTGTTATCAAAATTCCATTCTCAAATCCCTTTTTTATGATGACAACCTTGGTTTATAAATTATTCATACCTGATATTACCTGTTGATTTGCTTCCTTGATTATTCCCCCTTTCATTATGAATTCCTTCTGACTCCTCCTTAAACTATGCCTAACTTACTTTATAATTTCTCCCCCTTTGTCATTATCAAAAACTATCCTATACTAGACTATATTATACCAGACTAAACTAAATTATACACTCCCTAATTTATGCTATAAATAATTCTAAATAACTATATCTAATTAACCCCCCTTACTCTATGACAAAACTAAAAACACAAGAGTATATTAAGCAATCCAACAAAATATTTACAAACAATTTGTTCAATATTTACAATCAATCAATCAAAGCATTTCAAACCAAATAATATATACAAGTTTGTCAAAAAAAATCAACAAGTATAACCAAATTCAAATAAAGCATACTAACCAATTCAAACATATTCAAACATCTCTTGGAACTTCCACCCCATCCATCTCCTCCAAAGAATGGATCCTTCTTGATGACTTCCCAATCTACGTCTTCTTTAGTGAGTGGTGCTTTAGTGAGGTTGTTGTCGTCACCTCTAAAAAGAGAAGAGATTAACCAACGTATGGCATCAAAGCGCTTTTCTTGACGTCCAACCGTGTTTATTTGACTTAATTCTAGGTGACGCTGATTATAGAGGATTATAGGTAGGATATTCTTGAGTGAATTAACTGTTTCTTCAAGATTCTCACTCAAATTGTGAATTGAATTGGCCATTACTTTGATAATTTAGAGGAGTGTTTATAGAATGAAGAGAGAAATAAAATTGAGTTTTTATGCAAGAAAAGGTATTTGTAGAGTTTGGAATTCGTTTAAAATGAAGAGACATAAGGTAGTTATTCAAAAATTCAAATTTGAAACAATTTCAATTTCTTGACAGTTAAATGTCGACATGTTCATTGTATACATGTCAACATACCCCTTTGATTTTTGAGTATTTTGAATTTTCTCACAATTTTGAGTTATTTATTATTAGATTATATTAATTTAATTAGTTTTAATGTGTTTTTATAGTAGATTAAAGATTTATTTGACAGAAATTAATATCATTCATTGCTACTTAAAAGCAAATACATTCAAACAATACAAGGTACTAAATACGATATTCGAAATGGAAATACAATCAAATATGACAAGATAACTTAAACTAATAAACGTAGATCTCAATGGATGAAGATAAGGAAGATGATATTCCAAGTTTTCTTCATACTTTGCCAAAGAACTTGTTCATTTCAGAAGACATTTTAGTAAATGTCTTCTTTATCTTCTGTTGGTTCTTGGCTAACTTAGCTTGGTTTTTGACAATGGCTCTACTATTTGTTGGACACTCTACAATTTCCAAAGAGGATTCTTCTTCGTCGTCGATTTCCATTGGATTTTCCTCTTGTTCTGTTCGAGCTTGTTTTTCCTCAAATGTTTCATAAGGTTTTAAAGTGATTGGAATTTGCATAAGGGATATATTTCGCGAGTTAAACACCTTTCTTGGCACAAATTCCTCTCCTTTGAGATCCACTCCAAAATATTTAAAAATTCGAGTAAGATAAACTCCATGATAGAGAGTGTTTTCCTTGGTAGACATTTCTTTGGGCTTAAACTCTTTCAAAATTACATCGGCCCAATTAATATCATAAATGCCAAAGATGGAAAAATGGCTTTTTGGACCCTGAGGGTAGGGTTGTTGAAATTTCCAGAGCGGGGAGTGAGAGAATGTTGAAGAAGGAGGTTAAAGATTCTTGCTTTTAACCGGAAAAAGTGATTTTTAAAATCCATATTTTCATGTATCAAAGATATGATGATATATTTTCTAATCCATTTCATCAATTTCAAATTCTGAAAAATTTGAGCCTTACTCCTACAATTTAGAATATATTTGAGTGCCTTTTACACTACTCCACACT
The DNA here is from genome assembly GCA_030737875.1 of Allium sativum. Lineage (NCBI taxonomy): Eukaryota > Viridiplantae > Streptophyta > Magnoliopsida > Asparagales > Amaryllidaceae > Allium > Allium sativum. The sequence goes on along the minus strand of CM060913.1, from coordinate 765,102,410 downwards.
TGATTCTCATTTCCTTTGTGGAAGCCACGATTCAAATTCGCATAAAACATTTTGACTAGATTCGGGTAACATACTTCATCATTATCCTGAGAATCTATCAAGCTTAAAACTTCATTTTGTTCGAAAAGAGAACGAGTATCATAGGAAGGAAAATATTCAAAGATAGCGAAGGCTCCCGTATTGACTTTTCCATTAGTAACATTGTCAATATAGGCTTGAATAGCTTCCGAATCATTATAGAGATGGAATTTCAGAGTTTTGGTCATTCTCATGGTTTTTGGTGTACTTGAGGAAGCCATTGGAGATAAGTTTTGAAGAGAATAGAATGAAGAAGTTGTTTTGAATTTTGAATGAGTGGAAGAGAGAATTGAATTGAATCGATAAATAAATAGAGAGTGAATGGACATAACATTTCTGAAAATAAGGACACCTTTTCAGACCTTGGGAGTTGGTGAAAAGATAGAGGGAACTTTGAAAGTTTAAACTTTTGAAATTCAAAATTTGAATTTCATTTACTAGTGTGTATGTTGACATGTCTATTCTGGTATGTCGACATATATGTATGTTTTCAAAAGTCAAGTTGCTTTTTGACTTTGTTCCATTATTTTAACATTTTCAGTTTTATTATTTCCTGAGATGTTATCATCTTTCGAATTATTAAAATTAATTATTATTATATTATTATTTTGAATTTCAAATTTTGAATTTCAAATTTCAAATTTGAATTTTAAGGTTCAAGATTGAATTTTAAATTCAAATTTTAAATTCAAACAAGGCAAGCAATTAAAAATCCATTCAACCAATTCAATCCAAAATTAATTAAGGCGTACCTGGTTTTTAGATCCATTTCTTCAATATTTTCTAAATTCTGAATCGATGTAAAGCATATATTCGAATTTCCTGTTTCTGGCTATTCATCCCTTGAAGATGAATCTGAATCATCTAAAGCTGCTGCATATTCCCTTTCCTCTTCTTAGATGAAATATTGTTATTCACAGCACCAAAATTGTCATTTTATAATGGTTATAACCATTTCAAATTAACTTACAAACGATTATAACCTTTGGTAGAAGGTGCGTGATAAATTTTGTAACGTATCTACCAACGGTTATAAACGTTGGAACGGTTTGTGTTGGGTACAACAACGTGTTGTATGATTTTTGTTTGATGATAACAAACATATGATATTATTTAAATGTGTTGGTAATGGTAGTGTTTTATATTTCATTTCATAAAAATGAATATTTATTGAATAATATATCATTGTACACAATTGAATATTCACAGTATATTTATTCAATTAAATATTTTATTTCAACATCTGAAATAAACAAAATTTTTGACTCCTATATTTATATATTCACAGATATTTTCCACATGATATTGTACTCGTAAATAAATTGAATACGATAGACAAATTTGTTTGAACACAATAAAATAATATTTTGTTTCAATCAAATTTTTTTATTACAAATATCAGTACAATCTTCTCACTCAGTACATTCATTGCCTCACTACATATTCGCTACAGTTCACTCAGTCACTCAGTTGTACAAACACTCAGCTACATTTAATATTCACTACTTTTTGTACAAATTCGTACACTGTTTCATTTACTCTCTTGTCTTCTGTCTTCTGTCAGCATCACAGTCAGTCCAGTCTCTTGCTTACAAAAAAACACACACAGTAATCTGGAAGGAAAATATTTTATATTCTAGCAGATATAATTTTTATTTAAAAAATTTATTTGCCTTAGAATTTTGATATGTTTCTCATCATTTTTCATGAGTTGATCTAATTTATCTGTATATCCCTCTGTGTCTAGGCAGCTTGTGATATTCACAGTGATACACTGTAAATACCACAAGGTAGACAAATCATCTGTAGTGCTCACATATATATAATCTACACGTGGACTATACATGTATACCCATACATTGTATGTATATATACATATTACATTACATGGATAGGAAAATTATTCTGAATGAATGCAATACATAGGTGTATAAATATACACGTGTGCACTGCCTTGCCGATCAGAATGCAGTATAGCAACTAGGGAGCAGCCACGTGGATCAACTCGACTCAGCGCACATATATGATCAACATGCATATATGGACGAGCAAAATAAAGTGATGGCAAGCATGTAATAAAAAGTCACAAAGTTCACGCTAAATCAAGGCAGCAGCAAGTCCAAATGCAAACTCAACATGACTCAACATGTTTGTGTAAGCAAACAACATGGCAATATGGTAGGATAACTCAAGCATGCATAGGAAAAAACAATGGAACAACCTATTCTCTCAAGTCAGCGGTGCCACAAGACATGCAAGTGAAACAGAGTTCACAAAGGTGCACAAATTTGTTCAGGTTTGAAAATGGCAACAACAACATATACATGGAAATGGCCAATGCAAACTAAAACGAACATGAGCAGTTCAATTTTAATGTGCATGCACCGGTTTACAAGGGTTAACATGCTCATCAACAAATTTCAGAAATGCACAGCAAAATATCAAGAACATGTTGCAAGTTATCAATAAGATGAACCCAGATCCTTTCAAAGCCTGTTTGAAATCATGTACACAGTAAAAAGTGCCAGGTTCAATGTGATATACACAATCTTGATTTCAACCCAATGAGAAATATGATCAAGCCTGCTAAACAATAGATGGCAGAGTCAAATTCATGATTTCAAGTTATTGCATTCAAGAATTTCAGCAACACATTTTTAGGCTAGATGCAAATCATTGTTTACAGCAGAACTTTTTTAGGCAAGTATATGAAATTGTTTTCCAAGAAATATGCAAACAATTTTGGGCAAATTATCAACTCGATTGTTTCAGAAATAAATCATTTTTTATGGCATGGGAACAATCACACAAGTTATTTTTTGGCAAGAAATCAAATCAGGAATTTCGTAGGGCATGCCTAAGCAAATGAAAACCATTCATGTTTTTTTTAGAAAACATCAAGGACATTTTTTTGGCAAGAAACATTTATGGTCTCCAGAAACTACGGACTTGTTTTGGCAAGATTTCATTTCAAAAAATCAGTTTTTGAGCAATAAATCCATTCGACAGTTTTCATATATTCAATTTAATGAAGGCAACATATTTTTTCTTTCGATCTATATCTTTCCTGAAATCAACATTTATAGACACGACAAAAAAAAGCTTTTATTTTCCAAAGAATTTTTGGCAATCTCTTTTTGGGCAAAAATCCTTCAAAATACTTTCCAGTAAATGCAATGAACATCAACGTGGAATTTCCAGGAAATTCACTCAACAGCTAAGGAATTGAAGAGCCAAAATCACGCAACAAATCAGTCAAGTATTTCATGAAATCAGAGTGATGGTAGGAATAAATAATCCTATATATTTTACACATAAGTTCATCAATCAAAGATGTGGTAACTAAAAAAGGGAATTTCAGGCAACCAAGATCATGTTAGGAAATCAGAGAGCAATTTTTAGGATTGTATAATCCTATATAATCACGCTTACTTCCTCATCGGCAAAAAAATCAAAAACCACAAGCAACAAATTCAAGTAGAGAATCAAAAACAGAAAGCTCACTTTTTTGTTGGTTTCGATCGAGAGCATCCTAAATCTTTGGCAAACAAGAACAGAGACATATGAATATTATCCAAGAACAATTTTCCAGCAATTCGAAGTGACGATTTGGTATTTCCTCAAAACCCTAATTTAGTTTTCTATCGCCGGCCGACATTTGCTAGAGACAAAAATGAATCGGGTTAAAAATAGAAAGTGGGCCGGCCTAATTTTTAATATCAAAAGGGAGGGTTTTGATTTATTATCTTTATGTTGCATTGTTTAATTGTTTTGTAAACCATCGATCAGTTTTCTAGAGTCTATAAAATCTAGCCAATTTACTAGTGTCTGTAGTAACTAGGGTTTACTGGATACAGTTTTGTAGCTAAGGGAAAATATGATCTAGGGGATATAGATCAGTCTAGGGTTTGAGCATAGGGTTAGGACAGGAGCAGGGATTGCGAATTTACATGGAGTTGTAAGCGGGATTTGTTATTAACACCTAGTAGAAACCTTAGGAATGCAGCAGTAGGCAAGATTTGCCAAAGCTGGGTACTCTATGTGTTATTTATTTTCTGCATTTATTTTCTCTGCTGCTTCTGTGATCTGATTTTTTTAATATCTTATTAAATTTCAATAAACCCTATTCACCCCCTTTAGGGTTAATCTAGATCCAACAAGTGGTACCAGAGCCAGGTTATTCATTAACTCTAGGGATTGTTTCCCTAGTTGTCAATATAGCGAGAGTCGGTCCAGTGATATTCCAATTATTTTCAATGGGACAATTTTAATTTGGAAATCGAAAATCAAAATATATTTAAAATCTGTTAATTTTTAATATTGGAATATTATTGAAAATTTGGGAGATATGTTAGATAAGAAAAATAAAGTTGTCAATGCCTGTGTTATGCATATTCTGTATTCTTATCTCAGTAATAATCAACTTAATTTTATCTCTCATTGTTTGACTGCGCAGGATATTTGGAAAACTCTCAACAAATTGTATGGGACAGACAACAACTGCTCAAAATCCTAGAATGTCAAATCATATTCAAATATATGCTTGAAAGGAGAAACAAATGAAAAATCAAGTAGATCAGGCGATGGAGATTCAATAGACAATGAGACTGAAAGTTTCTCATACGAAGATTTAGTTTCTATGTGTGCCGACCTAACTAAATCTGTTGATAAACTCCAACTGAAAAACAAATCTTTGAAATCTAAAATTATTGAGTTGACCAGCAAAAATAACTGTTCAGAATTAAAAATTGAAAATGTCAGGAAATTTGAAAATTCTGATTATAAAGATTGTTTGAAACTGAAAACCGATCTCGATAAAACATTCACGAGCTGGAAAATGAAATACTGATTGTAAAAGAGAACGAGATTGAGTTATTAAGTTTAAAAGTTTTTCTGCAAAAGGTATTTGAAAATTTTAAGACAGCCAAAAATTCCAAACATGAAATTCTTGAAAAAGAAAGCCTGTTGAAAATTGAATCTATTTTGAAAGAGCTTGAAAATGAGATTGAAAAATTTAAGAGTTCTGAGAAACAACAATTTGGAAAACAAATTCAGTTTGAATTTGAGATTTTTGAATCCAAAACCAAAATCAAATTGCTTGAAAATGAAAACTTGGTTTTGAAACAAAATGATACTAAAAGGAGAAAGATCAGCATAAATCGTTGTTCAAATCCGATGAAAGAAAATTCTGATCTTATCGAAAATCAATGATCTTGAATTGAGTTTAGGACGTTTTTCAACTGGAGAAAAATCCTAGAATATGCTATTGAAAAATCAATTTTCTTCTAGTAATAGGAATGGTCTCGATTTTCGAGAAACAAATGAATTTGAATTCTTGTGATTTTAAAAATTCTTTAAATTGCTTTAAAAAGGTTTGTTTTGAAAATTTGAATTTCAAAGGGTTTTTGAATCACAAACTAGACAAGAGTTTGTTTGATATCTATTTAATCCATTTTGGACCTCAAAAACAAATAAAGAGAACTCAACTAAATTCAAATAGATTTGGGTTCCAAAAGGTACAAAGGTAAATTTGAGTGGATTGTTATACAAACAGGTTTGGGTACCAAAAGATGTGAACAAAACTGTGAGTGGTTTCACTAACTTTGTTGTACCACACAATCCCCTAAATTGTTAAGTACCGGAGGAGGCTAAGGAACTGCTTTGCAAATTTGTATTCAAACTGCTTCACATCTCTGAATTATTCAAAGTTCCTTAGCCAAGTTTGTTGAGTTAGAGATTCATTTGCTCACATCATATTCTGGTATGATCTCTAAACTCATCTCTGTTAATATTCTTTGTTTTTTCTTTGTTTATCCCTCCTTCTACGCCTTTAGTTTTTTTTTTTGAGCTGTCACTGCCATATTTTTTATTTTGAGCGTTATTACTTCAAATTTCAGAATTCATTATTTTCTGGAAATTCGCTTCAATTGAATAAAACTCTCATGTTTTAACCATATCCAAACCTTCAATTTAAACTTGTAAATTTTTGCAATTATTTTGAAGTTTAATTCTTTTTTTGTTTTCTGAATTCATAACAGTGTTGAAGTATTCATGTCCTATCTTAACACTGTTAATTTTGAATTCTAAAATTTTGAAGATCTGATAAATTAATGAAATTTCACACGCCTATGCTGTTTTGAGACTCTTCCAATACATTTTGGAAAGACTTTGTAACAACCCGGAAAATATGAACCAATTTAAAAAATTTAATTTGGCTATTTTAGTGGATTTTGAATATTTAAAATAAATTATTTTAAATAATAATGACAAAAATCTATTTTGATCGAAGTTATAGTGAATATTTTTATTTTAATTATAAAATAAGGCCTGAAATGGTGCGGTAGTTTGAAATTTTGAATTTGAAATTTGACTGACTGTACAGGATGCAAAATAAAACGGATTTTAGTGAAACCAAAAATATTTAATTCTGTTTATGAATATCTTTCTAATAAATCTGAAAAATCGAAATTTCATAGTGGGAATCAAAAGTTATGGCCAAATGAATTTTCAGAAAGGTCACTATGGAGTTAATATAGCCCGTGAAAATAGTCATTTGGCAAACGACCTCCGTTTTCGACAAAACCACTTATGTTGGATCCGGGATGTCGAATTATTGCTAGGTTTCAAATTCCATAATTTTTGGAGTTAATATGTGAGCGTGGAAAAGAAAAATGTGTTTGGTTGATTTCAATCAAATTGGATCGACCAGAAAATGGCCATTTTTCAAACGGTCTCCAAATTCGATGAAACTAGTTTTGTTGTGACTATATCATCAAAACATGGCTAGATTTATTTTTCTGGAATTTTTGGGATCAGTAGGTGGCCCCGACAAATTGAAATGGACGTTCAAATCAAATATTGAATGTTTTATATTTTAATTTGAAGAATAACTGGCTGAAACAGTCGAATGGGCCTATGAAACATATCCCATGTGTTCGGAATGGGGGTATTTAGTTAGTGGCAACAGCCGTTGGGTTTGATTGGGTGATCATATAGGAAAACCCTAATTTTTGAAATAATATATATATATATATATATATATATATATAGTCGAATGAGAATTTTTCTTTCATAAAATAATTTTTCATAAAATATAAACCTCCTCCCCCCCTCCCGTAACCCTCGACCGACGGCGGCTGTGTGCTCCGTTCTTCCTGGCCAAATTCTGGTCAAACCCTTTACAATTAGCCTTCACTCCAGTTAAACTTTTTGAAGATCTCAGCCCGGGCTTCAAATCCATCATACTCTCGCCCCCCACCGTGGCGCCAACATCGAGATTTACGCCCATGAACTTGCTAAGTTCATCGGGCCGCCGTGGAGTTATCACGCCGTCGAGTTCGACATAGGTGCCATCGATAGGCGCGCCTCACGACGCCCTACATCGTGGTATGGTCTGATTTCGACCAAGTGCTGCGGATTGAAAACAATCGCTAAACCTAGTTTCGAGCTTCCAGCTGAGGTATACGGCTGTTTTAAAATTAACTGTTTATAGCGCTTTTAAGCGTTGCTATTTATGATTTTTCAAATAAAAATGATATCTTTTTCGTATGTTGACGAAATCCAGTGAAACAAGAGACATTGGACTTGTGTGGACGTCTTCTACATTCTAGAAGAGACCGGATATTTTTCTGAGCTTCCTACAATTTTATAAGGAGTGGAACCAAATGTGAGATTTTTGAATTATAAATGATATGGAATGACGATGTATAAATTATATAATCGATGTATGAGTTATATAAGCGTTGTACACCTCATGTATAAGCGTTGTATAAGTTGTATGTGCGATGTATAAGTTATATATGCATTGTAAATATCATATTTGCGTTGAATGGAATTGAAATGAAATCGAAATATATTTATGTACGTATATCTATATACATATATATACTCCCCTCATCCACAGACCATGGACGATATATATTAGTTATGATTGTTTGGATTTGGTTAATGTGAAATTTGGTGAATAATACGAATGGTTGATTTGATTTGATTGATTGTGGTTGAAATCCCAATAGGATTAGTATATGGGAAAATTCGTCTGCATACGAACTAGATATTGAAATCCCCATTGTCAAAAGCTGCGAGACTTTAAGGTAGAGCGAGGAGTTGTACTCGGGACGATGCCGGTTTTAACTACCCTGCTGTTATGCTGCCGAAATTTTCTGAAAAATTCCTGTGTTTGATTTGTATTCATGTATTGAAATATATTCATGTGTTGGGAAAAATATTCCTTTTTGAAATAAAATTGTTTGAACGATACGAACTTTGCAAAGATCCAACGGTTGGATTGCCTGGAATGTTTAATTCAAATCTGAATGAAAACAGGGCCAGAATGGATTATATATATATATATATATATATATATATATAATTAAAATTAGATTGAATAACGAAGCCGCAGTTCGTATTTTGAAACCGTGGTTTCAAATGATTGTACCGGGAGATCCGACCATCGGATTTTCCCGAAACTGAAACCGTTGGGTTCGCTTTGGAAATATCTTTCCAAACGATACCAACTTTGCAAAAACGGTTGGATTGTCTGGAATGTTTAATTCAAATCTGAATGAAAATAGCGCCAGAATGGATTATATATATATATAAATATAATTAAAAAAAATCGAATAACGACACTGCAGTTCATATTTTGAAATCATAACTTTAAATGATTGTACCGGGAAATCCATCCATCGGATTTTCCTAAAACTGGAACCGTTGGGTCCGTTTTGGAAAGATCTTTCCAATGATATAAAATATGTAAAGATCCAACAGTTAGATTTTCAGATATGTGTAAATCAAATCTGGAGAAAAACAGCGCCATGGCCGCGTTATGGCCTGAAGCGTCGTCTGAATAAATTGGCTATATTTAAATAAATAAAAATAGCGGTAAATCTCTATAAAATATTATAAATGATATGGAATGGAAATAAACTGAATTTACTCGGTTTATAGGATATTTGATGGTTGAATGTGTTTGACGTGAAAATTACATTAATGAACTGAATTATGGATGTCAGATAATTTAACCATTGAAAAGAACTGATTTAAAATTCTAAATATACATGAATTGTTTGAAAGGGCAGAGTTAATTCTCATTTCAAATAATTGGTTGACGGTTAGAAGTCAAAGAAAAGAAGATGGTGTAAGACCGAGGATCTTCACATCGAATGGATGGCTACTGATGCCTTTGATGGGAGTTGTTGCCCTGAAGGGGTTACGGTGGTGGTCGTCCGGACGTACTTGTTGATCATTTGGATGTGCGAGGGCGTCTCTCATGTATTGGACATACGGGAGAGGAATAAGGTGCCTCCGGTTTCGTTCAGACCCATAACAGACTTGTAAATAGATGTGTGTCTGACGTTGTAGATTGACAACGTGGCATACAGAGATGCTGTTATCAAAGCTTTTGTTGAAAAGCAGAGCTTTGTGGTTGATGATTAAAGCACGGCTTTAAATAGCTAGCTTTGTGTTTAGCGTTGATTCGCGAGCCTCACACCCCGGTATGAGCCAGAAATGGGAGAGGACCACAGGGAGGACCTGTGTTTCGTTCTAGCACGGAGTGGTATTTTGGGTTTTACACGCCCGGACATTTTACTTATGTGGATGATGGATAGCGAGGCGCCTCGGTTATATCGGTCGCTCCAGGGTCGATGGTTTGGTCGGTATATGACCAGTTGACGCCCCATAGGGCGGGGAAACGCAGTGTTCAGGCATTTTAATCCACTCCATATGGACCAGCCCTGACGATCCAAGGGTCACTCGAGCTCTGATCCTGAGACACGGGATAGAGCATCTCGAAGTGGTAAGGACGATCCCTTGCCTTGGTACATGGCGGAATTCCAATTTCCAAATACGACATCGCGCGGTCTTGATTGTATACCTATATATGGCGACATAGTGGTATGGGGAACTCATGTTGTTTATGATTGATACTTATGATTGAAATTGTTTTTGAAACATATAAACACTAGTAATAATATCAAATGCTTTTGTTTTATAAGTATCAGGCATATTTTGGCCATTATAAGGTAAAACTCTATCCTCTGGTTTGCGTTGCATTGTGTGATGGGAACTGAGTCTTATAATGGCTTCATTTTTATATAAAGCATGGCGATGTTTTAATGATTCACTTGTTTTTAGCACTGGCAATCCAATGGAGTAAACCCGTTCCGCGTTAGCGGCGTGGTCCTGTGATTGGCCTTATTATAAAATAAGTTAAATAGATTTCTCATACCAATCCCATGACTAACTCATAGTTTGTTTTACTTGCAAACTCGGGTGCCTTATTTTCTACATAGGCAGCCTTGTATTTAGGTTTTAACAGGCTCTTTCTGGATAGCTATGGAGCTGAAGATGGATTTTATCACTTCTTTCTTTTTATGTTGTTCAGCTCCTGTTGTACATATTATGTTTTGATTCCGCTGTAGACATTTTGTGTAAAGATGAAACTATATTTTGTACTAAGTATGATCCTGTATACTGTGTAACTCTGATGATTATGTTTATCCAGTGTATTCTGTTGTAAATTATCTGGTGTATTTATATATTTCTGTTCTGTTGTTATCTGTTTATGTGTTATATTCCAAATATTACCTTTGCCACCGTGAATGGGGTTTAAGGTTGTTGATACCAAAAATTGGTATAACAACCAAAATGGTATTTCTAAACACGTTACCTAATCGGAGGCGAGATGCTTAGAAAGCACGTCACCTTTTTAGAGGCGGGGCGTTAGAAAACCTTTAGAGTTATGTGAGGCCATATCTAACATTCAAAAGCATCAAAATACCAAAATAAAGAAAGAAGACAAGAATTTTATAGTGGTTCGACTCTTATTCGAGTCTACGTCCACTTTGAAGATTGGATTTCATTAATCACCAAAAGATTACAACATTTGCTCCATTATACATTCATACAAGCTCCTTTGACATGCATTTGTCCTTACAACTGATTGAAAGAATGGATGAAAGCTTGGAGTATTTTATGCCAATCCCTCCATGGATGCCATGGATGAAAGCTCCTTAGATCTTTGGGTGAATGATCAAGAAGAAATGAAGAAGTGCGTGAAATGCTTATGCTTGTTCCTCCATGCCAACTATGCTCCTCATGCTCCAATGTTCCATAGACTTATGATTGATGATAGAGAAGAGATGTAAGAATGCTTGGAGAAATCCCGAAAGAAATTAGGCAGCACCTCCTCGTAGTTCCAAAAAAAGTCCCCTCAAATGATGGAGGTAGGGTCCTATTTATAGGCGGAGAAATGGCTGAAATCTTGTATTCAGGGGCCTGGTCGGTATTTTAGGTATTTACGGAAATGCCACTGCCAGTTGTCACCAGTTGTTTCCAGCTGTCACGCCATCACAGGTCGTTTTTAGCGCTTTGGCCGACCAGGAGCTTCCGCCAGAAGAAAGGACGACCAGGAGGCTAGAATGCGGAGCGGATCGACTAGGATGCTTGGAACAAACGGACCAGGAAGCCTTGAAGCTTGTTGGTGCGATCAAGAGCTAGTAAACGACCAGATACCTTGTATATTTGGAGCGACCAGAGACCTTCTGTATTTTAGAGCGATCAAGATTCTTCAGTATTTTTGGAACGACCAGATCTTTTAGCATTTTAGAGCGATCAAAGCTGTTGAATATTTGGAGCGATCGGTAATCATTGGCCTTCGGAACGACCAGAAGCTTTTAGTTCTTTGGAACGATCGAAACAACTTCGTGTTTGAAGCGACCTGGGGCCTTCGCTGAACTGAGTGATATTGAAGCTTTGAGGCTTGCTGGAGCGACCAGAGCTCATGAGAGCGACTGAAATCGACCAGCTTTAGGGCGACCAGGACTCTTGCACTACGACCGCTCCCTTTTAATAACGACAGGACCGATCCCTTCTTCAAAGCGCTTAAAACCGACCCATATTCTCTTGGGTCGATCAGATGGATAACATTTTGCCCCTCGAAGTGTCATAGTTTTTATAAGAACTGTGGGCTTCGAAATATTAGTTGATCGATCTGCTTCAATTAAGGATCGGTTTTGGACGCAGTCCTCAGGGGTCGGTTCTGGAATTAGATTGAGGGGTCGGTTTCTGATGAAGAGGCCGGTCGTCCTGCCTATATAAATTTCTTTTGACCCTTGGTGTTCCTCACTTTCTCGACCCCGTTGTTTTACACTTTAATGGCGGCGCTCCTTTGAAGAGGAATTCTTCGATCTCCATCCCGTTTCTACCGGTTTGAATCAAGACTTCAATCCATCTTCAAATTTCTGCAAATAATTCAAATCGCGATCGTTCAACTTTGCATATCGGTGGAGTTTGGAAATTCGATCGAAGCTTTTTCAACTTGCTAATCCGATCTCAGGTATACGCTTTTCCTTTTTTGTTTATTCGTGTAGAACCAACATTGTCTTCTGGATTTGGCTACATTCTTGGGTTTGGATTGTATTTGGATCGGTTTTAGATGCAGTATGGTAATATGTGATTAAACCTGTGAATTCGAACCGGTCTTGGATGTACAATTGCAACCTATAATTGAATTTGTGAACTTGAATCCCTGTGTGTATTGAAATGTTTACTAGCAAAGTAGCATCCAATTTGAATTGGTAAGTGATGATTTTGAAATGAGAACACTCATGTTTTTCTTTGCTGTGATATTGATCGCGATATGCTTGTGTATATGTCTGAATGATTCGTACAAGTATGATTTTTACTTGAATCGCTATGTATTTTCAACAAAAAATCATGCTTCTTTTCCTCTATGCAAACAACTTGGTCGTTTTTAGACCAACTGGGTGATCGGTTTTAGACGAGCAGCCCTCTTTTTGGCCGACCAGGATAGTTTGGCTTGAATCAACTTTATCTGACAGGACCGACCCAGGTGGATTTTAACCTCGACCGTCCAGGTTGAAACTGATTTCGAATTAACTTTATAATGACCAGCCTTAGGATGTTTTTACCGATCCAGAAGAGGCTAATTTTACGAGATAAGGTTTTGACTGGCTTGGAACGACCAGGTACTCTTTCAGTCTTGAGCGACCGGGGCTCGACTGGCTTGGAGCGACCAGGTGCTCTATCAGCTTTGAGCGACCGGAGCTTGACTGGCTTGGAGCGATCATACGCTTTGCCAGTTTTGAGCGACCAGGGCTTGGCTGTTTTTAGAGCGACCAGGCGCTTTTCCAGTTTTGAGCGACTGGGCCTTGACGGGGTTCGAGCGACCAGGTCTTAACCAGTTTTTGAGCGATCAAGGATTTCTAGTTTTGTTTTTCCTTGAAGGGATTTTCCCGACCAAGGAATGGTTGACCCGGTGCGATTAAGGCTTTTGTAGTTTAGGGCGACCAGATGCCATTTCAGAACGACCAAGTGTTTTAACCAGCTAACGCCGACCTTGTTTTTGAGCTTTATTAATATTCCTGTAGTTTGTTTTTCCAACATACTTGTTTGTGTAGAAATGATGACCAGACGAAAATCTCGCCATTTTGTTGAGGGAACCTCTCCAACTAGAGAAGCTGGGACCTCTGATCAAAATATCGAAACCTCTTCTGTTGCTACCACTGAGATGAATGTTGATCAGAACTCCCCAATCATTCGATGTCTTTCTTACAAACCTGCTGATAGTTGTGTGTCAAAACTTGACGTTGATGCGTATCAAAGAATATGCAAACAATTTAGCCTTTCTGAAGATGAAGTCAGATTCCCAGAAAGAGACGATTTATCTGATCGTCCCCCCGTTGGATACGTAACAGTTTGTAAGGGGATGTTACAGAGTGGAGCGATCCCTCCCTTCAATCCTTACTTAGAAATGATTCTGAAAAATTTGGCTATCGCTCCTTATCAACTGGCTCCCAATGGCTACTTCATTGTTACATGCTTATATGTGCTGTTTATGAGAGTTTTGAAGCGCGAGCCCACCTTCAAGGATATATGCTCGTTATACTCTTTTAAGAGACGAAAGAAGGAGCGTCCCTCCTTTATCTTCATGGAAAGCAGGAGATCCAGGGTTATAACTGGCTTATTTGAGAGTATCAAAGGATTTCCTGACCAATTTTTCTATGTGCGGTGTCCCGACAACTTTTTTGGTCGATGGGCCGAAGGAGGTAAATGTTCATAGGAATTCTATTTTACCTCCGATGATTATGTATTGATTTTACTTTTTCTCACAGAGACTCCTTCTGATCAAGACACAGACATTAATGAGCCTCTGCTGGAATCATTGTTATCCGTGAGCGAAACTGAAAGAAGTAGACAGTTTTTAATTTGCGACGAGTTCCTTCGACAATACAAGCTTCTTCCCCCATCCCGTACCCTGACGGCGAAAAGAACGGCTAAGAAATACTTGACAAAATGTGCACAAGCCGGCAGTGGTAGTGGTAGTAAAAAACCTTCGAGTGCCCTTAAGGAACATAAAGATTCTCCTAAAAAGCAGGCCGATGTCTTGACGATTCCGGAGAGAGCCACTGAGGCCGTTTCCGAAAAACAAGCTGTCATCCCGGAAATCCCGGAGGAAACTACGGGGGATCAGCCTCCCTCAAATACTGAAGAAGAACTTGTTCAACGTGAGGGTAAGCAACTCGCAGTAGGAGAAACTACCTTAAATGTTGAACAGAACGTTGGAGATGTTCTTGAGGATCTGACTATGGCAAGTACTCAAGATAGAGACTCCGCAGGTACTTTTGGCGAACTTCCTGATCTAGAGTCTATGCGATACCTTAACAAAGATGATACCCCTGTTTCAGGTTTCGCAGTTCCTAATGTTCAATCTGATCCCAACGTTCCGGAGATTCCTGGACCAGTTCCAGATACGAGAATAAACTTAGGATCGGAGTCTAACACAGGCTTATTAGGCATGTTTTTGTTTTTGCTTTTAGGATTAAGCTTGCTTTCAGAGTTGCACTTTTAACTTCTTACTCTATATCTTGGTTTACTTCCATGTTCTCAAGTGCTAAATGATCTCATTATTATTTTTCTTTTTAGGAATGAAGTCATCATTCATTGACGATTTCCGAAAAAGGAGGCAAAGTTCTGATACACTTGCTCGGCCAAAGAAAAAGATCAAGCAAGCTCCTCCTCAACCCCAAAAATCACATGGCCAACATCCCACTTCTTCTCATCCTTCTTATGAACAGCTTCTAGAGCAAAGAGCCTGGCTTGATGATTATGAACAATCGGCGGAGGAGGAGGCAAGGCAGAAAAGGGAGGAGCCTCAAAGGAGAAGACGAAGGAGTGGAGATGACCCTCTTACGGAGATCCCCCAGAAGCGTGCCCCAGGATACGTTCCTCCTTATCCCACTCAGGCCGAGCTTCAAGCTATCATGTCGAGGCCGCGTGAAATACTTGATGTGGAAAGGGAACTTGGATGCCCCAGCCCCCCTCTTAGTCATAGATTTGGAGATTGGGATTTGAGGGGTTTGAACTTTGATGTGGACGTCCATCCCACAGATAGACGGGACATGACAGAGATGGTGGCGAAAGCTCGGGGAATCCTGGATGATATTGGCAAAACCGTTGATCTGCGCCTCAAAGCATGGGAACAATTTTGTTATGATTTTCATAATCTTAACACCAAACGGATTGAAAGCATTAAAACCCTGGAGGACGAAAAGGCTCAACTTATCCAAGTTGTGAAAGCTCAGGATACGAAGATTTCTGTTCTAGAACGGGGTTCCAGGGTTAACGAGCTAGAATCCGAGATTGAAAAGCTTCGCAAGGAGCTCGAAGATGCCAAGAATACAGAGGTCGAGCTTAATAAGCGGGCTGACGATGCTGTAAAAGCACAAGAAGAAGCTGAAGCTCAGCTGGCTTTGAGCAGAAGGACTGTATCTGTTCGTGAATCTGAAATCGCCTCTCTTCGCGATAAGCTTGAAGTCGAAACTGCCAAGTCCTCCTCCTTAGAAAAAGAGAAGCAAGAATCTCTGAACCAAGCCCGCAGAATTAAGGAAGAAGATGAAGCAACCTTTATAGAATTCTATGTCTGCAGTGTTATGTATGGGGGAAGCCTCCGCTTCCTAGGAGAAGGCTATGGAGATACGCTTGCTCGTGTTTGGGAGGAGGTTTTGAAGCGTTACAAAGATTCCGATGACTACCAGCTCCAACTCGAGTTGCTGGATGAAGATGATCGAGAGGCCTTAGCCGAGGGCAGAAATTCTCTTGGGATCCATCGGGGGGAATCATCCGGGGTTAAGTCTTCAGGTATATTTATTGAGGATACTTTCACCAAATTAACTGATGGTGCCATAATCTCAAGCCCTGTATTCCATGCAGATGTTGCAATTCCTCCCTCTGCAGCTGGAGGAAACAGTGATTTTGAGGAAACAATAAACCTCGGTGATTATGAAATCAGCACACATCCTCCTGCTCCAGGTAGAGATGATATGGATGAAGTGATACTAGATTTAGATTACTTTTTTTGCTTCTTTGGAGTATTCTAAGCTCATGAGTTGCTATAATTATGCAACGAATTCGCTTTCACCATCACCTCCTGTTGGCGGGTATACTGCTATGGTGATGGATGTCGTTGAAACTGACTTGCCTTTATTCAATACAAGCTTACTTGCTGGTGTTTCCAAAGGACTAACATTCTCCCAACCAGGTTCGCAGGAGGAGAGAATTGATGCTATCGAAACCCTTGACCGAGATATTAGTAAGCTTCGTGAGGAAGAAGAGCATGATTCTGAGGCAACTATCGACGACATCATTGTTGATTCAAGTAAAGAGGATGCTTCTCCTTCTAAGCGGAAACATCATAAGCGTGCTATCAAGAAGAAGAAGACCGTTGATTCGCCAACTCTTGGGGGTCCTTCATTGAGATCTGGAGACCCAAAGAAATAGTGGCTTGGATTCTTGCTTTGCATTTATCAATCTTTCATTCAGACCGGATGTATATGCGGGTGCCGGCCCTCGCTTATGACTTGAACCATTTGCACTTAATAATGTTGTGACTTGATTCTGTGTTTGAATGTGGTGTGGTGATGCTTTGTGTTTCTATATTCTAAACCTTGTCCTTACTTTCTTCTGCATATTCTGGGTTATACATCATGCTTGCACACCACACTTTGCATATTTTGCTCATTTATGAATTTCCCACTTACAAACGGTTGAGATGATCCTTTGGTATGTGAGAAATCAAGGAGCTGCTTTTTGCTTTGTGTCGTGATATGTGATATGCCCTCGTACCATTGGATTGTTTCAACCTTTATATATCGAAGGTGGATATTTGGATGCTTTTGATTCTTTATACGAACCTTGCACGCTTTGTTTGGAATTCTCAATCCTTTGCGTCCTGATGCGTTGGGTATTCGAGAAATGTTTGAATGCCTTTTGAAGGTTTTCCTTGTCAAAGACTCAGTAATATCGTAGTCAAGTTTTTTCTGACTTTGATTTATTGACTGAGCACCCCTGGAGAAGACTCAGTTTATTATTCGACTGAGAATCCTCGGAGAGGGTTTGGATTAAGAGACTCGGTTATAACGCAATCAGATTTTGTCCGACTTTGGGTTATTTGGCCGAGCACCCTGGAGAAGACTCAGTTTATTATTCGACTGAGAATCCTCGGAGAGGGTTTGGGTTAAGAAACTCAGTTATAACGCGATCAGATTTTGTCTGACTTTGGGTTATTTGACCGAGTACCCCTGGAGAAGACTCAGCTTATTATTCGACTGAGAATCCTCGGAGAGGGTTTGGGTTAAGAAACTCGGTTATAACGCGATCAGGTTTTGTCTGACTTTGGGTTATTTGACCGAGCACCCCTGGAGAAGACTCAGTTTATTATTCGACTGAGAATCCTCGGAGAGGGTTTGGGTTAAGAAACTCGGTTATAACGCGATCAGATTTTGTCTGACTTTGGGTTATTTGACCGAGCACCCCTGGAGAAGACTCAGTTTATTATTCGACTGAGAATCCTCGGAGAGGGTTTGGGTTAAGAAACTCGGTTATAACGCGATCAGATTTTGTCTGACTTTGGGTTATTTGACCGAGCACCCCTGGAGAAGACTCAGTTTATTATTCGACTGAGAATCCTCGGAGAGGGTTTGGGTTAAGAAACTCGGTTATAACGCGATCAGATTTTGTCTGACTTTGGGTTATTTAACCGAGCACCCCTGGAGAAGACTCAGTTTATTATTCGACTGAGAATCCTCGGAGAGGGTTTGGGTTAAGATTGCGCCTTCTTTTGGACCATATTTCTCCTGTAAAGCTATGGCGAGTTTTATGTCGGAAAGCAGGATGACGGAGGTATCGTGTCCTGTATCCATAGCTGTGCATCCTTTGGATATATGATCAAAGACACGCGAATATAAAGCTTAGACAGAATCAGAAGTGCTGCTGGATTCATACTCATGTAATTTCATACAAAGTATTTACTATATTCATAGAAAAATACAAAAGAACATGAGTTAGAAAATCATTTGAAATAACGACGAAGGTGATCACTGCTCCAGGCCCTTGGGAGTTCTACTCCATCTGTAGTTTTGAGTTTAAAGGTACTGTCCAGAAGCTTTTGATTGACAATAAACGGCCCTTCCCAATTGGGGTCAAAGACTCCTGTATGTCGTTATATGCTCCTGCGCGGGGGAGGTCTTTAATTGCTATAAAGGAGTTTCATGGATGCAGAGAGGAGTCTCCGCATCCTTCTGAATTTTGTATCTCCGAGCTTCAATCAGTTCTGCCATATAGCATTCTCTCGATTCCTGAGGATCCCCTTTGATAACTCCCACCCCATTTGCGGTCGGGAACTTCATCATCAAGCACCAAGGAGCAAGAGCTACCCTGAAGTCGGCAAGTGCTGGCCTTCCCAAGAATGTATTGTACCCTGAAGGTGAGTCAATTATAACAAAAGATTGTATCATGGAGACTTGCCTCTCTCCCTCTCCTAGCTCTACAAGGAGATCAATCACACCGATTGGATGAGTTGGTATGCCAGTGAACCCGTGTATTTTGTCTTTGCTAGCTCGCACATTATCCATGGATAGACCCATTTTAGAGAAAGTACTGTAAAACAGAACGTTCACGGATGCTCCGTTATCAATCAACACCTTCTTTACTATTGCTGGACCCAAGCCAATGGTGATCACCATTGGGTCAACAGTTGGAACCAACATTCCGTCGGAATCCCGATCCCGGAAGATAACATCTTCGCAGGATGTTTTAGGCATTTTTTGACGAAGAGAATTATTGCAAACCTCAAAACCGTCTCCTTTTAGAATGCTTTTTGGTTCATTAGTATACCTGATCATATCCTCCCAAGTATCCCCTGCAGGATGAGGTCCGCCACTGATTATATTGATAACAGGTCGAGGAATATTCGCAGGTGTTCTTCTGTCTTGACTTGGATGGACCTGCTGCCCCTGGGCAGGCTCGGTATCTGATGAACGCTTTACATACTCCTGGAGACGATTTTGCCTTATCAATTGTTCAATCAAGTTTTTCAGGTGTCGACATTCATTAGTGTCGTGTCCCGGTCGATTGTGAAATCGACAGAACCTCCCTGAGTTTGCAGCTTCTTCGGACACCTTTACTGGCTTTGGGCTCGGATAGCCCTCTGCATCCTTCGTTGCCATATATATATGCTCGATTGTATCATTCAACGGAGTAAAATCCGTTGGCTTGAAGAAACGCCGTTTCTTGGAGTCCTTATCATTTCTAGCATCATTACTGCTTCCTCTCTTTTGACCTTCCCCAAAATTTTCTTGACTATTCTTTTTGGGAGCTTCCTTCCTTTCCGGGACCACCTTAGTTTTGACATTGCCAACGGAATAGATAGGATCATCTTCAAGACACATGTATTCCTCGGCTTTGTCATAAATTTTTTCTAGCGTCTCAGGTTTCTTTCTTTTTAGCCACCTTCCGAACTCAGACAACTTATCAATGCCCCCCTTTAAGGCCATTAGAATTAGCCTTGGCTCTTGGGTCCCTACTTCTGCAGCAGCAGCATTAAAACGATTTAAGAAAGACCTTATCGTTTCACCAGGAGCTTGTTCTAGTTCATTGAGGGACATGATATCTCTGACCTTTGTTGTTTGGAGGCAGAACTGGTCTCAGAAGCATCTTGCCAATGTGGAAAAGTCATCAATAGATCGGGGAGGCAACCTTGTGAACCATAATGACGCAACCCCTTCCAAATACACCGGGAAGTATAAGCACTTAAGTTCGTCAGTTGCTTGTGCCCCATCCATGTGTTGATCGTATCGAAACAAAAACACATTGGGGTCGCCTGTCCCGTTATAAGCTTGGATTGAAGGAGGTTTGAATTTGCATGGGAAAGTTGTCTTTTTAATCCTTTCAGTGAGGGGAGTTTTGGACGGTGCGAATTCCCATTCAGCCTCATTATCGTTTCGAGATTGGCTTTCCTTCATAAGCTGTTGGACCATTTTCTTGAGGCGTTCCTTCTCAGGGAGGCTATCTGCGGGGCGGACACCTTTGTCTTGACCGGAGGCTTGCTTGAGCAAACCATCGCGGTTGCGACTTAAGGGCCCTGGCCTTTCTTGGTTGGAAAGTGCCCCTTTGGCAGAATTGGCCGCTTGATGAGAAGTGATCCCTGCAGTGCGGTTCCGATCAGCTTGCTTCGAAGTCTCATGCTTTCCTTTATCAGGATCGGAGATTTCTTGAAAAGATTTTTCCCGATTTGGACTAGAAGAAGAAGAACCAGCATCCTCTGCACGAATGGGCTTAGAGGCCATCTTTGCCGTAGCGGCCTGAAGAGCAAAGAGAGAATCAAGTTTTGTCAACATGGCTTTGTTAGCTATCTCTAGCTGTTGCGTCAATCCAGCGACAGCTTGATCAAGCTCGCCTCTTGTGACATTCACACCTCCATTAGAAGTCTCTCCCACTTCAAATCGGTTAGCCATGGGGGTCTCATCCCGATTTTCTCCGTTAGAGATTCTAATTCTAGCTTCCTTATTTGCTTTTGGCGGCATTATTTCAGAAAGCAATTTGAACTTTGCAGAAAATCCGTCAGAAGGTCCAAATCGCAAGCTGGAGCGAGCTATTTTAAGGCTTAGCTTCAAGATCTCAAGATCTTCGTAGTATACTTGATGCCATAAAGTAGATCTGGCCCCACGGTGGGCGCCTAATTGTTGATACCAAAAATTGGTATAACAACCAAAATGGTATTTCTAAACACGTTACCTAATCGGTGGCGAGATGCTTAGAAAGCACGTCACCTTTTCAGAGGCGGGGCGTTAGAAAACCTTTAGAGTTATGTGAGGCCATATCTAACATTCAAAAGCATCAAAATACCAAAATAAAGAAAGAAGACAAGAATTTTATAGTGGTTCGACTCTAATTCGAGTCTACGTCCACTTTGAAGATTGGATTTCATTAATCACCAAAAGATTACAACATTTGCTCCATTATACATTCATACAAGCTCCTTTGACATGCATTTGTCCTTACAACCGATTGAAAGAATGGATGAAAGCTTGGAGTATTTTATGCCAATCCCTCCATGGATGCTATGGATGAAAGCTCCTTAGATCTTTGGGTGAATGATCAAGAAGAAATGAAGAAGTGCGTGAAATGCTTATGCTTGTTCCTCCATGCCAACTATGCTCCTCATGCTCCAATGTTCCATAGACTTATGATTGATGATAGAGAAGAGATGTAAAGAAATCCCGAAAGCAATTAGGCAGCACCTCCTCGTAGTTCCAAAAAAAGTCCCCTCAAATGATGGAGGTAGGGTCCTATTTATAGGCGGAGAAATGGCTGAAATCTTGTATTCAGGGGCCTGGTCGGTATTTTAGGTATTTACGGAAATGCCACTGCCAGTTGTCACCAGTTGTTTCCAGCTGTCACGCCATCACAGGTCGTTTTTAGCGCTTTGGCCGACCAGGAGCTTCCGCCAGAAGAAAGGACGACCAGGAGGCTAGAATGCGGAGCGGATCGATCAGGATGCTTGGAACAAACGGACCAGGAAGCCTTGAAGCTTGTTGGTGCGATCAAGAGCTAGTAAACGACCAGATACCTTGTATATTTGGAGCGACCGGAGACCTTCTGTATTTTAGAGCGATCAAGATTCTTCAGTATTTTTGGAACGACCAGATCTTTTAGCATTTTAGAGCGATCAAAGCTGTTGAATATTTGGAGCGATCGGTAATCATTGGCCTTCGGAACGACCAGAAGCTTTTAGTTCTTTGGAACGATCGAAACAACTTCGTGTTTGAAGCGACCTGGGGCCTTCGCTGAACTGAGTGATATTGAAGCTTTGAGGCTTGCTGGAGCGACCAGAGCTCATGAGAGCGACTGAAAGCGACCAGCTTTAGGGCGACCAGGACTCTTGCACTACGACCGCTCCCTTTTAATAACGACAGGACCGATCCCTTCTTCAAAGCGCTTAAAACCGACCCATATTCTCTTGGGTCGATCAGATGGATAACAAAGGTTGTCACAACGTGGTATCAGAGCTTTGGTTAAGCTTAGTTCGGGAATATAACATATTAACGAAATCGTCAGAAATAGAACCAGTAGTGTTCTAGGACGGATCACTCATTTCAGATAGGATCAGTAATATCCTAGAATGAGTGTAGCAGAATGAAATACATCCCGATGGACACATTTACATTCAAGTATATGTCTCTATGTTTTAAAAATATACATACCTTTTCTGTTAGCCTAACACCTTGTCTGCTATTTGCAGACATTGAAAAATGAGTGGCAGAAGTAGAAGAGGTAGGTCAGAACCAGATATTGAGGCTCTATTAAACAAGTATCGAAATCTGGGTGGAGTACCGTTCTCAGGCAATGAATCCATTATTCAAACACAAGTATGGATGCGCTCTGCTGAGAAAACTTTTGAAGGTTCAAAGCTAAGA
The DNA here is from genome assembly GCA_030737875.1 of Allium sativum. Classification (NCBI taxonomy): domain Eukaryota; kingdom Viridiplantae; phylum Streptophyta; class Magnoliopsida; order Asparagales; family Amaryllidaceae; genus Allium; species Allium sativum. The sequence goes on along the minus strand of CM060913.1, from coordinate 765,079,554 downwards.
GATGATCAGAAAAGATTACTGGCATCTTGGGCGCTCAAAGACGAAGCTTTAATCTGGTGGGACACGGTCATTAAAGATAATCCAGAAGGTAATATTACCTAGGATAGATTTAAAGAAATGTTCAATGAAGAATTTGTTCCTCCAAAAGAAACTGAGCGGTTAAGTGATGAATTCTACTATCTGATACAAGGAGATATGACCATTCCGGAATATCATAAGAAATTCAACGAACTTTCTCGTTTTGCCCCGCATCTAATTCAAAATCCAAAGATGAAGAATCTGAGGTTTATTAACAGGCTTCAAAGAAAGTACCAAAGTAGTGTAACTGCACATGTGCAACAATCTTTTTCTGAAATGATATATATGGCTTATCATTATGAAGATTTAGATAAGCAAGGCCTTTTGAAGGACGAAGAGGAATGTAGTTCTAGCAACAAAAGGAAATTTGAAACTGATAGCCCAGATACAAGTACGCAGCCTGAGGCAAGTACGACGTCTGGGGTCAGAAAGAGGCCTAGAGTCAATAGGAAAAAGGTTAAATGTGAGAAAGGACCAGTAACAAATGCCACCTGCTCTAACTGTAATCGGAAAGGGCATTTGGTGATAAACTGTGGATCCTTAAAGAAGCGATTAAAGGGTGGATTTAAATCCAAGAAGGGATTTCAAGAGAATAGAAAATGCAATCTTTGCCATCAGGCTGTCCATCTTTCAAAGGTTTTCTAACTCTTGAAGAAATCTGAAGTAGTGCGAGTGAATGAAGTGGCAGAAGTTCCGGCATCCTCAGTCAGTCAAGCGAGGCCAGATGTTTTAGAAGGCACGCTTACTATCAAAGATATTCCAGTTAAAGTACTGTTTGATACAGGCGCATCGCGAAGCTTTATTGCAAGAAATGCGGTTAAGAAACTGGATTTGAATCTGAAAAAGCTTAAAGCACCCATGACCGTCCATAATCCGGTTGGGTTCCCTCGATCTTAGTTGGATTTGTGGGGTGCCTGTTTCTTTTTCCCATTATCGGTTCCCTACCTTCGCGATCGTCATGAATTTTATAGAATTTGATCTTATTTTGGGATTGGATTGGTTGACCAAATATGAAGCTGAGGTTAAATGTCCGACAGAGTCGTTAAGGCGAAGATTAAATCAGGAGACTATATAACCATTCCATGTGAAGGTCCGAATTCGGATAGAAAAAACTTTTGGTCATCTTTGGATGCTTCTCCTGCTCAAATAGAAAAGATTCCTGTCATTACAGAGAATGTTCCAGTAGTCGTAGAAAATATTCCCGTCGTCAAGAATTACGGGGATGTGTTTGAAGAAGTTGTTAACTTACCTCCGCCTAGAGAAATAGATTTCAAGATTGCTTTAATTCCGAATGCAAGGCCAGTAGTTCACGCTATTTGAAGAATGACCTTGAAGGAAAAAGAAGAGTTAGACAATCAGACTCGACAGCTTGTATGGAAGGGTTTTATCAGGCCTAGTTTCTCTGATTGGGGAGCAGTAGTGGTGTTTATCCCGAAGTCAGACGGTACTCTCAGACTATGTGTGGATTATCGTTACTTGAATAAGAAGACATTAAAGAACAAATATCCATTGTCGCAGATTGATGATTTGCTTGATCGATTGAATGGCACGCAAGTATTTTCATGAATGGACCTAGCTACAGGTTTCCATCAACTTCGTATTACCGAAGAATGTGTTCCTTTGACAGCATTCAGAGGTCTAGACTTATTCTACGAGTGGTTAGTAATGCCGTTCGTCTTATGTAATGCTCCAGCTTATTTTGTCGATCTAATGAACATGGTATTCAGAGGGGTATTGAATAAATTCGTACAGGTCTTCATTGATGATATTCAGTTCTTCTCTAAGTCAGAAAGCGAGCATGAAAAACATTTGGAACAAGTGGTAGGAATTCTCAGAAAGAATGTTTTAAAAGCCAAATTTTCCAAATGTATATTCTGGCAAGAAGAAGTCAAATTCCTTGGTCACGTCGTGTCAAAGGAGGGAATTTCTGTAGATCCCAGTAAAATTACTGCTATTCAGAATTGGAAGCAACCAACTACACCCACAGAAGTCCATTGTTTTCTTGGATTGGCTAGTTATTATCGGAAGTTCGTTAAAGAATTTTCGAAGATACCTAGTTCCTTAACGAAGCTTACTAAGAAACATTCAAGGTTCAATTGGGATCCGGAATGTGAAGCAGCTTTCCAAAAGCTGAAGTTAAGGTTGACAACTGCTCCAGTGTTAACAATTATTGATGGCAACCAAGACTTGAAAGTCTGGACAGATGCTTCTAAAGAAGGTCTTGGTGTAGTATTAATGCAAAGAGGCCAAGTAGTCGCTTATGCTAGCCGTCAATTGAAGCCACATGAGAAGAATTATGCGACTCACGATCTTGAGTTGTTAGCTATCGTGTTTGCTATGAAGATCTAGAGGCATTATCTATTGGGTGAGAAATTTGAATTATATACCGATCATCAATCGTTGAAGTATTTGTTCACCCAGAAAGATCTGAATATAAGGCAGCAGCATTGGTTAGAATTTCTCGCGGCATATGATCTTGATATTTTGTATACTGCGAGGAAAGCCAATGTTGTGGCTGATGCGCTCAGCAGAAAGAATGTGATCATCGCCAATCTTATTATTACACCTTCGTTGATCGATAAAATATCTATTCTTCAGAAAGACGATAGTTTTGTTAAAGAGATGATCAAAAGAATTCAAAGGGGTGAAGTCTCCAGTTTCCAAGTGGATTGCGCAGGAGTTCTGAGATTGAAAGGAAGAATTTGTGTTCCCAACATTCTTAAGCTCAAAAGAGAAGTATTGGATGAGTGTCATAAGTCCAAACTGAGCATCCACCCAGGGGTTAGGAAAATGTATAATGACCTCAAGCGAACCTTCTGATGGAAGGCGATGAAAAGAGACATCTCTATATATGTTAGCTGGTGTTCTACTTGTCAACAAGTTAAGAGCGATCAATAGAAACTCGTCAGATTGCTGCAACCATTGGAAATTCCAGGTTGGAAGTGGGAAAATTTTCTATGGATTTCATAGATGGTTTGCCTAGAACCCGGAAAGGAAATGACAGTATTTGGGTGATCGTAGATCGTTTCACGAAGACCGCCCATTTCATACCTGTCAAATCGAATAGAACTACTCAGAGTCTGGCGAAGATTTATTTTAAAGAAATTGTTAAACTCCCTGGAGTTCCCATGAGCATCGTTAGTGATCATGACCCGATTTTTTCTAGTAAATTCTGGGAAGCATTCCAAGCAGAATTGGGAACAAATTTGAACTTGAGCACCGCTTATCATCCTCAAACAGATGGTCAAACTGAGAGGGTGAATCGTATTCTAGAAGATTTATTGCGGGCTTGTGTTATTGATTTTGGCGGATCATGGGAAGACCACTTGCATTTGGCTGAGTTCTAATACAACAACATCTACCAAGCAAGCCTGAAAATGTCACCATTCGAAGCATTGTATGGTAGACCGTGCAGATCTCCCGCTTGTTGGGTAGAACCTGGTAATAGACTTGTATTGGGACCTGATATGATCCATGAAGCTTCAGATAAAGTCGATTTCATTAAGAAACGATTACTAGCCGCTCAAAGCCGACAGAAGAGCTATGCAGACTCGAGAAGAAGAGATTTATCATTTGCTGTTGGCGACTATGTGTATTTGAGGGTTTCCCCAATGGGAGGAGTAGTCCGATTTGTTAAAACAGGGAAGTTGGCGCCCAGATTTATTGGTCCATTTCCTGTGCTCGAACGGATTGGCACTCTCGCTTATAGAGTTCAGTTGCCTGATTGGTTGCTTGGAGTACATGATGTGTTTCATGTATCTTAACTTCGAAAGCATGTACATGATCCAGACTTGGTCGTGGAAGAATCCGCGCAACAAGATTTGGAAATTACTCCAGAATTAGCTATGAGAAGAGAGCCGATAAAGATTATTGACAAAAAAACTAAAGAGCTGAGGAGTAAGAAGGTTCACTTAGTCAAAGTGCAATGGAGTGGATCCGCGAGACTGTACTTGGGAAACTGAGGAGAGCATTAAGAAAGCCTATCCCAATTGCAGGGTGGATATCTCTGATTAACTCCGGTGCAAGGTACATTTACCATATTTTGCATTTCCATATTATTTTCTACTTTGCTGTTGTTTCCTTTTCATGAATGTGAAATTTTAATTATATAGTCTAAAAGATTTTAAAAGAATATATGAATTAAGTAGTATATTTTTGAGAAGTTAATCAATAAATTGATTGTTGTTTATGTTGTGTGATTAAGAATTTGATTAACCAAATCATTGGAACGATAGTTAATCTAATTAATAAGAAAATGAAAAGTAAATTTATGCAAAGTGAATCAAATATTGAACTGATTTGAAATTAGATAGAAATATATGCGTGTACATTATATATGTTTGAACAGATAAATGGATTTGCTATTGAGTAAAGAATTCATTTGCGTGCCCAACAAATAGGTAAACCTTAATGAGTTGGATGCGCAGTTTTATTATTATATCAACTCCTGTGAATGCCATTGGGTGCGGAGTGCTGGTTGTTCTGTGTGTAATAATAAATGTCGCCATAGGATAGTAACAATTAATTTTGAACTACACTACATGGCATACTTCTTGAAGATATCATACTTTATCATATACCACATAAGCATTTGGAGCTTGTGTGACGAGGTTGAAGATTTACCATACGAGCGAGAGGCTTGTATGGCGATGACTATATTATAGGTTGAACCGAGGACTGATATGGACCATATAAAATGTAACGGTAAATTGCCAGATTAATAAAAAAAACCACACGGGTCTGGAGATGACAATAAACACGTCCCTCTGGTCATTAAGGCACAAAAACCATTTATAGGATGACGAGAATTTATTCTCTGGAGTTATGATCTATAACACTCCGCTGTGGACACCGGAATATATCACTATAAATATGTGTATGCTTATTAGGATTTATTGGGTACCTAATACGGCCCAATAAATTTCCAAACCCCTCCCCGTACAAAGGAGGTAATGGCGAAAATTTTCGAAAATTTAGGGTGTTAGCCAAATTTTTGAAGAATTAGGAAATTCTTAGAAACTGAAAAGTTGAATAATGAAAGTTGAGTTGGTTAATTAAACAACTTTTAGCTTCGGTCCTTTTTGGGGACGAAAAGATTTTAAGTGGGGGAGATTGTAACAACCCGGAAAATCTGAACCAATTAAAAATTTTTAATTTGGCTATTTTAGTGGATTTTGAATATTTAAAATAAATTATTTTAAATAATAACAACAACAAAAATCTATTTTGATCGAAGTTATAGTGAATATATTTATTTTAATTATAAAACAAGGCCTGAAATGCCGCGGCAGTTTGAAAATTTGAATTCAAACTTTGACTGACTGTACATGATGCAAAATAAAATGGATTTTAGTGAAACCAAAAATATTTAAATCTATTTTTGAATATCTTTCTAAGAATTTGAAAAATCGAAATTTCATAGCGGGAATCAAAAGTTATGGCCAAGTGAATTTTCAGAAATGTCGCTATGGAGTTAATATAGCCCGTGAAAATCGTCATTTTGCAAACGACCTCCGTTTTCGACGAAACCACTTATGTTGGATCCAGGATGTTGAATTATTTCTAGGTTTCAAATTCCATAATTTTTGGAGTTAATATGTGAGCGTGGCAAAGGAAAATGTGTTTGGTTGATTTCAATCAAATTGGATCGATCAGAAAATGGCCATTTTTCAAACGGTCTTCAAATTCGACGAAACTAGTTTTTTAGGACCGTGTCATCAAAACATAGCTCGATTTGTTTTTCTGGAATTTTTGGGATCAGTAGGTGGCCCCGGCAAATTGAAATGTACGTTCAAATCAAATATTGAATGTTTTATATTTTAATTTGAAGAATAACTGGCTGAAACAGTCGAATAGGCCAACGAAACATATCCCATTGTGTTCGAAATGGGGGTATTTAGCTAGGGGCGACAGTCGTTGGGTTTGATTTGGTGTTCGTATAGGAAAACCCAAATTTTGAAATAATATAGATATCGGCGAATGAGAATTTTTCTTTCATAAAATAATTTTTCAGAAAATATAAACCCCCCCTATAACCCTAGATCGACGACGGCTGTGTGCTCCGTTCTTCCTGGCCAAATTCCGGCCAAACCCTTCACAATTAGCCTTCGCTCCAGTTAAACATTTTGAAGATCTCAGCCCGGGCTTCAAATCCATCCTTCCCTCGCCCCCCATCGTGGCGCCAGCATCGAGATTTATACCCACGAACTCACGAAGTTCATCGCACCGCCGTAGGGTTATCATGTCGTCAAGTTCGACGTGGGTGCCATCGATAAGCGTGCCTCGCAACGCCCAACATCGTGGTATGGTCTGATTTCGACCAAGTGCTGCGGATTGAAAACAATCGCTAAACCTAGTTTCGAGCTTCCAGCTGAGGTATACGACTGTTTTAAAATTAACTGTTTATAGCGCTTTTAAGCGTTGCTATTTATGATTTTCAAATAAAAATGATATCTTTTTCGTATATTGACGAAATCCAGTGAAACAAGAGACATTGGACTCGTGTGTACGTCTTCTACATTTTAGAAGAGACCGGATATTTTTCTGAGCTTCCTACAATTTTTGAAGGAGTGGAACCCAATATGAGATTTCTGAATTATAAACGATATGGAATGACGATGTATAAATTATATAATCGATGTATGAGTTATATAAGCATTGTACACCTCATGTATAAGCGTTGTATAAGTTGTATGTGCAATTTATAAGTTATATATGAGTTGTAAAAATCATATATGCGTTGAATCGAATTGAAATAAATTGAAATGAAATCGAAATATATTTATATACGTATATCTATATATATACTCCCCTCATCCACAGACCATGGACAATATATATTAGTTGTGATTTGTTTGGATTTGGTTGATGTGAAATTTGGTGAATACTACAAATGGTTGATTTGATATGATTGATTGTGGTTGAAATCCCAATAGGATTAGTATATGGGAAAATTCATCTGCGTACAAACTAGATATTGAAATCCCCATTGTCAAAAGCTGCGAGGCTTTAAGGCAGAGCGAGGACCCGTACTCGGGACGGTGCCGGTTTTAACTACCCTGCCGTTATGCTGCCGAATTTTTTTGAAAAATTCCTGTGTTTGATTTATATTCATGTATTGAAATATATTCATGTGTTGGGAAAAATATTCGTTTTTGAAATAAAATGGTTTGAACGATAAAAATAACATTTTTATCGAATGTATGAAATAAAGTGGTTTGAACGATAAAAATAACATTTTTATTGTATGTACATAATATATAAAAATCTTCAATTTTAAAATACATTGTTTTAACAATAAAAATCACATTTTTATTATATATATGAGGTGTCAAAAATAGTCATGTGTCGAGATTAATATTTGTTGGCTAAAAATATTATTTTATCACATATATGAAATGAAATGGTTTGGAAATCAAAGAACAGATTATATATATATATACATATATATATATATATAATTAAAATTAAATCGGATAACGAAGCTGTAGTTTGTATTTTGAAACCGTGATTTCAAATGAATGTACTGGGAGATCCGACCATCGAATTTTCCCGATGGGTTCGCTTTGGAAATATGTTTCCAATGTTACCAACTTTGCAAAGATCCAACGGTTGGATTGTCTGGAATGTTTAATTCAAATCTAGGTGAAAACAGCGTCAGAATGGATTATATATATATAATTAAAATTAAATCGAATAACGAAGCTGCAGTTTGTATTTTGAAACCGTGAATTCAAATGATTGTACCGGGAGATCCGACCATCAGATTTTTCCCGAAACCGAAACCGTTGGGTTCGCTTTGGAAATATCTTTCCAACGATACCAACTTTGCAAAGATCCAACGGTTGGATTGTCTGGAATGTTTAATTCAAATCTGAATGAAAACAACACCAGAATGGATTATATATATATATATATATATAATTAAAATAAATCGAATAACGACGCTGTAGTTCGTATTTTGAAATCGTAACTTTAAACGATTGTACTGGGAGATCCGACCATTGGATTTTCCCAAAACTGGAATCGTTGGGTCCGTTTTGAAAAGATCTTTCCGATGATAATAAAATATGTAAAGATCCAACAGTTAGATTTTCAGATATGTGTAAATCAAATCTAGAGAAAAACAGCGCCATGGCCGCGTTATGGCCTGAAGCGTCATTTGAATAAATTGGCAATATTTAAATAAATAAAATAGCGATAAATCGCAATAAAATATTATAAATGATATGAAATAGAAATAAACTGAACTTACTCGGTTTATAGGATATTTGATGGTTGAATGTGTTTGACGTGAAAATTACATTAATGAACTGAATTATGGATGTTGGATAATTTAACCATTGAAATGAATCGATTTGAAATTCTAAATATACGTGAATTATTTGAAAGGGCTGAGTTAATTCTCATTTCAAATAATTGGTCGACGGTTAGAAGTCGAAGACATGAAGACGGTGCAAGACTGAGGATCTTCACATCGAATGGATGGCTACTGATGCCTTTGATGGGAGTTGCTGCCCTGAAGGGGTTACGGTGGTGGTCGTATGGACGTACTTGTTGATCGTTTGAATGTGCGAGGGCCTCTCTCCTGTATTGGACATACGGGAGAGGAATAAGGTGCCTCCGGTTTCGTTCAGACCCAGAACGGACTTGTAAATAGATGTGTGTCTGACGTTGTAGATTGACAACGTGGCATACAGAGTTGCTATGATCAAAGCTTTTGTTGAAAAACAGAGCTTTGTGGTTGATGATCAAAGCACGACTTTAAATAACTAGCTTTGTGTTTAGCGTTGATTCGCGAGCCTCACACCCCGGTATGAGCCAGAAACGGGAGAGGACCACAGGGAGGACCTGCGTTTCCTTCTAGCTAGGAGTGGTGTTTTGGGTTTTACACGCCCGGGCATTTTACTTATGTGGATGATGGATAACGAGGCGCCTTGGTTATATTGGTCGCTCCGGGGCTGATGGTTTGGTCGGTATATGACCAGTTGACGCCCCATAGGGCGGGGAAACGCAGTGTTCAGGCATTTTGATCCACTCCGTGTGGATCGGCCCTGACGATCCAAGGGTCACTCGAGCTCTGATCCTGAGACACGGGATAGAGCGTCTCGAAGCGGTAAGGACGATCCTTTGCCTTGGTTCATGACGGAATTCCAATTTCCAAATACGACATTGCGCGGTCTTGATTGTATACCTATATATGGCGACATAGTGGTATGGGACATTCATGCCATCTATGATTGATACTTATGATTGAAATTATTTTTGAAACATATAAACACTAGTAATAATATCAAATGCTTTTGTTTTATATGTATCAAGCATATTTTGGCCATTATAAGGTAAAACTCTATCCCCCGGTTTGTGTTGCATTGTGTGATGGGAACTGAGTCTTATAATGGCTTCATTTTTATAAAAAGCATGTCGATGTTTTAGTGATTCACTTGTTTTTAGCACTGGCAATCCAATGGAGTAAACCTGTTCCGCGTTAGCGGCGTGGTCCTGTGATTGGCCTTATTATAAAATAAGTTAAGTAGATTTATGATACCAGTCCCATGACTGACTCGTAGTTTGTTTCACTTGCAAACTCGGGTGCCCTATTTTCTACATGGGCAGCCTTGTATTCAGGTTTTAGCAGGCTCTTTCTGGATAGCTATGGAGCTGCAGATGGATTCTATCACTTCTTTCTTTTTATGTTGTTCATCTCCTGTTGTTCATATTATGTTTTGATTCCGCTGTAGACATTTTATGTAAAGCTGAAACTATATTTTGTACTAAGTATGACCCTGTATACTGTGTAACTCTGATGATTATGTTTATCCAGTGTATTCTGTTGTAAATTATCTGGTGTATTTATATATTTCTGTTCTGCTGTTATTTGTTTATGTGTTATATTCCAAAGATTACCCTTGCCACCGTGAACGGGGTTTAGGGTTGTCACAGACTTGAAATATTATACTCATTACAGCACGTTAGTATTTTTCAGTTGTGATAACTTCATTGGTTTTCAGAATGGCTTGAATATTTTTGAACTGAATAACATTCGGCTTGGATCACTATGTTACATCTTGAAATTCATTACTATTCATGATCAACTTTTGTTGAACATTAGGTTGTTTGAAATCATCTGAAACTTATGATATTTTGAATCTCACACACTTCTTAGATCTGAAATTAATAATCTTGTGTGATTGTTTCTTAGTATCCCAAAATTTACATTTATTCAAATGATTTCAAATAAACTGTTTTAATTTTGGATCATGAATATCTCTCAGCCTTGATGTAAATATGCAGAAAAATTCTTTTGTGGTTGTTAGAAATAACTATCAAAAATTCATTGAAGATCTGGTCTTGAAACTCACTGTTATTTCATGATCATTTGATTTAAATATTTGTTTGTTTGAAATTATTTGAAATTATTAATTTTTTGAAGGTCACACATACTTGGATTTAAAATTTATAATCTAGTTTGATCGATTCATTAAATCTTGAGATTTTCATATTCCTCCAAATGATTTCAAATAAACAGTATTTTTAGTCTTGGATCATGAATCCTCTTATGTGACTATCAGAAATATCTGAGAAATTTTTTCCTTGAAAAGTCCGCTTTGTTGTGCTGCTATAATAAAAGGAATCGTTTTGAAAATGTTTTGAGGACTGCTTGTTTTTATATATATTGATCTACTACTCTGAGAAAAAGGTCTGGAACTGAATCATGATTGATCTCTTATACTTTTTGAAAATTGTTTGAAAAGATTCTTGTGAAGCTTCTTCTGATTTTGTCTTGCTGCTCTGTTAAATGGATCTAAATTGTTAAATTATCTGCTTGGGCTTTGTGATTAAATTTTGTTGTCTGAGATATCTTTGTTAGCCACCAGTGTCATATCTAAATTCTCCTTGATAGAGACAACAAGTGGTATCAGTTTGGAAGTGCTGAATTTTTATTGATATGATTCTCATCATGTATATATTTTTTCATTTCCCTCTTTACCTTGTATATATTCCACATATTTTTTTTTGCCCTGTATAAATCTTTATGACTCCCTCTTGTAATTAATTTTTCAATTTTAAAATCATTTATTGATTATTTATTCAGAAATTGAAATCAATAACCAAAAAGGACTGTATTTAGAATTCATCAAAATTGTTATCAGAATTTTGAAATTGTGATGAGCTGTGACTACAGTATATTTCACAGCAAGAGGAGATTTTATTTAAATTTTCATGATGATTGAACAATTATTATAATATCATTGAATTGGCATTTATTTCACGAACATCTCCTTTATCTACCAGTATTCTGCCATCCATCATGATTTTATATTAACGTGGAGAGTTTAATTTTTTCTAAAGATTATCTTGAATAAATAGTGGAAATATTTGTGATGGAAATGTGGCTGTGTTATTTTTTCAGAATTAGTGATAATTGGAAAATTTCAAGAATCCTGGTACAGTTGAGCATATTTCATAATGTGACTAATTTAGAAATTTATTTCACAAACCATTTCTATACCTACCGCATTTCTATCATCCATATTGGTTTAATATACTGAGGAGTTTTTCATTTTGAAATAGAAAATAATAAAAATATAATATTCATAAGTGTTTCTCTAACCTCATTTAAAAATCCAAGCTCTGGTCATGCATGGTTATGAGATTACTTATATTTAAGCTGCAATTGATCTCATTTAAAAATCTAAGATCTGGTATGCATGGTCAGTGTTCTCTTAAATTAAAAGAAAAAGAAAAGAAAATAAACTGTTATAAATAATTTTTTATATGAAATTCTCCTTGGTGTGTAAAAACCAGTCTATCAATCTATTTTCTAATTTGTGAAATGTGTTAATATTTTTTGATATATTACGATTTGTTGATTGATAGTTATTGGGATTTGAGATTATTTGATTACGTCACTTAAATTGAATTTATAATTTTAGTCCAAATCCATCACTGTTTATTGTGCTCATTTTTATAAAATCTTTTGAAAATAATTGGAAATCATCTATTTTAAAACTCTCTCCATTTATATAAATTTCATCTTAAATCCATCATTTTGCAATGTGAAATTTGTCACTAGTTCTTAGAATATTATGATTTTTGTTTGACTGATTGAGACTTATGATGAACATTCTTCCTCTTAAGCTGATAGTATATTTTTAGTCAATTTTTTCATCACTATTTTAATTTCTGTATCCTTTTGATGATAACAAAAGGGGAAGAATAAGTTAAGATTTTGATTGACTAGTAAATATTCTTTGAATATTTTAATATTGATGCTTCAATTATTGTTTTCACTCATGCACATATATAGAAGGAGTTTTGTTGTTGGGGAAGCATTCAAATAGGGAGTTCAATAATTCACTGTCAAACACATTTATTATAATATTATATTCAAAATCTTATTTTATGTTTGTCATCATCAAAAGGGGTGTACAACAATGTGTTGTATGATTTTTGTTTGATTATAACAAACATATGATATTATATAAATGTGTTTGTAGTTGTACTATTTTATATTTCATTTCATAGAAATGAATATTTATTGAATAATATATCATTGTACACAATTGAATATTCACAGCATATTTATTCAATTAAATATTTTATTTCAACATTTGAAATAGTACAACATTTCTGACTCCTCCATTTACATATTCATATATATTTTCCATATGATATTGTACTCGTAAATAAATTGAATACGATAGGCAAATCTGTTTGAACACAATAAAATAATATTTTATTTCAATCAAATTTGTTTATTACAAATATCATTACAATCTTCTCGCTTAGTACATCATTGCCTTACTACATATTCACTACAGTTCACTCAGTCACTCAGTTGTACAAACACTCAGCTACATTTTATATTCACTCCTTGTTATACAAATTCATATACTATTTCATTTCTTCTGCTTACCTGTCACAAAAATACACACGGTAATCTGGAATAGAAATGTTTTATATTCTAGCAGATATAATTTTGATTTTAATAATTTATTTGCCTCAGAATTTTGGTGTGTTTCTCATCATTTTTCATGACTTGATCTGATTTATCTGTATATCCATCTGTGTCTAGGCAGCTTGTAATATTCACAGCAATACACTGTAAGTACCACAAGGTAGACAAACCATCCATAGTGCTCACATATATATAATCTACACTTGGACTATACATGTATACACATAACACTGTATGTATATACACGTATTACAGTACAGGGACAGGAAAATTCTTATGAGTGACTGTATATACACACGTGTATAAATATATATGCATGCACTGCCTCGCTAATCAAAATGCAGTATGGCAACTGAGGAGCAGCCATGCGAACCAACTCGACTCAGCGCACATATATGATCAACATGCATATGTGGACGAGCAAAATAAAGTGATGGAAAGCATGTAAGCAAAAATCACAAAGTTTAAGCCAAATCAAGGCAGCAAAAAGTCCAAGTGCAAACTCAACATGTTTGTGTACGCAAACAACATGGCAACATGGTAGGATAACTCAAGCATGCATAAGCAAAAACAATGGAACAACCTATTCTCTCAAGTCAATGGTGCCACAAGACATGCAAGTGAAACGAAGTTCACAAAGGTGCACAAATTTGTTCAGGCTTGAAAATGGAAACAACAACATATACATGGAAATGGTTAATGCAAACTAAAATGGACATGAGCAGTTCAGTTTTAATGTGAATGCACCGGTGTACAACGATTAACATGCTTATCAATAAAATTTCAGAAATTCAAAGCAAAATATCAAGAACAAGTTGAAAGCTATCAATAATATGAACCCAGATCCTTTCAAAGCCTGTTTGAAATCATGTACACAAGAAAAAGTTCCAGGTTCAATATGATATACACAATCTTGATTTAAACCCAAAGAGAAATATGATCAAGCCCACTAAATAATAGATGGCAAAGTCGAATTCATGATTTCAATTTATTGCATTCAAGAATTTCAGCAACACATTTTTAGGCCAGAGGCAAATCATTGTTTACAGTAAAACTTTTTTGGGCAAGTATATGAAATTGTTTTCCAAGAAATATGCAAACAATTTTGGGCAAATTATCAATTCGATTGTTTTAGGAATAAATCATTTTTTATGGCATGGGAACAGTCACACAAGCTACTTTTTGGCAAGAAATCAAATCAGGAATTTCGCAGGGCTTGCCTAAGCAAATGAAAACCATTCATGTTTTTTTTAGAAAACATCAGAGACTTTTTTTTGGCAAGAAACATTTATGGTCTCCAAAAAAACACAGACTTGTTTTGGCAAGATTTCATTTTAAAAAAAATCAGTTTTTGAGCAATAAATCCATTCGATAGTTTTCATGGATTCAATTTAATCAAGGCAACAGATTTTCTCTTTTGATCAATATCTTTCCTGAAATCAACATTTATAGACATGGCAAAAACAGAAAGCTTTTATTTTCCAAAGAATTTTTGGCAATCTCTTTTTGGGCAAAAACCCTTAAAAATACTTTCCAGTAAATGCAATGAACATCAACGTGGAATTTCAAGGAAAATCACGCAACAGCCAAGGAATTAAAGAGCCAAAATCACACAACAAATCTGTCAAGGATCTCATGAAATCAGAGTGATGACAGGAATGTATAATCCTATATATTTTACACACAAGTTCATCAATCAAAGCCGTGGTAATTAAAATCAAAAGGGAATTTCACGCAATCAAGATCAAATCATATTAGGAAATTAGAGAGCAATTTTTAGGATTGTATAATCCTATATAATCACACTTACTTAATCATCCGCTAAAAAAATCGAAAACCACAAGCAACAAATTCAAGCAGAGAATAAAAAAAAGAAAGCTCACTTTTTTTATTGGTTTTGATCGAGAGCATCCCAAATCTTTGGTCGCTAAGAACAGAGAAACACGAAGATTATCAAAGAACAATTTTCCAGCAATTCGAAGTGACAATTTGGGATTTCCTCAAAATCCTAATTTAGATCTCCATCGCCGACCGGCATTTGCTAGAGAAAAAAAGGAATCGGGTTAAAAAATAGAAAGTGGGCCAACCTAATTTTTAATATCAAAAGGGAGGGTTTTGATTTATTATCTTTATGTTGTATTGTTTTAATTTTTTTGTAAACCATCGATCAATTTTCTAGAGTTTGTAAAATCGAGGTAGTTTACTAGTGTTTGTAATAACTTGGGTTTACTCTCTACGGTTTTGTAGCTAGGGGAAAATCTGATATAGGGGATATAGATCAGTCTAGGGTTTTGAGCATAAGGTTAGGACAGGAGCACGGATAGCGAGTTTACATGGGATTGTAAGTGGGATCTGTTATTAACACCTAGTAGTAACCTTAGGAATGCAGTATGTAACGACCCGCAAATCTGTACTATCTGAGTTGACTAATAACATCACACGTTCAACCCAAATTGCACAGAAATACGAATCATTTTTTATAAAGAAGTTAGAGGATCAGAAATAGAAAGAAAGAAATATTAGAATAGGAGAAAAATAAAGGAGACAAATATCACAGCGGAACGAATAAAATATATTATATAACATAACTTTTGAAATACAAATCAGTAATTTTATACACATACCATCATCAGAGCACAACAGTTAATTCTGGAACAGTTATAAACACCTGTTTCTAGATACAAACATAATTCACAGCGGAATATATGATAGTCTATAGCTAACCGGTGAAGCCTCCTGCTTCCAGCTCTTCCAAATGAATCTGAAAAATCCCGACTACTTGACTGCCCGTACAAATTTGGGCACCCAAGAGTTTAGGGAAAACAAAAACAAAATAAACTCTGGGTCAGTCATGGGACTGGTGTGAGAAACTCCAACCATTTGTTTAACTTTCAAAATTCTTTCGAAAGGAAAGATAATAGTAAGACTAGCCCACACATAAATATGGACGGTTTTTACCTTACTATAACCCAAAAACTTTGATACAAAAATCCAGTGATATTATAATAATGTCTACATTAAATAAATAGAATCTAGCGGAACTCTTGCATCTCACGCTCCATATATACTATAAAATCAAAAACCGCGGGGCGCTTATTGGAGATTGGATTTCCAACATGACAAGGTATGGAACCACCTTCCGATAGTGTATCTCTAGAGAGGAATACACTGGGTTCAACAAGAACGTCTTGCAACCCGGCCCACACATGACCGACCACTCATTTCGCTTGAGTGTATCGAATGTATATCACCAACGATTGGGATCAGCAACCGTTTCCCGAATGGGACAGCATCGAATAGAATAAGGAATTAAATGAATCTCTAGATAGGTGATTATACACCCTTATGGGAGCGACCCACATAGCCATGCTGCCTGCCTAATTTTTGTCATTTCCCGGTTGTTGAGGCCTGAGGCTACGATTACTTTCTCTTCATTGACAACACAATCACTTTGAATGCCACATTGTCAGATCCGTTAATCACTAATTTATTTGCACAAATATTCTGTATATTATGCTAAGGGAATAAATCCATTGCCACCATGTATATTTGTATAGATCAACATATTCGATCATTGGAAATACTCTGTCAGACACTCGTCCATTTACGTTCGTTCTGGGACTGAACGAAACCGAAGGCACAACTTCTATTAATAGAAAAAGCCCTTGCACTTCACTCCGTCTTCGATTATCTTCATATAATTTGATTCGCAACGCTACTGCCAATACAGAGTGGTTCACGGATAATAATCCAACCGGTCTCTCCATATTGACAACGATATTGGCAAACACTTCGATAGTCGGTTATTTAACTATCGAAGAAAAACAAACATCCATTCAAAGCATCAAACAATCACTGGGCCTTTAATTAATAGTTCATTAATAAATTCACTTCTTCATTTCCCTATCGAATATTTGTTAACCAAATATTTCCAGAAATCTTATTGATCTCTTACGCTAGTTGGAAAAAACATTTCCCTATATCACCTTCTTTTATTTTCTGTACTTAGAAAATATATTCTATTCGCAATTGAAAACAATTTCAATCACTTATCTCTTTCCCGACTACTTTAATTATACTTAGGAAATATTTACTTTTATATTCCCAAAATTCCATCACTTGGGTTAAAATGAATGCTGTATAAAACATCGTTACAACCCAAAATATTTTATTCAACTAACTCTTTTTCAAACACTTCTCTTCGAGGCTGGATCCTGCTATTTATCAATTAAAAATGAAATCAATCAAGTTGGGGTAAAGTTACCTTTCAGACCTTGACTGAAAACATCATTAACTTCAAAACAGACAAAACCACTTACCTCGAATAATCAACATTATAAAAACCAATTATTTATTTTTAAACGTATATATGTTTCTCTTCTATTACCAGCCTATCGATTTCCTTTTTGTTTATAATATTTTATTCTTAAATTCATTTCCTTATCGAATTCTGTATATATCGATACATTTATTTCTAACTATCAAATTTTTCTTAAAAATATTCTAACTCCTTAAATTCCCGGAAAAATTCGCCATAACCTCCCTTGTACCGGGAGCATCGGGATATTTCGAATAGCCTCTCATGGCCCTCACCAATCCAAAAGAAAAAGAAAAAGCCAAGCGGCTTGCCGATACGGCGCATAAAATCTCATATATGAGTTTAAACATGTACCTTTTTGTCGGGCACATAAATTATAATCTTCATATACTTCATCCCATACCTGTCTAATCACATGTTCACCTGTTTTCAATTCTGTTTCAACTCAATCCAATTGTCTTAACTAAATTTGTTAATTTATTCTTTAGTTAGCTCCTTTGCTTATTTCACTGCTTATTTGAACATATCACATTCAAATATATTTTAATCTACTCATGAACCTCATCTAATTCCATTTCAACTCGAGTTACATATTCGATTTCGAATATAAATTTTCAAATCTCTTTCACTTATTCAACGCCCCATTTCAATTCAAATCTCGATTTAACTATTTATTTTTCAAACTAGTTAAACCTATTTAATAATTAAAAGTCTGATTTTTATTCAAAAATCATTTCACTTACTTCACTGGAGTTCATATTTATTTTATATCTCCAGTCTGGATTTTTCTAATGGCAAATTCGGATTTTATTTCTTTAAAATCCGTTTCTTTATTTAAATAAACCGTTATGGTTTTATAATGGTTCTGGCGCTGTTTTTTTTGAAAATTTGATTTTGATATAACTCAAAATCTATTCGACGAAATCTAGATTTTTTTCCATTAAAAAACTATTATCAAATCAGTCCTGACGTTTCTTGTTTCAAAGAATTCCGACTTTAATTGAGTTCTGTATACTCAATTGAAGTTCGAATCGCCAATTTACGAACTACCGCGCTACAGTGAGCTCGTTTTAATTATATTTATAAATATAAACGTTTTAACTACGTTTATAATAACTTCAACTCCATTCTGATATATTTTTAATATATATTAAACCAATTTTCCCAATTCAACTCAAAAATTCTGATTGTCTAAAATCATCGATTTTCACTTCCTCGGTTATAATTTGTTTATACTTCGATCTTCTATATTTAAATTCCAATTCAATTCTATTTAAATTTCCCATATTAAATTTCCATTTCAACTCTATTTAAATTCTATATTCGAATTCCCCTTTCAACTCTATTTGAATTATATATTCAAATTCCCATTTCAATTCTATTTGAATTTTATTTAAATTTTCTTTATTCAAATATTATATTCAAATTCCATTTGAATTTCTATATTCAAATTCTATATTTGAATTCATATTTGAATTTTCTATATCCAAACTCCATTCAATTTCTATAAACAAATTCCATTTAAATTTCTATATTCAAATTCTAAATTTGAATTCCCTTTGTTTAAATTCCATTTGAATTTAAAATATCCATATTATCCAATTTATGGTTTTTCACCTTTCTTTGTAAACATCGCCTTATATTACTTGTTTATATATATTAAAACAAGTCTCGATTCCAACTTCATTTGAAATAAATATTTTACTTTGGAAAAATAAATTTCCCTTTATTTAAATTCCACTTGTATTTATATTTCCTGAATTTATCAAATGATAATTCATTTCACCTCCTTTTTAAACTTTGTTTACAAACAAACTGCTTGTTTTAAATATTCAAAATAAGTTAATATTTTTATTCTATTCGAATTTCAAATTCTATTTAGAAATAAATAGAATTCCCCTTTAAAATCTCAAATATCCTTTCCATGTATTTTATAAATCAACCCTCAGGCCCAGTGATATTTAAATACCAAACAACCAATTATTTATATTCAGGTTTTCTAACACATCATATATGACGGTATATATGCAAACAACTAAACAAACATATAATTTTTTTTAAGGGATCCAGTTGGATCCCTCCAACCTGTTTTCTTGCATCCACAGACGTTAGTCAACATAGTAATACCCATCCTGCTTCGAGGCAGGATATCGCGGTATGAAGGTCATCCACTAATATATATTTGTGGGGCGCATAGGAAAATCATCCGCTCATGGTACTGTGGGCATCCGCTAATGAGACTGCGGGAATCAATCCAACCATCAACCCAATATATATAATAGTCAACCCTAAATAACTAATATATTTGAAACAACCAGAAAGCATTCAAACAAGCATCAAACAATTATTTTTAACGAATAAAAATAATTCTAAATAAAAGGTGAGTGAGATTTACTCACCGTGATTTTCCATTGCCGAATATCGAATACCATTCGATTTAAATTAAATCCTAGTAAATTCTGATTGACTCTAAATGGGATACTTCACGCTTTACCGACCTTGTATACATTAAATATATCGCATTAAGATTTTCGTTCATATAAAAATTAATTAAATCAACTAAATTATTTAATTCATATCTTTACCCTAAGCACTCCCTAATTGATCTCCTCCACTCAAAGGATCATGCTACATTAAAAAGAAAACACCAGTTGACTTCTTCCTCGCTTAAAAATGTGGAAGCTGCTATGCAAAACCCCATCCCCTCGCCTCCATGAATTTGAATAACGAACCAAAGATCTCAGTGTTCAAGACAACACCAGAACTTCACAACTCCACAGTGAAAAAATCGAAGAACACAAGCACACAACCTAAAACGTGTGCTCTACCCAGATATTCTTCAACCCCACCAAATTCGAACTCGAACCCCTGCTTCTCGCCATTCACCATCAGGGAAAAATCGAGTATCCCACCCTCATTAGCTTACGACAGTTCGGTATCTTCCTAGTACCGAACGCTTCCACTTTGAGCCCCAAAACATCTTGTTGTCGAACCCTAGTTCATTGTCAATACTCCAACTCCACAACATCAAGATCGAACAACACCCCGGTTCAAACCACCAGTCCCCCCAATAATCAAAATCCTTTTTTTTCTGTACCTCACCGCAAATACAAATGTCGTTTACCTTCAACACCATTATCGATTCCTAGTCGCACTCCCCCACTGTCGATAATCTCTACCATAGCCGTCACGAATCCCTTTGCCCTAATCCATATCGAGCTCCCAATCGATGTCGCACTCGAACCCAGATCTCCTAAATTTCCATCGTACCCTTCTTCTGACCAGGTTCGAGCTTCTGTTCATGCTCGAGATCCCCCTCCGCTGATTCGAAAGAAGAAAAGAATAAGAAAATGAGGAGCGGAGTTCGATTTTGATTTGATTCTGCTGGGATCGAACTATACGGCTTCGATTTTTCTTTTGAAATGAAAAATACAGAGAAAAAGGAGGTAGTGTCTTTGATTTCGGTTTGCCTGAGAAACAAAGGAAGTGCGGATTTGATTTTCAAGTGGAGAGGAAATGATTTTAATGTCTGCGAATGAGTGAATGAGGGAAACTGGAAAGGTGCTTGCGAATTTATAGAAGAAGGAGGGGACAGGAAGTACACAACAGATCTTTGTATTTATTTTGAAAAGATTTTCTAATTAATTTGATTTGATTTGATATAAAGAGATCTTTTATTCATTTTAAACAGATGTCGATTTGATTTCGATCCTATCCACAATCAAATATCTCAGGGTTCACAATTAAAAATCGTGAACCGCTATTTTAGCGTACCGACCGTCGTTCCAATGTAATAGCGTTATACTGAACTTAACAGAATATTTTTTGAAATTTATTTTGAACATGTATATATAAAATAACCATACTAAATCGATATAATATACTTTAAATTCAAAAACAAATAAATTCTCTGATAATAAAATATTTTTATCATAATTTATATTCAAATATAGTTAATACCGATCATCTGAATTGTTTTGACTCAGTTTAAATCTCAAATTGAATTATTTCAGTTCTCGTATTTCGATAAATATATATAAAATCAAAATAAATCATATTTCGATTATTAAATCGATAAATCCAATATAAAATACCATTTATATTATAAATTCAATATTTAAGACTATACTAAATAAATCGACCAAAAATATAGGTCGTTACACAGTAGTAGGCAAGATTTGCCGAAGTTGGGTACCTCTGTGTGTTATTTATTTTCTGCATTTATTTCCTCTGTTGCTTCTGTGATCTGATTATTTTTAATCTCTTGCTAAATTTCAATAAACCATATTCATCCCCTATATGGTTAATCTAGATCCAACAGTTTGAACTTCCAATGGTAATAATCGTTGGAATGATTTGAACTTCCAATGGTTATAACTATTTGTAACACCCTGCATTTTTAATGCAATTAAAAATGTGGAAATATGTATATATATTATATACATAGATGTATTTAAGAGAAAAATTAAATAACGACAATAAAATTGCATGTAATAAGTTTATGCAGTGAAATGAAGGAAAAAAATTAATAAAAGAAATTACATGCACTATATGAAATGAGAAGAAATGCAATGTAATGCAATTAAAATTGCATGCGAACATTTAAAAAGAAAAAAAAGGATAATATCTAGCATTGTCATAAGTCTTGTTAACAAAACACTTAGTAGCTCAGTTGGTTAGAACATGTGACTTGTATACAAGAGGTGGAGAGTTCGATTCCCACCCGCGCCATATGTTTTTCTTAAGGGAACGATCTACTAAAAAGTGGCTTAATGTGAAAGCGGTTAAAAAGTGGCTTAGTATGAAAAGGGTTAAACGGGGGTTTAATTGAGAGAATGTTGTAAAGGAGGAAAAATATATGTTAATTGGTTTGAAATTTGAAATTGTTCGCATATAAAAAATTAGCATACGCGCAAGAGTTGAATACATATGAACATAATTCAGAGTAAGGGTTGCACGCGAACAAAAGAGGCTATTTAAAATTTGATTATTGATAAATCAAATTTCAAATAAATAAATAATATATATATATATGACGTGTCGACACCCCCTGCTGCTGTGCATCATGTTGCACACATGGCGTGTTTTTATTGGTTAATGATTGTTTTTTTGGCAACATGACTATTTTCTATTGGTCGGATGACGTGGTTAGCTTGGATGAAGTTTTAAATAAATCTAAAGGGACAAATTCATTTACTACACATATACATAGACCTCTAGAGCTAACCCTAATCTTCATAATTTTAATGGCGACGCCATGATGCTGCTCTAACCTAAAATAATTCAGATTCTTCTTCTTCCCCAAGCAATTCTTAGATATAATCTCTTCTCTTTCTCTCCAAATCTCTTCTTAAAACAAAAAGATAGATCTAGGATTCCTTTACTCCAAAATAAAAGAAAAGAATTCAGATGCCTAGATCTATGCTGTGCAAAAAGGGAGAAAACCATGGATCAGTTCTAGAAGTGGGAAAGCATACAAGTGAGTGGATTTAAAATACATTTTTTGTATAATAGTAGATCTATCGTTCGCCATTCCTCATTTACACACATAATAAACATATTGAAGAGCTAATCCGATAAAGTGAGTTTGTGGTACTTATAGATTAAAATACTTAATAAGTAATTGGATCTAATATTTGGACTAGAATCATATCAGTTCACCATAGTTTGTAGATCAGATCTAGAATTCACCTATGCCTGATTTTATCATCGTATATTTAACTTATTATTATGAATAGTTGTTTATGCCTATGCTAGTTTTCCTCCTTTCTTTCTTCCCTTTTTATTTTTATTTTTATAGCTAGGCTATCTTCGAGCCTACATCTATTACGGATTTATGCAATTGAAATGATATTGGGAATAAAAGGGAAAAGGTTTATTTGGGTATAACATGGGATTGGGAGGTTTGGGACATAACTTATAATGGGGTTATGGCATAACTATGCCTGGAATTATGAATACAACTATGGTGGGATTTATGAATACAAATCAAATTGGAATTATGAATATGAAAATTGGGATTTTAAGTTGAATTGGAATTATAGGCATAATCTATTGATAGGATTATAAGCAAAAATGTGAATTGGGGTGCATGGGTAATTGACATATATTATAATCCAAGATTTGAATTATGGGTATAAGTTATAATAAGAACTTATATGCTTAAGACATGAGGTCAGATTCAGATTGAGGTATAAGTCTACCCGGAAACCACGGCATATCCAGCAACCGCAAACGGTAATCTAATGTGATAGGTCGAAGGCAGAAATTAGATGTGTAATAGTGCTAAGACACGAGGTTAGATTTGGATTGCGGTAGAAGTCTGCCCGGAACCGCCCGGCATATCCAGCAACCACAAACGGAAATCTAATGTGGGAGGTCTTGCACAATTATGGGTATAATGAATTAATGAACACTTAACCAAGATGAGACATGTGGTAAGACATGGGAATAATAAACGGTTAAGTGGGTAACGTGGGTAGCATGGATAATTCGTTAAATTGGAATACTTATCCTAATTAAATATGTAGCGGTATTATGAACCAATTCAATTGAGTAGGGGTTAAGTAAACTTGTTAAAGAAATGGGAAGGATAAAGTAAATCTTAATTAACGCCAAAATAGGGGATGATAACAACCTATTATGAATGAACTTGAATAAGAAGAGGAAAGATAATAGGTAGGCTTGTCCTAGGGACAAGTAGGAATTATAACTTAAAAAATAAGGTAAGTTATAATGAATGATAGAGGAAGATGAAATAACTTATGTAATAAAGTTGTACTTAATTGAAGATTAAGTACTTAGCGAGAATAAGAATAAATCCATAAATGAGGATAACATAAGTTATATGAAGGAAAAGAGAAACTTATTAGTAAACCTTAGTTAAAAGAACTAAGTTAATAAGTAAAATATGATAAATTGTAGTGACGGTGTACGACGAGATTATGATTAAATGAGAAAGAAGAAGACAAACTTATGGAGATAAGTAACTTGTATATAATCATAAATGTTAGAAAACATGTAAATTAAGATGTACTTAATTATAAATTAAGTAGAACATGTTATGGCAACCATGAGATGGGACAAAGAGTAGTGTAAAGAGAATGAATTATGAATATTGAATTGCAATATAAAGAATAACATGTTGTAGGCTTATTAATGAACTTAAATGAATTAACTTATGAATGAGGTTAATAAGCAAGAGAAACTTGGTAACTTGAAGAAGAAGTCAAGGGAAAATGGAAACAACCAAGTTAATGGGAAATCTGTCGAGGTGGAGCAAGCGCGTAATTGATGATTAGACATAGGATCTAATGACATAGTAAACTGAGGCACTTGGGATAGTTTGTATGTTAGAGGATGAATAACCAAACGGGGTAGATACCCGTGGTGTCGTAAGACATGAGGGGAGCGCACATTAATCTGATTATTTTGGCGGCTCTGACCGACTGGAAGGGGAAGCACACGGCTTCCTGAGACATTAAAGGTGCTCCTGGTAGTCCTCTGTGGTGGTGTAGTTTCGGACTGTGCTCACAGAGGTTGGATCTGAGCGTAACTATCAGGTGGGTGGGCCTTGACTACACAAGTAGGGGGCACTCAGAATGCTATGACATGGTGCCATTAATGGTAGCTCGGCGGCTGCCTCACTTCGGAGGCGGAGGGTCAGGACCAACAAAGATAGTATAGGTCGTTGAGAACCTGTCATCGGCAACTAGCGAGATGCGGAAAAATTAGAGCTAAACCCAAGAGGCCATCGACCTTTCACTATTGAGGCGGTGGTTGAGGGTAGACGCCACATGAATGTTTAGATTGTTTGCTTAGGGGCTTATCGCTTAGCTCTTGTAGTCTTTACTACTTAAGGGAGGGGCCGAGGTGGGGCCATAGCCACCGTAGAAAAACAGACCCTAGGGATATTTGTGTGAGAGGCTCTTAAAGCCAGGCCTGCACAAATATAAGGAAAGCTCCGAACCGAGTTCCGTTTGTAGCCCTGCCACGGAACTCGGGCACGCACACAAGATAGGTGTGCGGGTAAGGTGTAAGAACCTGGGTTTCCGCGATCCTGGTAATCGACATAAACTCAATGTCGACTATTCAAGCATCGGAAATACCGGATAGTTAATGAAAGAAAATAGAGGGTGAGAATAGATAAGATAGAACTATTAGAATAGAAGAATAAGAAGAACATCACAACATCAGAGTAAACACGAATCTCACAGCAGAACGAATAAAATATAGTATACAACATAACTTGAAATCAAAACTATATATGTATACAATACCAATATCAGAGTACAACACTTACAACTCAGCGGAAATAAACAACAGCTATATAATCCTAAAGCCTCCTGCTCCAAGCTCTCTAAGTATATCTGTAAAATCCTGACTACTTGACTGCCCGTACAAAATTGGGCACCCAAGAGTTTAAGGTAAAACAAAACAAAATAAACTCTGGGTCAGTCATGGGACTGGTATGAGTAAACAATTAAAAACAGTTTGAGAAAATAAACGATATCTCATAAGACCACACCGTATAACGGAACGGGTTTTTCCCTTATGATAATCCAAAACACTTGATCTATCATTCAAAAATCCTTTTGAAAGAAACAATACCTTTATATCAAAACCCTTTTGATATTATAATAGTGTCTATCAACCACAATATAATAATCATATACCAGAACGCTTTCATCTCACGTTCCACATACATAATATATAATCAAAAACCATGGGCGCTTATTGGGTAATGAATTCCAACTGGAAAGGTATGGGACCACCTTTCGATAGTGTATCTCTAGAGAGGAATACATCGGGTTCAACAAGAACATGTTGTAACCCAGGCTAAACATGACCAGTCACTCATTTCGCTTGAGTGTATCGAATGTATTATCATCAGCGGTTGGGATCAGCAACCGTTTCCCGAAAGGGACAGCATCGAAATAGATCATAGAAGTAAATGAAACTCTAGATCTGGTGACAATACACCCTACTTAGCAGCTAACCACTTAGCCATGCGACCTACCCGATTTTATACCATTTTCGGTTGTGAGGCTAGAGGCCATAACATATAGATCACACCTTTATTTACTTTGAATGCCACATCGTCATACCCGCCAAATCACAAATTGATTTCCCTAAAAATACCACGGTTATACAGCTAGGAGAAACTAATTCCTCCGCTACCAAACGTAAATACGTTTGAAGAGATCAACTTACGCGATCTATTACATATACTCTGTCAGACATTCTTCCATACAGGTCGTCCTGGGACTGGACAGACCGAAGGCACTACTCTGTAAATAGGACAGCCCTTGCATAACTACGTCTTCACTTATCTTCATCATGTTTGATCGCAACGCTAATGCCATACGGAGTGGTTTTCAGATAATATATCCGATCCCTGTCTCTCCGTATTGACAACGGAAATGGTCAAAATCTTTGATAGTCGGTGATTTAACTATCAAAGGAAAACATGTGTACAAACAACGGTCGTATTCCCAAATGGAAATCTTACCGATCAATCATCATTTCATTTCTCAATTTCCCATTTATCGTTTCCATATATTCATAATTCCTTATTTTCTAAAATTAGAAAATATACGTTATTGACTATGGAAAACATTTCCATTTCTGATTCACGCATCAACCCACCTCTATCAGTCTCTAACTGTAAACTAGTAAGAGAACAACTTCCCAAATATAAACCCCGAAGGCTGAAACCAACATCAGATCGATACCCAGAAAGCCATTCGACTCAACTAATTTCCAGTCAGTTTCTAATTTCAGTAATTCCATTTAAATTTCTAATTCAAACCCCAAATTCCTTTATAATATTTTGTTTGCAAAATATTTACTTTAATCTATTTTTCACATAGAATGCGAATAATATTTCTTTATATAATCAAAATAGTTTGATTTCGTATTTAAAAACAATACCTCAAACCAAAATTATATTTATATTTTTATTTGTAGAATTATTCATACAAATCTCCTTTTTA
The DNA here is from genome assembly GCA_030737875.1 of Allium sativum. Classification (NCBI taxonomy): domain Eukaryota; kingdom Viridiplantae; phylum Streptophyta; class Magnoliopsida; order Asparagales; family Amaryllidaceae; genus Allium; species Allium sativum. The sequence continues at coordinate 765,052,202 of CM060913.1, read as the reverse complement.
TTTCTAACACTTAAATCTCATTTATATTTCCCTTTATATAATTCTATTTATTTTATAAAAATCCTTTTATATAATTCTATTTATTCTATATAAATCCTTTTATATAATTCTATTTATTCTATATAAATACTTTTATTTAATTCTATTCATTCTATATAAATCTTTTTATATAATTCTATTTATTCTATATAAATCCTTTTATATAATTCTATTCATTTTATACAAAATATTTCATTTTCAATATTCACTTCGAAAATTTCCTTTTATACATTCCAGTAATTCATATGGTATTTAAAATATCAAATAACATGACCAGTGTCATCATAATCAATCACAGATTATATATCACATCATATATCACAATATATGAAAACAAACGGTATTATAAATATTGAGGAATACAGTTGGATCCCTCCAACCTGTTTCCCTGCATCACAGATGTTAAACAATATAAATAACATTGATTTCATTCCAATATGAAACATTCCGATAAACAGAATCAATATTTGATTGACGATTTATATATATATCGTTATTTATAATTTCAACTAATACATCAGCAATTCAACCAAACAATCAACACACAACAATCAATCATCATTTATCAATACTAGATTACATTTATAAAAATATAAACTATACAGAATTAGTGAGATTTACTCACATTGGACGGTCATCGTTAAATAACGATAACTGTCAGTTGATTCGGACAGACAATTTTTTTCGCTATAAATCGCAACGAGCTCTAGTTTACTTCCGGCCAGTTCCATTATGTTGCCGTCGTCCGTACGATCCCAACGGATCTTGTTTTTTTGAATTCCAATAACGTATGGTTAAGATATTAGTTATACAAGTTAGTACGTATTTAAATATTTTTAATAAATCTTTGTTACTGGGCCTCACCATTCAAATATTGGGCTTTCTTCATTACATTAGAACCAGGCCCGCTCCAACCTATTCAACCCATACTAAGTAGACGCGTCTTCCTCCTCATTTTACAATCTGTTGCTCTGATATTCTTTGAATACAACTATCGCACCATCCATTCCATTTCTATCCTTTACCAAGACTTCAAACAACATCACCCTTAACTGTCTATTAACCTCATCACGTTCAGATTTACTAATCCATCTCTAGACACTTGAACCCGTATCCTCCTGTCATTTACTGTCGCTGCCACCAGTCAACGACGGACCATCAACCTGACCCACTCAACCCCTCATCACATAACATCCACATGCGTTTGAAATTAACGTCCAAATTCCAACATACGGTGTCATTGCTCAGTTCAAAACAAAAGCTACAATCCTTTGGAAACCATACCCGCTCTAGTTTTATTTCCTCCAACCAAATGGTACCCTTTCTTCCCCTTTATACAGATCAAACTCCAAGATTTTAAACCGCCATTTCCAACCTTCATACCCAAACCGCTACCTCCACTACAAATGAAAACATCTCCTGCCATCACCAAATAGATCGCGGTTTACAGGGATTCATACGTGCACCTATAGGAGGAAATCGCGATAGTTTATATCACGGAATACTTCGACTTCCTCACAAACAAAGTTAAACAAACCTCTTAACCAAAAAGAAATATCGGCTTCACGGTTAAGGTCCAATAACCCAAAATTTTGAACCCTAGATCGACAATTGCCTTCCCGAACTCCAAGCATGATGCGATTACACAAAAAGGGTTTGAAACTGAAGTCCATCCTTTCATGATCCCAAATATATATATAACTTAAATTATAGGAGTTAATCCTATTTGTTATTGATTTTTGAAGCATCAATTCCTTCATGTTTTTAAGAGGAAGAGCGACAGTATTTCTGTTAACCAATGGAAAATGAAATTAGGTTAGGTTGGGATAGCACCGTATTTATAGGTAGATTTAATATATTTTAATTCAATTTTTATATTAATATATATTGAACTGTTCTCTCTAATTAGCGTTTAAAAATTCATATGACTACATAGGAATCCCGTTTTCGACGGAATTGGACATGCACCTACAGTTCAACATTACGGACCCAACAAAAGTTGTTTCGTCAAATTCCGAGTCCGTTTACTCACACAGCGTATTTTTAAAGTCAAATTATTGACTGTTTTTCAGATTAAAAATCCGTACGCCACATACTGACTCCAAAAATCACAAAAATTGAAATCTAACAATAATTTTTTCAGATCCAACAAAATTAGTTTCGTCGAAAACGGTGTTCGTCTGCAAAACTGGCTAATTTTGAAGCTCTAAATAAACCCATTCAAATATTAAATATATTTAAAAATAATTAAATTAAATATTTATAAATAGATATTATCATATATATTCACAATAGAATACCATACAGCTCCAAAATAGATATATCGGGATTTTATAACATGACATTTCAAATCCAGATTAAATCAGTGTTCAATTTATATTGAAAATCCTTTTAAAATATAAATCGTTATAAAATTATAAAGGAATTTCATAGCGACTTTTCAAAAATTTGATTTGGACATAACTCAAAATCTGCACAATGAAATCTCGATTTTTCTCTTCCATTAGAAAAGTATAATTCACCAGCTCCGAACGTTTCTTGTTTCATAGAAATCCGATTCAAACAGATTCTGTATATTCAATTGAAGTTCGAATCGCCAAATTAGGAACTGCAACACCATTTCGAGCTCGATTTTAATTATAATATAATTATACGTTCAACTGACGTTTATGTAATATTTTTTGTTAATATAATTCAACTCTATACTGAATTATATATTATAAATTATCCAATTCACACAATATTGTGAATTCCACTAATACCGACTATTTCGGAATTTAAATATATTATTCTATTATTTATATTAATTAAATATTCAATATTATTTAGTTATGGTCATTTTAATTACCAAACCATTATTTAAATAATTAAATAAATTATTTATAATACCGTAAAAATATGGGTCGTTACATTCTTCCCCCCTTAAAATAATTTCGTCCTCGAAATTGCTAAGGTAGAAAACAAACCCTATAATTGGGTTAAAAATTATTTGTTTACTTCTCTAACTTCAGTTTCAACTGAATAAATAAACTTCAATTAAAATATTAATTCATCTCGACTAACAAAATTTTCAAAAATTCTGAAAATTTTCTAATACCTTAAATTTCTGAAAAATTTTGCCCGCACCTCCTTTGTACTGGTCAACAGCTCAAACTCCAACTCGCCTCTCTAAGCCTTCTTCAACCCAAAAGAAAATCAAACAGCCAAGCGGCTTGCCAATTCGGCTCATAAAACCTTATACCCGATATAAATATAAACTGGTACCTTTTTGTCGGGCATATCAATACATCCTTTCCATCTGTTACCAATTTTACATATACCAATGTCATCCCAATCATTCAGATATACCCAAGCCAAATTCTGTTCTTAACTCAGATTCGATTTTTAATTTCAACTCTTAACTTACCAGTCCAATTCCATTTCAGATTGTCTCTAATCCAATCTAGTTCGATATTTTCCTATCTCAATTCATTTTCCACCTAACTGGTTTCAATTCAATTTCTATTTCTATTTGCTTTTACAAATTCTACTTTAATTTGTTTTAATTCAAACAACCTTCCCCAGGGAATTTTAAACAGTTTAGCTTTTATAAAACCAGATATCCCTTTCCAGGATTCAAAACAACTTGCTTTTCCAAAAAACAATTTAAACAACAAAATCTTTGGTATTACCGTCACTTAGCAACTCGAAAATGAATACCGATGATGCAGTTGTGATCGTCGGAATCTATTTTCCAGCGATCGAATTGAGTTCAATACTATATCACTTTTAAAACCATTTCTAAACATTTCCATTTGAAATACATTTCAAAATACCATTCACAATGCTTTATAAACAATTTAAAATCTCCCAGGATTTTAAAATTCTCATATATTTAATTCAATTCCATTTACAAACACCTTTCCAAACCCCAGAGTTTTAAATTTCAATTCTGGTATAAATTCAGTTTTAATTCATTTCGTAACACTTATAGGCATTTTTATTGGTTATTTACATAACCATTTCAATTATAATCTTATCTGATTATAATTACAACCAACACATCCAATATTATAATATTTCCAATATATATAATTTATTTATATCAAAATATATTTAGGTAAAATTATTTCATTACCCTCTTTTCAAAACATACTATGTCGGTTCAACGTATTTAAGTGTTTATAAACCCCTACCGATACAGTGGATCAAACTGATCGACCAGAACTCATAAACAACTCAACCAGTAAATCTCCACAATATAAAACATTTTTTATAAAATCTACAAATACGTTCTCTCGTATATATACACTCAAACTCAATCTAGGGTATTACTAACCCTATCTCTACCGAGTCATGCCACAGATCCAAGGTAATTACTTAACCTTCAACTCTGATACCACTGTAATGACCTGGGTTTTCGCGTTAATGGTAATCGACATAAACTCAATGTCGATTATTCAAGCATCGGAAATAACGGATAGTTAATGAAAGAAAATAGAGGGTGAGAATAGATAAGATAGAATTATTAGAATAGAAGAATAAGAACATCACAACATCAGAGTAAACACGAATCTCACAGCGGAATGAATAAAAATATAGTATACAACATAAAATGAAATCAAAACAATATATGTATACAATACCATTATCAGAGTACAACACTTACAACTCAGCGGAAATAAACAACAACTATATAATCCTGAAGCCTCCTGCTCTAAGCTCTCCAAGTATATCTGTAAAATCCTGACTACTTGACTGCCCATACAAAATTGGGCACCCAAGAGTTTAAGGTAAAACAAAACAAAATAAACTCTGGGTTAGTCATAGGACTGGTATGAGAAAACAATTTAAAACAGTTTGAGAAAATAAACGATATCTCATAAGACCACGCCATATAACGGAATGGGTTTGTCCCTTATGATAATCCAAAACACTTGATCTATCATTCAAAAATCCTTTTGAAAGAAACAATACCTTTATATCAAAACCCTTTTGATATCATAATAGTGTCTATCAACCACAATATAATAATCATCTACCAGAACGTTTTCATCTCACGTTCCACATACATAATATATAATCAAAAACCATGGGCGCTTATTGGGTAATGAATTCCAACTGGCAAGGTATGGGACCACCTTCCGACAGTGTATCTTTAGAGAGGAATACACCGGGTTCACCAAGAACATCTTGTAACTCAGGCTAAACATGATCGGTCACTCATTTCGCTTGAGCGTATTGAATGTATTATCACCAACGGTTGGGATCAACAACCGTTTCCCAAAAGGGACAACATCAAAATAGATTATAGAAGTAAATGAAACTCTAGATCAGGTGACAATACACCCTACTTGGCAGCTAACCCCTTAGCCATGCAACCTACCCGATTTTTCACCATTTTCGGTTGCGAGGCTAGAGGCCATAACGTACAGATCACACCTTTATTTACTTTGAATGCCACATCGTCATACCCACCAAATCACAAATTGATTTCCCCAAAAATACCACGGTTATACAGCTAAGAGAAACGATTTCCTCCGCTACCAAATGTAAATACGTTTGAAGAGATCAACTTACGCGATCTATTAAATATACTCTGTCAAACATTCTTCCATACAGGTCGTCCTGGGACTGGACAGGCCGAAGGCACTATTCTGTAAACAGGACAGCCCTTGCGTAACTCCGTATTCACTTATCTTCATCATATTTGATCGCAAGGCTAATGCCATACGGAGTGGTTTACAGAAAATTTATCTGATCCCGGTCCCTTCGTATTGACAATGGAAATGGTCAAAATCTTTGATAGTCGGTGATTTAACTATCAAAGGAAAACAGGTGTACAAACTACGGTCGTATTCCCAAATGGAAATCTTACCGATCAATCATCATTTCATTTCTCAATTTCCCATTTATCATTTCCATATATTCATAATTCCTTATTTTCTAAAATTAGAAAATATACGTTATTAACTTTGGAAAACGTTTCCATTTCTGATTCACGCATCAATATCTTCCCACCTCTATCAGTCTCTAACACTAAACTAGTAAGAGAACAACTTCCCAAATATAAACCCCGAAGGCCGAAACCAACATCAGATCGATACCCAGAAAGCCATTCAACTCAAATAATTTCTAGTCTGTTTCTAATTTCAGTAATTCCATTTAAATTCCGAATTCAACCCCCAAATTTCTTTATAATATTTTATTTGCAAAATATTTACTTTAATCTATTTTTCACATAAAATGCGAATAATATTTCTTTATATAATCAAAACAGTTTGATTTCGTATTTAAAAACAATACCTCAAACCCAAATTCTATATATTTTTTTATTTGTAGAATTATTCATACAAATCTCCTTTTTATTTCTAACACTTAAATCTCATTTATATTTCCCTTTATATAATTCTATATATTCTATATAAATCATTTTATATAATTCTATTTATTTTATATAAATCCTTTTATATAATTCTATTTATTCTTATAAATCCTTTTATATAATTCTATTTATTATATATAAATGCTTTTATATAATTCTATTCATTCTATATAAATCCTTTTATATAATTCTATTTATTCTATATAAATCCTTTTATATAATTCTGTTCATTTTATATAAAAATATTTCATTTTCAATATTCACTTTGAAAATTTCCTTTTATACATTCCAGTAATTCATATGGTATTTAAAATACCAAATAACATGACCAGTGTCATCATAATCAATCACAAATTATATATCACATCATATATCATAATATATGAAAACAAACAGTATTATAAATATTGAGGAATCCAATTGGATCCCTTCAACCTGTTTCCCTGCATCACAGATGTTAAACAATATAGATAACATCGATTTCATTTCAATATGAAATATTCCGATAAACAGAATCAATATTTGATTAACGATTTATATATATCATTATTTATAATTTCAAACAATACATCAGCAATTCAACCAGACAATCAACACACAACAATCAATCATCATTTATCAATACTAGATTAAATTTATAAAAATATTAACTGTACAGAGTTAGTGAGATTTACTTACACTGGACTGTCATCATTAAATAACAATAACTGTCAGTTGACTTAGACAGACAATTTATTTCGCTATAAATTGTAACGAGCTCCAGTTCACTTCCAGCCAGTTCCATTGTGTAGCCGTCGTCCACACGATCCCAATGGATCTTGTTTTGTTGAATTCCAATAACGTATGGTTAAGATATTAATTATACAAGTTAGTATGTATTTAAATAGTTTTAATTTAAATAATTTTCTGTTACTGGGCCTCACCATTCAAATATTGGGCCTTCTTCATTACGTTAGAACTAGGCCCGCTCCAACCTATTTGTTGGCTAGCTTTTTGACCTAGCCACCAAAGCCCAAAAGCAAAGAAAATATGAGTCCTTAAGGGTCCAACCCTTCAAGCATTCGATCGTGGTCATATCATCTTCCTCGGATCGTGACACTCCGCGGATCGTTGCGCCAGTATGCGACCCGATCGCCCCTTGTAACCTCGATCCAATCTGCTACCTCTAGCTCGACCCGATCCGTCCATAGCATGACGATACGATCCAAACCCTGAAGACGCGGCGAGGCCCCTGACCAAGTCATTCACGATCCGAGAATGCAGGATCTCGCGACACCTGTCCACAACTGTCATATTGACCAGTTCTTCATGAAGTTACGATCCGATTCGATATTCCCCAGATTTGTGCCACGTATGACCGCGATCCGCCTGACAAAATCAGCTATAAATAGCCCAGAGCTTGGCAATTTTTAGGATCTTTTGGCAGTTTTGAGTATTGATTTCACCATTACTGTCATACCACTATTTCTTATCAGTTTTACTTCGAGATTACTGAGAGGAATCATAATTGTAAGAGTGAGTTTGAGAGAAATCATTGGTTGGACTAGCATTCAAAGTATAATCACTAGCATATAAAGTGGGCGTAGGCTCGTTAACGCCAAACCACTATAAACCGTGTGTGTTTTCTGCCTTTTCCTCATTTTTTAGTTATAATTCTCTACGAATCAGAACAATTTGGGTGTTAGAGCCAAATTTTGATCTAACATTTTGGTGCTTTCACTGAGAATTTATTTCTCAGCATATTGGATTGTTGCTCCGTTGTTTGGATATTCAAGTCCGAAGGAAACTGTAACGACCCAGCGGGTTTCGGCCTCGAAAATCGACACAAATACCCTTTACCGTACTCATGCCGATCCTCTAAGCACCGCAAACACTGGAACGTTTAGAAAGAAATTAGAGGGTGAGATAAGAAAGAAAGAAATATTAGAATAGAAGAAGAAGAAGAACCATCACAGAATCTCACATCACAGCGGAACAAAATATAATACAGAAATAAATCTTTATTGAGAGCTTTAAACATACTTACAATATCAGAGCACAACACACAGCTGGACAGTTATAATAACCTGTCCTCATATACAACACACAGCGGAACAAAACTAGATAGCATACGTCTGAACACCTCCAGCTTGTCTTTGGACTTTATTCGATAACCTGAACCTGTACACCCCGGGCTAACCCGAGTATTTACAAAACACCGGGTCAGTCTGGTGAACCAGAGTGAGAAAAACTCGCACAGTATTTAGGTACACACATCTTGATTTTAAAGTTAAAATCTTTTCAAAGAAAAGGATAATCGTAAGACCAAATCCACACATAAACACGGACGGTTTTTACCTTACGATAACCCAAACCATTTTTGAAATCAATATCTTATCTGATATTATAATAATGTCTAAATACAAGTAAATATTAATCTAGTAGAACGCTTGCATCTCACGCTCTACATATATAGTATACAATCAAAACCGTGGGCGCTTATTGGAGATTGGATTTCCAACTTGACCAGGTATGGGACCACCTTCCGCACGTGTATCTCTAGAGGCGAATACACAGGGTTCAACAAGAACGTCTTGCAACCCGGCCCTCACATGACCGACCACTCATTTCGCTTGAGTGTATCGAATGTATATCACCAACGGTTGGACTCAAACCACCGTTCCCGAATGGGCAGAATCGATAGATTAAAGAAGCAAAAGGAATTTCTCTAGATAGGTGATTATACACCCTAATGGGAGCGACCCACATAGCCATGCTGCCTGCCCGATTTTTGTCATCTCCTGGTTGATGAGGCTTGAGGTCAGAACACATCTGATCATCATACACTTTGAATGCCACATCGTCAGATCCTCTGGATATCACTAATTGACGTCCACAAAAATACCCTAGTTGGGAGCTACCCAACTATGACACGCTTGAAGAAATCAATGTACATGATCCTTTGGAAATACTCTGTCAGACACTCGTCCATACAAGTCATCCAGGAACAGGATGAACCGAAGGTACTCTCCTACTGCATCTCATATATGAATCACCCCATGGATCAGTAGCGAGAAGTCCTTGCAACCCGTGGATTTCAACCACGACAGGACCACAGTACATCTCTGGCTGCAGACCAGACATTATTAGCAGTTCTTCCGCTTATGAAGATCCACGGTCTTCAATGCTCCATCTCGACCGCCTTCTGATATCTTCACGTATTTGTTGGTCGGAATGGTCTTCGAATATATATTCGATTCCGGTCTTTCCGTACCAACAATCGTATTGGACAAGTTTGATAGTCGGTGTTTTAACTATCAAAATAAACAGTGTTTCTATCATGTCAATCAATTGGGTTCACTGGTTCAATACTCGACACCACTTGGCCTTTTTTTTAAATTAAATAACATTATGAAATATCCTTTATTTATTTCCCAACAGAACCCAGTGCTTATTTCTGTTGGATAAACCTCATCTTTACATTATTTCACTACTGGAAATAAATTATCACTAATCCCTTTCACCATCACAACTCATACCACCCCTAAATAGTCCCGATGTCGTTCAAGTTGGGGTATTTAAATTACCTCTCAGACCTTGATCAACATCGTTCACATCTAAAGATAGATACGAGTTGCAATATAAAACCAATATCTCATCTAATCTTCACGCAAATTCCATTTAACTATTTAATTCAATATAAGGTTTAATGAACCTTTTCATCACTTTGAAAATCTCTTTCTTTAAGATACCATTTTTACCTAATTCAATTAAGTAACCTCTTTATAACTCACCACTTTTAACTTCATTAATATAACCCTGGTTTGTTATAAACCCTTTATCTCAATTTCCCTTTTTACTTAATTTAAATAATTAAGTAACATTATTTTATAATATCTGCTTAAAATCCTCTTTTATAACTTTGTTCTAAACTCAGGGTTTAAACAAATCCGTTCATAACTCCTTTCACCATCCAACAAGATTTAGTTTTCAACTTTGATTACCTTTGAAACGGATTCAATTAAAAGGTCATTTCCCAAATTACTTTAAATCAGAATAATAACTTATCTTAATCTTTAACTACTATAAAGGTAGTTAATTCCATTATTTACTAACATAAATAGTGAATCCCCTTTTCTGAAACTTCATTTAAAATTAAACAATATTCATTTAACACACTAATTTAAAAATCAATCTTAATTAAAACAGTTGATTTAATTAACTTAAACAAGTTATCATAGTAATCGATTCCAATTTATTTCCCCTTTAAATTAATATAATTAATTTAAATAAATTCCATTTGTTTGTCTCTAAGTAAATAATTATCCAAATCTGGTCAATTGGTTAAATTCCTTTTCTTATAAATCTGATTATCATCAGATTTACTTGGATTAATAAATAAGTTTTAAACTCAAATAATAAAAGAAATATTTATTTTCTTTTAAACAAACTTTTATTTTAAATAATATATTTCAAAATCTATATCTAGTTATAAAACAAATTTTATAACTCCATTTCCGTCGATTTGTCTGACGGTAAATCGACATATATAAAACGATTGATTTTTTTAGGCCATGTGTTGTCAAATACCCAACCAATACCGCCATGGGTTTTAAACTACACAGATGTTGAAATTCAGTCAACAACCAATATTCAAATCAATCAGTAAACAAAACAATTCAACCAATTCAAACCATTGAACACATTTATTTTATAAACGTGACCAACCAGGTAAATTACCTTTATTGGAACCAATCGTTAAAAACGATTTGGTATTTCACTGAAATTAAACGACGGTTTAATTTCATCAGTTCAATCAACCAATAATTATATAACTAGCAAACAGTCAACCATCAGCAAGCCGAGCACACAAAATAAAAATCCAATTTATATAAAATATAAATGGGAAAACTGAGTGAGTTTAACTCACCTTGAGTTGATTCGCTGTCAAAACGGCTCATTTCAGTTAAATTAAATAGTCGTTTAATTTAACTAAGTTCCCGGTTGAGTCGAACTCCGACCAAATCAGTTCCAGTCTGTAGTGCTTGTCCATACAGTTTCAGTGTCTCTTGTTTGGTTGTATTCTGATAATATATGACCTCGTTGTTAATATTTAAAGTTAATATAATTAAATATAATAATTATTAATCTCTTAATTCTATTCTTAATTTAAGTAATTACATTATGAGGAGATTTAGTGGTCCGCCCTTTCTTTGTTCCACGTTGTTCAAGTATACCGACACCTCTTCGTCACTGCTTATGTTCCCTTGTTTTAAACCAAATTGGACTGATTCCCTTTCCAATACAAACTGCTTGCTTGCATTCAAAAGTTGCTCACTCCTCGTTCTTTTCAGCCAATTCCAAATTCCTAGACAATAGGATTTAATAGATAATTAACTATTTAATACATACATTAACCTAAATATATTTACGTTATTAAGATATACTTGGCGGACTCCTTTCATGTTTTCGATTTGCAAACTTGTGTCTTCATTCTGGTTCCAGGACCCAGCTTCCACCTTCACGCTCATGATTTTTGAAACCCACACAACAACTATATTTATTCACGATTTAAATTAAGCTGTTAAGGCCTTAATTATAAAATCAATACACTAATCTATGTTATTACCGAACTTCGGTAGACATATGATAAAAGTACCATGTCAAATACTGTTCACCTACTTCTTCGTTTCCTGTTGTTTGCCGATGTTTTCTCATTCATTTGAACTTTCCTTTCCTTAAGGTTCTGAACTGCTTCACGTATCATCCCCTTTGCCATGCATTCAAAAACAAACCCCTCTCCATGCATTACACCGTGACCCAACTTTACTTCTCCTTCTATGTATAATATCCTACTCCTTCAACTCCTCATGCCACAACCAACAAATATGAACCCAACATCGCACCCATCACCATCACAACTCGAGGCTCCGACTTACTCCCTTCTGTCCTCATCACTGCAGCGGTGCTCTACCCGAAGTGCACCACTGACCAGAAACCGCCATCACCCTTTTCACCGTTGCTTAGACCTCCGAGACTTGCGCCAAGACCCCATCTTCCTGCGCCACCAAACACAACAATCGGCATCACCGTCTGCCGCCAGTTCCACCAGAACATCACCGGTGACCCATACTTCACGTTGAGATATATATGCATTTGTTTTACAAGGGAGGTCGCGGTCTATACTGGGAGAATGTTACGATTTTCCTTTGGTTTTCTGAACAAAATAGAAGGATGGCATGAGCTGTTTATATAGGCGAATGAATGGATAAAAACAACGTCAATCACCAGCGCAGGCGTTGAAATTAGGTTATTAGGTCTGTCTGTACTTACAAATACATCTGTCTGCGTGTTTTCATTTCAAAGAAACTTGGTCGGAAAGGTATCTGTATTGTCATTTTCATGTGAGATTACTTGTCGGCCAGGGTCTCAGAATGTTGAAAAGGAAACACTAGTAGCTTGTCCTACAAGAGGTAGGTGTGCACATGTAGTAGTACTACACGAGTTTTCACTTCAAAATGGATAGACGTCATCGAGGTACTAGTTGGTGCCAATATAAACTAAATTTAGACGGCTAAATTAATGAAAACAAATAATTAAATAAATATCGCTATATTTATTAAACAACATTTTCAACATCAAACCGTATAGAATTCACATTTTTAAATAATATTCCATTTATATAAATATAAATAATTCATATATATTCGAAATCTATTTTAATTAAATAAATTCGATAAAAATCCATTATAATATATAAACTGATTTAAATATTCGAATTTAAATAGCCGAAAAATCTGGGATGTTACAGAAACAGTCCTGAAACTTCATTGTTCAGATTTTTGAAGATTCCAGCGGCATCTGATATCATGGCTGGAAAGAAGTTTAAGGAAGTACGAGCTTCGCAGGCGAATGAAGCATTTGAAGAAAGTGTACATGAGCAGGTTGAGGAGGGCCTCGCGGATCGTGGGGACATAGGGGCGATCCGACCCGAACGTGGCGTCACGAACCAGTTTGAAGGGGGCGCCACGATCCGAATTGAGGGCGGCACGAACCGAACATCTGAAGGGGTCGTCACTCGATGCCGAGACAACGCCGTGAACCCTCCCCCTAATGTTACCACGAACCGATCCCAGGGGGGGCACTACGAGCCACATACACAGGTCTACTGCGATCCGAAGTGATGACCAGACTACAACTCGACCTGGAAAGGAGGTTATGGCTCGCTCATCCCGTCCCGGTACCTCTGTTCGGCCTGGCTCAAGTTCTCTGCGCATAAGAGAAAATGTTGATGATCAATATGACCCCTCTGCTCCGGTCATTGAAGGATATCTCTCTTGCTTCTCTGAAATGTGGGATAGGTTGTTTGATGAATTAGCTGCTCAATGGCAGGAGAGCTCTGTGTTGCGACAGAACTTGAGTGCTATGGATAGAAGGCTCGATGATCTCGCAAGGCAAAGAACACTCCCAGTTCGTCCACTTACCCCGGAGTACTCTTCTTCATCAGTAGAATTGCCAAGACCTCCGCGGCGACCATATGAAAGGGCTGAAAACGTAAAGCAGCTTCGATTTGGAACCCTGCCATCATAAGAGGAAGAGACGCTTGGTGTAGGACCCTCGAACCGCAACTTGAATAATCGTGTCGCAACTCCTAGATCTCGAGTTGTGGACAATCCTGTTGAGAATAGACCACCTCAGCCCCTTCGCCGTACAAATACTCATGGTAACATGGGGCAACGAAGCCCAATCCGAGCTCCGGATTTCGTGGATGTTCCTAGAAGAGAGATCGGAGAATTCCACCGAGCGAGAAGCGCTGATCCCGAGCTTCCGATGACCAGTGCAAATGTTGCAGCTATGGTTCATCAAATCCTGACAGATAGCCGTGGACAAAGGAATGAAGACTGGGGGATTAACCGCAGTCACACCCCTTTTACCGATGACATTCTAGATGTAACATTCCCGAGGCGCTTCAACATGCCGCAGATGAACCGTTACGCGGGTAGATCTGATCCAATCCAACATCTAATGAGATATTCTTGGTCAATGACCGCTGCCGCAGCCTCTGACGCTGTAAAGTGCAAAGCATTCCCTATATTCCTGGAGGATGTAGCGTTATTATGGTTTACTCGCTTACCAACAAGATCAATTTCCAGTTTCAGGGAGTTGAGTGAAAGGTTCGTGGAACAGTTCCGCATTTATGCACAGAGGACAAAGAGTGTGATTGATCTGTTCCTTGTCAAACAACGACCAGGCGAGAGCTTGAGGGTGTATCTGGATCGTTTTAACCTAGCTGCCACTGAAGTCAAGGATCCCCATGAGCCAACTGTTGTGGCAGCCCTGATCGATGGGGGTAGATAAAGATACTGAATTTGGGAGATACCTGGCTGGCAAGCCACCTCATACTAGAGAATTGTTCAACGAGAAAGCTAACGTACGCTTACGTCAGGAGGAGGTGTATGCTAACCGGAAGACGAAAATGGCGGATAAGGTGGAAATCCAAAGCAATGTGGCCATTAAGAAAACATGAGATAGCTCGGGGAAGGTTGAAGTTAATGTTGGAAACCGAAACCAAGGTGGTGGCCGCCAGTCAGGAAATAATGATAATAACAGTAATGGCAATAATCGGAAGAGAAATCGGGGGAACGACACCCAGAGAAGGATCCGTCCCAGGTCTTTCAAAAATTATATGCCAATAAATGATACTTTGGAGAATATCTTCGCAGACTCATACAACGTTCTCCAACATAAAAGGCCTCCTCCAAGAGATTCGACGGAGAAAGAACATGAGACGGGGAAGTTTTGTCTCTTCCATCAGACTCACGGCCACTCTACAAATGAATGCCGTCATCTGAGAGACGTATTTGAGAGGTTGCTCCGGGAAGGGAAATTGGGTGAGTATAGGGTGACTCCTAGAGACAGGGGGCAAGCTATTCAGACCCCAAATCAAAACCAAAATCAACCTACTGCCAGGCCAACTGCCCAGCAAAAAGGAAAGGATCTTATTATCAATACCATAATCGGAGGGCTTCACCTAGCCGGGCATAGTTTCAAGGCGTTGGATCAATACGTTAACACAGCTAAGCAACATCTTGAGGTAGGAGAGTGTAGCAACCCTGAAGACAATGTCCCGGTAAAACAACAAAAGATGATGTAGGATGACGTCATTTTCCGCAATCGAGAGAGTATTGGAGTCCACGCTCCGACCAAAGATCCATTTGTAATCACAGTTCCTATTGGCCCGACCACTGTTCATAAAGTTTTAGTGGATAACGGGAGTTTAGTCAATATTCTATTCAAAAAGACGTTTGATCAAATGAACCTTGAATTGAAAGATTTAAAGCCGTGTGAAGGATGGATCCGTGGATTTAACGGAGCTTCAACCGCTCCAATGGGATATGTAGAACTGTCGGTAACATTTGGGGAAGGAGAACGCCAGAGAGTGAGAATTCTTCCCTTCGTGGTTTTGAGTATTGAATCGCCTTATAATGCCTTCTTGGGCCGACCAGCCCTAGCAAAGTTTAGAGCTTGTATAGCCCCCTGGTGCTTGTTATTGAAGTTTCCTACGGAAGTTGGTGTTGGCATAGTCAGAGGAGATCAAGTTGCCGCACGAGCATGTTACATTGCAGAGCTAAAGCTACTCCGTAAAGGAAGAGATATAGAAACTAAAGACACTTCTTCCCCCGCAAGGGAGGAGGCGTCATTGCAATTAAAGAGAATGACTATGGGTGAATCGCCCAGAAAACTGCCTGAGGATATAGATCCCAGAGAGGACGAAGAAACTGGGGGCAGAATGGCGGCACCCAACGAAATGACTGTGGATGTACCAATCAATGATAGTGACCCAGAGAAGGTCCTGAAAATTGGATCCCAGTTGGATCCGGTTCGAGCTAAAGAATTGACGGATTTCCTAAAAGATAACTTGGATGTATTTGCTTGGACCCACGCGGACATGTGTGGGATATCTCCATCAATCATGAGTCACTCATTAAGCATTAACCCAAAGCATCCCCCTGTAAAACAAAAAAGGTGAATGCTGGGCCCAGAGAGGTCCGCGGCCTTGAAAGAAGAAGTTGAAAAGTTAAGAAGTAACGGATTCATCAGAGACTCAACCTACCCAGATTGGATTTCAAATCCAGTTTTGGTGAAGAAGGCCAATGGAAAGTGGCGTACATGCATTGATTTTTCGGATTTGAATAAAGCCTGCCCAAAAGATAGCTTTCCGTTACCCAGAATTGATCAGTTGGTAGATTCAACGGCGGGTCATGAGCTTCTCTCTTTCATGGACGCTTATTCAGGATATAACCAGATCCCTATGCATGTTCCAGTTCAAGAACACACTAGCTTCATTACGGATATGGGGTTATACTGCTACGTGGTAATGCCTTTTGGTTTGAAGAACGCAGGCGCTACATATCAACGGTTAGTGAACAGAATGTTCTATAACCAGATTGGGAAAACGATGGAGGTATACGTTGATGACATGTTGGTTAAGTCCAGACAATCACTCAATCACACTACAGACTTGGCCGAGATGTTTGGTATCCTTCGAAAGTATGGGATGAAACTCAACCCAACGAAATGCTCATTTGGGGTTGCCTCCGGGAAATTCTTGGGATTCATTGTCAGCTCGCGCGGGATTGAGATTAATCCAGACCAGATCACAGCAATCAGAGGCATTCAGGAGCCTAGAAAAATCAAAGATGTGCAAAGCCTTGCAGGGAAAGTAGCAGCATTAAGCAAATTCATCTCTAGAGCGACAGACAAATGCATTCCATTCTTTGAATTGATAAAGCGAGGAAAACGCAATTTTAAATGGACTCCTGATTGCATAGAAGCATTTCAGAACCTGTTGAATCATCTGGAGAGGCCTCCAATACTGTCTAAGCCAGTGGACCACGAGGATTTATTCATGTACTTAGCAGTGTCGTCCCACGCAATCAGCTCAGCGTTAGTAAGGGAAGAAGACAAGGTTCAAAGGCCAGTGTACTACGTAAATGAAAAATTGGCGGCAGCTGAGCGCAATTATCCGAGGATAGAAAAGCTGGCGTACAGTTTATTGATTGCATCTAGGAAGCTTCGGCATTATTTCCAAGCTCATCCTATCACCGTGTACACTGATCACCCGCTCAAGCAAGTTCTACAGAGACCGGAAGCCTCCGTAAGATTGCTCAAATGGAACATTGAATTGAGTCAATTTGATCTGAATTTTCAGCCCCGACGATCGATACAGGGGCAAGTGCTGGCAGATTTCATAGCAGAATTTACTGTTCCGGAGGATGACATAGTAAATGAAGAGGCTGACCCATCAAAACTGCTTCTCGATCCTAGCGCCTGGAAATTGTATACTGATGGTGCTAGTAATGATAAACGATCCGGTGCCGGAGTGGTGCTTGAAACTCCCGAGAAACGACTGATATCCTATGCCATCCGGTTGGAATTTCGCGCCACTAACAACGACTCCGAATATGAAGCCCTGATAGCCGGGCTGAGGATCGCAAAGGAATTAGAGATCGCGAAGCTGGACATATTTTTTGATTCCAAGTTGGTTGTAAATCAGGTCACTGGAAAGTTCCGAGCTAAGGGCCCAAGATTGATTTCGTATTTGGAGAAAGTGAAGGAGTTGCTGACTGGCTTTGATCATTACATTATATCTCATATTCCGCGGTCAGAGAACCAACAGGCGGACAAGTTAGCGAAGATGGCTAGTTCCGACGATCCTGAAGAAGCTGGGTTAGCCCCAGTTGAAGTACTTCAGTTCCCTAGCATATGTCAGTTGGAAGTTGATCCGATACTAGAGACTGAGCCAGAAAGGGAGTCATGGATGACCCCTCTAAAGAATTACTTGATGAATGGAATGCTTCCGACCAAGAAGAGCGAGAGGCGTAAAATAATCCTTAAAGCTTCCCGATACGTTCTACAAGGAGGAGTCCTGTACAGACAGGGATTTTCGATGCCCCTTCTCCGGTGTATAGCCCATGACGAAATCAAACGTGTACTGCAGGAGTACATGAGGGTGAATGCGGTGACCATACTGGAGGACAGACATTGGCAAAAAAGGTATTGCGGTATGGTTACTTCTGGCCTACCATAAACAAAGATGCGGCAAAATACGCACGACGCTGTGATGCATGTCAAAGATTTTCAAAAATTCCCAGGGCGCCTCCTGGCCAGTTGAAGACAATGATGAGTCCATGGCCTTTCGCTATGTGGGGAATTGATATCATCGGAAGCCTCCCTATAGCGAAGGGCGGAGCAAAGTTCGTTATTGTAGCTGTAGACTACTTCACCAAATGGGTCGAGGCTGAGCCGTTAACTACAATCACAACCAAGCGAGTGATTAATTTCGTTGTTAGGAACATTATTTGCCGGTTTGGGATCCCGAAGATCGTCATAACTGAAAATGGAACCAGTTTGATAGCAACGAGTTCAGGGACTTCTGCCAGAAGTACCACATTGAGAAACGGTACACCTCTGTGGCACATCCGCAGTCGAACGGACAAGTCGAAGCAGCAAATAAAGTGATTAAGTCCATTATCAAAAGAAGATTGAAACGGGCCAAAGCCATGTGGGTCGATGAATTACCCTTGGCATTATGGGCCTACAGGACCACGTATAAATCGGCGACAGGCCATACCCTCTTCTCTCTTGCTTTTGGAGTAGAGGCAGTCATCCCGGTTGAACTAAAAGTACCATCTCACCGAGTCACTTATTACGATCCGATGACTAATAACGAGTTGCTCCTTGAATCCCTAGATACAATAGAGGAGAAGAGGGATGAAGCAGACCTGCGTGCCTTGAGACACAAGCAATAGGTCACTAGATACTACAACAAAAGGGTTCGAGCCCGAACCTTTGAACCCGGAGACTTGGTTCTGAAATGTGTCTTTCCACCCCCAACTTATATGGGTGCGAAGTGGGAAGGACCATACTCCGTTCTACGAAGGCTTGATAATGGAACCTTCAAGCTAGCAACCGTAGATGGAGAAGAAATCCCCAGAGTGTGGAATGCCCAACATTTGCGGCCCTATCCGATGTAAAGTTGTCAGATTTATCCTTTTGTTTCATAGGACCATGTAAAAGGCATGACTTGCCTAGAATAGTCCAATGTTTTGAGTAAAGGATTATAAAGTGGACGTAGGTCACGATTCGACCGAACCACTATAAAAATATTGTGTGTCGTTTACCTTTATTTGCACTATTATTTATCTGCTCTTCTATCTTTATAAAGTTTGCTGTAATACCATATAGCGATCACAGAAACTTGTAATTCTAAATGCCTTCCATCAGAATGGAGAGTAATCCACAGCCAGAACGCTTAAGGTGCAATAAAGTGAGTCACACCATTGATTACACTCTAACTCTCTAGAGCCGAGAGAGAAAGTAAAGGACGCGAAAATAACGTCCACATGGCAAGGCGACGCACCATGATGAAAACCGCCTTGACAGAACTCTAACCTTGGTGATTGCAAGGAGAGTATAAAAGCGTCTATGATTAAGCGCTGAGAAAGAGCTCTTACCCCGCTGAAGGATTGGGGAGCGACTGAACAGCTGAGCTTGAACTCTAACCTTGGTGATTGCTAGGAGAGTATAAAAGCGTCTATGATTAAGCGCTGAGAAAGAGCTCTTACCCCGTTGAAGGATCGGGGAGCGACTGAACGGCTGAGCTCGAACTCTAACCTCGGTGATTGCCAGGAGAGTATAAAAGCATCTATGATTGAGTGCTGAGAAAGGTGCTGGAGACTCAGCGCCCCCAGAATTTCTGCCCCGCTGAAGGATCGGTGAGCAGATCACGATACGAGTTCGTACTTTAACCCGCTGATGGATCGAGGGAGTACAGAGGTACCAGAGATTTGGCGCCTCAAGGACTATAATCCTACTACAAATTCTAAGTCCCCCGTATTCAGAGATAGGGAGCAACGTGCATAGAAATTTTTAAATTTTTTCTGTCGCTTGAATGATTTGTAGTATAATTTCAACTTGGTTACGGTCAAATAATTTGTGACTAAATGTGAAGAATTTATTGAATGCAGGTACATGATGATGCAAAAGAAATAAACTTTCATTCATAAACTGCAAGCTTACAAGATAAAGAGGAACCTAAACAAAAGTGAGGGCCATTCTCACAATTACATTTCATGGCCAGTGGAAAGCCTAAAAACAAAATACAGAAAAACATCTACATCCTACTTATGCTTGGGAGGCGGCTTGGATTTTTTCTCCTTCTTCTGCTGTTCCAGCTCCGCCTTGCCAGCATCAGATTGATCACTCTTCTTTCTTTTTCTTTTGTCAATAAGGGGAGCTGAGGGATCATCAGAAGACTGGGAAACAAACTGTTTGGTAATTGATTTGGGTTGGAGTTTTAGTACCAACCCAGTTTCGGGATTAAACTCTGTGATCGGAGACACATTCAAAGGCTCTTGCTCATCTTTTTTCAAGGCCAGCTGTTTCTCTTCCCTAGCCCTCCTTTCAATCAAGGTTTCCTCATCATCGCCTTTGATTTCTTTGGTAATGGTGACTTCCTCTTCATCGTCTTCATGGTGCCCGTCCATATCTCTCAAAGCCTCGATGGGCTCAGTATCTTGGGGAATATCAGCGCTGGATGCGAGAAGGACTTTCTCCGTTGTCGCGCCTTCGGACTGCTTGGAAGTGTCAACACTAGCACTTGGCGGGATGACAATTTTCTCCGCCTCTGTCTTCTTCTCAGCATCCTTATCGACTGGCACGCCACCTGTAACAGGAGAAACAAACGTTATTTCAGGAGAAAATGCGGTTTGCTTAGTTGATTGTTCGGCAAGACGGCGACAAGTGACGATCGCTTTGACAAATTGCGGAGAGAATATAGAGATACCTTCCGCTGATCCTCCATCCAGGTTAGCAGCAGAAGCTCCAACAACTGGAGGAGTCGGGCCCAGAGGAATCAATGGATCATCGGGACTGTATTCCTCAATTTCGGAGGCTTTGAGCTCTGCAGCTGAGCTCGAGCCTTCTTCAATTTTATTTTTGCCCTTGGCCAGAGTTTTCTCCATATCCATCTCTTCTTGGAGTAGGCGTCTGCCTTCCTCTAAATCCTCAGGTTCGTTATCCTTAAGAATGGTCCACATCAGCTCATTCTCATCAATCTCATCGTCTCCTAATCGTCGTTTCTCGCCCTGGACGATTGCATCCCATATGTTGGCCAAAGTGACATGGTAGTCTGGGATCCAGGAGATGTTACGGGTCTTGATGACCTGGCCGAGAAAGTCAAACAGCATTTCTTCAAATCCTTCAATATCTTTCTCTCTCTCGAGGAGCTTTTCATTAGAAGCAGTAGCCATTTCAATGGCACTTTCCACATTGTTTTCAGCAAGAACCGCACGCTTCTCTGCATATGCGAGTTGATAATTCAGAAGCGCCTTCTCTTTTTTGGCCAGAGCTAAACTGTCTTTCAAGCTTGCCTTTTCTTTCTCCCAAGCAGCTTTTTCAGCTTCGAAATGATCCTGGGCTGTTTTCAGTTCGGTGTTGACCATCTTGAGATCTTCCACCTCCTTTTTCAACGACACACGCTCTTTGCTGTTAGAATCGAGCTCATTGTGAAAATGTTGCCTGGCTTCCTCCAGCTCTGTCTTATAATTTTTAGCATCTCGTTGAGCCAAGGCAAGCAAATATTGTGCATCTTCCAAGTCCTTTTCCATTTTCACCCTGGCCCTGTCATTGTTATCTATCCTTACTCTGGAACCAACATCATCCCCTCGAAGAAGATATCGGGGAATTGTTCTCGTAATTTCTCCAGCTTAGCCTGGGTCTCAGGACCGTGGATATAGTCTCGTGCCCCGGGAGCACTCAAACTTTGTTGACTGGAGGGGACGATGTCAGTTTTCTCCTTCTCAAAATCCTTGTTTGGATCCTTGTTTTTATCCTTAGACTCGTGGTGCTTTTTTGATGACTTGGTATGAGACGGCGTGCTCTTCGGAGGAGTTAAGTCTTTGGGAAGTCGTTTTCCCCCTGTAGGTGGCACTTGATGACTGTGGGGCTTCCCAGAAGTTTGTTTTGATGGGGATCTGGACGGTAAAGAGCGAGGCTTGTAAGAATCCCGGGACCGATGGCTGTCTCCCCCTCGGCTGCTGCTACGAGCGCACTCAGGATCTGAACGAAGACTTGGGGTGCCCGCACGAAGGGAACGATAAGAATAAGACTGTCTGCGAGTCATCCTTCCTGCAAATGAAACAAGCATATGTTAGAATTATGAACAACAATAGTGTAGAAAGTGCTGTGGTGAGCGGTGCATGTGATCTGTGCATCCCATATAACCCCCTAACGGACCAGGGCCCGGAGCTAGGCTCGTCTGTGTAATATCTTTTTCTCCATCGGGGGCATTCGCTTCCTCAGAGGAAAGAAAGAGTGGTTCCTCATCAAAGTCTTCATGAGAGTAAATGGTATCTGGCAGAGGGATCTTGTTTAGTTCCCCTATTATCTGCTCCTCCGTGAAATCATCTTGAACGGCGGGATCGACCGATGGTGAAGTTCTTGAGGGAGAATGATCTTTAGAGACCGGAATTTCTTTAGACCTGTCAGCCCGAATCTCATCTCCCTTATACTTATTCAGATTTTCATCATCTTGACCAATGAGCGGTGAAGGGCTCTGGTAGAGTCTAGTTGTTTCTGTAGCCCGTGAAGTTCCCTCTCCCCCAACCGGAGGCACGTATTTGTAAGGTTTGCCGTCCTTGCCCAGTCCGAAACTTGTATCCAGAAGACGGTGCTTGTGAAGATTCTCGTCGGTGAGACACAACTTTATTCTCAAGAAATCTGATTCACTTTTGAGAAGACGAGACAGTCGGCTCTCATACACCGAGCCTTTTGTCTTGAGGAAAGTATGATCTATATGGATTAAAGAAACATGTTAGCATCTTGATTATTTAATCAATTCACCAATCTGGAGAATTAAACTCACTTGCTTTAAGCCATTTTCGTGCGCATCCCGCCTGTAGTTTTATGTGAAACCAGTCGGCTTTGGGATCCCCTATGTTGCTGTAACCGTCAGTTACGACCTTCTTATTGATCACTGATTCAAAGAAGGAGATATTTGGAGTTGCCTTGGAACGATGTTTAAAGAGGTAATAGAACTTTAAGTCTTTAAAGGTAAGCTCAGTCTGTAGAATCTCTGGGTATGCAACAGATAGAGAGTATAGAGTTGCATAAGCATTGGGGTGGAGCTGCATTGGAGCAATACGCAATCACCTTAAAGTCTCGACGACGATTGGCGGAAACGGAGGAATAGCGCCTACCACACACATTAATCTACTAATGGTCATGTATCCAGGTGGGGCAGAATTAGGTCTATCGTCCTTCCCTGGAGTTTTAACGTCATCCCAGGATATCCCGTGCTTCAAGCATAGCTTCTGAAGCTTGGTGTCGTCCTATTTAGAAGCCAGACAATCAGTAAACTTATCTATATCTTTAGCTCCCGGAAGCTCATCGGGAGCCCGATCGTCCGCTCCTTCGGAGGATGTATCGTCTGAAGATGTTGCTTCTGCACCGGAGTCCATTTTGTAGTCAGGGTCGGACTTATCCTGACCTGAGGTTGAGGAAAGCACGTTGGGATCGTGATGTGCTGATGTTTCCGGTTCAGTTTCTTTCTCTGGCGTCTCAATCACTCGTTTATCTGACATAGCTGTGTTGGCAAGTGTAACAAATTAGAATACAGCCACCCTACCCCCCGTGTGTGCAAGTGCAAGTGTGTGCCTGTGCAAGCATTAAAGAAAAGCATAGAAGTTAACATGATCATCGGGATATTAGTCATTGCTTGTTGTTAAGTTATGCTGTTGGTCAGTCCAGAAAGTTCGTCTCAAAGGCTCTAACCTAACTGTCCATTGGTATGTTAGAATTAAGTTGCATTGAGTATTTAACAAGTTCATCGTATCACTCGGATCACATAGAAGGGTTCGGGTCGCAGTGCATGATCGGATCGCGAGGCAAGCAGGGTCTCACAGCGAAGTCGCCAGATCGTGGAAGAGTGTCGGATCGCGAAACTGGAGCGGATCGCAAAGACTACCCATGATCCGTTCCCTCCTCCTATG
This sequence comes from Allium sativum, assembly GCA_030737875.1. NCBI lineage: Eukaryota > Viridiplantae > Streptophyta > Magnoliopsida > Asparagales > Amaryllidaceae > Allium > Allium sativum. Next base: position 765,027,767 of record CM060913.1, on the reverse strand, counting down.
AATTACAGACTAGCCACGACCCCATCCGCCACTTGGCTTAGATACCAGCATTTCCGCGGATCGAACCAGTACCTCATCACCACGATCCGATCCATACTTCAATTTCTACTCCTCCGTGTCCACGAACCGATCCGTATCCAAACCATGCTCACAACCCGATCTGCTCAGCCCTTTTTCTCCTCCTTTCCTTCTTCTTCCTCTCCTCTTCTTCTTCTCCATCGCCGAGCTCGAGCGATTAACACCCATGGCGCCTCATCAGCCTCCAAAGGTTCGAACGCCACAAAACTCTATCGTTTTCTCCTAAATTCAATACAAACAAGGGCGAAATTACATGAAGACTTTTTTTTAATGATTACCTTTCTGAAAATCGAGGAACAATTGAGCAATCAGAGAATAAAAAATTAGGGTTTTTGCTTAAGGGAGCCGGTGGTGATAACGAATGAAGAAAAATGGGGAGAACGAAGAGGGGTTCGGGTTTATATAAACGAAACCGCGACCGTTAGTATCCCCCTTTTTGTCTTACTCGAATCGCGGAGATGGGTGGGCTGTGAGCCAAAGCCCAACATGCTTCGCGGAGAGACCCATCACGATCCAAAAGCCCGAATACCCACATTTGGCCAAGTCCAATTTTACGCTCCACGGATCGTGGTGAGCTGGAGCGATCCGAAACAACAAACCACATACTGAAGTGAATATTCAGAAATATTTGCAAAAAATTCAAGAGTTTACCTGGTAAATTCGACAATGAAGTCTCCAAAAATTCCAGAGATAGAAATTATCCGATAAATAAAGAAATGATTGAAGATCTTACCGAATATTTATACTTGCCAAAGGGCGTGACTTCTTGAAGTAATACGACCATTCAGACAGATACGGCCACTGGTTCACATCGCTTCACGGAAAGATAAATCTGTAATTTCAAAGCATGTTCCATCCTCGATAAAACATACTTCGAGGGGCCAAAATGTTGGCTAGCTTTTCGACCTAGCCACCAAAGTCCAAAAGCAAAGAAAATATGAGTCCTTAAGGGTCCAACCCTTCAAGCATTAGATCGTGGTCATATCGTCTTCCTCGGATCGTGACACTCCGCGGATCGCTGCGCCAGTATGCGACCCGATCGCCCCTTGTAGCCTCGATCCAATCCGCTACCTCTAGCTCAACCCGATCCGTCCACAGCATGACGATCCGATCCAAACCCTGAAGACGCGGCGAGGCCCCTGACCAAGTCATTCACGATCCGAGAATGCAGGATCTCGCGACACCTGTCCACAATTGTCATATTGACCAATTCTTCATGAAGTTACGATCCGATCCGATATTCCCCGGATTTGTGCCACGTATGACCGCGATCCGCCTGACAAAATCAACTATAAATAGCCCAGAGCTTGGCAATTTTCAGGATCTTTTGGCAGTTTTGAGTATTGATTTCACCATTACTGTCATAACACTATTTCTTATCAGTTTTACTTCAAGATTACTGACAGGAATCATAATTGTAAGAGTGAGTTTGAGAGAAATCATTGGTTGTACTAGCATTCAAAGTATAATCAATAGCATATAAAGTGGACGTAGGCTCGTTAACGCCGAACCACTATAAACCGTGTGTGTTTTCTGCTTTTTCCTCATTTTTCAGTTATAATTCTCTACGAATCAGAATAATTTGGGTGTTAGAGCCAAATTTTGATCTAACACTATTCAACTCGTACTAAACAGACGCGTCTTCCTTTTCATTTTACAATCTGTTGCTCCGATATTCTTTGAATACCACTATCACACTATCAATTCCATTTCTATCCTTTACCAATACTTCAAACAACATCACCCTTAACTGTCTATTAACCTCACCACGTTCAGATTTACTAATCCATCTCCAAACACTTGAACCCGTATCCTCTATCATTTACTGTCGTTGCCACCAGTCAACGACGGACCATCAACCTGACCCATTCAACCCCTCATCACATAACGTCCACATGTGTTTGAAATTAATGTCCAAATTCCAACATACAGTGTCATTGCTCAGTTCAAAACAAAAGCTACAGTCCTTTGGAAACTGTACCTTCTCTAGTTTTATTTCCTCCGAACAAATGGTACCCCTTCTTCCCCTTTATACAGATCGAAATCCAAGATTTTAATCCGCCATTTCCAACCTTCATACCCAAACCGCTATCTCCACTACAAATGAAAACATCTCCTGCCTTCACCAAATAGATCGCAGTTTACAGGAATTCATACGCGCACCTACAGGATGAAATCGTGATAGTTTATATCACAGAATACTTCGACTTTCTCACAGACAAAGTTAAACAAACCTATGAACCAAAAAGCAATATCCGCTTCACGGATTTAAGGTCCAATAACCCAAAATTTTGAACCCTAGATCAACATTTGCCTTCCCGAACGCCAAACGTGATGCGAGTTACACAAAAAGGGTTTGAAAATAAAGTCCATCTTTTCGTGATCCCAAATATATATATAACTTAATTTATAGGAGTTAATCCTATTTGTTATTGATTTTTGAAGCATCAATTCCTTCACGTTCTTAAGAGGAAGAGCAGCGGTATTTCTGTTGACCAGTGGAAAATGAAATTAGGTTAGGTTGGGATGGCACCGTATTTATAGGTAGATTTAATATATTTTAATTCAATTTTTATATTAATATATATTGAACCGTTCACTCTAATTAGCGTTTAAAAATTCATATGACTACATAGGAATCCCCTTTTCGATGGAAATGGACATGCAGCTACAGTTCAACATTATGGACCCAACGAAACTTGTTTCGTCGAATTCCGAGTCCGTTTACTTACACAACGTATTTTTAAAGTCAAATTATTGACTGTTTTTCATATTAAAAATCCATACGACCACATACTGACTCCAAAAATCAGGAAAATTGAAATCTAACATTAATTTAATATTCCGGATCCAACAAAATTAGTTTCATCGAAAACGGAGTTCGTTTGCAAAACTGGCTAATTTTAAAGCTCTAAATAAACCCATTTAAATATTAAATATATTTAAAAATAATTAAATTAAATATTAGTAAATAAATATTATTGTATATATTCACAATATAATACCATACAACTCCAAAATAAATATATCGGGATTTTATAACTTGACATTTCAAATCCAGATTAAATCAGTGTTCGTTTTATATTGAAAATCCTTTTAAAATATAAATAAATCGTTATAAAATTATAAAGGAATTTCATAGCGACTTTTCTAAAATTTTATTTGGACATAACTCAAAATCTACACAACGAAATCTTGATTTTTCTCTTCCATTAGAAAAATATACTTCACCAGCTCCGAACATTTATTGTTTCATAGAAATCCGATTTAAAATGGATTCTGTATATTTAATTGAAGTTCGAATCGCCAAATTACAAACTACAGCGCCATTTCGAGCTCGATTTTAATTATATTATAATTATACATTCAACTGTCGTTTATATAATATATTCGTTAATATAATTCAACTCTATACTGAATTATATATTATAAATGATCCAATTCACACAATATTGTGAATTCCACTAATTCCGACTATTTTGGAATTTAAATATATTATTCTATTATTTATATTAATTAAATATTCAATATTATTTAATTCTGTTTATTTTAAATTACCAAACCATTATTTAAATAATTAAATAAATTATTTATAATACCGTAAAAATATGGGTCGTTACATTAGGCATCAAATACGTTTGGCGATACGTACGTGGGGAAGTCTAGGTACATACATGTTTGGTCTAGGTGGTGTATCTTAGACTAGAGGGCATTATTCGATGATGGCGGTCATTACGCCTACGTAATATAGTTATAGTGGTTCCATGCAGACGTAGCGTCGTTATATACAGAGATCTGTACGTCACTTGGATGTAGGATGAGGGACTGCGTATATTCCTATGATGATACGGTGAGGACCGTGTGAGTGGGGTACCATGGGGTGTACCTTAATTTGGGGACAGCTACATATACATTATATTAGGTTAATCTACCAAGGAGTAGATGGGTACAACGAGTGTGTGTAAGCGTGGAGCGCAGTTGACACCAATAATCTAATAAATAAGAAAATGTAACTGAATGGTGTATGTAGGATTATCCAAAGTGTGTACTTTAAATTCATTCACACAGAACTTACGTTCTGACCCCCTCCTCATAACACAGTTGCAAATTAGGCTTGAGACATAGATGTTATAGCTTTGGATACTGGCTAGACAGTATTATTATTAAGGTAAAGCTATGCTTTGATTATATTATATTTTGTTCCTTTCGCTATGAGATGTTTTCCGAACTATGACATGTTTTATGTCTCTGTCTTTTTCTGCAGGATACCAGAGCAAACCAACACGGGTTTCGATTGATTGGGTTTTTTTAAAAAAAATTTGGTCTGCCGAGATCCGGGTTGTTACATCTGGTATCAGAGCTTCGGTTTAGGATTCCTACATAGATAATGAGTGAGCGTATTTGTATTTTTAAAAATATAAATATATATTATATATAAACCTAGATCCATAAAGGAGCCCACTAGATAGAAAGAGAAAAATGTGGAAAGAAATGGGATATCTCTTTTGTACACTAAAGAAATGAACATAGAAATTTTGAGACCCGTAGGTGGTTTGGGTGGAAAGTGTACAAAGTAATAGGTACTGGAGAAAGGTGTATCCCATATGATAGAAACTGAAATGCTAATATTTCAGATTAGTGGAAAATGGATTAGGAATATATATAGTTGAGAGAATTGGCTTTGGGAAAGTATCTAGGAAAGCCTAGTTGAGTTGGAGACCCACTTTGAGTCTAACCCAATAATTAACTTTTAAGAACTTGAAATTATAAAAGTTTTGGCTAAAGAGTTTGTGATGTTTTTCAAGTTTCAATCTTAAAAGTATTTTTGTGGAAAATTATGCAATGAACATATTTAGTGCATGTTGGGTTTTAAAGTAAAGTAGGGTATATTTTGTAAAAAAATGATTACTTGTTTTAAAAAGAATTCTCTCATGAAAAAGTGTACAACTCGCTAGTTTTCATATTATAATATATGAAAGGATTAAGAAGTAAAGCATACAAAGTTTTGCATTTTGTAAAAGAAGTTCTGAAATTTCTATTCTGTTTTGAAAAGAAATTTTGTTGGGTGGACAAAATAAGTTGTAGAGAGTAAGAATGCAGTAGATGTTTGCACCTTGTAGATAGCATCCAAATTAACATTGTAAGTAGAAACAATGTAAACCCAATAGTTGTCCTTGCCTAATCCATTTTTGTGATTTGAATTTTTTTTGCATTTGTATGTTGCAACATGTTTTACGGTTTGGCAAAAGTATGTTTTGAAAAAGAAAATAAAGTTTTAGTACTTTTAATTTTTGGAAGAAAAATGTTAAGAAAAAAAATGAGGCTAAACCATGTTTTAAAAAGAATGGAGTAGGTAAGGAATAATGCCTAGAAAGAATTGAGATAAGAAATTAAATAATTGTAACCAACTGGAGATTGGTTGAGTTGAGTGATTCTCTGAGTATCAATCTGATGTTGATTTCAGTCTTCGGGGTTGATACTTAGAGAGTTATTCTCTTACCAATTTATGGTTGGAAAAAAAGCTAATGTTGAACTAATAAAAATTCCCGTAGAATGCATAAGCATTGTAAAGCCTAGGATTGTTGCTTGAGAGAAAAAGTATAGGCTAGCAATACTGAAACACCCCACCTTCGTTTAGGTCACTCACAAAGGGAATGCATTAACTTTGGTGAAGTATTTTAGGTAAAAGACACAGATAATTTACAAGACAGACATATAAACAGCGGAAAACTGAAATCATTTCATAAATAGCGTGGTTCAATCAAAACATTACAAGCATTGTCTCAAAACCCAACTTCTAAATTATTACAATGAAACATCTGTCTTGATTTTAAAACTCCAAGTACATAAATAAGCATAAAACAGTAGTAAAGCAGCATAAATCCCCAATAAAAGTGTAACCAGAGCCATAGCCCAAGAAGAGAGAATCCAAGCAATACATCTACTCTCTTCAAACTGGAAAAGGTCTGCACTAAGCTGAAGTGTTCCCTCTCTGCGGACCTCGGGGGGGGGGGAGGGGGAGGGGGAGAAGGCGAAAGAAAATAGGTCAGACATAAGTCTGGTAAGTCCAGTGATTATTCAGCATGTAAACAAGTAAAAGGACATGAATAAACTGAACATAGGACAATACCGTAGAAATAAGATAACATAAGATAAGGCAAGATAAACTAAATATACTTATCGCACTCATTTTCATTTCTCTGCACCTACTAACAAATGTTTCAACTACCATCATGTGTTCATAACAAAGTGATCCCTTTCCCGATCGGCTTCTACTCGCATGCATTTCTTACTTGTGTCATTCGGCCCCGCTCGTGTGTAGATACCTGTGCTGGCCCCAATCATGGGGTGTATCAATTCCCATGATGGCAACCCGACACGATTCAAGAAGCACAGTGTATACTACTGACGCCCAGTGCCTTCTTTTCCACTCCGAAGTACGTGCACGCCCATACTCCGTTGGAATTACACTGCTGCACCACCCGCCGCTATTTTGACCGCTTATAATCAGCCTAGTAATCGTGCCCCACCCTGCGTAGTTCAGGGTACCATGATACATCTATGTGGGTTACTGCTGAAATGGGTCCCCGTTACTTGGGTTTCCTAATCAACATGTTATAACGGTTAAGTGCTCTCAAATTTACCTAACCCCACCCATCTATTTGACCAACATGTTGTATTGGTTGAGTGTTGCTTTAATTAACTTAACCCCACCATTTTTAGTCTGTCTGTACCTTAGCTTTAATCCATTCATTAAAGCAACAACCTCCCACATTAGATCTACATTGTTGTGGTCGCTAGATGTGCCGGGCGGTTCCAGGTAGTCTTACACCGCAACCAATCTAACCTCGGGTTTTTGGGCTTAATGCGCTAACCTCTCACATTAGATTTATATTGTTGCGGTAGCTGGCTGTGCCAGGCAGTTCCGGTCAGTCTTACACCGCAACTCAATCTAACCTCGTGTTAGGCATGTTCATCTTTAGCCAATTTACATATTTGTCATACGTGTCCAAAACTATGTGTCAAATTTTCCATAATTCTAGTAAATACAAGTTTATGCCACATTCCCAAGCTATGCCCAAAATTTATTAAATTAAATTATACCCAATTTCCCCGCATTATAATCAAACGTACAACGGGATTCAACCTAAGTTCTGAATGAACTTAGTATTCACAAAAGCAAGCAAAAAGGGGAAAAATAGAGAAGGAGCATAAGAATTGACATAAGGAAAAATAGGCATGTAAAGATGTACCAAATTCAAGAATCATATTTCAATGTTGTACATTAACACTATGTGTAGACAAGCTAAGCAATTCACACCATAGGTATGAAGATTAGATAGAATTGGACTTAAGAGAATTACTAATTTAATGTACAACATGATAAATCCCATTTGATAAATCACGATAGTCTCATAGGCATAGGTTGTACAACATGAAAAGTTTCTTCCTATCAATCACAACAGTCTCACAGGCATGATAGGTTCATTTGTGTCAGTCCAACAGTCTCATAGGCATGATAGGTTCTATTATGTCAGTCCAACAGTCTCATAGGCATGATAGGTTCTATTATGTCAGTCCAACAGTCTCATAGGCATGATAGGTGCCATTACATCAATCACAATAGTCTCATAGGCATAAGAAACTTAGATTAGACAAAAGGATAGGCACGAATCAGAATTAGGCATCGTTCTAGATCCGATTATTACAGTCATGATTTTTATTAGATGTTTAAATCTAAATAATAACTAAACTTACAAAAAAGGGACGGATCTTGTATTCTGTGATCTGATTTCTGAATTTGAAAAGCTATCCTTTGATGTAGACGTTTGATTTGAAGTTCTTCTAATCGATTACAAGTTTGGATTTATTTTTCTATTTAGGAAAAGATGAAGGAGGCTAGGCTAGTTTGTAGACGAACAACATGACGACACCATAATCTTAGGGTTATGAGATTAGGGTCTAGGTTTGGCTATGTATATATAGATGTATAGGATTAATTCTAGCCTTTAGATTAGTCTAGGAGAAATCAGAGCCATCGAACCAAAGAGATGTGTCATACAACCAATCATAACATTACACATAAGCCCTAACACCTCAGAAATTAGTCATTGGCTAATCAGAGAAGGCCACATCAGCTCAGGACTAAAGAAATTCGTCACAGGAAGCAGATCTCAAAGGGGTCGACTCCCTACAGGGGGGTCATCACCTATGTTGACTTCCCTATAGGGGGTCGACACCTATGTCGACTCCCCCTAAGGGGGGGTCAACACCCTCAGCGGGAATTTTCCCGCTCAGCCTGTTCTGTCCGAATTTTGAATTTTGAACTGGATTTATTATTTTATTATTATTTTCTGTTTGTTCTTGAAATCTTCTGAACTCCATAACTTCTTCATACGGAATCCGATTCATGCAAACTCGGACTCTATCTCAAGCAAAATCTCGAGATGAACGCAATGGCATAACCCGTTTCCCTTAATTCTTCTTCTAAAAATTAAGTGTTCTTAGATTTGTTAATTTTAATATTCACAGAAAATACAGGGTGTTACATTCTCCCCTCCTTAAAGGATTTCGTCCCCGAAATCTCTAAGTTAAGAAGAATGTATCCTAACATTCAACATCATCTACTCAACCATCAATCACAGGCATCCAATGTCCTTAAAAGTCTTCTAATGCTTTCATGATCATATGCATAGTGTGTGTATATGTGGTTATCTAATGAAAAATCAGACAGTCTACTAATTCAGTTGGCCTCCTTGATGCGAATCATGTCAGTGCTATGAGTCCATCATGTATGCAATTATTCCTAATTGTATTTTGTAACTTCTACATGAGTGCACAATCATTCGTACAAATGCAATGTCCACATGATAACACATCAAGTTTCAATCCATATATAAATTCATATATGCATATGCAATATGAAAGTGACTGAGCCGATCTAGTACCTAGTGTGTGTGTGTATGTGCATCCACGAGCAACCACTAGCAACCACTTGCAACTACTTGCAACCGTCAATCATAACATGTTTCAAATACATGTTTGCATCCATTGATTTCTACCTAAGGATCAAGAATAGGACCGAGGAGATATACAAGCATGCATAAACTTATGAAAAAGAGATCAAGAATGTACCCTAAAATAGATAAGGGTAGGCTGCGCGTATCGTGTCCTCAGTCTCCCACGTCACGTCTTCCTTAGCATCAATCCATTGTACTTTAACTAGCTCGACCTCATGATTACGTAGGTTTTTAATTTCTGTACCCAAGATACGAGTTGGAACTCTTCTCGCCGTAGCTTCTCATTCCACTTCTATTTCCTTTAATATGCTTGGCTCCACAACTTCCGCAGACTCATGTAAGCACTTTCGTAGATGAGAGACATGAAAGACATTATGTACTCCAGCCAATCTTTCGGGCAACTCTACTTTATAAGCCATCTTCCCAATCCTCTCAATGATAGGAAATGGCCCTCTAAATCTTGGTGCCAATTTTCCTATGGACCCAAAGCGAACGACATTCCTCAAAGGAGATACTTTAAGAAAAACTCTGTCCCCAACCTCAAACTCAAGGTCGGTCCTTCTTTTATCAGCGTAGGACTTCTGTCTGTCTTGTGCGGTCTTTATTCATCTTCGTATCAAGTCCACCTTCTATGAAGTTTCTTTGATCATGTCAGGCCCAAGTACGAGCTTGTCTGTAGACTCCCACCAAAAAGTTGGTGATCGGCATGGTCTTCCATATAAAGCCTCAAAGGGTGTCATGCCTATGGTGGCTTGGTAGCTATTGTTGTAGGCGAACTCCACCAAAGGAAGGTGATCCTCCCATGTTCCCCCAAAATCAAGAACGCACAATCTCAATAGATCTTCTAATACTATGTTCATCCTTTCCGTCTGACCATCGGTTTGTGGGTGATAAGCAGTGCTTAAGCACAGGTGTGTGCCTATAGCCTCTTGCAAACTCTTCCAAAACTCGCTCGTAAAGATAGGGTCTCGATCACTTACAATGCTAGAGGGTATTCCATGCAGTCGAACTACCTCTTTAAGATAAATGGATGCTAACGAAGATGTAGTCCTCCTGCTCTTAACAGGTATAAAGTGAGCGCTTTTAGTGAGCCTGTCCACTATTACCCAAATACTGGTATTGCCCCTTCTTGATCTAGGCAAACCATTAATAAAGTCCATCGAAATGCTATCCCATTTCCACTGTGGGACATCTACAGGATGAAGCAGACCTCCAGGCTTCTTTTGCTCTGCCTTGACTTGCTGGCATATCAAGCATTTAGAGACAAACTCAGCTACATCCTTCTTCATGCCATTCCAGTAGAAAACCCTTTTTATGTCTTTATACATCTTGTCCCCACCTGGGTGTATGGTCAACTTAGAATGGTGTGCCTCTTCGAGAATGGTCTTCACCAAATCCTTTGCTTGTGGGACACATAGTCTTCCATCCCGTCTCAACCAACTCTTGTCATTGATGGAGCATCTATTGAGGTGACTAGAAGTCTAACCTCTAATTAGCTTATCCTTCACATCAACTAGCTGAGGGTCTTCACGTTGCGCGGTTCCTATTGAGTCCAAAAGAGTAGGCTGCACCTCTAGCGATGCTAATAAACTAGGTACAAATTCAAAGGAGGGTCTAAAATCAAAGTTTGTTATGTACTCCATGTAACAACCTTGAATTTTGGGGTAAATTTAAAATTGTATTTTAAGTAATTTTAATGAATTTTTGATATTGAAAATAATTTATTTTAAATAATAACAATTAAAAATTTATATTTAATAAAATAATAATAATAGTAATACAAAATTTTTAAATAAGATTTAGACGTTGTTAATGAGATTAGTTAATAATATGTTGATAGGTCCGCTTTAATACTTTCCTTGCCTATTCAAAGTGTAACGTTCATCAATTAATAATTTTTTTTTTGAATAGTTGAATTCGCTTCCAATGCCTTCCTCTCATCTTTATTTTCTTAATGCAACATTAAAAGTAAACACATTTTGAAATAGAAATGTATTGATATAGAATTTACACTTTTAATGTAAATGAGACATTGAGAATGTTTTGACATTAAAATTTACACTTTTAGTGTAAATGATACATAAAAAAAGATTCATTGTATAATAAATGGTGTTCACATTAGAAACTATATTTTTAATGTAAAAGATGAATCAATAAAATAATTAAAAAAAAGGGATTCATTGTTTGATAAGATGTTTTAACATAATAAATAATGTTTTAACAGTAGAAAATGCCCGTTTGTTTAATATTAACATTCACATGCAAACATTTATTTCTGACAATAATATTTAATCTTGTAGTGTTATTTTTAATTTCTAACAATTAGCATTAACCGGGCATTCACCTCTCTCCTTCATGCAATTAATTTATTATCCTTTATTCTATTAATTTCTTTCCTTTATTTTTCTCATCATGTTTCATTCCTTATGTTACTTAACCATGCATTCATTTATCTTTCCTCCTTTTGTTTTTTTTCCGTGTTATTATTTTTCCTTCACAAAACAAATCACCTACATATATATATAAATGAATAAACATATATATATATATCTTCTATTTATTCTTTCCAACCCATTGAATATGTTACTTAAATTATGATACTTAATGTCATGTGTTTTGAAATTTAAAAGTTAAACGTTCTAACAATTGGCATAATACCATAAATCATGCATTAATTGCATTCCCGTTTCTCTCTCCCTATGTTTTTCTTTTTGAATTTTTGAATAAGAAAAAAAAACATTGACTAGATTAACACGTGCCTAGTCAGCTAATTTATTTCATTTGTAACCTACTACATATGTAGGGACACAAGTGAAGGATAAAATCAAATATATAACCAAATGGTAAAATAAAAATAAAAATAAAAATATATATATACATATTGGCTCTACTATAACATCCTAAACTTCTCTAAACCCTAAATCATTTCATAGCCGCTGCCTCCATCTTTCATGAATGGCTAGAAACACTTTCCGTTTCCCCCTCAAATCTCTCTCAATCCATTCCTCGATTTGCAAATCGTTCAGCAACAAACATGAAGAACTTAATGAGCTCTAATCAGTCAATGATGGGGATTCTTTTTTTCCCTTTACCTGAATTGCATGGAATCAAGACATGGAAGGCGCGGGGTGTCGAAGTCAGATGCGAGCAGATGTGTTTCCTCGTGACAGAAATACAATGAAGAAGAAACCAAAAAGGGGCAGCCACTGTTTTTCTTCAAATGTAATTAAGGCCCTAACCGATTTTAATTATTATTTTAATTAATTAATGTAATCAAAAATTTAAATGTTCATATCTTATGCAAATCAAATCAAAATTCGATGAAACAAAATACGTTGGAATCATCTTGGCCTGATCTACGCAATGAGACCACTCTGGACAAGATTTGGAGCTCGTAGAAATTTTGGTTAAATTAAACCTTCTGTTTAATTTAATTAGAAGCAATCGTTATTAATGATTTCAGATCCGATCAAGGTGAGAATTCTTTATTTTTAGACAATTAAAAATTTATTAATTTACATGCTTTGCAAATCCACTGTTAAAGTTAATTTGTTGTTATTTGATGTGGATGGATGAACCCTGTTATGTTGATCTGTGATTGAGTTGATTACTTTTGTGTTGAAATAAAATCAACAAAATAGAAATGCTATTTATTTTGTTGAATTAGAATCAACAAAATAGGATTTTCATTTTATTTGTGTTAGAATTGATAAATTAGAATATACATATTGTTTATGTTAGAATTGACAAATTTAAAATAAAAACACCGTTTTGTGTTAGCAAATATGACAGTAGAATAAATAGAGTAAATTTTAATGTCATATGTTCGTCAATATAAAGATGTAGTGACAAAAATCATATGTTTTTCAATATAAAGTAGTAGCGACAAAAATTCATATTTTTGTCAATAAAAAGTTGGAGCGATTAGAATTGTCTAATTAGATTAAAAATACCATTTTGATTAGAATTGTCTAATTAGATTAAAAATACCATTTTGCTAGAATTGTTTAATTAGATTAATAATATCATGTTTGCTAGAATTGCTATATTAGAAACAAAAATACCATCTTTATGTTGAAATGAAAAAAAGTTAAAACAATAAAAAAAATTCACATTCTTATTATATATAAAAATTGTTCATATTTTTGTAACAAACATGTTAACATTTAAAAATACAATTTTTAATGTAAAAGTAGAAACTGGAAAAATGATCATATTTTGAAAGGGGAAAATATGCCATTGGAAATCTCATTTTTAATGTAAATGAAGAATATATGAAAATGTTCATGTTAATATACAAACATTCATGTTTGAATAAGAATGTGGAGACATTAGAAATAAAACGACATTTAGTTATTAAATGTTGCATTAGATTGAAAGCCATTTAGTTATAAAATTAACAATTTTGTGGAATTAAGAATGTTAAATATAAAATTTACATTTTTAATTGTTGTAATAGAATTGTAGACAAATAATAAAAATTATCATGTTAGAATAGATTTGTAAGCAAAATGGAGATATCATTTTTATTTTTTTTATGTTGAAAATAGAAAAGTATTGAAACAAACTATCCATTTTTGTAAAATAGAATAGTTGAGACAAAATTTACAATTTTGTCAAAATAGAATAGTTGAAGAATTTTTTTACAATTTTGTTAAAATGAAATTGTCAAAATAAGAAGTTGCATTTTTATGTAAAGAGAATCATTAAAAATAAGTGTTAAAATAGAATAAAAATGTCATTCTTGTTAGAAGTGTTAAAGTAGAATGAAATTGTGTTGAAACATAAAAATCACATTTTTATGTTAAAGAGGAATTCATTAAAATATTTAAGTTAGAATGGAATTGTGTTAACATAAAAATGAATCATTAAAGGAATATTTTTATTTTATATTCAATTTATGGAATTAATTGACGTTGATTTAGAAAGATTACGTCTTTATTGTCTAGAAGTTACAATAAAAGGATGCAATTAAAAAGATTACATCTTTGGTGTAAATATGTTAAAGTACAAAGATATGGTTTCAAATTTGAACATCTTGAAAAGGGTTGTTATTATAAAATCATAATAATATGGAAAGTTATAATTTATATTAAGATACTTGAAAACAAGAAATTTAGAGATAAAGAATATCTTAAATTTAAGATTCTTTAATGGAAAGGATAATTTCAAATAATATGTTTTGGAAAAATTAATTATAATTATAAATTATAATTGTGCTTGGACACGAGGTTAGGTTACATTTGTGGTGGAAGTCTGCCCGGACCCGACCGGCATATCCAGCAGCCACAAATGTTGGGCCTGATGTGAGAGGTCCAAGTGCGCAAATACAAATATGGCCAAGACACGAGGTTAAGCCCACTTGTGGGATAAGTCTGCCCGGAACCGACCGGCCTATCCAGCATCCACAAGTTGCAGGCCTAATGTGAGAGGTCTGGCCCATATTAAAGTATAAATGGTTAAATAGGAAATGGACATTATTTACACCGTCAGGAGTTAAATTAGAAATTGACATTATCTTCACACCGTTATGTGTTAATAATGAAATGAATATTTTCACCTCCAAGTTTGTTATAAAAGAAAGTTACATTTTTAATGTAATAAGATAAGGATTAGAAATTTTTTACATTTTCTTTGATGTAAATGACAATTAGAAGAAAATTACATTTTTTTTATGTAATTAAGTTAGAGAACATAAAAATTACATTTTTGTGTAATTAAGTCAATTTGCATGTGAATTAGATTGAAAGTGGAAAATTTACATTTATCATGTAAATTAAGATAAAGGAGAAAAATTACATCTTTATGTAATCAAGTTAGAGTAGAAAGAAGTTTACATTCTTAATGTAATTAGATTATAGAAATAATTTACATTTTTAATGTAAATTAGATTAAAAAGAAAAGTTTACATTTTTAATATGAATAAGAATTAAGATTTAAGTGAAAAATTACATTTTCATGTAATTAAGATTTAAGGATAAAATCACATTTCCATGTAAGAAGAATTAGAGAAGAAAATTTCCTTTTCATGTAATTAGTTTTAGTGTAAGTGAAATTTACATTTTTAGGTAAATAGATTTTCATTAAAAGAATTAAAAAGAAGATTACATTTTTATGTAATTGGATTTTCCTTTAAAAGAATAAAGATATGGAATTTACATTTTTATGTAAATAGATTTTCAGTGAAAATTATAACGATGGAAATTTAGTTTTAAATGAATTATATTTCATTAAAAGAATAACAAAGTTATTATTTTTGTAGAATTGAAGTCGACACCAAAATCTATTGCATTTTTGTTAAAAATTGAAATGACACAAAAATACTCATTTTTGTTAAATTATAAATGACGTACAAAAATATTCATTTTTGTTGTAATGGAAATGAGACACAAAAATACCTATTTTTTGTTGTAATTGGAATGATACACGAAATATACAATTTTTGTGTCAATTGAAAGCTGAAAGCAAAATATACATTTTGTGTATAGGATATGTATAGAAATTGAAAATAAAAAAATATTGTTGTGCGCGATGATATATATCAATATTGGATATAAATAAGAATATTTGTGTTAGCAAGATATAGTGTAATAAAATACATTTCATTAAATAACAATATGAAATTGTTTCCAAATTTATATATGCGAGAATTATTTGGAAAGCCCGAGTTTACTCTCATTCCAAATAATGATACGACGTTCGAAGAATTGAAGACGGCGATTGAAGACCGACGATCTTCACATCGAATGGGTAACTAGTGTTGAGGCCCTTGATTGATTTTCTCCCAAGACGGGGCTAAGATGGTAGTTATCCGGACGTAGCGTTGATTTGTACGGATTTGGCTTTCGCTCAGACCCAGAGCATAAGCTTATAAATGGATGTGTGTCTGACGTTGAATTTTGTTCTATGTAAATTGATTTCTATTAATAGACGACCGTTGGTGGCGAAGAATTTATTCTTTTGCTTAACACCCTTAGAGGTTGTGTATTAATAGTTATCAATCGCATGGCGTGAATTGTCAACGTGGCACGCCAAGATGAAGATGATCAAAGCTTTGTTGAAAAGCAGGCCTTGTGGTTATAACGTTACTTCGAGAGCCTCACAACCCGGTTGAGTCTAAAACGGGAGAAGGGAACGCAGGGAAAGCAGCACGTTTCTTTCTAGCTAAAAGTGGTGTCGGTGCTTAAACTGGCTGATATTTACTTATGTGGATGATGGAATGTGGCGCGCCTCGGATGATAGGTCCTATAGGATCGGGAAACGTGTGTTCAGGAATAACTAATCCACAAACCGCAAGTGTGGACCGGCCCTGTAGGATCCAAGGGTTCTCTGCGGGGGATCCTGAGACATTAGCTAGAGTGTCTCGAATCGGTAAGGAGCTCCTCCCTAGCCTTGACTCATGATGGAAACTCAATTTCCAATACGACCTCATGCGGTTTTGATTGTATTACTAGTATGGAGGCAAATTATATGGTAGCTATGCTTCCTAGGATTGATACATTTACTTTGAAATGTTTTTGAAATGTATATACACTAATAATAATATCAAATTCGTCTTTATCGTACCAAGCATGTTTAATCATCATAAGGTAAAACTCTATCCTCTGGTTTGCGTTGCATTGTTTGATGGGACTTGAGTCTTATGGTGGTTTCATTTTTCTAAAAAGCATTGCGTTGTTTTGACGATTCACTTTATTTTATGCACCGGCAATCCAATGGAGTAAACTTGTTCCACGTTAGTGGCGTGGTCCTTGGATTTGCCTTATTACTATTAGTTAAATTAGTTAAGAATTCTCACACCAGTCCCATGACTGACCTGTTGTTTGTTTCCACCATTACAAACTCGGGTGCCCTCTTTTCCACATGGGCAGTCGAGTAGCTTTTTGCAGATATTTATCTCTTGAGCAGGATTCTGGATCGAAGCCTAAAGCTGTGTCTAGAGCATAGAAGTCTTCCGTTGTTTATTGTATTTGATTCATATAAATTTATCTTCCGCTGTAATTTTATTCAATGTACTCTGATATATTCTGTACTCTGATGTAACATTATTGAAATGTTTATAAAAGTCTGCTGTTGTTGTTCTGATGTTGTTGTATTCCCAGAGTTAACGTGTTCGGGTTTTGAACGGTCTTGGTCGATCTAACGATTGATCGGGTTAGGCGAAATCCGGGCCGTTACAGTTGGAATCAGAGCCAGGTTAGCTCAAATCTTTGGGATACAACTCGTTAGAACGGAACAAAAGACTCATCAGAGATTGGATTAGTAATATCCAACTCATTAGAGATAGGATCAGTAGTATCCTAGAATGAGAAAACTCATTAGAGATGGGGTTAGTAATGCCCTAGAATAAGTAGAGAGTAACAAGTTCACAATATATGTATTTATAATTATAATCTATTTTAGAAAATATGATTTTTGAATATATAAAAGTTATAAATATTTAAAAAGCTAATTAACCAATTGATTGATGATTGTGTAGTGTAATTATTAGTTCAACTATAAAATTATTTAAACCAATGAATGAATAATAAAGAATAAAAAAAATTGAGTAGGATTAATTAAACACTTGTAGCTTCGTTCCTTTTCGAGGACGAAAAGATTTTAAGTGGGGGAGACTGTAACAACCCTGAATTTTGGGGTAAATTTAAAATTGTATTTTAAGTAATTTTAATGAATTTTTGATATTGAAAATAATTTATTTTAAATAATAACGATTAAAAATTTATATTTAATAAAATAATAATAATAGTAATAAAAAATTTTTAAATAAGATTTAGACGTTGTTAATGAGATTAGTTAATAATATGTTGATAGGTCTGCTTTAATACTTTTCTTGCCTATTCAAAGTGTAACGTTCATCAATTAATAATTTATTTATTTATTTTTTGAATAGTTGCATTCGCTTCCAATGCCTTCCTCTCATCTTTATTTTCTTAATGCAACATTAAAAGTAAACACATTTTGAAATAGAAATGTATTGATATAGAATTTACACTTTTAATGTAAATGAGACATTGAGAATGTTTTGACATTAAAATATACCCTTTTAGTGTAAATGATACATAAAAAAAAGATTCATTGTATAATAAACGGTGTTCACATTAGAAACTATATTTTTAATGTAAAAGATGAATCAATAAAATAATTAAAAAAAGGGGGATTCATAGTTTGATAAGACGTTTTAACATAATAAAAAATGCTTTAGCAGTAGAAAATGCCCGTTTGTTTAATATTAACATTCACATGCAAACATTTATTTCTAACAATAATATTTAATCTTGTAGTTTTAGTTTTAATTTCTAACAATTAGCATTAACCATGCATTCACCTCTCTCCTTCATGCAATTAATTTATTATCGTTTATTCTATTAATTTCTTTCCTTTATTTTTCTCATCATGTTTCATTTCTTATGTTACATAACCATGCATTCATTTATCTTTCCTTCTTTTGTTTTTTTTCCTTGTTATTATTTTTCCTTCACAAAACAAATCACCTACATATATATATATATATATATATATCTTCTATTTATTATTTCCAACCCATTGAATATGTTACTTAAATTATGATACTTAATGTCATGTGTTTTGAAATTTAAAAGTTCTAACAATTGGCATTATACCATAAATCATGCATTAATTGCATTCCCGTTTCTCTCCCCCTATGTTTTTCTTTTTGAATAAGAAAAAAAACATTGATTAGATTAACACGTGCCTAGTCTGCTAATTCATTTCATTTGTAACCTACTACATATGTAGGGACACAAGTGAAGGATAAAATCAAATATATAGCCAAACGGTAAAATAAAAATATATAAATATGTATATACATATTGGCTCTACTATAACATCCTAAACTTCTCTAAACCCTAAATCATTTCATAGCCATCGCCTCCATCTTTCATGAATGGCTAGAAACACTTTCCGTTTCCCCCTCAAATCTCTCTCAATCCATTCCTCGATTTGCAAATCGTTCAGCGACAAACATGAAGAACTCAATGAGCTCTAATCAGTCAATGATGGGGATTCTTTTTCTTTTTCTTTACCTAAATTGCGTGGAATCAAGACATGGAAGGCGCGGGGTGTCGAAGTCAGATGCGAGCAGATGGGTTTCCTCGTGACAGAAATACAATGAAGAAGAAGAAACCAAAAAGGGGCAGCCACTGTTTTTCTTCAAATGTAATTAAGGCCCTAACCGATTTTAATTATTATTTTAATTAATTAATGTAATCAAAAATTTAAATGTTCATATCTTATGCAAATCAAATCAAAATTTGATGAAACAAAATACGTTGGAATCATCTTGGCCCGATCTACGCAATGAGACCACTCTGGACAAGATTTGGAGCTCGTAGAATTTTGGTTAAATTAAACCTTCTGTTTAATTTAATTAGAAGCAATCGTTATTAATGATTTCAGATCCGATCAAGGTGAGAATTCTTTATTTTTAGACAATTAAAAATTTATTAATTTACATGCTTTGCAAATCCACTGTTAAAATTAATTTGTTGTTATTTGATGTGGATGGATGAACCCTGTTATGTTGATCTGTGATTGAGTTGATTACTTTTGTGTTGAAATAAAATCAACAAAATAGAAATGCTATTTATTTTGTTGAATTCGAATCAACAAAATAGGATTTTCATTTTATTTGTGTTAGAATTGATAAATCAGAATATACATATTGTTTATGTTAGAATTGACAAATTTAAAATAAAAACACCGTTTTGTGTTAGCAAATATGACAGTTGAATAAATAGAGTAAATTTTAATGTCATATGTTCGTCAATATAAAGATGTAGCGACAAAAATCATATGTTTTTCAATATAAAGTATTAGCGACAAAAATTCATATTTTTGTCAATAAAAAGTAGGAGCGATTAGGATTGTCTAATTAGATTAAAAATACCATTTTGATTAGAATTGTCTAATTAGATTAAAAATACCATTTTGCTAGAATTGTTTAATTAGATTAATAATATCATGTTTGCTAGAATAGCTATATTAGAAACAAAAATATCATCTTTATGTTGAAATTAAAAAAAGTTAAAACAATAAAAAAAAACCACATTCTTATTATATATAAAAATTGTTCATATTTTTGAAACAAACATGTTAACATTTAAAAATACAATTTTTAATGTAAAAGTAGAAACTGGAAAAATGATCATATTTTGAAAGGGGAAAATATCTTGCCATTGGAAATCTCATTTTTAATGTAAATGAAGAATATATGAAAATGTTCATGTTAATATACAAACATTCATGTTCGTATAAGAATGTGGAAACATTAGAAATAAAACGACATTTAGTTATTAAATGTTGCATTAGATTGAAAGCCATTTAGTTATAAAATTAACAATTTTGTGGAATTAAGAATGTTAAATATAAAATTTACATTTTTAATTGTTGTAATAGAATTGTAGACAAATAATAAAAATTGTCATGTTAGAATAGATTTGTAAGCAAAATGGAGATATCATTTTTATTTTTGTTATGTTGAAAATTGAAAAGTATTGAAACAAACTATCCATTTTTGTAAAATAGAATAGTTGAGACAAAATTTACAATTTTGTCAAAATAGAATAGTTAAAGAATTTTTTTACAATTTTGCTAAAATGAAATTGTCAAAATAAGAAGTTGCATTTTTATGTAAAGAGAATCATTAAAAATAAGTGTTAAAATAGAATAAAAATGTCATTCTTGATAGAAGTGTTAAAGTAGAATGAAATTGTGTTGAAACATAAAATTCACATTTTTATGTTAAAGAGGAATTCATTAAAATATTCAAGTTAGAATGGAATTGTGTTAACATAAAAATGAATTATTAAAGGAATGTTTTTATTTTATATTCAATTAATGGAATTAATTGACGTTGATTTAGAAAGATTACGTCTTTATTGTCTAGAAGTTACAATAAAAGGATGCAATTAAAAAGATTACATCTTTGGTGTAAATATGTTAAAGTACAAAGATATGGTTTCAAATTTGAATATCTTGAAAAGGGTTGTTATTATAAAATCATAATAATATGGAAAGTTATAATTTATATTAAGATACTTGAAATCAAGAAATTTAGAGATAAAGAATATCTTAAATTTAAGATTCTTTAATGGAAAGGATAATTTCAAATAATATGTTTTGGAAAAATTAATTATAATTATAAATTATAATTGTGCTTGGACACGAGGTTAGGTTACATTTGTGGTGGAAGTCTGCCAGGACCCGACCGACATATCCAGCAGCCACAAATGTTGGGTCTAATGTGAGAGGTCCAAGTGCGCAAATACAAATTGGGCCAAGACACGAGGTTAAGCCCAACTTGTGGGATAAGTTTGCCCGTAACCGACCGGCCTATCCAGCATCCACAAGTTGCAGGCCTAATGTGAGAGGTCTGGCCCCATATTAAAATATAAATGGTTAAATAGGAAATGAACATTATTTACACCGTCAGGAGTTAAATTAGAAATTGACATTATCTTCACACCGTTGTGTGTTAATAATGAAATGAATATTTTCACCTCCAAGTTTGTTCTAAAAGAAAGTTACATTTTTAATGTAATAAGATAAGGATTAGAAAAGTTTTACATTTTCTTTAATGTAAATGACAATTAGAAGAAAATTACATTTTTTTATGTAATTAAGTTAGAGAACATAAAAATTACATTTTTGTGTAATTAAGTCAATTTGCATGTGAATTAGATTGAAAGTGGAAAATTTACATTTATCATGTAAATTAAGATAAAGGAGAAAAATTACATCTTTATGTAATCAAGTTAGAGTAGAAAGAAGTTTACATTCTTAATGTAATTAGATTATAGAAATAATTTACATTTTTAATGTAAATTAGATTAAAAAGAAAAGTTTACATTTTTAATATGAATAAGAATTAAGATTTAAGTGAAAAATTACATTTTCATGTAATTAAGATTTAAGGATAAAATCACATTTCCATGTAAGAAGAATTAGAGAAGAAAATTTCCTTTTCATGTAATTAGTTTTAACGTAAGTGAAATTTACATTTTTAGGTAAATAGATTTTCATTAAAAGAATTAAAAAGAAGATTACATTTTTATGTAATTGGATTTTCCATAAAAAGAATAAAGATATGGAATTTACATTTTTATGTAAATAGATTTTCAGTGAAAATTATAACGATGGAAATTTAGTTTTAAATGAATTAGATTTCATTAAAAGATTAACAAAGTTATTATTTTTGTAGAATTGAAGTCGACACCAAAATCTATTGCATTTTTGTTAGAAATTGAAATGACACAAAAATACTCATTTTTGTTAAATTATAAATGACGTACAAAAATATTCATTTTTGTTGTAATGGAAATGAGACACAAAAATACCTATTTTTTGTTGTAATTGGAATGATACACGAAATATACATTTTTTGTGTAAATTGAAAGCTGAAAGCAAAATATACATTTTGTGTACAGGATATGTTTAGAATTTGAAAATAAAAAATATTGTTATGTGCGATGATATATATCAATATTGGATATAAATAATAATATTTGTTGTTAGCAAGATATAGTGAAATAAAATACATTTCATTAAATAACAATATGAAATTGTTTCCAAATTTATATATGCGAGAATTATTTGGAAAGCCCGAGTTTACTCTCATTCCAAATAATGATACGATGTTCGAAGAATTGAAGACGGCAATTGAAGACCGACGATCTTCACATCGAACGGGTAACTAGTGTTGAGGCCCTTGATTGATTTGCTCCCAAGACGGGGCTAAGATGGTAGTTATCCAGACGTAGCGTTGATTTGTACGGATTTGGCTTTCGCTCAGACCCAGAGCATAAGCTTATAAATGGATGTGTGTCTGACGTTGAATTTTGTTCTATGTAAATTGATTTCTATTAATAGACGACCTTTGGTGGCGGAGAATTTATTCTCTTGCTTAACACCCTTAGAGGTTGTGTATTAATAGTTATCAATCGCATGGCGTGAATTGTCAACGTGGCACGCCAAGATGAAGATGATCAAGGCTTTGCTGAAAAGCATGCCTTGTGGTTATAACGTTACTTCGCGAGCCTCACAACTCGGTTGAGTCTAAAACGGGAGAAGGGAACGCAGGGAGAGCAACACGTTTCTTTCTAGCTGGAAGTGGTGTCGGTGCTTAAACTGGCTGATATTTACTTATGTGGATGATGGAATGTGGCGCGCCTCGGATGATAGGTCCTATAGGATCGGGAAACGTGTGTTCAGGAATAACTAATCCACAAACCGCAAGTGTGGACCGGCCCTGCAGGATCCAAGGGTTCTCTGTGGGGGATCCTGAGACATTAGCTAGAGTGTCTCGAATCAGTAAGGAGCTCCTCCCTAGCCTTAACTCATGATGGAAACCCAATTTCCAATACGACCTCATGCGGTTTTGATTGTATTACTAGTATGGAGGCATAGTATATGGTAGCTATGCTTCCTAGGATTGATACATTTACTTTGAAATGTTTTTGAAACGTATATACACTAATAATAATATCAAATTCGTCTTTATCGTACCAAGCATGTTTAATCACCATAAGGTAAAACTCTATCCTCTGGTTTGCGTTGCATTGTGTGATGGGGCTTGAGTCTTATGGTGGTTTCATTTTTCTAAAAAGAATTGCTTTGTTTTGACGATTCACTTTATTTTATGCACCGGCAATCCGATGGAGTAAACCCTTTTCGCGTTAGCGGCGTGGTCCTTGGATTTGCCTTATTACTATTAGTTAAATTTGTTAAGAATTCTCACACCAGTCCCATGACTGACCCGTTCTTTGTTTCAACCTTTACAAACTCGGGTGCCCTCTTTTCCACACGGGCAGTCGAGTATCTTTTTGCAGATATTTATCTCTTGAGCAGGATTCTGGATCGAAGCCTAAAGCTGTGTCCAGAGCATAGAAGTCTTCTGCTGTTTATTGTATTTGATTCATATAAATTTATCTTCCGCTGTAATTTTATTCAATGTACTCTGATATGTTCTGTACTCTGATGTAACATTATTGAAATGTTTATAAAAGTCTGTTGTTGTTGTTCTCCCAGAGTTAACGTGTTCGGGTTTTGAATGGTCTTGGTCGATCTAACGATTGATCGGGTCGGGCGAAATCCAGGCCGTTACAGTTGGTATCAGAGCCAGGTTAGCTCAAATCTTTGGGATACAACTCGTTAGAACGGAACAAAAGACTCATCAGAGATTGGATTAGTAATATCCAATAAGAATACTCATTAGAGATAGGATCAATAGTCCTAGAATGAGAAAACTCATTAGAGATGGGGTTAGTAATGCCCTAGAATGAGTTGAGAGTAACAAGTTCACAATATACGTATTTATAATTATAATCTATTTTAGAAAATATGATTTTTGAATATATAAAAGTTATAAATATTTAAAAAGCTAATTAACCAATTGATTGATGATTGTGTAGTGTAATTATTAGTTCAACTATAAAATTATTTAAACCAATGAATGAATAATAAAGAATAAAAAAATTGAGTAGGATTAATTAAACACTTGTAGCTTCGTTCCTTTTCGAGGACGAAAAGATTTTAAGTGGGGGAGACTGTAACAACCCTGAATTTTGGGGTAAATTTAAAATTGTATTTTAAGTAATTTTAATGAATTTTTGATATTGAAAATAATTTATTTTAAATAATAACGATTAAAAATTTATATTTAATAAAATAATAATAATAGTAATAAAAAAAATTTAAATAAGATTTAGACGTTGTTAATGAGATTAGTTAATAATATGTTGATAGGTCTGCTTTAATACTTTCCTTGCCTATTCAAAGTGTAACGTTCATCAATTAATAATTTATTTATTTATCTTTTGAATAGTTGCATTCGCTTCCAATGCCTTCCTCTCATCTTTATTTTCTTAATGCAACATTAAAAGTAAACACATTTTGAAATAGAAATGTATTGATATAGAATTTACACTTTTAATGTAAATGAGACATTGAGAATGTTTTGACATTAAAATTTACACTTTTAGTGTAAATGATACATAAAAAAAAAGATTCATTGTATATTAAATGGTGTTCACATTAGAAACTATATTTTTAATGTAAAAGATGAATCAATAAAATAACTAAAAAAAGGGGATTCATAGTTTGATAAGACGTTTTAACATAATAAAAAATGTTTTAACAGTAGAAAATGCCCGTTTGTTTAATATTAACATTCACATGCAAACATTTATTTCTAACAATAATATTTAATCTTGTAGTGTTAGTTTTAATTTCTAACAATTAGCATTAACCATGCATTCACCTCTCTCCTTCATGCAATTAATTTATTATCCTTTATTCTATTAATTTCGTTCCTTTATTTTTCTCATCATGTTTCATTCCTTATGTTACTTAACCATGCATTCATTTATCTTTCCTCCTTTTGTTTTTTTCCTTGTTATTATTTTTCCTTCACAAAACAAATCACCTACATATATATATAATTGAATAAACATATATATATATATATATCTTCTATTTTGTAACAACCCGGAAAATACGAGCCAATTTAAAAATTTTAAATTGGTTATTTCAAAGGAATTTGAACAATTGAAATAGAATATTTCAATAAAATAGTGAATTAGAAATAGTGAGTCAGCTTGAAAATTTGAATTCAAACTTTGACTGACTGTGCAGGGTGGAAAATGCAACGGATTTTATCAAAACCAAAAATATTTAAATCTGTTTATCAATACCTTTCTAACGAATCTGAAAAATCGTAGTTTCATAACGGGAATCAAAATTTATGGCCGAATGAATTTTCAGGAAGGTCGCTATATAGCCCTGGAAAATTGATATTTTGCAAACGACCTCGGAATTCGACGAAACCACTTTTGTTGGGTCCGGGATGTCAAACTATTGCTAGGTTTCAAATTTCATAATTTTTGAAGCTAGTATGTGAGCATGGCAAAAGAAAATGTGTTTGGTCAATTTCTATTAAATTGGATCGACCAGAAAATGGCCATTTTTCAAACGATCTCAGAATTCGACGAAACTAATTTTGTTGGGACCGTAGCGTCAAAACATAGCTAGATTTATTTTTCTGGAATTTTTCAAATCAGTTTGTGGCCCTGGCAAATTGAAATGTACGTTCAAAGTCAAAATTATACGTTTTATACTTTAATTTGAAGAATAACTGACTATAACAGTCGAATTGGCCAACGAAACATATCCCATTGTGTCCGGGATGGGGGTATTTAGCTAGGGGCGACAGTCGTTGGGTTTGAATTGGGGTTCGTAAGTGAAAACCCTAATTTTCTGAATAATATATATATGGGCGAATTAGAAAATTCCTTTCATAAATTAAAATATAAAAAAAAACCGCTCCCCTCGTTATCGACGGCGACGCAACTCCCATTCTTCCCAACCAAATCGCCGCCGCCTCAGCCCCCTGCCGACGCCGCAACCACCTGCAATCGACGCCGCCGCCTCCCCTCTTCAAATCCGACCCACCCTCGTCGCCTCCCTCCTCCCCATCGACGAGAACGAGGCCCAGGAAGTTCCGACCTTCCCAGCGCCGCCTCCGCCGCTACAGGCGTTCGCTCTGGCCAAGACCACCACCGACCGACTCCCCTCTCTTCCCTCTTTCGTGTTGTACTGTAACACCCCGTAATTTTATAACATTAAAATTCACAAATTAAAGTATACTTAATTTTTAGA
The DNA here is from genome assembly GCA_030737875.1 of Allium sativum. Taxonomy (NCBI): domain Eukaryota; kingdom Viridiplantae; phylum Streptophyta; class Magnoliopsida; order Asparagales; family Amaryllidaceae; genus Allium; species Allium sativum. Next base: position 765,000,993 of record CM060913.1, on the reverse strand, counting down.
AAAGAATTAAGTGAAATGGGTTGCGCAGATATATATATATATATATATATTGATATATATATATATATTGATATATATATATATATATAAATTAAAAATTAAATAAATAAATATGCGAAAAAGTTCAAAACTGCGAATTGGGAGGGGGAATAACCGAATCGGCTCATTTTTGAGGTCGACCCGAGCTCCGCTGGGTCGACTAGGGGTTAATCCAGGGTGTTTGGCTGTCAACCCGTGGACCGATTCGCTCAAATGCAGATTTTGCATTTGATTGGTTCTCATGGTTCAGGGTTAATCTAATGGTCCTAAATAACTTCCTACACCTATAAATACATCCTAATGCTAACCCTAAACCTAATTAAAATTGGAACCAAAGCCGTTATGCCGTCGCCATGGAACTCAGTGTAGCCGCCGCCAACTAAAGAGGAAGATAGTTAATCAATTCGACCTAATTCAAGCTTAGAGCTTCAACAACGAATCAACTAACGTCGCTACAACAATTCTGCATCAAGTTTGATCAATTGTTCATAATTCTTTAACCACGAAAGGCAAGTTCGATTTCTCTAATCAAGATAATTATTAAATTAAGTAAGATTAGATATAATTGTGGATTATATGGATATGATGTGAATTATTGACCGTATGATATGATTATGTTGTTAAATTGTGATGTTATCATACATGTTGTAAATTCTATGATTTTATGTTGTCATCTATGTTGTAAAGTTATGATCTATGTTGTAATTCTACGATTGGCTTACGTGTAATCAAATCATCATGTTGTTTAAATGCTAGTTTGGTTATGTTGATTCATATGATAGATCATATGTATGTATGCAAGATTAGATGTTGATTTAGACATAAATCACATGCAAGTTGGTAAATATTATGACATCTATTTTAGATCAAAAGTTAGGCTATGATATGCATAAGTTACATGCCAAATCTGTACATGCTAGTTTGTATATTTAGAGGTAAATTTACACCATTGTTATGTTGCATAAATCACATATGCAAGTTTATATAAAAATATGAGTTTGGAATATGAATCATGTTATGCAAGTTTTTGGTTATTGCCTATGTTAGTTTTGTGATGAAAATCTTGATCATAACATGTAGGTTCATACTTTTAGGCCTATGTTTAGATCGATGATTTTATGCAGGTTATGTGGTAAATTCTCATATGCAAGTTAGGCCTATTTTGTATGTTATGTGAATTGTGGTGTTTTTTCCTTTTCCATGTGTTAGACTATTTTTTAGTCTATCATATATTCTATGCGAATGGACGCCGCGGGGGTTATGAGGAAAAATATTGATTATGTTAATAAATGTGAACTGGCATGTAATGGCCTTAAAAGAGGCATATATGTAAATTGAAATATTAATTGGTAAAGTGATATATGGACATAATTAATGTGAATTATGGTCATAAAGATAATTGGAATTTTATTAACATATTTGATTAGGAATAATTAATCCAAATATGGGATGGAAATATTATGCTAATAAATGTGAATTGGAATGTAAATGAGTCATATATGTAAATTAATTTGAATTTGAATAGGGATATTAAATAGTGAGATAAAAGGCCTTTAATGGCATATAATAAATTTGTGACGAAATTGGTATAATTTTGCATACCATAAATGGATGGACATAATTGAGTCAATTATGGACATCGTTAAATTTGGAAATAATTGATAATTTGAATAGGGAAAATAATTCAAATTGAGGTAAAGGATTATTAGTGATACAATGTCTTAGGACACGAGGTTGGACTCATTTGTGACGTAAAACTGCCCGGACCCGCCCGACACATCCAGTAGTCACAAATGGTAGCCCAATGTGAGAGCTCCTAGGCCCAAATAAAAAGCGTAATAGTTGTAAAGACACGAGGTTAGGCTCTTTTATGGTGTAAGACTGCCCGGACCCGCCCGGCAAATCCAGCTGCCATAAATGTCAGTCTAATGTGAGAGGTCTTTATAAGGTTACGGCCTTAATGAATTAAGAAATACTTAACCAGATAAGCATGTAGTGGGACATGAGGGGGTTAAGTGGGTGCCTTGGGTGGCACGAGGAATCCAGTGGGTGACATGTGGATGTCATGAGAAATACGATTAGAAAAATGGAGTAATTTGAATATAAACAATTATGACATGTAATTCAAATTATTGGATAAAATAGGTATTGACACCTATGAAGGGAAAGGTTTTAATTAATTGATTAATTAATTAAAAATGGACATGGTAAATGAAATGGACTACTTAACCAAATCTGATCCCTAGAGATTGTAAGAACTTAAGTTTAAGTTGGGGGTTAAGTAAACTGGGTTATACGGAATGAGTGGGTTAAGTAAATCTTGGGTAGGTGGGTAATATTAGTACATATAGGCCCACAAACTTAACCGTAAATTAAATATGTCTGAACCAGTGAGAGGGTTAAGTAAATCTTGGGTAGGTGGGTAATATTTGTGTATATAGGCCCACAGACTTAACCAATACAACCTGTTAATTAAACAAAAGGGTGAGACTAGGTTAAATTAGAAAACACTTAACCAAATTTATACATGTAAGTGGACATGGGGTTAAGTGGGATGTATTAGAGGGGACCAAGCCTAGGTGGGAAGCTTGGTGGGGGCCCTTTTCAGTCCAGTAGCCCATTAAGTATCTTTGTGAGCTTGACCCAAGTCGATGACGGGACACGACTACTGGGCCTGATTGTTAGAGGCCAAAATGGGTTAGCGGTGGCAATGCAAGTCCAACGGGGTCATGTGCATGCGTGGGCCCGGGCTGGTAGGTAAGACGTTGTTGCATCGTGTAGGTATAAGTCGTGCATCCTTAAGTTGTATTGGGTTGCCACTTTAGGGGAGTGATACACCCCACTGTGGGACCAGCACGGGTATCTACGAGTTAGGGAGCCGATCGAATGGGGCAGGGTAGTGGGTACATCTAGTCAAGATAGGAGCAGACGACACCTATGTAGTCAGCTAGGGGTACACGAAGCTACCATTATTAATTTATCATTAAAGGCGTACACCTAGTGGAGATAGGAGCAGGCAACACCTATGACGTCAGCTAGGAGTACATGGAATTACCATTGAAGGGGTACATCTAGTGGGGATAGTGGGTACATCTAGTAGTACACGAAGCTATCATCATTCTATTTAGTCAAGAGGGATCAAGTTTCTAGAGTGACTAGTATGGGTGCAGTTATTGTTAGTACAGTACAGTACGGTAGAGTATAGTAATTACCCTATATTGATTAGGAAGCGCCTTTAACGTTATCTTTGCTCATCCTATTATTTTTGGTTGCTTGGTTTTGCTATTAATTCACAGTCATTTCCTTATTTACCAAGCTTATGTCTTATCCTAGTTACTTTGATAATTATTGTAATAACCCGAAAATCTGGGCCAGTTTAAAATTTTTATTTTGGCAATTTTAGCGAATTTTGAACATTTAAAATGAATTATTTTAAATAATATCGATGAGAAATATATTTTGAATAGAATTCGAACGTATATATTATATACGTCGTCGTTAGAATATAAATAATTATATATAATTATAAATAGAATTGAAAATGGCGCGATAGTTCGATAATTCGATTTCAAACTTCAATTGAATGTACCGGGTGCAAAACAAACCGGATTTTAGTGAAACCAAAAATAATAGGATCTAATTGGGAATATCTTTCCAACGAATCCGAAAAATCAAAATTTCATAGCGGGGATCAAAAGATATGTCTAGTTGAAAATTCTGAATAGTCGCTATGGAATTCAGGCCCTTAAAAATGGACATTTTGCAAACGACCTCGGATTTCGACGAAACCACTTTTGTTGGGTCCGTGATGTCAAATTATTGCTAGATTCCAAATTTCATAATTTTTCGAATCAATATGTGAGCGTGGCAAAGGAAAACGCGTTTGACCAGTTTTAGTTGATTTTAATCGACTGGAAAATGGCCATTTTCCCAACAGTCTCAGAATTCGACGAAACTAGTTTTGTTAGGACCGTATCGTCAATACGAAGCTAGAAAATATTTTCTGGGATTTATCGAGTTTGTATGTGACCCCGGTAAATTGAAATGCGCGTTCAAATTCAATATATAGAGTTATATGTTGATTTTAACGGAAACTGATCGAAATGGTCGAATCGGCCTACGGTACATATCCCATTGTGTTCGGAATGGGGGTAATTAGCTATGGACGACAGGCGGTGGGCCTCGTTTAGAGGTCGAAATAAAAAGTCAACTTTTTGAAATTAAAATAATAAAAAAATAAAACCTCTCTCTCCATCTTACTTCCTCTCAGTCCCCCCCCCCCATATCATTTCAGAAACAAAAAAAAGAAATAGAAAGCGGGAGGGCGACGGACCTCCATCGCGCCGCCGCACGAGGCGCCCCCCCTCCTCAGCAACCGCCGTCGCCCTCTCTTCCCTCCCTTTCCTCTGTAAACCGCCGCTCTCTCCCTCGTTCGAGACCCGCCCAACCCCGAAACCCCCAAATCAGCGCCGCCACCGCCTCCTAGCCCCGCCACCTCGTCGCAGTAGCACCCCAACCACCAGTCAGGCCGCCACCTCCCCTCTGGTCGCTTCCCCTTGCTCATCCTCTCTCCTTCTACCTAGAAACAGCCGCCAATGCACGTAGAAACCCCCATTCTACAATGTGAAAGGTAATTTTAAGTATAATGTATATATTATGTTAGTAAAAATAGGATCTTTTCTATATACAAAGCTATGATTTTTATTTTATACAAAGTTGGGATTTTTATATATGTTATAGCTTAGGAAAATTTCGATTTTTATATATGCGATATCGTCGTAAAAATGTGATCTTTGATATGCGTGAAAGAAGAGATTTTCAATTGGTTAAAGACGAGATTTTCATTTGTATAAAGGTTAGACTTTTATATAGGAAAAAGTTAGAATTTTTAAAATAGAAAAGATTTGATTTTTCTATATGAAAAGACCATATTTTTATAAGTGAAAGGCGAGATTTTGTTATAGAAAAGAACAGATTTTTATAAGTAGAAAGATCGGATTTTTACAGTTTGAAAGGAATTATAAAAATATAATTTTTATAAGATAGAGAATATAAAAATATCATCTTTGTATATGTAGCGAAATAAAAATCTGATTTTTATTATATATACGTTGAAATAAAGAGGTGATTTTTATAGTGATGAAACCTTTATATTTGAAAAGGCGAAATCTTTTTATATAGAATAGTGTGATAAAAATAGAATTTTTATCTATATAGTAGCGATGTAAAAATAGAATCTTTATCTATATAGCAGCGATGTAAAAATAGAATTTTTATCTATATAATAGCGAAGTAAAAATTCGATTTTTATATATTGAATAGCGAAGTAAAAATTCGATTTTTATATATTGAATAGCGAAGTAAAAATGTGATTTTTATATATAAAGTGGCTACGCGCGACGAGAGTGACAAAAGACGAGAACGACGAAGGTTTCTGCAAAAGAAGAGTCGTGGTATTGGATTAGCTATTGGTGAGAACTTCTCACTCAAACTTCCTTTTCTAGTTATATATATATACTAGGATGCAGACGGTGCTTAGCAGCAACCGACACCCGTCATCCACAGACCATGGATGGCTTGTTTGTTTGATTGATACGTTGTGAAAATTTGTTTGTGAAATTGATGTGTAGAAAGGAAATAAAATATTTATATAGTTAAAAATATTTTATCGTTAAAAATATAATTTTTAACGTGAAAGTGAATAAATAAATATTTATAAACAAATCGGCCGATTTGTTTATATACACTGATTTGACTGATATTGATTGGGTCGATAAATTTTACACATCGCCCAACTGCACAAATAAAGATCTGTGTTTGTTGATTTGAAACCCCACACGGGTGTTGGGATGATATTTGGCGTACACTAATCCCAATTATTGAATTGTATGTCGATCGATTGGTCGACAGGCTGTGTAAGCGTTGATTATTTATATTTAATGCTTATGCAGTTGTGTGGTGCACTTTGGATGATTGTTGATTGTTTATCGTTGCTATTATATACATGTGTTGTATGAAATCCATATAATTAACATTATATAGTGATTGATTGGGCCTCATTCCAATCGGGAAAATAATGAATATTATAAAAGGAAATTCACGTGTTGAATATAAAAATAGTCATTGTTAGCCCACTTTGTGAACTGGGCAACACAAAGTCAAGATGCGAAACATTGAAGAACCTGAGAAGCACTGAAGCGGGTCGGATCGAAGCAATGTAGCGGTTCGGGTCGGATGAAGTTTGCTGTTCGGATCGGTGAACTATTGCTGTTGGAATCAGAGAGGTGCAGCTATTCGGATCGGAGAGCAACCTACTGCCAGTTGGAGCGGAGAGCTACTTGCTGCAAAGACAGATCGGAACGGAGTGGAAGAGAACGAAGACTTAGCCTTGGGACAAAACCGGATCGGATCGGGTACCCCGATCCGAACCCCTCATGTATACTCTTCCGATCCGAACCCATCTTCCACGTCATTCTCCTGCATGATCGCCTGGTTATTCGGAGCGGCTATGACCAGTTCCTACCCATAACGTCCACTGCTCTGATGCGTTGTCAACATAGAAATCCATCTGAACCCGAGGCTGATGGGATGGATGACTCGTGGCTCCGATCCGGATCGGGTTCTGAGCAAATTTTCACCTATAAATACCCTGTCTGGAGACAATGAAAAGGATCTTTTTCTGGCACTTTGAGAGTTCAACCACCTTCATAACCCGAATTCCAGCACTCCCGGAAAATCCAAATCTTCTTTCATTATTTGTTTTTAGACAATTGAGTGAATGTAAGTGAGTTGTGAGAGAAATTAAGTGAATATTTCATTGTAATTGCAACAACATCATTGAAAATAGTGAAAGACAAGTGGATGTAGGCATTTTTTCGCCGAACCACTATAAATCCTGTGTGTTCATTTTACTTTTGATCTTATTTCATTCTGCTTTTAGCCAATTTGGGTGTTAGAGCCACTTTGTGGTCTAACATTTTGGTGCTTTCACTGAGAACCATCTGAATTCTTCGTTTTTCGGGATTATCGTTCTACTTTTTGGACCGTTGAGTTCAAAGAAGTTAATCCTCAAGTTTCGACACTCTTGGATATTTGTTGAATTGATTGTTGAAGAACCATGGCCAAAGGAAAAGGCAAAGAAGTTCAATCTAGTCGAGGAAATGGAGTTGGCGAAGATCAGCAAAATGCGGTCGTGACAAGGTCTCGTGGGCAGAGCTCAGCAGCAGGACGAACCGATACAGGAAACCCGAACCACCTTCAGGTGGAGAGCTCCGATCCGATCCGAGTAGGAGATTCTGAAGCAGTGCATTCTCCCAACCTGAACCGACCTGAGCAACTTGCCCTACACCGACCCGACCTGGCTTTCCAGCTCCGACCCGAACAGGCTTCCCAGCTCCGACCCGACCCGATTTCCCATCTCCGAACCGACCCGTCACTTGGTGATGTTGGAACCTCTACTCGAACCCCTACGAATGCTCCGATTCCAGCCACCAGGGTCAATGATCAGGTCAATCCATCCGCGCCCATTACTTAAGGAGATTTCTCGCGCCTACTTGACATGCTTGAGAGTACTAGGGAGGCTATGAAAATCCACGAGCGCACCAACCTCATGATGCAAGAAAATATGAGACTCATGAGCAGGGAAATTAGCGAACTCCGTAGACAGAGAACCCCATCCCCGGTTCGTCACACACCAGTGGATCAGTCTTCTTCTTCCGAGGAAGAGCGGCCCCGTGAGCGAAGGCCGCTCGAACGACCTCAGAATTTGGAGCAGCTGACATTCGGATCTTTGGGGTCTCGCGAGGATATTGCACGAGCACTAGGAAACAATGATCCCACTCAGGGGAAAAGGCTCCAGTCCCCTCCTCTCGAGATCGACCGGGAGCGTAGGGAACGGAATAGAGCATAAGCAGCTCAAAGAAGAAGGGCATCTCCTAAACAAGAGCCCCGAAGGAACCCGGATACCAGGGCTAGGGAACCTGAACGGCCCCTAACTAATGCTGATGTACATGCAATGGTACGGCAGATTATGTCCGAGAGCCGGAACTATACCAATGAAGACTATGGCATTGAGCGAAGCCATACTCCTTTCACTGACGACATCCTCGACTTTCAATTTCCCCGGCGTTTTAACCTGCCACAGATGGACAAGTACAATGGGAGAACTGATCCAGGACAACATTTGATGCGATACTCGTGGCTCATGAATGCTTCTGCTGCTCCTAATGCAGTAAAGTGTAAGGCATTCCCGATATATTTAGAAGATGTGGCGCTGTTATGGTTTACCGACTTCCCCCTCGTTCGGTATCAAATTATAGGGAATTGAGCAAACGTTTTATGAATCAGTTCCGACTCCATACCCGAAAGTCCAAAAGTGTTATTGAATTATCAAGAATTAAGCAGGCGCCAGGAGAGTCGTTGAGGTCATATCTTGACCGTTTTAACTTAGCTGTGACTGAAGTTAGTGACCCGCACGAGCCCACCATCTTGATGGCATTAAAGGAAGGAGTCGATCCTGAGTCCGAGTTTGGAGATTACCTTTCTGGGAAGACACCCTCCACGGGAGAGATATTCTATGAAAAGGCCGATATTTATTTAAGACGAGAGGAGGCCAGGGCAAACCGAAAAAGAAAGTCTGAAGCGACTTCAAAAGAAAATGTTCAGAGTAACGTCGCCGTGAAGCAGTCTGGGGAAAATTCCGGAAAAGTTGAAGTGAATGTGGGAAACAAGAGTAGAAACGACAATTCTGGAAACGGGGGCAACAACAATAACCGTAATGCGAACGGTAACAGAAGAAATAGAAATAGAGGAAGTGATCCTAGCAAAAGGCCCCGATTCCAGACTTATGAGAATTATACACCGTTGAATGACACTCTGGAGAACATTTACCTGGATACATACAATGTTTTGCAATATAAAAGACCGCCACCTTGTGACTCGACAGAGAAAGAAATGACAACTGGGAAGTTTTGTTTGTTTCATGGAACTCATGGGCATTCAACCAATGAATGTCGGCATTTGAGAGATGTGATTGAGAAGCTGCTGCGTGAAGGGAAACTGGATGAATACAAGGTTGCCCCGAGGGACAGGGGGCAAGGAGAGCAGGCTCCAAAACAGATTCAATCTGCTCCCAAGCCTACAGCGCAGCAGAAAGGCAAGGGAATTGTTATCAACTCCATAGTGGGTGGACCTCACCCAGCAATCCGTAGTTTTAGAGCAATGGATCAATATGTAAATGCTGCCAAGCACGTAGATGTGAATGAAGGTGATGATTTGGAAGATATCGCCCCCATAAAACAACAGAATACAATGTTTGACGACGTGGTATTCCGCAGCAGAGATAATAGTGGGATCCAATCACCCACTGATGATCCGTTGGTCATTACTACCACCATTGGGCCGGCCTTGGTTCACAAGGTGTTAGTAGACAACGGAAGTTCTGTTAATATTTTGTTTAAAAAGTCATTCGATCAGATGAAACTTGAATCTGAAGATTTGAAACCATGTGAAGGATGGATCAGAGGCTTCAACGGGGCGTCAACAGCTCCCGTGGGGTACATAGAATTGCCCGTGACCTTGGGGCAAGGAGAACGCCGAAGAGTGCGGATTCTTCAATTCGTAGTGTTGGACGTAGATTCACCTTATAATGCATTTTTGGGGAGGCCCGCCCTTGCCGAGTTCAGAGCATGCATCGCCCCTTGGTGTTTATTGCTTAAGTTCCCAACTGAAGCCGGAACTGGAGTAATGAGAGGGGATCAAGTTTCCGGACGAGCCTGCTATGTTACCGAATTGAAGATGTTGATGAAAGGACTTAACATCGAGAGTAAAGATGCCTCGCCTCCCCCAAAGGGGGGCTCGGCATAGCAATTAGAGAGATCGACCCCGAAGGAGTTGCCCAAAGGAACGCCCGAAGACCTGGATCCCAGAAAAGACGAGGAACCAGAGACTAGAAATGCAACTCCTAATGAAGCGACTGTGGAAATTCCCATTGATGAAGCTGATCCAACAAGAGTTTTGAAGATTGGATCTCAATTGGATCCACGTCGGGCCAAAGAACTAACAGACTTCTTGAAGGCGAACTTGGACGTGTTTGCCTAGACCCACGCTGACATGTGTGGGATATCGCCATCCTTCATAAGTCACACACTAAATGTAAACCCGAAACATCCGCCTGTGAAGCAAAAGAGACTTATGCTGGGCCCAGAGAGGTCGGCTGCTCTCAAAGAAGAAGTGGAGAAGCTGAAACAGAACGGATTTATTCGAGATTCGACATATCCCGACTGGATATCGAATCCCGTCTTAGTAAAGAAGCCGAATGGAAAGTGGCGGACTTGCATTGATTTTTCAGATTTGAACAAAGCTTGCCCAAAAGATAGTTTCCCACTTCCCAGGATCGACCAGCTTGTAGATTCGACAGCGGGTCATGAGCTTCTCTCTTTCATGGACGCATATTCTGGGTACAACCAAATTCCTATGCACGTGCCGGATCAAGAACATACGAGCTTCATTACAAATTTGGGGTTATATTGTTATGTTGTAATGCCATTCGGATTGAAAAACGCCGGAGCCACTTATCAGCGCTTGGTGAACAGAATGTTTTATAATCAAATAGGGAAGACTATGGAAGTTTACGTGGATGATATGCTTGTCAAATCGAAACAGTCCTCCAGCCATACGCAAGACTTGGCGGAAATGTTTGGTATCCTGCGAAAGTATCGAATGAAGTTGAATCCTTTGAAATGTTCATTTGGAGTGGCATCGGGAAAATTTTTAGGCTTCATTGTGAGTTCCCGAGGAATTGAAATCAATCCTAGCCAAATAACAGCGATTAGAAACATTGAAGAGCCAAGGAAAATTAAAGACGTCCAAAGTCTTGCAGGGAAAGTAGCCGCGTTGAGTAGATTTATCTCCAAAGCCACAGACAAATGCGTCCCATTTTTTTATTTGATTAAAAGGGGAAAGAAGAACTTCGAGTGGACTCCGGACTGTGTTGAGGCCTTTCGAAATTTATTGGAACTGCTAGAAAAACCGCCGATTTTGTCAAAGCCAGTGGATCACGAAGAATTGTTTGTTTACTTGGCAGTTTCGGCTCACGCCGTTAGCACAGCCTTGGTTCGAGAAGAAGACAAAGTGCAAAGGCCAGTATATTATGTAAGCAAGAAATTAGCCGCGGCAGAACGCAACTACCCAAAGATTGAGAAGCTCGCTTACAGCCTCCTAATCGCATCCCGAAAACTTCGTCACTATTTCCAAGCTCATCCAATAACCATATACACTGACCAGCCGCTGAGGCAGGTGTTGCAGAGACCCGAAGCATCGGGAAGGTTGATCAAATGGAATATAGAATTAAGTCAGTTTGATTTAAATTTTCAGCCATGAAGGTCGATAAGGGGGCAAGCTCTGGCAGACTTTATAGCAGAGTTTACCATACCAGAGGAAGAAGTAATCAATGACAGAGTGGTCAAGTCCGAAGATGAGTTAAAGATAGATCCATGGAAGCTATACCCAGATGGAGCCAAAAACGACCGAAGGTCCGGAGCTGGAATCGTCTTAGTCACTCCTGAAGGACGGTCGTTATATTTTGCTCTACGATTAGAATTTTCGGCGACTAACAATGACTCTGAATACGAAGCCCTGATTGCCGGGCTGAAGCTTGCTAAAGACCTCGGAATAAAAATGTTGGACATATTCTGTGACTCCAAAATTGTTGTTTGCCAAGTGCGAGAGGAATTTGTAGCTCGGGGACTTCGACTTATCGCCTACCTCGGGAACGTGAGAGAGCTATTGAGCAACCTGGAGCGGTACAATATAACACATATCCCAAGAACCGAAAACCAGAAGGCGGATAGGCTGGCAAAGCTAGCTAGTTCCGACAATCCAGAAGAAACTGAAATAATTCCAATTGAAACGTTGGAATCACCAAGCTTTGAGTCGATGGAGACTGAGTTCGCTTTCGAAGAGGAACCGGAGAAGGAGTCGTGGATGACCCCAATTAAGAACTTCCTTAGGAATGGGACACTCCCATCAAAGAAGAGTGAGAAAAGGGCTATAGTTCGCAAGGCTACCAGATATGTCATACAAGATGATACTCTTTATAGGCAAGGATTTTCTATGCCCCTGTTACGATGTATAGCACACGACGACATCAAACGTGTACTAAGAGAAGTGCACGAAGGTGAGTGTGGGGATCATACAGGAGGTCAGACTTTAGCAAAATAGATATTGCGATATGGATACTTCTGGCCCACAATTAATAAAGATGCAGCTGATTGTTCACGACGCTGCGATAAGTGCCAGAGATTCGCCAAAATCCCCAGAGCACCGTCGACCCAACTCAAATCAATGGTGAGTCCTTGGCCATTTGCCACGTGGGGAATTGATATCATCGGAGTTCTACCGATTGCTAAAGGAGGAGCGAAATATGCAATAGTCGCTGTGGACTATTTTACGAAGTGGGTGGAAGCTGAGCCCCTAACCAAAATCACGGCAAGAAAGGTGATAAGTTTCGTGGTTAGAAATATTATATGCCGATTCGGGATCCCCAGGACCATTATAACTGACAACGGAACCCAGTTCGATGGTACTGAATTCAGAAATTTCTGCCAGAAGTATAAGATCGACAAACGATACACTGCGGTTGCTTATCCGCAGTCGAACGGACAAGTTGAAGCAATAAACAAAGTAATAAAATCCATCCTCAAGAAACGGTTAGAGCGCGCAAAGGCGAAATGGGTTGACGAATTACCTTTAGCTTTGTGGGCATATCGAACAACATTTAAGACGGCTACCGGTCATACCCCTTTCTCTCTCTCTTTTGGTTCAGAAGCAGTAATTCCAGTGGAGCTTGAAGTTCCTTCCCACAGGGTGACGTATTATGACCCGATGACGAATCGGGCACTCTTACTCGAGTCTCTTGATGAAATCGAAGAAAAAAGGGACGAACCGGATTTGCGTGCTGCAAGACATCGACGTCAGATGGCACGCTATTACGACAAAAAAGTTCGCCTTAGGACTTTTGAACCAGGAGATTTGGTGCTAAAGAGGGTCTTTCCATCCCTTCCTCACCTCGGTCCAAAGTGGGAAGGACCCTTTGTCATCCAACGGAAACTTGAAAAAGGAACCTTCAAGTTAACAACCGTAGATGGCGAAGAAGTCCCTAGGGCATGGAATGCCCAACACTTGATGCGATATTTGGATTAGAAATGTTGTACTCTTTGTTATTTTTCTTATGAACTCTGTAATAAGGCACGACTTGCCTTGGGAAAATCTGATGATATGAATAAAGGACTATAAAGTGGATGTAGGCTACGACTTAGCCGAACCACTATAAAAATATCGTGTGTTATTTACTTTTATGCATTGTATATATACATTCATCGACTATTCTGTTGTGACTATGGAATATAAGATGATTTAAAACCTGAAAAGGTTGAAAACAGTTTAAACATAAGAAAAAGCACAACGACTATTTGTGCGACAAGACATAAAAGAATGAGAAAGCGACATTCTTAACTCTAACTCTCCAGAGAGAGAGAGTATAAAAGCGTCTCCGACTGAGCGCTGAGAAAGAAATCATTCCCCGCTGAAGGATCGGGGAGTGAATAAATTGCTGAGCTCGAACTCTAACTCTCCAGAGAGAAAGAGAGAGTATAAAAGGACGGGAAGATGACGTCCTCTAAGGCATGAAGGGGCATCCAGACAAGAGACCGCCTCAGTAAGAACTCTAACCTGAGTATAAGACAGGAGAGTATAAAAGAAATGCCAGAAAAAACGACAGGCGTTGACGACACAGAAAATGCAATCCCGTCAGAAAATCGGGAGCATTCAGATTGCTTGATTAAGCCTAAAATAATTTTTTGAGATTGACTGGGGGCATATATGTATACACATATCTCCTCCCTCCGTAACCTCATTTCATAACTATAGTAAGATATGCATTTTTACATAAGTGCAGAACTACTGACAAACAGACATTGCAGAAAATGAATTATTTTTTATTTACGAATGAATGAATTTGAACAGGAAAACATCCAAAAAGAAGGTGCAAGAGCCACCCTTACAGCAGCAATTATTGATCTACCAAATACTAAAACAATGCAAGACAACCCACTATTTAGATTTCGAGTGAGCCTTGGACTTCTTGGCGGCTTTCTCCGCATCCTTTGCCTCTTTCTCGGCCTCTGTCAAGATTCGTTTTGATTTTTTCTTTCCCGAAGATGCGGCGCTGGAATCGGTTGACTTCTTCCCGGAGGGCGGAGCGCTGGAATCAAGAGAAGATTTTTTAGCGAGTTCCTCTGTAATAGATCTAGTTGAAATCTTAACAACTAACCTTGATCCCGCATCCACAACTGCGAGAGGCCTGAGGACTTCAGGGTCTATGTCTTCAGCTTTTAGCCGCAAGCGTTTATCTTGATCAGCTTTCATTGCAGCCAGAGTAACATCATCTGTGCTTTCCGACTCCCCGACTATTGTTACTTCTGGATCTTCCTCATGTCCTCCGTCGCCGCCATCATCCTTTAAGGCTGCTATCATTTCTTTATCATGGGGAGTTTCAGCCTTAGAAGGTTCGCTTCCTTCTCCCAAATCTATAGGAGCAGCTTTGTCCTTCCCCTCTTTTGCCTTCTCCGTAGGCTTTGCCCCAGATGCGGCTCCTTGAGTCACCTCTGTCTTTCCGGATGGCTCAACACCTACTGAGTGAGAAGAAACAGTTATCAACTCAGGAGAAAATAATGGGTTTTTCATCGATTGCTCAATCACGTGGCGAAAGGTAGAAATAGCCTTGACGAATTGAGGAGAAAAGGTAGGGATACCTTCCGAAGACTTCTCGGCAGGGGTAAATGCTGTCTCCGATGCCGTTTCGAGGATAGGGGATAGCAGAGTTGTTCGAGGGATTCCCGGATGTTCAGGATCATATCCCTCTACTTCAGGAGTTGCGGGGACAGTAGAAGAGGAACCAGCCTCGGGAATGTTCTTCTGTTTAGTCCTCCGCCTCTCTTCTTCCATAGCATCAGCAATGAGGCGGCGCCCTTCAGCTAGGCGTTCTGGCTCATCATCCCTCAAGTATTTCTCCATCAGCTTGTCTTCATCGATGGAATCGACCTTGAGCTCCTCTTTTTCCCACTCAACAATCTGACTCCATACTTGGACTAGAGTAGATGGATAATCCTCAATCCAAGAAATGTTTCGGCGACAGATGATATGTGCAAAGAATTCAATCATTAATTCGCCGAAACCCTGAATCTCTGCCTCCGCCTCTGACAATTGTTTGCGGGCCTCCCCTGCAGATTTGATAGCACACTCAACGTTGCCCTCCGCCAGGGCAGCTCTATTCTCTGCCTCCAGTAGCTTTGAAGCCAAGTCAGCATTTTTCTTTTCTAGCTCAGCATTCCTCCTTGCCAACTCGGCATTTTTCCGTTCAAGATCAGTGTAAGCAAGGCGCGTCTTAGCGGCTTCTGACTTAGCATCATCAGCTTGCTTTTTTAACTCAGAACGCTCTTGAGTATGAGATTCAAGCAAATCATGATAACATTTTTGCGTGTCTTCAAATTGTTGATTGAAATTAGAAGCGTCCCTTTGAGCAACAGCGAGCTGGGCCTGAGTGTCCTCTAAATCCTTTCCTAGATTCTTTAAGGCCTTTGCATCTTCCTCCGCGGTTTTTTGCATTGTATCAGCATTCATGATTAGAGTACGGATAATTCTGGAAAGGTTGCGTGAATATTTGAACATTTCAAAATACTGTTTTTCAACCGCGTCTATCTTTGCTTTGGCCTCGTCTGCCCACCTGGAAGAAATAGGTTCGAGGGCAGGTAAAAAAGTCAAAGTCTCGAAGTAATGTTCATGAAATTGCTCCTCCAAATACGCCCGCTTGATTGCAGTTTCCGCATCTAGTGGTGGAGGAGCGGGGATCGTCAATTCAATGTCCCTGTGTGTGGAGGATTCAATAGTTTCTTTATTTGTCCTAGGCCGTTTAGTAGCAGGGACCTTGCGTTTACTTCGAGACTCGGTATCTTTTGGAGGACTTCTCTCTCTGCTGCGCTTTTCATGGGAAGAGGTGGAGTCTTTCGATTGTAGCATGTCCTCTTCCCTACGACTTTGATAACCTTTATATTTCTCTTGGTCCGACCGAACGGGAGAGCGAGAGCGTGAGGTTCGAGAGCAATAGGGTTCATAAGGCCTTCTCTCCTCCCTACTGCGATCGTCGCGGCGATCATACTCGATATCCTGAGGTGGATTAGACATGCTGCGGCGGAGCTTTCTGATATCATAGTAAGATCGGGACATCGTGCCTGCACAATAAGACAAATGAAATTCAGAATCAATAGTTTCACTGAGAGAGAGATGCAATGAATGCTAATGCTATTGTGTAAAGCGTGTCCTAAGTGGTGTGTTTCCCCCCAACCAACCCGAGTTCGAAGCTAGACTAGTACGAGCAGGCTCTTTGGCCTTAGCAGGAGTGGTCTCTTCAAAAGAGGTGAAGACTAAAGGATCCTTCCTAAAATCCTCTGAGGTGTATATAGTTTCAGGAAAAGGGAGATCCCCCAAACCCTGAAATAATGGATCATCAGTACTAGGGACGTCTCCTTCGGAAGCATCAATCGGCGACTCTTTAGAAGACGTTGACTTCTCTGGAGAAATGGTATCCTCAGGAGCAGTATACCCTTCACGATGCTTTTCGGCCAAGTTAGCCAATTCTTCGTCTTGAGTAGAAGATGGAGAAGGTGACGTTTGAAGAGGCACTGTAGGAGCTCCTGAACCTTCTCCTGTTTCTGGAACTACATCCACTGGAGGAATATATACGTATGGAGCCGTCCCATGGCCGATACTACGAAAAACGGATAGCAGCCCATGAAAATGAAGATATTCGTCCTTAAGGACTTCATCTATAGTCAGGAACTTTTGATCGCCATTGAGGAGCTGGTGCATCCAGTCAAAGAACACCTGATCTGATATTTGTTTTGGATTGTCGACTGCAAACAAAAAGGAAAACGAGTTAAGGCGATGACTTGAATGTATGGAGCCAAGATTTAGAAAATCAGTGCTTTACTTGATTTCGTCCATCTCCTGGAACACCCAGGTTGTCGCTTCACGTAAAACCATTCCAATCTGGAATCTCCAGCTTTACTACTGAATGGCGTTGAAATTATCTTCCTCTTAGGAATAGACTCAAAATAGCAAAAAGAAGGAGTCTCTCGAGTCCGATGCTTGAAGTTGTAGAAGAAATGAACGTCATCGAAAGTGAGCTCTAAGCCTAAGATCTCACGGTATGATATATATAAAGTGTGTAAGTAGGCATAAGAATTGGGATGCAGCTGCATGGGGGCAATCCGCATTTGTCTTAGAAAATCTATAATGAAGGGAGAAAATGGAGGGATAGCACCGGCCATGCACATTAGCCGAGTGATTGCCATGTATCCTTCTAGAGGGTTGTGGGGACGGTCAGATCTCGAAGGCACTAGAGTGTCCCTTTTCATTATCCCGTATTTTAAACAAATTCGGATAAGCCGGTCGTTGTTGATTGTTGATTCAATGGAATCTTGGGGTGATTCCAATATGACGGCCGATTCAAATTCATCAGGAGCCCGGTCGTCGCCTATCCCTCCTTTCTCTTCAAAACCTAAAGAAACTTCGTTCTCCGAAGACACATCGTCACTTTCACGATTTCCGACCTCGTAGTCTGAACCCTCATTATTCCATTCTGGATCCGACGGAGAAGATATGTCCTCGAGAGTAATTTTGTTGGAGGTTTCCGGGGCCTCTTTCTTCTCAGCTAGTCTGGAAGAGCATCTGGGTCTCATGGTCATAAAACTATTGAAGAAGCAATAGCACAAATTAGAGCAAATTAGCCCGTATCCCCCCGTGCATGTGTGCAAACTAAAGTGTAAACAATGTATGCGGAAAGTGCAAAGTAAATGTTTAAAAGTGCGACGAAAAAGTTTGGCAAAATATAAAGAGTTGAAGTAGTTCTTGATGTCCAGTTACGTTCGCAAGGCACTATCCTAACTGTCCATTAGGTTGAAGATTATGCCAAAAGTTGATTGGGCCAGTTAAACAAGTTTTTATGTATTAAGATGGACTGCTCTTCGGATCGGTTCGGGCGCGTTCATTGGGATCGGATCGGGGATGCAGCCTTGACTTGAGCTCGGATAAACCTTGAAACTCAGAAATCCAAATCGGATCGGCTCGGAGGTAGAGTTCCCTAACGGTTCGGATCGGATCACGTAGTTATACTTCTCCTCCTTCATCTTACGGTCCGATCCGATCCGGTTAAGTAAGCTCCCTTTCCCCCTTCTTTAACTACTTTCTCCGACCCGATCCGATCTCCTGGACTTCTTTTCTTTTTCCCTTTCTCTACTTGCCCCGACCCGATCCGACTTCCTGAACCTTTTTGCTTTTCCCTCTCATCCATCTTCTATACTCCAACCCGAACCGATCCCCTCAATCCTATTCTTCTTCTTCCCCTTCCTCAACCACAGTCAAAATCCACATCCCTCTCCTAAGCTCCAGTTAACGACGAGTGCACGCTTCATTTAACCTCTTAGCGCCTCGAGACGGTGGTAGAACCACCCACGACGACGGCAGGGGAGGAGAGAGACACGATGTCGAAGCGAGAGAGGAGTCATGTTCAAATCATTAAAAATTAACCGCAAATTTCCATTGAAGCCTATTGTTACAGAATTAATCGACGAATTCAAACCTACCAGGGTGTATAGCTTGAAAATTTGCACGAAAAAAGTAAAAAGTTCTTATTTCTTCTTCCTGGAGTTCCGAAACAAAAGCGGTAAACAATAAAAGGAAATGAGAGAAGGAAGAAGACTTGGTTTATATAGAGAAGTAGAGTGTCTATTCGTCTCCCCATTCGGGTCGGACCAACAGCCCAGTAGCAGAGCCCCCGTTCGGATCGGAACGACAGTCCAATAGCAAAGCTTGGCCCAATAGTCCAGTGAAAGATAGAAAGAAGAAGGGGTCTGTTCGGATCGGAATCCGAACCGAACCGAATTCCTCAGCTCAGCAACGAATTAAATTGAAATTTGAAGAAGAAGATGAAAACACAAGGAAAATCAAAAGAAAAATTACCTCGAAGAGCGCTGTGCAATGATAGTCAAAGCATGCTCCGTCTCCAACAGAAGCATCCTTTAAGGGGGCAAAATGTTAGCCCACTTTGTGAACTGGGCAACACAAAGTCAAGATGTGAAACATTGAAGAACCTGAGAAGCACTGAAGCGGGTCGGATCGAAGCAATGTAGCGGTTCGGGTCGGATGAAGTTTGTTGTTCGGATCAGTGAACTATTGCTGTTGGAATCAGAGAGGTGCAGCTGTTCGGATCGGAGAGCAACCTACTGCCAGTTGGAGCGGAGAGCTACTTGCTGCAAAGACAGATCGGAACGGAGTGGAAGAGAACGAAGACTTAGCCTTGGGACAAAACCGGATCGGATCGGGTACCCCGATCCGAACCCCTCATGTATACTCTTCCGATCCGAACCCATCTTCCACGTCATTCTCCTGCATGATCGCCAGGTTATTCGGAGCGGCTATGACCAGTTCCTACCCACAACGTCCACTGCTCTGATGCGTTGTCAACATAGAAATCCATCTAAACCCGAGGCTGATGGGATGGATGACACGTGGCTCCGATCCGGATCGGGTTCTGAGCAAATTTTCACCTATAAATACCCTGTCTGGAGACAATGAAAAGGATCTTTTTTCTGGCACTTTGAGAGTTCAACCACCTTCATAACCCGAATTCCAGCACTCCCGGAAAATCCAAATCTTCTTTCATTATTTGTTTTTAGACAATTGAGTGAATGTAAGTGAGTTGTGAGAGAAATTAAGTGAATATTTCATTGTAATTGCAACAACATCATTGAAAATAGTGAAAGACAAGTGGACGTAGGCATTTCTTCGCCGAACCACTATAAATCCTGTGTGTTCATTTTACTTTTGATCTTATTTCATTCTGCTTTTAGTCAATTTGGGTGTTAGAGCCACTTTGTGGTCTAACAGTCATGTGTTGACGGTGTTCATGTGTTGAAACTATTTATGTGTTGAGTGAGATATTTTAATAATATTTTTTACATCTTTATCATATTTAAAATTAGAACTATTTTACGGTGGAGTCTAATTAAAATCAAACGATAGATACCATAGTTTTATAAAATATTTTACATAACAAAAATAGTCGTGTGTTGAAAGAAATATAGATTCATGTGTTGAATAGAATAAATATTCATTTGTTGAATAGAATAAAGAAGTTTTTGAAAAATATAAAGCCGTGTGGATTAGAGATGCGCTATTTTGACGTGAACGATATTCATATCGATTTTATTCGTTCTACAATGAATATTGAAAAGTGATTTCAAAATCTAATATTTTGAAATGAAATTCAAATTGAATTAGATAAAAATTCAAATTGAAATTTTATTGAATCAATTTGAAATGAATTCGAATCGAATAGAAAATGAATTCGACTCGAATTGAATAGAAAACGAATTAGAATTGAATAGAAAATGAATTCGATTCGAATTGAATAGAAAATGAATTCGACTCGAATTGAATAGAAAACGAATTAGAATTTGAATTGAATTGAAACGAATTTGAATTCGAATTAAATAAAATTGAAATGAATTCGAATTGAATTGAAATCAAATCGATTTGAAATTGAATGTAGCGTTGAAATGGTTTTGAAAACGAATTTAACACGATTTATAAAATACGTTTTAAAAGGAAATCGACGAAATATATATAATATATATATTATATATATAATGGCCTGAATAGAACGCGCCGCGCCGCGGCAGTTCGTGAATTTCGACCATTAACTTCGAATTGACGTTGCGGGGGATCCGACCGTCGGATTCTCCTAAAACCAGAACCGTTGTGTTCGTATCGAAAAGAACTTTCCAATGAATATTAGAAATTTGAAATCTAACGGTTGGATTTGGAATTATGTCCAAATCAAATTTAGAAAAGGTCGCTATAAGTGCAGTTCGATGGCCGTTGATGGAAATCGACTGTACGGGCCTTGATAAAATTATTAAAAATATTGATAATTTGTGTAAAATCATAAGAAACGATTTGGGAAAAATTGGGCTGAAAAATTCCACATTTGAAAGGGTAAAAATAGATTTTTGTCGAAATGAACTAGTTTTGAACTAGAATTAAAATCAATTTATTTTTGAAATAAATAAATTGAATTTGAAAGTGATTTTAAAAATAATCAATATTCCCAATACGTGAATTGGACTGGAGTTGAATCGAAATTATCTTCGGAATATTTTGATGTTGGATTTCGTGACTATACAAATATTGTTATGGGGATTTGAAAGATATATTTTATATCGTTATTTCCAATACGATATTTGTTGGTTTCAGAATTTGATATTGAATATAAGCCGATATATTTTCTATTCAGAGCTTTGTATTTAATATCAAATGTGATTTGGGTTTATCGTGAATCGTGTTTTAGATGACATTAGTTCTTTACCCCAGTTAAAGGCAAGATGTTGATTTTGAAAGGATTAAAACTAAGTGGAGTTCTAATGAATCTTTAATTAGATTGAAATGTAAAATGATAATTTAAATTATCAAATTTGAAAGGTGATCGAGAATGGAGTACCACCAGTTTTGCTCCAAAGCGATAGTTAAATCTTTAATTAGATTTGAACGTGGGATGGTAATTAATTTTACCGATAACACCGTGGTGTTAGATATGGAGTATTACCAGTTTTTCTCCATGGGATATATAGGTTGGGATTGGGAAATAAAATAAATAATTACTTCGGTGTGGTTCGTTAATCCCGACTAGTTTGAAATGATATCCAAAGGAGGATTAAAGAATAAATTTAGAAGAATTTATCTTGGATAAAATTAATGGGAACCTTTCCCTAAGAATGTGATTTTGTGAATAAAAGAATATTCTGAATTGGAATGAGGCGTTCGTTGTGTTTGTGTAACATTTGTTTATTATATACGTGGGTTATTCAGAAAGGCCGGGTTATACCCATTCTAAATAACCGATTCGACGAGATGTCGAAGATGAAGACGGTGGTTGAAGACCGGAAGTCTTCACATCGTTTGGGTGATTACTGATGATCTCGATTGGGCTGTACACCCAAGATGAGGGAAACAGTTGGTGATCGTCCAGACGTACTTGGAGATGGATGGATATGCGAGGAAAGTGCCTCTGGTTTCGTTCAGACCCAGAACGAACTTGTAAATGGATTGTGGGTCTGACATTGGATTTTATTCTGTGTTGATTGATCTCTATTAAGTATACATCTGTTTGGCGGCGGAAAATTTATTCTCTTGCTTAACGCCCTTCTCTGAGACGTACGAGCTCAGAGGTTGTATATCGATGGACATCAGTCGCATGGAGTGAATTGCCAGTGTGGCACGCGTAAGTGGCAATTGATCAAGGCTTCTGTTGAAAAGCAAAGTCTTGTGGTTGATGATCAAAGCACGACCTGTGTGGCGTAGCTTTGTGTATAGCGTGAATTCGCGAGCCTCACACCTCGGTATGAGTCAAAAACGGGAGACGGACCGCTGGGAGAGCACGACGTTTCTTTCTAGCTAGGGTGGTGTCAGTGACCTACCAGCCCTGACATTTATATACTTTTCACCTGTGTGGTTGTTGGAATGCGAGGCGCCTCGGATATAGGTCTGTAAG
The DNA here is from genome assembly GCA_030737875.1 of Allium sativum. NCBI lineage: Eukaryota > Viridiplantae > Streptophyta > Magnoliopsida > Asparagales > Amaryllidaceae > Allium > Allium sativum. The sequence goes on along the minus strand of CM060913.1, from coordinate 764,978,291 downwards.
GACCGGGAAACGTGTGTTCAGGAATAACTAATCCTCAAAAGTAAGAGAGGACCGGCCCAGCCGATTCCAAGGATCAAAGTGGGGTCCTGGGACATTTGCTAGAGTGTCTCGAACGCGGAGAGGAGCTTGCCCCTTGCCTCGACTCATGACGGAAATCCAATTTCCATTATGTGATATTGCGGTTTTAATTGTAGAACTAGTATGGCGACATGATATATGGTACCCATGCCGTCTATGATTAATATTTATGATTGAAATTGTTTTGACACTATACACTTATAATAGTATCAAATGATTTGTTTTAAGCGTACCAAGCATGTTTGGCTATTATAAGGGAAAACCCTATCCTCCGGCTTGCGTTGCATTGTGTGATGGGACCTGGGTGTTATAATAGCTTCATTTTTCCAAAGAGCATTGCGCTGTTTTGTTATATCACTAGTATTCTTGGGAGAAAACCCGTTCCGTGTTATACGGCGTGGTCCCTTGAATTACTCTCTTTTAAAGTAAAGTTTTAAATAACTGTTTTAGTTCTCACACCAGTCACATGACTGACCTGGAGTTTGTTGTTTTAACCTAAACTCTGGGTGCCCTTATTTTCGACACGGGCAGCTAGTAGTTTTAGTTTTGCAGATTTATATTCACAGGATCCTGATTTACAGCTGGAACGATGCTCGGAAAGCTCTGTATCCGTGCATTACTTCTAGTTGTGTTTTGTATATTTGTCCGTTGCTATGTAATTTATTGTAATCTCTGATATTTATTGAATGTAATTTATTCATTTATACTCTGTATATTCATGTATCTGATGGAATTGTTGTAATAACAATGAAATGTTCTTCCGTCTGCGTTCTATTTTGTCTTTTCCTCAATTCTATCCGTGCTTTCCTTCACGGGGAAGTTCGGGTCGTCTCAATTATATTGTTGGAGTTATCGGACTTGCCAGACTTTATGTCTGACCCCCTTTGTTTCCACCTCTTTTCTTCCTTTCCCCCCCAGATTCTTAGGGTGGGAAGCTTGATTTGGATCTCTTTGGGAGCACTTGGATTTGGATTGCTGAAGTAAAGCTCAACCTATCTCTTTTATGGTTATTTATGGGATTATGCTTTTTATATTATGTACTCTGATTTTGTCAAGATGGATATTATGTACTTGACTTTAGTCTTTGGGTTTTGGTGATGTAACCAAACATATTTACCTTCCGTTGCAATAAATAAAGTTTTAAATTTTCAGGTACTATTTCATATCTGTCTTGTTGTGATTTTCTGTTCTATATTCACTTAAAACGCTCCATAGAAGTTAATGCATTCCCTTTTTGAGTGACATTAATGGACATGGGGTGTTACACGTGGTATCAGAGCTGAAGGTTACCAGAACAGATAAGACATTTTGAGAAACTATTTTTCAAAAGCATTTTTATAAAGAATACTTTCAAAAATATGTTTGTAGAAGAGTATTTTTGAAAGAAAGGTTTGTTTTAAAAACATAATCCCCAAGAGCCATATATCTTTCCTTCGATTCTCCGTTTTGAATCTCTTTCTCTTTCTCTTTTTGAATTTCCCCCTCCGCGTATAGATGCTTTTTCTAAGATAAATATGGACTTCCATACGAAGGACGAAAAATCACTTCAAGGGACTTAGACGTTTGTCGGGCTAGAAGTTAGTTCAAGGAAGTGGAGGGCTTGTTGATACCTTTAAGGTAGACGATGGGAGGAAGGTTCAAATAGTTGTTGGTTAATAAAGGACGAAACCTCATCTTGGTGGAAGGTCACGAATGGGGAATGTGAACAAGAAGGCTTGTAGTTATCCTTTTGGAGAAATAGGACACCTTATTAGGATTGTCCAAAGAGGCAAGGGCAAAGTATAGGATCTTCTGGAGGGTAGTTATATTCCCTCACGGCTGGTATACCTGATAGGGGTTGGACCGTCCAGGTAGAAATTTGGTTTCCTTTATCATCCTGTTCGAACTTTGTTTGATTCTGGCGCTTCATACTCGTTAGTATCTGCTTCGTTAGTTGAAAACACTGCACCGAAATACTAGTCTAGTTAAGGATCCCATCCTAGTCTCAAATCTTTTTGGTGGTTCGGCTCAACCTTCAATGGTTTGTCGGGATTTGAGAGTGTCTATCTTGGACGTTGGATTTGAATGCAACGCCTTCGTCCTTGGTTTCACGGGCTATAGTTTGATTCTAAGGGTGGATTGGCTACCCAGGCGGGGTGCCATCCTAGATTGTGAAAGGAGGGTAGTTAGACTATTGATTCATTATGGAAAGACCCTCATATTTCTTGTGACCCTAGGGATTCAGTGACGTTTAGCTATCTAGAATCTCTTGACGTATCCAACAGTGATTTGGAATCTTTTCGTGTGGTCCGTGAGTATAGTGACGTCTTCGATGAAGTGTGGGGTTTACCTAGAGGCACGAGGTATTCGTGTGTGCCTAGGGGATAATGCAAAGTCAGTTAGGTGATTAGTGATGGTTTTGAAGCAAGACTGGCGAGGACAGCCAGAGTCGGTTAAGTGCCCAATTATTTGTTTTGCTAGTATCATCTCACGTAGACTGTCTGAAATCGGAGGAGGTATTCCTTGGGTGCTTGTCTGATATTTGTTTAGGCCTTTGGGGCTTGTGCTTGGGGGATATCGAGTTCGAATAGGACGGCTTGCGTGGGAGATGGATAGTTGCGATGAGTTCACATGGATAGTATCTCGATAGATTTTGTTGATGGATTACCAAGATCGAGGAAGGGTAATGCGGGGATTTGGGTTATAGTAGATAGACTTACTAAGAGCGCCCATTTTATTCCCGTGAAGAGTAAGAGGACTGCTCCATGGTTAGCTTCTGTATACGTCCAAGAGATAGTTCGTTTGCATGGTATTCCTTCTAGCATAGTAAGCGACCGCGATCCTATCTTCACTAGCGAATTTTGGAGGAGCTTACAAGGAGCGGTAGGGACTCAGTTATGTTTGAGCACCGCATATCATCCTTAGACGGACGGCCAAACCGAGAGGGTGAATCGTATTCTAGAGGACCTTTTGAGGCTATGTATCCTAGACTTTGGGGGTACATGGGAAGAGCATCTTCCATTGGTGGAGTTTGCATATAATAATAGCTTTCAGTCTAGCATTGGCATGGCACCTTTCGAAGCTCTTTATGGACGACCTTGTCGTTCACCTACACGTTGGTGGGAATCTACGGATAAGATCTTACTTGGGCCCGATATAATTAGAGAGACTTCGGAGAAGATTGATTTGATTCGAAGAAGGATGAAAGCAGCGCAAGATAGGCAGAAATCTTATGCGGATAAGAGGAGGACAGATCTTGAGTTTGAGGTTGGGGACATGGTCTTTATCAAAGTGTCTCCATTACGGAATGTTGTTCGCTTTGGGTCCGTTGGGAAATTAGCACCAAGGTTCGTAGGGCCGTTTCCTATAAAGGAGAAGATTGGTCAGATGGCGTATAGAGGGGAGTTGCCTGAGAGACTTAGTGGTGTACACGACGTATTCCATGTATCACATTTGAGGAAGTGCTTACACGAGACCGCGGAGGTAGTGGAGCCGAGCTTGCTTAGAGAGGTGGAAATAGAGCGTGATGCGATGATTCGACGAGCTCCTACATGCATTCTTGGGTCGGAGATCAAGAAGTTGAGAAATCGAGAGGTCAGACTAGTCAAGGTACAATGGGGAGACGATGAGAATAACGCTACTTGGGAGACAGAAGAGAAGATGCATTCATTGTACCCTTTTCTTTTCGAGGGTATGTCTTTTAATTTCTCCTTTATCGCTTAGCTTGTGCTTATCTTATCTTTAGTATGTCCTCTCGCTAGTATCTTTGACCTTTAGTTAGGGAAATCCTATGGTTGAAACATGTGTTTGAGACATGTTATGTATGATGGATGCAAAGTGGATGCAAGTGTTCGCTAGTGGTTGCTCGTGGATGCATATACATACACTATTAGGCACCAGATCGGCTCAGTCACTTCATATTGCATATTGCATATATATGGATGTATTTAGTAAAATGGTTGTATTATCATATAGTTGTTGCATTCGGGTGGATGGTTGTGCACGCATATAGAATTAATATGTATCATTAGGAATCTTTTGCATACATACTGGACGCATGGCACTATCATGAATTGCACTAAGGAGGTCGACTGAATCAGTAGACCGCCTAATTTTGCATTAGATATGGACATATACACACACTGTGCATATAAACATTAAAGCATTAGAAGTCTTTTAAGGACAATGGATGCTGGTGTTTGATGGTTGAGTAGATGGACGATTAGATGGTAGGATATACATTCTTCTTGACTTGGAGATTTCGGGGACGAAATCCTTTAAGGAGGGGAGAATGTAACACCCCGTAATTTTATAACATTAAAATTCACAAATTAAAGTATACTTAATTTTTAGAAAAGAATTAAGTGAAATGGGTTGCGCAGATATATATATATATATATTGATATATATATAAAAATTAAAAATTAAATAAATAAATATGCGAAAAAGTTCAAAACTGCGAATTGGGAGGGGGAATAACCGAACCGGCCCATTTTTGAGGTCGACCCGAGCCTTGCTGGGTCGACTAGGGGTTAATCCAGGGTGTTTGGCTGTCAACCCGTGGGCCGATTCGCTCAAATGCAGATTTTGCATTTGATTGGTTCTCATGGTTCAGGGTTAATCTAATGGTCCTAAATAACTTCCTACACCTATAAATACATCCTAATGCTAACCCTAAACCTAATTAAAATTGGAACCAAAGCCGTTATGCCGTCGCCATGGAACTCAGTGTAGCCGCCGCCAACTAAAGAGGAAGATAGCTAATCAATTCAACCTAATTCAAGCTTAGAGCTTCAACAACGAATCAACTAACGTCGCTACAACAATTCTGCATCAAGTTTGATCAATTGTTCATAATTCTTTAACCATGAAAGGCAAGTTCGATTTCTCTAATCAAGATAATTATTAAATTAAGTAAGATTAGATATAATTGTGGATTATATGGATATGATGTGAATTATTGACCGTATGATATGATTATGTTGTTAAATTGTGATGTTATCATACATGTTGTAAATTCTATGATTTTATGTTGTCATCTATGTTGTAAAGTTATGATCTATGTTGTAATTCTACGATTGGCTTACGTGTAATCAAATCATCATGTTGTTTAAATGCTAGTTTGGTTATGTTGATTCATATGATAGATCATATGTATGTATGCAAGATTAGATGTTGATTTAGACATAAATCACATGCAAGTTAGTAAATATTATGACATCTATTTTAGATCAAAAGTTAGGCTATGATATGCATAAGTTACATGCCAAATCTGTACATGCTAGTTTGTATATTTAGAGGTAAATTTACACTATTGTTATGTTGCATAAATCACATATGCAAGTTTATATAAAAATATGAGTTTGGAATATGAATCATGTTATGCAAGTTTTTGGTTATTGCCTATGTAAGTTTTGTGATGAAAATCTTGATCATAACATGTAGGTTCATACTTTTAGGCCTATGTTTAGATCGATGATTTTATGCAGGTTATGTGGTAAATTCTCATATGCAAGTTAGGCCTATTTTGTATGTTATGTGAATATGTGGTGTTTTTCCATTTTCCATGTGTTAGACTATTTCTTAGTCTATCATATATTCTATGCGAATGGACGCCGCGGGAGTTATGGGGAAAAATATTGATTATGTTAATAAATGTGAATTGGCATGTAATGGCCTTAAAAGAGGCATATATGTAAATTGAAATATTAATTGGTAAAGTGATATATGGACATAATTAATGTGAAATATGGTCATAAAGATAATTGGAATTTTATTAACATATTTGATTAGGAATAATTAATCCAAATATGGGATGGAAATATTATGTTAATAAATGTGAATTGGAATGTAAATGAGTCATATATGTAAATTAATTTGAATTTGAATAGGGATATTAAATAGTGAGATAAAAGGCCTTTAATGGCATATAATAAATTTGTGACGAAATTGGTATAATTTTGCATACCATAAATGGATGGACATAATTGAGTCAATTATGGACATCGTTAAATTTGGAATTAATTGATAATTTGAATAGGGAAAATAATTCAAATTGAGGTAAAGGATTATAAGTGATAATCAATGCTTAGGACACGAGGTTGGACTCATTTGTGACGTAAAACTGCCCGGACCCGCTCGACAAATCCAGTAGTCACAAATGGTAGCCCAATGTGAGAGGTCCTAGGCCCAAATTAAAAGCGTAACAGTTGTAAAGACACGAGGTTAGGCTCTTTTATGGTGTAAGACTGCCTGGACCCGCCCGGCAAATCCAGCTGCCATAAATGTCAGTCTAATGTGAGAGGTCTTGATAAGGTTACGACCTTAATGAATTAAGAAATACTTAACCAGATAAGCATGTAGTGGGACATGAGGGGGTTATGTGGGTGCCTTTGGTGGCATGAGGAATCCAGTGGGTGACATGTGGATGTCATGAGAAATACGATTAGAAAAATGGAGTAATTTGAATATAAACAATTATGACATGTAATTCAAATTATTGGATAAAATAGGTATTGACACCTATGAAGGGAAAGGTTTTAATTAATTGATTAATTAATTAAAAATGGACATGGTAAATGAAATGGACTACTTAACCAAATCTGATCCCTAGGGATTGTAAGAACTTAAGTTTAAGTTGGGGGTTAAGTAAACTGGGTTATACGGAATGAGTGGGTTAAGTAAATTTTGGGTAGGTGGGTAATATTAGTACATATAGGCCTACAAACTTAACCGTAAATTAAGTATGTCTGAACCAGCGAGAGGGTTAAGTAAATCTTGGGTAGGTGGGTAATATTTGTGTATATAGGCCCACAGACTTAACCAATTCAACCTGTTAATTAAACAAAAGGGTGAGACTAGGTTAAATTAGAAAACACTTAACCAAATTTATACATGTAAGTGGATATGGGGTTAAGTGGGATGTATTAGAGGGGACCAAGCCTAGGTGGGAAGCTTGGTGGGGGCCCTTTTCAGTCCAGTAGCCCATTAAGTATCTTTGTGAGCTCGACCCAAGTCGAGGACGGGACACGCCTACTGGTCCTGATTGTTAGAGGCCAAAATGGGTTAGCGGTGGCAACGCAAGTCCAACGGGGTCATGTGCGTGCGTGGGCCCGGGCTGGTAGGTAAGACGTTGTTGCATCGTGTAGGTATAAGCCGTGCATCCTTAAGTTGTATTGGGTTGCCACTTTAGGGGAGTGATACACCCCACTGTGGGACCAGCACGGGTATCTACGAGTTAGGGAGCCGATCGAATGGGGCAGGGTAGTGGGTACATCTAGTGGAGATAGGAGCAGACGGCACCTATGTAGTCAGCTAGGGGTACACGAAGCTACCATTATTAATTTATCATTAAAGGGGTACACCTAGTGGAGATAGGAGCAGGCGGCACCTATGACGTCAGCTAGGAGTACATGGAATTACCATTGAAGGGGTACATCTAGTGGGGATAGTGGGTACATCTAGTAGTACACGAAGCTATCATCATTTTATTTAGTCAAGAGGGATCAAGTTTCTAGAGTGACTAGTATGGGTGCAGTTAGTGTTAGTACAGTACAGTACGGTACAGTACGGTAGAGTATAGTAATTACCCTATATTGATTAGGAAGCGCCTTTAACGTTATCTTTGCTCATCCTATTATTTTTGGTTGCTTGGTCTTGCTATTAATTCACAGTCATTTCCTTATTTACCAAGCTTATGTCTTATCCTAGTTACTTTGATAATTATATTGTTGGAGTTATCGGACTTGCCAGACTTTATGTCTGACCCCCTTTGTTTCCACCTCTTTTCTTCCTTTCCCCCCCCCCCAGGTTCTTAGGGTGGGAAGCTTGATTTGGATCTCTTTGGGAGCACTTGGATTTGGATTGCTGAAGTAAAGCTCAACCTATCTCTTTTATGGTTATTTATGGGATTATGCTTTTTATATTATGTACTCTGATTTTGTCAAGATGGATATTATGTACTTGACTTTAGTCTTTGGATTTTGGTGATGTAACCAAACATATTTACCTTCCGTTGCAATAAATAAAGTTTTAAATTTTCAGGTACTATTTCATATCTGTCTTGTTGTGATTTTCTGTTCTATATTCACTTAAAACGCTCCATAGAAGTTAATGCATTCCCTTTGTGAGTGACATTAATGGACATGGGGTGTTACATGTACCCTCTGATCATCCCATCGTGCCTCGGTTTTCGCGAAAACTGCAACCCTAGTTTCGAACCACTTAGAAAGGTGAGATCTTTTTGATGTTTGCACTTTGAAAAATCATATCTTTATGGTGTGTTGACTAAATTCGATGAAACAGGAAACATCGGGACCGCAAGGAAGCTCTCTACCACATAGAAGAGACCGAGGATTTTTCTGAGTCATCTACGATTTTTAGCACTCCAAAAACCAAGGTGAGAAATCTAAATTATATGAATTTAAATGGAAAATGTCATGTATAAATTATATAAGCGAAATATAAATTACACACGTGTTGTATAATTCATGTACATGCGTTGTGTAAGCTATATAAGCGAAGTATGAATTATACATGCATAAATAAAATAGTCATGTGTTGAAATGCAAGTGAAATATAATATATATATATATACACACTCCTCTCGTCAAAAAACCATGGACGATATATATTGTTGTGAATTGGTGTGAAATAGTGGATGAAAATGCGAATGGTTGAATAATTGTTTGTGGTTGATTTTGTTTGGTTGTGGTTGAAAAATACCCATTGGTGATTGAAATGAATTGGAAATAATTGTGGAAATAAAGTAAAACATGCCGCCTGCGTGCGAATTAGATGCATGAATCCCCATTGTCAAAAACCGCGAGGTTTTAAGGTAGAGCGAGGAGCCGTACTAGGGACGGTGCCGGTTTTAACTACCCTGCCGTTATGCTGCCGAAATTTTGAATGATATTCATGTGTTAGAATTATTTTCATATGTTGAAATTATCTTCATGCGTTGAAATTAAAGTCATGTGTTGAAACTATATCCATGTGTGGAAATGCTCATGTGTTGAGAAGTGATGTGTGAAAATTAAATTCATGTGTGAATGAATGAAGTGTTTAAACAATAAAAATCACATTTTTATAATATATATATGAAGTATGAAAAATATTCGCCTTATATATAAATAGTTTCAACAATAAAAATTTCATCTTTTTTATATGAACAACATATATAAAATATCCATGTGCGGAGGTGCTCATGTGTTGAGAAGTGTGTGTATTGGAAAAGTTCATGTGTTGAATAAAAAGATTAAACAATAAAAATTACATTTTTATTGAAATTATAAAGTGTTGAAAACATTCATGTGTCGAATAAATATTTTAAATGATGAAAATATCATTTTTATCATATATGTGATATGCCAAAGATATGCGAGCGTTGAAATAAATATTTGTGAAAGAAATATTATTTTTAACATGCATAGGAACTAAATAAAATAGTCATGTGTTGAAATATATTTTAGTTCGCCAAAATTATCAATTATGAAATGTGAAGTGTTAAAAATAGCCACTTGTTCAAATAAATATGCATGAGTTGAAATATTCATTAATTAGCTAATGATATGATTTTTGCCTATGCATGCAACATTAGAATGAATGGTGTTTTTAAACCAAATTGAATCAAATATGAAGTTGAATGGAAAATGATAAGTGATAAGAATTGTATATATGTACATGCATATTTATTTAACAGGTTATAGCAAAGAGGCTAGAGAAGAGGAATAAAATTTTGTGCCCGACAAATAGGTACACGTTTACTGTTTTGTTTGGATGATGATTTTATGAGCCTATTGGCTTTTTCTTTTTCTTTTTGACATGAGACGCCCGTGTGGCTATTTGGGAATTTTCCCAGCCCCTCCCGTACAAAGGAGGTTATGGCGAAATTTTCCAAAATTTAAAGGTGTTAGTGAAATATTTGAAGTAAAAACGATATTGAAATCGTCGAATGAACTATATTTATATAAATATATAAATATAAATAAAATTAAAACGAAACGTAGCCGTGCAGTTCGTGTTTTGAAACCGTGATTTCAAACGATTAGTGCGGGAAATCCGACCATTGGATTTTCCCGGAACCGCAAACGTTGGGTTCGCCTTGGAAATATCTTTCCAACGGCACCAACTTTGTAAAGATCCGACGGTTGGATTGTCTGGAATGTTTAATTCAAATCTGAAGAAAAACAGCGCCAGAAACGATTATATTTATATATATATATATATATATATATATAAAAATATAATTAAATTAAATCGAATAACGACGCTGTAGTTCGTAATTTGAAATCGTAACTTCAAACGACGAGTGTGGAAGATCCGACCGTCGGATTTTCCCAAAACTGAAACCATTGGATTCGTTTTGAAATGATCTTTCTAATGATATAAAATTTGTGAAGATCCAACCGTTAGATTTTCAGATATGTGTAAAACAAATTTAGTGAAAAACAGCGCCAGTGCATCGGCATGACCTGAATCGTCGTTTAATTAAATATGGCCGTTTTAAATAAATAAAAATGGCGATATATCGTTATAAAATACTATTGACGATATAGAGTGGAAATAAACCAATTTTGTTGTGTTTGCTTGATATGTGATGGTTGAATGTATTTAACATGAAAATTATAGCTAAAGAACTGAAATGTGAATGTTGAATAATCTAACCATGTGATAAATTGATTTGAAAATCTAAATATACGTGCGTTATTTGAAAAGGCCGAGTTCATCTCATTTCAAATAATCGATCGACGTCGAGAAGTCGAAGAGTCGAAGACGGTTGAAGACCGACGATCTTCACATTGGATGGATGGGCGCTACTAACGCTCGTGATTGGAGTAGCTACCGTGAAGGAGTTGAAGTAGTAGCCATCCAGACATACTGTTGATTGTACGGATATCCGAGGAATTGGTGCCTCCGGTTTCGTTCAAACCCAGAACAGACTTGTAAATGGACTGTGTGTCTGACATTGGATTTTGTTCTGTGCTGATTGATCTCTGTTAAATATATATCTGTTTGGCGGAGGAGAATTTATTCTCTTGCTTAACGCCCTTCTCTGAGACGTACGAGCTCAGAGGTTATGTATTGATAGAAATCAGTCGCATGGAGTGGATTGCCTGTGTGGCACGCCTAAGTGGCATATGATCAAGGCTTCTGTTGCAAAGCAAAGTCTTGTGGTTGATGATCAAAGCATAGTCTGTGTGACGTAGCTTTGTGTATAACGTGAATTCGCGAGCCTCACACCCCGGTATGAGTCAAAAACGGGAGAAGGACCAAGGAGTACACGACGTTTCTTTCTAGCTATGGTGGTGTTAGTGACCTCCCAGCCCTGACATTCATATCTACTTTACACCTGTGTGGTTGTTGGAATACGAGGCGCCTCGATTATAGGTCTGTAAGGACCGGGAAACGTGTGTTCAGGAATTGCCAATCCTCAAAAGTAAGAGAGGACCGGCCTTGGAGGATCCAGGGATTGCTGTGTGCGGTCCCGAGGCATTTGCTAGAGTGTCTCGAACGGAGAGGAGCTTGCCCCTTTCCTCGACTCATGAAGGAATCCAATTTCCAATACGAAATGTGCGAATGTGATTGTATTACTAGTATGGCGACATGATATATGGTACCCATGCCGTCTAGGATTGATATTTATGATTGAAATCGCTTTTGAAACATATATACACTAGTAATAATATCAAACACTTTTGTTTTATACGTATGAAGCATTTTTGGCCATTATAAGGTAAAACTCTATCCTCCGGCTTGCGTTGCATTGTGTGATGGGACCTAAGTCTTATAATCGCTTCGTTTTATAAAAAGCATTGCGATGATTTAATCATTTACTTTATTTCATGCACTAGCACTCATTGGAGTAAACCCGTTCCGCGAAAGTGGCGTGGTCCTTTGATTTGCCTTATTATTGTTGTTAATAAGTTAAGTAGATTTCTCATACCAGTCCCATGACTGACTCGTAGTTTGTTTCACCTTGCAAACTCGGGTGCCCTCATTTTCACACGGGCATCCTAGTTACAGGTATCTGGTGCACTTTTTGGCTCATGGCGAGGTTTGACTACACCGTGCTGACTTTGACTCTTTCCGCCATTCTAGTATATGTATTATGATTCCTCCATTGGCGATGTAGACTGATATTTATTTTGTGTACTCTTTAGGTATGATTCCGCCTCAGGCGATGGTGACTGATTATGTATTATTATGCACTAAGTTGTATCCTGCACTGTGCTCTCTGATGTGATGATATCTATATGATTCCGCTGTCATATGTGTGTAAATTATTCTATTTTATGTTTATGCTATTATATGTGATCTGCTAATGATGATTAATGTGTTATATTCCAATGATTATCCTTAACACCGTGTCACGGGGTTTTGGGATCGTCACATATCTATTCTTTCCAACCCATTGAATATGTTACTTAAATTATGATACTTAATGTCATGTGTTTTGAAAATTAAAAGTTAAACGTTCTAACAATTGGCATTATACCATAAATCATGCATTAATTGCATTCCCGTTTCTCTCTCCCTATGTTTTTCTTTTTGAATAAGAAAAAAAATCGTTGATTAGATTAACACGTGCCTAGTCAGCTAATTCATTTCATTTGTAACCTACTACATATGTAGGGACACAAGTGAAGGATAAAATCAAATATATAACCAAATGGTAAAATAAAAATATATAAATATATATAGGGTTCTACTATTGGTACCCCAGTTTCCTCTACTGGCCACCAAAACTAAAAACACCTCATTTATTAACATTTTACCCTTCTGGCCACCGCAATATTAAAAAACTTAAAATAGAGAGGCCACCGCAGTCTTCAAAAAAAAGATAGCTTCTCTCTTCTCTCGTGTCATTGTTCATATTAATTTAAATGCAATATATATGCAATATTTTCTTAATCCTTAAAGCTGATTTTGTTTATTGATCATTGGCCTACACCTTCGTAGTTTGACACAAAATTCCGGTTGTTTTCAACTGTGAAGAGCAATGTAGAACGACATTAAAATGAAAATCCCTTGTTCGGTTGCAAATAGTCAAAATCATCTTCGTCATACGGTCACTGACCACCGATGAAACATCTTGTATATATACATTTTTTTTTCCATAGTGCATAACCACCGTTTACTACATTTTCAGTGAATAACCGAAGCCTTATTTATTTTTTTCCAATCTCTTACAAACAAATTTGTGAAACATTCAAATATAAAAGTTAATAGTTCCTTTCGGCTGTTTACAACTGTTATTTCAATTTATATTCGGTAGTTGGTAATCAAAGAGTGGATTTGCACTTGTAGGTGATTTGGTCGGTTGTGTACCACTGTGAATGTGATTGGTATCCGGTTCCTTACCACCGAATGCTGATGAAATAGGTTGGCAAATTGTATATTTTTATTCGGCTGTGTGCATCCGAAATTTTGAATTACTGTCGGTGATTGATGGCTGAGTGAATGAATAGATTGTGGTAGCCAGAAGTGTGTAAAAAATAATCATGTCTATTAAAATTTTAAAGGTGGCCAGACGAGGAAACTGAGGTGCCAACAACAGCACACTATATATATACATATTGGCTCTACTATAACATCCTAAACTTCTCTAAACCCTAAATCATTTCATAGCCGCCGCCTCCATCCTTCATGAATGGCTAGAAACACTTTCCGTTTCCCCCTCAAATCTCTCTCAATCCATTCCTCGATTTGCAAATCGTTCAGCGACAAACATGAAGAACTTAATGAGCTCTAATCTGTCAATGATGGGGATTCTTTTTTTTTTCTTTACCTGAATTGCAGGGAATCAAAACATGGAAGGCGCGGGGTGTCGAAGTCAGATGCGAGCAAATGGGTTTCCTCGTGATAGAAATACAATGAAGAAGAAGAAACCAAAAAGGGGCAGCCACTATTTTTCTTCAAATGTAATTAAGGCCCTAACCGATTTTAATTATTATTTTAATTAATTAATGTAATCAAAAATTTAAATGTCCATATCTTATGCAAATCAAATCAGAATTTGATGAAACAAAATATGTTGGAATCATCTTGGCCTGATCTACGCAATGAGACCACTCTGGGCAAGATTTGGAGCTCGTAGAAATTTTGGTTAAATTAAACCTTCTGTTTAATTTAATTAGAAGCAATCGTTATTAATGATTTCAGATCCGATCAAGGTGAGAATTATTTATTTTTAGATAATTAAAAATTTATTAATTTACATGCTTTGCAAATCCACTGTTAAAGTTAATTTGTTGTTATTTGATGTGGATGGATGAACCCTGTTATGTTGATCTGTGATTGAGTTGATTACTTTTTTGTTGAAATAAAATCAACAAAATAGAAATGCTATTTATTTTTTGAATTAGAATCAACAAAATAGGATTTTCATTTTATTTGTGTTAGAATTGATAATTCAGAATATACATATTGTTTATGTTAGAATTGACAAATTTAAAATAAAAACACCGTTTTGTGTTAGCAAATATGACAGTAGAATAAATAGAGTAAATTTTAATGACATATGTTCGTCAATATAAAGATGTAGCGACAAAAATCATATGTTTTCAATATAAAGTAGTAGCGACAAAAATTCATATTTTTGTCAAAAAAAAGCAGGAGCGATTAGAATTGTCTAATTAGATTAAAAATACCATTTTGATTAGAATTGTCTAATTAGATTAAAAATACCATTTTGCTAGAATTGTTTAATTAGATTAATAATATCATGTTTGCTAGAATTGCTATATTAGAAACAAAAATATCATCTTTATGTTGAAATGAAAAAAAGTTAAAATAATAAAAAAAATCACATTCTTATTGTATATGAAAATTGTTCATATTTTTGAAACAAACATGTTAACATTTAAAAATACCATTTTTAATGTAAAAGTAGAAACTGGAAAAATGATCATATTTTGAAAGGGGAAAATATCTTGCCATTGGAAATCTCATTTTTAATGTAAATGAAGAATATATGAAAATGTTCATGTTAATATACAAACATTCATGTCTGTATAAGAATGTGGAAACATTAGAAATAAAATGACATTTAGTTATTAAATGTTGCATTAGATTGAAAGTCATTTAGTTATAAAATTAACAATATTGTGGAATTAAGAATGTTAAATATATAATTTACATTTTTAATTGTTGTAATAGAACTGTAGACAAATAATAAAAATTGTCATGTTAGAATAGATTTGTAAGCAAAATGGAGATATCATTTTTATTTTGTTATGTTGAAAATAGAAAAGTATTGAAACAAACTATCCATTTTTGTAAAATAGAATAGTTGATACAAAATTTACAATTTTGTCAAAATGGAATAGTTGAAGAAAAAATTTACAATTTTGTTAAAATGAAATTGTCAAAATAAGAAGTTGCATTTTTATGTAAAGAGAATCATTAAAAATAAGTGTTAAAATAGAATAAAAATGTCATTCTTGTTAGAAGTGTTAAAGTAGAATGAAATTGTGTTGAAACATAAAAATCACATTTTTATGTTAAAGAGGAATTCATTAAAATATTTAAGTTAGAATGGAATTGTGTTAACATAAAAATGAATCATTAAAGGAATGTTTTTATTTTATATTCAATTTATGGAATTAATTGACGTTGATTTAGAAAGATTACGTCTTTATTGTCTAGAAGTTACAATAATAGGATGCAATAAAAAAGATTACATCTTTGGTGTAAATATGTTAAAGTACAAAGATATGGTTTCAAATTTGAACATCTTGAAAAGGGTTGTTATTATAAAATCATAATAATATGGAAAGTTATAATTTATATTAAGTTACTTGAAATCAAGAAATTTAGAGATAAAGAATATCTTAAATTTAAGATTCTTTAATGGAAAGGATAATTTCAAATAATATGTTTTGGAAAAATTAATTATAATTATAAATTATAATTGTGCTTGGACACGAGGTTAGGTTACATTTGTGGTGGAAGTCTGCCCGGACCCGACCGGCATATCCAGCAGCCACAAATGTTGGGCCTAATGTGAGAGGTCCAAGTGCGCAAATACAAATTGGGCCAAGACACGAGGTTAAGCCCAACTTGTGGGATAAGTCTGCCCGGAACTGACCGGCCTATCCAGCATCCACAAGTTGCAGGCCTAATGTGAGAGGTCTGGCCCATACTAAAATGTAAATGGTTAAATAGGAAATGGATATTATTTACACCGTCAGGAGTTAAATTAGAAATTGACATTATCTTCACACCGTTATGTGTTAATAATGAAATGAATATTTTCACCTCCAAGTTTGTTATAAAAGAAAGTTACATTTTTAATGTAATAAGATAAGGATTAGAAAAGTTTTACATTTTCTTTAATGTAAATGACAATTAGAAGAAAATTACATTTTTTTTATGTAATTAAGTTAGAGAACATAAAAATTACATTTTTGTGTAATTAAGTCAATTTGCATGTGAATTAGATTGAAAGTGGAAAATTTACATTTATCATGTAAATTAAGATAAAGGAGAAAAATTACATCTTTATGTAATCAAGTTAGAGTAGAAAGAAGTTTACATTTTTAATGTAATTAGATTATAGAAATAATTTACATTTTTAATGTAAATTAGATTAAAAAAAAAGTTTACATTTTTAATATGAATAATAATTAAGATTTAAGTGAAAAATTACATTTTCATGTAATTAAGATTTAAGGATAAAATCACATTTCCATGTAAGAAGAATTAGAGAAGAAAATTTCCTTTTCATGTAATTAGTTTTAATGTAAGTGAAATTTACATTTTTAGGTAAATAGATTTTCATTAAAAGAATTAAAAAGAAGATTACATTTTTATGTAATTGGATTTTCCCTAAAAAGAATAAAGATATGGAATTTACATTTTTATGTAAATAGATTTTCAGTGAAAATTATAACGATGGAAATTTAGTTTTAAATGAATTAGATTTCATTAAAAGATTAACAAAGTTATTATTTTTGTAGAATTGAAGTCGACACCAAAATATATTGCATTTTGTTAGAAATTGAAATGACACAAAAATACTCATTTTTGTTAAATTATAAATGACGTACAAAAATATTCATTTTTGTTGTAATGGAAATGACACACAAAAATACCTATTTTTTGTTGTAATTGGAATGTTACACGAAATATACAATTTTTGTGTAAATTGAAAGCTGAAAGCAAAATATACATTTTGTGTATAGGATATGTATAGAAATTGAAAATAAAAAAATATTGTTGTGTGCGATGATATATATCAATATTGGATATAAATAAGAATATTTGTTGTTAGCAAGATATAGTGTAATAAAATACATTTCATCAAATAACAATATGAAATTGTTTCCAAATTTATATATGCGAGAATTATTTGGAAAGCCCGAGTTTACTCTCATTCCAAATAATGATACGACGTTCGAAGAATTGAAGACCGACGATCTTCACATCGAATGGGTAACTAGTGTTGAGGCCCTTGATTGATTTGCTCCCAAGACGGGGTTAAGATGGTATTTATCCAGACGTAGCGTTGATTTGTACGGATTTGGCTTTCGCTCAGACCCAGAGCATAAGCTTATAAATGGATGTGTGTCTGACGTTGAATTTTGTTCTATGTAAATTGATTTCTATTAATAGACGACCGTTGGTGGCGGAGAATTTATTCTCTTGCTTAACACCCTTAGAGGTTGTGTATTAATAGTTATCAATTGCACGGCGTGAATTGTCAACGTGGCACGCTAAGATGAAGATGATCAAGGCTTTGTTGAAAAGCATGCCTTGTTGTTATAACGTTACTTCGCGAGCCTCACAACCCGGTTGAGTCTAAAACGGGAGAAGGGAACGCAGGGAGAGCAACACGTTTCTTTCTAGCTAGAAGTGGTGTCGGTGCTTAAACTGGCTGATATTTACTTATGTGGATGATGGAATGTGGTGCGCCTCGGATGATAGGTCCTATAGGATCGGGAAACGTGTGTTCAGGAATAACTAATCCACAAACCGCAAGTGTGGACCGGCCCTGCAGGATCCAAGGGTTCTCTGCGGGGGATCCTGAGACATTAGCTAGAGTGTCTCGAATCGGTAAGGAGCTCCTCCCTAGCCTTGACTCATGATGGAAACCCAATTTCCAATACGACCTCATGCGGTTTTGATTATATTACTAATATGGAGGCATAGTATATGGTAGCTATGCTTCCTAGGATTGATACATTTACTTTGAAATGTTCTTGAAACGTATATACACTACTAATAATATCAAATTCGTTTTTATCGTACCAAGCATGTTTAATCACCATAAGGTAAAACTCTATCCTCTGGTTTGCGTTGCATTGTGTGATGGGACTTGATTCTTATTGTGGTTCCATTTTTCTAAAAAGAATTGCGTTGTTTTGACGATTCACTTTATTTTATGCACCGGCAATCCAATGGAGTAAACCCGTTCCGCGTTAGCGGCGTGGTCCTTGGATTTGCCTTATTAATATTAGTTAAATTAGTTAAGAATTCTCACACCAGTCCCATGACTGACCCGTTGTTTGTTTCCACCTTTACAAACTCGGGTGCCCTCTTTTCCACACGGGCAGTCGGGTAGCTTTTTGCAGATATTTATCTCTTGAGCAGGATTCTGGATCGAAGCCTAAAGCTGTGTCCAGAGCATAGAAGTCTTCCGCTGTTTATTGTATTTTTTTTTTTGAGCAAACGGATATGTAGCGCGTGGCTACACAGCCGGTTAATTAGTAGATAATAGTGTATATCCAACTGACATACCCAGTTGGTGGTCCAAAATACAAACAACACAGAGTCAAAGATACATCATACAACACACATAGAGAGTAGTGAGGATATAAGTACAAAAGCGATCAAAGTAAGATGAAAACCATCATAATTATACAAGTATTAAGCCAAAAGATAAGGCGCCCTTCGTCAGACATCACACGAGATCCATACTACTCTCAGTATCATTGCTGTCGACCGACGATGCTGGTGAAGAGGCCGCCGGCAGAGCAAACCGGAATGTATCTGCATGATTAGCACCAGAACCTGAAGCGGATGAATAAATATGAATGATGCGGTGACAGATAGAAATGATTGAATTAGCCTTGTTGTTAAAAATTCGTGCGTTTCTTTCTTTCCAAATACACCAACTATAAGCGGCCAACAAAATATCAAGAGTAGGACTAGAGTCAGATTCCCAATAGGCAAAGAAAGAGGAAATAGTGGGGATGCAACCAATTAAATATGAGCTCACTGCTGCCCAGATTAGGAAGGAAAATTCACAGGAGAAGAAGAGATGGTGAATGGATTCAGGATGAGTATTACAGATAGGGCAGTTGGGATCGGGAGCGACGTTGCATTTGAAGAGTTTTTCTCTTGTATTGACCTTTTCATGAATCAAACACCATTGGAAGAAGAGAATTCTCGGAGCCAGCTTGCATTTCCAAAGTCTTGAGAATTTAAACCGTCTACCCGAAAAATTCAGGTACTTGTAACATGATGAAACAGAAAAACCTTTAGAAGGAGAGAGCACCCAGACATAATGATCATCTGTATTATTTAACTGAGTAATGCTAATGAGAGCAAAGATCTTAAGCAACTGCGAAAGAATACTCCTATCAAAAAGTGAACCTGGAATTAAGCTTACATAATCATTACTAAATGCATCAGCAACAGACAGTGAAGGATTAGTTTGAAGAGAAAAGAGTGAGGAAAATGAAAGAGAGAGAGGTAACTGACCAAACCAAATATCATGCCAAAATAAACAGGATGAACCGCCCCCCAAAGAGACATGAAACAAGAATTTAATACGAGGAAGACAGGATAGAATCCCATGCAAGAAGGGAGAGATTAAAGAGGAAGGACGATGATGCAAAACGAGATGAGGGTTAGAGGAAAAGTAGCGAGCTAAAATCCAATCTTTCCAAATGAAGTTTCCAGTGCTTAGGAGTCTCCAGACCCATTTAGCCAATAGTGCAGTATTGAAGTGATATAGGTCAAGAACACCAAGTCCCCCCTGCTCAGGGTGAAGACATACAGTCCTCCAGTTAATTAATTTCTTGATTTTTTGACCATTCCAAAGAAAAGAACTACGAATTGAATCAATCTTACAGATTACCCACTTGGGGAGTTTGTGAAAAGACATCCAATGTGTAGGGATAGCCGAAAGCACAGATTTAACTAGAGTTAAACGGCCCATGGATGATAATGAGCTTGCCTTCCAAGATGCTAATCTAGATTCAATCTTATTAATAAGGGGGAGCCAATCATTTTTATGGAGCTTAGAAGGTCTGAGAGGTAAACCGAGGTAGAACAATGGGAATTTTGCTACTTTGCAGTTAAGAGTGGAAGAGATTGAGTCCCCGAGATGATCAGACTTACCGAGCATGTAGATAACACTTTTGTTAAAATTAATGGAAAGACCTGATATCGACTCGAATACATATAACAGGATTTTGAGACATTGGATACGGAAGGGATTAGGTGAAGAGAAAATAATTGTGTCATCTGCAAATTGTAAATTGTTGATGCAAAGTGGAGAATTTGGGAGGGAAATACCATCCAAGTAACCATGAGAGGAAGCTTGTTTAACCATTTGGTTGAACACATCAGCGACTAGCACAAAAATCAGAGGGGAAAGAGGATCGCCTTGTCTAAGCCCACATTTAGATTTGAAAAGGTTTCCAGAGGCACCATTTACTGAAACTTTTGAGCAGCTAGAGTTAAGAATATTATTAATCCATGAGCACCATTTATCTGAAAAACCCCTGTGTCTAAAAACATCCATGACAAATGGCCAGCTTACTGAATCAAATGCTTTGGAAAAGTCAAGCTTAAGTAGAACACCAGGGGTAGATGAATGATGACAGAAGGAGATTATTTCTTGAGTTGCGGCGATGCAGTCATGAATATTCCTTCCCAGAATGAAGGCAGACTGTTCAGGTCCAACAAGAGTGGCAATAACAGACTGAAGACGATTTGCTAATACCTTTGTAATGATTTTAAAAGTAGTGTTTAGCAGGCTGATAGGGCGGAAGGAAGATAAAGTATTGGCCCCCGAATGTTTAGGGATGAGGATAATGTTGGCATAGTTTAGCCTGGCAATTGAGGTAGGATCGTTGTAAAATTCGTTGCACATGTCAATAACATCATGTTTGACTAAGGCCCAAAAATGCTTAAAGAAAACTGGGCCAAACCCATCAGGTCCAGGGGCCTTATCATCCGACATGTCCTTCAATGCAGCCCAAATTTCTGATTCAGAGAAGGGATGATCTATATGGATAGGCTCGGGGTTCGGGTAGAGACGATGCCAATCTACTTCAGGTGCATTTGAGTGAGAGCGACCAAGCTGGGATCGGAAGTGATCGGAAAAAAGAGAGAGGATGACATTATGGTCGGAAAAAGAGCGTCCATCTATAATTAATTCCGATATGAATGATGATCTCCGCCTGCCATTAGCCATTCGATGAAAATATGAAGTATTTCTGTCACCTTCCTCCAACCATTTGGCTTTGGATCTTTGCTTCCAACCAATTTCTTCTTGTTTCATCAATCTATCCAACTCATCTTCTAGAGAATTTAATTTTTCACGTTCAGCTACAAGAAGAGGGCGATGTTCTTCTAAAATATTGAAGTCAATAATGTCATTTTGAATAGAGGAGATGCGGGAACGAATGGAACCCCATATGTTTTTAGCCCATGGTTTAATAAGTTTTCTAAGGGTTTTCAATTTTAGGACTAACCTTTGAGATGCAGAAGATACATTAAAGTTTTGGGACCAAATTGAATGAATAAAGTCTTCAAACGAGGGTTCGAGAAGCCACAACTTTTCAAATCTGAAGGGACTATTAGTGCATACAGAAATGTTAGAATTTAGTAGAATGGGGCAGTGGTCTGATATAACTGAAGCCAAACCATACACAACAGTCAGAGGGAAAAGCTCATCCCAAGCACCATTATAAAGAAAGCGGTCTAGTTTAGCCAATGCTGGTATTGATCTATGGTTTGACCAGGTGAAGGAACGGTTACTAATCGGTGGGTCGATCAAGGAGCAGTCAAAAATGAAAGAATTGAAGGCATCAGAGTCTTGGGATAGATTACCTGAATTTCTATCATAAACAAATCTGGTAGTGTTAAAATCTCCACCAATCACCCAAGGACCCGAGAATTGGGTTGCAAGAGAGCAACAATCCGACCAAAGAAGAGATCTATCAGATGCATCTTGAGGGCCGTAAATATTAGAGAAGAAGTAAATTTGGTTTGAGGGGATATGACGCAGTGCAACATGAAGTGCTGATTTATTTTGAGTAGACCAATTTAAGGACCAAATTGATTCATTCCATGCTGTAATTAAGCCACCACGTGTATCAATTGACTTAACGAAAGTCCAACCGGAAAGGAAGGAGCCCCCCACTAATCTAAAGAAATTTGGAGAAGGGTTATCAAGCTTAGTTTCTTGGAGGAAAAGAATATCGATTTTTAAAGGGAGCAAAACCAGACTAACTGCATGGCATTTTGAGGGGTTGCCCAAGCCCCTAACATTCCATGAAACGATTTTCATTTGGCACCATTGATACGCTCAAGTTCTAAATCATGCATGGAAATATAGTGTGATTCACGTAAATTAACACCCATGCAACGTGACATTTTCCTACATAGACTTTTATTTGCAGAAGAAAAAACAACAGGAGTAAAAAAACTACCCGAGCCTTCAGGATGGTCCTCATTGCTATTGATCCTTGCACTGCGTCTGACGATGACCGGTGAAAGAAACTGAGTCCAGTTCTCTTCTTCAGCATTATGGGTAGAGCCAGCAGGGAGGATTTGTTGCAGGGGGAGAAAAGGTTGAGGTGGCGATTGATTGTCAAAAGGGATCGGGATGGGAGGGGCAGTTGATGTGGGGACATCAATTTGGAGTGGGGTAATTGGGAGGGGGATGGAGAACGGGAAGGACATAGGGATGTTTTGGAAGAGCAAGTCGGAGCTGAAAAGGTGGTTCATGTTCTGGTGAGGTGTTTGGGCTACTTCAGGGTCCACATCGGGTATGGCCATTGCATTCATGTCGTTTGGTGCAATATCCATGGAATCATCGAAGTTGTCATGCATGCAAGGAATCGTAAACTCGTCAATATTGCCAATAAGCAAGGATTCAGGCTTAACACCAGGGTGTTCGTGGATGCAGCGTTGGACTTTTATGAGGTGTTTCTTCATATTAATGTTGACCACAAGAAAAGTGTTTAGGTCAATCCCCTCAAAAAATTGAATTTTGATAAATAAGTTTCTGTGGTCGAAATGAGACCATTCACAGTCATCTAAAGCTACAACATTTCCCAAAGGGCTAAGAATATTTTTGACTGCAGCCGAATTGAACCTTAGAAATTCTGGAAAACCTACCACCTTTGCCCATGATTCGCACTCTAACACCGCTTCCGGTTCCCATTCAGCCTCAGACCAAGGCTCAAAGTATAAAGCTCCTCCCGGCTTCGCAAAGAGTTTCCAGAACAAGACTTGGTCTTTGATTCATATAAATTTATCTTCCGCTGTAATTTTATTTACTGTACTCTGATATGTTTTGTACTCTGATGTAGCATTATTGAAATGTTTATAAAAGTCTGTTGTTGTTGTTCTGATGTTGTTGTATTCTCAAAGTTAACGTGTTCGGTTTTTGAATGGTCTTGGTCGATCTAACGATTGATCGGGTCGGGCGAAATCCGAGCCGT
The DNA here is from genome assembly GCA_030737875.1 of Allium sativum. Classification (NCBI taxonomy): domain Eukaryota; kingdom Viridiplantae; phylum Streptophyta; class Magnoliopsida; order Asparagales; family Amaryllidaceae; genus Allium; species Allium sativum. The sequence goes on along the minus strand of CM060913.1, from coordinate 764,954,547 downwards.
TACAGTTGGTATCAGAGCCAGGTTAGCTCAAATCTTTGGGACATAACTCGTTAGAACAGAACAAAAGACTCATCAGAGATTGGATTAGTAATATCCAATAAGAATACTCATTAGAGATAGGATCAGTAGTATCCTAGAATGAGAAAACTCATTAGAGATGGGGTTAGTAATGCCCTAGAATGAGTTGAGAGTAACAAGTTCACAATATACGTATTTATAATTATAATCTATTTTAGAAAATATGATTTTTGAATATATAAAAGTTATAAATATTTAAAAAGCTAATTAACCAATTGATTGATGATTGTGTAGTGTAATTATTAGTTCAACTATAAAATTATTTAAACCAATGAATGAATAATAAAGAATAAAAAAATTGAGTAGGATTAATGAAACACTTGTAGCTTCGTTCCTTTTCGAGGACGAAAAGATTTTAAGTGGGGGAGACTGTAACAACCCTGAATTTTGGGGTAAATTTAAAATTGTATTTTAAGTAATTTTACTGAATTTTTGATATTGAAAATAATTTATTTTAAATAATAACGATTAAAAATTTATATTTAATAAAATAATAATAATAGTAATAAAAAGTTTTTAAATAAGATTTAGACGTTGTTAATGAGATTAGTTAATAATATGTTGATAGGTCCGCTTTAATACTTTCCTTGCCTATTCAAAGTGTAACGTTCATCAATTAATAATTTATTTATTTATTTATTTATTTTTTGAATAGTTGAATTCGCTTCCAATGCCTTCCTCTCATCTTTATTTTCTTAATGCAACATTAAAAGTAAACACATTTTGAAATAGAAATGTATTGATATAGAATTTGCACTTTTAATGTAAATGAGACATTGAGAATGTTTTGACATTAAAATTTACACTTTTAGTGTAAATGATACATAAAAAAAAGATTCATTGTATAATAAATGGTGTTCACATTAGAAACTATATTTTTAATGTAAAAGATGAATCAATAAAATAATTAAAAAAAAGGGGATCATAGTTTGATAAGACGTTTTAACATAATAAAAAGTGTTTTAACAGTAGAAAATGCCCGTTTGTTTAATATTAACATTCACATGCAAACATTTATTTCTAACAATAATATTTAATCTTGTAGTGTTATTTTTAATTTCTAACAATTAGCATTAACCATGCATTCACCTCTCTCCTTCATGCAATTAATTTATTATCCTTTATTCTATAAATTTCTTTACTTTATTTTTCTCATCATGTTTCATTCGTTATGTTACTTAACCATGCATTCATTTATCTTTCCTCCTTTTGTTTTTTTTCCATGTTATTATTTTTCCTTCACAAAACAAATCACCTACATATATATATATATATATATATATATAAATGAATAAACATATATATACATATATCTTCTATTTATTCTTTCCAACCCATTGAATATGTTACTTAAATTATGATACTTAATGTCATGTGTTTTGAAATTTAAAAGTTAAACGTTCTTACAATTGGCATAATACCATAAATCATGCATTAATTGCATTCCCGTTTCTCTCTCCCTATGTTTTTCTTTTTGAATTTTTGAATAAGGAAAAAAACATTGATTAGATTAACACGTGCCTAGTCAGCTAATTCATTTCATTTGTAACCTAATACATATGTAGGGACACAAGTGAAGGATAAAATCAAATATATAACCAAATGGTAAAATAAAAATATATAAATATATATATATATACATATTGGCTCTATTATAACATCCTAAACTTCTTCAAACCTTAAATCATTTCATAGCCGCCGCCTCCATCTTTCATGAATGGCTAGAAATACTTTCCGTTTCCCCCTCAAATCTCTCTCAATCCATTCCTCGATTTGCAAATCGTTCAGCGACAAACATGAAGAACTCAATGAGCTCTAATCAGTCAATGATGGTGATTCTTTTTATTTTTCTTTACCTGAATTGCGTGGAATCAAGACATGGAAGGCGCGGGGTGTCGAAGTCAGATGCGAGCAGATGGGTTTCCTCGTGACAGAAATACAATGAAGAAGAAGAAACCGTAAAGGGGAAGCCACTGTTTTTCTTCAAATGTAATTAAGGCCCTAACCGATTTAATTTATTATTTTAATTAATTAATGTAATCAAAAATTTAAATGTTCATATCTTATGCAAATCAAATCAGAATTTGATGAAACAAAATACGTTGGAATCATCTTGGCCTGATCTACGCAATGAGACCACTCTGGACATGATTTGGAGCTCATAGATATTTTGGTTAATTTAAACCTTCTGTTTAATTTAATTAGAAGCAATCATTATTAATGATTTCAGATCCGATCAAGGTGAGAATTATTTATTTTTAGATAATTAAAAATTTATTAATTTACATGCTTTGCAAATCCACTGTTAAAGTTAGCTTGTTGTGGATGGATGAACCCTGTTATGTTGATCTGTGATTGAGTTGATTACTTTTGTGTTGAAATAAAATCAACAAAATAGAAATGCTATTTATTTTGTTGAATTAGAAACAACAAAATAGGATTTTCATTTTATTTGTGTTAGAATTGATAAATCAGAATATACATATTGTTTATGTTAGAATTGACAAATTTAAAATAAAAACACCGTTTTGTGTTAGCAAATATGACAGTAGAATAAATAGAGTAAATTTTAATGTCATATGTTCGTCAATATAAAGATGTAGCGACAAAAATCATATGTTTTTCAATATAAAGTATTAGCGACAAAAATTCATATTTTTGTCAATAAAAAGTAGGAGCGATTAGAATTGTCTAATTAGATTATAAATACCATTTTGATTAGAATTGTCTAATTAGATTAAAAATACCATTTTGCTAGAATTGTTTAATTAGATTAATAATATCATGTTTGCTAGAATTGCTATATTAGAAACAAAAATATCATCTTTATGTTGAAATGAAAAAAAGTTAAAACAATAAAAAAAATCACATTCTTATTGTATATGAAAATTGTTCATATTTTTGAAACAAACATGTTAACATTTAAAAATACAATTTTTAGTGTAAAAGTAGAAACTGGAAAAATGATCATATTATGAAAGGGGAAAATATCTTGCCATTGGAAATCTCATTTTTAATGTAAATGAAGAATATATGAAAATGTTCATGTTAATGTACAAACATTCATGTTTGTATAAGAATGTGGAAACATTAGAAATAAAACGACATTTAGTTATTAAATGTTGCATTAGATTGAAAGCCATTTAGTTATAAAATTAACAATTTTGTGGAATTAAGAATGTTAAATATAAAATTTACATTTTTAATTTTTGTAATAGAATTGTAGACAAATAATAAAAATTGTCATGTTAGAATAGATTTGTAAGCAAAATGGAGATATCATTTTTATTTTTGTTATGTTGAAAATAGAAAAGTATTGAAACAAACTATCCATTTTTGTAAAATAGAATAGTTGAGACAAAATTTACAATTTTCTCAAAATAGAATAGCTGAAGAATTTTTTTACAATTTTGTTAAAATGAAATTGTAAAAATAAGAAGTTGCATTTTGATGTAAAGAGAATCATTAAAAATAAGTGTTAAAATAGAATAAAAATGTCATTCTTGTTAGAAGTGTTAAAGTAGAATGAAATTGTGTTAAAACATAAAAATCACATTTTTATGTTAAAGAGGAATTCATTAAAATATTCAAGTTAGAATGGAATTGTGTTAACATAAAAATGAATCATTAAAGGAATGTTTTTATTTTATATTCAATTAATGGAATTAATTGACGTTGATTTAGAAAGATTACATCTTTATTGTCTAGAAGTTACAATAAAAGGGTGCAATTAAAAAGATTACATCTTTGGTGTAAATATGTTAAAGTACAAAGATATGGTTTCAAATTTGAACATCTTGAAAAGGGTTGTTATTATAAAATCATAATAATATGGAAAGTTATAATTTATATTAAGATTCTTGAAATCAAGAAATTTAGAGATAAAGAATATCTTAAATTTAAGATTCTTTAATGGAAAGGATAATTTCAAATAATATGTTCTGGAAAAATTAATTATAATTAAAATTATAATTGTGCTTGGACACGAGGTTAGGGTACATTTGTGGTGGAAGTCTGCCCGGACCCGACCGGCATATCCAGCAGCCACAAATGTTGGGCCTAATGTGAGAGGTCCAAGTGCGCAAATACAAATTGGGCCAAGACACGAGGTTAAGCCCAACTTGTGGGATAAGTCTGCCCGGAACCGACCGGCCTATCCAGCATCCACAAGTTGCAGGCCTAATGTGAGAGGTCTTGCCCATATTAAAACATAAATGGTTAAATAGGAAATGGACATTATTTACACCGTCATGAGTTAAATTAGAAATGGACATTATCTTCACACCGTTATGTGTTAATAATGAAATGAATATTTTCACATCCAAGTTTGTTATTAAAGAAAGTTACATTTTTAATGTAATAAGATAAGGATTAGAAAAGTTTTACATTTTCTTTAATGTAAATGACAATTAGAAGAAAATTACATTTTTTTTATGTAATTAAGTCAGAGAACATAAAAATTACATTTTTGTGTAATTAAGTCAATTTGCATGTGAATTAGATTGAAAGTGGAAAATTTACATTTATCATGTAAATTAAGATAAAGGAGAAAAATTACATCTTTATGTAATCAAGTTAGAGTAGAAAGAAGTTTACATTCTTAATGTAATTAGATTATAGAAATAATTTACATTTTTAATGTAAATTAGATTAAAAAGAAAAGTTTACATTTTTAATATGAATAAGAATTAAGATTTAAGTGAAAAATTACATTTTCATGTAATTAAGATTTAAGGATAAAATCACATTTCCATGTAAGAAGAATTAGAGATGAAAATTTCCTTTTCATGTAATTAGTTTTAATGTAAGTGAAATTTACATTTTTAGGTAATTAGATTTTCATTAAAAGAATTAAAAAGAAGATTACATTTTTATGTAATTGGATTTTCCTTAAAAAGAATAAAGATATGGAATTTACATTTTTATGTAAATAGATTTTCAGTGAAAATTATAACGACGGAAATTTAGTTTTAAATGAACTAGATTTCATTAAAAGATTAACAAAGTTATTTTTTTTGTAGAATTGAAGTCGACACCAAAATATATTGCATTTTTGTTAGAAATTGAAATGACACAAAAATACTCATTTTTGTTAAATTATAAATGACGTACAAAAATATTCATTTTTGTTGTAATGGAAATGAGACACAAAAATACCTATTTTTTGTTGTAATTGGAATGATACACGAAATATACAATTTTTGTGTAAATTGAAAGCTGAAAGCAAAATATACATTTTGTGTATAGGATATGTATAGAAATTGAAAATAAAAAAATATTGTTGTGTGCGATGATATATATCAACATTGGATATAACTAAGAATATTTGTTGTTAGCAAGATATAGTGTAATAAAATACGTTTCATTAAATAACAATATGAAATTGTTTCCAAATTATATATGCGAGAATTATTTGGAAAGCCCGAGTTTACTCTCATTCCAAATAATGATACGACGTTCGAAGAATTGAAGACGGCGATTGAAGACCGACGATCTTCACATCGAATGGGTAACTAATGTTGAGGCCCTTGATTGATTTGCTCCCAAGACGGGACTAAGATGGTAGTTATCCGGACGTAGTGTTGATTTGTACGGATTTGGCTTTCGCTTAGACCCAGAGCATAAGCTTATAAATGGATGTGTGTCTGACGTTGAATTTTGTTCTATGTAACTTGATTTATATTAATAGACGACTATTGGTGGCGGATAATTTATTCTCTTTCTTAACACCCTTAGAGGTTGTGTATTAATAGTTATCAATCGCATGGCGTGAATTGTCAACGTGGCACGCCAAGATGAAGATGATCAAGGCTTTGTTGAAAAGCAGGCCTTGTTGTTATAACGTTACTTCGCGAACCTCACAACCCGGTTGAGTCTAAAACGGGAGAAGGGAACGCAGGGAGAGCAGCACATTTCTTTCTAGCTAGAAGTGGTGTCGGTGCTTAAACTGGCTGATATTTACTTATGTGGATGATGGAATGTGGTGCGCCTCGGATGATAGGTCCTATAGGATCGGGGAACGTGTGTTCAGGAATAACTAATCCACAAACCGCAAGTGTGGACCGGCCCTGCAGGATCCAAGGGTTCTCTGCGGGGGATCCTGAGACATTAGCTAGAGTGTCTCAAATCGGTAAGGAGCTCCCCCTAGCCTTGACTCATGATGGAAACCCAATTTCCAATATGACCTCATGCGGTTTTGATCGTATTACTAATATGGAGGCATAGTATATGGTATCTATGCTTCCTAGGATTGATACATTTACTTTGAAATGTTTTTGAAACGTATATACACTAATAATAATATCAAATTCGTTTTTATCGTACCAAGCATGTTTAATCACCATAAGGTAAAACTCTATCCTCTGGTTTGCGTTGCACTGTGTGATGGGACTTGAGTCTTATGGTGGTTTCATTTTTCTAAAAAGCATTGCGTTGTTTTGACAATTCACTTTGTTTTATGCACCGGCAATCCAATGGAGTAAACCCGTTCCGCGTTAGCGGCGTAGTCCTTGGATTTGCCTTATTACTATTAGTTAAATTAGTTAAGAATTCTCACACCAGTCCCATGACTGACCCATTGTTTGTTTCCACCTTTACAAACTCGGGTGCCCTCTTTTCCACACGGGCAGTCGAGTAGCTTTTTACAGATATTTATCTCTTGAGCAGGATTCTGGATCGAAGCCTAAAGCTGTGTCCAGAGCATAGAAGTCTTCCACTATTTATTGTATTTGATTCATATAAATTTATCTTCCGCTGTAATTTTATTCAATGTACTCTGATATGTTCTGTACTCTGATGTAACATTATTGAAATGTTTATAAAAGTCTGGTGTTGTTGTTCTGATGTTGTTGTATTCCCAGAGTTAACGTGTTCGGGTTTTGAATGGTTTTGGTCGATCTAACGATTGATCGGGTCGGGCGAAATCCGGGTCGTTACACTCCAGGCTTTGCCTTTCTACAAAGAGAGGACTTAAGGTCAGCTTTTTCCTACTTAAGGCATCTGCTACCACATTGCCCTTGCCAGGGGTATAAGCAATCTCAAAATCGTATGAGGCAAGAAATTCCATCCACCTTTGTTGCCTTAAGTTAAGATCTTTCTATGAGAAAAGGTATTTAACGATTTATGGTCAGTAAACAATTCAAACCTTTCTTGTAGCAGGTAATGACGCCATGACTTAAGAGCGAAAACAATGGTAGCTAGTTCTAAATCATGAGTTGGGTAGTTTTTCTCATGTACCTTCAACTGCCTTCCTCCATAACAAACTACTCTTCCCTCTTGCATCAAGACAACGCCCAATCCTATACTGCATGCGTCTGTGTACACTGTAAACATCTTACTCCCATCAGGCAATGTCAGAACCGGGGCTGTTGTTAGAGCCCTTTTCAATTGTTGGAAAGCAACATCGCAATCCAAATCCCAAGCAAAAGTTAGGTTCTTCTTTGTCAACCTAGTAAGTGGGGCTGAGATCTTCGCAAAGTCCTTAATGAACTTTTTGTAAAAGCCTGCTAGCCCGAGAAAACTTCGTACTTCGGTTGCATTCCGTGGGATCTTCCAATCCTGCACCGCAACTACTTTTGCGGGATCCACAGCTATCCCTTCCTTGGACACTACATGTCCAAGAAACCTTACTTTATCTCTCCAAAAATGGCATTTGGAGAATTTTGCTTTCAGCTGATGTGCACGAAGAGTATCCTTAACTTCCCTTAAATGCAAAGCATGCTCTTCCTCACTTTTTGAGAAAATCAAAATGTCGTCCACGAAGACCACTACAAATTTATTAAGGAACTCTCTGAATACCCTACTCATTGTAATAACCCGGAAATCTGAGCCAATTTAAAATTTTTATTTTGGCAATTTTAGCGAATTTCGATTATTTAAAATGAATTATTTTAAATAACAACGACGAGAAATTTATTTTGAATAGAATTCGAACGTATATATTTATTCGAATCGTTGTTAGAATATAAATATTCATTTATAATTATAAAAGGAATTGAAAATGGCGCGGTAGTTCGATGATTCGATTTCAAATTTCAAATGAATGTACAGGGTGCAAAATAAACCGGATTTTGGTGAAACCAAAAATATTAGAATCTATTTGTGAATATCTTTCCAACGAATCTGAAAAATCGAAGTTTCATAGCGGGAATCAAAAGATATGTCCAGTTGAAAATTCAGAGTAGTCGCTATGGAATTCTGGCCCTTAAAAATGGGAATTTTGCAAACGACCTCGGATTTCGACGAAACCACTTTTGTTGGATCCGTGATGTCAAGTTATTGGTAGATTCCAATTTTCGTAATTTTTCAAATCAATATGTGGGCGTGGCAAAGGAAAACGCGTTTGACCAGTTTCAGTTGATTTTAGTCGACTGGAAAATGGCCATTTTTAAAACGGTCTCGGAATTTGACGAAACTAGTTTTGTTAGGACCGTATCGTCAATATGAAGCTAGAAAATATTTTCTGGGATTTTTCGAGTTAGTATGTGACCCCAGTAAATTGAAATACGGGTTCAAATTCAATATATAGAGTTATATTTTGATTTTGACGAAAACTGATCGAAACGATCGAATCAGCCTACGATACATATCCCATTGTGTTCGAAATGGGGGTAATTAGCTAGGGACGACAATCGATGTGTAACGCCCCACACCCGCTAAGGTCACTCACTAAGGGAATGCCTTAACTTCGGTGGAGTATTTTAAGTGAATATAGAACAGAAAAATTACAACAAGACAGATATAAATAATACTTGAAAATCTAAAACATCATTTCATTGCAGCAGAAGATAAACATGTTTAGTTACAATACCAAAACCAACTAAAACAAGAGTCAAGTACTAAATATCCATCCTGATAAAAACATAAGTACATAATCCCACTACATAACTAATAGCCATAATAGAAAAGATAAACTGAGCTTTACATCAACGGTCCAAGCTCCAAAAGATAGATAAAGCAATCTGATCAAAGCCCACTAGTGCTAGGCCCACTCTGAGAACCTGAGGGTTGGGAAAAAGATAAAAACAACGGGGTCAGACATAAGTCTGAGCGAGTCCTATAACTTTAACAATACAATCATTAAAGTAATTAGGGTATGATATAAACTTGGTACGGTAATGACTTGGGATAAATGACTACACTAAGCAGCCAACTAGACATAGGATGAACTAAGATATCGGTAAAGACGCATCTACCCACCCAAGGGTAATTACTACACTGCACCACACCAGTCATTCCTACTTAAAGGTTGATCCCACCCATGGACTTAGAAAATATAACTAGTAGTTTCGTGTACCCCTAGCTGACCACAAAGGTGCCGTCTGCCCCTATCTCCACTAGGTGTACCCACTACTCCCCAAGTGATCGGCTCCCTAACGTAGATACCCGTGCTGGTCCCACAGTGGGGTGTATCATTCCCCAAAGTGGCAACCCGATACCAACACTGATGCACGGCTTATACCTACACGATGCAACAACGTCTTACCTACCAGCCCGGGCCCACACACGCATATGAAACCCGTTGGACTTGCGTTGCCACCGCTATCCCGTTTTGGCCTCTTATAGTCAAGCCCAGTACGCGTGTCCCGTCCTCGACATGGGTCGAGCCCAATAAGATACATATGGGTTACTGGTTGAAATGGGCCGCCACAAGCTACCCACCTAAGCTTGTCCCCTTTTCTAGTGTATCCCACTTAACCCTTTAATCATGTTTAATTACATGTTTCCACTTGGTTAAGTATTCTAATCGTATTTTCTATTGCCACCCAAGGCAACCCACTAGATTTCCACATGCCACCCAAGGCACTTACTTGATTTCCACATGCCACCCAAGGCACCCACTTAACCCCTCATGCCCCACTACATGCTTATCTGGTTAAGTGTTTCTTAATTGATTAAGAACGTAACCTTTGTAAAGACCTGTCACATTAGACTATCTTTTATGGCAGCTGGATTTGCCGGTCGGGTCCGGGCAGCCTTACGCCATAACAGAGTCTAACCTCGTGTCTTTACACTTGTCACGTATTTAGTTCATGCCTAAGACCTCTCACATTGGGCCAACCATTTGTAGCCGTTGGATTTGCCGGTCGGTTCCGGGCAGTCTTATGCTACAAAAGGGTCCAACCTCGTGTCTTAGTCGATTAATTACACCTAATTAATCACCCCCATATTTTGAATTAATTTTCCCTAATTAATTACAATTTAATGATGTACATAATTGACTCAATTATGTCCATCCACTCATGGTATGCAACATCATACCAATTTCACCACAATTTTGTTAACATGAATATTAACCCCATCGTTCCCCACGTAATACGCTAACATGACATACTTAAAAGGGAAGATTCATCACAAATACAATGGGTTCAACTTAGCATAACATTAGCATCACATGGGTTTTATAGGTGTCAACTTGCATATATAACCATAACATCAAACCCAACTAGCATAAATAATCAACCCAAACTTGCATGAATCACATATGTCATAAAGAGGGTAACTTGCATAAGTTACTTATGTCATACAAAGGGGTAAACTTGCATATGTATGTATGACATACAAAGGGATTAACTTGCATATGTATGCATATCATACAAAGGTGTAAACTTGCACATGTTACTTGCATATAATCAAACACCAAACTTGCATAACATGTCATATATGAACTTGCATATAATCAAACACCAAACTTGCATAACATGTCATATACGAACTTGCATATAATCAAACACCAAACTTGCATAACATGTCATATATGAACTTGCATATTATCAAACACCAAACTTGCATAACATGTCATATATGAACTTGCATATAATCAAACACCAAACTTGCATAACATGGTGTCATAATGGATCAATGTTTATCATAGTGATTTGCATAACTAGCATCATGAACATATAGCATAAATTACACCCAACTTGCATAACTAGCTTCATGGGCACATAGCATCAAACTTGCATAACTTGCATCATGAACATATAGCATACAACTTACATAACTAGCATCATGAACATATAGCATAAAACTTGCATAACTAACATCATGAACACATAGCATATGATAACATAACTTGCATTGATCCACATACATAACCATAACCTCATTATATCCTATCATAATTAGTTTAGCAATTGCTTGCTAAAGGCATCGAAACTCACAACTTGTTGATTAGCACTCCTATGAAGAAGATTAAGTTGCTAGAGTTGATTAGAAGTTGATTTGAGAAGCTATCTTCCTCTTAAATTTGTTGGTGGCTCCTTCTACTTGCAATTTGACGGCATGACGACGTTGTATCCAATTTTAGTATGAATTAGGGTAGTCTTAGGGTGTATTTATAGATTTAGGATGTAGTTTAGGCCCTTAGATTAACCCTAGATTAGGTTAGAGCCGTCAGATCTCGTCACAAGCCACCAAACACAGCCCAAAAGCCAAAACAGTGCACCCAGCCAAACTGGCCGAGCCACCTGTGTCGACAGGGGTGTCGACACTACTGTCGACACACCCCCCTGTGTGTCGACTCCCCAGTAGACACGGCGGTCGACCTTGTGCTGGCGGGAATTTTCCCGCCTAGCCCCTCTTCTGCATTTGAAATCTGTTTTTCGAAATTTGAATTTTCTGAAAACTTCTTCGAGCCTTAACTGGGTCATACGGACTCCCATTTTCGAAAACTCGGACTCTATTTCGCGTATTTTTCTGAGACGAACGCAATGGCATAGCCCATTTCCCTTGATTCAGATTTTAAAATTTAATTCTGCCCTGATTTATATTATAACAAGTTATTCAACATACGGGGTGTTACATTCTCCCCTACTTAAAGGATTTCGTCCCCGAAATCTCTAAGTCAAGAAGAACGTATCCTACCAACCAAACAACCATCTACTAAACCATAAAACACTGGCATCCATTGTCCTTAAAGTTTCTAATGCTATATGAACATATGCAAAAAGTGTGTGTATATGTTCCCTATCTAATGCAAAATCAGGCGGTCTACTGATTCAGTTGACCTCCTTAATGCAAATCATGATAGTGCCATGCATCCAATATGTATGCGAAAGAACCATATCGACACATACTATCTCTACATGTGTGCACAACCATACACCAAAATGCATCATCCATATGATAACACAACCATTATACATCCATTAATATAGCTACCTACACACAATTATATGCAATATGCAATATGAAGTGACTGAGCCGATCTAGTGTCTAAAGTGTGTGTATATGCATCCACGAGCAACCACTAGCAAACACTTGCATCCACACGCATCCATCAATCATAACATGTCTCAAACACATGTTTCAACCATAGGTTTACCCTATCTAAAGGTCAAAGGTACTAATGAGAGGACATACTAAGGATAAGATAAGTACTAGACAAACGATAAAGGAGAAATTAAAGACATACCCTCAAAAAGGAATGGGTACAGTGAACGCATCTTCGCTTCTGTTTCCCAAGTAGCGTTGCTCTCATCATCTCCCCATTGCACTTTGACTAGTTGAACCTCTCTGTTTCTCAACTTCCTAATCTCTGACCCAATGATGCGAGTAGGAGCTCGTCGAATCGTTGCATCACGCTCTACCTCCACTTCTCTAAGCAAGCTCGGCTCTACCACCTCTGCGGTCTCATGTAGGCACTTCCTCAAATGTGACACATGGAATACGTCATGTACACCACTAAGTCTCTCGGGTAAATCCACTCTATATGCCATCTGTCCAATCCTTTCCTTAATAGGAACCGGTCCTACAAACCTTGGTGCTAACTTCCCAACGGACCCAAAGCGAACGACATTCCGTAATGGAGATACTTTAACAAAGACCATGCCCCCAACATCAAACTCAAGATCCGTCCTCCTCTTATCCGCGTAAGATTTCTGTCTGTCTTGCGCCGCTTTCATCCTTCTTCGAATCAAATCAATCTTTTCCGAAGTCTCTCTAACCATATCAGGCCCAAGCAAGATCTTATCCGTAGACTCCCACCAACATGTAGGTGATCGACAAGGCCTTCCATAAAGAGCTTCAAAAGGAGCCATACCAATACTAGGCTGAAAGCTGTTATTATACGCGAACTCCACCAATGGAAGATGCTCTTCCCATGTACCTCCAAAATCTAAGATACATAGCCTCAAAAGGTCTTCTAGAACACGATTCACCCTCTCGGTTTGGCCGTCCGTCTGAGGATGATATGCGGTGCTCAAACACAACTGAGTCCCTACCACCTCTTGCAAACTCTTCCAAAACTCGCTAGTGAAGATAGGATCTCGATCGCTCACTACGCTAGAAGGTACACCATGCAACCGAACTATCTCTCGAAGGTAAACTGAAGCTAGCCATGGAGCAGTCCTCTTACTCTTCACGGGTATAAAATGGGCGCTCTTAGTAAGTCTGTCTACCACAACCCAAATTCCCGTATTACCCTTTCTCGATCTCGGTAACCCATCGATAAAATCCATCGAGACGCTATCCCACTTCCATTGTGGAACTTCCAATGGGTGAAGCAACCCACCGGGTTTCTTTTGCTCCGCTTTCACTTGTTGGCACACCAAGCATCTAGCGACATACTCGGCCACATCTTTCTTCATACCGGCCCAAAAGAAAACTCGCTTCATGTCTTGGTACATCTTGTCCCCACCGGGATGAATGGTCATTTTCGAACGATGTGCATCATCAAGTATAGCCTTCCTCAAACCCCCATCTTGCGGTACACAAAGTCTACCGTCTCTACGCAACCAACCCTTATCATCTAGGGTGTACCTACTCAAATGGCTGGACGACTCCCCCCTTATGAGCCTCTCTACCAACTCAACCAACTGTGGGTCGTCCCGCTGTGCCTCGCCAACCCGTCCCAAAAGAGTAGGTCTGACCTCTAAGGATGCTAGAAAACCGGGTATAAAGTCAACGGAAGGTCTGAAATCAAACATCGAGATAGATTCCAAGCTTCGTCGTTCAACGAACAATGGACTCAAAGACAACCTTTTTCTGCTTAAGGCGTCCGCCACCACGTTACCCTTGCCAGGGGTATACGCTATCTCGAAATCATAGGATGTTAAGAACTCCATCCACCTTTGTTGCCTTAAGTTCAAATCCTTCTGAGAAAACAAGTACTTCAATGATTTGTGGTCAGTGAACAATTCGAACCTCTCGCCAAGAAGATAATGGCGCCAAGACTTAAGCGCAAAAACAATAGCGGCCAACTCTAGGTCATGTGTAGGGTAATTTTTCTCATGCGCTCTCAACTGCCTTCCACCATAGGCTATTACCCTTCCTTCTTGCATTAAGACTGCGCCCAGTCCTGTCCCACAAGCATCGGTGTAAACAACAAATGGCTTACTCCCATCTGGCAACACTAAGACTGGAGCTGTGGTTAAAGCTCTCTTTAACCGTTGGAATGCATCATCACAATCTACGTCCCATGTGAAGACTATATTCTTCTTCGTCAAGCGAGTTAATGGGGCTGATATCTTCGCGAAGTCCTTGATAAACTTCCTATAGTAGCCAGCCAACCCCAAGAAACTCCTCACCTCGGTAGCATTCTTCGGAACCTTCCAATCTTGGATGGACACTACCTTCGCGGGATCCACAGCTATCCCTTCTTTGGAGACCACGTGTCCCAAAAACCGCACTTCCTTCCTCCAAAAGTGACATTTAGAGAATTTAGCCTTAAGGCTATGCGCTCGAAGAGTCTCTAACACTTCCCTAAGATGTAGGGCATGCTCTTCTTCACTCTTAGAAAAGACTAGGATGTCATCCACAAAGACCACCACGAACTTATTAAGGTACTCCCTGAACACCCTACTCATCAAATCAACAAAGTATGCAGGGGCGTTCGTCAAACCAAAGGGCATCACCAGCCACTCATAGAAACCATCCGGAGTCCTAAAGGCAGTCTTGTCTATGCTATCCTCAGCCACTCTCAACTGATGAAACCCCATGGCTAAGTCCAACTGCGAAAACACTGAGGCGCCAACCAACTGATCAAAGAGATCATCAATCCTCGGCAATGGGTGTCTATTCTTCTTTGTTAGCTTGTTGAGTTCTCTATAGTCTACACAAAGTCTGAGGGACCCATCCGCCTTCGTGGCAAAAACTACCGGAGCACCCCACTCCGATATACTTCGTCTTATGAACCCCTTCTCAAGCAACTCCCCTACTTGCTTATGGAGTTCCCTCCTCTCACGAGGAGCCATGTGGCGCACTGGCAAAGATACTGGTTTAGCATTGTCTACCAGATATATTCGGAAGTCAATCTCCCGCTTCGGAGGTAAGCCCTTCACTTCCTCAAACACATCCGAGTATTCCCGGACCACTCTAACAGATCGCAAACTCTCGACCGAAGCGTCAAGCGATTCAAGATAACTTAGCATAACAGAATCCATGGGATTACAAGAGATCTCGAGAGTGTTACCCAAGCGGGTCATGAGCCTAACAACTCTCCTTTCACAATCAAGAACGGCACCATTACTGGATAACCAGTCCATGCCCAAAATTAACCCATAGCCCGTGAAGCCCAAAACAAAAGCATCACATCTAAAATCGACGCTAAGTATAGAAATCTTCAAACCCAAACATATCATGGACAAATAAGTGGAGCCCCCAATTGGGTTTGAAACAACCAAGGGATCATCTACTAGACTGGTGTCTAAGTGCAGTGACTCAACAAATGATGATGAGATAAACGAATGCGATGCGCCAGAGTCGAATAAAGTACGGACAGGATGATCAAACAGAAAAACCAGACTTTCAACGGAAATAGTTCTACCTCTTTCCTGAATCGGTGGAACCGCGAGAGCCTGAACTTGCCCCCTTGCCTGACCTGGTGCCATAAGAGCTTGCACCTGTCCTCCTGAGGTAGATCCTGTCCTCTGCCCGTTCTTAGGGCAGTCCTTCACTAGATGCCCTGCTTCGCCACAGTGGAAGCAGCCAGTCTTCTTCTTCTTCCGACAGTCTTTGCTTAGGTGGCCTGGTGTCCCGCAATTGAAGCACTTCTTCTTTCCCTTGCCACCGTTGCCTTTCCCACCCTTGTTTTGTTGTTGCTGTTGAGGTCTCTTCTGATCTCATTTCTCCTCGGGTGCCTTATTAGCATTGGGACCCTTCTCTTCCTCATGCATGAGTGCCATGTCTACTAGCTTCTCAAAGGTGGCCCCCATAGGGATGTGAGTCATAGCCAATCCATGCATCGGTTCATTCAAGCCCTTGACGAACCTCAAAGCCTTCTTCTCCGGTGTATTCACCATGTCTATGCCAAACCTTGCCAACTGATTAAACTTGTTGACATATTCCTTCACTGATAGGTTTCCTTGCTTTAGAGTCAAGAACCTTTCCATATACAGATTTTCTTCCGCCCTTGAAAGAAACTTTGCCACAAACCTTTGTCTGAAATCCGCCCAAGAGTCAACAAGGCGCTCTCCATTAGTGACCTCCCACCAGAACGAGGCCTCTCCCTTCATTAACCAAGCAGCTAACTTGACTTTCTTTCCTTCTTCCATCTCAAAGATATCTATCAACTCTTCCACCTCCTTAAGCCAATCCCTAGCTTCCACAAAAGTTTCTGATCCTTGAAAAGGTTTCCCTCACATAGCCTTAAATTCCTTGCAAGTTTTAGCAAAAGTATCCGCTCGAGGAGGAGGAGGGGGAGGAAGATCGGGTGCAACTGGTGGTGGAGGAACATTTGCTGGACCCGCAGAGGTGGCCCTAGCCTCCATCAATCTCCTATACCATACTGGTATCGCTACACCCTCCGGAAAGTTAAGATCTTCAGCCATGCTGAAACGAAAAAAGGAAAGATTCAAAGCGGAGAATTCGAAAGATAAAGATATGGCTATTGGGGATTATGCTTTTCTTTCAAAAACTTTTCTCTTAAAAGACATGTTTTTGAAAATACTTCTTCCAAAAAAATGTTTTTAGAAAAATAGTTTTTCTAAAAGTTTTATCTGTTCTGGTAACCTTCAGCTCTGATACCACGTGTAACGCCCCACACCCGCTAAGGTCACTCACTAAGGGAATGCCTTAACTTCGGTGGAGTATTTTAAGTGAATATAGAACAGAAAAATTACAACAAGACAGATATAAATAATACTTGAAAATCTAAAACATCATTTCATTGCAGCAGAAGATAAACATGTTTGGTTACAATACCAAAACCAACTAAAACAAGAGTCAAGTACTAAATATCCATCCTGATAAAAACATAAGTACATAATCCCACTACATAACTAATAGCCATAATAGAAAAGATAAACTGAGCTTTACATCAACGGTCCAAGCTCCAAAAGATAGATAAAGCAATCTGATCAAAGCCCACTAGTGCTAGGCCCACTCTGAGAACCTGAGGGTTGGGAAAAAGATAAAAACAACGGGGTCAGACATAAGTCTGAGCGAGTCCTATAACTTTAACAATACAATCATTAAAGTAATTAGGGTATGATATAAACTTGGTACGGTAATGACTAGGGATAAATGACTACACTAAGCAGCCAACTAGACATAGGATGAACTAAGATATCGGTAAAGACGCATCTACCCACCCAAGGGTAATTACTACACTGCACCACACCAGTCATTCCTACTTAAAGGTTGATCCCACCCATGGACTTAGAAAATATAACTAGTAGTTTCGTGTACCCCTAGCTGACCACATAGATGCCGTCTGCCCCTATCTCCACTAGGTGTACCCACTACTCCCCAAGCGATCGGCTCCCTAACGTAGATACCCGTGCTGGTCCCACAGTGGGGTGTATCATTCCCCAAAGTGGCAACCCGATACCAACACTGATGCACGGCTTATACCTACACGATGCAACAACGTCTTACCTACCAGCCCGGGCCCACACACGCATATGAAACCCGTTGGACTTGCGTTGCCACCGCTATCCCGTTTTGGCCTCTTATAGTCAAGCCCAGTACGCGTGTCCCGTCCTCGACATGGGTCGAGCCCAATAAGATACATATGGGTTACTGGTTGAAATGGGCCCCCACAAGCTACCCACCTAAGCTTGTCCCCTTTTCTAGTGCATCCCACTTAACCCTTTAATCATGTTTAATTACATGTTTCCACTTGGTTAAGTATTCTAATCGTATTTTCTATTGCCACCCAAGGCAACCCACTAGATTTCCACATGCCACCCAAGGCACTTACTTGATTTCCACATGCCACCCAAGGCACCCACTTAACCCCTCATGCCCCACTACATGCTTATCTGGTTAAGTGTTTCTTAATTGATTAAGAGCGTAACCTTTGTAAAGACCTCTCACATTAGACTATCTTTTATGGCAGCTGGATTTGTCGGTCGGGTCTGGGCAGCCTTACGCCATAACAGAGTCTAACCTCGTGTCTTTACACTTGTCACGTATTTAGTTCATGCCTAAGACCTCTCACATTGGGCCAACCATTTGTAGCCGTTGGATTTGCCGGTCGGTTCCGGGCAGTCTTATGCTACAAAAGGGTCCAACCTCGTGTCTTAGTCGATTAATTACACCTAATTAATCACCCCCATATTTTGAATTAATTTTCCCTAATTAATTCCAATTTAATGATGTACATAATTGACTCAATTATGTCCATCCACTCATGGTATGCAACATCATACAAATTTCACCACAATTTTGTTAACATGAATATTAACCCCATCGTTCCCCACGTAATACGCTAACATCACATACTTAAAAGGGAAGATTCATCACAAATACAATGGGTTCAACTTAGCATAACATTAGCATCACATGGGTTTTATAGGTGTCAACTTGCATATATAACCATAGCATCAAACCCAACTAGCATAAATAATCAACCCAAACTTGCATGAATCACATATGTCATAAAGAGGATAACTTGCATAAGTTACTTATGTCATACAAAGGGGTAAACTTGCATATGTATGTATGACATACAAAGGGGTTAACTTGCATATGTATGCATATCATACAAAGGTGTAAACTTGCACATGTTACTTGCATATAATCAAACACCAAACTTGCATAACATGTCATATATGAACTTGCATATAATCAAACACCAAACTTGCATAACATGTCATATATGAACTTGCATATAATCAAACACCAAACTTGCATAACATGTCATATATGAACTTGCATATAATCAAACACCAAACTTGCATAACATTGTGTCATAATGGATCAATGTTTATCATAGTGATTTGCATAACTAGCATCATGAACATATAGCATAAATTACACCCAACTTGCATAACTAGCTTCATGGGCACATAGCATCAAACTTGCATAACTTGCATCATGAACATATAGCATACAACTTGCATAACTAGCATCATGAACATATAGCATAAAACTTGCATAACTAACATCATGAACACATAGCATATGATAACATAACTTGCATTGATCCACATACATAACCATAACCTCATTATATCCTATCATAATTAGTTTAGCAATTGCTTGCTAAAGGCATAGAAACTCACAACTTGTTGATTAGCACTCCTATGAAGAAGATTAAGTTGCTAGAGTTGATTAGAAGTTGATTTGAGAAGCTATCTTCCTCTTAAATTTGTTGGTGGCTCCTTCTACTTGCAATTTGACGGCATGACGACGTTGTATCCAATTTTAGTATGAATTAGGGTAGTCTTAGGGTGTATTTATAGATTTAGGATGTATTTTAGGCCCTTAGATTAACCCTAGATTAGGTTAGAGCCGTCAGATCTCGTCACAAGCCACCAAACACAGCCCAAAAGCCAAAACAGTGCACCCAGCCAAACTGGCCGAGCCACCTGTGTCGACAGGGGTGTCGACACTACTGTCGACACACCCCCCTTGTGTGTCGACTCCCCAGTCGACACGGGGGTCGACCTTGTGCTGGCGGGAATTTTCCCGCCTAGCCCCCCTTCTGCATTTGAAATCTGTTTTTCAAAATTTGAATTTTTTGAAAAATTCTTCGGGCCTTAACTATGTCATACGAACTCCGATTTTCGAAAACTCGGACTCTATTTCGTGTATTTTTCCGAGACGAACGCAATGGCATAGCCCGTTTCCCTTGATTCAGATCTTAAAATTTAATTCTGCCCTGATTTATATTATAACAAGTTATTCAACATACGGGGTGTTACACGATGGGTTTGATTTCGAGTTCGAAATAAAAAGTTGCTTTTTGAAATTTTAAAATAAATAAATATATATATATATAACCCTTTACACAAAACCCCCTCCATACTTTATTTCTTCAGGCCAAATCCCCCGATCGAAATCACAAATGGCGACGCCAGGGATCGCCACTACCCCGACGCTCCTCCCCCACCCAACGCCGTCCGTCGCTCCACCACTCCGGCTCCTCCATCTCCATCGACCACCCTCCACTCCATCTCCCTTCTACCATGACATCCGCCGCCCTCCTCAGCCAAAAATCGAGCTACCACCGCCCGCCTCTCAGCCCCATTCGCCACCGCCTCGGTTGGCTTGCCGCGCCCCACATGAAAACAGCGCCGCCCCCTTTCTTTTCCGCCTCTGGCTGATGCTCCACCACGCCAATCACAACCACCGCCGCACAGCAGCTCCACCGCCCTCCACTGGCCACTGACCCAAGGTGAAACCACGCTCCTTCGATAAAAATGTGAGTTTTTAATTATTTTATTTACATTTCCTTATTTATTTTCAGTTTTAAATATATAAGCGAGTTTGAAAAATCTGATTTTCTTTATTATTTATAGTAATGATTCTTATAATGTTTTAATAACATAAAGATTTGATTTTTAACTTTATAAAGACTGGATTTTTAACTTTTGAAAGATTAGATCTTTGATTTAGAAAAGATGAGATTTTTAATTATATAAAGACGAGATTTTTACTCATATAAAAATATGATTTTTATATGATGAAGAGAATAAAAATATAATCTTTATATTATTGAAAGGATAAAAATATAATCTTTATATTATTGAAAGGTTAAAAATATAATCTTTATATTATTGAAAGTTTAAAAATATAATCTTTATATTATTGAAAGGTTAAAAAAATAATTTTTATCGATGTAGTATATTAAAAATTATGATTTTTAATGCGATAAAAATTCGATTATTATATATATGAAGTAGAAATAAAAATATGATTTTTATTTATTGAAATAAAGTGATAAAAATATAATTTTATTTGAACAACGTGAAAGGAACTGCATAGGAATTGCAAACAAATCCAGACGGTTCAGCAGTTCAAAATCAAAGCACGGCGGAGTGGAACCCTCGGTGAGAACTCCTCACTTTTATTTAATTTTCTAGTTGAAATATATACTAGGATGCAGACGGTGTTTAGTAGCACCCGACATCCGTCGTCCACAGACCATGGACGGCTTGTATGCTTGTTTGTTTGATTTTGATGTGTAGTTGATTGTGTGATGTGATGTGAAATGAAATAAAATATTTATATAGTTAAAAATATTTTATAGTTGAAAATAGAATTTTTAACGTGTATATAAAATAAATATTTATAAACAAATCGGAGATTTGTTTATATACACTGATTTGATTGATATTGATTGGGACGATAAATTTTACACATCGCCCAACTGCACAAATAAAACCTGTGTTTGATTGTTTGAAACCCCACACGGGTATTGGGATGAGATTTGACGTACACTAATCCCGATTGTTTAGTTATATGTCAATCGATGGATTGACAGATTGTGTAAGCGTTAATTATTTATATTTAATGCTTATGCAGTTGTGTGGTGCACTCTGGATGATGATTGATTATTTATTGTTGTTATTATTTACATGTGTTGTAGAAAATCCATATAATTAACATTATATGGTAATTGATTGGGCCTCATTCCAGTTTTAAAATAGAAATATTTGAAAAACAAATATTTAAAATAGAATATTTGAAAATAGAAATATATGAAGCCGTGTTGATTAGAATGACGTCATTTTGACATGAACGATATTTATATCAATTTTAATCAATTTTCAATGTATGTTGAAAGTGTTTTCAAAATTTGAATTATATTGAAAGTGATTTCGAAATTTGAATTATATTGAAAATAATCGAAATTCGAATTAAATTGAAAAGAACTGAATTCAAATTGAAATTGAATAGAATTGAAATTGAATATGAAGTTGAAACCGTTTTGAAAATGAATTTAAAACGATTTATAAAGCACGTTTTGAATTGAAATCGACGAAGTATATATTATATATATATATAATATAATGGCCTGAATAGAACGCGCCGCGCCGCGGCAGTTCGTGAATTTCGACCATTGACTTCGAATGGATATTGCGGGAGATCCGACCGTCGGATTCTCCTGATACCAGAACCGTTGGGTTCGTATCGAAAAGAGCTTTCTAACGAATATTAGAAATTTGAAATCTAACGGTTGAATTTGGGATTATGTCCAAATCAAATTTGAAAAAGGTCGCTGTAAGTGCAGTTCGATGGCCGTTGATGGAAATCGACTGTACGGGCCTTGATAAAATTATTAAAAATATTAATAATTAGTGTAAAATCATGAGAAATGATTTGTGAAGAATTGGGATGAAAAACTCCATATTTGAAAAGATAAAAATAGTTTTTTATCGAAATGAACTAGTTTTGAACTAGAATAATAATTTATTTATTTTTAAAATAAATAAATTGGATTTGAAATGGTTCTGAAAATAACCAGGATTTCCAATAATTGCATTGGAATGGATTTGAATCGAAATTGTCTTCGGAATATTTCGATGTTGGATTTCATGATTATACAGATATTGTTATGGAAATTTGAAAGATATATAAATATCGTTATTTCCAATACGATATTTGTGGGTCGTAGAATTTGATATTGAATAAAAGCCGATAGATTTTCTATTCAGAGCCTTGTATTTAATATCAAATGTGATTTGGGTTTGTCGTGAATGGTGTCTTCATTAACACTGTTCTTAAACCCAATGGAGAAAAAGATTAAATCTTTTTATTTAGATTTAATGAAGTGGACCAATTAAATGGTATTTAATTGGAATTGAATTTGAATTGATTTCTTTGGGTTTATCGTGAACGGTGTTTTAAATAACACTTGTTCTTTAACCCGATAATTAATGAAGGTGATTTAGGGTTTATCATGGGCCGTGTTTTTAAATAACATTGGTCCTTTAACCCAGTTAAAGACAGGATATTGATTTCTGTGAAGATTAAAACTAAGTGGGGTTTTAATGAATCTTTAATTAGATTGAAATGGTCGAGAATGGAGTATCACCAGTTTTGCTCCAGGCGATAGTTAAATCTTTAATTAGATTTGAACGTGAAATGGTAATTGAATTTACCGATAACACCGTGGTGTTAGATATGATGTATTACCAGTTTTACTTCATGGGATGAATAGGTTGGGATTGGGAAATTAAAATAAATGATTACTTCGGTGTGGTTCGCTAATCCCGACTAGTTTGAATTAATATTCAAAGGACATTAAAGAATAAATTTAAAGAATTTATCTTTGATAAAATTAATGGGAACCTATCCCAAAGTATAAGAATATTTGAACAAAAGAATATTCTGAATTGGAATGAGGCGTATGTTGTGTTTGTGTAACACTTGTTTATTATATACGCGAGTTATTCAGAAAGACCGGGTTTATCCCATTCTGAATAACTGATTCGACGTGGTGTCAAAGGTGAAGATGGTGGTTGAAGACCGAAGGTCTTCACGTCGTTTGGATAATTACTGATGATCTTGATTGGGCCGTACACCCAAGAGGAGGGAATCAGTTGGTGGTCGTCCAGACGTACTTGGAGATCGATGGATATGCGGGGTACTAGGTGCCTCCGGTTTCGTTCAGACCCAGAACGGACTTGTAAATGGGCTGTGTGTCTGACATTGGATATCATTCTGTGTGATTGATGGATATCGGTTGCATGGAGTGGTTTGCCTGTGTGGCATGCTAAGATGCAATTGATCAAGGCTTCTGTTGAAAAGCAAAGTCTTGTGGTTGATGATCAAAGCACGGCCTGTGTGGCGTAGCTTTGTGTAACGTTGATTCGCGAGCCTCACACCCCGGTTGTGAACCAGAAGCGGGAGAGGACATCAGGGAGGGCATGCGTTTCTTTCTAGCTAGAAGTGGCATCAGTGGTTTTACACGCCCTGACGAGTTTGACTTATGTGGTTGTTGCTGTTGCGAGGTGCCACGGATATATCGGTCGATCCGGGACCGATGGAGTCATTCGTTGGCTCATTTACACCCCAAAGGGCGGGGAAACGTAGTGTTCAGGCATAATAATCCACATCGATGGACCGGCCCTAACGATCCAAAGGGTTGAGGCGTTCTGATCCTGAGGCTCGGGCTAGATAGTCTCGAATCGGTAGAGGACTATCTTTTGCCTCGGTTCACAGACGGAAATCCAATTTCCAAATACGTGACTTTGCGGTTTTGATTGTAGAACCTAGTATTGGCGACATAGTAGCATGGGATGCTATGCCGCCTATGATTGATATTTATGATTGAAATTGTTTTGACACTATACACTTATTATAGTATCAAATAATCTGTTTTAAACGTATCAAGCATTCTTTGGCTGTTATAAGGTAAAAACCCTATCCTCCGGCTTGCGTTGCATTGTGTGATGGGACCTGGGTCTTATAACAGCTTCATTTTTCTTTATTTAGCATTGCGCTGTTGTTTTATGCACTGGTGTTATTGGGAGGAAACCCGTTCCGTGTTATACGGCGTGGTCCCTTGATTTACCTAGCTTTGAAAATAAAGATTAATAACTGTTTTAGTTCTCACACCAGTCCCATGACTGACCTGGAGTTTATTGTTTTAACCTAAACTCTGGGTGCCCTTATTTTGACACAGGCAGCTAGTAGTTTTGGGTTTTGTAGATTTATATTCACATGAACCTGGTTTACAGCTGGAACGATATCCGAAAAGCTTTGTATCCGTGTATCTTCTTCAGTTGTATTTTGTATTATTTTCCACTGCTATGTAATGTATTGTAATCTCTGATATTTTATAATGTGTAATATTTATTTATACTCTGTATATTCTTGTATTCTGGTGGAATTGTTGTAATATACAATGAAATGTTCTTTTGTCTGCGTTCTGATTTGTCGTGTTCTCAAAGCGATCAGGGGTTTCGAACGGTCTTGGTCGGTTTAGCGACTGATTCGGATCGAGCGAAATTCCCGGTCGTTACAACGTGGTATCAGACCTTTGGTTTACAAAGCTCAGAGAACAAGACACGTTAGAACCATACGAAGGAATTCATCAGAGATTGGATTAGTAATATCCAATGAGAGTAACTCGTTAGATATGGGATCAGTAGTATCCTAGAACGAGTGTGAAGAGTATATCTTTAAAGTGAAAACAAATTTTGTTTTGAAATTTAAATTGTACTATACGTATTTGAATATTTATTTTAAATTGTTTTGGACAATTTAGTATATAAAGATTTTGCATATACGCCTTGCAAACGTATATTCGAAATTTTAATATGCTGGATGGATATAGAGTCATACTCCAGTCGCCCAGGGATAATTCTGATGATGCGGCCGCATCATCAGTATTTATATTCGAGTGCCGAAAGTGTGATGTCTATATATTTCTTATTGACTGGTGTGAGAACCAAAATTAGATAGGGCCTATTGTTGTGATTTGGCACCAAAAATGTGATTTTTGACTATATATCAAAATTATGAGTTTGAAACGATAATCAACTAATTGATTGTTGGTTGTGTTGTTTGATTATTGTTGGTTTAATTGGATATTGAACCTTTAGTCATATTGAAACAAATAGTAGATTGTATTGAAAATTTGTCGCATTTGCATGCATATACATGTATATCTATTGAACAGGTCATAGCAAGGAGTCTAGAGCAGAAGAATAAAATTGTTTGCCCGACAAATAGGTACATGTTTACCATAATTTACTGTTTTGTTTGGGTGATGATGATTTTATGAGCCGATTGGCTAGCCGCTTGGCTTTTTCTTTTTCTTTTGGATTGAAGAGGGCCATGGGAGGCTATATGAAATATCCTGAAGTCCCCGGTGCAGGGGAGGTTATGGCGAAATTTTTCGAAAATTTAGGGTGTTAGCCAAATTTTTGAAGAATTTGAAAAGTTCTTAGAAACTGAAAAGTTGAAGAACTTAAGCCGTAATGAAAATAACGGAAGTTGAGTTGATTTGTGAAACAACTTTCGGCTTCGTTCCTTTTCGAGGACGAAAAGTTTTAAGTGGGGGAGATTGTAACAACCCGGAAATCTGAGCCAATTTAAAAATTTTATTTTGGCAATTTTAGCGAATTTCGATTATTTAAAATGAATTATTTTAAATAATAACGACGAGAAATTTATTTTGAATAGAATTCGAACGTATATATTTATTCGAATCGTCGTTAGAATATAAATATTCATTTATAATTATAAAAGGAATTGAAAATGGCGTGGTAGTTCGATAATTCGATTTCAAATTTCAAATGAATGTACAGGGTGCAAAATAAACCGGATTTTGGTGAAACCAAAAATATTAGAATCTATTTGTGAATATCTTTCCAATGAATCTTAAAAATAGAAGTTTCATAGCGGGAATCAAAAGATATGTCCAGTTGAAAATTCAGAATAGTCGCTATGGAATTCTGGCTCTTAAAACTGGGAATTTTGCAAATGACCTCGGATTTCGACGAAACCACTTTTGTTGGATCCGTGATGTCAATTTATTGGTAGATTCCAATTTTCGTAATTTTTCGAATCAATATGTGAGCGTGGAAAAGGAAAACGCGTTTGACCAGTTTCAGTTGATTTTAATCGACTGGAAAATGGCCATTTTTCAAACGGTCTCGAATTTGATGAAACTAGTTTTGTTAGGACCGTATCGTCAATACGAAGCCAGAAAATATTTTCTGGAATTTTTCGAGTTAGTATGTGACCCCAGTAAATTGAAATGCGCGTTCAAATTCAATATATAGAGTTATATTTTGATTTTGACGAAAACTGATCGAAACGATCGAATCAGCCTACAATAAATATCCCATTGTGTTCGGAATGGGGGTAATTAGCTAAGGACGACAGTCGATGGGTTTGATTTCGAGTTCCAAATAAAAAGTTGCTTTTTGAAATTTAAAAATATATATATATAAATCTTTACACAAAACCCCCTCCACACTTTATTTCTTCAGCCCAAATCCCCCGATCGAAATAACAAATGGCGAGGCCAGGGATCGCCACTACCCCGATGCTCCTCCCCCACCCAACGTCGTCCATCGCTCCACCACTCCGGCTCCTTCATCTCCATCGACCACCCTCCACTGCATCTCCCTTCTACCATGACATCCGCCGCCCTCCTCAGCCAAAAATCGAGCTACCACCGCCCGCCGCTCAGCCCCATTCGCCACCGCCTCGGTTGGCTTGCCGCACCCCACCTGAAAACAGCGTCGCCCCCTTTCTTTTCCGCTACTGGCTGATGCTCCACCACGCCAATCACAGCCACCGCCGCACAACAGCTCCACCGCCCTCCACTGGCCACTGACCCAACGTGAAACCCCGCTCCTTCGATAAAAATGTGAGTTTTAAATTATTTTATTTACATTTCCTTATTTATTTTCAGTTTTAAATATATAAGCGAGTTTGAAAAATCTGATTTTCTTTATTATTTATAGTAATGATTCTTATAATGTTTTAATAACATAAAGATTTGATTTTTAACTTTATAAAGACTGGATTTTTAACTTTTGAAAGATTAGATCTTTGATTTAGAAAAGATGAGATTTTTAGTTATATAAAGACGAGATTTTTACTCATATAAAAATATGATTTTTATATGATGAAGAGAATAAAAATATAATCTTTATATTATTAAAAGGATAAAAATATAATCTTTATATTATTGAAAGGTTAAAAATATAATCTTTATATTATTGAAAGGTTAAAAATATGATCTTTATATTATTGAAAGGTTAAAAATATAATCTTTATATTATTGAAAGGTTAAAAATATAATCTTTATATTATTGAAAGGATAAAAATATAATCTTTATATTATTCAAAGGTTAAAAATATAATTTTTATCGATGTAGTATATTAAAAATTATGATTTTTTAATACGATAAAAATTCGATTATTATATATATGAAGTAGAAATAAAAATAGGATTTTTATTTATTGAAATAAAGTGATAAAAATATAATTTTATTTGAACAGCGTGAAAGGAACTGCATAGGAATTGCAAACAAATCCAGACGGTTCAGCAGTTCAAAAGCAAAGCACGGCGGAGTGGAACCCTCGGTGAGAACTCCTCACTTTTATTTAATTTTCTAGTTGAAATATATACTAGGATGCAGACGGTGTTTAGTAGCACCCGACACCCGTCGTCCACAGACCATGGACGACTTGTATGCTTGTTTGTTTGATTTTGATGTGTAGTTGATTGTGTGATGTGATGTGAAATAAAATAAAATATTTATATAGTTAAAAATATTTTATAATTGAAAATAGAATTTTTAACGTGTATATAAAATAAATATTTATAAACAAATCGGAGATTTGTTTATATACACTGATTTGATTGATATTGATTGGGACGATAAATTTTACACATCGCCCAACTGCACAAATAAAACCTGTGTTTGATTGTTTGAAACCCCACACGGGTATTGGGATGAGATTTGACGTACACTAATCCCGATTGTTTAGTTGTATGTCAATCGATGGATTGACAGACTGTGTAAGCATTAATTATTTATATTTAAATCTTATGCAGTTGTGTGGTGCACTCTGGATGATGGTTGATTATTTATCGTTGTTATTATTTACATGTGTTGTAGAAAATCCATATAATTAACATTATATGGTAATTGATTGGGCCTCATTCCAGTTTTGAAATAGAAATATTTGAAAAAGAAATATTTGAAATAGAATATTTGAAAATAGAAATATATGAAGCCGTGTTGATTAGATTGACGCCATTTTGACGTGAACGATACTTATATCGATTTTATTCAATTTTCAATGTATGTTGAAAGTGTTTTCGAAATTTGAATTATATTGAAAGTGATTTCGAAATTTGAATTATATTGAAAATAATCGAAATTCGAATTAAATTGAAAAGAATTGAATTCAAATTGAAATTAAATAGAATTGAAATTTGAATTAAATTGAAATTGAATATGAAGTTGAAACCGTTTTGAAAATGAATTTAAAACGATTTATAAAGCACGTTTTGAATTGAAATCGACGAAGTATATTTTATATATATAATATAATGGCCTGAATAGAACGCGCCGCGCCGCGGCAGTTCGTGAATTTCGACCATTGACTTCGAATGGATATTGCGGGAGATCCGACCGTCAGATTCTCCTGAAACCGGAACCGTTGGGTTCGTATCGAAAAGAGCTTTCTAACGAATATTAGAAATTTGAAATCTAACGGTTGAATTTGGGATTATGTCCAAATCAAATTTGAAAAAGGTCGCTGTAAGTGCAGTTCGATGGCCGTTGATGGAAATCGACTGTACGGGCCTTGATAAAATTATTAAAAATATTAATAATTAGTGTAAAATCATGAGAAATGATTTGTGAAGAATTGGGATGAAAAACTCCATATTTGAAAAGATAAAAATAGTTTTTTATCGAAATGAACTAGTTTTGAACTAGAATAATAATTTATTTATTTTTAAAATAAATAAATTGGATTTGAAATGGTTCTGAAAATAACCAGGATTTCCAATAATTGCATTGGAATGGATTTGAATCGAAATTGTCTTCGGAATATTTCGATGTTGGATTTCATGATTATACAGATATTGTTATGGAAATTTGAAAGATATATAAATATCGTTATTTCCAATACGATATTTGTGGGTCGTAGAATTTGATATTGAATAAAAGCCGATAGATTTTCTATTCAGAGCCTTGTATTTAATATCAAATGTGATTTGGGTTTGTCGTGAATGGTGTCTTCATTAACACTGTTCTTAAACCCAATGGAGAAAAAGATTAAATCTTTTTATTTAGATTTAATGAAGTGGACCAATTAAATGGTATTTAATTGGAATTGAATTTGAATTGATTTCTTTGGGTTTATCGTGAACGGTGTTTTAAATAACACTTGTTCTTTAACCCGATAATTAATGAAGGTGATTTAGGGTTTATCATGGGCCGTGTTTTTAAATAACATTGGTCCTTTAACCCAGTTAAAGACAGGATATTGATTTCTGTGAAGATTAAAACTAAGTGGGGTTTTAATGAATCTTTAATTAGATTGAAATGGTCGAGAATGGAGTATCACCAGTTTTGCTCCAGGCGATAGTTAAATCTTTAATTAGATTTGAACGTGAAATGGTAATTGAATTTACCGATAACACCGTGGTGTTAGATATGATGTATTACCAGTTTTACTTCATGGGATGAATAGGTTGGGATTGGGAAATTAAAATAAATGATTACTTCGGTGTGGTTCGCTAATCCCGACTAGTTTGAATTGATATTCAAAGGACATTAAAGAATAAATTTAAAGAATTTATCTTTGATAAAATTAATGGGAACCTATCCCAAAGTATAAGAATATTTGAACAAAAGAATATTCTGAATTGGAATGAGGCGTATGTTGTGTTTGTGTAACACTTGTTTATTATATACGCGAGTTATTTAGAAAGACCGGGTTTATCCCATTCTGAATAACTGATTCGACGTGGTGTCGAAGGTGAAGACGGTGGTTGAAGACCGGAGGTCTTCACGTCGTTTGGATAATTACTGATGATCTTGATTGGGCCGTACACCCAAGAGGAGGGAATCAGTTGGTGGTCATCCAAACGTACTTGGAGATCGACGGATATGCGGGGTACTAGGTGCCTCCGGTTTCGTTCAGACTCAGAACGGACTTGTAAATGGACTGTGTGTCTGACATTGGATATCATTCTGTGTGATTGATGGATATCAGTTGCATGGATTGGTTTGCCTGTGTAGCATGCTAAGATGCAATTGATCAAGGCTTCTGTTGAAAAGCAAAGTCTTGTGGTTGATGATCAAAGCACGGCCTGTGTGGCGTAGCTTTGTGTAACGTTGATTCGCGAGCCTCACACCCCGGTTGTGAACCAGAAACGGGAGAGAACATCAGGGAGGGCATGCGTTTCTTTCTAGCTAGAAGTGGCGTCAGTGGTTTTACACGCCCTGACGAGTTTGAATTATGTGGTTGTTGCTGTTGCGAGGCGCTTCGGATATATCGGTCGATCCGGGACCGATGGAGTCATTCGTTGGCTCATTTACGCCCCAAAGGGCGGGGAAACGTAGTGTTCAAGCATAATAATCCACATCGGTGGACCGGCCCTGACGATCCAAAGGGTTGATGCGTTCTGATCCTAAGGCTCGGGCTAGACAGTCTCGAATCGGTAGAGGACTATCTTTTGCCTCGGTTCACAGACGGAAATCCAATTTCCAAATACGTGACTTTGCGGTTTTGATTGTAGAACCTAGTATTGGCGACATAGTAGCATGGGATGTTATGCCGCCTATGATTGATATTTATGATTGAAATTGTTTCGACACTATACACTTATTATAGTATCAAATAATCTGTTTTAAACGTATCAAGCATTCTTTGGCTGTTATAAGGTAAAAACCCTATCCTTCGGCTTGCGTTGCATTGTGTGATGGGACCTGGGTCTTATAACAGCTTCATTTTTCTTTATTTAGCATTGCGTTGTTGTTTTATGCACTAGTGTTCTTGGGAGGAAACCCGTTCCGTGTTATACGGCGTGGTCCCTTGATTTACCTAGCTTTGAAAATAAAGATTAATAACTGTTTTAGTTCTCACACCAGTCCCATGACTGACCTGGAGTTTATTGTTTTAACCTAAACTCTGGGTGCCCTTATTTTGACACTTGCAGCTAGTAGTTTTGGGTTTTGTAGATTTATATTCACAGGAACCTGGTTTACAGCTGGAACGATATCCGGAAAGCTTTGTATCCATGTATCTTCTTCGGTTGTATTTTGTATTATTTTCCGCTGCTATGTAATGTATTGTAATCTCTGATATTTTATAATGTGTAATATTTATTTATACTCTGTATATTCTTGTATTCTGATGGAATTGTTGTAATATACAATGAAATGTTCTTCTGTCTGCGTTCTGATTTGTCGTGTTCTCAAAGCGATCAGGGGTTTCGAACGGTCTTGGTCGGTTTAGCGACTGATTTGGATCGAGCGAAATTCCCGGTCGTTACACTCATCAAGTCTACGAAGTAGGCAGGTACGTTTGTCAAACCGAAAGGCATGACAAGTCATTCGAAGAAACCATCCGGGGTCCTGAACGCAGTCTTATCTATGTTGTCCTCAGCCGCTCTTAGCTGATGAAATCCGACGGCCAAATCTTGTTGGGATAAAACTGAGGCACCTACGAGCTGGTCGAACAAGTCGTCTATTCTAGGAAGTGGGTGCCTATCCTTCTTGGTCAATTTGTTTAGCTCCCTATAGTCCACGCACAGGTGAAGTGAACCATCTGCTTTGGTTGCAAACACCACCAGAGCACCCCATTCAGAAATACTCCGCATTATGAACCCCTTTTCAAGAAAATCTTTAACTTGCTTGCTGAGCTCTTTCCTTTCCCTTGGATCCATGTGTCTAACGGGTAAAGCAACAGGTTTTGCATTATCAACAAGGTATATGCGGAAGTCTATCTCTCACTTCGGAGGTAAACCCTTTACCTCTTCAAAGACATCCGAGTATTCATAGACCACTCTAACAGATAGCAAGTTTTCAACAGATGCATCAAGAGATTCTAGGTAACTTAGCATAACAGAATTCATGGGATTACAAGATATTTCGAGAGTCTTACCAAAGTGAGTCATAAGTCTAACCACTCTCTTTTCACAATCGAGGATGGCATCATTACTGGATAACCAATCCATGCCTAGAATCAACCCATTGCCCATGAAACACAAAACATAAGCATTACATCTAAACCCAACGCTTAGTATAGAAATTTCCAAATCCAAACAAATCATGGACAAATAAGCCAAGCCCCCAATTGGATTTGAAACAACCATGGGATCCTCTACTATACTGGTATCTAGGTGCAGAGATTCAACTAAAGCAGTAGATATAAAAGAGTGCGATGTGCCAAAATCAAAAAGAGTACGAACTGGATGATCAGAAAGATAAACTAAACTCTCAACAGAAATATTTCTACCTCTTTCTTGCAGAGGTGCAATGAGAGCGTAAATTTTCCCTCCAGAATTGGATCCAGTCCTCTGCCCTTGCCCTTGCCTTTTTGGGCAATCCTTAGCCATACGTCCTGTCTCGCCGAATTGAAAGCAACCACCCATCTTCCTTTTCTTCTTCTTGTAGTCTTTAATTAGATGTCCAGGTATGCCACAAAATTTACACTTCCTCTTGTCACGTGGTTTTATTCTTCCCGCCTTTCTTGGAATCCGTCTTCTTATTCTGCGATCCCTCCACTTTCTTGTCTAGAGGTTCTTCCACCTTTGCCTCTTTCTTGCCACCCTTGTCTTCCTCCTGTAACAGTGCCATGTCCACCAGTCTCTCAAAAGTCGCATCCATAGGTATATGGGACATAGCTAGGCTGTGCAGCGATTTATGCAACCCTTTCATGAAACGGAGAGCCTTTTTATGTGGAGTGTTTACCAACTCCAGTCCGAATCTAGCCAGCTGGTTGAATTGGTTGACGTATTCCTTAACCGATAGGTTTCCCTGGTTGAGTGCTAAGAACTTCTCCATCTGTAGGCTTCGCTCAGCTTGCGAGAGGAACTTCATTTCGAATCTCCTTTTGAAATCCTCCCAAGTTTCAACTGGTCTCTCAGCATTAGTAACTTCCCACCAGTAAGAGGCGTTGTCCTTAAGTAACCATACAACCAATTGTATCTTCTGCCTGTCGTCCACTTCGAAGATAACAAACAAATCTTCTGTTTCCTTGAGCCAGTTTCTTTCTTCCACAAATGACTCAGTCCCATTAAAATTCTTTCTACCCATAGCTCGAAAGTCCCTACATTTCTTCGAGAAAGCATTCACCCGCGGAGGAGGAGGAGGAACGGCTGCAGCTGGGGGAGGAGGAACGTCTGCTGGGCCTGCATCATTAGCCCTAGCCTCTAGATACCTTCTGAACTTGCTAGGTATCGGTACGCCCTCGGGAAGATTAAGATCCCCAAACATGCTGAAATGAAAAGGTTCAAAACAAAGGAGAGAAAGATAATGCATATGGCTTTGGGGATTACGCCTTTAAAATAAAACAACATTTTTCTTGAAAATGCTTCTTTAAACTTTTCCTTGAAAAATAGTTTTCAAAAACTTTTATCTGATCTGGTAAACCATCGCTCTGATACCAAGTGAAACACCCCACCTCCGTTAAGGTCACTCACAAAGGGAATGCTTTAACTTTTGTGAAGTATTTTAGGTAAAAGACACAGATAATTTACAAGACAGACATATAAACAGCGTAAAACTGAAATCATTTCATAAATAGCGTGGTTCAGTCAAAACATTACAAGCATTCTCTCAAAACCCAACTTCTAAATTATTACAATGAAACATATGTCTTGATTTTAAAATTCCAAGTACATAAAGAAGCATAAAACAGTAGTAAAGCAGCATAAATCCCCAATAAAAGTGTAACCACAGCCATGGTCTAAGAAGAGAGATCCAAGCAATAGGTCTACTCTCTTTGAACTGGAAAAGGTCTGCACTAAGCTGGAGTATTCCCTCTCTGCGGACCTGAGGGAGGGGGGCGGAAGAAAAGAAGGCAAAAGAAAATAGGTCAGACATAAGTCTGGTAAGTCCAGTGATTATTCAGTATGTAAACAAGTAAAAGGATCACGACATGAATAAACTGAACATAAGACAATACTATAGAAATAAGATAACATAAGATAAGGCAAGATAAAATGAATATACTTATCGCACTCATTTCCATTTCTTTACACCTACTAATGAATGTTTCAGCTACCATCATGTGTTCATAACAAAGTGATCCCTTTCCTGATCGGCTTCTACTCGCATGCATTTCTTACTTGTGTCATTCGGCCCCGCTCGTGTGTGGATACCTGTGCTGGTCCCAATAATGGTGTGTATCAATTCCCATGATGGGAACCCGACACGATTCAAGATGCACAGTGTATACTATTGATGCCCAGTGCCTGCTTTTCCACTCCGGAGTATGTGCACGCCCATACTCCGTTGGAACTACACTGCTGCACC
Organism: Allium sativum; assembly: GCA_030737875.1. Taxonomy (NCBI): domain Eukaryota; kingdom Viridiplantae; phylum Streptophyta; class Magnoliopsida; order Asparagales; family Amaryllidaceae; genus Allium; species Allium sativum. Next base: position 764,919,328 of record CM060913.1, on the reverse strand, counting down.
ACCCGCCGCTATTTTGACCGCTTATAATCAGCCCAGTAATCGTGCCCCACCTTGCCTAGTTCAGGGTACCGTGATACATCTATGTGGGTTACTGCTGAAATGGGTCCCCATTACTAGGGTTTCCTAATCAACATGTTATAACAGTTAAGTGCTCTCAAATTTACCTAACCCTACCCATCTGTTTAACTAACATGTTGTATTGGTTAAGTGTTGCTTTAATTAACTTAACCCTACCATTCTTAGTCTGTCTGTTCCTTAGCTTTAATTCATTCATTAAAGCACCAACCTCTCACATTAGATCTATATTGTTGCGGTCGCTGGATGTGCCGGGCGGTTCCGGGCAGTCTTACACCGCAACTCAATCTAACCTCGGGTTTTTGGGCTTAATGCGCTAACTTCTCACATTAGATTTATATTGTTGCGGTAGTTGGATGTGCCGGCCGGTTCTGGGCAGTCTTACACCGCAACTCAGTCTAACCTCAGGTTAGGCATGTTCATCTTTAGCCAATTTACATATTTGTCATATGTGTCCAAATCTATGTGTCAAATTTTCCACAAGTCTAGGAAATACAAGTTTATGCCACATTCCCAAGCTATGCCCAAAATTTACTAAATTAAATTATACCCAATTTTCCCTGCGTTATAATCGCATGTACAACGAGATTCAATCTAAGTTCCGAATGAACTTAGTATTCACAAAAGAAAGTAAAAAGGGGAAAAATAGAGAAGGAGCATAAGAATTGACATAAGAAAAAATAGGCATGTAAAGATGTACCAAATTCAAGAATCATGTTTCAATGTTGTACATTAACACTATATGTAGACAAGCTAAGAAATTCACAACATAGGTATAAAGATTAGATAGATTTGGGCTTAAGAGAATTACTAATTTAATGTACAAATGATAAGTCCCATTTGATAAATCACAATAGTCTCATAGGCATAGGTTGTACAACATGAAAAGTTCCATCGTATCAGTTACAACAGTCTCACAGGCATGATAGGTTCATTTATGTCAGTCCAACAATCTCATAGGCATGATAGGTTCTATTATGTCAGTCCAACAGTCTCATAGGCATGATAGGTTCTATTATGTCAGTCCAACACTCTCATAGGCATGATAGGTGCCATTACATCAGTCACAATAGTCTCATAGGCATAAGCAATTTAGATTAGACAAAAGGATAGGCACGAATCAGAATTAGGCATCGTTCTAGATCCGATTATTACAGTCATGATTTCTATAGATGTTTAAATCTAAATAATAACTAAACCTATAGAACAAGGACGGATCTTGTATTCTGGGATCTCATTTTTGAATTTGAAAAGCTATCCTTTGATGTAGACGTTTGATTTGAAATTCTTCTAATCGATTACTACTTTGGATTTATTTTTCTAGTTAGGAGAAGATGAAGGAGGCTAGGCTAGCTTGTAGACGAACAACATGATGACACCATATTCTTAGGGTTATGAGATTAGAGTCTAGGTTTGGCTATGTATATATAGATGTCAAGGATTAATTCTAGCCTTTAGATTAGTCTAAGAGAAATGAGAGCCATCAAACCAAAGAGATGTGTCATCCACCCAACCATAGCATGACACATAAGCCCTAACACCTCAGAAACTAGTCAAAGCAAAGAAGGCCACATTAGCTTAGGACTAAAGAAATTCGTCATAGGAAGCAGATCTCAAAGGGGTCAACTCCCTACAGGTGGGGTCGATACCTATGTCGACTCCCCTATAGGGGGGTCGACATCTATGTCGACTCCCCCTGGGGGGGGGGGGTCGACACCCTGAGCGGGAATTTTCCCTCTTAGCCTGTCCTGTCCGAATTTTGAATTTTGAACTGGATTTATTATTTAATTATTATTTTCTGTTTATTCTTGAAATCTTCTGAACTCCACAACTTCTTCATATGGAGTCCGATTCACGCAAACTCGGACTCTATCTCAAGCGAAATTCCGAGACGAACGCAATAGCGTAACCCGTTTCCCTTAATTCTTCTTCTAAAAATTAAGTATTCTAAGATTTGTTAATTTTAATATTCATAGAAAATACGGGGTCTTACAAATACACAGTAAGGACTAGTAGTAACTACTAGATAAGAAGGGCAAGTGAGCATTGAGGGTTTGTGGTCGGACTTTTCTTTAGTGAAATAGTCTTATGATTCTTGGCCCTTAGTAGTAGTTGTGTAGGATAATGGAAAGGCTTATTTGAAAATAAACTTAAATCATGGGATTAAGTAAAATAAGCTAAGAAAGAAAATTAGCCTAACTAAAAAGAAAACAATAAACTCAGAAAAGCAACAAATGTAACGGGAAAAGAAAATGAAAATCTTAAGAAAAGACGAATAAGAATGAATTTTTTTTCCAAGATAAGTTGAAAAAGAAGTTTTCATATGTGGGTTATGATTGGATAGGAAAGTAGGGGATCTTTATAGAACAGTTACATAAAATCCAAGTACAATTAAAAAGGTACATAAAAGAAAAATGGAAGCTGTGAATTTTTCCATTTTATACCTTTTTGTAACATAAGAAATTGAATTTGGAAAATTATATTTTTCTGAATTTCGAATTTAATGATGGTTGGTAGAGTTTTGGATGCAACAATTGGATGAACTCTGCTCTTATTCTGTAAGAGTGTGGGAAAATTTGGGTGAAAAATGTTTTGATTTTTCAAAAATATTGCATTTATATAGAACTGCAAGTATATTTAGGATGTGAACATCATGTTTTGAAAGAGTTTTTGAAAAGTTTGCATATATATATATATATATATATATATATATGTAATGACCCGCATTGGCAGGGGTATTATGATTAATTTATTTAATTATATCAATGGTGATATAGTGAATTAAATGGTCGTGGAATTAAATAATGATGAATATTTAATTAAAATAATAAATTAAATAATATATTTAATTCTGAAATAATCAGAGTTGGCTGAAATGGCAATATGGTATGAATTGGATTATTTAAAATATATAGTTCAGTTTAGAATTGAATTAGAATAATGAATATATTCAAATCGTCGACAGTTGAACATATAGTTTATAATATAATTATAAACGAGCTCGAATGGCGCTGCAGTTCGCTATTTGGTGATTTGAACTTCAACTGAATGTACAGTGTTCGTTTTAAGCCGGATTTCTGTGAAACAAGAAACGTGTGGAGCTGGTGGAGTATATCTTTCTAGTGGAAGAGAAAAATCAGGATTTCGTCGTATAGATGTTGAGATATGTCCAAATCAAATTTTAAAATAGTCGCTATAGAATCGTTAATCGACCGTAACGGTTTATTCGATATAACTAGAGATTGGGTTTGAATATAAACAAGGTTCTTTTGGGAAGTAGTGATAATTTAATTTTTAGAATTTTACTGTAATTTTTAATTAATTAAATAAGCAACTTTTTGTTTGGAGTATTTTACACCCTGTAATCAACATTTCGGGGTTTCACAGAATAAGCTGACCTACCAGTATTATTCTATTCCTGAGATCGTGACACCTCACTGAGCACGACTGTGCTCTTACTTCTGTCTATAACGTCCCGGTATGAACGAAAATTTAAATAACAGAGCACACATATTACAATTGTAACGTAAACATATATAATAGTTGGAAAATATTAAGTCCATTTGGTCCTTGAGTGGACACGTCCTTTTGTTGGCTAAATAAATAAGCTACCTACTTCTAAAACCTAAACACGTCTTCCTTGTGCGGATCAAAAGAAGGCCACGAAGTTCTTTGTTTCAGCCGCACAAGATCTGGCTCCTCAAATCAAAAACGTGGACAAACTGCAACCTCTTAAACCCTATACATAAACAACCCTTAAAGCCTTAAAACCAAATTTGAGTTCTTCATTTCCTGTAACAAAGTAAGCCGCCAGTATCCACTTCAACAAACCAAAATCGCACTTTCTAAAATCAAAAGGAAGTGGAAATCAAATACCATAGATACTCTACTGTGCGTGAGGAGCTCCAAGTTGTGAGCAAATGGATTTGAAGTGTTCGTACAGTTTTAAGGGAAGACGTGATTCGCAGCGAAGGGTTCGAGTTCAACTTTTGGTGGTGGTTGGAAACCGTTCGATGTACGATGGCGACCTGGGTGGCATGTTGAACTACGTTCGATTGTGTGGGTCTGCTGGGCAAGCAGCGGGTCAGTGGGATTGTTAGTGACCGGAGGTGGAGTATCTCGGAGAGGTTGAGGCTGTGGGAAAGGCGGCCGTCCTCTGGCGAACTGGGAGGGAGACACAGCACCGGATTTGAGGTGGGAGTCACGTACAAAAAGGGACTGTTCGACGGAATCATGAAGTGGAGTGCGGTCTGATCAAGATTTGTATGAAGTGACGAGTTAGAGAAGAGGAGAACATTGGTTGTATTTATTTGGATTTTGATGAGGTGTTGAGTGGTAAAGGTTTTGTTGTGTTAAGGAGAAAAGGGGCGTATTGATTTCCATTAATAGCTATTGAAGGGAGCAGCGTGATTGGGGAGGAAGGAGAAAAGAAGCGGACGGGTTTTCTAGTTGGGCCAAGGTATAGTGGAAAGGGCCCAAATGTAAAAAGGGGCTTTAGTTTAATTTAATTTAAATTTGTTAAAAGCTTGTAATCTGAATAACTTTGTGGTACGTGATCAGAATTCCGTGAAACAAGTTGCGTTGGGACCGTATGGACGGGAGCTTCACAATGAAGCTGACTGGAAGTGGATTGGGGCTCGTATGAATTTATGGCGAAATAAATTGTTTGATTCAAATCAAACAACAGTTTATCGTTCTTTAACGATGAATTGCCAATGTGAGTAAATCTCACTAACTCTGAATAGTTTATAATTTCGTGTTGTATTTTTAGAACTGTTAGAAATTGTTTGATTTACTGTGTGTTGATTGTTTGATTGAACTGCTAGTCAGTTAGTTAAATTTTCTATGTTGATTCTGTTTAACAGAATATATCATATGGAACTGAAAGTGATGTTATCTATATTGTTTAACATCTGTGATGCAGGGAATCAGGTTGGAGGAATCCGACTGGATTCCTCAACATTTATTTTACTGTGATTCATATATTGTGATATATGATGTGATATTTAATCTGTTGTCGATTATATGTGTTTGGACGATACTGATCATCGTGATTTGATATGTTGAATACCATAACATACCGAATGTTGATAAAGGAATATTTTCGAAGTGTATTTTGAAAATGAATTATTTATATAAAATCGATGGATTTATATAGAAAAGGAAAAGGATTTTTACAAAAGAAATATTTATAAAATCAAAGGATAAGTTAGAATAAAAGGAAATCATTTGTAAAGTGAAGAACCGTTACTAAAAGTAAATCTTTATAAATGAATAGTTTATTCGAAAAGAAGTTAATTGATGTTAGTTAATCGATTAGAGAATAAAGTTAAAAGGAGTTAATCGATTAGAGAATAAAGTAAAAGGAGTTAATCGATGTTAGTTAATCGATTAGAGAATAAAGTTAAAAGGAGTTAATCGATGTTAGTTAATCGATTAGAGTTAAAGTTAAAAGGAGTTAATCGATGTTAGTTAATCGATTAGAGAATAAATTTAAAAGGAGTTAATCGATATTAGTTAATCGAATATAGTTATTCGAATAGGAAGTAAAATGAGTTAATCGAATATAGTTTATTCGAATATAAAGAAAGTAGTTAATCGATGTTAGTTAATCGATTAGAGAATAAAGTTAAAAGGAGTTAATCGATGTTAGTTTAATCGATTAGAGTTAAAGCAAATGAGTTAATCGAATATAGTTTATTCGAATATAAAGAAAAGGAGTTAATCGATGTTAGTTAATCGATTGGAGAATAAAGAAAAGGAGTTAATCGATGTTAGTTAATCGATTAGAGTTAAAGTAAAATGAGTTAATCGAATATAGTTTATTCGAATAGAAAGTAAAAGGAGTTAATCGAATATAGTTTATTCGAATAGAAGCAAATGAGTTAATCGAATATAGTTTATTCGAATAGAAAGTAAAAGGAGTTAATCGAATATAGTTTATTCGAATAGAAGCAAACGAGTTAATCGAATATAGTTTATTAGAATAGAAAGTAAAAGGAGTTAATCGAATATAGTTTATTCGAATAGAAGCAAACGAGTTAATCGAATATAGTTTATTCGAAGAAAGTAAAAGGAGTTATCGAATATAGTTTATTCGAGAGGAGTTAAGTGAAATGAGTAAATCAATAGCGTTAGTCAAATAGAGTTAATCCAATAGTGTTAGTCCAATAGAGTTAATTGATAAGTGTTAATCGAATAGAGTTAAGTGAAAAGAGTCAATCGAATATAGCTATTCGAAGAAGGTTAAGTAAGGAAGTTAGTAAAAGGGATATAAAGTGAACTTTGCCTATTTCAAAGTTAGAAATGTTGTTCAGTTAAGGTCTGGGAGGTAGTTCTACCCCAACTTGATTGGCTTCGTTTTTAACTAAGGAATAGTTAAGGTTCGGCAGTAAAGGAAATGGTTTGAGTTGGCATCGTGATGGTTTGTTTAAACATCTGTCTAAGTCCAATGAAGAAGCTTTGGAAATGTTTTCCAAATAAGAAACCAGAAATGTTTTCTAATAAAGAAAACAAGAAATGGAAATGTTTTCCATTGTTAATAACGTATATTTTCCCAATTTAGAAAATAAGGAATATTGAACATAGGGAAACAGGAGATGGAAAATGAACTAAGGAGATGAATGTTAAATGATGTTTGATCGATATAATTTCCATTTGGAAATAATATCGTTGTTTGCACACTTGTTTTTATTCGATAGTTAAATCACAGACTATCGAAGTTTTGACCATTTTAACGTTGTTAATATGGAGAGACCGGTTGGATTATTATCCAAAGAACCACTCTGTATTGGCATAAGCGTTGCGAATCATATATGCCAAAAGAAATTGAAGACGGAGTTATGTAAGGGCTATCCTGTTTACAGAATAGTGCCTTCGGTTCATCCTGTTCCTGGATGACTTGTATGGACGGATGTCTGACAGAGTATTTCCAGACGATCACATATATTGATTTCTCCAACCGTACCAAGAGTGGAAGCGGAGAAGGAAACTTCTTTTAGCTAACACAAAATGTATGGTTGAGGACATCAATCGGTGATTTGATGGATTTGATGATGTGGCATTCAAAGTGAATCTGGTATGATGATAAAGCGTAGCTTCTAGCCTCATCATCCGGTAAATGACAGAAATCGGGCAGGCAGCATGGCTAAGTCGGTCGCACCGAAGTAGGGTGTATAATCACCTGATCTAGAGTTTCATTTACTTCTAAAAATCTATTGTTGATGCTGTCCCATTTGGGAAACGGTTGCTGATCCCAACTGTTGGTGATATACATTTGATACACTCAAGCGAAATGAGTGGTTGGTCATGTGTGGCTGGGTTGCAAGATGTTCTTGTTGAACCTAGTGTATTCCTTTCTAGAGATACACTAGCGAAAGGTGGTTCCATACCTTGTCATAGTTGGAAATCCATTACCCAATACGTGCTTGCGGTTTTGATTGTACACTATATATGTAGAACGTGAGATGAAAGCGTTTTTGCTAGATGATTATATATACTGTGGTTGATAGACATTATTATAATATCAAAAGGTTTTTGATATAAAGATATTTTGGATTCTCATAAGGGAAAAACCCGTTCCGTTATACGGCGTGGTCTTATGAGATATCGTTTACTTGTTCAACCTGTTTTAAACCGTTTTACTCATACCAGTCCCATGACTGACCCGGAGTTTACTTTGTTGTTTTCACTAAACTCTTGGGTGCCTAAATTTGTATGGGCAGTCAAGTAGTCGGGATTTTACAGATACACTTGAAGAGCTTGGAGCAGAAGGCTTCAGGATCATATAGCTATAGTTATTTTCGCTGTGTTGTAAGTGTTGTACTTTGATAATGATATGTATATTCAAGTACAGTTTTGTATTTCAAAGTTATGTTATGAAATATATTTATTCGTTCCGCTGTGAGGTTCGTGTTACTCTGATGTTGTGTTCTTCTTCTTCTTCTTCTATTCTAAGTTTCTATCTTATCTATTCTCACCCTCTGTCTTCTTTCATTAACTATTCGGTTATTTTCGATCCTTGAATGTTCGATATGTGTTGTATATCGGATAACCAAGATCGCATTTTTCCGGGTCGTTACAGTTGGTATCAGAGCTTAAGTTAAGTGAATTACCTTGGCTCTGTGGCGTGACTCGGTAGAGATAGGGTTAGTAATACCCTAGACTGAGATTGAGTGTATATATATGAGTGGGCGTATTTGTTATTGATATAAAAATTTGTTTTATATTGTGGAGATTTATTGGTTGAGTTTTTTATAGGTTCTGGTCGATCAGTTTGATCCACTGTATCAGTAGGAGTTACTAAACACTCGAATTCGATGGGTCATCACGATATGTTTTGAAAAGAGGGTAAATGAAAATAATTTTACCCAAAGTATATTTTGATATATATTGGATTTATTGATTGTTATTATAATCGAGTAAAGATTATAAGTAAAATGGTTATGAAAATAACCAATCAGAATTCATATAAGTGAAATAAGTGAAATCAGATGAGTTAAATCTGAAATTTAAGCCAGAAATCGAATTGAAATTCTGGAGAATTGGATAAGTGTTTGTAAATGGATTTGGATTAAAAATAAGGAAAATTTAAGATCCTGGGAGATTTTAAATTGTTTTACAAGCAGTGTGAATTATATTTTGAAATGAATTTCAAAGTGGAAATGTTTAGAAATGGTTTTATAGTATTGAACTCACTTCGATCGCTGGAAAATAGATTCTGATGATGACAGCTGTATCATCAGTATTCATTTTCGAGTTGTAAGTGACGAATTACTACCAGAGATACTGTTTTGAATTTGTTTTGGGAAAGACAAGTTGTGTTGAATTTCAAAATGGGATTTATAATATAGAATTGGAATTTTTAAATAGATTTGAAATATTAACTCGTTTTAAAAGAAATAAAACGAGAAGTTCCTTTATAAACGAAGTTTATAAATAGTTCTTTTATAAACGAAGTTTATAAATGAAGTGAAAAGAATTATCATTGGATAATTCAGAAATAAAAATACAAGTGTGAAATTGAAAGGGGAATCTATTTTCCAAAGGTAGAAATATCGATTTCAAAAGGAATTGAAATCGAGACTTATTTAAAGAATGAATAAAGAAAGTTTGAAAAGGAATTTGAATAAAGGAAATTCAAACATAGAATTTAAATAGAAATTCAAAGGGGATTTGAATATAGAAAATTCAAATATAGGATTTGAATATAGAAAATTCAAATATAAGATTTGAATATAGAAATTCAAAGGGGATTTGAATATAGAAATTCAAAGGGAGTTTGAATATATGAAATTCAATGGAATTGATATAGAGTTTGAATATAGAAATTCAAAGGGAGTTTGAATATATGAAATTCAATGGAAGTGATATGGAATTTGAATGTAGAATTCAAATGAAATTCAAATAATAGGATTTGAATATAATGGAATTTGAATATAGAATTCAAATGGAATTTAAACTATAGAATTTGATGTACAAATTTGAATAATAGAAGTGATATAAAATTTGAATAGAAATTGAATAGAATTAACTAAGTCGAAGAGAAATTAGTTAATCGAGTTTTGAATTTGAAGTTGAACTTTGAAAGGTGAATTGGATTTGTAAATGGATATTCGAAATCGAATATAGAACTTAAATTTGAAATTTGGATTCAAATTAGTTAATAAGCAAGTTAAAATATATTTGAACATCTCATGTTCAAATAAAAAAGTGAAATAGACTAAAGAGTTAATTAACAAATTAATTAACGAATTGAGTTAAAACGATCAGGTATAGTTAAAATAGATTGGGCAGGTATAAACATACATGAGATAGGTATGGATAAGGTATGAAGGTATATAAATAGAATGCTCGACGAAAAGGTATGTATTTAATTAATATATGAGATTTTATGCGCCGTATCGGCTAGCCGCTTGGCTTTTCTTTTTCTTTTTGATTGGAGAAGGCCTGTGTGGCAGTTTGGGGATTTTCCCGATGCTACTGGTACAAAGGAGGTTATGGCAAATTTTTCCGGGAATTTAAGGAGTTAGGATATTTTTAGGATAATTTGATAGTTAGAAATCAACGTATCGATATGTATAGAAGTCGATAAGGAAACGAACTTAGAAATAGAATAGTACAATCAAAAAGGAAGACTATGGATAAAATCTAGTAAGAATAGAAAGAGGAAGTGTATACGTGTTTAAAAGTGAATAGGTAGTTGTATGGTATTGATTTTTCGAGTAAGTAGTCATATCTGTTTTGACGTTATAAATGTTATTCAGTCAAGGTCTGAGAGGTAGTTATACACCAACTTGATTGATTTCATTATTAACAAATAAATAGTAAGATTTCAGGCTCGAAGATCAATGTTGAATAAATGTTAGTTGAATATAGTATTTGGGTTGTCGTAACGATGTTTTACAAAACATCCGTTTTAACCCCAATAAGTGTAAGCTTGGAAATATAATAAAGAATATTTCCTAAGTATAGAAATAAACGAGATCGGAAAAGAGATAAGTAATTGGAATATTTTCCAATTATAAATAGCATATATTTTCTAAGATTTAGAAAATAAAGGAAGGCGATATTCGGAAATGTTTTCCAAATAACATAAAAGGCCAATAAGGTTATTGAAAATATTTGGTTAACAAATATTGATAAAGAAATAGAGAAGTGATTTAACTAATGGAATATTGATTATGGGCTCAGTTGAATTTCAAAAAGGAAAAATTGATTTTTGAAAAGAGTAAACTGTTTAAAAACTCCCAGGGAAAGACTGTTTGAATTAAAAACAAATTTAACAAAAATTTGTGAAAGCAAATTTGAATTAAAATAAAGTCAGTTAAGTGGTAACTGAAGTTGAATTGAAATCGATTAAGATTGGATTTGTGAAATTAGAATCCGAAATGGTATTCGATTAAGGAGTTAAGGAATTGAAAATCAAGAATTGAAACTCAAGTTGAAATGATATTTGGCTCGGATATAAGCGAACGGTTGCGTTGTAGATAAAAGCAGATTGGATTTTGATTGGGATGACCCTTGTATCTGCTGAATTGATAACAGGTGGAAAGGATATAATGATATGCCGACAAAAGGTATAAGTTTATATTTCTATTGGATATAAGATTTATGAGCCGAATTGACGAGCCGCTTGGCTGTTTGATTTTCTTTTGGGTTGGAGATGGCCCAGAGAGGCGAGTTGTGGTTTTACCGATTGACCAGTACAAAGGAGGTGCTGGCGAAATTTTTTGAAGAGTTAAGGCATTAGAAAATTTTCAGGATCTTTGAAAATTTTCGTTGATAAGAAGTAATTAATAATTGAATTGAATTTAAATTTGTTCAGTTGAAACTGAAGTTAAGAAGTGAACAAATATGTTCTAACCAGTCGATAGGGTCGTCCTCTACCTTTTAGCAATTTCGAGGATGAAATTATTTTAAGTGGGGAAGATTGTAATGACCCGCATTGGCAGGGGTATTATGATTAATTTATTTAATTATATCAATGGTGATATAGTGAATTAAATGGTCGTGGAATTAAATAATGATGAATATTTAATGAAAATAATAAATTAAATAATATATTTAATTCTGAAATAATCAGAATTGGCTGAAATGGCAATATGGTGTGAATTGGATTATTTAAAATATATAGTTCAGTTTAGAATTGAATTAGAATAACGAATATATTCAAATCGTCGACAGTTGAACATATAGTTTATAATATAATTATAAACGAGCTCGAATGGCGCTGCAGTTCGCTATTTGGCGATTTGAACTTCAACTGAATGTACAGTGTTCGTTTTAAGCCGGATTTCTGTGAAACAAGAAACGTGTGGAGCTGGTGGAGTATATCTTTCTAGTGGAAGAGAAAAATCAGGATTTCGTCGTGTAGATGTTGAGATATGTCCAAATCAAATTTTAAAATAGTCGCTATAGAATCGTTAATCGACCGTAATGGTTTATTCGATATAACTAGAGATCGGGTTTGAATATAAACAAGGTTCTTTTGGGAAGTAGTGATAATTTAATTTTTAGAATTTTACTGTAATTTTTAATTAATTAAATAAGCAAATTTTTGTTTGGAGTATTTTACACCCTGTAATCAACATTTCGGGGTTTCACAGAATAAGCTGACCTACCGGTATTATTATATTCCTGAGATCGTGACACCTCACTGAGCACGACTGTGCTCTTACTTCTGTCTATAACGTCCCGGTATGAACGAAAATTTAAATAACAGAGCACACATATTACAATTGTAACGTAAACATATATAATAGTTGGAAAATATTAAGTCCATTTGGTCCTTGAGTGGACACGTCCTTTTGTTGGCTAAATAAATAAGCTACCTACTTCTAAAACCTAAACATGTCTTCCTTGTGCGGATCAAAAGAAGGCCACGAAGTTCTTTGTTTCAGCCGCACAAGATCTGGCTCCTCAAATCAAAAACGTGGACAAACTGCAACCTCTTAAACCCTATACATAAACAACCCTTAAAGCCTTAAAACCAAATTTGAGTTCTTCATTTCCTGTAACAAAGTAAGCCACCAGTCTCCACTTCAACAAAACAAAATCGCACTTTCTAAAATCAAAAGGAAGTGGAAATCAAATACCATAGATACTCTACTGTGCGTGAGGAGCTCCAAGTTGTGAGCAAATGGATTTGAAGTGTTCGTACAGTTTTAAGGGAAGACGTGATTCGCAGCGAAGGGTTCGAGTTCAACTTTTGGTGGTGGTTGGAAACCGTCCGTTGTACGATGGCGGCCTGAGTGGCATGTTGAACTACGTTCGATTGTGTGGGTCTGCTGGGCAAGCAGCGGGTCAGTGGGATTGTTGGTGACCGGAGGTGGAGCATCTCGGAGAGGTTGAGGCTGTGGGAAAGGCGGCTGTCCTTTGGCGAACTGGGAGGGAGACACAGCACCGGATTTGAGGTGGGAGTCACGTACAAAAAGGGACTGTTCGACGGAATCATGAAGTGGAGTGCGGTCTGATCAAGATTTGTATGAAGTGAAGAGTTAGAGAAGAGGAGAACATTGGTTGTATTTATTTGGATTTTGATGAGGTGTTGAGTGGTAAAGGTTTTGCTGTGTTAAGGAGAAAAGGGGCGTATTGATTTCCGTTAATAGCTGTTGAAGGGAGCAGCGTGATCGGGGAGGAAGGAGAAAAAAGCGGACGGGTTTTCTAGTTGGGCCAAGGTATAGTGGAAAGGGCCCAAATGTAAAAAGGGGCTTTAGTTTAATTTAATTTAAATTTGTTAAAAGCTAGTAATCCGAATAACTTTTTGGTACGTGATCAGAATTCCGTGAAACAAGTTGCGTTGGTACCGTATGGACGAGAGCTTCACAATGAAGCTGACTGGAAGTGGATTGGGGCTCGTATGAATTTATGGCGAAATAAATTGTTTGATTCAAATCAAACAACAGTTTATCGTTCTTTAACGATGAACTGCCAATGTGAGTAAATCTCACTAACTCTGAACAGTTTATAATTTCATGTTGTATTTTTAGAACTGTTAGAAATTGTTTGATTTACTGTGTGTTGATTGTTTGATTGAACTGCTAGTCAGTTAGTTAAATTTTCTATGTTGATTCTGTTTAACAGAATATATCATATGGAACTGAAAGTGATGTTATCTATATTGTTTAACATCTGTGATGCAGGGAAACAGGTTGGAGGAATCCTACTAGATTCCTCAACATTTATTTTACTGTGATTCATATATTGTGATATATGATGTGATATATAATCTGTTGTCGATTATATGTGTTTGGACGATACTGATCATCGTGATTTGATATGTTGAATACCATAACATACCGAATGTTGATAAAGGAATATTTTCAAAGTGTATTTTGAAAATGAATTAATTATATAAAATCGATGGATTTTATATAGAAAAGGAAAAGGATTTTTACAAAAGAAATATTTATAAAATCAAAGGATAAGTTAGAATAAAAGGAAATCATTTGTAAAGTGAAGAACCGTTACTAAAAGTAAATCTTTATAATTGAATAGTTTATTCGAAAAGAAGTTAATCGATGTTAGTTAATCGATTAGAGAATAAAGTTAAAAGGAGTTAATCGATGTTAGTTAATCGATTAGAGAATAAAGTAAAGGAGTTAATCGATGTTAGTTAATCGATTAGAGAATAAAGTTAAAAGGAGTTAATCGATGTTAGTTAATCGATTAGAGTTAAAGTTAAAAGGAGTTAATCGATGTTAGTTAATCGATTAGAGAATAAATTTAAAAGGAGTTAATCGATGTTAGTTAATCGAATATAGTTATTCGAATAGGAAGTAAAATGAGTTAATCGAATATAGTTTATTCGAATATAAAGAAAAGGAGTTAATCGATATTAGTTAATCGATTAGAGAATAAAGTTAAAAGGAGTTAATCGATGTTAGTTTAATCAATTAGAGTTAAAGAAAATGAGTTAATCGAATATAGTTTATTCGAATATAAAGAAAAGGAGTGAATCGATGTTAGTTAATCGATTAGAGAATAAAGAAAAGGAGTTAATCGATGTTAGTTAATCGATTAGAGTTAAAGTAAAATGAGTTAATCGAATATAGTTTATTCGAATAGAAAGTAAAAGGAGTTAATCGAATATAGTTTATTTGAATAGAAGCAAATGAGTTAATCGAATATAGTTTATTCGAATAGAAAGTAAAAGGAGTTAATCGAATATAGTTTATTCGAATAGAAGCAAACGAGTTAATCGAATATAGTTTATTCGAATAGAAAGTAAAAGGAGTTAATCGAATATAGTTTATTCGAATAGAAGCAAACGAGTTAATCGAATATAGTTTATTCGAAGAAAGTAAAAGGAGTTATCGAATATAGTTTATTCGAGAGGAGTTAAGTGAAATGAGTAAATCAATAGCGTTAGTCAAATAGAGTTAATCCAATAGTGTTAGTCCAATAGAGTTAATTGATAAGGGTTAATCGAATAGAGTTAAGTGAAAAGAGTCAATCGAATATAGCTATTCGAAGAAGGTTAAGTAAGGAAGTTAGTAAAAGGGATATAAAGTGAACTTTGCCTATTTCAAAGTTAGAAATGTTGTTCAGTTAAGGTCTGAGAGGTAGTTCTACCCCAACTTGATTGGCTTCGTTTTTAACTAAGGAATAGTTAAGGTTCGGCAGTAAAGGAAATGGTTTGAGTTGGCATCGCGATGGTTTGTTTAAACATCTGTCTAAGTCCAATGAAGAAGCTTTGGAAATGTTTTCCAAATAAGAAACCAGAAATGTTTTCTAATAAAGAAAACAAGAAATGGAAATGTTTTCCATTGTTAATAACGTATATTTTCCCAATTTAGAAAATAAGGAATATTGAACATAGGGAAACAGGAGATGGAAAATGAACTAAGGAGATGAATGTTAAATGATGTTTGATCGATATAATTTCCATTTGGAAATAATATCGTTGTTTGCACACTTGTTTTTATTCGATAGTTAAATCACAGACTATCGAAGTTTTGACCATTTTAACGTTGTTAATATGGAGAGACCGGTTGGATTATTATCCAAAGAACCACTCTGTATTGGCATAAGCGTTGCGAATCATATATGCCAAAAGAAATTGAAGACGGAGTTATGCAAGGGCTATCCTGTTTACAGAATAGTGCCTTCGGTTCATCCTGTTCCTGGATGACTTGTATGGACGGATGTCTGACAGAGTATTTCCAGACGATCACATATATTGATTTCTCCAACCGTACCAAGAGTGGAAGTGGAGAAGGAAACTTCTTTTAGCTAACACATAATGTATGGTTGAGGACGTCAATCGGTGATTTGATGGATTTGATGATGTGGCATTCAAAGTGAATCTGGTATGATGATAAAGCGTAGCTTCTAGCCTCATCATCCGGTAAATGACAGAAATCGGGCAGGCAGCATGGCTAAGTCGGTCGCACCGAAGTAGGGTGTATAATCACCTGATCTAGAGTTTCATTTACTTCTAAAAATCTATTGTTGATGTTGTCCCATTCGGGAAACGGTTGCTGATCCCAACTGTTGGTGATATACATTCGATACACTCAAGCGAAATGAGTGGTCGGTCATGTATGGCCGGGTTGCAAGATGTTCTTGTTGAACCCAGTGTATTCCTTTCTAGAGATACACTAGCGAAAGGTGGTTCCATACCTTGTCATAGTTGGAAATCCATTACCCAATACGTGCTTGCGGTTTTGATTGTATACTATATATGTAGAACGTGAGATGAAAGCGTTTCTGCTAGATGATTATATATACTGTGGTTGAT
The DNA here is from genome assembly GCA_030737875.1 of Allium sativum. Lineage (NCBI taxonomy): Eukaryota > Viridiplantae > Streptophyta > Magnoliopsida > Asparagales > Amaryllidaceae > Allium > Allium sativum. The sequence continues at coordinate 764,903,010 of CM060913.1, read as the reverse complement.
AGACATTATTATAATATCAAAAGGTTTTTGATATAAAGATATTTTGGATTCTCATAAGGGAAAAACCCGTTCCGTTATACGGCGTGGTCTTATGAGATATCGTTTACTTGTTCAACCTGTTTTAAACCGTTTTACTCATACCAGTCCCATGACTGACCCGGAGTTTACTTTGTTGTTTTCCATAAACTCTTGGGTGCCTAAATTTGTATGGGCAGTCAAGTAGTCGGGATTTTACAGATACACTTGAAGAGCTTGGAGCAGGAGGCTTCAGGATCATATAGCTATAGTTATTTTCGCTGTGTTGTAAGTGCTGTACTTTGATAATGATATGTATATTCAAGTACAGATTTGTATTTCAAAGTTATGTTATGAAATATATTTATTCGTTCCGCTGTGAGGTTCGTGTTACTCTGATGTTTTGTTCTTCTTCTTCTTCTTCTTCTATTCTAAGTTTCTATCTTATCTATTCTCACCCTCTGTCTTCTTTCATTAACTATTCGGTTATTTTCGATCCTTGAATGTTCGATATGTGTTGTATATTGGATAACCAAGATCGCATTTTTCCGGGTCGTTACAATATAGGTGGTACCAAGTTAGGCATACATGCATTACTATGATGTATTTCACTTTGCACATGTGCACAATGCTTGCAAAAACTGGATGTACACATGATGGATGTATATTATACTAGAGATTAGCTATTTAATCCCTGTCAAATTTCGGGGACGAAATTTTTTAAGGGTGGGAGAATGTAACACCCCGCATTTTTAATGCAATTAAAAATGTGGAAATATGTGTATATATTATATACATAGATATATTTAAGAGAAAAATTAAATAATGACGATAAAATTGCATGTAATAAGTTTATGCAGTGAAATGAAGGAAAAAGATTAATAAAAGAAATTACATGCAATATATGAAATGAGAAGAAATGCAATGTAATGCAATTAAAATTGCATGCGAATATTTAAAAAGAAATAAAAAGGATAATATCTATCATTGTCATAAGTCTTGTTAACAAAAGACTTAGTAGCTCAGTTGGTTAGAACATATGACTTGTATACAAGAGGTTGAGAATTCGATTCCCACCCGCGCCATATGTTTTTTTAAGGGAATGGCTAAAAAGTGGCTTAGTGTGAAAGCGGTTAAAAAGTGGCTTAGTTTGAAAAGGGTTAAAAGGGGGTTTAATTAAGAGAATGTTTCAAAAGAGGAAAAATATATATTAATTGGTTTGAAATTTGAAATTGTTCGCATATAAAAGATTAGCATACGCGCAAGAGTTGAATACATATGAACATAATTCAGAATAAGGGTTGTGCGCGAACAAAAGAGGATATTTGAAATTTGATTATTGATAAATCAAATTTCAAATAAATAGATAAACTATATATATATGACGTGTCGACACCCCCCTGCTGCTGCGCATCATGTTGCACACATGGCGCGTTTTTATTGGTTAATGATTATTTTTTCGCAACATGGCTATTTTCTATTGGTTGGATGATGTGGTTAGGTTGGATGAAGTTTTAAATAAATCTAAAGGGCCAAATTCATTTACTACATATATAAATAGACCTCTAGAGCTAACCCTAATATTCATAATTTTAATGGCAACGCCTGATGCTGCTCCAACCTAAAATAATTCAGATTCTTCTTCTTTCCCAAGCAATTTTTAGATCTAATCTCTTCTCTTCCTATCCAAATCTCTTCTTAAAATAAAAGGATATATCTATCCTACGGAAAAAGGGAGAAAACCATGGATCGGATCTAGAAGTGGGAAAGCATACAAGTGAGTGGATTTAATATACATTTTTTGTATAATAGTAGGTATATCGTTCGCCATTCCCCATTTACACACATAATAAACATATTGAAGAGCTAATCCGATAAAGTGAGTTTGTGGTACTTATAGATTAAAATACCTAATAAGTAATTGGATCTAAGACTTGGACTAAAATCATATCAGCTCACCATAGTATGTGATCAGATCTAGAATTCACCAATGCCTAATTTTATCATTGTATATTTAACTTGTTATTATGAACAGTTGTTTATGCCTATGCTTGTTTTCCTCCTTTCTTTCTTCCCTTTTTATTTTTATTTTTATAGCTAGACTATCTTCGAGCCTACGTCTATTGCGGATTTATACAATTGAAATGATATTGGGAATAAAAGGGAAAAGGTTGATTTGGGTATAACATGGGATTGGGAGATTTGGGGCATAACTTATAATGGGGTTATGGCATAACTATGCTTGGAATTATGAATACAACTATGTTGGGATTTATGAATACAAATCAAATTGGAATTATGAATATGAAAATTGGGATTTTAAGTTGAATTGAGATTATAGGCATAATCGATTGATAGGATTATAAGCAAAAACGTGAATTGGGGTGTATGGGTAATTGACATATATTATAATCCAAGATTTGAATTATGGGTATAAGTTATAATAAGAACTTATATGCCTAAGACACGAGGTTAGATTCGGATTGCACTATAAGTCTGCCCGGAACCGCCCGGCATATCCAGCAACCGCAAATGGTAATCTAATGTGAGAGGTCGAAGGCAGAAATTAGATGCGCAATAGTGCTAAGACACGAGGTTAGATTTGGATTGTGGTATAAGTCTGCCCAGAACCGCCCGGCATATCCAGCAACCGCAAACGGAAATCTAATGTGGGAGTTCTTGCACAATTACGGGTATAATGAATTAATGAATACTTAACCAAGATGAGACATGTGGTAAGACATGCGAATAATAAACGGTTAAGTGGGTAACGTGGGTAGCATGGATAATTCGTTAAATTGGAATACGTAACCTAATTAAATTTGTAGTGGTATTACGAACCAATTCAATTGAGTAGGGGTTAAATAAACTTGTTAAAGAAATGGGAAGGATAAAGTAAATCTTAATTAACGCCAAAATGAGGGATGATAGCAACCTATTGTGAATGAACTTGAATAAGAAGAGGAAAGATAATAGGTAGGCTTGTCCTAGGGACAAGTGGGAATTATAACTTAAGAAATAAGGTAAGTTATAATGAACGATAGAGGAAGATGTAATAACTTATGTAATAAAGTTGTACTTAATCGAAGATTAAGTAATTAGCGAGAATAAGAATAAATCCATAAATGAGTATAACATAAGTTATATGAAGGAAAAGAGGAACTTATTAGTAAACCTTAGTCAAGAGAACTAATTTAATAAGTAAATTATGATAAATTGTAATGACGGTGTATGACGAGATTATGATTAAATGAGAAAGAAAAAGACAAACTTATGGAGATAAGTAAGTTGTATTTAATCATAAATGTTAGGAAACATGTAAATTAAGATGTATTTAATTATAAATTAAGTAGAACATGTTAATGGCAACCATGAGATGGGACAACGAGTAGTGTAAAGAGAATGAATTATGAATATTGAATTACAATATAAAGAATAACATGTTGTAGGCTTATTAATGAACTTAAATGAATTAAGTTATGAATGAGGTTAATAAGCAAGAGAAACTTGGTAACTTGAAGAAGAAGTCAAGGGAAAATGGAAACAACCAAGTTAATAGGAAATGTGTCGAAGTGAAGCAAGCACGTAATTGATGATTAGACATAGGATCTAATGACACAGTAAATTGAGGTGCTTGGGATAGTTCGTATGTTAGAGGTTGAATAACCAAACGGGGTAGATCATCGTGGTGTCGTAAGACACGAGGGGAGCGCACGTTAATCTGATTATTCTGGCGGCTCCGACAGACTGGAAGGGGAAGCATGTGGCTTCTTGAGACATTAAAGGTGCTCTTGGTAGTCCTCTGTGGTGGTGTAGTTTCGGACTCTGCTCACAGAGGTTGGGTCTGCGTGTAACTAACAGGTAGGTGGGCCTTGACTACACAAGTAGGGGGCAGTCAGAATGCTGTGACGTGGTGATATTAAGGTTAGCATGGCGGCTGCCTCACTTCGGAGGCAGAGGTTCAGAACCAACAAAGATAGTATAGGTCGTCGAGAACCTATCATCGGCAGCCAGCAAGATGCGAAAAGACTAGAGCTAAACCCAAGAGGCCATCGACCTTTCACTATCGAGGCGGTGGTTGAGGGTAGACGCCGCATGAATGTTTAGATTGTTTGCTTAGGGGCTTGCCGCTTAGCTTTTGTAGTCTTTACTAGTTAAGGGAGGGGCCGAGGTGGGGCCATAGCCACCATAGATAAACAGACCCTAGGGATATTTGTGTGAGAGGCTCTTAAAGGCAGACCTGCACAAATATAAGGAATGCTCCCGACCGAGTTCCGTGTGTAGCCCTCCCACGGAACTTGGGCACGCACACATGATAGGTGTGCGGGGGAGGCATCAAATACGTTTGGCGATACGTACGTGGGAAAGTCTAGGTACACACATGTCTGCTCTGGGTGATGTATCGTAGACTAGAGGGAATTATTCGATGATGGCGGTCAGTGGTTCCATGCAGACGTAGCGTCGTTATATACAGAGATCCGTAAGTCACTTGGATGTAGGATGAGGGACTGCGTATATTCCTGCGATGATACGGTGAGGACCATGCGAGTGGGGTACCATGGGGTGTACCTTAATTTGGGGATAGTTACATATACATTATATTAGTTTAATCTACTAGAGAGTAGATGGGTACAACGAGTGTGTGTAAGCTGGAGCGCAGTTGACACCAATAATCTAATAAATAAGAAAATGTAACTGAACGGTATATGTAGGATTATCCAAAGTGTGTACTTTAAATTCATTCACACAGAACTTATGTTCTGACCCCCTCCTCATAACACAGTTGCAGGTTAGGCTTGAGACAGAGATGTTATAGCTTTGGATACTGGCTAGGCAGTATTATTATTAAGGTAAAGCTATGTTTTGATTATATTATATTTTGTTCTTTCAGCTGCGAGATGTTTTCCAAACTCTGACATGTTTTATGTCTCTGTCTATTTCTGCAGGATACCAGAGCAAACCAACACGGGTTTCGATGGATAGGTTTTTTTAATAAAAAAATGGTCTGTCGAGATCCGGGTTGTTACACTATTGATTAAATTTGTACTTCCGACAGTTATAACTGTTGGAACAGTTTTTTGTTCCAACAGTTATAACCGTTTCAACATCTTGTACTTCCAACTATTATAACTTTTAGTACTTCCTACATATTTGTTATAGCTAAACCATATCTCATTAAAAAACTTATAGCAATATCAAATATTAGTTCATTCAACTATACAAATTTATAGCAGTAAAAACGTTTAACCAAATTTCAAAAACAAGAAAACATCAAACACATTTTTTTTACTTAATACCAAATCATACAATATTCAATGTAACAAAACTCAAATTTTACTACTATAAAATATCTACAAGCTTACAACGAATGGGACATTCCGTCCAAATTACAAAACTTCCATCAACCAAGTCGGAAAATGTATAATGATCGTTCTTATATTACATCTTCATTCTTTATCTTCATTCTTTTTATGTTGCAGCTTTAATGAAAGCCTAAATGTTCATAAAAATGAACAAACTAAAAATGAAAATGAAAATAAAAATATAAATGAAGAAAAACATACCAGGCTTACCGGCTCTGTTTTAAAACAGTGCTGGTATGATGATAATTTATACCGAAATCAGTCATGTGTAGTAGTATTAAGTAGATAGCTGGAATATCAACAATAAATAAAGCAATCAAAATGTAACAGAGTTATGTTAAACAATTGCTCCAACTGGCAATACCAAGATGAAGATAGCACACCACGCGGATTAGCAGCGATAAATAGAAAAATCAAATTTATACCTTACTTTTACAATCTTCTACATGCCTTCCATCTTGCACGAGTTTACAACAAAGGCATCAGGTAATTTTTTTTTGAACTTGAGTATTTATAATAGGAAAAAATAAATGAGAAATAATAACCATACTTTTCCTTGTACAAGTTGAAGACGCCATGTATAAGCTAACATGCCCTTGGGTATGTGCAAAAATCTTCACACCTGTATACAAGAAGCAGAAATAGGCGTGCCTCCACTCTTCCCTCCCTTTCAAAACTTCCGCCGGTCTTTCCTCTGCTTCAATGGCCAAGAACCGTAAGTCCAAGCGTCGTCTTCAGTTATCAATTGTCATTAGGTTTGCTAGCCTTTGACCTTCTCTTTCCGTTTCAGATCCAGAGTCCGCTTTTGGAGATGACAATCTAGAACCTCGTCCGCCTCTTGTTTATTCACTTCCAGATTTGCACCCCCTTAACTCACTACTTGCTGACATCTATGCAGCTGCACCATCCTCAAAAATATCTGTGTGCTGATAAGTCGCCAATTTCCGCCATGCTACACCAGGCTACAACAGTCATGCAACAACGTGATGTCGACGCAGGTAAGGCTTCCCTTGTTATTGAAATTACAGATCGTTTTATTAGCATGCCAGCAGCTTGTGTAAATGCTCCTAAAGCACCAAATCCCTTGCAATGGGATTCACTATTTTTTTCGTTGCCTAATGTGGCTGGTGAGTATGTCCCTGTCGATTTCAACATCCCTGTAATTGTATTTGGATCTGTTCCACCCCCTGAGTTACACAATGAAGCTGCTATGTTCTGGAAGGATCAGATTGTGGGTTTCTTTCTTGATTCCAAGATGCCAAAATTCAATTTGTTAAGTGCTTGTAGGAACTCTTGGCGGATTCGAGCTAATTTGAGTTTAACACATGTTGATGGATTATTCTACTTCAAATTCTCCTCTCCTGAGGAAAGGTTGCGAGTCCTGGAAGCGGCTCCATCCATCATTCGAGGTAAACCTTTCATTGTTACCTCTTGGAGTGCGTCAGTTGATAGGGTCAGAGAGCAAGTTCTTTCTATCACGGTTTGGACCGATTTCACCCGTGTTCCCTCTGTCCTCCAGCCATTCTTAGGTCTTAATTGGTTGGCATGCCATATTGGAAAGCTAAAATGTTTTGACGCAAATACTGTAGCTAGGAAGAATCTAAGCTTTGCTAGGGCTTTGATTAAGATTAAGCCCGATAAGCCACTTCCTTCTCAGATTAAAGTATGCATTGATAATCGTGAGTTACTTGTGGATGTGAAGTACAAATGGAAGCCAGATATATGTATAACCTGTAAGTCCTTTGGTCACTTCTCTGATACTTCTCTGTTTGCTACAAATGATCCTCCTTTGGCTCGTATTCCCCTTCCTCGCCCTCCTGTCAGAATATGGGTTCCTAAAGTGAAGCAAGTTGTGCCTAACATTGTTTCTTCTAATGATGAGGTTGACTTATAGCTTTGGGACGAAGTTGAACTTGATGTGGAAAACACAATTATTATGCAGGATCTTCCTAGGATCGAAGCACTATTTTTTCTCCAGACTCCCCGAATTATGTAGAGGATTTGTTAAGACGTTTTGCTCATCACATTACGATTATGACTCCCTTTACGGGTACTTTCTATAAGGAGGATTCTTCTTGAGCTGAACTTTAATGTTGTTGTAATATTTTTTTTATTTTGGTACTACACAGTGACTAGTCACTTCAAACCTGATAGTTGCTCTACGCATGTGCAGAGCACCTTTTTTCTATTGTTTATAATAAAAATGGTACGACCATTATAATCCGGCTTGCCTTGCCAAGAAAAGAAGAAGCAGTAATAGGAAACTATTCCTCCTAATTTGTCATCAACAAATTCTTACACTGTCAAGCCGTTAAAACTAGTTTAAATCCTTGGTAACTAGGAATTATACATTTTAAGGTCTTACAAATTTATATTGTGATAGTATAGAAACATAATTCCAGGCTCAAGAAGCAAAAATTGAGAGGAGATCAGGAAACAGTAAATGTTTACCTAGCTCCATCAAATAAACTAATTATGCTATACCTGTGAGAAAGTTCATTCAACTGCAATAACTATTCCAAAGAATCAATTAATTTCGAAGCAATGAAAAATCAGGGAATTGTAATTTTCTAACAAATAAATAAAAATATTATCTAGATAAAAAAGAACTAGCGTGTAACCACAATGTTTGTTACACAGGAAAGCATCTATGTAATCTTCTGTCTTGCAAAAGCTTCGTATGGCGTGGAAAAAGATTTAAAAGGCCGAAACTATTATAAATATCAATTTTTATTTATAGTCAAACCGACAACCACAAAATTTTAATGAGTCATATATTTTGCTGAATCTTTAACACTTTGTTAAAATACAATGTAAATTACACATTTAACCTGATAGAGTTCATCTGAGATAAGACCTTGCTCGTGTGCAAATGGAATTCTAGAGCTAAGATCATCTGTTTCTCCATTAAGTGGATTTCCAGATATATAACCCTGCATTAGTACTACTAAAAATTTGCACTATTTTTCCTTTTATATAAATGTTTTAATTTTATGGTTATGAAGAATCATTTCTTCGATATCTAAAACTTATAAAAATCAACTAATGTGAAATAACATACTAAGCAATGATATTTTTAAAGTTCTCAAAATCAGGTTACCCGGTGCAGTATACTATGTGGGAACGATTTCTTAAAAATATGGATCACCACCAACGTAAAGGTCATTAGAGTTAAATTGCGAATTCTCCAGTAACCACTGCATTCAACATTACAATACTAAAGTTAAAATGAATAGAAATTAATAATATTCAAAGATGATATTGATTACAAACATTAACTTGTACCTTTATCAGAAATATGTTTATGCGTGTCATTCACATTATCGACATTAGAGAGATTCAACGTATAAGAATCCAATTCCAATCGGGCCGGAAGTCTGAAAATATGATCTTTACCACATAAATTCTGAAGAAATGGTAAATTAGCATTGTCACGTTCATTATTTTCTTATATGAAGCTTTTTAAATTTATTAATAATTAAGAAGAAAAAAAAAAATCTGGAAATGCTTTATCTATAGTATATTTTAGCAAACTTTTAAGAATATATATTTGTATTTGTTTGTCAAAATGTGGGTTAACATATGCCTACTTAACGTTATTAATTATAATTAGTTAACATTATAGCTGGATATACGTATAAATAATGCCATTCACTTTTACAAAATGCTAAACAACATACCTTTCCATGAATAACTACTATTAACCACATAAGGAATAATTCCATCAGCGTATTCAGTCAGGGTAAGTTTTACGAGACCTGCAAATAAGCATAAAGAAAACAATGTAGATTATATCATTTTCACCTAACTAACAAATTAATGTAACTTATATATATATGTATATATATATATATATATGTGTGTGTGTTGGCTTGGTCTTTGTAATTTGAATGGTTATTTAGGTTTTACTTTTTATATCATTTTAAAGTAGGACCATTCTTTGCTCACCTCTTAAGAGGTGTTCCCTACCATGTCATATACCTTGTGTAACCATAAACCAGTAATTGCTCATTTATTTTTCATAATGTTGCCAGTAAAATCCTGAATGAACGTAGAGTAGATGCGTTCATCATCATAGCACGTGTATGTAAATATATCCAAAAGAATATACAATCGTCGACAGTATCATAACATAGTTGTATAATAATATATCAAAACTTAAGCTTAAAAAGCTGAGAGAAATATGTGTACATACCTAATTTGTATAAATGAGCACTCAGACTTGAATAGTCTGGACCTTCTGCGAGCCGTAAAATAAGACGGTATCCCTTTGGATTCTCTCTAAAGATGTAAAATTGTTCCGCATCATTCACCTCGTCAACATTTACATACCTGATCCACTTTACACATCAAAACTCAGCCAAACTAAAAACATTAATGAATGCCACATATGATTAATTAGAGAATTATTATTTTGACTGTCTAATTAGAAATTCAATATTCAATAAATTGCATCAACTTGAAGTTAATGACCATAATTTCAATGCCAATCATTAAATGCAAAATACCTAATATTGATAAAGTAAGTTCTAGCATTCGAGTACAAAGCAAAACATCCAAAACTTTTTTTGCTCGTGAAAGAAACAAAAATTATACTGGAGACCATGAACAAGGCTAGAAAGAGATTTATGAGTTTATAGCACATGTTTTCTTTATCAAAATTTTATAACAAAATAGTATACATATATATAAAGGACAGACATAAATATAGTATATACTAAAATATTCAATGTGCACGTGCCATGTAGTGACAATAAAAATTCTAATTATTATATTTAAGAACATACCGTAAAGATAATTTCATGAACCAGCCTCCCTAAAGGCCTCAAGAGCAGTTGTTCATTAATCGAAGAATTGTGCTACATTCAACAGAATATCATACATTAATATGTTGTTGTTCATCATCTTCCTACGAAAAAAGGAAAAAAAAGAAAAAAAAGTTATTAGATGTATATCTTGAGTTTAAACAGTGATTTTCTCAAGGGCTCATATAACCCACGGTTCAATAAATCAAAGTTGATTAAACTATTCATGCAAGTTGAATTAAAAGGTAAATCTTGAATTTCTACTGCATTAGAATCTAAGCCAAAAACAAACTTCAGATTCAAGGTCGTGATTTATTTATGATGTTGGATCAGAAATGGCTGTAGGTGAATTCAGGATATACCGAATGAACTCAAGATGCAAAACTAAAGACATTTGGAAGTTTTATTGAAATTATATAAATTTACTTTATTTTCAACTTAATCTAAGAATACAACTATGTTTTCTACCGCAAACATGTAACTATAAAATAGAAATAAAAATAAATAACTCACTATGTTCCAAGATACAAAATCATTGTTTCCAAACGCTCTCTTTAGTTTCTAGCTTGCCATCTTCCATGTTCATCCTTCTTGGTTCGCACATATTATCATATTACAATAAGCATTTACCTAGCAATATATAATATAATTGAAAAGATTATATTATGATGATATGTATGTTGATGCGCCTCTTGGCAACCCATTGTTTTTCCTATTAAATATATTAAAGAAACTCATTTATATATCCTTATATATTATTTAATGTAAAATATAATAACAATATTAAATAATACCAAATAATTTATAGTATCATAACATATTACATTGGACAAATGTACACTTATGCAAAAATGAAAAAGTTCAATGTATGTTAACTAAAATTACAGCATACAGACCTTAGGTGAGAATTTTTTTTTGTCTTGACATGTTACCCCTTTATCATTGTTTGTATTATGGTACAACCAATATTCTAAAAATGAAAATATACTAAAGGGGTAACACTAATGAGATAATATCATATTAACATAACATACTGATCGTCGCTTTCCTATGAATTAGAAAAGTGCGAATTTTAAATTAAATTACTACAAGCGCACAGATCGTGTAGTATGAAAGTCGAATCACAGGGAGGTAAATTAAATTAAATTATTTATAAAATTTCTTGGGTGAGTTAGACAAATCTTCGAGGTTGGTTTTGAAAGCAAATGAAATTGAAACTGCAATTAAACTATCATTGAATTGAATCAGATCTGAATCTAATCAAATCTGTATTGAATCCAATTGACCTAAGGAAGCAGTAAAAAGAAAAGAAATTGAAATTGCAAAAATTAAAATAACAAACAGGAAGTAAAATTAGGATTGTCACTGAAACTAATCAAATGACTAATCGCTAATTTAAAAAATGTAAAATACAATTGATGTTCTACCAAAACTAATTGTGAAGACAACACCAACTGCTAAGAAAAAGAAAAATGCTAGAAAATAAAGGAATAAGAACTTTTATTAATGGAGGTTAAGATAGAAAAATAGGATGGTGGCTACAATAATATTACAAGGGTATTTATAGGAGATAACCAAACCCTAACCCTAATTACAAATGGGCCTAGCTATTTCAAGTAAGTTTTAGGCCTTTTGTCATTTAGAAAAAGTTCTAGGCCTTTTCTCCTTTTCTGTTGCAAGCCTCCTTTGATTTGAGATGTGCATGGCCTTTTTATCAATCATTTTCTTGTCCAACAGCAACTAGATGTGAGATCTTCATCTACAATTCTTCAAAATGTAAATATATAGCAATCTGATCTCCATTTCTCTACTGTTCTGGTTGCATGCAGGATGGGTTGGAATATCTGTAAAAGTGACAAAATAATACCCAAGTAATATTTGTTTATATACAAAAGATAAGATATAAAAGCATAAAATAAACACATTTGTATGTCAACCAAATACCCTCACACTTATCTTTTACTCGTCCTCGAGTAAAACAAGAAATGAAAAACTAAACTAGATAGGTCACACTTTCGTAGGAAACACGATTGCATTGAGCGTATGCAACAAGCCGTTAAACCTTTAGGTGTCCCTAGTAGGATGAGTGGTGTCTCGTGACGGTTTTCAGCGGATACTACCCACAAAATGCAAATGTGGTATGCCATGACTCTAATGTAACTAGATGAATGCAGGGGACTTAGGAAATTGATAACACGATTTGTTTCATGAAAGTGGTACAACAAATTTTATTAACAATTTCTAATCAGTTGATTTTATTTTAGATACCTCAACTTGTCACAAATTTTCAACATAAATCAAGTTTTCAAATTTTAAATTCTAGTTTGGCCAGTTAGTTTGGTCGATAACATAGTGCAGCCATGAAATAAATTCTGAGTTTGCTTGTCATAGTTTGTGAAGTGGTATTCTAGTTTCCTTGTGTATGGCTAGTCAAATCAATAAGGTCAAGAAATGTTTGGGCATCATCGCTTATTCTCTATCTCTATAAAAGTTAAAATTTATGATTAATTACATGCACCTAACTTAAAGACCAAGGTATACCACCTATACACTACCTTGCGGACTGACGGAGAGTTAGAACAGAGCTTGGCGGATTGTGCAGACCGACGCTGACTTTGTCAACAACATGTCAGTAATCCTTAGGTGTCCAATCTCATAAAATGAGACCAAGATATTCCAATGCTGACTTTGTCAACAACATGTCGGATAGAGCTTGGCGGGTTTGCTCACCAACGCTTGATATACAAGCAATGTTGGATACCCTTGGATTACTATTATTACTATTGAAAATATAAGCACAAAAGAGAGTTACACGAATTAAACTTAACACAACTTAGTTTTAAAGATTCGAAAAGCCAATATAAGTGTTTTAAGCCCTCCACTTATTTAAACAAGACTACAATGTAGAATAGATTTCATGGCCATCACCAAAGAATCTCCCTATGTACCGGTTACACTATTATCCCTCAAAGTTAAACTTTTCATTATATTTCTTATTCGATCTAAGTTGAGAGAAAAAATACTATCAACTGATTAACAATCCTTAACTTATTTTGTTGTATCAATCTAAAATGAGTCATGTTTCAAAAAAAATGGCATGTTACTACAATCTAAAATGCGTGATGGTCCTATTTAAATGGATAAAAATGAAAAGAAAGAAAAATAAAGAAAAAAAATGAATGAAATGCAGACTCCCCCCACACTTGGACAAAACAGTGTCCACACTGTAGCATGTTTCCTAAATTTGAATGATAAAACCCATAGATGGATTATATGCAAAATGATTTGCAGAATGAAATGCAGCCTAATTCTATATAAGAATGGATCATATGTACAATGATATATGTGTTTGCAATGAATTCGATGCAATGAATGCCACCAACTTTTCCCCCAACACTTGGTTCTAACCTGATGAATCCCTTTCACACTATGTCTAGGCATGTTTTCTAGCAAGCAAAGGTTTTTGAAAATCATCTCATCTTTATGCCTAGATTTATAGTCCAGTAGATAAATGTCCAGGGTCATCCTAACATGAAGTTTTTCAACCAAGCCAACATTCCAAAAGTAATTCATGTGTTCAACAAATTTAACAGTGTAATTGTTCAAAAATTTGTGATCGTATATAAATTCAGTTGCAATTGTGAGATTTAAATTCTGAGTGTTATTCAAGACTATATGATCACATTTCTCAATTTCATTACTGGTCAACATATTTTCAACACTGACAACTTCAAGTTCGTTGGAAGTTTCTTCAAAGTTAAAATTTTCAAACTTGGATTCGTGGCTTGGTTCTATTTCATCCTCATTTGTCAACTCATCCTCATACAATCCAAAAAATTCATGTTCATTAAAATCCTTCTCCAATTTTGAATTGAAAAATTCAACATTTTTATTCTGTTCAATTTCTAGAATTTCAAGTTTCTCACAGCCTGAAAGCGGAAGATCAAAATCTAAGCTTAAATCTTTTTCCTGAAAAGAATCGAAGTCTAAATCATTTACTGAATTGTGAACAACTTCATTTAGATCGTCATTCTCAATTTCCAAAGTTGTTATTTGAAAATTTTCACCATTAGTAAAGAAAGGATTATTTTCTGAATCATCGCATGTTTGAATTTGATTTTTTTGCTCGAGTTGTTCTTTAAAAGATGTCATTAAAGAAAGAAGTTCATCAGCTATCTATCTTTTTCATCAAGCTGTCTATCTTGCTTTTCTACCCTCTCTCTAAGAATGTTAAGATGATAATCTTCAGAATCGTTGATTTGAGAGCTCTCGTTTTGGATTTCTTCATTCTCAAAATAATAGTCCACATCAATTTCGCAATCAATATTATTTCCAATGTGGTGGTTGTTTGAATTATCAGAAGAATGAAAATGATATTGGAAATTATTTTGATTGTAAAAATTATGTTCGTAACCAAAACTATTGAAATTCAAGGGAAAATCACAATTTTGGTTATTATCAAGATGTTGATATGGGCTATAACTTTGAAAATTTTGATTTACAACCCCATATTGATGTGGATCAAAGCTATATTGGGATTCAAAACTGTTTTGATGTGGACGTGGCTCATAATCGAAATTATTGAAATTTGAATTGAAATCGCAATTTCGATCATATCTATGATTTTGAAAATGTTGGTCATTTGGAAAATTTTGGAAATTATTGATATTGGCCCATGAAATTTTGGAACATCTTGCCTCATGAGTTGCAATTCATACTCATACTCTTCAAGAGGATGTCTACTCCGATTATTATCCCACATATCTCTCAATGATTTTTTTTTGAATCGGACATTTTAAAGAAGTCACGGCAAGACAGAAATTATTCTTAGTTCAAAACAATATAAAAGAATGGGTTATGCTCTATTAATTAAACGACTCAATTAGAAGAGGGAAGAGTGTCTTATGGCCGTTCACGTATAGTATGAATACTAAGGGATACGACAAATGTTTTACAGGTAGTATGCAACCTCTTTTGCTAATAGTTCAATAAATTGAACTACTATATATCCGCGATCCAATTACACGAGACAGTCAACTTCACAAAACACCACTTTTCAATTATATTATTTTGCAATGTCTATTTTTATTGTTGAAAACAATGAGAATGAAGATTTCAGTTATGGAAATATTAGTCAACCACAAAAATCAAACAATAATAACTGAGGAAATTTAAAATATTGTACAAGCAAGCCGCTGCCCCTACAGAAGATTTTTACAAGCAATTACTATATTTTTCAAGCAGGTGTAGAATCTGTAGAGTTTAGAAAATTTTAAAGAGCTGGGTACAGCAGTTTGTCGAAAACAATTGAGTGGCTATAGCGATTGAAATCCCCATGTTTGCAATTTGTTCACCTCTGAATTCCTGTTCGTTTGCTTGAATCTGTTCCTTCACTTTGATTTTTGAATAGACTCTTTTTTTTTCTTTTTTTTAGAAACAAATGAAACAAACAAAAGAAAAAAAACTAACTAACAAACCGATTAAAAGAATAATATAAACCAAGCAAGGCTAATTAGCTAAAAAGAAAAACTAAACTCAAAGAATTATCACATAAAACATAGACTCAAGAACTAAAAAAACACAAAGAAAGACAAAAGACTCACTCCCCCTGAATAAACATGACCAGGCGCCGAACTCAAATGGAGACATGTGTCCACCAAAACCAGAGGCAACACCCAAGAATCAAGCAACTTTAAAATAGAACCCACACGATGTTTTCTCCCAAACCAGCTAGAAAATGGAAGAAAATAATTTCCAAACAAATCAAAAACTCTTTCCTTTCAGAAATCAAATCACATTTTGTTTTGCTTTTTTTTTAAATCGATCGGACTTAGTCTTCGAATTAGTTCCAGGTATTTCGAACAATGATTTCGATTTAAGGGTTTTTGAATCGGCGAATCAGCGAAGGGTATCAGGTTTTGAGGTTTCAAATCGGTTCTTAGGGTTCCTGGAACACGGATCGGATTCCTGGTTATGTGAATTGGTATGAGTCGATGATGATTGATGCGGTTGGTGCTTTGGATGGGTGTGTGGTGCGGTTTGAACTGTGGTTTTTGATTTTGGGGCGAATTGCTTGTTCGGATATGTAGGGGAAGTTCAGTTCTGAAGGAATGATGTGGATTGGGCGTACAGGATTTGTAAAAGGTGATAGGGTGAGTCTCTGAACTTGTTGTGGGGTCTGTCAATGAAGTAGTAGTGAAAATGATTTTTGTGGTTGAAGTTGTTTGGTTTTCTTTGGGTTTAGATTTGAGGAGAGGGTCTGGTTGCGTGATGGTGGTATTTGCGTGGATGGCTTTGTTTGAGGAGGATAGGTGGAAAGGACTCTGATGGTAAGAGGTGAAGGATGGTTGAACACGTGGAATTTTGCAACGGGATTGGAGAACAGTGGGTGAAGAAGAAGTGGGGTATTTTGTTGAATGGTGAAGTTATAGACTGAACAGAAGTTTTGTTATTGTTAGTGGCATGATCTGAACATGATAGTGGAGAGGATGAACGGGAATGTTTCTGTGAACTTGATGGTGGCTTAATGACCTGCAGTTTATTGGCTTGTGAACGGAGGACGATGAAAGCTGAAATTGCGGCGTGGTTGATGAGGTAAGGTGCTAATCAAAATTTGCGGCAGTTTGTTGTGAATGGCAGAAAGGTGGATGTTGGAAGGAGTGTGAGGTGGATGCTGCGTGATCGTGTTTTGCGGGGAGGATGATGCTCTGGTATAGGAGTTTGTGCAAGGGATGTTGAGGCAGGCTGTAAGGGCAGCAGATGAAGGGTCTGTTCGATGCTAAGAGATATAAGGTGATGATAGGCAAGTGGCAACACTGAACTTGCGATGGGGAGGGAGTATTGTTAGAGCTCGGTAATGAAATAGGGTGATGGTTTGTTGGCAGAACTGTGGTGCAATTTTGGAGATAATGGACTTGTGTTTCAGATTGGCAGTTATGGAAAGGTTGATGGTTTAGGAAAGACTGAGGAAGAATTGGAGTGGTGAACGTGAATGGGAGGTTTTATGGGAGCCAGAGAAGGAAAACTGAGAAAATTTAACAGATTTGAGGAAGGCAGATTTTTATTTTTTTGGAAAGAGGGGAAGAAATCGTAAGATGGAAAGAAACCAAATGAAAATTGGCAAGTGTTTTTTTTTTTGAAATTTGTAAATGAAGAAAGCAAAAAATATGTACTAAAAAGAGGAAAGAAGTAAAGGAATAGATGAAAAGACAAGGAAAGAAATAAATGAAAAGAGAAGGAAAGAAATTAAAGAAAAATTAAAATAATCTAATCAACATTTTTTTCTATATATACAAGAAAACAAAAGAAAAAAAAATAAAAATAAAAACTAACACGAATCGGAAATTAAATAAATAATAAAATTTAAATATTACCTCCCCGGCAACGGCGCCAAAAACTTGATCGTCGCTTTCCTATGAATTAGAAAAGCGCGAATTTTTAATTAAATTACTGCAAGCGCACAGATCGTGTAGTATGCAGGTCGAATCACAGGGAGGTAAATTAAATTAAATTATTTATAAAATTTCTTGGGCGAGTTAGACAAATCTTCGAGGTCGGTTTTGAAAGCAAACGAAATTGAAACTGCAATTAAACTATCATTGAATTGAATCAGATCTGAATCTAATCAAATCTGTTGTAACATCCCATATTTTCTGTATATTTAATTTTCAATTTTTAAATAAATAAAATGGATTAATTTTGGGGAAAATCAAATTTTGTTGATTTTGATGATAATAATTATTGAATTGAGCGTATATAAATGTTGTAATGTGAAATTTAATATTTTATAACAAATAAAGTTTGGATTGTCTAAGTTAAAATAGGAATTTAAACTTTATTTGATAAATTCTGAAATTTTGAGTTGATATTACAATTGTTAAGGATAATTCGAGTCCATTTATTTATAATTGAAATTTAAAATTTAAATGGATAAGTAAATTTATTCGAGAACATGACATATGTGGTATTGATTTAGAAAATTTATTTAAGTTGTAATTTGATTTAATTTGAATTTAATGAATATTTAATTTGAATTTAAAACGGTTAATCGAATAATTGAATATTTTAATAATTAACTGACGATGAAATTTAACTGTTTTGGCGACTGTTTCGGAATTCGACGAAACCGACGCCATCAGAACCGGAACGGTGAATTATGATAGGATTTAAATTTGCGTTAAAATCTAACTTACCGTTTGAGCGTAGGAGAGAAAATGTGAATGAGATCATTGTAAATGGATAATTGGGTGTGTTTAACATTTGGGCCTTCTATAATTGTATAAATAAAATTCTTTTCCTCTACTCCACCAGCCCATTTCCTTTGTGCATTCATTTTCCATCTTCTCTTTTCTATAATGGCAGAAATTAATTTCCAAAACCCTAGATCAAAGAAAAATACAACTTCAAAATCAAATCTCTTCAAAACATAGCTTATTATATATCAATACGAAGCTCTCGACGACACGAAGCTACTGGTACTATCTATTGCGACATGCAGTGGCCGGAGTTGCCGGAAATTGATGGTCAAAAGTCGGATTTTCGTAACCCTAAAATTACAAATTGGGGTTTTTCGATTTGAGCTGTAATTGAAGAAATTACGATATGGGTATTGTTCGGATTGTCGTCAGGAGTGTAATGATCTTGGTTTCATCACCTATTGTCGAGCGTAGCACTGGAATTTGGTGTTTTTGCGTCGAACTGGGCCTGCGTTCATCTCATCGGAGAGGGGTCCACAGGCCGCCGGAGTCGTGGTCAAGGGGTGGGGCTGGTGCGGTTCTGGAAGAGCTTCGTTTTGGTGGCGGTCTCCGGTCGTGATTTGGTCGGAGGGAGGAGGAATTTACGGTCAAAGGTGAGTGCATGAATGGGTTTTCCACGTCGAACAGGCCTATAGCGACGGGAATGATTTGTTGAGCGGGAAGAAGGGAACCCCCTTGCTGACGTGGCGAATATTATGTGGTGAGAATTAATATTAATTTATTTTATATATTTTTAAATTCCAAGTGATTAAACGCTGATAACTTTTACATGCAACCTCGGATTGACGGGCGGTTTGTTGTGTTGGGATCGTATCGGAGCTGCGGACGTTTTGGCACTAACCCGGCTGCGTTTAGAGACTGTGAAATTTTGGGCTATGGTTGGACGTCCGATCCACCAAGGACCCCAAAGGTGAGTGATTCTTCGCTCACGAAATACTGAATTATTCCCATATTTATCGAATTAAATTATGAAATAATTTGGCTACATGGTTGTGATTGGATGTTGAATTTGGTTGCTTAAATTTTGATATAGCAGTGTGTTGACATGCAAATTAGTTCGATGATTAGTTATTTGATTTGAATTAAAAAATCTAGTTGGAAATTTTTAATCCTTATAAATCCTGGAACAGTTGAAACTGATCAGTTGAATGGAATGGTTGTGATGGATGTTTGGTTGAAATTTATTACTGAATTGAGACTTGACACAGTTAATGCTCTGTATTCAGTATAGTGTATTTGCATGTTCTTTGTGACGATAAATCCCATTTAGCCTTGATGTTACGGGCATCGAATAAACCCGGAATTTATTGATAAAATAAATTAAGAACACAGAGTGAAATGATAAATCTCTGTGACCCTGATTTAGATTGAAATGATAGATCCATCCCTGAATATCGAGAAATTAAATTTTAAATCACTTGGCCATTGGATAGATAATTATATACAGACATCGGTTGGTTAAATGATTTAAATATTTGAAATTCTACTTGAGAGAAATTTATTTAAAGGGAATGTGTCGAGTTTGATAGATTTTTATTCTTCCTTTAAAGATATGATTCTTGAATGTTATTTGAAGTGATTAAGGAAATACCCAAAGTGAATTTTAAGTTTTAAAGATTCAGAAATTTATATGATTTAGCATTTTCAAGGATCGGGTAGCCTTAAATTTAATAAATTATTATTGAATTTAATATTGGATAGAAAAGAAAAAATCGAGGAGACTCAGAGTTGTTTTGAACTAAATACAACTATGGTTTTAAATCCTTGAATTTGAAATATGGGTCGAAATGGGATTTTGAAACAAGTTCTTTAGGCTAGGCAACTCCATTGAGACTGGAGTTAGATTCAAGTGTTGAAGTTCGGAAGAAAGAATCAATTTTAGTTAAAGAATTTTTATATGTATATATATATTTACACTGTTGATTTCAATAACTATCCTTTCTTCAAAATTTATTTATTAAGTTTTAATCTATAACTATTTTATTATAACGAAAAATTTCTTATATGCTTTATCTAAATTACTTAGTAAACTCTTAAACTATATATATATATAGTGTTTTAAACTTATTTATCCTATTTTTTTTACTATTATATTCTATACATATATTATTTATATAAAGGTTTCTTTATAAACATCTATCTTTTAAATTTATATCTTATAAGTGTAATTTTTCCTCCGAATGGAAAGTGCTGGATCTAAGATCGTTGTTGAAATGGAGTTGAGATAAAAGTATTTCTTTATGAATCGATTTCAAACCGTTTTCAAATATGGAAGATGGTTTATATTCCACTAAATATAAACTTATCTCCTAAGGGGATTGAAAGTAAGTTATATAAGTATATATATTCTATTTGAATATGAATGAATTTCGAATATGAATCGATTTGGAATAATTTGAAATCTTTTGAGATTGAATATATTCTATTTGAATATAAGTCGATTTTTGAAATACTATATGATTATGATATAAGATATGAAAATATATTCTAATTTTAGAATATAATCGGGTTGGTATGATTTATGATATTTCGATATGAAACTATATTCTATTTTTGAATATAAAATTTGGTTCGAGACAAAATACGATATTTTGATATGAAAGCGAACCTTTGAAATGTAAAAGAACCAACCGATGTGAAAGATGTAAGCGTTGGTTGTCAAAGAGACCGGAGTCGGCATAAGGCATACTCTCTGTCAGTGTCGATACCACTTTGACAACTATAAATGTTTTGACGTATCTGTGAACGTTCCGACGTATCCAGAATGAGATATGATGACTTGAAGGCGATTATTTAATCGAAGGAAGATGAGCGATTGCGAAATAGCCCTGACCTTCGGGTCAGAATTAAAATGACTAAAACAGGAGCTATACCGTGACTAATTGAGGTAGCACCTTTGATCGGACTCACTCCTTCGATACTATTTCTATGACTATGATGATAATGATGATTTGGGCCCATTTTGACTTTGGGAGTGTGTTCCGAAGTGGGCGGTAGTGGCTGCTATGCGTTACCACCGGTCCGGGAGTGCAATTGGTAGAATCCTACCCTGGGCATTGCCTCGAGTGCCTTGTCATATATATCCTTATCGAGCCCCATACGATTTTGATTTAGCATTGCCTTCTATGGAGTGCCCTCTGATAACACCAGTACGGTGAATTTACGGTACTGTATAGACTGTTGGTGCCTGTAAACGGCGTAAGGGTAATATGGTAATCCCGCTTACGCTATTTTCAGTATTTATACTTTACTGAATAGACATTATAATAATAGCGTATTATTATATAGATATTAGTTTAACGGATCCTCGAGAGATGGAAAATCCCGTAACATCTCTTGAGTTACTGCACCCATGACACTGGTATTATTTCATATTTCAATTTGACTAATATGAGAATGATTTAGTGCTGATCCGAGTGTTTGTTGTGTCTTATTTTTATGCAATACGCTCGGGTCAGCAGGCGCTTGCAGTTAACAGGGATGACTGTGACTGGGAGATCGAAGACGAAGATTTGGTATATCTATTATCTATACATATGTATTTCTGCTGCATTTTAATTCCGCTGTTATGTTATGTAAACCCGTTTATGTGTAACTCTGATAATCATTGAATGTTAAATCAATGTATACTTTCAATTATTTTAAACTGCTATTGTTTATTATATGTAGTCCTTCCGCTGTGAGATTCTATGATTGGTTCTTTTCTTTCTTCTTTTTCTTCTTTTCCCAATAACTACCTGCATTTGCGATTTGTTTGGGTCGACATGTTTGGTTTATTGTCGATTCGAACGGTCAAAAAATTTGGGTCGTTACATTTGGTATCAGAGCGATGGTTAGCGATAACCTTGGCTCTGTTTGGGAATCAACTCATTAGAGATGGGGCTAGGAACGCCCTAGAATGAGTTTGAGTGATATGAGAGAGCGTACTTGTATTTGGTTATAAATTGGTTTACATCATGTTGATTTGTTCTGTTGAATATTTATGGATTCTGGCCGATATTTGGGACGCCATAGAATCGATAGGAATCTCTAAATAATCGAACAGAATGATCGACATAATATGGTTTTCAACTATTTTTTTTTTAAAATATATCAGCTATATTATTGGTTCAATCATATATATTTCTATCCGTTTTAGTAGGTGGTAATATTTAGTTATCACCTATTGTGGGTGATTAGTTAATAAATCTAATAAGGGAAATTATATGGTTTAAGAAAATATTAGAAATGAAATGATACTTTTAAGTATCATTGGGTGAAACGATTTGCAATTAAAATAGAAATGAACTGAAACCTTGATCCTGGGTATTTTGAAATAGTTTTGCCAAAGTTTGAAATAACAATCTATTGTAAGGAATAGTTTTGGAAATAGTTTTCAAAAGGATATTTAAGATATAAGTGTGAAATCTCCACTTAGACTTTGGAAATGACTTCGGTAATGAGTGCACGCATTACCAATGTTATTTTGAAGAGTATGAGTGGGGGAGAACACCCGATGATTTTAGTGGGTTGACAGAAGATTTTGAATTTAAATTCCATATGGTATAAATTTTATATAAAGTATTTGTGTATGTTCTTTAAAGGTTGAATTCAAATTTTACTCGAGGTTCAAATTTTCTTTGTTCTTTTGGTAATTAAAGATTTGGATTTAAAATTTATGGCATGTTTTTCTATAAAATAGTATAAGTACTTAGATTATTTTAAACTTGGTTTAAACCCGGAATCAAGGTATTTAGGTTCATCTTAACTAATACTATTGATTGGATGCTAAATTAACTCAATTGAAATCATGTAACGAACTTAAGTATTATAAGAAAAGATGTGGCCGTTGAAATGCTTAAGCATGGATGATAACAAGTTAAAGAAATTATATGTTTGATTGATGGAAGTGTTAGAGAAAAATCTAAAATAACTCGATTCATTTGAATTTTTTTTTTAGACTTTGAAATCACCTTAACTATTGACATTAACTTAAAAACTTAAGTTACTCGAGCCATTGAAATTGGACTTTGAAACCATGAAATAGACTTAAATATTAAGTTGGTCAATAAGAGTGCTGGAGGAAACCAAAGTTAAGTAAAACCAAATTTAATTGAATTCGACTAAAATAAATTGGAATAAGTTTGTTGTGTTAGTAAATTGGCAATAGCCTATGCCTTGGCCAATTAATAAATAAGTGAGGTAGTTGAGAAGAAGTGAAAAAAAAAATTTTGATTAGTTAATAAAAACGTGAATTGCCAATAAATATAAATAAAGGAAAAAATTGTTAAATTAGTATATATGTGAAATCAAGGCATAGGAAATCTAAATGGGGTAAAATCTCATTTGAACAATATATTGGATATAAATCTAAGTATAAACTTGAGTCCTTAATTCAAACCATGATTTGTGAGTGAATAAATATATTCTGTAAATAGAATAAGGTTCAATTTGGAATGAAATGGACTAAGAGAATAAGGGGAGGGTTAAATGAATGAGGGGAAAGGCCAAAACAAGAGAATGTAAAGTAAATATATAATTTGGCTTATTTGGAATAAGATAATGAAGTAAAACGAATTCTAATTTGAGAATTTGAAATACTGAAATGAGATATAAGAATAGAATTTAATCTGGGTTGGAATAATTTGATTTATACGAATAACTTAAGGGTAAATCATGGCATCAATAAGTGATAACCACATCTAGTGGTCAAGGGTGCTAAGGTGGAAATCCGAAGGTTGAAACCCCAGCTCAAACGAATCCACATTTAAAGGAAAAATTTGGTTGAACTAAATAGACATGGAGGTGAATTTTAAAATCCCCTTTTGAAATGAAACCATTGGTAATGGAAACTGATGCAAATGAGTTGGCAAATGGATTCATGCTAAGGAGTTAAAGGTCTAGTGTAATCAATTTCGTTAGAAATTTTAAGGTGAATTCAAGTTCTAATCGGAATATAACACTTGAAGTGAAACCGGAAATTGAATAGAAGAA
Organism: Allium sativum; assembly: GCA_030737875.1. Taxonomy (NCBI): domain Eukaryota; kingdom Viridiplantae; phylum Streptophyta; class Magnoliopsida; order Asparagales; family Amaryllidaceae; genus Allium; species Allium sativum. The sequence continues at coordinate 764,878,599 of CM060913.1, read as the reverse complement.
ATATCGAAATAAAGTAAGAAATTGAATATGGATCAAATTCTTGAATAATGAAGCGATAACAAAGTTAAATGTTAAGGATTTTCAAAAATATTGAAATCGAAAATGTTGAAATTTCGAATAGAAATAATCCAATGTTTATGTAAATCTGAAATAGTCAATAAGCTGAAGCTAAAGTGACCACAACTTTTGATGGGATGATCGGAATCTGACGATTCCGGACTTTTCGGAAACCTTAGAAACCGAGCTAAAACCTTCATTTATAAAGCCAGGTCGAATTCCTATGATTACTAAGCTGAAATGCAAGTTTTAGTCGTAGTTGTGTATGCAGAAAATTAAAAACTGAAGCGTATACCTATATTGTTTTGACCATAACTTCCCAATGGAGCGTCGGATTTCGATGTGCGAGTACAATTTGGAAAGCCCAGGGTCTGTACTAAAACTTCTTCTTAATTTTCTAGGTGAAATTTTGCTGTTTAAAGGGTTAAAAACTGGGTAAAACATTTCAGATCTGCATTTTCAGTGTGCGGGCTGAAGTGTTCGCCTTTACTAAAATAGTCATAACTTTTGAACGACTTATCCGAATTCGACGAGTCCGGACAATTCGAAAAGCCTGAAACAAACGATACAACTTTTGCCTAGTATGTTTTAGTCAAATTCCAAATTTTAGTGAGTAATAAACCTTGTTTTGTTCGCTGACCTGTTATGAATATTTTGGATTTGTAGTTGAAATGTTGATATCTGTTGTCTAAGTTGTATACAATTGCTATATATTGTATATATGCTTGAATCTCATGTGTATGCGAGTTGTAACAGGTGTAAGGAGTGTGCGCTACGCTTTGGAGCTCGCTTGCGCTAAATATTTAAAGTGCTAAGGTAATGAAATTGCAAAATATACACTAAGAAGGTACGAATGTGAGTTATATAGTTTTGTGGTCATATATATATGGTGTCTTTCCCCTTTTTGGGATGCCTCATCGAATGATGAGATGTATATTTGAATTTTATATGCGTTGTGATTTTCCGGACCTCTCCGTACAAAGGAGATGCTGCCGAAATTTCCAGTGATTTCGGGAGTTAGAAAATTTATGAAAATTTTCAATTATATAGCTTATTTTATAAATACTATTCTATAAGTATGGATTTGAAAGTATGACTTGTTTAATACCTTATCTCGTTCCCTTTTCGAGGACGAAAAGATTTTAAGTGGGGGAGAATGTAACATCCCATATTTTCTGTATATTTAATTTTCAATTTTTAAATAAATAAAATGGATTAATTTTGGGGAAAATCAAATTTTGTTGATTTTGATGATAATAATTATTGAATTGAGCGTATATAAATGTTGTAATGTGAAATTTAATATTTTATAACAAATAAAGTTTGGATTGTCTAAGTTAAAATAGGAATTTAAACTTTATTTGATAAATTCTGAAATTTTGAGTTGATATTACAATTGTTAAGGATAATTCGAGTCCATTTATTTATAATTGAAATTTAAAATTTAAATGGATAAGTAAATTTATTCGAGAACATGACATATGTGGTATTGATTTAGAAAATTTATTTAAGTTGTAATTTGATTTAATTTGAATTTAATGAATATTTAATTTGAATTTAAAACGGTTAATCGAATAATTGAATATTTTAATAATTAACTGACGATGAAATTTAACTGTTTTGGCGACTGTTTCGGAATTCGACGAAACCGACGCCATCAGAACCGGAACGGTGAATTATGATAGGATTTAAATTTGCGTTAAAATCTAACTTACCGTTTGAGCATAGGAGAGAAAATGTGAATGAGATCATTGTAAATGGATAATTGGGTGTGTTTAACATTTGGGCCTACTATAATTATATAAATAAAATTCTTTTCCTCTACTCCACCAGCCCATTTCCTTTATGCATTCATTTTCCATCTTCTCTTTTCTATAATGGCAGAAATTAATTTCCAAAACCCTAGATCAAAGAAAAATACAACTTCAAAATCAAATCTCTTCAAAACATAGCTTATTATATATCAATACGAAGCTCTCGACGACACGAAGCTACTGGTACTATCTATTGCGACATGCAGTGGCCGGAGTTGCCGGAAATTGATGGTCAAAAGTCGGATTTTCGTAACCCTAAAATTACAAATTGGGGTTTTTCGATTTGAGCTATAATTGAAGAAATTACGATATGGGTATTGTTCGGATTGTCGTCAGGAGTGTAATGATCTTGGTTTCATCACCTATTGTCGAGCGTAGCACTGGAATTTGGTGTTTTTGCGTCGAACTGGGCCTGCGTTCATCTCATCGGAGAGGGGTCCACAGGCCGCCAGAGTCGTGGTCAAGGGGTGGGGCTGGTGCGGTTTTGGAAGAGCTTCGTTTTGATGGCGGTCTCCGGTCGTGATTTGGTCGGAGGGAGGAGGAATTTACGGTCAAAGGTGAGTGCATGAATGGGTTTTCCGCGTCGAACATGCCTATAGCGACGGGAATGATTTGTTGAGCGGGAAGAAGGGAACCCCTTGCTGACGTGGCGAATATTATGTGGTGAGAATTAATATTAATTTATTTTATATATTTTTAAATTCCAAGTGATTAAACGCTGATAACTTTTACATGCAACCTCGGATTGACGCGCGGTTTGTTGCGTTGGGATCGTATCGGAGATGCGGACGTTTTGGCACTAACCTGGCTGCGTTTAGAGACTGTGAAATTTTGGGCTATGGTTGGATGTCCGATCCACCAAGGACCCCAAAGGTGAGTGATTCTTCGCTCACGAAATACTGAATTATTCCCATATTTATCGAATTAAATTATGAAATAGTTTGGCTACATGTTTGTGATTGGATGTTGAATTTGGTTGCTTAAATTTTGATATAGCAGTGTGTTGACATGCAAATTAGTTCGATGATTAGTTATTTGATTTAAATTAAAAATTCTAGTTGGAAATTTTTAATCCTTATAAATCCTGGAACAGTTGAAACTGATCAGTTGAATGGAATGGTTGTGATGGATGTTTGGTTGAAATTTATTACTGAATTGAGACTTGACACAGTTAATGCTCTGTATTCAGTATAGTATATTTGCATGTTCTTTGTGACGATAAATCCCATTTAGCCTTGATGTTACGGGCATCGAATAAACCCGGAATTTATTGATAAAATAAATTAAGAACACAGAGTGAAATGATAAATCTCTGTGACCCTGATTTGGATTGAAATGATAGATCCATCCCTGAATATCGAGAAATTAAATTTTAAATCACTTGGCCATTGGATAGATAATTATATACAGACATCGGTTGGTTAAATGATTTAAATATTTGAAATTCTACTTGAGAGAAATTTATTTAAAGGGAATGTGTCGAGTTTGATAGATTTTTATTCTTCCTTTAAAGATATGATTCTTGAATGTTATTTGAAGTGATTAAGGAAATACCCAAAGTGAATTTGAAGTTTTAAAGATTCAGAAATTTATATGATTTAGCATTTTCAAGGATCGGGTAGCCTCAAATTTAATAAATTATTATTGAATTTAATATTGGATAGAAAAGGAAAAATCGAGGAGACTCAGAGTTGTTTTGAACTAAATACAACTATGGTTTTAAATCCTTGAATTTGAAATATGGGTCGAAATGGGATTTTGAAACAAGTTCTTTGGGCTAGGCAACTCCATTGAGACTGGAGTTAGATTCAAGTGTTGAAGTTGGGAAGAAAGAATCAATTTTAGTTAAAGAATTTTTATATGTATATATATGTTTACACTGTTGATTTCAATAACTATCCTTTCTTCAAAATTTATTTATTAAACTTTTATCTATAACTATTTTATTATAACGAAAAATTTCTTATATGCTTTATCTAAATTACCTAGTAAACTCTTAAACTTTATATATATATATAGTGTTTTAAACTTATTTATCCTATATTTTTACTATTATATTCTATACATATATTATTTATATAAAGGTTTCTTTATAAACATCTATCTTTTAAATTTATATCTTATAAGTGTAATTTTTCCTCCGAATGGAAAGTGCTGGATCTAAGATCGTTGTTGAAATGGAGTTGAGATAAAAGTATTTCTTTATGAATCGATTTCAAACCGTTTTCAAATATGGAAGATGGTATATATTCCACTAAATATAAACTTATTTCCTAAGGGGATTGAAAGTAAGTTATAGAAGTATATATATTCTATTTGAATATGAATGAATTTCGAATATGAATCGATTTGGAATAATTTGAAATCTTTTGAGATTGAATATATTCTATTTGAATATAAGTCGATTTTTGAAATACTATATGATTATGATATAAGATATGAAAATATATTCTAATTTTAGAATATAATCGGGTTGGTATGATTTATGATATTTCGATATGAAACTATATTCTATTTTTGAATATAAAATTTGGTTCGAGACAAAATACGATATTTTGATATGAAAGCGAACCTTTGAAATGTAAAAGAACCAACCGATGTGAAAGATGTAAGCGTTGGTTGTCAAAGAGACCGGAGTCGGCATAAGGCATACTCTCTGTCAGTGTCGATACCACTTTGACAACTATAAACGTTTTGACGTATCTGTGAACGTTCCGACGTTTCCAGAATGAGATATGATGACTTGAAGGTGATTATTTAATCGAAGGAAGATGAGCGATTGCGAAATAGCCCTGACCTTCGGGTCAGAATTAAAATGACTAAAACAGGAGCTATACCGTGACTAATTGAGGTAGCACCTTTGATCGGACTCACTCCTTCGATACTATTTCTATGACTATGATGATAATGATGATTTGGGCCCATTTTGACTTTGGGAGTGTGTTCCGAGGTGGGCGGTAGTGGCTGCTATGCGTTACCACCGGTCCGGGAGTGCAATTGGTAGAATCCTACCCTGGGCATTGCCTCGAGTGCCTTGTCATATATATCCTTATCGAGCCCCATACGATTTTGATTTAGCATTGCCTTCTATGGAGTGCCCTCTGATAACACCAGTACGGTGAATTTACGGTACTGTATAGACTGTTGGTGCCTATAAACGGCGTAAGGGTAATATGGTAATCCCGCTTACGCTATTTTCAGTATTTATACTTTACTGAATAGACATTATAATAATAGCGTATTATTATATAGATATTAGTTTAACGGATCCTCGAGAGATGGAAAATCCCGTAACATCTCTTGAGTTACTGCACCCATGACACTGGTATTATTTCATATTTCAATTTGACTAATATGAGAATGATTTAGTGCTGATCCGAGTGTTTGTTGTGTCTTATTTTTATGCAATACGCTCGAGTCAGCAGGCGCTTGCAGTTAACAGGGATGACTGTGACTGGGAGATCGAAGACGAAGATTTGGTATATCTATTATCTATACATATGTATTTCTGGTGCATTTTAATTCCGCTGTTATGTTATGTAAACCCATTTATGTGTAACTCTGATAATCATTGAATGTTAAATCAATGTATACTTTCAATTATTTTAAACTGCTATTGTTTATTATATGTAGTCCTTCCGCTGTGAGATTCTGTGATTGGTTCTTTTCTTTCTTCTTTTCCCAATAACTACCTGCATTTGCGATTTGTTTGGGTCGACATGTGTGGTTTATTGTCGATTCGAACGGTCAAAAAATTTGGGTCGTTACATCTGTATTCAATCCAATTGACCTAAGGAAGCAGTAAAAAGAACAGAAATTGAAATTGCAGAAATTAAAATAACAAACAGGAAGTAAAATATGGATTGTCGTTTAAACTAATCAAACGACTAATCGCTAATTAAAAAAAATGTAAAATACAATTGGTGTTCTACCAAAACTAATTGTGAAGACAACGCCAATTGCTAAGAAAAAGAAAAATGCTAGAAAATAAAAGAATAAGAAGAACTTTTATTAATGGAGGTTAAGATAGAAAAATATGATGGTGGCTACAATGATATGACAAGGGTATTTATAGGAGATAACCAAACCCTAACCCTAATTACAAATGGGCCTAGCTATTTCAAGTAAGTTTTAGGCCTTTTGTCATTTGGAACAAGTTCTAGGCCTTTTCTCCTTTTCTCTTGCAAGCCTCCTTTAATTTGAGATGTGCATGGCCTTTTTATCAATCATTTTCTTGTCCAACAGCAACTAGATGTGAGATCTTCATCTACAATTCTTCAAAATGTAAATATATAGCAATTTGATCTCCATTTCTCTACTTTTCTGGTTGCATGCGGGCTGGGTTGGAATATCTGTAAAAGTGACAAAACAATACCCAAGTAATATTTACTTATATACAAAAGATAAGATATAAGAGCATAAAATAAACACATTTCTATGTCAATCACATACCTGTATATAATAGCCACTCTTGGTTTGATAGCATATTGAGAGATCGAAGATGTTCCATCCGCCATGGAGTCAAACTACAGCCAGTAATTTGAAATTTGACAATATTGTATATCATAACATTATATCTGTTCCTATTTCGAGATAATATATGAAGATGGACTTTTCCAATGCAATGCCAACATAGAGTTACCAACTCTTAGGTTCAGTTACATCTGTTCCATATACACAAACATGTCCATACAACTAATTTATTGTAGTAAAGTTTTTTTTCCCTTGACTTAGTTTATTTATACAGTTGATTGAGAGATGAAAGGAAACCTTTTAGTTTTAAAAATATTTGACCACAAATAAACTTTGATTACTCGATTAGATGATAATGATCTATTTTACACAATCATAAAAATAAGCATGATATGTTAAAAAATTCATGACATCGATCGATAAAATGCAACTACATGTATAGACACCAAAATAATTTCTTAATCCAACACCAAAAGTGAAATAAGTATAAATATACATAAAGATAGCTCTAACCTAACATCATAAAACAAAAAAAATAAAAAGAACTGGTATAGCAACAATTATAGCTTGACAATATTTTTATCTTGAATATCATCCCTGCATAAAATTTGGAGAGTTACAAGTTGTTGCATGCATAACTTTGGTGAGTCCTGCTTTGCTTGGGGATGCTGCTCCCTTGAAGGCACAACTTGGTATGATGATTATTATATTTTCTATTCTCGCATGTATTATTTGCAATATAAGGGCTGAAACTTACCTTAGTTTCTGGTTCTCATCCAAGTCCATAAAGATCTAAATCTAGCTATTTAACTGATTGTTTTCTTCAACAAATTCAAAAACTTAATCTGGCTTTAAGAAAAAAGAACGTTAGTAATCACACTCTCAACATCCCCCACCTTATTGGAGAAAAATGTATCAACCATTATTGTTTGCATACTTTTATGGTATTTTACTTCTTATAGAATATGAGTACATATACTATCGTAATATGAAATTTTACTATTAATACGCCATTTTTTGATTTGAAACATATATTCTTATGTTCATTTTTCTAAAATGGAACAGATCACGAACAACACTCTTGGAATCCTAGCTCTAGCTCGTAATTCAGCAAAACCACATTGGGTGTCCCAGGGCAATAATCAGTAATGCAACAAAAGTCGTACAACTTGATTGACTGGAGATAGTAAAGGTGGCTTTTGTATGTCAAAGAATGCTCTTATCTTTGTTGATAATCTTCGCCCTTTATTTTTATTTTAGTTTACCTTGATGATTTTTAAACTCTCCTGTAAATAATGATTAATTATACATTTCCCTAAGCTAGTGTACGAATGAAATTGCTCCGCGAACTCTTTAAAAGCTTAAACTCATTTTAGTAAAACTTTCTTTTTTTATGCATTTTGTTTTGTTTGCATATAATCATTTGCGGATGCTCTCTGATTATGAATAATGATTATTCGATAATTATTGCTGGGTAGTGTGTACTAAAACACATTGGTATCAGTGGTATTGCTCGGCCACAAGTTTGTTAACTAGACATAACTTAAATTAGGTCATTTTTTTAAAATTCAAAACTAGACATAACACCACATAAATTTTTGTGGAAGCAAGAAATAAATCTTACCACTAATATTTATTAAGAAAAAAATAATGTTTGGTTTAAAATTAGAAAAACAGATAAAATATCTTTAAGATATGTTTGACTACAACTTTACGTTATTTCCTAAGAATTTATTAACGCAAATTCCATATGTTTGTTTAAAATTACAAAAACAGATAAAATGCACCTTCTCCAAATATTTTTATAGGTACCTTAAAAAAATTAGTCCTATTCCAGTAACTAACATGGAGTAGTTTTAAAACTTGGCATCTACAAAACAAAACTAAGAATAACAGAAAAATCTGACACACTGAAAACCAAGCAAGGTTACATATGAACCGTTTTCCTTTCATGTTAGGTATTTTGAAACAGCAAAACTTTTGAACTTGACAACTGAATGTTTAATAGACAATTTTCATTAAATTATCAATTTCTAACTTATTTCAGAAACTTCGTATGTTAACTGACTCAAAGAAAATAATAGGAAAATACTTAAACTGCATGAAGAATACTTCTTCAGTACCTGACGAAACTCTAAAAAGCGATAAAACTTCAATCAATTATCAAAGGAGAAGACAGGGCTCGTTGATGTACGAGATGGTTTCTATAAATAAAAAAAAGTAAGATTACAATAAGTTACTCCACTTGATTTCAGAAAAGGTAATTAAATTGATTTCGATATCGACGAGATAAGAATGGAAAAATCTAGATCTGAATGCACTGAGATACATTAGAAAGGTAGAAGGTAAAATGTACTACACTATCCACATTAGGTCGTCTTATTTATGTCGTTCATTAGCGTCCTAACGGTTTTAACCATTATAAAAGCATACTAACAATAATAACCATTGGTATCTTATAACAGTTATAATTTTTAAAGGAATAAGTGTTGCAAATTGACAAATATGGTGTTGTGATTTGTTTGTTTATTTGATTTATCTGTATATGGACATACTCATTTTATATGACATGGTCTGTTGTAGTTTTAACATCTGTCATCATTTCTTGCTAAACTTCCTTGATTATTTCTCTGAAAATTATTTCTCCTTTTATATCTCAGAAATTTTCTGAAATTCCTGGGCAATTTCTTCGTCATCCTCGCTACTTGGCTCAGAACCGTCAGTTGTTGCTTTGAATGCTATAGACTTATTTTCTGTCATCATATTCTCCTTTCTTTTCTGTAACTGAACTTCTAACGACATCAAATTTCCTATTAACTCCTCGATCTTCATTTCACTAACATTATTTGCCTCTTCAATTGCCAGTGTTTTCTGATTCCATTCTGGAGTTAGTGAATTGAGAATTTTTCTGACTTGATCCTCCCCAAAATAAGTTTTTCCTAAAGCCATTAATGAATGCACGATTTCCTAAAACCTGCAGTACATATCGAAGACAATTCATTCTGATTCATTTTAAATAACTAAAATTGATTAGTTAACATAGATATCGTGGTTTGTTTAACTTTATTGGTTCCTTCATGAGTAACTTGCAATATTCTCCATATTTCATAAGTAGATTTACAAATTGACAATCTATTAAATTCATTTCTATCTAGTGAACAGAATAACATATTCACAGCTTTAGAACTAGTTTGTGTAGCAGTCTTTGGTTCATTAGTCCATTGTGCAAAATTAGTAGTGGGTTCAATATATTCAGTCTGTGTATTATTCAGTGTCTAATCCTACAGATTGCAAATATATTTTCATCCTGCATGCCTAATACGAATAATTACTGCCATTAAATAATGGTGGTCTAACAGTGGATTGACCCTCTACAAATGAACTGTTATTGTTTACAATTCCAGTGTTGGTTGCCATTTACTATTTCCAAAATTCAGATGATGAACTTTTGAAAACTTATGCTCTAATACCAATTGTTAGGGAAGCAGATTAAGGATCTTAAGGAAGAACTAACACTAAAGAGGGAGGTGAATAGTGTTTTAAAGAGATTATGGAAGACTTAAACAATCTTGAATTACAATATGAATCACACAATGATTATCACACCATAAATGATCACATACACAGAAGAAATCATAGACACAAATATAAATAAAATAAAATGCAAAAAAGGAAAGAACACAACCAAATTTATCTAGGTTCAGATTACTCCTACATCCAATCTCATTGTACCATCTTGGATTTTTAACCGTTCAAATCGACATTGATCCTCAATGTCAACTTAAACAAATCAAAAATACAGTTAGTTATTGGGATTTAATATAAGAAAATGAAGAAAGAAGAAAACAAACACAGAATGTCACAGTGGAAGGACAACATATAATAAATAAATAACAGTTCATGAAGCTGTTAAAACATACATTTGATTTTATTTTACAACAATTATCAGAGTTAACCATCATAAAAATACAAATATTTGTAGAGAAAATAAATAATTATACTTCTAGCAAGCTCCATCTTCATTTCCAAAACAGTGTCTTCGATAACCAAAACTCAAGCTGACCCGAGCACAAATGAAAAGACAAAAACACTCAGATCAGAACTAAAATATTATCATATCAGTTAAATCAAATTCATGTAATAATATGAGTGCAATAACTTAACAGACGTTACAGGAATTTCCATCTCCTAAGGATCCGTTAAACTAGATATTACATAATATAATACGCTATTATAATAATGTCTATGGTTAAATATAAAATATTAAAATAGCATAAGCGAGATTACATTTTTACCCTTACACCGTTTATACGTTATCATAAACATTGCATATAAAACACCAGTAACGATCGGTGGATTGGGATGCGCTGCCATACGACAACGTTAAACATAATCATAGGGGGATCGATCAGGATAATATGACAAGTCACACGAGGAATGCCCAGAGTAGAAATATACTAGTTGCACGCCCGAACTGGTGGTAACGCACAGCCGAGACTACCGCCCACCTTGAACAACACTCCCAAATCACAGATGCGCATCAAATCAATCAATCAAACCGAGGGACTATAGTAATAAAGGAAGAAGTATTGTCGATGGAGGTAGCTAAACCTACTTGGTCCAGTATAGCCCCGTTTTAGTCATTTTAATTATGACCCGAAGGTTAAGGACATCCATCATCGTTCCTTTCTTCAAATCCAGTAATCGCCTCCAAATCAACCTACTTCATTCTAGAACTCCACCGCGTACACAATTGTTAATGTGGTTTTCGGTATGGGCAGAGAGTATGACAATATCTGATCCCGGTCTCTTTAACAAATAAACGTTTACATTTTTCACAACAGTCAGTTCTTGTACATTTCAAAGATGTTCATACTTCATATCAAAATATCATATTTTGCTTTAAAACTCTTTTTAATAATCGAGATAGAATATTTCATATTAAAATCTCCATTTAAAACCAAACTTAAAATCTTGAAACAATTCCAACTTTAAAAAAATTTGAAAATTAAAATAGTTAAATATATATTTAAAATAGTTTAGATATATAATTGAAATAGTTTGAAAATAAATAATTTGTATTTAAAATAGAAATTACATATTTAGTAAAATCTAAAATTAAAATATCAAAAGAGTTTATAAAATAAATAGTTAATAATTAAAATGGTTTATTTAAAATAAGTAATAAAATAAAATAGTTATAAAGTAAATAGTTTATAAAGAAAATAATTATTATAAAAATATTTTATAAAATGGTTTAAAATACTATAGTTGGGATTAGAATCTTTATTCAAAATTTAACCAAATTGGAAATCATATTCCAATTTCAAATTAATTCGACTAAATTCTGATATCTTAATTCAAAAGGATTTGACTTCCCATTTATATTTAAATTCAATTCAACAGTTCAATTTCAAGAAATTCGATTTAACGATTCGATTCAAATAATTGTATTTCAATTATAATTCTCACTTTGAACTATTCATTTATAAAATCTCGAGTTCACAATTCAATTATTACCATAAACCAAGTTAATTTAAAGTAAATATCAAAGTTGGATAAAGAATTTCAATTTCGCTAAATTTATTTCATATTCAATTCAGATTTTAACTTCAGTTATCCACATTCACGAATTCTTTAAAATTTTAAATTTTAAATTTCAAAGCTCAAAGTTCAAATTCAAAGAAAATCGTTTAATAGAATCATTTATTTATCTTTAAAACAATATTCCAAAATTCAACATTAAAAACAATTATTATTTAACAAGCGGTGTCCGTATATAATTTTCTATCCTATGGCCAAGTAATACTTAAAATTTAATTTTAGTATTTTGGGAAAGGATATATATCATTTCAATCCAGATCAGGATCATAGGTATTTATCATTTCAACCAACATTCTTAATTCATTTTAATGATTAATCCCTTGTTTATCTAATGCCCGTAACATCTACGGTAATGGTTGGGATTAATCAACAAAATCAATAACATATATAAACAATGTCGATAACAAGATGAATTACATATCAATACATTAAATATATAATTTCACGGCATCCATCAAAATCAATACATCTAAATAGTTCAATGTAATATCAGTGTACTAGCCATCAGGTATGAGGTTTTTAAACTAGAAATTAAATTCTAACTGTACAATTTGTAACAACAGTTAATTAAATTATACTGTCTATAACAATTAACACAAATAAGCATTTTAAACAATCAAATAACAAACAAAACAATCATATCATAACATAAATTTGATTTAACTAACAATCAAATATTTCAGTTAGTTTTGAGTGGGTTTAATCACTCTCCTTTGGTTCTGAACGCGTTTGAAATCCAAAATAATCCCCAAAATTTAACTATCTCAGAATCTGTCCAAATCAGTGTCATTGCGAAGAGCTCATCGATACGATTCCAACACAACAGACCGCGTGTTAATTGGAGCTCGTATGAAAAAGTTACAAGTGTTAACGCGATTGGAAAAAAATAAAAACAAAAATGGCATAAAAAATGGGAAAAACTTGCCACGTCAGCTCTCTATCTTTCTCCTTCACGCACCCTTTCTTCCTTGCGCAGGTTCAGGAAACCCAAACAATGCTGCCTCCCTTAATTTTCGCACCTTCTGTGATCATCAATATGTTGATCTGAAATCACCATCAGAACGACCATTCGAGGCTCCCCTATCGCTGGAATCGCCGCGGCCTCTGGTTGCCCAAAATGACTCGAAATACTTGAAAACTATGCGCCCTTCCTTGTCCAAATTTAGCGAATTCTGATCGCAATACAACAAACTACCATATGGATGTGAAGAACTCGCTTTTCTCTACGATTTTGGTTCATAAACTTTTGAATTTCATTCAGTAGATTTGGAGAAATTAAGGCAAGAAGATTCGAACTATGGTGGCCATTGAAATAGATGAGACGGCGGCCTGAATTATTAGGGTTTTGAAATATTATTTTATTATAAAATTCATTGTTTTGCGTGTATTTAAGCCAAAATTCGGACTGAGTCCAAATAAGGCTCATTTACTACCTAACAATACGTTTTGACGCCTTCTGAACGCAATGCAATAGATTTCAAAGCCCAATTCCATAGTTCTAGTAGTTTCTTCTAAAACTCGATTATTTAATTAGATCATAAAATAATTTACCATTCCGGATTCAATAAAATTAATTTCATCGAATTCCAAGATTGTTCAAAAATTGACAATTTTAACCAGTTCATTAATATATTAAAATATACAGTTTTTTTTATTTACCTTTAAATTGAATTTTAAAGCTTTGTTAATTTCATATAAATCAAACAAAATTTCAAATTAACAATATAAATAAAATTTCATTAAATTTGAATTCCAATTTTTTTATTATTAACCAAACTCAATTTGAATTTCAATTATAAATTGACCAAATCATTTTAATTCAAATAATTTTAATATTAAATTTCAACTTTTAATATTTTATAGATATAAACCAAATTGAATTGAAATTACAATCTATACAAGTTACTGTTATCAACACAAGTTGAATTTCATTACTTAGACAGTTTAATTAAGTTTACAAGTAAATACATAATTAAATCATCAAATTTTATTTATAACTATAAATATTCAAAAATCATATTAAATTTTATAATTTAAATATTCGAAAAGTATGGGTTGGTTACACTCTCCCCCACTCAAAACTTTTCGTTCTCAAAAAGGAACATAGTAATGAAGTGGTAAAATAAAATTAAAACAATATAAAATTTCTGCTACTCTTAGAAAACATTTACTTAAATATATAGAAAACATGAGTTTGAAAACAAATTTCATGAAATTTTCTAAGTCTAGATTTCACGAAAAATTTCAGCAAAGTCTCTTTTGTGCGGTTAGGTCTGGAAAACAAATATATATATAATTACAAATATACATCTCATCTCAGTGAAGAGGCATCCCAAATTGGGGAAACAATATACAACATATAATAAAAAAAACCGTTATACGTACCTTTCATTTGCGTTATTGGTGATTTAGCTTATTTTCAAGCAAGCAAAAGCAATATTACGCACAAGTGGTTCCAAAAGCAATTAAGTGTCGTCGGTACCTACTAAAACACTCAGTATCCAAATAAGAACATATATATATATATATAAAATAAATCTATAAACTAAAATAGACATATATAAAATAGCAAATACAGTCAAAGCAACAAGTTAAACATCCAACAATTAAAATCATACAAATAAGCAAAATGACAATTTTTCAATGACAATATATTATTTATACGATTCATTTGGTTCATTCCAATTGTATGAATTCCATATTTTTCAAATGTCAATATTACAGTTTAATTTTTTTTATTATTGGCATAATCTATTTAATATACATTTATAATTCAGTTATTCCAAATTTCAACATAATCTAATATTAACTAAATGTATAAACACTAATATGTTCGTTATACTCAACTCAACAGGTTCAAAATTTTCAAGAACCAAATTAACTCATTATTTCTTAAATTCTCTATTACAAATATCCATTTTATTAATATTTTATTTTTAAATCAGGAATTGCCATACTGCGAATTTTTTGGAAATTTGATTTACACACATCTTAAAATTTACAAGTTGAAATCCATTTTTTTCTCTTTCTTTAGAAAACTATATTCAACCAAATCCGAAGGATTCTTGTTTCAAAGAATTCCGACTTATTTTGGATCCTATACATTCATTTAAACTTCAATTCATAAAATTACGAACTACCGCTACGCAACAAGCTCGTTTTAATTTAATTTAGTTAATTCGTTTAACCATCGTTAAAATTATAAATTATAAACCAATCCACTTATATTTTCACAAACTACCTAAAAATTTATTCAACTTGAAAATATCGACTATCGTAAATCGTCAAACATTCAACCATATATATCAATACATTTATTTAGTTTAACTTACTATATATTGCTTATTTCATAACTTAAATTTTATTTATATTTGCAAACAATCAAATTTTTAATTTCACCTCTGCTATCCATTTTAATACTTGTATATTATTTAATTGCTTATTCTTATAACATTTTAACTTCTTAATCAATTAGTAAGTTATTCATGCTATATAAATATTTGATTATTACACAAGTTCAATGGTTACAATTCGTTTCAATTCATTATTTCAAATTCTCAAGAGTTTTATTTTAATTATAACTCCCTTAGGCTCATTTTCTTATTTCACAATTTAGAAGTTTCATAAAGTTTCATGTTTGTTCATTTCTTCAATTACTCTATAACTTTAGAATTTAACTTTCGGTTCATTTCCAAATCAACTTTCAAAATATTATATATATTATAACTTTTATATAAAACCATACTATAAAAGATTTAAATGAAATCTAGTTTCACAAAACAGAGTATAAAAGTTCTAAGTGGTCTCCCCCACTTAGTCTCATGAAAATAAATGTCGACGATGCGTGCACTCATCACCAAAATCATTTTCTAAAAGTAAGAGGGGAGTATACACTTATTTCAAAATTTCATTTGAAAACAGTTTGTATATGAAACAAATTTTAAAATATAAATATATTATTTCAAACATTTGCAAATCAATATTACAAAACCACTCGAATTTTAATTTTTTAAATTCATATTTAACTTATTCTTATTTCATTACCAATTAATTTTCAATATTTCATTTTTCTTAAATCATTCAATAACCAATGGTTTTAGTTATTGATCAATCGAATGAAAAATGATGAAAATCTAATATTATCATCCACAAAAATCAAAATTCATAGATTTTCAAATAATTCTTTATATATATAAAATATAATTCAAAATAATATTATGCCAATGAGCCATATTCGAGTGTTTGGAATTCCCTATCGATGCCTTGGTGTCCCGAGTACCTACCAGAATTCATAAATACTCAAGGGAACAAACCAACATAATACAAAATCATTTTATATAAAAATTACAAGTACGCTCTCTCATATACACTCAAACTCATTCTAGGGTATTACTACCCTATCTCTAATGAGTTAATCCCAAACAGAGCCAAGGTTTTCGCTAAACCAAAGCTCTGACACCAAATGTAACATTCTGTATTTTTAACTTTTCAAATCAACAATGATCCTCAATGTCGACTTAAACAAATCAAAAATACAGATAGTTATTGGGATTTATATAAGAAAAAGAAGAAAAACAAACACAGACTCTCACAGTGGAAGGACAAAATATAATAAATAAATAATAGTTCATGAAGCTGTTAAAACATACATTTGATTTTATTTTACAACAATTATCAGAGTTAACTATCATAAACATACCAATATTTGTAGCGGAAATAAATAATAATAGTTCTGGAAAGATCCATCTTCATCTTCAAAACAATGTCTTCGATAACCAAAACATAAGCTGACCCAAGCACAAATGAAGAGACAAAAACACTCGGATCAGAACTAAAATATTATCGTATCAGTTAAATCAAATTCATGTGATAATATTAGTGTTATAACTTAAGAGATGTTACGGGAATTTCCATCTCCTAAGAATCTGTTAAACTGGATACTATATAATATAATACACTATTATAATAGTTTCAATGGTTAAATAAAAAATATTAAAAAAGCGTAAGCGGGATTACATTTTTACCCTTACACCGTATATACGTTATCGTAAACATTGCATATAAAACACCAGTAATGCTCGGTGGATAGGGATGCGCCGCTATACGACAACGTTAAATCAAAATCGTAGGGGGCTCGATAAGGATCATATGACAAAGCACACGAGGAATGCCCACAGTAGGAGTATACTAGTTGCGCGCCCGGACTGGTGGTAACGCATAGCCGCAACTACCACCCACCTCGAACAACACTCCCAAATCACATATGCACATCAAATCAAATCAATCAAACCGAGAGACTATAGTAATAAAGGAAGAAGTGTTGCCGATGGAGGTAGCTAACCCCACTTGGTCCGGTATAGCCCTTTTTTAGTCATTTTAATTATGACCCGGAGGTTAAGGACATCCATCATCGTTCTCTTTCTTCAAATCAAGTAATCGCCTCCAAATCAACCTACTTCATTCTAGAACTCCACCGCGTACACAGTTGTTAATGTGGTTTTCGGTATTGGCAGAGAGTATGACAATATCTGATCCCGGTCTCTTTAACAACCAAACGTTTACATTTTTCACACCGGTCAGTTCTTGTACATTTCAAAGATGTTCATACTTCATATCAAAATATCATATTTTGCTTTAAAACTCTTTTTAATAGTCGAGATAGAATATTTCATATTAAAATCTCCATTTTGAAACCAAACTTAAAATCTTGAAATAATTCCAACTTTAAAAAAATTGAATATTAAAATAGTATAAAATATATTTAAAATAGTTTAGATATATAATTGAAATAGTTTGAAAATAAATAATTTGTATTTAAAATAAAAATTATAGATTTGGTAAAATCTAAAATTAAAATATCAAAAGAGTTTGTAAAATAAATAGTTAATTATTAAAATGGTTTATTTAAAATAAGTAATAAAATGAAATAGTTATAAGGTAAATAGTTTATAAAGAAAATAATTATTATAAAAATATTTTATAAAATGGTTTAAAATATTATAGTTGGAATTAGAATCATTTCTTCAAAATTTAACCAAACTGGAAATCATATTCCAGTTTAAAATTAATTCGACTAAATTTCGATATCTTAATTCAAAAGGATTTGACTTCCAATTTGTGTTTCAATTTGACTCAATAGTCCGATTTCAAACAATTCGATTTAATAATTCGATTCAAATAATTGAATTTCAATTGTAATTCTCACTTTGAATTATTCGTTTATAAAATCTCGAGTTCACAATTCAATTATTACCATAAATCAAGTTAATTTAAAGTAATTGTAAAAGATGGATAAACAGTTTCAATTTCGCTAAATTTATTTAATATTCAGTTCAATTTTTAACTTCAGTTATCCACATTTACGAATTCTTTAAAATTTTAAATTTCAAAGCTCAAAGTTCAAATTCAAAGAAAATCGATCAATAATATCATTTATTTTGTCTTTAAAAAAATTTTCAAAAATTCAAGGTTAAAATTAATTTTTATTTAACCAGCTGGTGTCCGTATATAATTTTCTATCCTGTGGCCAAGTAAAACTTAAAATTTAATTTTAGTATTTTGGGAAAGGATATATATCATTTCAATCCAAATTAGGATCATTGGTATTTATCATTATAACCTACGTTCTTAATTCATTTTAATATTAATCCCGGGTTTAATTAGTGCCCGTAACATTTAGGGTAATGGTTGGGATTAATCAACAAAATCAATAACAAATATAAACAATGTCGTTAACAAGATGAATTACATATCAATACATTAAATATATAATTTCAAGGCATCCATCAAAATCAATACATATAAACAGTTCAATGTAATATCAGTGTACTAGCCATCAGGTATGAGGTTTTCAAACTAGAAATTGTATTTTAACTGTACAATTTATATAACAACAGTTAACTAAATTATACTGTCTATACCGATTAACACAAATAAGCAGTTTAAACAATCAAACAACAAACAAAACAATTATATCATAGCATAAATTTGATTTAACTAACAATCAAATATTTTAGTTAGGTGCGAGTGGGTTTAATCATTCACCTTTGGTTCTGAACGCGTTTGAAATAAATCCTAAAATTTAACTGTCTCGGAATCTGTCCAAATCAGTGTTATTGCGAAGGGCTCGTTGATACGATTCCAACGCAACAAACTGCTTGTCAATTGGAGCTCGTATGAAAAAGTTACAAGTGTTATTGCGATTGGAAAAAAAAGAAAATGGCATAAAAAATGGGAAAAAACTTGCCACGTCAGCTCTCTATCTTACTCCTTCACGCACCGTTTCTTCCTTGCGCAGGTTCAGGAAACCTAAACAATGCTGCCTCCCTTAATTTTTGCACCATCTGTGATCATCAATACGTTGATTTGAAATCACCATCAGAACGACCATTCGAGGCTCCCCTATCGCCGGAATCGCCGCGGCCTCCGGTTGCCCAAAATGCCTCGAAATCCCTGAGGACCGTGCGCCCTTCCTTGTCCAAATTTATCAAATTCTGATTGCAATACAACAAATCACCGTATGGATGTTAAGAACTCGCTTTATTTCTCTATGATTTTGGTTTATAAACTTTTGAATTTCATTCAGTAGATGTAGAGAAATTAAGGCAAGAAGATTTGAACCATGGTGGCCATTAAAATAGAATATGAGACGACAACCTGAATTATTAGGGTTTCAAAATATTATTTTATTATAAAATTTATTGTTTTGTGTGTATTTAAGCCAAAATTCGGACTGAGTCCAAATCAGGCCCGCTTACTGCCTAACAATATGTTTTGATGCCTTTTGAACGCAATGGAATAAGTTTCAAAACCGAATTTCAAAGTCTTTGGAAGTTTCTTCTAAAACTCGACTATTTAATTGAATTATATATACAAATTTCTATAGGATTTAAATTGTTACGATCAAACGGTAATTCTGATGGGTACGAAATTTTAGATCATAAAATAATTTACCATTCCGGATTTAATAAAATCAATTTCATTGAATTCCAAGATCGTTTGCAAAATGACAATATTAACCAGTTCATTAATATATTAAAATATACAGTTTTTGTTTGTTTACCTTTAAATTGAATTTTAAAGGTTTATTAATTTCATATAAATCAAACAAAATTTAAAATTAACAATATAAATAAAATTTCATTAAATTTGAATTCCAACTTTTTTTATTATTAACCAAATTAAACTTGAATTTCAATTATAAATTGACCACATCATTTTAATTCAAATAATTTTAATATTAAATTTCAAATTATAATATTTTATAGATATAAACCAAACTGAATTCGATTTACAATCCATACAAGTTACTGTTTTCAACACAAGTTTAATTTCATTATTTAAATAGTTTAATTAATTTTACAAGTAAATTTACATAATTACATCATAAAATTTTATTTATAACTATAAATATTCATTAATCATATTAAATTTTATAGTTTAAATATTCGAAAAATACAGGTTGTTACACTCACGCAACGTTGGATTGCACAAAGTTTTATTAATATCAGAACTCAAGTACAACACCCTTGATTTCACGGCTACAAAGTTAACACTGATTCCAGAACCTATGATTTCACTGCTACAAGGTTAACACCACTCCCTTTCCTTGATTTCCGGGCTACAAGGAACACACCACTTCCTAAACAATTCCCAAATGATCACGACAACCCTATAACTCTTCAATAGCACTTCCAAAAAGAGAGTAGTTGGTAGAGATTGAGAAAGAAAAGAGAATGATATAATTTTTATTGAAATCGGCAGAGTACAAGTGTAGAAATCAAAAAATTAAAGTATAATAATGGTGGTAAGAGATAGGATGAAGATGGAGAAGAAAAAGTGATGAAAAATTCGAAATTAACCCCTATTTATACTATAGAGTTTGAAAGATTGCAATGTTTTTGAAGCGCTTCAAAATATGAAAAGGCATTTTCTTTGAAAATTAAAAATATGACAGTTATATGTCGACATGTGCAATATTGTATGTCGACATATGTACATTATTTTTGAATTAAAAATCATTTTCAAGTGTTAAAAGTAATATATATATATATATATTCTGGAAATTCTTGAGTCAAAACTACTGTTTCAAATGGATTTTCTAAAGTGTAAAAACATATAAAAACATAGAAATATATAATATAAACATATTTATAAAATTATATGATATAAAACTATATATTATAATTATAAACATATAATATAAAACTTTATAATATTCATAAACTATATATTTGAAATCATAAGTAAAACCTTAATAATTGAAATCATTTAGAAAGAAGTTTGAAGTAAATTTGAAATTAATTTGAAAAGAGATCTGAAAATAGAATTTGAAAAGGAATTGAAAAAAGAATTTGAAAGTGCTAACCGAAGTTTTAGATATAAACTAGACTCCATTACTTTGATAATCTTGAGCTTATGAAACCTTGATATCTTGATACTCATGAGCTTTGAATTCCTTGGTATCTTGAATCTCTAAAATTGTGCAGTCGTCAATATTTATCTCCTGCATATACATCCTGCATATACATATATACATATATATTCTGGACAAAAGATGTTAGTATATATTTTATAATCAATGATGTAAATAATTGAAACATGGTTGTTGTTATCAAAATTCTATTCTCCAACAGATTTTAGTGAATTAGTTTTGAAATTCGATTTTAAATATTAAGTTTATTTTAACATTTGAAATAGATCAAGTGGAATTTATGAATTTAAGTTAAAATTGATTTAATGAAATTATTGTTTAAAAATAATTTACAAAATTTAATTAAGATTTAATATTTAAAGTTAAGGTTTTATTTAAAATAAATTTAATATAAACTAATTTATTATAATATAGCTTTATTTAATATAATTTAAAATGTTTTAGATTTATATTAAAGATTTATTTAGTTTTAAAGATTTGTTTTTGTAACAACCCTTCTGGAATGGGCCTAAATTCTGACCTAGAAAAGAACCATCGGAACTTAGAGTCGTTTTAAATGGATCATTAGTTCCATTAAGGATTACATAAGTAGATCCATGTAAAAGCAAAATTAAATCTTTTAGTGGAAGGGATAAAATATAATAATAGAAAATATATGTACCGTTTATTATGACCACTGTAATGTCAATTACAGCAAATTCTAATAGTTATAAAAGGTACTTCAATAATAATAATAATATATCACGAATTACAGTAAACTGCCAATAATAATAACTAAATGATCTCCTTCGCCAGTCTTTAGTCTCCATGACTCCATCACTCAAGCGTTCTTATCTACTAACCAGTTTAATTATTATGAGAAGGGAGGTCATATCAACGAGTTCTGGTGAATGGAAATCACATAAGTTTAAGGAATAACTATTTCCTATACTTGGTAGTATGATTCCATAAAATTATTTCTACGAAAGCTAACACATAATCAGGCATATGTAATAATGAGGCGGACTACTTCACAGTCACTTAAGTCTTACACATTATCCATGAGTGCGAATTCTATTATCACTAAATACCCTACGAGTCGGAGTCTCATTTGGTCACTTAAGGCCATTAAATAAATATTTATTTATGGGCGGATCCCTTTTGATCACTTAAGATCCTATAGTGGACCCTAGCCACTTAAGACCTTGTCTTATAATTGTCAACGCTATTAAATATTCTCTCTCTTGTAATACAAGAAATAGTAAGCATCCACTTAACACTGGTTTAATTAGACTTTGATAGTAATTTAAGGCCCTCCAGCGGACCCCTTCGCTACTATTTAATTGGTATTATGGGTAAACTCCTAGCCACTTAATACTTCCCGTAGATAGGCACCCCTTTAGAAAATTTTCATACTGCCCATCCCTAGGGTAGTCCCTCACACATCCCCTAGAGGAAGCAAATGAATTTAGGAGAACTACCCTACTTAAAGTAATTTCTTAGGACTATTTAATACCTAATAATTATTTGAGAAAGGAGGACCTCATGACCACTTAAGACCTTTATAAGGGCGAGTCCCGTAACTTGGGTCCTAAACCAAGGAGCAAACCTTTGAAATGGACCTAATCCTAACTATGTAATATGCAAACTTGGTAGGTCAGCCACTTAATACCTTTCTCGAGGCAGGCCTACTACACACAAATATATACATACATATTTGTATGTGTATATATATTTACACACACATAACACATTTAACATTAAATCGTCCATTTATAGATGTTGGATTTGCCGGCGGCTCCGGGAAGGCTTCTACTACAAGGACTTAACCTCGTGCCTCTGTGTAATAATTATAATGGACCATGACACCTAGATATCTCACGTTAACCAGTCTTGTAACGACCCAGGAGATTTTCGACCCTGAAAATCGACATAAAACACAATGTCGGCTAATCAGACATCGAAAACCCCGGATCATTTAGAGAAAGAAGTTGGAGGGTGAGAATAGAAAGAAAAAAATTAGAATAGAAGAAGAAGAAGACAGCTGAATTGAATCAGAGTAAATACGAAGTTCATAGCGGAACGAATAAAATACAATATATAATATATCTTTTGAAATACAAAACTTATAACTGTATATACATATCATTTCAGAGTTCAACTCATAACATCACAACGGAAATAACTCTATATATAACCAGTGCCAAAGCCTCCTGTTCCAAGCTTCCCAAGTATACCTGTAAAATCCTGACTACTTGACTGCCCATACAAATTTGGGCACCCAAGAGTTTAGGGAACAAAACAAAATAAACTTTGGGTCAGTCATAGGACTGGTGTGAGTAAACTCCAAATAATTCGGTTTAACTTTTCAAAATCCCTTTCCAAAAGAAAGTATAATCGTAAGACCGATCCACACATAAATACGGATGGTTTTTACCTTACAATAACCCAAAACGTTTCTTGAAATCAATAATATTCTGATATTATAATAGTGTCTAAATACAAGTAAATATCAATCTAGCAGAACGCTTGCATCTCACGCTCCACATATATATAATCAAAACTGCGGGCGCTTATTAGAGATTGGATTCCGACTATGACAAGGTATGGAACCACCTGCCAATAGTGTATCTCTAGAGAGGAATACACTAGATTCAACAAGAATGTCTTGCAACTCGGCCACACATGACCGACCACTCATTTCTCTTGAGTGTATCGAATACATTGTCACCTACGGTTGCTAGCAACATAACCGTTCTCGGGAGATGCAGAAGTGAAAAGAAGTAACAAATATGAATATTCTCTAGATGGTGACAATACACCCTAATGGGGGCGACCCACATAGCCATGCTGCCTGGTCGATTTTTGTCGTTTCCTGGTTGATGAGGCTTGAGGTCATAACGTATCTTTTGACAGATCACACCTCCATTTACTTTGAATCCAACATTGTCATACCCGTCAAATCACAAATTGATTTCCCCAAAAATACCACGGGTATAAAGCTAAGAGAAACGAATTTCTCCGCCACCAAACGTAAGTATGTTTGAAGAGATCAACTTACGCGATCCATTAGATATACTCTTTCATACATTCGTCCATACAAGTTGTCCTGGGTCTGGACAAACCGAAGGCACTGTTCTGTAAACAGAACAGCCCTTGCATAACTTTGTCTTCAATAATTTGATTCGCAATGTTAACGCCCATACAGAGTGGTTTTCAGATAATAATTCTGATCCCGATCTCTCCGTATTGACAACGGAAAAATGGTCAAAAACTTTGATAGCCAGTGATTTAACTATCAAAGGAAAACATCCGCACACACAACACTCTTATTTCCAAATGGAAATTTATCGATCAACCATCCATCAGTACTGAGCCCCTTAAAATAATTTTACCCACGATTTATTCATTTCCCCAATTCGCTGTTTTCCCATATTTTCTCAAATATTTATCAAACTTGTTTTGCCTCACACGATTCTTGGAAAATCGTTTCCATCTATTTTACATAAGTTATTTTCTCTATTTAGAAAATATCCCTTTTAAACGCCGGGAATTTATTCTATATGTTCACAACTCTTATTTTCTACATTTAGAAAATATACTTTATTAACATCGGGAAAACATTTCCGTTTCTTATTCATACATCACTATTCTTTCAGTCTCTAACTGTGAACCAGTAGGTGAACAATTCTCTAAGTATCAACACGAAAGCTGAAACCAACATCAGATCAGTACTCAGAAAGCCGTTCAACCTAACTAGCCTCTAGTCGGTTACTAATTTTCTTTATCTCATTTCTTATTATTTTTTATCAAATTATTACTTGCGCAAATCTCGGATTCAGTTTACTAAACCACTTCTTTTACACACAAAAATATTAATTATAACGATTATAATCCGTGTTCCAAAATATTCATCTTTAACATAAATTTTGATTCTTAACTTTGAATAAATAAATAATATTTAATTAACTAATTAAATAATAAATCTTGATTGAAAAATCAGAAAGTAAATAATATTATCCTGAATTCGATATAATCGAATTTCATCGTATAGCTTCCTGTCGAATAATTTCTGTTCGTTACTTCCTCTCGAATTATTTATATTCGATTAACGTTCCGATCTTCAGAATAACTCACCATTTCAGATCAACCCAATTCTAAATTCAATGTTGAATTTATTACTTCAAATATTTATCTATTCCATTTATAACCATTCCCATTTGCAAACATTTTCTTTTAAACTCTTATTCACTTTAAAATGTGAATATCATTCTCTTACAGAAATCTAGGCTTATTTTATCAAACCAAATCTTGATTTGTATTTAGTTATACCATTTCAGATTCACATTCTATTTATTTACTTACTTTATGAATTCATACTCACCCTATTTCATTTACAAATCGATTCCTTGTAAATTTTGTATTTAGTTTATACTTAAATCTTGATTCCATATTTGATTGTTGATTTTAACCCAAATATTAACTCCCTTGTCAAATTCTAAATTATATAATATATAATTTCTAAATATAAATTATTTAATCTACACTCGACATAGTCGAGTTATAAATATAAATCCTTATGGGTTTATTCAATTCATATGTATATTTCAAACATCGCAATAATTCCACCGTTTCTTTTGAATACCATTTCAATTCCCTTTCTAGTTCATTCTTGAATTTATAGTTCCATTTATAAATATCATTATAAGCCAAACTACTTGTTTATATAATTATACAATTTATTTCATTATAGCCAATTGAGATTCAATTTCTATTTAAAAATAGATTTTTCCTTTCTAAAACCCAAATTATTTCCCCATGTATATTCGAATACATTTTTCGGTATTTAAATATCCATTTATGTCAGTGTCAATGTTTTTCAAACAACCCAAACACAAAATAATCAACCATAGATTATTTCTGACATCATATAATGCAATATATGAAAAATAATATAATTATTGAGGAATCCAGGTGGATTCCTCCAATCTGTTTCCCTACATCCACAAATGTTAATCAACATAAATAACCATCAATCAATTTATTTGTAAATCATCCAAACAACCATCACACACAACATTCAATCATTTTTATCAATAATAAATCACATTTATAAAATTATAAATTTGGACAGAGTTAGTGAGTTTACTCACCCTGGTCGTTAATCGTTGAATAACGATTTGCGTTGATTGATTCAGATCAGATGTTATATTTCTCCATAAATTGTAACGTGCTCAAAATCGCCCCAAACCGATTTTTTTTTATTGTGTAGCATGCGTCCATATGGTTCCAACAGACATTGTTCTGTCAGGTTTTGATAATGAATGAATAAGTTGTAAAAGAATTTTATATACACATTTGTTTATATTCAAATGATAATTAACTTAATAACTAATCTTAAACCGGTTTGTCTTATTGCAAAAATGAACCGAGATGGCAAAATATGCACTTTTCCCTTTTATTTTGTTTCTACAATAAAATGACGAAGTCCTTGCCTTTTGTATAAAAATAATAATAATATCGGATACTCGGTCGTTCTACAAATGTAATAACCCTAAAATCTGAGCCAATTTAAAATTTTTATTTT